>CM068371.1:395489468-396831968 GCA_034769895.1 Magicicada septendecula
AAATTTAATAGTTAATATTAAAAAATTAAAAGTTAATAAAAAGTGTCAATTAAACACATCAATGTGTGTTTGTCATTGCATTGCCTGTTTTTCTCTGCCTAAGTACATCAGACGACACCCTGATAATTCGCTAAGAAGGTAAGTGAGACCAATTTAAATCTTTTTTATTAAACAAGTAGAGTTTCAGTTGTATACACAGATTTCTAGATTTAAATATTTATTTTAAAGCTCGTAACGCTTTAATTGGCGCCTGAACAGTGGACATTGTAAATTAATTTTTAATGTAATATAAAATAAATTAATTTACAACCTGATCGAAAAATGGCAGAGAAAAGCGAGAGTGTAAATTTATGTGAAGATATTGTGGAGGGGTCAATTTTAAATGTTACGCAAGACGATTTAGTATCGACAAATATTAACGAGAGTGTAGACAATATAACACACGAATTAACGATTGAGACAGTAGACGTAAAAATAAGCGATAATGTAAATATATTTAATCAGTTAGCATTGATGATGGAGATGATGTCAGGAATGAAAACTGAGATTAAATCAGAAATAAATGTCGTAAATATGAGCTTAAATGAAATGAAAACAGAAAACAACAATTTGAAAGCTGAGATTAAATCAGAAATAAATACTACAGATGTTAAACTGACTGATTTAAATAACGAGTTCATAAATGTGAGGAGCGAATTGAGAGCGAGTGAAATAAATATGAATAGCCGTTTGGAAAGCATGAATGAGACATTTTTCGGTGTTGGGATCTCGAACAGAGAAGTCCAGTAAGATCGGATGGGTGCTGTCGCAGTCGCCAGACTAGGGGGGTAAGAACCCATGGATTTAGTAGTGTTCAGGGGGGTTGCGGCGCCATATCCTCACTGATCCTCTTAGGTTTAGGCAATAAGAGTTTGAACGCTCCGGCCTTCAATCTCTTATTGGGGGGGTATTGTAATGGTACAGAAATGGGAATTTTATTTTATATAAATCAGTATTTAATTCAGTAATTCAATAGTTAACTGCACCTGTAAGGAGCCTCCAGTACAGCAATGCACATTGTTAGCCTAAACAATTGCCAGACGCATTGCGTAACCGCCAGCAGCAGCCTTGTGACACAGTCTCCAGTCTGCAGTGTGTCATCAGAGAGTGAACAGTAGTAGTGAGCATCAGACAGTAAAAATTAAACGGTGGCCTCGGGTGCAAGATAGGCCGTAATTAAGAGTAGGCCTATCTTTCCAAGCAATAACAAGTATTAAAAGCGTGAAAACATTTATATAAAAGTACGCAAATAATAACGTGCGGCCAGTTCCATTACAACTCACGGCTGAGCGGCCAGACAATCAGCAGACAGTTACCAGAACAAAACGGTAGCCTCGGACGAGTTCTTGGTAGGCCGAAAAAAAAAATACAAAAGTAGGCCTACCAAGTAATATAAAATGACGTAAGGTAATTCGTCAGTGTTCAGTAATAAACTGTGTTCGGAGTGGAGAGTGACTAGTGAAAACAGTTCCGGACAATATCGTGTACAACATTTGGATATTACGCAAATAGGTAACAAGTGTAAAGACAGTTTCATGTGGCCAAAACATTATAATTAATAAAGAGCTCATTAATTAAATAGGAAGTTTTAAAAAAGAAATGTAAATTGAGTGAGTGTGTGTATGGGTTATTAAAAGTACTGGCTCAACTAGAAAGATGTAGTAGTAGTAGTCTATACAAAATTATTGGACTAAAATTAGTAAACATTTTAAATATAAAGAAAACGTAATAATCAATGATAGAGTATTTAATTAAAATAATAAAAAGAGTAATTAAAAGGTTCATTCTTCTATAAACATGTGTTAGTGTAGTTATTTCGCCGTAAACCATTTCCTAGTTTTCTGTGTTGACAACTCGTCTAACGAAATTTTGGGATTTTCTGAGTTTTATTATAGTCAGATAGCGGGATTTTATAAGGGCAAAAGTGTAAAGGTTTCGATATATAACCTTACAAAAATATCGTGGCGACCTGGGCAGTTTTAAAAGCAAGTTTTATGGGGACCATGACGGTAAGTGAAATTCTGGCAGCGGTGAGTATTATTTATGATGAGTGAAATTTTTTAAATAAAAGGGTAAAAGGCGAGGACCTTCACAATATTGATAAACTTTAACAGATTTTATACATGCTTTCGCAGATGAAATAGCATCTTAATACTTTCTTATTCTTGTTGTTCGTTCCATGACTACAATTTCTATTCTACCTTATTTTACTGGCTTACCTTATTCTAAGATATCGATATCAGACCGCCCAGTCTGCATTTTCACACACACACACACACACACACACACACACACACACACACACACACACACACGCACGCACGCACGCACGCACACACACGCAATATAAAAAAAACCTTCCCTGATTCATTAATTTTACCAAAACCCTTAACATTTTAGGAAATACCCCTCCCGGCCGGCACGTGGTTATCGCTCGAGCTCGTAACTTCTCATTTTTTGGATTTGGTTGCGTGTCCGAATTAACTGGTGATGTTCCTTAGTTAACTATTCACTTCACTGCCACATTACTGTTCCGTTAACTCACGGTTTACTTGTAAATTATTAAAATTTGTTGAAGAGCCCCTTGGCTCTGTACCTGGCCAGGCACAATCTGTAAACGAACTGCCAAGAGCGGCATAGCGTTCACCGCTAACTCGATTGCGTCTTTCTTGGTGGAAACCAAGGCCTCATGGTTCTTCGTCGCTTGTTAATTTTTCCATTTAACCCATGCAAGTGTTTGTGTGTGGATCATAGCAGATATTTGTTCCGCACTGGCTGACGTCACCAAAGGGTTGGACTTAGGCTCACATCCGGTAACTTCGTCAAGGAAGCAAACAGCGATTCTTTCTTAGCCATTTTTTGTGTTTCATAAGTCGGCGTGGGTCCGCGCGCATGCTCGTGTGACGCGCTCGGACGTACTGCCACACACTCGCAAAGTTCTTAGAAAATGATGCTGGGTGCATTCCTTGTTAGCGATTGCACAACTGTTGAGACGTATCGTTCCTTTGTTATACCACTGGTTCATTTCACCACGTGTTCTGGTCAAGTTGGAAATTATGTTCATGAATATTCTTTATAAATCCCAAAAATTTAATAAAATAAAAATCCCCTGTATTTGTCACGTTACAACACCAAACTACATTATTAAGATAATACAGTAAAACTCCAATTATCTGTATTAATTGGGAATTTACAATGCATATATGCTGGTAAACACGGTGAATTCACCGATCCTTCCATGAGCCATTGCAGCTCCCGAAGTGGTAATGGTGTACATAGTTGCGTCCATGATATGGTCAGAACTGACCATCATTATTCACTGAAATCCCCTTTATATTCCATTAAAAAATTTATTTATTTTTAAACCTAAATTGACCTAATTTCTTCCCAATAATCATAATCATCTAAATAATAACATAATAACTTCAAAAATCAAAATAACTGAGTAGCTTCTATCAAACAACATTTCCCCAACTGTCACTTTGACAGCCCTAATTGTAAACAAACACCCGCACATGGCTGCTATCACTAAACATTCCTGAACACAGATAAGGATGTCAATGTCAGACGCCATTCGGCTATATCTACAGTTCAACCATACATTTTTCAACATGATTACAATTATTCTAATTTTACACATAATTTTATACAATTGCATAACACACATACTCCTATATCCTGGCATATTAGATTCAATTATCCTTAATTTAATTTTTAATTTATCGCACAGACTCATGCCGCGCAACCTTTCTCGTTTTTTGATTGCTCTTCGCTTGCATTTGTTTCGGTAATTGCCGATACATTGCTTTGATTTAATTTTTAAAGGTTTACATGTAATGCCACTTGTATTACCCAGGCTACACATAATATAATCTCCTTTGTACAATATGAACTCATTTTTTGATTGAAATTTCTCTGGTATCATCTCAAACATTATTTTCATCCAGTTTTCACAGTGATCAGTATCTAAGTCCACTTTAAAATTTTTTAATGTTTCGGATTTGTCTGCATATGCATTCATAAAAGACGAACACATATTGCTGTACAGTGAATCTCTGACTGTATAAATAACACCTGCATATCGTTTCATATGTGGCTGAAAACACTCAGACAGTTCTGATCTTCTGTCAGAATTAACCTTACCTGTGTGCTTTTCCTCAAATGCACCAGCTTCAGAAACAAAACTACTTTGTTTACCCAAGTATTCATCAAATACCTTATTTAAATATTCATTTTTACAATTGTATGGACTTCTCAAGTGTTTATACATTTCATTACTGACTGATAAAACATTACCAGAATGGATCTGTATCTTACAGACACGGAACAGCAAATAACATTTATTGTTTTTAAATACTCCACCGTTTACCCTTTGATCATACCAAGCTGGATAGATGTGAACCAACACTTTGATAAGGTTTTCCCTATTTCTCTTTTCATATTTATTTAAAATATTATTTGATTGTTTTCGTAGATCAGCAGTTATCTCCTTATCGGGCGCTCCACCGTTACCCGCTATCTTATCTATGCGATTACCAGCTGGTTTCTGTATGTCGACGGGACTACATCGGTCAACCGCAATGTCACATTCACTTTCCTGCCTAAGAGAATAATTCAACTTAATTTTGGCTTCACATTCCCTGCTGTGAGATTTATTCCTTTCAAAGGCGGTCTCACTACTACTACAAATTAGTTCTAATTTATCAGCTATACGTTTTTCGGTTGACTCTAAAAGTTGTTTACTTTGTTTAGCCTGGTCATGAACGGCTGTATAAATTTATTTTATTCTCATCATGAAGTGATTTATTCTGTTTTGCTGCTTCTTCTGAGAGTTTTTGCACATTTGCTTTATTTTCGTCCGATAGCTTTTGTATATTGCCCATTATTGCCGCTAACGTATTCTGTAATTCTAGTGATTCGGCCATATTGATTTATTTATTTTTAAATTTATAAAATATTATAGTTTTATTTATAGTAACGGCAATATTTTTTTATACGTATTATTACTAATAACGTCCGTTTATGTTATTTATTATTATAGTCCAGTCTCTCAATCAAATGTAAACAACCTTAATCTAACATAAATACCAATAATAATTCAATTTCCACATAGACAATTTACTACTATTGTTCAAATATCTGATAAGAGAGAGTATTCAAACTTCTATCTACACTCCCTGATAACACAGAACAGCACATATAAATAGTTCAATGAATTTAGTCTCTACACACTCAAATAAATATTTCTTTTTTAAAATTAATTCAAAAATCGAGCCCAACGTTGGCAAGCGCCAAATATCCTTATGCAACAGATCAAACTTTATTATTCTAATAAGGATATTGTGAGTGTGTAAAGATCGATACAAGTCTATTATGGAGGAGATGAATAATTATTTATTATATACAAATATTGTTTATAAAGATGTATATGTATTTTAAATTGTCATGTATTGATAGTATATTATATTGTTTGTATTGTTCGATTAATATAAATCGATTTTACTTGTTTGCTGCAACGTCCTCCTCTCGTCTCGTCGGTCCCGTCTTGGCGTCCTCTACTTCCTGTCCCTCCTTCCTGGTGTCCCCTTCGTCTCGTCGTCCTCTTCTACAGCTTCACTCCTTCCTGGTGTCCTCTTCGTCCTGGCGTCCTCTTCTTCTCGTCATCCTCTTCTACAGCAAGCGGCTCCAGTGGCGATATTTCACAGCCCCGTAGTTATGTTTGACTGTTTCCACGATATCTTGTAGTGTCTTTAAGTTCCCTAAGCGGATATCTTAACTTACACGAAACAGCACTGTATTATATTTTAAATTTTATTTAATTATTTACCCTCTCGGTTCTTATCGCAAAACTTCGTTAAGAATTTCAAGGTTTATAGTTTATTTTATATAAGATATTCCTCTATTCCTTCTTGGTTCTTACCGCAAAACTTCGTTAAGAATTTTAAGGTTTATGGTTTATTTTATATAAGATATTTCTACGTTTGTAAGAGAACAACTCTCTTACGCGGGCACAACTTCCCCTAGCAACGTCGACAGACAGACTGTGTCCATCCTAGCTCTGCAAAGTATGAATCTCACTGAATTTGGTGTATTTTGATAGGCCAAGGCCAAGTCACATGATTGATGGAATGACCAGATACACAAATTTCATGAAAAACTTTGTATAATTTTGCATAGTCCTGCATGGAAATTATCTACAATTTTTATTACCCATCATTGATAAGAGTTACACTTGAGTTTTGCTTTACTTAAAAAACCATATTTCTAAAATAGTTACAAACCTCAGAGTATACACAAATCGAAGCTATTTACTTAAATAATTCCTTGTCAAATTTTCATGTAAATCAGTTAACTACCACTGCCGCTATAGCGATCGCAGATTATCACACCCGCACCAATTCATACAAAAAATACATGACAATATAGTACATCTTTTTATGAAGAGTTTGGTGTAACCTATATGCTTATCAATTTTTAAATTCAAAACTTATGACTAAAAGACAAAATATTACACAAAACAAATTTAAACAAGAAAATGCACGTCATTCATGTACTCTGATATAAACAACATACTTATCATTAGAGTTCGGATCGATATGCAAAAATTTGACCTGAAATATTGTAACGATACAATTAAGCCAAATCTCGTACCAGTGATAAAAAAGATAATTCTTGATATAAAATTACTTCATATGAAATAAAATGTGTAAAAAATGATTAAAATGTAAATACTTTGACAAGACGTACAACGATATTACCCAACCCAAGTGATTGAGCCGAAAACACAAACATAAAGAAGGGAACCACGTAACATACTTAAGAAAAATACGATAGACAAAACAATGATGGACACAGAACTAAAGAAGAACCAGAAGAAGAGGACAGATCCATACAAATAAACAGAATTTAAACCAGAAGAGAAGAAGAGGAGAACCGAACCGGATTGAAGAAGAAGAGGAGGAAGAATGAAGAGGAGACAGATAAAACCCAAGGGGAAACTAACACACATATATAAAAGGGAAAGATTGTATGTTTAGAGATAGAATACGGTCAATAAACCTTGAATAATTATGTATTAATGAAACCAATGTTATTATTAGCATTAATTTAACCTAGGTACCCATTTTTAAGACAATACAATTATAAAGCAATGTAGTATAGGAAAAGTACACTAACCCTGTCAGAAAGGTTAGATTCAACCAAAACACAACTAGCCTAGTACTGTTAATAGTAAATATAATACTAAAACAAAATAGTGAGAAATGGTAAGAGAAAGTATAGGGATTACCCATTAAATAACACTAATTACAAAACAGTGAACCAAAGTGAAGTGCTTTAGTGAAGTGTAAATGCCCTAAAAAATAGTGAAAGTGGATGTGAAACATTCAAAATAGAATGCTAAGTAAATAGACACTCTGTAAAACATTGATAAACCACCAATGATTGGAGTGAGATTATAATTAGTTATATACCTAGAAGTAATTAGAAATAGTAATCCAAATTAATATTAAGGAAGCTTGTAATAATATTCAGGGAGAAAGCCCAGTACAATAACTTGTGTTAACATGGCATGATAGGATAGAAGTAAAGTTTGTTATTAAAGATTAAAATTATAAAGAATACAACACCCCATGTTGAAAGGGGAATTAACCTTCATAATATTAGAGAAAGTGACAATGTTTATCACCCTAGTTTATAAGACAAGAAAGAAATCAATGTTAGTACTAAGAATAATTTATGACTTGTAAAGAATAGTTGATTCAATGTTAAAGAAGGAATATGGCTGAAAGGGACTTACAGTCCATAAACCTAACTATTATATTTTAAATGAAGAGTAATGAAAATGTATGTTGAATAGTAATTAAAACACAAACAAATAAGTGAAGTCCATCAGGCTGAATTCAGAATGTAATTTAAAAAGGAAATACACTAAAAAACAATAATGGCTGTTTGTGACTATGAAAACAGTTAACTGCCAAAGACATTCAAATGCAAATTGTATCAATTTCACAAAAAATCTGACTAATCTAAGAACAGTGAATGGACAGTAATTATATATCAGTTATTTCAACACAGAAATATTATTGTAATAATTTAATTCAAGAAAGATATGTTATTTATTAAATGTCAAATAATTAGACTATAGTTAATGTGTAACAGAATATGACCTTATGAGGTATCATTGTAAACTTTGAAAGGAAAGAAAAATAATAGTGATGTCATTTATTATCCCAAAGGAATTATAAGGGAATAAAATCATTAGGAAAATACTTAATAAATTTGAATAAAAATTCAAATATTTCTAACAATGTATGTAAGGAGTAATTAACCAAGGATTGAATTATTGGTTACTATGACAACGAGACGTTTGAGGGCTTATTTTTTCCGTTAAATTTTAGAGACGCTGAAGAAACGAAGCGTGGGTAAGCCACACGAAAAATTGGACAAATTAAAATTTTAATTTAAACAGTTATAAAAAGTCGAATCAGTGAACCAAGATAACCCAATATGAAGAGACGTCGATCTATACAGAATTAATGATGTCCAGGAACGAAATTAAATAAACTAATTAAAGAAAAAACCCAGACCAGTTTGAAGAAGATGTTGGAAGCCTTCAACCAGCCCAAATTCGAAAAATATACGCCTATCCTGATGACGACACAGACAACGTGAGATGAACTGATAAGTACCGAATAATTCCTTACTCCCAAAACCCCAAATTACTTAAATTATTTTCAAATGATAAAATTTCTCACTATTTAAAAAGTAGTATTTTCTTTCAAAGGTAAAGGCATAATTTACTTATATTAAAAAACATTTAATTAAACTATAGAGATAACCTTATTTGTGAACATAACTACTGTAACAGAAATACGACACTACTGAACAAATTGTACAAACACATTATAAATCCTAAGTACGCATAAGGTATAGTAGTGTACTTTTTTTCATGTAATCAACGTTCATGTCTATTTTCATGATCAAAAGAACTCCAGATTTTAAAAACATAGTAATTTGTTAAAAGTAACTGAACGATAGTGTTTTGAAATCAATTTTGCCAACCTGAGATATTTTGTGTTTCAAGCTCTAAGCCGGAGCATAATATTATAAATTTGTTTATGATTCATTTGTCATATTTATTGATAATTAAATGTGTATTAAAAAACGCAGTACAGAACATTACTATCTTGTTATTTCATAGGAATTTTGTAGAATATATGTGTGTTAGCGAAGTTTTAAGCAACAGTCAACTAGCGCTCACCACGAGCGGCCGAGTTGACAACCTGTGTAGCAGCGGGAACAATTCGAAGTCACAGCTGTCTAGCTAATACCACGTATTATCTTAAAAATTAAATATTTTGTTTTAACAGAAACAATTTGGCGCCACCCGGGAATCGTAATCCCTATGAATTAACAGGTAGGTTGTACTGGTGACATTGACAACGCTACGGACTCCAGTAGTGACGTCGATTTATGTAACAACCAGTGTGAGGCAAACACACTACATTCACACTAATACACAAAATAAACAAGTGTGATACATTGCAACAGGTACGACCCTAGTAGATTGTTACATATTGACGAACCCAACGAGGGGATTTAAGGAACAAGGACGTACACCCTATATTTATAGTTACATATTGGCTTCCATCGCGGGGCTTGAACAAGGGCGTCCCACAAAGATTGTTACATATTGACGAACCCAACGAGGGGCTTTAAGAATAAAGGAAGTACCCCTATTCTACGTTACATATTGGCGACCAGCAACGTGTGGCTAGGAAGAATAACTAGCGGCGATCATGAATAGACACGGGATGGTTACGAGACGCAAAGGGAAGGAAACATCAAACCAAGAAGGAAGCCCAGAAGAAATGGAGGAAGTTGAAGAAGTAGAAATGGAGGAAACGACTGGAGAATTGTCAGAAGAAAACCTACAGGAGGACCAAACGGAAAATCCAAGCCCACTTGAACCCGAACCTGAAATAGAAGTAGAAGTCAGGGTAAATAACCAGGCAGTCAAACCAACAGAAGAAACGAATTTAAATAGCATGATGAAGTTCATGATGGAACAATTTGGACAAATGAATAAAAAATTAGAGTCAGACAAGGAGGAGAGAAGACAAGACAAGGAAGATAGAAGACAAGACAAGGAAAATTTGAATAGAATATTGGAAAAATTGGACCAAAACAGTGAAGAATTGAAGAAGCAAATGAAGGAGAGTATAGAATTCCTGAATGACAAAATAGAGAGCAACCATGAAGACTTGAAGAGAAGTCAGGAGGCATTGGAAAAGAAGAGCGAGGAGCTGAAGAAACAGATCAAGGAGGATCTGGAGATAGTAAACAGAAAGATGGAAACTAATCATGATGTTCTCCAAAGGAAAATCGAGGAAGAAGGTGAGAAGAACAGAGAAGAATTGAGATTCATGTTTGCAGAGTTTCGTGAAGAAGACAAACGGACAAAAACGGGGATGAATAAGAGATGGGAAGAAACAAGTTACCCAGTAGATCGACTTCAAGAAACTTTAGTTAGTGATTTCAAACCAAGGAATGAAACACTAGACAGCACTCCTGAAGGTATCAAAGAAACGTTGAATGAGAACATGGAACCGGGGAATCAGAAAATAACACAGAAGGAGATGGTCAAGGAATTAGAGGAGAGCCACCAAGAACTACAAATAGGTGTAAACAGTCGTATGAAGAAGAATCGAATCATTAAGAAGATTAAGAAAACAGAGGAACTGAGAAAGGTATATAAGAGGAAACTCATCAAAACACGAGAAGAAGTGGAGATGATGAAGAACGGACTCATCGATGTATTTAATTTGCCCATTACCTATCAAAGCAAATTAATAAAGTACAAAGATTGTAGGAGGAATCTGAGGGAAATTATAAAAGGATTTCACAACCAACCAATGGATGAAAATTTCAGCAAATCTATGCTTAGATGGAAGATGCCAGAAATAGAAATGACTGACAACAAAACAGATTATAACCAATCAAGAAGGTCAATAAAATACTGGAGCACACCAGAAATGGAAATACCAAATAAAAAAGCAAAAATAATATTAATGAGAGATGCACAATTAACTTCTCTGATTAATGGACAAAATAATCAAATGATGGAGGTAGAAAATACCACGGAACACATGGTATTAAAGGAATTATGGTACAAGATGGAGGTACGTTACAATATGCATGCAAATATGCACAAAAAATCCCAAAATATGCACTAAAAATGGAGAAATATGCAAAAAATGAGTAAAAACAGTTGTAAAAAATTGAATCTTTTTTTATAATTTCATTCTTACAAAAATGGTAGTGAGGAGGATAAAGTGAAAATGAGCCACTCTTTCATTGAATCAATTCACAATTTTATTTTTATAGTACAGATAAAGATAGATAAAAAATATACAAAGCTTATATTATGTAGTTGAAAAATATATATTAAAATGAAAGCATGAAACGTCCTCCAACTAATTGGAATTAAATAGAATAATCACAGTTTTTTCAAGGTTTTCAATCTTGAAATTTCGCCTTTTGTCACTTAAAACATTTTTCAATGAGGAAAAGGACCTTTCCACGTCACATGAGACTATGGGGAGGAATCGATAAGCTGCTATTTCTTGGGGGTCCGTCAGCTCACATTCTGGCACAACCTCTCCATTCAAAATCTTTGACACCGCCTGAGCAGTCTTCCAGCCAGGATTTCTTTGTAGTACCGCATCCAGCTTCTTCCTCATGCGTTCCCCGATGGGCCCTTTCCAATCTTTACTTTTTGTAATCAAGTCATCGATCAGAGCCACAGAATTACACAAATCCATTCCTCTACTTTCCAGAGTGGTAATTAAATCAGGCAAATCACCAACATTGGATCGGACATAAGCAAGATCTTGGACCACAGAAGAGTTGTTCAGTGCAGCTTTTGCTTTCACAATGGCTTGGTTTCCGGTTTCATCAAAACTTTCAATCACTTCCTTCAACTTTTGGTGATGTTCAGCAAAATAATTAGCCGCAGAAATCCACGTACCCCATCTTGTGATTATTGGTTCAGGTGGTAGAGGAGTATCAGGGTATGCATTTTTGAAAGCCCTTACTCTGCTAGGTGCTTTAACAAATACCTTTTTTGCCGAAGATATTAATTTATTCAAATCAGGTAGACTATTCTTCAACTCTTCTGCAACACGATGGACGCCATGGGCCATGCACGTCAGGTGAATCATCTTGGGATAAAAAACTTTTAGGCTTTCTCCAGCCTTCATCATGTACGCTGCACTATCCGTAACAAAAGCCAATAATCGTTCTTCCCCATATTGCTGCGCAT
Source organism: Magicicada septendecula (assembly GCA_034769895.1). NCBI lineage: Eukaryota > Metazoa > Arthropoda > Insecta > Hemiptera > Cicadidae > Magicicada > Magicicada septendecula. Next base: position 395,501,833 of record CM068371.1, read on the forward strand.
GAGACCCCCACAAAATATTAATCGCTTCACTCACTGTCCTGGCGATCGTGGAGTGATTTGTTTTTTCCAACTCTTTACATAAAATCAGGTGGCCACGTCCAGCTTCCTCTGAACTGAGTTTCCCAACTATTACATGGGCTAGATATCGCCCACAGGGGTCAGTCGTTTCATCAATTGACATCCAGATGGGGGAATCACCTATCTCATTTTGTATTCTTTGCATCACCTTCTCGTACACTGGAGTAATGTAGTTTTTTCTGAGTGTCGATTCGTGAGGGATTTCTTTACCTGTGTACTTCTTCAAGAAGGCTCTAAAATGTTCATTCTCCAACTTATGAAGAGGAATATTGGATTTTAACATTGCCTCGCAGAGATCTTGGTACATCTCGTTCTTCTCCGAAGATTGGGACATTGACTCGAGCTTTGACGCGATGAAAGGCTGTTGAAGATTCTTCACTTTTTGCGCCTTTTCCACCTTTTGTTTGTGAGTCCTAGTTGATTTGTGTTGGTCGAACTGAAACTTTTTTTCAGCTTTGACCTGAAATCAAACAAGAAATTCTGTTAGTTTTTTCTGGTTTAATTTAGGCAATTAAAAATTATCTACCATAAATTCGAAAATGAATATTTAGGTATTTTTTTGATAATGGTAAACTCGTAGGTAGGCAAAGTAAGAGAAAATAAAGGCCGCCGATTTCAAGGGACAACGTTGTGATTTCAGTAGAAATAGGTTGGTACCTACCCCCCCCCCCAAAACTAAAAAAACTGTTAAGAAAATCTTATTTTTTTATACGCTTACTTCAAAATTTTTTGTTTAGCATCTTGCTAGGAAGATAGATCTTGGCTACATACGAATTCTTGGTAATAGTTCCGAGTAACGCCCTTGTCTGGAAAAGGCACAAAACCTGCAAAAATCCAGGTTTTTTGTGGTTTTACATAAATTACAGGCCAAGAAATCAGGCCCACTGATTTCAATTTTTCTGCGGATTATTCGCGTCCGCTCCTAGTCTTAGCCTGTAGTTTACGTAAAACCACAAAAAAAAACCGGTTTTTGCAGGTTTGTGCCTTTTCCAGACAAGGGCGTTACTCGGAACTATACCGAATTCTTTGTTCAAAAACCTATTTACGCGTATATACCAATTCTTTGGAAGTGATAGTAAAGGAAAACAAAAAGAGACATTTTTCCACAAAAATATTATTGAAGTTTAAGTGTTTGAAACAAAAAAGCAGCGAAAGGAATAGAAATTGAGTGTAGTGTTACATACCTATCTAAAATGAATTTTCTCCAAAATATCTTAAATAGGAACACTTACCTCTTTTCCACAAACTTGACAGAAGATTCTTTTCCCGTCAGTAGTGAAGGCCGTGTCACTCCCTATCCACTTTTTGAACAATTTAAAAGACATTTTTCGCTTTCTGCCACTACTGAAGCACTAGTGAAACACCACAAACGCACACGCTGCACAAACGAACTGAACGCCGAGAGAAAGTAACAAGTGTACTTATTTAAAGACGATGGGGGGTGAGAAGGAGAGGCGAGGGGTAAATCACAAATGAGCGGTCACTAATCTTCACTAAATACGTAGCACAAAGTGGCCTTCACTTCAAATCGACCTCATTTTCATTGTGAAGAGTAAATGGTGAAAGGAATTATAGTACATTTTATATTTAATTCACTACATTTTTTTACTAAGTTTATTAAATACTAAACATTTGGTTGTAGATTAGTTTTGATTTCGATTACGACACTACCAGACATTTGTAATACATGGGACATTTTGTAAGACGAATCAAGCGTCAGACACAACAGAAATAGACAATATAAAGATTTCACAGAGTTACAAAACGTTTAATACTGCCATTATTTTATAAACAATGACTTGGCATGTTGTGTCTGTTACGATGTTTCTCCAAAGTCGAGCCTAGACATCAACAATTGTTGTATATTTTGGAATGTGTAACACGTTGTGTACAGTTACTTATACTTACCTGACTCCTTGACTTGTCACTACCTAATTAGGGCTGAGCTGGAAGCGACAGTGAAAGCAATTTTTCTGTTCCTCTATCTTATCTATATCTACATTTTAGACTAAACAAGAAAAGGCCAGGCCAGTTACCCCAAATACGTTTTGCTTCTGAAAATCTTCCTTCCAAACGCACTGAGCAATATTCTAGGAAAAAAAATTTGTAAAAATGTTTAAAAGTAGTGAAAAATCGTCCAAATATGGACAAAATATGCGAAAAAACCCAAATATGCAAAATGGTCTCAAATATGCACAAATATGCAAAATGAAATCGGTTGTTTTGGTTGCAAATTGCTAAAAAAACACTCAAAACAGATTTCTATCAACATTAGGAGCTAAAAAAAGAGATATGCAAAATATGCGAAATCCAAACTCTACTTATCTTCCTGTGTTCTGTTGCAATATACTCTTCTATAATTATTATGTAACAATATGGTGTGCAGTAGGAAAAGTACAAAAAGCATAACCTTTTTATGTTCGACTCATGTGAGTGGTGATGTGATAAAATCAAAGTGTTAGTAACCAGAAATATGTTCTTGGATTTTGTTGTCCATGACATGTCTGAGTATTGAGAACTTAAAAATACTATTCCGCCACGGAACACATTTTACCTACTGCCTGAGCTAGCTTTTGTGTTTGTGCACATTTCAACAATAACACAGAAATTCTACACGCACGCATGAAAGGTTGAAAACTACAAAACATTCGAACTAGAAATACACAAGAAACACAAAACCGCAAGGAAACAACATCCTAAATGAACAGACACAATTTAAACCACACACACACACACACACACACACACACACACACACACACACACACACACACACACACACACACACACACACACACACACACACACACACACACACACAATTTTTCAAACAATGGTGGCACCTCCAAAAACAGAATAGACACGGCTCCTTGTGGCAACCTCTCACAAAGCTCACAACAGATAAACATTGTTAAAAGTTTTTATCTAAAATAATCATGTTTTAGTCCTCAGAAATAAAATTTTTTTTAAACCAATTAAAAACATTTATGTAAATTAACACTTTCCTTGAAATTTAAAAATTATGTAAACTTAATTCAATGTGAACATTTTCTTACCTAGTTTTCTTAATCGAGCCTGCTCTTCTTTTTCCTCGTCGTGTATATACATTACTTTTGGTGAAGTCTGTTTGACTTTGACACTAGACGTGACAACCTTTTCAACACTGTTGCTGCTTTCTTTTCTACAATTAAAAGCACTCAGTTTTATTAAATCCATCTCCAGGTTTTTCTCTAGAAATCATGTCTGTACTATTGTGAGTTTGTTTAACTTCATACAACTAACCTCCATGATGATTTGTTTCCTTCAAATCAATATTTTTAGTAACTTTATTGAAAATACAGGAACATTTTATTTTTAATTTCATTAAACAAACTTAAAATACTAATAGCTCCTAAAATGTTGATGCACCAATAAAGAACTAAAAATAGTTACTCAATTGAACATTATTTGCATTTTGGCTTTAATGAACATGCCACTCACAAACGTACAAAACAGAAGAACCACTATCTAACTCACTTATCTATCACATGTTATCAAAAGTATTCTGAGATAATCAGAATCAGAAATACAATATATATGTATATACCAGTATAATATGACCATCCAATGTACATCATCCATTCACACCAACATAAAGTCTGTTATAATCTGAAAAATTAAAATTTGTGTTGTCTTCAAGTGCATTTATATATGACAGTGTACACAAGAGAATATTAAATTCAATAACAGTAATAATATACATTATAAATGTGCTTTTTAATTAATAAATTCTGTTTAATTTTCTTTTAATCCCTAAAACAAATGCAATCCCAATCTGCGTGAAGATAATCTGACTTCAAGACTTTTTTAAAAATATTAACACGTACTTTTTCTCGTCCTGCAGAAGTCTAATGCATGCCAAAATAAGGGTTAGCGTTCTATAAAATTACTAATTAACAACAGGAAAACATTGTTAATTTATAATCAAATTACAACAAAAATATGAGTGAATAATTACTTTTTTTGAACTGTGCCCTTCTCAACTTTATTATAATATGCACTCAGTTTACTCTTGAGATCTTCTAAGGCTGGTAAACTTCCCAAAGACAGCAGCCTGGAAAAATTATACGATTAAAATTTATTTATTTAGTCTGACTGGCACAAACATCGTTCTTACAACTTTCCCCACACGCTTTCATAATTTTTATTGATCATTATATTTTTTATAACATACAATGGGAAGTTCAATACATGATTTATGCTTGTCTTGTTACATTATTATTTGAAGATTTTTGAACACTATATGGTACCATAGATTGCAATCCAATATCCACAAAAAAAATGGCTTTTACTTAATGGCATAACTTTTTTCTGTGTGTTTTCCTATTCCAAAGCTTTCAGTACACCTGTATGCTACAACTAAATATTTCAGATATTCTTGGTCTCTAAGCTTTAATCCTAACAAACATATCAGATAATTACATAACTTTTCTGTAGATTTATTAATGTTTTCAACTTAATATTCACTTATATGAATACAGTTTTCTTTAATATTCTCAATATTTACAAATTGTCTGAAGTTAATTCTATAAAAATTTAATTTGATTAAAATTTACAGCCCATGTCACATTCACCAGACCTTCCAACCACTGCTACACGTGCATTTTTTCAATGGAATGTTCTAATTCTGGAATGGATCCAGTGCCCAATAAACAGGAAGTCAGGTCTTCACTTTAAATCAGTACCAATATGCCACCTTTGAAAACGACATCTAGTGAATATGACTACAAAAACCATTTCTTCATCCCAAACAAATTTCAATCATATTGCAACTAAAAGGTTTATTGAATTCATGGAAAACTTAGTTAACTCAACTAAAAAAATGCAAATGTATACAAATACTTGGTGGTAATATGGAATTAATTATTATTACTCACTTTCCCTTGCAGTATAAAGTTTTAACACACTGTTGTGATATAGTAAAGATATTCCAGAATTTGATGGTTAAAACCATTGAATACATATAAAATAGGTATTACATAAATATACTTGCTTGATGTCACTGTATATATTGTTATACTGCAAAATGAAAAAAATATTTACAATTATATACGTATATTGTTTGAGTAATTTTTACATTATTATGTCGTTTTATATTGTGGCAACAACAAAAATAGTGCTGTGTATGGCGAACAAATAAAACATCAACAAAGTTCAAACCAGAGGATGTCACTCACATTCTTACACACTTCTCTCTTATAAATAAAAGAATAGAAAGACCTCATACACATTACAAGCCTACCTTATAGTACAGTATTCACAGGCATCAAACTTTTTAACAATGCAGTTTAAGAGTGAGAACACATATTCATTTAAAAAATACTTTTATGAAGTATAATTATGTCAACTTTCTTTCTATACTTTTATTTGTTTCCATACAAACAAAAGTTAAAAAAAATACATCAAACCTTAAATCTGGTTTATCGCCATACAGGAAGTCATCTTCATCTTCCATATTACTGCTGCGTCGCCTCTGTTTCTCCCGTCGCAACACGTCTCTTAGTTTTTTCTCATCTAATTCTTTCAACACTTTCTTCTTATGGCGTTCTTCACGCTTCTTCTTCTTCTTACCTACAAAAAAATCCTCTTGCTCGATTTCTATATTTACAAGCAATAATTCCAATCACTAGAAAGTAGAAAACAAATATATAAAATGTCAGAAAACTGACCATATTTGGCATATTTGCCAATTCACATTCAAGCACACTGATATTTGGCAACAGAAGTGGACAACGTTAATTTAATAATTGTAAAAAGAGTCACCTAGCTACTAAGATCTATTTAATAATGTTAATAATTGACATTTGGAAACATAGAATGAGTGGGGATTTGGTCTTCTCATATGTAGCTATTAAGTGACAATATGAAAGTTGCCCCCTCCCCCCTCCTAACACATTATAAATGCTGCAATTTCTTATCAGCAGACAACAAACATGATTTGGGATAGTGATATGAGATGGTATGACACCTATCCCTTCAAAAATAAAAAAGTGAAAGTAGTGTCTGTTATCAGGAAACCCAAAATGTAAACTTGGATGTGTCATAAGAAAAATAATTTCTCTCTTTGATTTTTAATGCTACTTATTTGGGAAAAAAAGTTTTTCATTAGTATTATTATTGAAAATAAACTGAGCCCTAGACATTATAAATAAGTCAAAACATTTAAAATCTTGCAGTGCCCACTAGAGCTCAGTTTTACAAAATACTATAGCCTATCAGAATACAAAATTAATCATCTTTGTCGTGCTTACTTGCCAAACTGCTACCGGTCATGCTCTGGATGAGGCCTTTCAGTGTCTCCACCATTATTAAGTCCAAAACCATGATTTGGTAACTACTAAATCATGGTTTAGGATTTGACAATGGTGGAGACACTGAAAGGCCTCATTCGAATCATGACAGGTACCAGTTTGGAAAGAAAGCATGACAAAGCCGGAATTAGAGACTGCAAATTCAAATAACAAGATGAACATTAATCAAACCATATAACTTATTTTTAGTTTCTGAGTGTGAAAAGCCACACGTTGTGTGCATCAAATATAACTTAATTGCTATTGTCATGTATATGTTTGACTGTTAAGTGTTTACGCCCCGCGTTTTGGAGCCCCAAATACAACGATATGCCCCGTGATGGGACGCCAAATATAATAATAATATTTTTATTGTATTGTTAAGTTACCTTATTTAATTATATGGTGTTAATTAATTATGTATGATTTAATGAAGTTGTTTTAATTTCTTTTATGTTATATAATGAATCCATCTTTCATAATTACAATCACAGATATTCTATCTTGGGTGATTTCGAATAAGTAACAACGTACACCGAACGGTATTAAATTAGTTTATTCATATCTGTTACCAAGCATATCACTTTCATCAAATCTAAAAAACACAACATTTCTATGAAACAGCACATTATAATAACATTTATAATTTACTTCAATAATTACTCACTCTATTATGAGCTCTTTCTCAGGGTTATTTATTTAAACATTAATAATCATAATTATAAATTTTTACTCTACACAAAAGTATTCTTAACAAATGGATTCATAAATTTATAGATATCTGAGATTATCTTTTAATAGTTGCTCATGCCAATTTAACATGAATAGATATTAGATATGATTTTCTAGAAATATCATTAGTGTGTTCTTTTAGAGACAGACAGTGTTTTTTAATTAACATGAGTAATACATGAATTCGTTACTGTGGGTAAGTACTCGATTAACTCTGCGGCATTCATCTGCGATGATCTTCCTTCTCTCTCTCTCTCTCTCTCTCTCTCTCTCTCTCTCTCTCTCTCTCCAGGACCACTGATGCCCTTGTTGATGAACTTATCATCTTGTGAATGACACTTTTTCACATCACCTAGTATCTCGCACTCTGACACTAATAGTTCTCTTGTTAATTCTCGTTATTGGAAAATCTGATTTTAACACATGTTACTTGATAACGCCACTTTAACTCCGAATTGTTAATATTTATGTCTCATTTACATATTCTTAGTACGTTAACAATTTGTTGATTTATACAGATTGTTGGATACTTTAATTAGTCAGCACAGTTCCTTCACGGGCTAACTTTATTAACGACTTTTGATTATGTTTAATGAGCATTAAAAGTTATATTCGTCTTTCACACAATTACCGTAATTAGTTCATATTTCCGGCTCTCTCTCACTATCTCGATTTCAACACCACGTCTATCATTACGCACTCCGTCAAAACTTCCGACCGTATTTACTTAACTGGTTGTTAGTATATCAACTCTCGAAAAAAACTAAGTCTCTTTTCAAAGCGGTACTTCGACATGTCCATTACTATTTCACGACTCTCGACCATTCGCACGTATATTATGACTCCGACTCTCTCTAAGGTTAAGACCCTTACTCAACCTCTGACTAAGACTTTAAGAACTTAAGACCCGATCGCAGTCAACACTTCTTTTTATATAACGAATCTCTCTATCTTTTCTACTCCGGACTCTTATTCCCACCTTCTTCGTTTCCACTGGTTCTCATCTACTTTCTTACGAAAACTCCTTCCTAACATCATGGCTTGTCTTCCGACACCGTTTTCATTTGTTCTTTATCCTCGTCTCCTGAGCAACCTCTTCCTGGAGACACGCATTCCCCAACTCTGGTCTCTGATAGGCTCGTTTGATTTCCTACCATTACATCTTCTGGTTGGCTCCACCCATAGTCTGAAGCGGATGACCAAATTTTAAGCCTGTCCATCACTCTATTGTCTTTCGTCCGATCCTTTCAGACAAATTTCTCTTAATTGCTGCATGGCCTCACAGCTGCCTTTTAGTTCAACATGTGTATCGCTTCTTACCCGTGACCAATTCTCGTATTGTCTTCCAGCATCCTCTTTTCCATTCCCATGCTGGTGTGGTAGTTTCTTGGTATCCCTTACAACTGGCACATCTGCTCTGCAAGTTTTTTCTTAGCTGTGTCCCATTCTGGTAAGCTGTGCTTCCCACTGCTTGTTAATTGCTCACTCGTATGGTCGCTATTCATACAATCTCTGTACGAGCCCTTCCGTCCATTGTGAACAATGTACCGCCGCGTTTTAGTGTTAAGCTCCACACACGTGGTTTATTATTTCTCGTGTCGCCTCCTTATGCCTTTCTATCAGCTTTTCTTAGTAATACATCTGTGATACATTACTCCCTTTTTTTCTGGTAGTTCAGCTCACCACACCCAATTCCCTTTAGCAACCAGCTGCTATTACAGAGATATTGTCTTTCTAATGCTATGCCTTCCCGTTGCTAATGGATTTCATGTGCCATTGTCCGAACTACATATGGCACAGCTCCTACGTATGTCATTGTTAAGTTGACAGCAGTCCCTTGCTACTGTTCCCTTACTTACAAAAAATTTCTTTAAAATTTGCGTTACAACCACAAATTAAAATTGTTAAAAGGAAAACAAATATTTCAACTTTGTCAAACACTTAAAAAACTTGGTTTTGTAAACTATGATATGTTGCTGGACTGCTGCAACCTGTAACCATGTGGTTATACAGCACAATGTGACAGCACCTTATCCCCCCCTCCCCAATTGAACTGTCAATTTGGAAGTTCTTCAACAACTGATAGTCTTCCAATTAATCAAACACGTGCTGGGTTCGATTCCTGGATGCACCATAAAATCATCGACTCAGCCTGTGGTAACGAGTTCCTGAAGTAACATTCTGGGATAATACTGGGCAACCAAACCATAGTACTAGTGACACTATGTAGGGTATGATGAATGGCTCACATAAAGCAACCTACCCCGCCTAACTACTAAATTACTACAGCGATATAAAAAAGAGCCATTATTATTATTAAAATAAAAACAAGAGTCCAAATCATCAGTAGAAACAGATGCTGGAGTCAACAGAAAAACACTGATTGGGCTAGTAGTTGCTTATTGGCATAAGACACTGGCAATGAATGACTTCCAAATATGACAGAAAACAGAATATTTTAAAACGAAGTATTCGCTAAGATAATATGACTTAAGATAACAAAGTGGGACATGGAGAGCAAGGATAGACCATGAGACTAATAAACTTTTAGAACCTGTTGTCACACAGGTCTTAAAAGCTTATAAACTACCACAAAAAACTCAAACGTGCTTATGAATCTCAAACAGAAAAAACCCCATAAAGCAAGCATAATAACTTGCTTCATAATTTATACACAGATAAAACACACATGTAGCAAAAAATATGCTGCCTTAAATTCTATTTTTTAAGGATTTTAAAACGAGATTTCAAGACTTGTCAATATGAATTTTCAAATGAAATATGTAAAGTTGCAAACAAAAATGCATAGAAAAATTAGTCACATATCAGTGTTCAATTTATAAACATGCAATTTTGTAATGAAATACATAAATTTGGTTTCTAATAAACAACACCTACATTTGTCACTATTTTAATAGAAAAAACTACACGAAAAGTTAAGTAAGTACAAAAAGAATTTCATTCAATACCATATCATCTATTTAAAAATATGGAGAGCATTTGTTTCAAAAAAACAAGCCCAAATCATTAACTTTTTATGATTGCCATTTTTCTAATAAATATATTTTCAATAATAAAATGAATGCATATTTAAACACAATGTATCAATAAAAATTATACTGTGTGTGGTCAATGACAAATTTTTGAGTTGTGAATGTGAAAACCAAAATAAACGGACATTGTACAAAAACTGAATCTCAACACTTACTCTTGTTTTTAGCTTTCTTCTCCTTCTTCCTCCTCTTCTTTGCTTTTTCCTCAATCGCTTTCCTTTCCTTTTTCCTGTGTGTGAGAAATGATTTCCATGAAATACGAATATTTTAAACCCTACAAAATATTTTACAACTACTATGTTTGTTGACATCTTGAGAGTGAATTTTGTTTTTATATATACTGTAATAGTACATTATCTTCATAATAAAGTTGACAACAAAAGATAAAAAATGAAGCACTCATAAACTAACACCAGAACACCTAAGAAAGGAATGATAACTGAGTAACTGTGTACAAAGTATTATATAAGGTCCAAGAACTCAATAAAACAATTAATGTAATTAACTCAGTAAACCAAAGAACAATAAGTAGTGATAAAGAAGAAGTATAGAAGACAACTTAGTAATGTGATAAACCCAATAGATATGGTAAGTGAGAGGTATAAACAAGTCTAACAACGAAACCACGAATTAAAATAGACATGCTGTAATGGGACAGATTTGAGCTTTTTTTTTTTTTTTTTTTTTTTTTTTTTTTTTTTTTTTAAGTGAGACGCAGTATAGTTACATACACTAGGCCTCAATTGTAACCGTAGAAATTCCTTGTAGGGGCACCGAGTCGCATATTTGTCAATATGCCCTGCAATAAGCTCTGTTTCCTGAGGCGCTGGAATGCGAACCTGTGCGCAGATGATTGCGCCTCCGTTGGTGAAAAGTACGCATTTTTTAGCGAGCCTCTGGACTATGATACATTGGCCAGACTCACTTCCAAAAAGGAAACTGAAGTTTAACTAATGACCATGTCACGCGAGTGTATTGACGAATCACAGCGCAAGCTGGTGAACATGGAGCGGAAGTGGCCGTGAGTGACGCCGTGGTTAGCGTCAGTTCGTCTTACCGCTATGGCAGTTGCCGGCTGTCTAATAGTCTCGTGCGCCGAAAGAAAATCTTTTTATTGTAAAATGTGAACTTAGAAACCGGAAAACGGTGCTACATGGAACCGAGTGAAATCAAGTGAACCTTTTTCAAAATTAAAACAATAACCTTTTTTGGAGATCGTGTGGGGAAAATGCAGGACGCAGCACGTGGTCAGTAGTGACGATGCTTCCGAACGTAATTGTATTACATCAAATCTATTATCCAAATTTCACAATAGAAATCTCTTGTTTTAAATCAATGGGGTAAAAGCATGAATGAATGAGTGCGTGAGCAAGCTGGGTTGCTTTATAATTAAAAGTATTTAGATAGTTATTAGCATAAGTAAGTCACCATGTTGTTTTTCTTTCTGTTGCATTTATGAAAAGAAATTATAAAAGATCAGTAATAGTTTTAAAAAAGAAATGAAAAGTAATTAAAATTAAGAAGGACATGAAGAAATGTTAAATAAAAATGAGTTAAATTAACAATGGAAATGAGAGTTGAGTACTTTAATGATATCACCCTAAGTCACGCTTAACATTCACAGGTTCGTGTGATGAACTCCTGGCCATGCAAGGTAAGCAATGAATTTCGTTGTAAATTAAAAATGTGGTAGAGTAATAAATAATACTACAATTGGCGTTCGAACTCGGGACAAGTTTTTATAAATTAAATTTTGGTATAAAAACCGCACCTACAGGTGAATGTAAGCGTGATTTGGGAGTGCGTAAAAAATTACAAAAAACGAGGTTATACGTAAGTAATACTTAATGTATGTAAGATAAGAAATGTTAAAATATAATATAATAAAATAAATGATAATTGCATAATTTAAAAATGGCAGGAAATAATGAAAATGAGATAGAGGAAATAATTAATTTTAACGACTCAGCTGTCATGAGTAATCTGGGGGTTCATTCAACTCCGAATGTGGGTCAAGACAAAATAGTCGAATTAAATGTAACAGATCAAACAAATGTGACAGAGGATTCGAGGGTTCAGTTAACTCTAACCTCAACAAAATGTAATAATAAATTTGATGACATGATGAGTACTTTACTAAATCAATTTAATGAAATAAAGAGTCGTTTCGATAGTAGTGATGAAAAATTCGATAAAATAGATCGTCGTTTTGACGTTCAAAATAGTAATTTTAATGAGAAATTGAATGAACAAAATAATAAATTTGATGCTAGATTTGATGAACAGAATGATAAAATTGAAAATAATTTTAATGAAAAGTTGAATGAGATCAGAGATGAAATTAAACAACAAAATATTAATTTTAGTAAACAAGTGAAGGAAATTGATACACATTGTACTAATATTAAAGAGCAGATTTTAGAATCAATAACCAACAATAGCAGAGAAAAAATTAACGAGATGAATAAAAGATTAGACAGTAAAATAAATCAGATAATGAATAAAAAGGTAAGTGACAGTGGTAATATGACGAAAAATAATGAAGTAACTGAGAACAAGGTAAGTGGTAATTACGGTAGTGAATCTAATAGTGAAGAAAAAACTGAGAATTATAATGATATAATTAAAAACGTGGTATTAGAGAATAAGGTAGTTAATGTGGAGAGTGATAATGAAGATTGTGGTGAGGTAGAGTTGTTAACGAGTGCTGATGAGGCTGAGAGAGAGTGTGATGAAAGGTTAGGTGGGCAAAGGGCAGATTTTCCCCAAGTATATGGTGAAACAGAGGTTTCAGAAGTGTTGTATGAGGACAGAGTTTCCTCCAGAAGTTGTGTGGAAGACGAGGTGTCTTCAAACAGTCCCTTAAATTTTTGTAGTGTTCTTGGAAGTGTCAAGAAATATAGTAAGTTTGTTGTGCCCTTTGCGTGGTATGAAATAGGTCAGTGGGGTTGTGACAGGTGTTATGATGATGAGAGATATTTAGAGAGAGAGTTGTTTATGGATAGGGAAATAGAGATATTCATGTTAAGTAGGAGTTATAGAGTTGAAAGAGAGGTTACAATTTGAAAAAATAGATGATATGAAAGACTTACCTTGTTGTGAAGATAGTACAGAAATAAATGATGCGAACGTTGATAACTGTATGGCAAGCTTACCTATGTTTAGACGTGGAGTATTAGTAGTAAATGATTTTGAAATTGAGAGGTTAGAATACGTAAGGGTGATAGATAATAATACAGACGGTGACCAGACCAAAACTAATGATGTAGACAGGTTATATGAATTAATAATAATGTGGAACAATCCAGTAGATTATTATGTGGGTTTTACGGAACAATTTGAAATATTAACAGGTTATTATATAAATCATTATAATATAAGGAGTGTAATTAAAAACGATAATTGTTATATAAAAGTCAGACTATTGTATGATGATGGGGGTTAAATAAAAATCAGTGAATGGACATTTTAAATATTTTAGTTTATGGGTATGACCTTGCTAACTTATGAAATGAGGTGTGGTCAACAGAAAAATGTCAAAAAATTGTAAATAAATTTTTAGTGAAATTAAATGTGTTTGTGTTGTAAAATGTATTTGATGTAATAATAATAATGATATTTTGGCAGACTAAATAAATATTGAGAATAATTATGAAGGTGATAATAAATGAATTGTAATTGTTTTGGAAGAAGAATTAAAGTAATGTTGTGTTTTCAATAATTGAGTGAATTAAATAATTTGAGATGTTTAAATATTTTTGATTAATTTAAATGTTATATAAAGAGATTTTGATGATGAATTTAGATTATTTTATGAGATTTGAACTTGATAATAAATAGTAAACGAATAAATGCAAATGTATTTAGTTGTGGAATCATATGATTGTTATAATGTTTCAGAAGGGATCCTCACCCATTTTCGGGCGGTCACGAACTTACCAATCCTGACCGTGGGTTTTGGCACTTTGGAGGCGGACCATGAGTGGCGGAACTTCCTTCGGGTGGTGAAAGCGACGATGGTCCAGCTCCACAAAATTGGTAACAATTAGAAATTTAACTATATTATTGAACGGGGAGGGGGACCCCTAAGGTACGTGGTAAGAAAATATTTTTTTTTATACTCAAGGTGCATAAAAAAGGTGCACAACACCCCTAAGAGTGTAGTAAAATAAAAATTTAAGTGAGGCAATGTTTTGAAATAATTAACCAGTGTCATTTGCAATATCAAAAAATTTTAGCAAATGACAGAAGTTTCCGTGTATTTAAAAAAGATGGGTTTTGTTGGAGCGGGGCTGGGGACGAGAAGACGGTGGGTTTGGATAAATGGGAGAGTAAATCTTGTATTGAAATTAGCGTAATGTCATCTAATCGTAGAGAAGAGGAACGTGAATTCACGTAGTGCGTCTGCCCGCCCCCTACCACGCGCCAACAAATCCCCACCTTTTCGGGCGATTACAGTTGAATCAGCAAGGAGGATTATAATTAGTTTTAAGTAAATATTATCAATATATAATTCGGAATGTTTATAATTTTGAATCTATGACAGTACCCGTATTTTTACTTTAAGTGAATAATTGACCATATGTAAATACGAAGTTTATAGGGCGATTCAAATAAAATAACATGTTTAATGTTTGAATGGTAAATTGTATATGAGTCTCAGAGGTGTTAAATTAAATGATAATATAAACATATAATGGTTTACCTTCTGTGAATTGTAGTAGCAGTGTAAACGAATTGTGTCTTTCAGTAGATTCCCTACATTTCGGGTGGTCACGGTTTCACCGAACCCTGACCGTGGATTTGGCTTAATATTCTAAATTGGTGAACTTAGAAATTAACCGGTGGGTAATTCAGGGGAATCTACGCAACTATGGAACAGCGGCTATCATCGAAGGTGGTGATAGTGCCATGGTAAGGGTGTGTGAATCATTATAGTAGGATTACTGGTGTCCTCGGACTTAAGTAATGCCGAATTTTTATATAACGCTGAAGCAAGAACGGGGTAGGCAGCGTCTACCCCCAATAAACTTCAGTTCTTGTGGAAGCAACTGGACGCCACAGTCCAGTGGAGGGTCATAGTGTGTGTGGCAAGAAGGTTACTCAGGGGAGTAACGAATTGAAATCTTAAACTGACATAAACTGAATGAGCTAATAAGCTAATTAAGTGATTTTATTTTGATTCAAGAGATACTATTGTAGTAGATAATTTGTTCAGAAGTAATTGCTTTAATTATGTTATGCTTTCTATGATATTTTATAAATGACTTTACTGAATTTGAAAAGATTATTTCGAGTAGAGAAGGTGTTTATTATGTTTTATTATGTTATTATTTTACTATGTTAGAGTGTAAGAATTGTACACATGTGATGCATTTTACCTTGTATAATTGTTTGAAATGTATTTATAGTAAGGTCATTCACCTGACCAGGAGACATCAGCTGACTACTGGTGTTATATATGTAGTATGTCCCTTATAATTGATTTTTTATCAATATAATTAAATGTTTGAATAATAAATTTTCAATGTGTTTAAGAGGTTTTAAGTTAAATGATGAAATTAATTTGAGATAGTTATGAATGTTCAATGGATAATTTCATGTAAATTGTAATAAAAGTTAGAATTGGGTGATAAATATTTCAATAAGACGTTTGAATCAGTCAGAGTTAACTTTAAATGGGTGTTAAACAGAATAAGATTCTTGGGAATAAAAGTAATATAGAAACTGAGTATTAGTAGGGACACAGTAGCAATAGTGAATATATGTAGAGTAATGAGAGTGATGTAATTGGAGAGTAATTAGATGATGGAAAAATTTTGTAAAGGGGGTGGTGTGATAAGGAGTCCTTGTGACAGTACGAAAATCTCGATGTCAGAATTATGGTATGAGTGGTAACAAATTATCGTATTTTATTGTATCACCCACACACACATACATGGAGAGAACAATTTCCCTTTGTGAAGAGACAACTACGCAGATTCTAATAGATCAAAACGATTCCAAGGTCAGGAGCAGGCGTGCGGAGACGAGCATACAAAATGGCCATCCAAGTGGAAACAGATTGTAAATAGCCACTCTCATCGGTCCAGAAGACGGGACGTCATTAAAATCAGTGATGACCTAACAAACAATGACATGACAACAGGGCGTGAGCCAATTTTGAACAAAAGACAATGACGTGGATGCGCTAACACATACACAAAATATGTGCTTTGCATCTGCCCAGTCAGCATCAGACCATCAAGGCGTCAACACGCTGTGAAAATCGCTGGCAGTTTGTGCCAGTGAAAGTGTTTCTTAATCAAACTAACAATGTGGTAACATATAGTAATAACTCTTTATCAGAAATATCAAAGTAACTAGTAACAATGTAAATTAGAATCAGTGCAGCCAAAGAGACCTTTGGGACGATCGGCTGAACACCTGCTTGACCATGACGGCAATATAAGGACAACGGAGACTTTATACGTAGATACAGGAAAGTCCACCTATTTCTCTATTCCATTCTTTATTATTATTAACGCTGAGCTCAAAATTACAAAAATTCAATGTGTGTAAATTCAATTTTGTCGAAATGAATGAGTGTGAGTGTGTATAGGCCATACGGTACTTATAAATAATATTTTTCTTGTGAGACGTTGGTTTGTGTTCTGTTGAATATAAGAATTGATCAATTACTAGGTAACATGGGCAGTTACAGTCAAATATAAATTCATTATAAATTCCATAACAATATTAATGCCTGAATAATAGAAAATAACAGAACTGTAATACAGCGGAATGTGTCCGCCATTTTGTCAATTTAGTGTAAGGATTCCAATTTGTTTTTTTTTATTAATGTTGATTGATATTAATTTTCTATGTTATTAAACGGCAACTATATATGTATTACGCTGTCTGATTTAACTATTCCGCACAATTATCCTGTCTCTGACAATCGCTTAATCGAACCCTGGGACCCGAACACAAAAATTTTGAATCACGAAGTTGGCACTACAAGATGGCCGCCGAACCAGTATGAAATACACAATAATTATGGTAATGAAAGGTAAACACCAAAACATACAATCACAACACCAAAATAAATATGTAAGTAGGTTAACATCCTCAACGAAAGGCGTTGTGGCGGGAGGTGAAACGGTATGTGCGTTGGCGGGGTTACCTGGGGGAGACCAGGAACTAATAAGGGAATGAGCATAGGGAGGGAACACACATCATAAGTACAAAGAGGGTATGTTGTTATAAGGGTAGAATGATTCAAGGTGAGCTAGAGTAGTAAGTTAGTGGAGATAAATGTTATGAGAGATTGGTGTCATCCTATGTAAATCTGTTAGCGAGTGTTAGAGTCAGAAGGGGGGTAAGATTATATTTTAATGTCTTTTCAATGAATTAGATTATTGTGAATAATTGGGAATCACCCAAACCAATTGAGGATAAAAAAGACTAATAGAAATTCATAACGGAAATGTAATAATAAAATGTAACTAAATAAAGAGTTAATAGAATTTGAAACTAAACCCAAAATTTTGTAAAATTTATTCAGATGCAGAGGAGAGGTTTTTTGTAATGAAATGAGTTTTGTATTATTTGTGAATGTTTATGTTTTATTGTGTTATTATGTTGGAGGGTAGGGATTATAAACAGGTGTTATGTATTTTACTTTGTATTATTTGTATGTAGCATGCCTATAGAAAGGTCATTCACCTGTTGGTAAGACATCGGTGTTCTTTTAATAATCAATATAAGTTCAAGTTGTATTTTCTTTTATAATTTTCTTTTATTGTCAGAATAGAGGTAAAAAAAAAAAAAAAAAAAAAATAATTGTATTTTGCTTGAAGTACAGATTGTGTTTTGATGTTCAGTATATATTGTTGATTACGTGTATTGCGATTGTATTAATTGATTTATATTGTGTTGTAGATAAAGGTAGTGATAAGGGAGTTTATGATAGACTAAGGTGTTCGTTATATTTTGTTTATTATGATTGCTGGCAGCTAGGGAAGAATTGTAAATTCATTTAAAAGATTTTGGGATTTTTATCAAATTAATGGTAATATGAAATTTTGATATGGAACTTAGATCAATTCCTTTAGGTGAACAAAATTTAAATGATTTAGTTTGATTTATTTTTATGTGACATAAATTGCCATTTATGTGAAACAGTAACGTCAAACCGATAAAATAGTGAGAAAAGGAATTGAAGTTACAATATAACATATTTTATGAATGTCAGATCAGTAAGTAGGACATAGATGTTGTTTTCAGTATAATAATGAGTATGTGTCCGCACCCAGTACTTGCTAAAGGCAACCCAGTATGCATGTAAGGGGGAACATATCGGTTGAGGATCTGGTATGGTATAAGGCCAGTTTCTGATTTGTTGGTGGAATGATAAAAGGTTAGGTGGTATTATGGTGAGTACCTGTCCGATTTTATGGTGTTGGGATCTCGAACAGAGAAGTCCAGTAATCTCGTTCAGGTGTAGCTATAGTCGCCGAGATAGGGGGGTAGTTTACCCATGATGTGTTAAGGATTAAAGGGGGTTGTTGGCGCCATATCCTCACCGATCCTATTAGGGTTTAGCAATGAGTTTTTCTGTTTCGGCAGAAAACCTCTCATTCGGGGAGGGGGGGGTATTGTAACGGGACAGATTTGAGGGTTTTTTTTTATTATTCCAATTGTGAGTGAGACGCAGTATAGTTACCTACACTAGGCCTCAATTGTAACCGTAGAAATTCCTTGTAGGGGCACCGAGTCGCATATTTGTCAATATTGTAATGTAACAGTATGTGTTACGAGTGTTGCTAAGTTGAGAAAAATTGTGTACTCGTCTTATTTAATTACGCCCGACTGTTGTAGGCGCCATCTGTAATATAACAGTGTATTTACGGTTGCAGGTTTATTTTTATTTGTTCTGAATAGTTTAGTAGTGTAAATTGACCCCACTTGTGTCAAAACGGATCTGTTTCCGCAATCGATTGTCCTCGTGCGCCCCGTTCTTTTTCCAAATACTTCGGTTCGTTCGCTGCTCACTCTCCTGTTGAATTACCTGTAATTGTCCTGTAAACTTTCAAATTTTCTACAACGACAACTCCTTTGATCCCAAATAACAATGTTTATTTTTGTTTAAGTTATTTAGAGAAAATGAACAGTCGACTTGTGTCGAAACAAATATTGGTCGGGTCGACTCTAGCGCTCAATTCGACTTTTACACTAACAAGTTTTAATATACAAATTATTTATAATAATATATTAATTCTCAGGGTTTAAGGGTTCTTTGTGACTGTCATTGAATTCAGAGAATACATACAAAAATACAATACATTACAAGGTAAGTAAAATTTTACAATCTCAATACTATATCTTATTATTTTTCGTCGCTAGGCAACGACGCTATATTGGCAAGACGGCCGCTGAACCTACTAACCACGTGCTGTTACAAATTATTTTAAAATGAATGTTTAAGTGTTCAATGTTTTAGTTTTTAAGGGTTTCCTTCAATAAATGATCACTGGTGTTTTTCTATAAGTGTAGATAGTGCCTGCGATAGCGTTGTGTAATCGTACCTGTAGTGTGGTTAATAGTTAAACTTGGCGTCACTCACAGACGTTATGAAAGTGTGTTCATTATAGGCAGTCAGGATTTTTTGAGTTTCTGCTTTTAGTTGTAGTTTTAATTTAGATATTTTCGTCTTTTTATCTTCCACAGTATTTATAGCTTCTATTGGTTATTATTTTTCATCGCCAACTGTCCAGAAAACATTACTATTATTTAATTAAAAACTTCTTCATTAGAGCTAATCTGCTCTCTGCATTAACAATACAACTCCAAATTCCTGCTTTTCCATCAACGGTTTCGTGCCCTCGCAATACTGGCCTGTGATTGGTCAAAACTGAGAGTTCATAAGGTCACATGGTCAGTTTACAAGATTTAAATGTTCATTTGCCTATAAGAAAAATACTCCTTTTTTAGCTTTAAGTCTCCTAAAATTTAAAGTACATCATGTTTTTCTTTATGTAATTGTGAACATTTTGATACCTTATTTTATAAAAATTGTTTATTATAAAGGGTGGTTTCCCACCTTACAAAATTTCTAACTTTGGGCCTACACTTTTAGTTTACTGACAATATTTCTTTCATGTTGAATTTGTGGCTTAGGCCATTAGTGGTCTTCTAATATTATTTTATAATTTACATTTACTATTGCCTAATCTCTGATGCTGAACCCTTTTTCAAATTTTAACTATTTACTAATCGAGTCTGGACCCTTAACATTATTTGAACAATGGTTACAATAAAATCATTTAACATATTATTTAATATATTGCCTCTATGGCCTAGTTTACAATTATAAAATGGTAAATACTATACTTAATGTTAAAGCAATAATTGAATAAGAACAATGAAGAACAAATAAGAATAGTAATTTGCTAAGAACATGGTTTATGGATGTTACTCATCAGCCTTTGCATAAAATATAAACATCTTAACTCTATTATAAACTCCCATCACAACTCTCTATTAATATGGTTCTTGCGTTTTCTTTTTACATGAAAGTACTTAACCCACACCTTTTCCATTTCCCCCTCACTGACACTTTTAGTTTGGGAATATCACCTGTACATCACTATATAATATCAGGGATCACTAACTTTATTCCCCACTCCTTCACGTTTACTTAATTACACAAAGGTTTGTATGTATATTATATACTTACTATAATACATTTTAATTAGTTATTTTATTATTTGCATTGTATTTTTTTCTCTTATCATTTATATTGAACAGTCTTTTTTTCTGTAACTACAGGTTGTTTATTTTTATTTGGTTTATGTGGATAACATAGGCGACTTTGCCTACTGAATTGATCCGTTTTGGTTTTGGGATGGGGCTACTATTATGTCGCATTACATATGCTCCCCCACCAAAACATGTTTATTTTTCTTAGCTGAAGGTCTATAGAAAATTAACTGTTAATCTCCTGTTTCTTACATCATTCAAAATATTTCTTTATTTCGGACACATTGTGTGTGCGCTTCACTTTGTTATTGCTTGGATTGGCTAAAACGTAGGTGTTATTACTGTTGTCTTTGATTAACACAAATGGTCCATGGTATAGCAGCAGAAGTTTTTTCATTACACCTTCCGTACCACTGGGCTGCTGTCTATTTCGTATAAGCACTCTTTCTCCGACTACAAATCTGAGTTCTGGTATCCCACTATTTTTTTGCTTATTTCTCCTCTATTTCGCCCGGTGATGTTCTGTCGTTCACAATATTCCTGTTTATCTCCCTGGCGTCTAGACAACCTGACCGCCCCATCCTTCTTCTGCACAGCGACAATTGGAGTGGTGTACGGTGACGAACTGGTTTCAATAATGTCTTGTTCCAACATTCTGTGTATCTCTTTTCTGACTAATGATTTATGTGACTGAGCAATGGGGTAGGATTTTTTATTAAATTTTATTGGGTTGTGGAATTCTAATTCACAAACAAAGTTCTTCGCCTTTCCAGGTAGATCTGAGAAAGTGTTTCTGTATTTCTTGTACACATTTACCAACCGTTCCTTCTGTTCTAGTGTAATTTTTCTCCTCTGGTGACTTGGAATGAGTATATTTCGTTCAATTTTTTGTTCCATTCTTTATTTTCAGGATATGTTGATCTTTGAAGTGGTGTCCTAAACTCCTCCCTCTCATCTTGGATCAAGGTGAATGAATGTCTATTGTGTGTGGCACTATTCTGGCCTAAAATTTCACTTGACCATTCACCCTGTTCGTTGGTCAGTGTTATTTTCTCACTGCCAATGTCAATAATTGCCGAGTGGCGCCTTAAAGCATCGCACCCAATCATAACCTTAAACTGTAACCCTTGGGCCACCAGGAACACCACTTGGATCACCTTTCCGTTGCTCGATTAATCTATTTGTACCTGTTGTCTTACTGACTTGTTCATTTTCCCAGTAGCACCTACTATCACCATATTATTAATTGGTAGGGTTGGTATTGGTTCTTTACTTATTGTTTTAATTCTATTAAACTCCACCATGTCAATGAGCGATACATTCGCTCCTGTATCAATTATAATTTCAGTTGCTACCCCTTGCAATTCAGCATTGATAAAAATTATTTGATTGTTATCTTTCTTTTCTGAGTATTGTCCTTCTTCCATAAGGTCATTTCTTATGTTCCTTAAATAATAGTTTTCATTGATCATCTTGACTTTATTTCTTGTAATATCTTTGTTTATTCGCCCGTCCAATTCTCGCAGTGATGGGCCGGTCGGTCATAGTTCTCACTGCTGTGTCTAGTTTTCCGCCCTGCCTACTTGCTGATTACTTGTTGTGGTTTCTCCAAGGTTTCTTGGGCAACGATCTCGAGAGCTTCCCCTCCTGGGTTGGTTTCCTTCCTCTTCATCTCTTCTATTGCTATTATTCGGATACCTCCGGTCATTGTTGATATTGCGTCTCCATTCTCGGTTTCCGCTACTATTGTTATTATTATTTTGGCTACGGCCGTTATTTTGGTTGCGGCTATTGTAATTGCCTTGGTTATTTCTATAATTATTATTATTATAGAGATTACCACTATTTCGATTATTATTGTTATTGTCATAGTTCCCATTTCGGGGCTGGTTTGACCTTGGTTGTTGGTCTCTCCAATTATCTCCCCTGTCCATCTGGGACCGGTCACACTGCCTCCTTGATTTCCTATAATAATCTTGGTGTTCATAACTCCCAAGCAGTCTTTCCATATCCGCTATGGTCTTAATCTGGCTGCATAGTGTGGCTTGGACAATCCCCTCATCAAAGTGGTGTGCCATTTTGCTAATTAAGCATTCTTCAAGAATCTTTGGTTCTAAATTGTGTGCTACACACACCTTCCCGAGAAAGTAGGCTGTCGGTGAATGGTAATTGGTAGCGTTGTACCTTCCATGGCAGAGATTATCTCTGATTATATTCTGTACTGACTATGACCAGTATTTTATTCTGAAGGTTCGTTTGAACCCCTTATACGTCGTTATTTCATTTCTGACGGCCGACCACCAGTTGTCGGTTATCTCCTTGAAACTGTCATCCAGCAGATTCTTAATCATTGTCCAACGGTTCTCTTTGGTTCTCTGTAGACATTCGTCCACCCGCTCTAGGAATTCCACTGGGTTCCTGCGATAATTTTTAAAGTTTATATTCTCTATGTTGTCCAGCATATTATGTTGAACATTGCAGGCTGGTCTATAGCTCACTCTGTCGAGGTCTTCTCTCAGGTTCTTCAATTGCACTTCCTGGATGTTATCAATTCTTCCTGTACTATCATTCATTTGGTTTTTTACTCTGTTCATTTCCTCATTAACTCGTTCGATTTTTTCTGAGGTGTTAGTTTGTAGTTCTTCCTATCTTTCTTGTGTTCCTTGCTGTACCTCTGCTATCCTAACTTGGTTGATGTTGTCTGCTTGGTCTATTCTGGCGTCTAACTCTACCCTGACCTGTACAGTTGTTTCTTTGTTTTGTTCCACTTGTTCGACTATATCGGCTGTTTGTTGCTTTCTTTCTTCATTGTATTCCTCTACCCTTTTGCCAATTGTTTCATTGATATTTTCAATTTTCTCATCAATGGTTCGTCTCAACTCCTTGTTAGAGTCTTCGATCTTCTCATTAATTTGTTTTAAATTTTCCTCAAATCCTCCTTCATTCGTTTATTATTTTCATCAGTGTTTTCCTTAACACAATTTATTTCTGCTTTCATTTGTTTTAATAAATCTTTTCTCAAGACCTCGTTTTGTTTCCTGGAGCTTTCATGAGTACTGTTTCTTTTTTCCTCCTGTTTCCTAAAGTTTTCATTAGTTTCTTCTTTATTCTTGTCCAATTTTTCATTTATACTGCTCATCATTTCCATGAATTTATTCCAATCCGGTCCTCCTCTGGCTTCCTCCTTGTCACCCGCCTGTTGTTCCATTTCGGTGTCCGGTACTGTTTCAGTTTCTTCTTCCCGTCTACCTTCTTCCGTTTCTTGGTCCTTTGCCAACCTTTTTGATACTACTCTTGTATGCATTTCCGTTTTTCTTACAGTCGCCAGCTGAAATTAGGTTTCCCGTATCGTTAATAATTACGTTAGGATCGGTAATGTTCCCTAAATTCAGCCTCACTAGTTGGACGCCATCTGTAATGTACGGTATGTGTTATGAGTGTTGATAAGATGAGAAAAATTGTGTACTCGTCTTATTTAATTATGCCCGACTGTTGTAGGCGCCATCTGTAATATAACAGTGTATTTACGGTTGCAGGTTTATTTTTATTTGTTTTGAATAGTTTAGTAGTGTAAACTGACCCCACTTGTGTCAAAACGGATCTGTTTCCGCAATCGATTGTCCTCGAGCGCCCCGTTCTTTATCCAAATACTTTGGTCCGTTCGCTGCTCGCTCTCCTGTTGAATTACCTGTAATTGTCCTGTAAACTTTCAAATTTTCTACAATGACAACTCCTTTGATACCAAATAACAATGTTTATTTTTGTTTAAGTTATTTAGAGAAAATGAACAGTCGACTTGTGTCGAAACAAATATTGGTCGGGTCGACTCTAGTGCTCAATTCGACTTTTACACTAACAAGTTTTAATAAACAAATTATTTATAATAATATATTAATTCTCAGGGTTTAAGGGTTCTTTGTGACTGTCATTGAATTCAGAGAATACATACAAAAATACAATACATTACAAGGTAAGTAAAATTTTACAATCTCAATACTATATCTTATTATTTTTCGTCGCTAGGCAACGACGCTATATTGGCAAGACGGCCGCTGAACCTACTAACCACGTGCTGTTACAAATTATTTTAAAATGAATGTTTAAGTGTTCAATGTTTTAGTTTTTAAGGGTTTCCTTCAATAAATGATCACTGGTGTTTTTCTATAAGTGTAGATAGTGCCTGCGATAGCGTTGTGTAATCGTACCTGTAGTGTGGTTAATAGTTAAACTTGGCGTCACTCACAGACGTTATGAAAGTGTGTTCATTATAGGCAGTCAGGATTTTTTGAGTTTCTGCTTTTAGTTGTAGTTTTAATTTAGATATTTTCGTCTTTTTATCTTCCACAGTATTTATAGCTTCTATTGGTTATTATTTTTCATCGCCAACTGTCCAGAAAACATTACTATTATTTAATTAAAAACTTCTTCATTAGAGCTCATCTGCTCTCTGCATTAACAATACAACTCCAAATTCCTGCTTTTCCATCAACGGTTTCGTGCCCTCGCAATACTGGCCTGTGATTGGTCAAAACTGAGAGTTCATAAGGTCACATGGTCAGTTTACAAGATTTAAATGTTCATTTGCCTATAAGAAAAATACTCCTTTTTTAGCTTTAAGTCTCCTAAAATTTAAAGTACATCATGTTTTTCTTTATGTAATTGTGAACATTTTGATACCTTATTTTATATAAATTGTTTATTATAAAGGGTGGTTTCCCACCTTACAAAATTTCTAACTTTGGGCCTACACTTTTAGTTTACTGACAATATTTCTTTCATGTTGAATTTGTGGCTTAGGCCATTAGTGGTCTTCTAATATTATTTTATAATTTACATTTACTATTGCCTAATCTCTGATGCTGAACCCTTTTTCAAATTTTAACTATTTACTAATCGAGTCTGGACCCTTAACATTATTTGAACAATGGTTACAATAAAATCATTTAACATATTATTTAATATATTGCCTCTATGGCCTAGTTTACAATTATAAAATGGTAAATACTATACTTAATGTTAAAGCAATAATTGAATAAGAACAATGAAGAACAAATAAGAATAGTAATTTGCTAAGAACATGGTTTATGGATGTTGCTCATCAGCCTTTGCATAAAATATAAACATCTTAACTCTATTATAAACTCCCATCACAACTCTCTATTAATATGGTTCTTGCGTTTTCTTTTTACATGAAAGTACTTAACCCACACCTTTTCCATTTCCCCCTCACTGACACTTTTAGTTTGGGAATATCACATGTACATCACTATATAATATCAGGGATCACTAACTTTATTCCCCACTCCTTCACGTTTACTTAATTACACAAAGGTTTGTATGTATATTATATACTTACTATAATACATTTTAATTAGTTATTTTATTATTTGCATTGTATTTTTTTCTCTTATCATTTATATTGAACAGTCTTTTTTTCTGTAACTACAGGTTGTTTATTTTTATTTGGTTTATGTGGATAACATAGGCGACTTTGCCTACTGAATTGATCCGTTTTGGTTTTGGGAGGGGGCTACTATTATGTTGCATTACAATATGCCCTGCAATAAGCTCTGTTTCCTGAGGCGTTGGAATGCGAACCTGTGCGCGGATGATTGCGCCTCCGTTGGTGAAAAGCACGAATTTTTCAGCGAGCATCTGGACTATGATACACTGGCCAGAATCGCTTCCAAAAAGGAAACTGAAGTTTAACTAATGACCATGTCACGCGAGTGTATTGATGAATCACAGCTCAAGCTGGTGAACATGGAGCGGAAGTGGCCGTGAGTGACGCTGTGGTTAGTGTCAGTTCGTCTCACCGCTATGGCGGTTGCCGGCTGTCTAATAGTCTCGTGCGCCGAAAGAAAATCTTTTTATTGTAAAATGTGAACTTAGAAACCGGAAAACAGTGCTACATGGAACCGAGTGAAATCAAGTGAACCTTTTTCAAAATTAAAACAATAACCTTTTTTGTACATCGTGTGGAGAAAATGCAGGACACAGCACGTGGTCAGTAATGACAGACGCTTCCGATCGTAATTGTGTGACGGTACATTAGACCGTGTAGGAATTTGTTGGTACAGGCAAAATTAATTTTATTTGATTTAATGTATTAAACAACATAAGGTTAGAATTTCCCAATATATTTCATACAACGCAGTTTGCCAGGACGACTCGACTTCAAGGTCATGGGCGTACGTGATAGATGTAACAACGGTGAGGTAAAACAATGCCGTCATCTCCTGTAGACAAAGGACTGACTACGATTAATCCCTTCCACATGTCGAATTTACGACAAAATGTCTGCCCCAGTCTCCAAACTACAGTCAGAGCAGCAGGACGCTGTAAAATTCGCTGGCAAATTATCGTCAGCACAAGTGCTTTAAAGTATCAAAATGTAATTACAGATGTAACCAGTGTAATCAGTGAGCACTTAAAATAAAATGTAAAGTAACTTCAGTGTAATAAAAGGAACAGACATGAAACAGTAAAAAGTTCGGCGGACACCGGCCGGCGGAGGTAGAACGTCTGAAGAGAAACTGCTACATCTCAAATTCAGGAAAGTCCAAAATTTATATCAACCTTTTAGTAAATTTGAGCTCAAAATTTAATACAAAAATGTACCAGTAAATCAATGTATGGGGCGAAAGAGAGAGAGTGTGCGAGCGAATGAATGCTGGCATCAAAAGCAAAGCCATGAGGCATTGGTTTGTGTTTCTATATAATTAAAAACGTAATACGTAAAATCAATGAATTAAGAGCAGTTTAGTAAAAATGCTCTCGTTTGTAAAGTAAATACAGGAGATAAAAGTTATTAGTAAATGAGATTGATGCATAGTTAAACGGCGGAAACATATAGCCGCCATTTTGTTATTATTTTGGGTGAATACAACTCCATTTTGTTTTATAAATATTAATAATTGAAATTCTGAATTAAACCACAAGTTTTGTGTAACCAAATGCTGTGTGACTTATTATTTCGAACGCCCAAACTGTTTCTGTGCTCGCTTAACAACGAACCTTGGACCCTTGGTGAGAAAAGTAATGTTGGTTATAACGACACGTGTGCAAACCGGATGTTTGTATTGAATTACACGGTAAGTAAAAATATTATTAATAAAAGTATAAATTGTAAAATTTTAAGTAACAATTGTATTACATCAAATCTATTATTATAATTTTACAACAGAGATCTCTTGTTTTAAATCAATGGGGTAAAAGCATGAATGAATGTGTAGCGGGTCAATTTTTGGGTGTTTTTATTTTTACCGTATGGGGCATGTACATTTTTATTTCTTTCATTTTGGGCGGGTTTGTCAAAAGTTGTGAAAATTATTGTGTAACGAAATTCATTCCATTATAACAGAACGCATGGCAACGTTATTTCCAATGTTAAGAAACAGTTTGAGACAAAGGCGTTATGCAATTTCAATTGTGTAAGTCGGCGAGCGAAGCATTTACCCCCTTCAAACTTCTCAGAAATCTGTACTTGTGTAGCCGCACACAGACGCAACTGTATCACCACAAACTCGAGTGACGCATCCAGTCACCAAACCGGATGTCCTGGGACGAGTAAACTTCAGCAATGCGCTTTTGAGCGGCAGGAAGTGCTGTTTACGTCCGGTTCCTACCATGACGTCAGCCTGTGCCTAATTGAAATCAGTGACCATGTTAACCAAAAAACTACAGGCATGACATGGAGCGAAACTTTGGCAACGAAGGGGAAGGCCGTGACTTCCATACAACTATGAGATCACAATAGCGGTACCTGTTACCTTACGGTAGTCAGTCTACCAGTTGAAGCCACCAGCGCCGGTACAATTAAAGTAGGCTCGCCAACAAAGTTTTAATTTCTCAGTAGAAAAGGTGCTGATTACAACAAATTGTTATGTGACCGCGGTCAATCCACCTAGGGGCAGTAGTCAAGAGTTTTTTTTTCTTCTGTAAGAAAGACAGTGTAACTAAACAATACGCGTGTGCGGTGACCGCGTGGTCGGCATTTGGGGTGTGGAAATTAATTGGACAATGTTAAGGGGTTTATAATTTATAGTGTGAATGTGAGTGTGTGCAAAGCTGGGCTGCTTTCCGTTTGTATCTGAGTTTTATAATTGTGTTTTGTGTAATATACAACAAGGTAAGCTGTAGTTAATAAGTGTAATTATGCTAGTGTTGCACAACTTTGAAAATATGTATCCAAATGTATCTTCATGAGTTTACTATCATTCAAGCGTAAATAATAATAAATATTAATTCTCTTCATAAATGAGTTGTGTCAGTACTTTGTGTAACCCATAGACCATGTTTGTATCCAGCTACATGTGATCGAACCCTGCGACCTTGTTGAAGCTATCGTGCCGGTAAGTAAGTTAATTTGAAATTTGGGTGCAATATTAATAAATGTGATCGATTAGTACATCACATTTGGCGCCACGAAACAGGCACGAATTATAGTTAATTATAATTAATTAATTAAATTCCCCATCGACAGAGATACAAACATGTTCTAGGTTAGCAGAGAAACTTAACAGTATATTACAAAATTTAAGTAATCACAATATTCATTTAATTAATCTATTTAATTAATTCATGTAATTCAATTTAACCAATAATACAAAATGTCAGGTAAAGAAAATAACGCAAATGAGACGGAGAGTGTCGAAGTTTTCGACGACTCGAACATTAGTAACTTTGAGATACATTCGACTCCAAGTGCGAGTCAAGAGAAAACAGTTAAATTTAAGTGACCAGAGTAATGTAACTGAAGACTCGGGTGTGCAGTTAACCCCGACCTCAACAAAATGTAACAAATTAGATGATGATATAATGAGTATATTAAGAACCATATCAATGGACATTCATGTACAGAATAATAAGTTTAACGAATTAAATAGTCGCTTTGACAATAATGACATAAAACTAGACAGACAAAGTAGCGAATTAAATAATCGCTTTGATGAAATTAAGACCGAATTCAATTGCAAATTTGATGCACTCAAATTTGATATTGATGAGGTAAAAATGAAATGCGAAAACAATTTTCATGAATTAAAATTTGAATTAAATGAGAAGTTAAGTAATTCATTAAACAGTATGAATAATAGAATTGACGAGATAGAGAGTAGTGTGGTAGAAAAGACTAATAAACAAATACAGAAAGTAACTGAAAATCTTGATCGTAAAATAGATGAATGTAATGTTAGTAATGAGTACAAGTTGAATTGTGTAGTTAATAAGATTGAAACGCATGAAATTAGTACTAGTGCTAAAATCAATGAAATAGAAAGTAGTTGCAAAACAGAGATACAAGCTATACAAAATACAGTGAATACTATAGATAAGCGTCATGTACAAATTGAGAGTTTAAATAACAACATATTTGCATCAATTGAACAGAGTATAGTGAATGTTAAAGATGAATTGAATATAGCTATAAACAAAAAACTGAATAGCGTTACTGAACAAATAGTCATTACTAAAGACGTGAATAGCGATATTGATTTGGAGTTGTTTAATTGTGAAAACAGGGGGGTACACCCTATGCAGTTTTTAAATAGAGTCAAAGAATTCCATCAGTTTTGTAGAAGTAGTTGGGAGGTACAACTGTTAAAAATAATGAAGTGTTTTAGAGGGAATTCCGCGGTATGGGCGGAGGTACATAAAGTAGACTGGGTAAATTATTAGCGTTTTGAGACGGCCTTTAGAGAAAAATATTGGTCGGAGGAGGAACAAGAAATATTGCGAAGTAAAATTATGGGACCAGGTAATTTTGGAACCCAAGGGAGCAACGTAACTATGTATGTAATGCGATTATACAATGAGGCCAAGTATTTAGAGCCACCGTTACCATTTAGATCGTTCGTCCGACATATAAGTAAGCATTTGCCCAGAGAAATACAGATTACGCTAATGACGCGCGAAATTTTAGAGATTACGGAACTAGAAAAAATATTGGATATTTTCCAGAACATACGGGAACGTGACATGAGTAGGCGAATAAACGCACCAACAACACATATGAATGTTAATCGTAACCAATCTCGGGGAATACCAAATTTTCACCGAGGGGCGAGAGGGGGAAATAATGATAATCGAGGTGAGGGTTGGCGATGTGCCGATTGTAGTGTTGAAAACTATGCTATAAGAACAACCTGTTTTAGATGCCACAAACCGAGAGAATGCCAACGCAGCGAGAGAACGTACCAGCAACAGAGTCAACCGCAGAGAGGAGGTGAGAACGCCAGAGGAGCACCGAGAGGAAACGGAAGCGGAAATAGAGGCCGAGGTGGATACAACCAGGCGGTAGCGGGTCCATCCACGGGAAACTAGAGGAGACAATGGAAAACCGGGCCCATCCATTGTCGGAGGAGAACCTGGGGGTCCAAGAGGAACATAACTACCGCAGCAACATAATTATCAGAGACATGGCGGAGGAGTTACTGGAGGAGGACGCTGCACCAATGACAGAAACCAAAACCGGACTGACAGAGGTATCCATAACCGTAGAAGGTAAGGATTACAAAACATTGATTGATACGGGTAGCGAGATATCAGTAGTTTCAGAGAATGTACTGGGTGAATTACAAAGGGTAAATAAGAATGTTCCATTATTACCAGTAGCGGGAGTAACAGTAGTGGGGGTGACGGGAGTACGAAGTAAACGAGTCAGTAAACAAGTTCAATTAAATGTGTATATTAATGGAATAGAATTTGAAAATACTTTTCTAGTAGTTAAGGGTTTGAATTTAGATATAATTCTGGGAAATGATTTTTTGGAGAGAAATAAAGCAGTAATTGATTTTAACCAGAGAATAGTGGAATTTAATAAGGGGCATGAACCAATCAGAGTAGATTTTAAGAGGGTGTTAGATAAGGCTAGAGTTGCGGGGGTAAAGATGATACAAAACCGAGTAGGCGAGGGAATGATAGAAACAAGAGTGAATGTGTGTCAAGAGAGAGAGAGTAGGGAGAATGATGATAGAGTATGGGAAAATAGGGCAGAGAAATTTTTCAATGAGGG
Source organism: Magicicada septendecula (assembly GCA_034769895.1). Classification (NCBI taxonomy): domain Eukaryota; kingdom Metazoa; phylum Arthropoda; class Insecta; order Hemiptera; family Cicadidae; genus Magicicada; species Magicicada septendecula. The sequence goes on from CM068371.1 coordinate 395,533,782, forward strand.
TGGAGTTGTAGGGGGTCCCCAACGACAGGAGTTGTGGGCGGTTATTGAACATTTCAGAGATGTATTTGCTGAGTTGCCTGGAAAAGCCAGGGACTATGTATGCGAGTTGAAGATACGAGAGCACTCACCCTACATGCAGAGAAGTTACCCAGTGCCATTTTCAAAGAGGAGAGCCGTTCAAGAAGAGCTGGACCGCATGATGGAAGGGGACATCATTGAAAGATCTATATCGCCTTACTCGAATCCATTGGTAGTGGTCATCAAAAAGGATGGAAAGGTAAGATTGTGTTTAGACGCTAGAAAAATTAATCAGATTATAATACCTGACCGGGAATCACCGGAAGCCATGAACGAAATTTTTCAAAAGTTTAGTGGGGTCAGATATATGACGTCCCTAGATTTAACGGCGGGCTACTGGCAAGTCCCATTAGCGCCAGAAAGCCGTAAGTTTACTGCATTCCTGTTCAATGGAAAAAATTATCAATTTAAACGCCTGCCATTTGGGCTTAACACTAGTGTAGCAAGCTTTATTAAGTGTCTAGACATGATATTACAACCGAAAGATTTAGATTTCTTGACTGTATATGTTGACGACATACTAATAGCATCAAGAACATTCCCTGAACACGTAGAACACATAGAGTATGTTTTAAACAAATTACGACAGGGTGGATTAACTGTTAATTGGGATAAGTCGAAATTTTTACAAACCAAAATACATTTTTTGGGCTTCATTATAACCCCTGAAGGAATTTTAGCAAACCCAGACAAAGTAGAAGCTATCATACGTTTTCCAGAACCGAAAAATATTAAACAGTTGCAGATTTTCTAGGATTATGCAATTTTTATAGAAAATTCCAGAGAAATTATGCACATATTACCTCTAAGTTAGGTGCTGTTTTACAAAAGAATAAACAATGGAAATGGGGAGAGGAGGAGAGAACTATTTTCAATGAAATTAAAGAGAAATTTATAGACACAATAATGATGAATCACCCCGATTTTCAGAGAAAGTTTTATTTACAGACAGATGCCAGCAACATAGCCCTCGGCGCAGAGCTTTACCAGGAGGGGGAGGATCAGCAGCACAGGACCATCGCTTTCGCCAGCACAACCTTATTGGCAGCAGAGAAAAATTACACGACTACCGAAAAGGAATTGCTGAGCATCGTCTTTGCTGTGAAGAAATTCCGCACTTACCTGCTAGGAAACGAAACCGTCATCAGGACCGACCATAAGGCCTTATCATTCCTAAATACATGTAAGCTGACGCATAGCAGATTAACCAGGTGGGTACTAGCTTTACAAGAGTACAACTTTTCTTGGGAGTATATTAAGGGGTCAGATAATAAAGTACCGGACACTTTGTCCAGGGTAGACACTATAGATAATAAGACAGGTAGAGACCTTAAAGAAATAGAAATGTTTCGATTAACTAGGGAAGATAGAATTTTTGGGGAGGACTTAAGGGAAATTAAAGACAGACAAAGATCAGAAAATAAATTGGGTAAGATAATAACTAGTTTAGAAGCAGATATTAATGGGTCAGAGTATAATACACATTTCCAGATATATAAGGGAATCCTGTTTAAGAAAGTAGAAGGGGGTGAAAGGGATTGGAGGTTAATGATACCCGATGAATTAGTAGATAGAATTATCTGGGATTGTCACATAAGATATGGTCATTTTGGGGCGAAAAAATGTGCAAATATATTAAAAGAATCTTGTGTCTTTAAGAATATGGAGAAGAGAGTTAGAAGAGTATTAAGAGTTTGCGATCTGTGTCAAAAGTCTAAAGTAGTAAATTACAGGGTTGAAGGTGAAATGAAGTATATTAAAGTAGAAAGACCTTTCGATTTAGTTGCGGTAGATTTGTATGGGCCATTGCCTAAAGGTAGAGGAGGAGTGATGTATATTTTTGTTGTTTTAGATACTTTTACTAAGTTTGTTCGGTTATATAGTGTAAAGAGAGCTACTAGCAAAGTACTCAGCGAGAAGATCATAAAGGACTACATGATCAACGTAGGGAAGCCGAAGGTAATTTTATCTGATCACGGACCGCAGTTCATCAGCGGCAAGTGGAGACAGACTCTTGGCTGGGAAGGCATCATACCCAAACACACGGCAGTTTACCATCCACAGTAGAACCAGGCAGAGCGGGTGATGCGAGAAATCGGCCGAATATTCAGGGCGTATTGTCACGCCAAACATACAGAGTGGCCGTTGTATGTGAAGAAGGTGGAGGAATGGTTAAACAGCACCACCCATGATTCTACAGGATTCACACCGTACGAACTAATCAAGGGAAGCCGTCCACCCAGAATTTTAGAACAACTTTTTGAATATCCACCGGAAGAAAGAGTTGTGGACAAAGAGGTAAAAATACGACTTGCCAATGAGAGCCTGCTCACCAAAAGAAGAGAAGAGAAAAAAAAAGCATGATGGCCAAGGTAAGTGGGTTAAATATGAGATAGGGCAGCTAGTATTAGTGAGACGACATGATTTATCTAGTGCACAAGATAAAGAGATCAAAAAATTCTTTTTGTTGTATGAAGGACCGTATGAGGTTGTTGACATCAAAATGGATAATGCTTATGTTTTACGAAACCAAACAACGGGGGAAATAGTGGGTACCCATAACGCCACCAACTTAAGAAGGTATTGGTCAAAATGAAATAATAATAAACAAAATAATACATTAAATCCTGTAATTAAATATAACTAAACCACTATAATAAACCTATAGTTAAATAATTATAAATACCTATGAATAATATAAAACAGTAAGTGGTAGCGGATAGATGTTCCCCACTTGTCCCAGTGGGGTTCGGCTATTTCAGGGACGCGCCCCTGCCCACGCGAGCCTTGGTTTTCTCCATGTACCCTTATTCCCGGAGGAAGCTTTGTCCCCTACCTTTAGTCCTAGTTCTTGACCCTGTAATAATCCTTATCCCTTTTATCTTCCCGATTTCCTTAACCCTCCCCTTAGAGTAAACACATAAACAATAGTTACACAAATTGGCACACTTTTTGGAACCATTTGATTGCCCTAATTCTCAATAACACATTAGGGTAATCCTCAAAATTAAATAAACTGGTGTTATTTATGAATTGTAAACTCATCCCTTAATTAGGTAGGTAGTGGAGAAGTTTTGTGGCTGAGTAGACAAACTAGATAATCAATTTTCTGTGTAATTCAACATGACTATTGTGGATTAAGATGGGGTTGTAGATTAGTGGTTGTGGTTTGTTTTTATGGGAAAGGAGGCAGGTAAGGAGTTCAGGGCTGCCAACAGGTTTTGTTTACATTCACTGATGTAGGGGTTCTGTTCGTCTTCCATCGCATCTTGATTCACAATAATCATGTACATGTAACATATAACCTATTTACAGGTAATTAAGAAAAATAATTTTGGAAAATATTTTAAAGTAAACTTATGTAACCAAAAGGTTTAATTATTATTTTGCGGTACCTGCTATGTTAGGTTATGAGTACGGGATAATGGTATTAAGAATGTGATTGTGGAGGAATTTAAAGTGAGATTAGACCCAATGATGTAATGTTTGTAAAATTTATTGAAATATTAAGAAAAACTGAAACATTTAAGCACGTAGAATCATTTTGAAAATTGTAATCAAAGTCATGGAAATTGTTTTGAATGTACTAAGAGATGAAATTGAAGTATAGCCGCCCCTGGAGTAACTTAATGTTAGTGGTGTGTGTAAATTCATTTTGATTCAAATTGAAATTGTAATTTTACATATTTTATACAGTAACTTCATACAGCTGTAATTAAAGTCAAATTGTTTTGGGTGGAGACTGTTAGAGAATTTTCAAGTTAAACAGATAATTTAAAAGGGCCACTTTTATTAATGAATCAAAAATATATCTGATCCGAATTGGAATAAAAATGTAAGAGACAAGTATGTTATCTAAAAGATTTATAAAATTCGAAAAGTGTAGTAAGCAGGTATGACAATATATGATGTAACCAGAGTGTTTAGACTATGAATGCTGAAACTGAGCATGTTTATAACTGTTGTTTATGAAAACAAGTCTGGCACACAACTGTGTTTATGTAAACAGTAAACAGGTGTGTTGTAGTGGTATGTTGTGACTAATGCCTACAGACATACTTGGTGACCATAACAAGAAATGTTGTAGCCTGCTGAATTAGTATCTTGAGCAAAACCCTATTGACATAAAAGAATTAAAGAAAATTTTTTGTTAAAATAGTAATGAGGTAATTATTGTAACCCAGAGTTTGAGAAATTAAATACCATTAAATGAATTTGGTATTCAAATTAATAGAACAATGATTTTTAACAATGAACTTAAATTTTTTTTTGAAGTTTAAAAGTTTTTGAAAAAAAAGGGATGTATACAATTTCCAATTTCAATAAATCCTAGAATTAAGTGACCAAAAACAATTGTCAAGAGTTAGTATCAGTGAGCATGGGAACGTTTTGAAACGATGTGTAACAAAATATAAACTTGATATCAATACAAGAAGTGGGGGTGATTTTGGGGGTAGATTGGTGCACAATGAAGTGATAGAACAATGGAGTGTTGAACTGTATATGTAGAAAGTTTAGTTCAATTGTTAATAAATTAGTTAGCTATTAAGTGGCTATTGTGGGGGTTGCCTGTGCTCTCGCAAATAGCGAAATGGGTTGGGGGTAACAGTGAGTGTTACCTCCATCGGAGGCCAAAAGGGCGATAAATGTGCGGCACACCTTTTTAGTGTAAAATAAAGTGTACACACTGCCAAACGACCGTGTCGCACATAATAGTGATGATGAAACAGGCAATTAAATTAAAGTTAGATTTCCCCGACTTTTTGGGCGGTTACTGTCTTACCAGCACTAACCGTGGTTTTGGCTAGCGGCCAGCTATGGTCATATCAAGTCCCTTGACCATAGCTGACTTGAAATTGGTATATATTAGAAATTCAATGGGGGGAGAACTTAGGGGAAATCTTCCCGGAACTATGGAACAGCGGCTGCCACTCTGCCCGCCTTGGGGTAGCAAGACCGGTGGTAGAACCGTTTTAAGGGTGTATCATTTTATGACGAGAACATGATGATGTTCAATAATTTTAAAACTTAATAGCAGAAGCAGAGACACGGAGAGGTAAAACCTACTCCAAAATATACAGTCTCTGTCAAAGCGAATGGGCGCCACAGTCCACCATAATCTGAAATAGTGTGTGTGGCTGGGAGGTGACGCAAAGGAGTCACGAATGTAAATTTTATAACATAACATTTTTTTATTCAAAGTTTGATCAAATAAAACTGCTTGTGCTCTGTTCAGGTAACTAGCTGCTTAGATATTTAAAAATAAGGTGTTCATTATGCGCTTTTAAATGTAGTATTTTATTGTTGTATGTTAGGTATAGGCATTGATAAGAATATGTGTTTTCATGATATGTGTATATTTCAAATTAAGCCAATAATTAGACGCCTGGCAGGCAATCAACATAATAGAAGTAAGTATTGATAATGTATTCCATGTAATTTGTTCAATTTGAGATGTGTTTTCGTTATGCTAGGATATCAGCTGATCAGCAATAACATGTCACTGGTATATTAGTTATAAACGTTTTAAGTAATTGATGTCCAAGGTAATGTTTTAATGTATTACAGATATTTTAAAGTAATGATAAAAATAATTTGCTACAATGAGAAATAAAGTAACGATTTGTGAAATCTAATAAGAGAAAGTTTTTTGGGTGATAAATATTTCATGGGACACATATATCTGTCCAAGTTAAAATCCAAAGTGAAGTTGAAATAATAGAGATAATGTAATGTTGGTTTTTGAGTTAATGTAATGTAACAGAATTTTGTGAAATATAGATGTTGACACAGGAGTAATGGAGAATAATTGTAGAGTTCGGAATGATATATTTATGTTTATAATTAATGAGGTTATTTTGTTGTATTTGTAGTAATGTAGTGAGATTGAGATTTTTGGGGATGGCAATGTTGTATTAGGGGATAGTGTAATGTAGGAGTCCGCAACAAGGGTTGGGACGGGATAGGGATAGATTTTAGTGGGGAAGGAGCCGCCTAGGTAGAATCCGGGCCGCCAAATAAGGGAATTGAGTTTTGGGTAGGGGAAACACGTATCCTATGTACAAAGGGTTAGAGAGTATTTTTTTTTATATATGTGGAGGAGGTGACGAATTGAGTTAAATGATAAGTTGGGTTTAGTGAGTATTGGGATAGATGTTTTGGTAGAGATGGGTGTCATGGGAGTTGAAGTTGTTAGTGGTTAGAGTCAGAGGGAGAAAGTTGATATATGTATACAGATCAAGTAGTAAATTAAATGAGAATAAATAATTTACATCACCCACAGTAAAATAGACGAAGACTGTTAAACAGAGAGAGTGATTTATGATAAAGATATAAAATTTTCATTTTGTAAAGCCAGTGACCGAATTGTGATAAAATTTGAGAATAATATAAAATTAAGGTGTTTATTTTCATAATTTAATTGTCATAATAATTTAAATGTCAATTTGTTTATTATTTATGTTAATATTTTGTTTATTTTACGTATTTTATTTTATTATGTTTCGTGCTTTGAGTTAGGATATTACAGATGTTCAGTGTATTTTCAGAAAGCATACACAACATATGTAGATCAAGGGTTTTGGACTTGACCTAGTTTCGATCAGCTGATGAGGTCATACACCTACTAAGCTTGTATAGTAGGAAGTCAATTTTAATTTGTTTATTTAATTAATTCGAACCAATATTTAAATAATTTTGCATAGGAAGAAAACATTTAAATAAATTTAAATTTTTTTTGAATTTAAAATTTTTTGGCAATTTTAATCCTTTGGTAAAAAAAAAAAATTTTTTTTTGATTTTCCGCCTGCCAGCGAATGCATATTTTAGGTAGGGATTGTTTTATTATGTGTGTATTTACCACGTTTTGTTGTTTTGTTAATTGTTTAGTTTACTGATTTCTTGTCATGAACTGTATTGTTAGACTAAGACATGTTAGGTTAGGGATTTGTTCAAGTAGAGAAAACTCTTAATTCAAGTCATTTTAAAGGAAACAAAAAATAATGAAGAGAATTTTTTTTGAGCATATTATTTTTTTTGAACTTTGAGTAAAAAAAAAAAAAAAAAAAAAAAACTTGTCAATTTTAAAGAATTTTTGCAAGTTTTCAATTTCACAATGTATCATGTAATGTGAGTATGTGTGAGCCCAGTATTTGCTAAAGGCAGCCCAGCTTGCAAAAAGGGGAAACATATCGGCGGAGGAGCTGGAATAATTTTAGCCAGGGATTGAGGATTTTTGGGGGTAGCATGTTAGAAGGTGAGGTGCGCCGTGGTACGAGTCTGCTCGATTTCTCGGTGTTGGGATCTCTTACGGAGAAGTCCAGTGATCTCGTTCAGATGAGTCCATGATCGCTGAGCCAGGGGGGGTCGTGTACCCATGAGATTAAGAACCAGGGGGTTGTTGGCACCAGTTCCTCACCGGTCCTCTTCGGGGTTTATCGATGAGATTTCTTCTGTTGTGAACAGCAGAATTTTCATCGAGGGGGTATTGTAGCGAGTCAATTTTTGGGTGTTTTTATTTTTACCGTATGGGGCATGTACATTTTTATTTCTTTCATTTTGGGCGGGTTTGTCAAAAGTTGTGAAAATTATTGTGTAACGAAATTCATTCCATTATAACAGAACGCACGGCAACGTTATTTCCAATGTTAAGAAACAGTTTGAGACAAAGGCGTTACGCAATTTCAATTGTGTAAGTCAGCGAGCGAAGCATTTACCCCCTTCAAACTTCTCAGAAATCTGTACTTGTGTAGCCGCACACAGACGCAACTGTATCACCACAAACTCGAGTGACGCATCCAGTCACCAAACCGGATGTCCTGGGACGAGTAAACTTCAGCAATGCGCTTTTGAGCGGCAGGAAGTGCTGTTTACGTCCGGTTCCTACCATGACGTCAGCCTGTGCCTAAGAAATCAGTGACCATGTTAACCAAAAAACTACAGGCATGACATGGAGCGAAACTTTGGCAACGAAGGGGAAGGCTGTGACTTCCATACAACTATGAGATCACAATAGCGGTACCTGTTACCTTACGGTAGTCAGTCTACCAGTTGAAGCCACCAGCGCCGGTACAATTAAAGTAGGCTCGCCAACAAAGTTTTAATTTCTCAGTAGAAAAGGTGCTGATTACAACAAATTGTTATGTGACCGCGGTCAATCCACCTAGGGGCAGTAGTCAAGTTTTTTTTTTCTTCTGTAAGAAAGACAGTGTAACTAAACAATACGCGTGTGCGGTGACCGCGTGGTCGGCATTTGGGGTGTGGAAATTAATTGGACAATGTTAAGGGGTTTATAATTTATAGTGTGAATGTGAGTGTGTGCAAAGCTGGGCTGCTTTCCGTTTGTATCTGAGTTTTATAATTGTGTTTTGTGTAATATACAACAAGGTAAGCTGTAGTTAATAAGTGTAATTATGCTAGTGTTGCACAACTTTGAAAATATGTATCCAAATGAATCTTCATGAGTTTACTATCATTCAAGCGTAAATAATAATAAATATTAATTCTCTTCATAAATGAGTTGTGTCAGTACTTTGTGTAACCCATAGACCATGTTTGTATCCAGCTACATGTGATCGAACCCTGCGACCTTGTTGAAGCTATCGTGCCGGTAAGTAAGTTAATTTGAAATTTGGGTGCAATATTAATAAATGTGATCGATTAGTACATCACAAATGAGTGAGTGAGCAAGCTGGGTTGCTTTATAATTAAAAGTATTTAGATAGTTATTAGCATAAGTAAGTCACCATGTTGTTTTTCTTTCTGTTGCATTTATGAAAAGAAATTATAAAAGATCAGTAACAGTTTTAAAAAAGAAATGAAAAGTAATTAAAATTAAGAAGGACATGAAGAAATGTTAAATAAAAATGAGTTAAATTAACAATGCAAATGAGAGTAGAGTACTTTAATGATATCCCCCTAAGTCACGCTCAACATTCACAGGTTCGTGTGACGAACTCCTGGCCATGCAAGGTAAGCAATGAATTTCGTTATAAATTAGAAATGTGGTAGAGTAATAAATAATACTACAATGCTAAGCAACAAGACAGTGAAGACCACATTAATTACCAAATAACTTAAATGCATGAAGAACTGAAAAGAAACAAAATTAACAAAAATAGTCATTTTTAATAGAGGTCAGAATATTTCACCTCACAGAGTCCACCAATTAAATAAAAAGCCTTTTTCTATGTCAGACAATATATTACTTAAAGATAATTAATATTTTCAAGGAATAAAAAGAAATCGAAACAAAAAGGGAAATATTATCATAAATAAATCATTGGGAAATAGGGAAATAGAGGATGCAAATTTAGGAATTAAATAATGCAAATAAACTGACAAAACAATAACTGATGATGACAAATACCCAGAAGAGATGATCAAATGACAAAAAAATGTAAATAGTTATTAGTAGTGTAACAGTACATATGTTACCACATCCACCTAAGTACTGAAAATTAATTTGATGGCCACCACTAGAAAAAATACATTAAAAGGTCTAGAATACCACCAAGTATACTAAAGAAAAGTACCATAAGTTAGAATAAGTGAAGCATCATTGAAAGGAATTCACTAGTAAATGCACCAAGAAGAAAAGAAGAATAAAGACGAGACGACCGACATACTATACCCAATAGATCAGTGAGAAGGACACCAAACAACCAAAGAAGAAAGAAAAATCAGTGAGGAGGACAAGACAACAAAAGAAGAAAGAAGAGTCAGGAAGAAGAATACAACAAGGACCACTTCAAAGAAAGAAGAAGGAAGATCACCAGAGCAAACACAAGAAGAATAAGGGAAGAAAATTGAAGTAAAACACACTAACATAAACCTTGAAAGAATATTTGTATTAAGAAGAAGGAAGAAGTGTTAGTTAATTATATACGAATCCCTAAGCTGTATGACAAAGTCAACATTGACAACAACTCGTTTAATGAACACATTTATTGTTTATGTGAAACACATTATTGTAAATAAGTATTAACTATGGTAAATAAAGAGTCACAAGCAAACTGAATAAGGACAAGATGAGTTTATGATAGCTAAATGATGTGTAGTTATAGAATAAACAGAGAAATATGCAACCAAAATAGTGAATGACCAATTGTACAGTGGGAATGATGTACATACAAACCCACTAATTAACAACAAATAAGATAATACAGGAGTAAACTAAATATGAACTATTGATAACCAATAACCAATGTACAAACATGAAATGAAAACCAGTCGAATAATTTAAGATAGAAATATACAGCCATAAACAACACTTCAATGTTTACTGAACCTATGACATAACCTAATCTGGGCATCCAGTTTTCAATAAAACTTGATAAAAAATGAACCAAACAATGTTAGACCAAAATGTAATGAGCTAGGAAGTAAATAGAGCATATAAGGAATGTTTTGTACACGATAGCTAATAGTATAATAGTATATAAAAGCTATATTTAAGTAATACAAGTATGACCAAATGCTTGTAATGGCAAAGTGACACTATGCAACCAAAATTATGTAATAAACACATTGTACAAAGCAAGTAACCCAATTAATGATTTGGTGTCGGACAGAATACTATTCCTATGAGCAATTGTAACCAAAATAACCATTTAAATAGTTTATATAAATGTAATTATAACTCAACCATTATGACAACTAGCTGCAAATGAAGTTTACTGCAGCCAAACCTTGCTAATAACAGAGTAAAATGCAAAGTGAACTGCATCACAATAACTATAAGGTCCTAGTGACTATTTCAGTTATCAATCAGAGAACAATACATCTAAAATTTCTATGATATTAAGCATACTACCAAGTAACGCCATATAGGCATAGCAAGCCTGAGTCATAAATGATAGTTAAGGCAATTAAACAAATAATTTAGGGAAAAAGAACACTGCCAGTAGTGACTTAACCCACCAAGGTATAAATATACTATGTTAGAACCTAATCAAATATTGTTATTAATAGGATTATAAGAGAAACCAAAATATATGACAATACTACCAAGTGAAGCCATATAGGCATAGCAAGCCTGATTCATAAGTGATAATTAAGGCATCAAACAAATAATTTAGGGAAAAAGAACACTGTCAGTAGTGACTTAACCCATCAATATTTCATTACAACTTGTTAAAAGTTAATCAAATACTATTATTACTGTGTAATGAGCAAACCAAAAATGTATGACCATAAGTTTAAGAGTGAAGCTATGAAAAAGGACATAGTATTAATAATAGGACATAGTTTTAAGGGAAATTTGTACAGTAGATTAAGAGTGAGACATTACTATAAAAAATAACATAAAAACCATGAATTGTTAATAACTAATGGTTTAATGGACACCAAGCATAAATGCTAAGTGCTAAGTCTGATAACCCTTATCAGAAATATATGATAAGGGGACTCAAATTAATCGTCTTTCAAAAACACGAACAATGAGAGTAAGCACAACATTCTCAGTGCAATTATAAGAAAGATATTAGACTTTTAAAAATAATTGCATTGTGCTTAGCCCTTCTGCATAGTCATGTAAACCAATTTTTCATAATCTTGACCCCAAAGTCTGACGCTTAGGATAGCGTCTATTTTGACGAAGTCTACCGTAAATAAACGAATCGGCAAAAACTGACCAATCAGAACACATAAAAAATCCGAAATTCATCATTCCAGCCCATGAGCCGGGGACAGTCTTACAACAACAGCGAAGCGGAATGCATGCTAATCGACACCTCAGAAAAACGTGCGTTTGACAGCAAAACGGCATCAACCATGTTAACCTCAAATTGAGACATAAGTTATCTATCAGTAGAATCAGTGCAGTATATTTACAAGTGTAAATTAATCGGAGTTTATGCGCATAGGAGTGTGTGCAGTGTTTGTGATAAAGTTCAAATAATTAATTAATCAATTTTAATTAATTAAAAAAGTGTTAATAATTAATAAAGTGTAAATCTTCAACCGACGAGAGACGCAAGTATTACTAATTACGAATATTAAGTCCTGATAGTCTATAAGCAAAATAATTGAACGCTAAAAGCGATTAAAATTGAAATATAGAAACAATTCAATTCCCTATACTTAATAGAAGGGAACCAATAAATACAAATGAACAATGTTGAAATTGGACGTTATGAATAATGACAGTTTAACTATTTGTATACTGTAAATAGCTAGGATAAGCAAAGACATTGTGATATCAATGAAGAGTATACGTACTCTAATACCATCAGTAGATGGAAGTATAAATATTTTGTTATTAAATTCAATTAATAGTTTCGCCGGTGTGCGATAACTATAATAAACAACTTACATTTACCTGAAATGGGAGTATCCAATTTCATAGATGATTGTAGTACATGATAATGAATTATAACAATCACTATTAATTATTAATAAATCATTCACTACTTTTAACCAAATACTATTGCACTAAACTATGTATGAAGCAAGTGCCTAACTATGAACGGTGGTTCATATTTTATATTTTTTCATTAATAATCATTGAATTTTTATTTTTATGTTAGCTCTAACCGTAGCTATTATTCCAAGAAAGTGTATTTTGCAGTTTAAAAGAACCTACTACTTTTGTTATTATCATCATTATTAAATTTTCAAGTCGAACAATCCGACATAACCTACAAATTTGTCAAACCACATTGTATTACTAATCAGAGGCAGTCATGCCAACTAGAGCTCATCATTTGTTTTAGAGTTCAGGTTTACTTTGAAAGTATTTATTGTTAACTAAAAAGAAGGATAAAACTCCTTATTGTATTGAATTTCACTGTGTGTTATTTGAATAAATTGCCATTATTGTTTTTTACCAGTGAAAGAGTTGACTTTATTTGTAACAGTAAAATTACAGCTTAGAGGAGAAAAACGAGGCGGTTGGTACCTTACTGAGAATGCGAATTATTCAAATTGAATGATTCCTTGTTTTGCTTACAACCGTTCAGATCAGCATACTTACAATCTTATACAATAATAATATATATGAGTTGTTATGTATACCATATCTGTGTTTGTGTATGTTAGTGTATAGGAAGAAACAACTGATCTCCTCAAGACAGCTGATCTACAAAGAGTCAACGGAACGTCCAGTGAAAGAACTTTAACAGTAAATATAATATACAAAATTAAATTATATAAACAGACAACTAATACGACGAAAAAAGAGTAAGTACCGAGTTATTCAATCCTGGATTCAACAATAGGTTGAATTGAGGGGAATAAGTCACTAAACGGTATAAAATAATAATAAAATTTGATATAGAACAATCACGATTAGCCGAGAGCAAGACCCAATTAACCGTAAAAGAACCCTGAGACAATTTAACAATAATAATATTTAAACCATAAATTATAGACGGGAATTCGTCCTTCTACAAATTGACGAACCCAACGCGGGACTTTAAAGAGAGGAAGTCTCGGCATTCTACAAATTGGCTAGCCCAACAGTGTGGCATTAAGGAGAGGAAGATTCGTCATATTACAGTAGACATAAATATAATGTACAAATGTTCAACTTAGTATGTAAGAAATAAGACATTGAGTATAGCCTTAGATTAAAACTATGAGGAGGTCTGCGAACCTCAAACAGTTATTTTGTATAAGTGAACTACAGACTGTAAGTCGTATAGAATTACAAATATAATAATATTGAACAATAATTATAAAAATCAGGTAGTGTAACAGTGTAAAAAGGTGAGAACAACAGTGATAGGCTTTAAAAAGCAAAAACAGTGTATAGTGTAAGTGAATCAACATATTACAATATGAACATTGTATGAAACATGTAATTTATAAGAAACAACAAGGTAACTAATATAGTGAAATAAAACCAAGGGGAAATAATTAAAAAATAAAGAATCTTCCGTTACAAACTTATAATATAATAGGGACGAAGAAGATACAATAAGATTCTATGGAATCATATTAATTATAAATTGTGAAATCGAACCTGTGACCCATAAACGTATCATTGCCAAGACCTGAAATGAATGAATTAGTGTTTTAATAAAAAGGAAGGTATTGTTGGAAAAAATATTGAAACCAGACAGAACATGTCAGTTTTATTGCTGGATTTTATACAAATTAAAGACAGATACGAGACGAAATAATACAGAAAAACTATGGAAATAACTAAAAGACGGTTGTTTTAATCGATGGCACAAAAAACTTGAAGTCCAGGAGCAAAGGATCAAGAAATAAGCTTGTAAAGAAAACTCCAAGATTGGTGAGATTACTCCAATGACCAACCAAGATACTTGAAAACATTGTAACATTTAAAGATCGAGTTACAGCGATATACTATCACAAAAACAATACAAACTTTATAATAGTGAATACTAATTGTACACAAATAATTATTAGTATTAAGAGTTTCTTTTTTTCAATTGTTCATTTGTTCTTTTGTATGATCCAAAGAACCCACTGATACACAACATACATCAACAACACCTAATTACCAAACACTATTTATAAATATTATGTTTTATGATGTGTTTATGATTTGTACTATACTTTGACATGACTAATAGATGAACCCTGAGATTGAGATTTTTCATGCTCTACAACAGAAATGAGTTTTGAAAAGAGTAAATAAAAATAATTGAATAAAAGAAAGTAAGGAGTTTGAGTATTTATTCTAACATAAGTTTTTTTTTTTACAAATTGGCTCCCATCACGGGGCTTAAGAGAGGGCAACATACGACATCAAGAGTTTTCTTTTTACAAATTGGCAACCAACTTGAGGGCTAGAAAAAGGGAATTAAACCAAGATAGAATAGAATTATAGTTGTCAGTTCTAGCTGGCGATCATACAAAAGTGAACAAGATAACATCCAACCAGTGAGGCTGAAATTAGGGAAAAATTATTATAGTAGGAAGTTATAATTGTATCACAGGTAACCTGATTTTAGCTGGCAGCTGTTATAAGTACAGAAATGCACACAAGAGGCAAGTCCAAGCAGCGCGCGGCAGAGGCCAGAAAAGAAGTCAGCATGGAAGAGCAGGAGTCAACATCGGTTGAAGAAGTGGAGACGGGCGATAAGGCGGAAAATAGAGGAGACCCAAATTTGATGAAATTTATAGAACAGATGAACGAAAGGTTAATACAACAAATAAATGAAAAATAGTCAGTACAAATGAGGGTACTAAAGAAGATCTAAGGCAGATAATAAATGAAAATAATAAACAAATGAATGAAAAATTTGACCAGAATAAAGAAGAAACTCATGAGAATTTTAAACAAATGAACAAAAAATTCAACAGAAATGAGGAGAATTTGAAACAAATGAATGAAAAAATATACAAAATGGAGGAAAAAATAAAGGAAAACTCACAGAAATAAAACGAGAATTTGAGGGAAAATTTAATAAAACAAATGAATGAGAGGATGGACAGTACAAATGAGAAAATAGACAGTATTAACAGGAATACAGATGAAAACAATAGACAAATGAATGAGAACTTGAAGCAAATTAATGGGAAATTCGAAGAGAATAATAAACTAATGAATGACAAATAGACAGCATTAAGGAAAACAATAAACAAACAAATGAAAAAATTGACAGTATTAAGGAAAGTACTAATGAAACCTTAAGGCAAGCTATAAGCGAAAATAATAACCAAATGAAGAATGAGTTCAGACAAATAAATGAAGAAAATTCAAAACAAATAAATAAAAGAATTGAAGATGTCAATGAGGCAATTACACAAAAAATAGACGAGTGTAATGAAGAAAGAAAACGAGAAATCACCGAAACAAATGAAAAAGTAGAAGGCACCAAGGAAACCATTGGACAGGTCAGAATAGATTTAGATACCAAGATAGGTCAAGTAAAAGAGAGTAGTCACGCCCAAATGCAATCAATAAGAACGGATTTCGGAGATAAATGTCGGGACATCGATACGGCCATAAGCGAAGTACGTGGACAGGGACAACGCAACCAAGACAGGATCGAGGGACTCCAGCGAACAGTCGATAATCGACCCACTTCTATTTCATACATCCAACCCATGGACAACCGGGAGGCTATCAGTTTCAAAACTTATAGAAGAAACCCGCTGGAGTTCTTAGAACGGGTCAACGAACAGCTGATTAGAAATGGAGAGGACAGGTGGCCAGTGATACGGAGTTATCTAGACGAGCACTTCAAGAGAAATTAGTGATAACTGGTGGACAGCTTTGAGACACGACCTCCGGAATTATGATGAATTTAAAGCGGCGTTCAAAGCAAGGTACTTGTCGGAGGTTACACAGAACATTGTAAGGGATAACATTTGCCACGGGAGGTATGATGCTAGCAGGGGGACCACGCTCACCGCGTACTTTCTTGGAAAAGTGTGTTTGGCGAGAAACCTGGAACCAAAAATCCCAGAGGAAAGTCTTGTCACCAAGTTAGCCTACCACTATGAGGACGGAGTGTCCAGGGCACGAACAGGAGGGCAAATTAAGACGGTACAAGCCATGTCGGTGTTGTTAGAAGAATACGAACGAGAAGGGTATTATAGGAGAAGTCGGCAGAGGTACGAAACCAGGAATGTGCCAAGCAATGACCACCACAATAGCAACAGATACAACCAGCCGAATTTCAACAACCGCGGAAATAACAATAGCGAGGCGTATTACCGACCAAACAACAACAGCCCAGGAAATAACAGAGGCAACCGCGGCAATTGACCAAATATCCCAACTAATCAATACAACCGGAACTACCGCCAACAAAACAACAACAGCCGAAACTACAATAACAACTACAGCCCGAATAATCAAAACCAGGACTACCGAAGGGTCAACTATGTGCGAGCAGAGGATAATGGCAACGGGAGATCACATTATCAAGGATGCCAGAGTTCCAGCCGGGACACCTACTGGAACCAATACGACCATGACAACAGAAGGGGTGCCAGGACCAACGGAGGTAGAAGTGGAAGCCACGAGGGTTACCAGCGAAACAACTACGAAGATGACCATCACCAGCCAGAACCTAGACCAACGGTGAATGATACATACGTAAACCAAAACGGCAGGTGAGACGAAGAGTCTGAGCCGGCTTTAAACACCACGTGGCAGTGAAAACACCCAAGGGACCCTCACTGAACCAATCTATTGGGTTAATTAACGCCGGACATCACATTCAAAATATGAAAAAAGTTATTACAATTATTCAAAATAATTATTTAAAAAATTTAAGGGAGAAACTCTTAGAAGAAGAAGACGTGATTCCAAATAAAAGTAACAATGAAATAATCCACATAGCGGCGGAAATCAACAGTGCACAGACCAAAATAATGATAGACACTGGGGCTAACGTCTCATTAATCAACGGGATTGAGCTAGACAAGATCCAGGAAGAAGGTAAAAAACAAATACTAACGTTACCGATCAGTAATATTATACTAGTAGAGGCAATGGGACGCCAGAACAAGACGGTCCGAAAACAAGTGAGATTGGAACTAGTAAGCAACCACAAAACAATCCCAATCCAATGACATTCCTAGTAGCCAGTGGTTTACCATTTCAAATGTTGGTCGGGTGTGACATGTTAAAACAATATTCAGCAGTCATCGACATGAACAAATCTAAATTATTTTTGAAAACAAACGACGTAGCGTGGACAGCTGACTTAATTGACAGTGACAGAGCAAATCCAAACCGAGCAGTATATCACATCCAGGGAAGTCCAGATCGACTGGAACCGACACAAAACAGCGAAATCTTTTACGAGTTGGACAATGGGCAATTGTGGAACGACAAAATTGATGAAATCCGTACTTTTCAAAGAGAGAAAACTAACGCTAACTTAAATAACGTGCAAATCGAACAACTGATTAAAGTATATAACAGATATCGTCATGTGTTTGCAGATACGTGACGCAAAGTAAGAGGATACCAATGTAAAATTGAATTTAAAGAAACTAAATCGCACTAAATTTAATAGAAAGTCCTACTCAATCGCCTACTCATTGAAGGAAGCCGTGAGGGCGGAAATTAACAGGTTAATAGACGAGGACATCATTGAACCTAGTTACTCCCCTTACACCAGTCCCATCCTAGCCGTCCCAAAGAAAAACGGAAAAGTGAGAATCTGCCTGAATGCGCGAGAAATTAATAAGGTGATAGTCAATGAGCGAACTTCCCTGGGAGAGATCGAAGAGATATTGAAGAAGTTTCATGGGACCAAGTTTATCAGCATGTGGGATACCGTCTGTGGGTATTGGCAGGTTAAACTATACCCAGACAGCCGCAAGTACATGACATTTATTTTTGAAGGCCGGAATTACCAGTTTAAACGGCTGCCATTCGGACTGGTCAATTAAGTAGCCGTATTCGTCAAAATTATGGATCAAATCCTCGGAGAAGAGACCCTCCAGTACACAACGGTCTACGTAGATGATATTTTAATTACTTCAACCAACTGGGATGATCATTGACGAAGGGTAGAAAGTGTGCTGGAAAGACTATCTGAAAACCATATTACGCTCAAGGTTGAAAAATCAAAATTGATAGCGGACGAGGTACAGTTCCTGGGGTTCAACCTATCAGAACAAGGGATCACCCCATCCCAAGAAAAAATTGAATCAATACAGAAGTTCCCAACACCCAAGAACAAGAAACAGTTACAATCCTTCCTTGGTATATGTAATTATTACCGTAAGTTCCAGGGGACTTATTCAGAGCTAACATCAAAATTCGCCCGGCAGTTATCATCAAAGGACAAGTGGACATGGGGAGAAGAACAAGATACCACACTTGAGTTAATAAAAAATAAGTTCTTAGAGTCTGTGATGTTACATCACCCCAACTTCAATAAACCGTTTTACATGAACTGCGACGCCAGTGACGTCAGTTTAGGGTCCGTTCTATACCAGGAGGATGACGAAGGAAATCATCTGGTAATCAGTTTCACCAGCCGAGTCCTGAATAGCTGTGACAGAAACTACAATGTAACTGAGAAGGAACTCCTGAGCGTCGTATTCGCTTGTAACAAATTCCATACATACATTTTGGGATACGAAACTACCGTTAGGACCAACCACAAGTCAATCTCGTTCCTAAAAAATTGTAAACTAAGGCATGGAAGGTTGACCAGGTGGAGCCTAACACTACAAGAATACAACCTCAATTGGGAGTACATCCCCGGCAAGAAGAACATCGCCGCAGACACCTTATCCCGTATTAACATCAGGGACCAGACATTTGAAGGGGAAAAAGAAACGATAATTAAGTTGTACCATATCATTAGTAGTAGAGCCGACTTAGCCAATATCACAAGAGAACTTGAGCGACAACAGAAACAAGACCCCAAATTGAGCAAAATTCTTAAGCGACTCGATGAACAAGGTAGCCGAATAACAACATTTTACAGCTTACACCAACAAATTTTATTCATCAGGACTCAGTACAGATATAACATGTGGAAGATTGTAATACCCAGAGCCGTAGAAAAGGACATAATAATGGATTACCACGTCAGGTATGGCCACATGGGGGCGTTAAAAGTTGTAAAGGCACTCCAGGAGCATGTATATATCAAAGATGCAAATAGAAAAGTACGAAACCAAATTAAACACTGTCACATATGCCAACTCGTAAAGATAAATAATGACAAGAAAGAAGGTACCATGATGCCCATAACATCAGCAAGCAGATTAGAGAAGGTATTCGTTGATATTTGCGGCCCATTCCCGCGAAGTGGCGGGAGGCACCAATATAAATATTTTGTAATATTGTTCGACCACTATACTAGATACACAAAACTGTACCCAATCAACCGGGCAACGACGCAAAAGATTTTAACCATTATTCTCCAGCACTATGTCAATGAGGTAGGAACACCTAAGTCCATTATTACTGACCATAGGACACAGTTCAAGGGTAACAGTTGAAAAGAGACACTACGGGAGAATGGAATCAAGACATACAAAACATCTGTATACCACCCAAGTAGTAACCCGGCCGAACTAGTTTTAAGGGAAGTAGGAAGGATCCTAAGAACATATTGTTTCGACCAACAGAGAAGGTGGGCGGAGTATTTGCCAGCTGCTGAAGACTTCTTGAATTTATCATACCATCAGTTTATTGAAACAACCCCGTATACAGCAATGTTCCAGAGACCACCACCCAGAGAGATAACCGAGTTAATCCAATTTCCAAATGGAGAAGAATATAAGTTTGATGAGATAAAATTCTATAACAAAATACTAGAACAAACTGAGAAAATAAAAAGCAAATACCAGGGGCTACAACCAAAGCCGGTACGATACCAAGTTGGAGATCGAATCTTATTGAAAAACAGAGAGCTACCCAATACAATGGAGGGTATAGCGAAAAAACTATTACTGTTATACACCCGACCTTACACAGTAATGAAGGATAATAATAATAATAATAATACGTACGAGATCATGGATCCCAGTACACAGAGGAAAAACGGGACTTACAACCAGTCATCCATGAAAAAATACTATTAAACAATTAAAAGAATGATCATTGAACCAAATAATGAATTATAAATGTGTTAAAAGAAGAGTGATAAAGAAAAGTAAGTTTTAATATAAACAATAAGAAGTAAATACAAATAATGCCCTTCAACAATATTGTGTCAATACAGAGCTAGAGAGTATGAGAAAGGAAATCAATAATGAAGGAAGATATAATGTACTCTATACAATGATAATGTGAAGAATCCCAGAATGATTATTATATTTTAGTCGCACTAAGACTACTTTAAAGTTTTTTGATGATTGACTGTAGAATGATCCAGCAATCATATACCTGAGCAGACGATACGTTCCTGTGAACTCAGAAGGTGCAAGATGGACAGCGGTGAATCGGAGCCAAAAGAGCCCGCCCGACTGGTGCCAACGCACATGATAGGGAAAATAATTAGGGAAATTAAATGTTTAAGGGATAAAACACAAAGAAGGAAGATAACATACTAAATAAAGCAAGGAGATAGTGAATTACATGAAGAAGAAAAGGGAAAATTATAAGAAATCAAAGAAGGAAGTTCAAGTAAAGAAGTGATTAAACTAATAAAATGGTTGATAATTTCATCAACACCTGCACAATATTTGCTGAAATGATCAAATTTAGCGTTGGGGCGATATGTAATAGTATATATCTTCACAATAAAGTTGACAACAAAAGATAAAGAATGAAGCACTCATAAACTAACACCAGAACACCTAAGAAAGGAATGATAACTGAGTAACTGTGTACAAAGTATTATATAAGGTTCAAGAACTCAATAAAACAATTAATGTAATTAACTCAGTAAACCAAAGAACAATAAGTAGTGATAAAGAAGAAAGTATAGAAGACAACTTAGTAACGTGATAAACCCAATAAATATGGTAAGTGAGAGGTATAAACAAGTCTAACAACGAAACCACGAATTAAAATAAAGACATGCTAAGCAACAAGACAGTGAAGACCACATTAATTACCAAATAACTTAAATGCATGAAGAACTGAAAAGAAACAAAATTAAAAAAATTGTCATTTTTAATAGAGGTCAGAATATTTCACCTCACAGAGTCCACCAATTAAATAAAAAGCCTTTTTCTATGTCAGACAATATATTACTTAAAGATAATTAATATATTCAAGGAATAAAAAGAAATCGAAACAAAAAGGGAAATATTATCATAAATAAATCATTGGGAAATAGGGAAATAGAGGATGCAAATTTAGGAATTAAATAATGCAAATAAACTGACAAAACAATAACTGATGATGACAAATACCCAGAAGAGACGATCAAATGACAAAAAAATGTAAATAGTTATTAGCAGACATAAATATAATGTACAAATGTTCAACTTAGTATGTAAGAAATAAGACATTGAGTATAGCCTTAGATTAAAACTATGAGGAGGTCTGCGAACCTCAAACAGTTATTTTGTATAAGTGAACTATAGACTAAGTCGTATAGAATTACAAATATAATAATATTGAACAATAATTATAAAAATCAGGTAGTGTAACAGTGTAAAAAGGTGAGAACAACAGTGATAGGCTTTAAAAAGCAAAAACAGTGTATAGTGTAAGTGAATCAACATATTACAATATGAACATTGTATGAAACATGTAATTTATAAGAAACAACAAGGTAACTAATATAGTGAAATAAAACCAAGGGGAAATAATTAAAAAATAAAGAATCTTCCGTTACAAACTTATAATATAATAGGGACGAAGAAGATACAATAAGATTCTATGGAATCATATTAATTATAAATTGTGAAATCGAACCTGTGACCCATAAACGTATCATTGCCAAGACCTGAAATGAATGAATTAGTGTTTTAATAAAAAGGAAGGTATTGTTGGAAAAAATATTGAAACCAGACAGAACATGTCAGTTTTATTGCTGGATTTTATACAAATTAAAGACAGATACGAGACGAAATAATACAGAAAAACTATGGAAATAACTAAAAGACGGTTGTTTTAATCGATGGCACAAAAAACTTGAAGTCCAGGAGCAAAGGATCAAGAAATAAGCTTGTAAAGAAAACTCCAAGATTGGTGAGATTACTCCAATGACCAACCAAGATACTTGAAAACATTTTAACATTTAAAGATCGAGTTACAGCGATATACTATCACAAAAACAATACAAACTTTATAATAGTGAATACTAATTGTACACAAATAATTATTAGTATTAAGAGTTTCTTTTTTTCAATTGTTCATTTGTTCTTTTGTATGATCCAAAGAACCCACTGATACACAACATACATCAACAACACCTAATTACCAAACATTATTTATAAATATTATGTTATAAATAGTATGTTATATGTTATACATATATTATTATTGAAAAAAAAATTCTTGATTTTGCGCCTGCCATTTAATTGATATTTTTGAACTTTGATGATGTTATTGTTTGTGTATTATTAGCGTTTTATTGAATTGTATTGTTTAGGGCATATGTATAATCACATGTTAGGTTAAGGAGGTTCCTATGTTAAGAAATGTTTAATTTGTTTATTTGCCAATAATAAAAAATAATGAAGAGAATTATTCAGATTAGATGAAAGATTTGTGTTTTGATTTTAAAGAAGATAGCTGTTGATTTTTAACTTAAAGAAATTTTGCAGAATATTTCAATTTTGATACTATGTAGTATAAGTGTGTGTGAGCCCAGTAACTGCTAAAGGCAGCCCAGTTTGCATGTAAGGGGGAACATATCGGTTGAGGATCTGGCATGATCTAAGCCAGGGATTTGGATTTTTTGGGGAAACATGTTAGAAGGTGAGGTGCGCTGTGGTGCGTATCTGTTCGATTTTTGGGTGTTGGGATCTCATACAGAGAAGTCCCGTGATCTCGTTCAGATGCATCCATAGTCGCCGAGCCAGGGGGGTTGTTTACCCATGAAGTATAAGAGAAAAAGGGGGTTGTTGGCACCAGTTCCTCACCGGTTTTCTTAGGGGTTTTAGCAATGAAATTTCTTCTGTTCCAGCAGAAGATCTCTCATTGGGGGGGGGGGGTATTGTAACGTGACAAATACATGGGATTTCATTTTATTAAAATTTTGGGGTTTATAGAAAATATTTGTAAATTTAATTTCCAACTGTGACCAGGCCACGTGTTGTATTGTAATAACAGTGTTCTAACAAAGGAGCAATACGTCTCAACAGTTGTGCAATCGCTAACAAGGTATGCACCCAGCATCATTTTCTAAGAACTTTGCGAGTGTGTGGCAGTACGTCCGAGCACGTCACACGAGCAGGTGCGCGGACCGACGCTGAACAGTGAAACAAAAAACGGCTAAGAGCAGAATTTCTGTTCACTTCGTTTACCATGCTGGCGGATGCGAGCTTAAGCCAAACCCTTTTTGTGACGTCAGCCAGTGCTGAACGAATATCTTATACGAACAGCACACAAACACTTACATGGGTTAAATAGGACGGAGCTGTGGCAACGAACCATGAGGCCTTGGTTTCCACCTAGAAAGACGAAATCGAGTTAGCGGTGAACGCTATGCCGCTCTTGGCAGTCTGATTATAGATGGTACCCGCGCAGGTACAGAGCCAAGTGGGCTCTTTTCAAAACTTTAGAACTACCAGTGAAAAGTGAATTAACAGTTTAAAACCATGTGACTGCGGTTAATATCATTCAGTGAAGAACATATACAGTTGTTTTCGGACACAAGTATTAATCAAAACGCGAAACAGTGAGCTCGAACGAAAACCACGTTGCCGGCTGGGGGATTTCACAACATGTTTAAGGGTTAATCAAAATGATCGGGGGAGGGTTTATAAATTGAGTGAGTGAGAGAATGGCAGGCTGGGCTGTGTTTTTATGTACTAGAATAAGGTAAGATATCTATCATGTAAAAAATTTCTAATGCTGTACTTTAAAAGTTAAAACACCATGTGGAGAGAGTAACATTTTTTTATATTTTATACATGGAAAAGATGTTTAATAATCGTAAAATAAAAAACCATTTTCTTTTAAATGATATACTTTGGTGAGCAAAGTTATTTCAAGAACCTTATTTCATTTGCTGTGCTGTCAAGTTCGCCGTACGAACGGGGTTCGTCCCCACTTAGAGATCAGGCCAGATTAAGAAGCAAAAAGGTAAGTGGAAGTTTGCAATATAATTCATTAATAAAATGTAACCGAATGTTACAATTGGTGCCGTGACTGCAGGATGTAATATAATTAAAAGTTGTATTACACCGGTCTATATTTTGACAGTACATTGAATGAAGTACGGTTATGAAAGCGAAATTTTAGTTACGTGAAATGTACGTAATTATGGTGTAAGGTTTATATTATGTATGTTGTAGTATAATGTTTTGGAAGGGAAGATTAATCAATTGTAGTTAACACTCAAATAAAAATAAGTTATAAACTAGACAAAAATGTCTGAGCATACTAAACAAAGCAATATAACTAACGTAGAAATGAGTGAAAGTGACCTTGAATCACAGTCACTGAATGAAAGTGATATGCGGACATCTGAGCCGAGCACTGTTACAGAAACAGCTGTTGGCAGCAATGTAATCATTCATTCTACCCCAATTGCTGCTCAAATACAATTAAGTGAAACAGCTGTTGATTCTGGGATTCAATTAACCCCAGTTTTAACTAATAAAAATAAACAATCCGATGATATGGATATAATGAGTTTTTTACGAAAGATGGACTGTAAATTTGAAAAGTTCGATACCAAATTTGACCAATTAAGTAAGGACCTTAAAGAACAGAAAAACGAAATTCAAGAAATTAAAAGTAGTTTCAATGAGAAATTAGATGAACAAATGAAATTAAGCAATGTTTTTGACAACAAATTTGACATGCAGAAAAACCAATTTAACGAATTAAATTAAACGTTTTGATAGAACTGACGAAAAATTTGAGTCGTTTTAATACTAATGACGAGAAATTTGAGATTTTAAGTAACGACATTAAAGAAAGAAAATAAAATGCGAACAGCAGAATATTAAAAATATTATTTTTAAAGAAATTAAAGAACAGAATATTCAGTTTCAGCAGAGTATAAGTGCAAAATTGGATAATCTGATTCATGTACTAGATAAACATGTTGAGGAACGTTGTGAAAATACCCATCAAATAATAAAAAATAGTTTGAATAAATTAGAACAGAGTAATGAAAGAATGGGAGTGAGTGTGATGACCACAGACAAAAGTAAAACAAATGAAAATTATAATGACATGTGTAACAATGTGGTACTAGATAAAAAGTTAACAAATGATAATGATGTCGAAAATAATAAAAATGATATTGAGAATAGTAATGCAATTGAAAAGGTAGTATCAGAGAGTGATACATTGAAAATAAATAGTGAGAATACGGATGAAGTTGTGGAATGTAATAATGAAATGTTAATGTGTGTTTATGAGTCGGAGAGAAAGTGGAAAGATAGTATAGTGGCAGAATGGGGGCAGAGGGTAAATTTTCCCCTTATTATTTATGATGAACCAGGGTGTTCACAAGTGTTGTTTTTGAAGGGCAAGAGTCCCGTGTTAATGGAAGATTTAATTTGCTTCCCAGTTTTGTATAAGTTTATACCCTCTGTGTGGAATGATTTTATAAATATGAGATGGTGTTATGATGAGAGAGAGTTAGATAAAGAGTTGTGTGTTGAGAGAGAAACAGAATTGTATGAATTAAAGAGAGATTATGATGAGTGGAAAGAAATGTTAGAAGTGTATTTAAATAAGAATGATTTAATTTATAATAAAAAAGTAACTGACCCGATATTGGAAATATTTACTAATGGAGACTTAACAAAAATACATTATGTTGACTTGGTTCATGATTATTGTGAAAAAACGAAGGAATTTGATTTTTGTGGTTATGACACACAAAATAGTAATATGTGTGTCCCTGAAATTGAAAATTGTTATCTGAAACAAAGATTAATTTTTGACGATGGAGGGTAAACTATAAAACAATCAATGGACAATTTTAAATGCTTGTGTTATGGTTTTTAACCTCGCAACCTTGGACACTGAAGTGTGATATAACTGAGTAATCAATGATGAAGAATTGTAAATAAGTGTAATGAATTTAATTGTGTGTATTGTAAAAGGTTAGGTAAACAATGTGTAGGTAGGTAATTGTTGTAATAATAATATTAATATTTGCAATCTAAAGAAATAACAAAATTAATTTTGAAGACAGTAATTGGCGAATTGTAATTGTTTTGATAGCAATGGAACTTGTATTTTCAATAATTAATTTAATTAAAATAATTGGAAATGTTTTAAATATTTTGGTTGATTCAAATGTTGAATAATTGAATTTTTCTAATAAGTCTAAATTACTTTACGAGATATGAATTTGGTAATTAAATGTTAAATTGTGTGATTTGAAATAACACTGTTGTTAAATGTTTCAGAGGTTACTTGGAGATATTGGTGTGTATGGTGTATATATTTTGTGTATGTCAGTATGTGAATAATGGACTGTAAGTATAAAAATTCTATGATCCAAGTCAGAGATAATAAAATGTTTACAGTTGTTTAACTCAAACGAAAAGATTTTGACTCAATAAAAAGAAACTATAATTAAAAAATAATAATAACTGAAATATGATGAAAAATAAATGTTAATAATAAATCTGAAAAGTTTAAGTAATCTAATTGTAGAAAGTTATGAAGGAGTTAAATGATTAATGATTGACGAAAATGTCACATTAGAATGTTGTATATAAAAATTTATTATTTAGTTATTAAGATGCTATTGCTGGGGTGGCCTGTGCCCCAGTAGATAGTGGAATGGGTTGGGGGTAACAGTGAGTGTTACCTCCATCGGAGGCCGAAATGGCGACAATGTACGGCACACCTTTTTGTACAATTACTGAATTGTACCATGATAGACTTTCGTGCCGTACATAATAATGATGAATAGAACAGGCATTAAAGTAAAGTTTGATTTCCCCGACTTTTCGGGCGATTACTGCCTTACCAGCACTAATCGTGGTTTTGGCTAGCGGTCGGCTATGGCCATATCAAGTCCCTTGACCATAGCTGTCTTGAAATTGGTTGATACTAGAAATTAACAGGGGGGTGAAACTAGGGGAAATCCCCGGAACTATGGAACAGCGGCTGCCACTCTGTCCGCGTAGGGACAGCATAGCCAGGTGGTAGACCCGTTTTAAGGGCTCATGATTATAAAACAAGGGTATGTCGATACCTAAAATTTTTAAAATGTAAAGCCGAAGCAAGGACACGGAGATGTTCAATTCCTCCAACTATACAGTCCTTGTGAACGCAAATGGGCGTCACAGTCTAACATAAAATACAATAGTGTGTGTGGATTGGGAGGTTGCTCCGGGGAGCAACGAATTTAAATTTCATAACATAAAAAATGATAACTCAATTTTGCTCTAATAAAATGCTTGTATTACGCTTTGATAAATAGGTGTTCATACGTTCAGTATAATGTGTTCATTCTGTATTTTATAAATGTATTATTTTATTGTGTTAGAGGTAAGAATTGATAAAAAATATGTTTTATATAATTTCCGGAATTTTGAAAGGAGGATAACAAAGTAAATAACTAGACCGACCGGCAGGCAGTTTACACAATAGTACCAGAGTCAGAAAGAGGGGAAACAATGATGTGTAGTATGGTAGATGTAAGGATTGATAACCATATTTATTTCATAGAATGTGTATAATTTTGAAATGTGTTTTCACTTTGCTAGGAATGTCAGCTGATCAGTAGTAAAATGTCACTGTTAAATTGTTTATAAATGTTCAAGGTAGTTAATGTCAAATATAATGTTTTAATGTGTTAAAAACACTGTTTCAAATAATGAGAAAAGTAATTTGATAAAGTGAGAAATAAAGTAATGATTTGTGAGAAATAATAAAAGATAGATGTTGGGTGATTAGTATTTTGTTCGGACATATAGATCAGTCCAAGTTAAAGTTAAAGTGGTACTAGAGATGAAAATATTGTTTTGAATTAATGTAATGTTGTTGTGAGATAATGTAATAGAATTTGAGAAGTATTGATGTTGACACAGTAGATATGGGGAATATATGTAGAGTATTGATTGATATATTGATGTTTATAAATGATGTTATTTTGTAGTTGAAGTGAGGTAATAAGAATGAGATTTGGGGATGGCAATTTTGTAAGAGGGGATAGTGTAATGGAGGAGTCCGCAACAAAAGGGTTGGGACGGGAAGGGACCGACTGTCGCCGGAAAGGGTTACCTTAGAGAGAATCCAGGAACCAACATAAGGGAATGAGCTTTTTGGGGGGGGGGAACACATCCGAAGTACAAAGGGGTAGAGAGTAATTTTTTTTAAAGAGTAGAACGATGCAGATATGAGTTTAATAGTAAGCTGGGTGTAGAGATTGTTTGATAGATGTTTTGATAGAGATGGGTGTCATATTAGTTAAAGCTGTTGATGAGTATTAGAGTCAAAGAGGTAAAGATGATATATGTATACCTGTCAAATGGCAGATCAAGTTGATATAAATAATTAAATCACCCAAAGTAATGGAGAAGGTGTGATGGGACAATTTTGAGGGGTTTTATTTTTTATTGCAATTATAAGTGTAACATAAGGTCTACCCAAACAGGGCCTCAGTTTTGACCAATTAACATTCCTTGTTTTACTTTGTCGGGGCACCAAGACGCACATTTTGTCAGAGCCCTGCAATAAGCACTGCTCCTTGAGGTGTTGGAATGCGAACCGGTGCGCGGATGATTGCGTTTTCCGTTGGCCAAAAGAACAAACTTTGTGGCGAGCCCCAGGACAGAACAAAAGTACCCAAACTCGCTACCAAGAGCGTAAACTGTAATTTCACTAATCACCATGTCATGTGATTTTATCCACGAATCAGAGCGCAAGCTGGTGAACTGTAGCGGAAGTGATGCTAAGAGTAGCGTAAGTCAGTCGACTTAGAACTCCAGGCCTCGCGAGGTCACATAAAACATTGCTCGAGCTAGTTAGGGTCGGCCGACCAGTAAATCTGGCTATTTTAATTTAAAATAACAGTCAATCATGTTATAGTGATCGAACAGAAGTAACCGACAAATAATAACATTCTAAACTTATATTCGGAGTGCGTCAGCAGAATCAAGTGTTAACAGTGATGGCCTAACCACGTGGATGAAGGGATGAGTACCTAATTTAAGCAGTTTGAACAGACAAAATATTTCAATTTTAATTAATTTCAATTCACCAATATTAATGATGAAAATTCAATAAAAAAGCGCTAAATCTAAATTATGGGGAATTTTACAGTATGAGAGGGAGAGAGTGGGCATATACTGAGTTTAATAGTAAGCTGGGTGTAGAGATTGTTTGATAGATGTTTTGATAGAGATGGGTGTCATATTAGTTAAAGCTGTTGATGAGTATTAGAGTCAAAGAGGTGAAGATGATATATGTATACCTGCCAAATGGCAGATCAAGTTGATATAAATAATTAAATCACCCAAAGTAATGGAGAAGGTGTGATGGGACAATTTTGAGGGGTTTTATTTTTTATTGCAATTATAAGTGTAACATAAGGTCTACCCAAACAGGGCCTCAGTTTTGAACAATTAACATTCCTTGTTTTACTTTGTCGGGGCACCAAGACGCACATTTTGTCAGAGCCCTGCAATAAGCACTGCTCCTTGAGGTGTTGGAATGCGAACCGGTGCGCGGATGATTGCGTTTTCCGTTGGCCAAAAGCACAAACTTTGTGGCGAGCCCCAGGACAGAACAAAAGTACCCAAACTCGCTACCAAGAGCGTAAACTGTAATTTCACTAATCACCATGTCATGTGATTTTATCCACGAATCAGAGCGCAAGCTGGTGAACTGTGGCGGTAGTGACGCTAAGAGTAGCGTAAGTCAGTCGACTTAGAACTCCAGGCCTCGCGAGGTCACATAAAACATTGCTCGAGCTAGTTAGGGTCGGCCGACCAGTAAATCTGGCTATTTTAATTTAAAATAACAGTCAATCATGTTATAGTGATCGAACAGAAGTAACCGACAAATAATAACATTCTAAACTTATATTCGGAGTGCGTCAGCAGAATCAAGTGTTAACAGTGATGGCCTAACCACGTGGATGAAGGGATGAGTACCTAATTTAAGCAGTTTGAACAGACAAAATATTTCAATTTTAATTAATTTCAATTCACCAATATTAATGATGAAAATTCAATAAAAAAGCGCTAAATCTAAATTATGGGGAATTTTACAGTATGAGAGGGTGAGAGTGGGCATATACTGGGTCGTTTTTTTTGAGTAGAAAATAAGTTAGTTGTAAGTATATATGTATATTCAGTAATAAATAAATCTTGATAGCATGGCTAGGTGAATCAAATATTGTTCGGAGGGTTATTTGTAGAAAAAGCATAACTACAGTAGAAATCATAATTTGACGTAGTTTCACAATTCAGCCATAAGGCATAGTTTAGTAAATTTAAACCGGAAGGTAAACAGAAAAATTGTCATGCTATATAAATAAAATACCATTTTATTTATGTTTGTAAAATACGTGTGTGTCATTGCATTACCTGTTGTTTTTCTCTGCCTAAGTACATCAGACGACACCCTGGTTTATTTATTTGATTTATTCCCAATGAAGGTAAGTGGGACAAATTCGAATATTTTGATTTAAAAAGCAAGTAGAGTTTCAATTATATAAACAGGTTTATAACTTTAATATTTAATTTTAAGCTCGTACTGCTTTAGTCGACGCCCGAAACGGGGGCGAATTTTAAATATTTTAATTACTAAAGCATTTGACCTGCTTTAGTTGGCGCCCGAACAGGGACGTTGTGAATTAAAAATTAAAATAAATTAATTTACAACCTGATCGAAATGGCAGAGAAAAGCGCGAGTGTAAATTTATGTGAAGATGTTGTGGAGGGGTCAATTTTAAATGTTACGCAAGACAATTTAATATCGACAAATATTAACGAGAGTGTAGACAATACAATACACGAATTAACGATGGAGACAGTGGACGCAAAAGTAAGCGATAATGTAAATATATTTAATCAGTTAGCGTTAATAATGGAGATGATGTCAGGAATGAAAGCTGAGATCAAATCAGAAAATAATAACTTAAAAACCGAGATCAAATCAGAAGTAAATACTATAAATGTTAAACTCACGGATTTAAATAACGAGTTCATGAATGTGAGGAGCGAATTGAGAGCGAGTGAAATAAATATAGACAATAAGTTAGAAAGTATGAATAAGACTATTGCGGGCATGAGAAGTGAGATAATTATAAATATAAATAATATTCAAGACGAAATAAACGAGAGTAGAACGCGGAAGGAGGAGGTAGAAAATAACACAGTTACGAATGATTGTGACGAAATAACAGACGACCAGAGTAATAATAAAATAACAAACAATTGCGAAAATAAATTAACAACCGATAGTAGTAAGATAGTTGAAAACGAGATACATAAAAATAATACAGTGAAAATAATTAGCGATCATAATAATACAGAAACAGTGAGAGAGAGAGGAGAGAGTGTTTGTAAGTTACAGAGAGAGTTTGAAGAGAATGATTTTGTGAATATAGGGCAGAGGGTAAATTTTCCCCAGTTATACGGTAAACCAAGCTGGTTACGAATATTTTTGAAGGGCAAGAGTCCCTTACAAGAAAGCGATATATATCTAAATAATTTTTTAATTTGTAGTAGGCATTTTTATGATTTAATACCCTCTGTACGGAATGATAGAAAAAGTGTGAATTGGTGTTATGATGAAAGATATGTTGACAAGAAGGTAATGTTATTTAAGGTTAGTAGAGATTATGACGAATTATTGCAGAGATTAGACATTGAAAGAGTTATTAATAATAAGTACTTACCTTGTGAAATAGTTAGTACAGCAATTGATGTAATAGACTACTTACTTTATGACAAAGCGAATACAGCAGCAGATAGTAATGATAATGAAACTGTAATTGACATAACTATGACAGATCGTACTAAAGGCGACTGGACTATACTCGATGATAATAAATTACATAATTTAATAACAGGGAATAATCCTGTTGATATTGTGGAAGAATATAAGAATTTGGATAAGCTTTATATTAACAAAAATAATATGTGTTTAGTAAAGAATGAACTGTGTACACGTAAAACCAGATTTTTGTACGATGATTGGGGGTAGAGACAATAAATGTTTATTGAACGTTTAATCATGTAATTAATGGTTTTGGAATGGACTGCTTTACCAAATGAGGTGTGATAAATTGAGTAATAATGACGAATAATTTGTAAATAAATGTGTAGCGAATTTATTTGTGTGTATTGTAAAAGGTGTATATGTAGTAGAAAATGTTATGGTAATAATAATTCTTAAAAATTTTAAGAAATTCTTCCTATTGTATGACGGTCCATATGAGGTTAGCCAAGTGAAAATGGAGAACGCTTATGTTTTAGTAGATTTGCAAACTCGAGAAATAAAAGGAACTTATAATGTGACCCAATTAAAAAAGTATTATCTAGCTGAGTGATGATGGATGCATTTGTAGATATTAAAATTTTCATACATAAACAGACATTTTTATATTATATTATTATAAATTATTATTATTGTTTATACACACGTTATGTATTTTAAGTAAATGAAGATCAAGGTAGGGAAAGTTAAGAAAGAAATGTATGAGGTTAAAACACCACCAAGACTAGAAATGTCTCTAGGGGGGGTCATAGTGTGTGTGGCAGGGAGGTTTACCCAAGGGGGGTAACGAATTAGGAATTTGTTGTGTTTTAATAATGATGATTCGCTACTGAGATAACTACATAATTTGGTTTTGATTTGCAAAATAGAAGCACTAGATACTCCATATATTGTGTTTATTATGTATTATTGTGTTAATTGCATGTAGTTTGTTAGGAATAAGGATTACAAAATAGGATAATATTTTATAAAATAAGTTTTCAGTGTGTTTAAAGAATTTCAATGACTAATGAAATAAATTTGAGATAATTAAAAGTGTTCAATGGGTTGTAAAAGATAGAAATTGAGTAAAACGTTTGAATCAGTTCAAGCTAAAATTGTTAGTGGTATTAGAGAGAGAGGGAGAAAGATTATATACATATACCTGCCAAGTGGCATATCAAGCTAAAATAAATAATTAGATCACCCAAAGTAAGGGAAAGTGAGATTGTTAAATAAAGAAGGAGATTTAGAATACAAATATAAAGAATTTTTTTTTAGGGTAACCAGTGACAATATTGATAGTGTTTGAAAATAATGTAAAGCTAGAAAGTGTTTATTTGAATAATTTAAATATCAATCCAATTGTTAATTATAATAATATTTTATTAACTTTAGATATTGTATTTTATTATGTTTTGTGTTTCAAGTTAGATTGTTACAGATGTTAAATGTATTTTCAGATAGAACTTGTACATAAAGTATGTGGGTCAAGGTTTCTGGACTTGACCTAGTTTCGATCAGCTGACAGTAAGGTCATATACTAGGCAGGTTTAGTATGGAAGTTAATTCAACTTTTGTTTTTTGATCAATTTAAACAAACTGTAAATAACTTCGATATGGAAAGAAAATATCTTAAGAAATTTAAATTTTTATGAATTAAAATTTTTTTTTTGGAAACTTCGGATTAAAAAAAAAGATCTTGTGCCTGCCATCTAATTGATGTTTTTGATTTCTGATTGTATTATTGTTTAGGTGTAGTACTAGTGTTTTTTGTAGAACTGTGTGGTGCAGTATGTAGGTATAATCAAATGTTAGAATAAATGAGTTTGATTTAGCAATAAACATTTTTGAATTTAAAAAAGAGATTAACAAGTATATGTGTGAGCCCAGTAGTGCTGAAGGCGACCCAGTGTGCATGATAAGGGGGAACACATCGGTTGAGGATCTGGCATGATATAAGCCAGGGATTGAGGATTTTTGGGGTAGCATGATGGAAGGTAAGGTGCGCCGTGGTGCGTGTCTGTTCGATTTTTCGGTGTTGGGATCTCTTACAGAGAAGTCCAGTGATCTCGTTCAGATGCGTCCATAGTCGCCGAGCCAGGGGGGTAGTTTACCCATGATGTGTTAAGAAATTAAAGGGGGGTTGTTGGCTCCATATCCTCACCGATCCTCTTAGGGTTAGCAATGAGAGTTTTTCTGTTTCGACAGAAAACCTCTCATTGGGGGGGGTATTGTGATGGGACAATTTTGAGGGGTTTTATTTTTTTATTGCAATTATAAGTGTAACATAAGGTCTACCCAAACAGGGCCTCAGTTTTGAACAATTAACATTCCTTGTTTTACTTTGTCGGGGCACCAAGACGCACATTTTGTCAGAGCCCTGCAATAAGCACTGCTCCTTGAGGTGTTGGAATGCGAACCGGTGCGCGGATGATTGCGTTTTCCGTTGGCCAAAAGCACAAACTTTGTGGCGAGCCCCAGGACAGAACAAAAGTACCCAAACTCGCTACCAAGAGCGTAAACTGTAATTTCACTAATCACCATGTCATGTGATTTTATCCACGAATCAGAGCGCAAGCTGGTGAACTGTGGCGGTAGTGACGCTAAGAGTAGCGTAAGTCAGTCGACTTAGAACTCCAGGCCTCGCGAGGTCACATAAAACATTGCTCGAGCTAGTTAGGGTCGGCCGACCAGTAAATCTGGCTATTTTAATTTAAAATAACAGTCAATCATGTTATAGTGATCGAACAGAAGTAACCGACAAATAATAACATTCTAAACTTATATTCGGAGTGCGTCAGCAGAATCAAGTGTTAACAGTGATGGCCTAACCACGTGGATGAAGGGATGAGTACCTAATTTAAGCAGTTTGAACAGACAAAATATTTCAATTTTAATTAATTTCAATTCACCAATATTAATGATGAAAATTCAATAAAAAAGCGCTAAATCTAAATTATGGGGAATTTTACAGTATGAGAGGGTGAGAGTGGGCATATACTGGGTCGTTTTTTTTGAGTAGAAAATAAGTTAGTTGTAAGTATATATGTATATTCAGTAATAAATAAATCTTGATAGCATGGCTAGGTGAATCAAATATTGTTCGGAGGGTTATTTGTAGAAAAAGCATAACTACAGTAGAAATCATAATTTGACGTAGTTTCACAATTCAGCCATAAGGCGTAGTTTAGTAAATTTAAACCGGAAGGTAAACAGAAAAATTGTCATGCTATATAAATAAAATACCATTTTATTTATGTTTGTAAAATACGTGTGTGTCATTGCATTACCTGTTGTTTTTCTCTGCCTAAGTACATCAGACGACACCCTGGTTTATTTATTTGATTTATTCCCAATGAAGGTAAGTGGGACAAATTCGAATATTTTGATTTAAAAAGCAAGTAGAGTTTCAATTATATAAACAGGTTTATAACTTTAATATTTAATTTTAAGCTCGTACTGCTTTAGTCGACGCCCGAAACGGGGGCGAATTTTAAATATTTTAATTACTAAAGCATTTGACCTGCTTTAGTTGGCGCCCGAACAGGGACGTTGTGAATTAAAAATTAAAATAAATTAATTTACAACCTGATCGAAATGGCAGAGAAAAGCGCGAGTGTAAATTTATGTGAAGATGTTGTGGAGGGGTCAATTTTAAATGTTACGCAAGACAATTTAATATCGACAAATATTAACGAGAGTGTAGACAATACAATACACGAATTAACGATGGAGACAGTGGACGCAAAAGTAAGCGATAATGTAAATATATTTAATCAGTTAGCGTTAATAATGGAGATGATGTCAGGAATGAAAGCTGAGATCAAATCAGAAAATAATAACTTAAAAACCGAGATCAAATCAGAAGTAAATACTATAAATGTTAAACTCACGGATTTAAATAACGAGTTCATGAATGTGAGGAGCGAATTGAGAGCGAGTGAAATAAATATAGACAATAAGTTAGAAAGTATGAATAAGACTATTGCGGGCATGAGAAGTGAGATAATTATAAATATAAATAATATTCAAGACGAAATAAACGAGAGTAGAACGCGGAAGGAGGAGGTAGAAAATAACACAGTTACGAATGATTGTGACGAAATAACAGACGACCAGAGTAATAATAAAATAACAAACAATTGCGAAAATAAATTAACAACCGATAGTAGTAAGATAGTTGAAAACGAGATACATAAAAATAATACAGTGAAAATAATTAGCGATCATAATAATACAGAAACAGTGAGAGAGAGAGAGGAGAGAGTGTTTGTAAGTTACAGAGAGAGTTTGAAGAGAATGATTTTGTGAATATAGGGCAGAGGGTAAATTTTCCCCAGTTATACGGTAAACCAAGCTGGTTACGAATATTTTTGAAGGGCAAGAGTCCCTTACAAGAAAGCGATATATATCTAAATAATTTTTTAATTTGTAGTAGGCATTTTTATGATTTAATACCCTCTGTACGGAATGATAGAAAAAGTGTGAATTGGTGTTATGATGAAAGATATGTTGACAAGAAGGTAATGTTATTTAAGGTTAGTAGAGATTATGACGAATTATTGCAGAGATTAGACATTGAAAGAGTTATTAATAATAAGTACTTACCTTGTGAAATAGTTAGTACAGCAATTGATGTAATAGACTACTTACTTTATGACAAAGCGAATACAGCAGCAGATAGTAATGATAATGAAACTGTAATTGACATAACTATGACAGATCGTACTAAAGGCGACTGGACTATACTCGTTGATAATAAATTACATAATTTAATAACAGGGAATAATCCTGTTGATATTGTGGAAGAATATAAGAATTTGGATAATCTTTATATTAACAAAAATAATATGTGTTTAGTAAAGAATGAACTGTGTACACGTAAAACCAGATTTTTGTACGATGATTGGGGGTAGAGACAATAAATGTTTATTGAACGTTTAATCATGTAATTAATGGTTTTGGAATGGACTGCTTTACCAAATGAGGTGTGATAAATTGAGTAATAATGACGAATAATTTGTAAATAAATGTGTAGCGAATTTATTTGTGTGTATTGTAAAAGGTGTATATGTAGTAGAAAATGTTATGGTAATAATAATTCTTAAAAATTTTAAGAAATTCTTCCTATTGTATGACGGTCCATATGAGGTTAGCCAAGTGAAAATGGAGAACGCTTATGTTTTAGTAGATTTGCAAACTCGAGAAATAAAAGGAACTTATAATGTGACCCAATTAAAAAAGTATTATCTAGCTGAGTGATGATGGATGCATTTGTAGATATTAAAATTTTCATACATAAACAGACATTTTTATATTATATTATTATAAATTATTATTATTGTTTATACACACGTTATGTATTTTAAGTAAATGAAGATCAAGGTAGGGAAAGTTAAGAAAGAAATGTATGAGGTTAAAACACCACCAAGACTAGAAATGTCTCTAGGGGGGGTCATAGTGTGTGTGGCAGGGAGGTTTACCCAAGGGGGGTAACGAATTAGGAATTTGTTGTGTTTTAATAATGATGATTCGCTACTGAGATAACTACATAATTTGGTTTTGATTTGCAAAATAGAAGCACTAGATACTCCATATATTGTGTTTATTATGTATTATTGTGTTAATTGCATGTAGTTTGTTAGGAATAAGGATTACAAAATAGGATAATATTTTATAAAATAAGTTTTCAGTGTGTTTAAAGAATTTCAATGACTAATGAAATAAATTTGAGATAATTAAAAGTGTTCAATGGGTTGTAAAAGATAGAAATTGAGTAAAACGTTTGAATCAGTTCAAGCTAAAATTGTTAGTGGTATTAGAGAGAGAGGGAGAAAGATTATATACATATACCTGCCAAGTGGCATATCAAGCTAAAATAAATAATTAGATCACCCAAAGTAAGGGAAAGTGAGATTGTTAAATAAAGAAGGAGATTTAGAATACAAATATAAAGAATTTTTTTTTAGGGTAACCAGTGACAATATTGATAGTGTTTGAAAATAATGTAAAGCTAGAAAGTGTTTATTTGAATAATTTAAATATCAATCCAATTGTTAATTATAATAATATTTTATTAACTTTAGATATTGTATTTTATTATGTTTTGTGTTTCAAGTTAGATTGTTACAGATGTTAAATGTATTTTCAGATAGAACTTGTACATAAAGTATGTGGGTCAAGGTTTCTGGACTTGACCTAGTTTCGATCAGCTGACAGTAAGGTCATATACTAGGCAGGTTTAGTATGGAAGTTAATTCAACTTTTGTTTTTTGATCAATTTAAACAAACTGTAAATAACTTCGATATGGAAAGAAAATATCTTAAGAAATTTAAATTTTTATGAATTAAAATTTTTTTTTTGGAAACTTCGGATTAAAAAAAAAGATCTTGTGCCTGCCATCTAATTGATGTTTTTGATTTCTGATTGTATTATTGTTTAGGTGTAGTACTAGTGTTTTTTGTAGAACTGTGTGGTGCAGTATGTAGGTATAATCAAATGTTAGAATAAATGAGTTTGATTTAGCAATAAACATTTTTGAATTTAAAAAAGAGATTAACAAGTATATGTGTGAGCCCAGTAGTGCTGAAGGCGACCCAGTGTGCATGATAAGGGGGAACACATCGGTTGAGGATCTGGCATGATATAAGCCAGGGATTGAGGATTTTTGGGGTAGCATGATAGAAGGTAAGGTGCGCCGTGGTGCGTGTCTGTTCGATTTTTCGGTGTTGGGATCTCTTACAGAGAAGTCCAGTGATCTCGTTCAGATGCGTCCATAGTCGCCGAGCCAGGGGGGTAGTTTACCCATGATGTGTTAAGAAATTAAAGGGGGGTTGTTGGCTCCATATCCTCACCGATCCTCTTAGGGTTAGCAATGAGAGTTTTTCTGTTTCGACAGAAAACCTCTCATTGGGGGGGTATTGTGATGGGACAATTTTGAGGGGTTTTATTTTTTTATTGCAATTATAAGTGTAACATAAGGTCTACCCAAACAGGGCCTCAGTTTTGAACAATTAACATTCCTTGTTTTACTTTGTCGGGGCACCAAGACGCACATTTTGTCAGAGCCCTGCAATAAGCACTGCTCCTTGAGGTGTTGGAATGCGAACCGGTGCGCGGATGATTGCGTTTTCCGTTGGCCAAAAGCACAAACTTTGTGGCGAGCCCCAGGACAGAACAAAAGTACCCAAACTCGCTACCAAGAGCGTAAACTGTAATTTCACTAATCACCATGTCATGTGATTTTATCCACGAATCAGAGCGCAAGCTGGTGAACTGTGGCGGTAGTGACGCTAAGAGTAGCGTAAGTCAGTCGACTTAGAACTCCAGGCCTCGCGAGGTCACATAAAACATTGCTCGAGCTAGTTAGGGTCGGCCGACCAGTAAATCTGGCTATTTTAATTTAAAATAACAGTCAATCATGTTATAGTGATCGAACAGAAGTAACCGACAAATAATAACATTCTAAACTTATATTCGGAGTGCGTCAGCAGAATCAAGTGTTAACAGTGATGGCCTAACCACGTGGATGAAGGGATGAGTACCTAATTTAAGCAGTTTGAACAGACAAAATATTTCAATTTTAATTAATTTCAATTCACCAATATTAATGATGAAAATTCAATAAAAAAGCGCTAAATCTAAATTATGGGGAATTTTACAGTATGAGAGGGTGAGAGTGGGCATATACTGGGTCGTTTTTTTTGAGTAGAAAATAAGTTAGTTGTAAGTATATATGTATATTCAGTAATAAATAAATCTTGATAGCATGGCTAGGTGAATCAAATATTGTTCGGAGGGTTATTTGTAGAAAAAGCATAACTACAGTAGAAATCATAATTTGACGTAGTTTCACAATTCAGCCATAAGGCGTAGTTTAGTAAATTTAAACCGGAAGGTAAACAGAAAAATTGTCATGCTATATAAATAAAATACCATTTTATTTATGTTTGTAAAATACGTGTGTGTCATTGCATTACCTGTTGTTTTTCTCTGCCTAAGTACATCAGACGACACCCTGGTTTATTTATTTGATTTATTCCCAATGAAGGTAAGTGGGACAAATTCGAATATTTTGATTTAAAAAGCAAGTAGAGTTTCAATTATATAAACAGGTTTATAACTTTAATATTTAATTTTAAGCTCGTACTGCTTTAGTCGACGCCCGAAACGGGGGCGAATTTTAAATATTTTAATTACTAAAGCATTTGACCTGCTTTAGTTGGCGCCCGAACAGGGACGTTGTGAATTAAAAATTAAAATAAATTAATTTACAACCTGATCGAAATGGCAGAGAAAAGCGCGAGTGTAAATTTATGTGAAGATGTTGTGGAGGGGTCAATTTTAAATGTTACGCAAGACAATTTAATATCGACAAATATTAACGAGAGTGTAGACAATACAATACACGAATTAACGATGGAGACAGTGGACGCAAAAGTAAGCGATAATGTAAATATATTTAATCAGTTAGCGTTAATAATGGAGATGATGTCAGGAATGAAAGCTGAGATCAAATCAGAAAATAATAACTTAAAAACCGAGATCAAATCAGAAGTAAATACTATAAATGTTAAACTCACGGATTTAAATAACGAGTTCATGAATGTGAGGAGCGAATTGAGAGCGAGTGAAATAAATATAGACAATAAGTTAGAAAGTATGAATAAGACTATTGCGGGCATGAGAAGTGAGATAATTATAAATATAAATAATATTCAAGACGAAATAAACGAGAGTAGAACGCGGAAGGAGGAGGTAGAAAATAACACAGTTACGAATGATTGTGACGAAATAACAGACGACCAGAGTAATAATAAAATAACAAACAATTGCGAAAATAAATTAACAACCGATAGTAGTAAGATAGTTGAAAACGAGATACATAAAAATAATACAGTGAAAATAATTAGCGATCATAATAATACAGAAACAGTGAGAGAGAGAGAGGAGAGAGTGTTTGTAAGTTACAGAGAGAGTTTGAAGAGAATGATTTTGTGAATATAGGGCAGAGGGTAAATTTTCCCCAGTTATACGGTAAACCAAGCTGGTTACGAATATTTTTGAAGGGCAAGAGTCCCTTACAAGAAAGCGATATATATCTAAATAATTTTTTAATTTGTAGTAGGCATTTTTATGATTTAATACCCTCTGTACGGAATGATAGAAAAAGTGTGAATTGGTGTTATGATGAAAGATATGTTGACAAGAAGGTAATGTTATTTAAGGTTAGTAGAGATTATGACGAATTATTGCAGAGATTAGACATTGAAAGAGTTATTAATAATAAGTACTTACCTTGTGAAATAGTTAGTACAGCAATTGATGTAATAGACTACTTACTTTATGACAAAGCGAATACAGCAGCAGATAGTAATGATAATGAAACTGTAATTGACATAACTATGACAGATCGTACTAAAGGCGACTGGACTATACTCGTTGATAATAAATTACATAATTTAATAACAGGGAATAATCCTGTTGATATTGTGGAAGAATATAAGAATTTGGATAATCTTTATATTAACAAAAATAATATGTGTTTAGTAAAGAATGAACTGTGTACACGTAAAACCAGATTTTTGTACGATGATTGGGGGTAGAGACAATAAATGTTTATTGAACGTTTAATCATGTAATTAATGGTTTTGGAATGGACTGCTTTACCAAATGAGGTGTGATAAATTGAGTAATAATGACGAATAATTTGTAAATAAATGTGTAGCGAATTTATTTGTGTGTATTGTAAAAGGTGTATATGTAGTAGAAAATGTTATGGTAATAATAATTCTTAAAAATTTTAAGAAATTCTTCCTATTGTATGACGGTCCATATGAGGTTAGCCAAGTGAAAATGGAGAACGCTTATGTTTTAGTAGATTTGCAAACTCGAGAAATAAAAGGAACTTATAATGTGACCCAATTAAAAAAGTATTATCTAGCTGAGTGATGATGGATGCATTTGTAGATATTAAAATTTTCATACATAAACAGACATTTTTATATTATATTATTATAAATTATTATTATTGTTTATACACACGTTATGTATTTTAAGTAAATGAAGATCAAGGTAGGGAAAGTTAAGAAAGAAATGTATGAGGTTAAAACACCACCAAGACTAGAAATGTCTCTAGGGGGGGTCATAGTGTGTGTGGCAGGGAGGTTTACCCAAGGGGGGTAACGAATTAGGAATTTGTTGTGTTTTAATAATGATGATTCGCTACTGAGATAACTACATAATTTGGTTTTGATTTGCAAAATAGAAGCACTAGATACTCCATATATTGTGTTTATTATGTATTATTGTGTTAATTGCATGTAGTTTGTTAGGAATAAGGATTACAAAATAGGATAATATTTTATAAAATAAGTTTTCAGTGTGTTTAAAGAATTTCAATGACTAATGAAATAAATTTGAGATAATTAAAAGTGTTCAATGGGTTGTAAAAGATAGAAATTGAGTAAAACGTTTGAATCAGTTCAAGCTAAAATTGTTAGTGGTATTAGAGAGAGAGGGAGAAAGATTATATACATATACCTGCCAAGTGGCATATCAAGCTAAAATAAATAATTAGATCACCCAAAGTAAGGGAAAGTGAGATTGTTAAATAAAGAAGGAGATTTAGAATACAAATATAAAGAATTTTTTTTTAGGGTAACCAGTGACAATATTGATAGTGTTTGAAAATAATGTAAAGCTAGAAAGTGTTTATTTGAATAATTTAAATATCAATCCAATTGTTAATTATAATAATATTTTATTAACTTTAGATATTGTATTTTATTATGTTTTGTGTTTCAAGTTAGATTGTTACAGATGTTAAATGTATTTTCAGATAGAACTTGTACATAAAGTATGTGGGTCAAGGTTTCTGGACTTGACCTAGTTTCGATCAGCTGACAGTAAGGTCATATACTAGGCAGGTTTAGTATGGAAGTTAATTCAACTTTTGTTTTTTGATCAATTTAAACAAACTGTAAATAACTTCGATATGGAAAGAAAATATCTTAAGAAATTTAAATTTTTATGAATTAAAATTTTTTTTTTGGAAACTTCGGATTAAAAAAAAAGATCTTGTGCCTGCCATCTAATTGATGTTTTTGATTTCTGATTGTATTATTGTTTAGGTGTAGTACTAGTGTTTTTTGTAGAACTGTGTGGTGCAGTATGTAGGTATAATCAAATGTTAGAATAAATGAGTTTGATTTAGCAATAAACATTTTTGAATTTAAAAAAGAGATTAACAAGTATATGTGTGAGCCCAGTAGTGCTGAAGGCGACCCAGTGTGCATGATAAGGGGGAACACATCGGTTGAGGATCTGGCATGATATAAGCCAGGGATTGAGGATTTTTGGGGTAGCATGATAGAAGGTAAGGTGCGCCGTGGTGCGTGTCTGTTCGATTTTTCGGTGTTGGGA
The DNA here is from genome assembly GCA_034769895.1 of Magicicada septendecula. NCBI lineage: Eukaryota > Metazoa > Arthropoda > Insecta > Hemiptera > Cicadidae > Magicicada > Magicicada septendecula. The sequence continues at coordinate 395,577,716 of CM068371.1, forward strand.
TCTCTTACAGAGAAGTCCAGTGATCTCGTTCAGATGCGTCCATAGTCGCCGAGCCAGGGGGGTAGTTTACCCATGATGTGTTAAGAAATTAAAGGGGGGTTGTTGGCTCCATATCCTCACCGATCCTCTTAGGGTTAGCAATGAGAGTTTTTCTGTTTCGACAGAAAACCTCTCATTGGGGGGGGGTATTGTGATGGGACAATTTTGAGGGGTTTTATTTTTTTATTGCAATTATAAGTGTAACATAAGGTCTACCCAAACAGGGCCTCAGTTTTGAACAATTAACATTCCTTGTTTTACTTTGTCGGGGCACCAAGACGCACATTTTGTCAGAGCCCTGCAATAAGCACTGCTCCTTGAGGTGTTGGAATGCGAACCGGTGCGCGGATGATTGCGTTTTCCGTTGGCCAAAAGCACAAACTTTGTGGCGAGCCCCAGGACAGAACAAAAGTACCCAAACTCGCTACCAAGAGCGTAAACTGTAATTTCACTAATCACCATGTCATGTGATTTTATCCACGAATCAGAGCGCAAGCTGGTGAACTGTGGCGGTAGTGACGCTAAGAGTAGCGTAAGTCAGTCGACTTAGAACTCCAGGCCTCGCGAGGTCACATAAAACATTGCTCGAGCTAGTTAGGGTCGGCCGACCAGTAAATCTGGCTATTTTAATTTAAAATAACAGTCAATCATGTTATAGTGATCGAACAGAAGTAACCGACAAATAATAACATTCTAAACTTATATTCGGAGTGCGTCAGCAGAATCAAGTGTTAACAGTGATGGCCTAACCACGTGGATGAAGGGATGAGTACCTAATTTAAGCAGTTTGAACAGACAAAATATTTCAATTTTAATTAATTTCAATTCACCAATATTAATGATGAAAATTCAATAAAAAAGCGCTAAATCTAAATTATGGGGAATTTTACAGTATGAGAGGGTGAGAGTGGGCATATACTGGGTCGTTTTTTTTGAGTAGAAAATAAGTTAGTTGTAAGTATATATGTATATTCAGTAATAAATAAATCTTGATAGCATGGCTAGGTGAATCAAATATTGTTCGGAGGGTTATTTGTAGAAAAAGCATAACTACAGTAGAAATCATAATTTGACGTAGTTTCACAATTCAGCCATAAGGCGTAGTTTAGTAAATTTAAACCGGAAGGTAAACAGAAAAATTGTCATGCTATATAAATAAAATACCATTTTATTTATGTTTGTAAAATACGTGTGTGTCATTGCATTACCTGTTGTTTTTCTCTGCCTAAGTACATCAGACGACACCCTGGTTTATTTATTTGATTTATTCCCAATGAAGGTAAGTGGGACAAATTCGAATATTTTGATTTAAAAAGCAAGTAGAGTTTCAATTATATAAACAGGTTTATAACTTTAATATTTAATTTTAAGCTCGTACTGCTTTAGTCGACGCCCGAAACGGGGGCGAATTTTAAATATTTTAATTACTAAAGCATTTGACCTGCTTTAGTTGGCGCCCGAACAGGGACGTTGTGAATTAAAAATTAAAATAAATTAATTTACAACCTGATCGAAATGGCAGAGAAAAGCGCGAGTGTAAATTTATGTGAAGATGTTGTGGAGGGGTCAATTTTAAATGTTACGCAAGACAATTTAATATCGACAAATATTAACGAGAGTGTAGACAATACAATACACGAATTAACGATGGAGACAGTGGACGCAAAAGTAAGCGATAATGTAAATATATTTAATCAGTTAGCGTTAATAATGGAGATGATGTCAGGAATGAAAGCTGAGATCAAATCAGAAAATAATAACTTAAAAACCGAGATCAAATCAGAAGTAAATACTATAAATGTTAAACTCACGGATTTAAATAACGAGTTCATGAATGTGAGGAGCGAATTGAGAGCGAGTGAAATAAATATAGACAATAAGTTAGAAAGTATGAATAAGACTATTGCGGGCATGAGAAGTGAGATAATTATAAATATAAATAATATTCAAGACGAAATAAACGAGAGTAGAACGCGGAAGGAGGAGGTAGAAAATAACACAGTTACGAATGATTGTGACGAAATAACAGACGACCAGAGTAATAATAAAATAACAAACAATTGCGAAAATAAATTAACAACCGATAGTAGTAAGATAGTTGAAAACGAGATACATAAAAATAATACAGTGAAAATAATTAGCGATCATAATAATACAGAAACAGTGAGAGAGAGAGGAGAGAGTGTTTGTAAGTTACAGAGAGAGTTTGAAGAGAATGATTTTGTGAATATAGGGCAGAGGGTAAATTTTCCCCAGTTATACGGTAAACCAAGCTGGTTACGAATATTTTTGAAGGGCAAGAGTCCCTTACAAGAAAGCGATATATATCTAAATAATTTTTTAATTTGTAGTAGGCATTTTTATGATTTAATACCCTCTGTACGGAATGATAGAAAAAGTGTGAATTGGTGTTATGATGAAAGATATGTTGACAAGAAGGTAATGTTATTTAAGGTTAGTAGAGATTATGACGAATTATTGCAGAGATTAGACATTGAAAGAGTTATTAATAATAAGTACTTACCTTGTGAAATAGTTAGTACAGCAATTGATGTAATAGACTACTTACTTTATGACAAAGCGAATACAGCAGCAGATAGTAATGATAATGAAACTGTAATTGACATAACTATGACAGATCGTACTAAAGGCGACTGGACTATACTCGATGATAATAAATTACATAATTTAATAACAGGGAATAATCCTGTTGATATTGTGGAAGAATATAAGAATTTGGATAAGCTTTATATTAACAAAAATAATATGTGTTTAGTAAAGAATGAACTGTGTACACGTAAAACCAGATTTTTGTACGATGATTGGGGGTAGAGACAATAAATGTTTATTGAACGTTTAATCATGTAATTAATGGTTTTGGAATGGACTGCTTTACCAAATGAGGTGTGATAAATTGAGTAATAATGACGAATAATTTGTAAATAAATGTGTAGCGAATTTATTTGTGTGTATTGTAAAAGGTGTATATGTAGTAGAAAATGTTATGGTAATAATAATTCTTAAAAATTTTAAGAAATTCTTCCTATTGTATGACGGTCCATATGAGGTTAGCCAAGTGAAAATGGAGAACGCTTATGTTTTAGTAGATTTGCAAACTCGAGAAATAAAAGGAACTTATAATGTGACCCAATTAAAAAAGTATTATCTAGCTGAGTGATGATGGATGCATTTGTAGATATTAAAATTTTCATACATAAACAGACATTTTTATATTATATTATTATAAATTATTATTATTGTTTATACACACGTTATGTATTTTAAGTAAATGAAGATCAAGGTAGGGAAAGTTAAGAAAGAAATGTATGAGGTTAAAACACCACCAAGACTAGAAATGTCTCTAGGGGGGGTCATAGTGTGTGTGGCAGGGAGGTTTACCCAAGGGGGGTAACGAATTAGGAATTTGTTGTGTTTTAATAATGATGATTCGCTACTGAGATAACTACATAATTTGGTTTTGATTTGCAAAATAGAAGCACTAGATACTCCATATATTGTGTTTATTATGTATTATTGTGTTAATTGCATGTAGTTTGTTAGGAATAAGGATTACAAAATAGGATAATATTTTATAAAATAAGTTTTCAGTGTGTTTAAAGAATTTCAATGACTAATGAAATAAATTTGAGATAATTAAAAGTGTTCAATGGGTTGTAAAAGATAGAAATTGAGTAAAACGTTTGAATCAGTTCAAGCTAAAATTGTTAGTGGTATTAGAGAGAGAGGGAGAAAGATTATATACATATACCTGCCAAGTGGCATATCAAGCTAAAATAAATAATTAGATCACCCAAAGTAAGGGAAAGTGAGATTGTTAAATAAAGAAGGAGATTTAGAATACAAATATAAAGAATTTTTTTTTAGGGTAACCAGTGACAATATTGATAGTGTTTGAAAATAATGTAAAGCTAGAAAGTGTTTATTTGAATAATTTAAATATCAATCCAATTGTTAATTATAATAATATTTTATTAACTTTAGATATTGTATTTTATTATGTTTTGTGTTTCAAGTTAGATTGTTACAGATGTTAAATGTATTTTCAGATAGAACTTGTACATAAAGTATGTGGGTCAAGGTTTCTGGACTTGACCTAGTTTCGATCAGCTGACAGTAAGGTCATATACTAGGCAGGTTTAGTATGGAAGTTAATTCAACTTTTGTTTTTTGATCAATTTAAACAAACTGTAAATAACTTCGATATGGAAAGAAAATATCTTAAGAAATTTAAATTTTTATGAATTAAAATTTTTTTTTTGGAAACTTCGGATTAAAAAAAAAGATCTTGTGCCTGCCATCTAATTGATGTTTTTGATTTCTGATTGTATTATTGTTTAGGTGTAGTACTAGTGTTTTTTGTAGAACTGTGTGGTGCAGTATGTAGGTATAATCAAATGTTAGAATAAATGAGTTTGATTTAGCAATAAACATTTTTGAATTTAAAAAAGAGATTAACAAGTATATGTGTGAGCCCAGTAGTGCTGAAGGCGACCCAGTGTGCATGATAAGGGGGAACACATCGGTTGAGGATCTGGCATGATATAAGCCAGGGATTGAGGATTTTTGGGGTAGCATGATGGAAGGTAAGGTGCGCCGTGGTGCGTGTCTGTTCGATTTTTCGGTGTTGGGATCTCTTACAGAGAAGTCCAGTGATCTCGTTCAGATGCGTCCATAGTCGCCGAGCCAGGGGGGTAGTTTACCCATGATGTGTTAAGAAATTAAAGGGGGGTTGTTGGCTCCATATCCTCACCGATCCTCTTAGGGTTAGCAATGAGAGTTTTTCTGTTTCGACAGAAAACCTCTCATTGGGGGGGGTGGTATTGTGATGGGACAATTTTGAGGGGTTTTATTTTTTTATTGCAATTATAAGTGTAACATAAGGTCTACCCAAACAGGGCCTCAGTTTTGAACAATTAACATTCCTTGTTTTACTTTGTCGGGGCACCAAGACGCACATTTTGTCAGAGCCCTGCAATAAGCACTGCTCCTTGAGGTGTTGGAATGCGAACCGGTGCGCGGATGATTGCGTTTTCCGTTGGCCAAAAGCACAAACTTTGTGGCGAGCCCCAGGACAGAACAAAAGTACCCAAACTCGCTACCAAGAGCGTAAACTGTAATTTCACTAATCACCATGTCATGTGATTTTATCCACGAATCAGAGCGCAAGCTGGTGAACTGTGGCGGTAGTGACGCTAAGAGTAGCGTAAGTCAGTCGACTTAGAACTCCAGGCCTCGCGAGGTCACATAAAACATTGCTCGAGCTAGTTAGGGTCGGCCGACCAGTAAATCTGGCTATTTTAATTTAAAATAACAGTCAATCATGTTATAGTGATCGAACAGAAGTAACCGACAAATAATAACATTCTAAACTTATATTCGGAGTGCGTCAGCAGAATCAAGTGTTAACAGTGATGGCCTAACCACGTGGATGAAGGGATGAGTACCTAATTTAAGCAGTTTGAACAGACAAAATATTTCAATTTTAATTAATTTCAATTCACCAATATTAATGATGAAAATTCAATAAAAAAGCGCTAAATCTAAATTATGGGGAATTTTACAGTATGAGAGGGTGAGAGTGGGCATATACTGGGTCGTTTTTTTTGAGTAGAAAATAAGTTAGTTGTAAGTATATATGTATATTCAGTAATAAATAAATCTTGATAGCATGGCTAGGTGAATCAAATATTGTTCGGAGGGTTATTTGTAGAAAAAGCATAACTACAGTAGAAATCATAATTTGACGTAGTTTCACAATTCAGCCATAAGGCGTAGTTTAGTAAATTTAAACCGGAAGGTAAACAGAAAAATTGTCATGCTATATAAATAAAATACCATTTTATTTATGTTTGTAAAATACGTGTGTGTCATTGCATTACCTGTTGTTTTTCTCTGCCTAAGTACATCAGACGACACCCTGGTTTATTTATTTGATTTATTCCCAATGAAGGTAAGTGGGACAAATTCGAATATTTTGATTTAAAAAGCAAGTAGAGTTTCAATTATATAAACAGGTTTATAACTTTAATATTTAATTTTAAGCTCGTACTGCTTTAGTCGACGCCCGAAACGGGGGCGAATTTTAAATATTTTAATTACTAAAGCATTTGACCTGCTTTAGTTGGCGCCCGAACAGGGACGTTGTGAATTAAAAATTAAAATAAATTAATTTACAACCTGATCGAAATGGCAGAGAAAAGCGCGAGTGTAAATTTATGTGAAGATGTTGTGGAGGGGTCAATTTTAAATGTTACGCAAGACAATTTAATATCGACAAATATTAACGAGAGTGTAGACAATACAATACACGAATTAACGATGGAGACAGTGGACGCAAAAGTAAGCGATAATGTAAATATATTTAATCAGTTAGCGTTAATAATGGAGATGATGTCAGGAATGAAAGCTGAGATCAAATCAGAAAATAATAACTTAAAAACCGAGATCAAATCAGAAGTAAATACTATAAATGTTAAACTCACGGATTTAAATAACGAGTTCATGAATGTGAGGAGCGAATTGAGAGCGAGTGAAATAAATATAGACAATAAGTTAGAAAGTATGAATAAGACTATTGCGGGCATGAGAAGTGAGATAATTATAAATATAAATAATATTCAAGACGAAATAAACGAGAGTAGAACGCGGAAGGAGGAGGTAGAAAATAACACAGTTACGAATGATTGTGACGAAATAACAGACGACCAGAGTAATAATAAAATAACAAACAATTGCGAAAATAAATTAACAACCGATAGTAGTAAGATAGTTGAAAACGAGATACATAAAAATAATACAGTGAAAATAATTAGCGATCATAATAATACAGAAACAGTGAGAGAGAGAGGAGAGAGTGTTTGTAAGTTACAGAGAGAGTTTGAAGAGAATGATTTTGTGAATATAGGGCAGAGGGTAAATTTTCCCCAGTTATACGGTAAACCAAGCTGGTTACGAATATTTTTGAAGGGCAAGAGTCCCTTACAAGAAAGCGATATATATCTAAATAATTTTTTAATTTGTAGTAGGCATTTTTATGATTTAATACCCTCTGTACGGAATGATAGAAAAAGTGTGAATTGGTGTTATGATGAAAGATATGTTGACAAGAAGGTAATGTTATTTAAGGTTAGTAGAGATTATGACGAATTATTGCAGAGATTAGACATTGAAAGAGTTATTAATAATAAGTACTTACCTTGTGAAATAGTTAGTACAGCAATTGATGTAATAGACTACTTACTTTATGACAAAGCGAATACAGCAGCAGATAGTAATGATAATGAAACTGTAATTGACATAACTATGACAGATCGTACTAAAGGCGACTGGACTATACTCGATGATAATAAATTACATAATTTAATAACAGGGAATAATCCTGTTGATATTGTGGAAGAATATAAGAATTTGGATAAGCTTTATATTAACAAAAATAATATGTGTTTAGTAAAGAATGAACTGTGTACACGTAAAACCAGATTTTTGTACGATGATTGGGGGTAGAGACAATAAATGTTTATTGAACGTTTAATCATGTAATTAATGGTTTTGGAATGGACTGCTTTACCAAATGAGGTGTGATAAATTGAGTAATAATGACGAATAATTTGTAAATAAATGTGTAGCGAATTTATTTGTGTGTATTGTAAAAGGTGTATATGTAGTAGAAAATGTTATGGTAATAATAATTCTTAAAAATTTTAAGAAATTCTTCCTATTGTATGACGGTCCATATGAGGTTAGCCAAGTGAAAATGGAGAACGCTTATGTTTTAGTAGATTTGCAAACTCGAGAAATAAAAGGAACTTATAATGTGACCCAATTAAAAAAGTATTATCTAGCTGAGTGATGATGGATGCATTTGTAGATATTAAAATTTTCATACATAAACAGACATTTTTATATTATATTATTATAAATTATTATTATTGTTTATACACACGTTATGTATTTTAAGTAAATGAAGATCAAGGTAGGGAAAGTTAAGAAAGAAATGTATGAGGTTAAAACACCACCAAGACTAGAAATGTCTCTAGGGGGGGTCATAGTGTGTGTGGCAGGGAGGTTTACCCAAGGGGGGTAACGAATTAGGAATTTGTTGTGTTTTAATAATGATGATTCGCTACTGAGATAACTACATAATTTGGTTTTGATTTGCAAAATAGAAGCACTAGATACTCCATATATTGTGTTTATTATGTATTATTGTGTTAATTGCATGTAGTTTGTTAGGAATAAGGATTACAAAATAGGATAATATTTTATAAAATAAGTTTTCAGTGTGTTTAAAGAATTTCAATGACTAATGAAATAAATTTGAGATAATTAAAAGTGTTCAATGGGTTGTAAAAGATAGAAATTGAGTAAAACGTTTGAATCAGTTCAAGCTAAAATTGTTAGTGGTATTAGAGAGAGAGGGAGAAAGATTATATACATATACCTGCCAAGTGGCATATCAAGCTAAAATAAATAATTAGATCACCCAAAGTAAGGGAAAGTGAGATTGTTAAATAAAGAAGGAGATTTAGAATACAAATATAAAGAATTTTTTTTTAGGGTAACCAGTGACAATATTGATAGTGTTTGAAAATAATGTAAAGCTAGAAAGTGTTTATTTGAATAATTTAAATATCAATCCAATTGTTAATTATAATAATATTTTATTAACTTTAGATATTGTATTTTATTATGTTTTGTGTTTCAAGTTAGATTGTTACAGATGTTAAATGTATTTTCAGATAGAACTTGTACATAAAGTATGTGGGTCAAGGTTTCTGGACTTGACCTAGTTTCGATCAGCTGACAGTAAGGTCATATACTAGGCAGGTTTAGTATGGAAGTTAATTCAACTTTTGTTTTTTGATCAATTTAAACAAACTGTAAATAACTTCGATATGGAAAGAAAATATCTTAAGAAATTTAAATTTTTATGAATTAAAATTTTTTTTTTGGAAACTTCGGATTAAAAAAAAAGATCTTGTGCCTGCCATCTAATTGATGTTTTTGATTTCTGATTGTATTATTGTTTAGGTGTAGTACTAGTGTTTTTTGTAGAACTGTGTGGTGCAGTATGTAGGTATAATCAAATGTTAGAATAAATGAGTTTGATTTAGCAATAAACATTTTTGAATTTAAAAAAGAGATTAACAAGTATATGTGTGAGCCCAGTAGTGCTGAAGGCGACCCAGTGTGCATGATAAGGGGGAACACATCGGTTGAGGATCTGGCATGATATAAGCCAGGGATTGAGGATTTTTGGGGTAGCATGATGGAAGGTAAGGTGCGCCGTGGTGCGTGTCTGTTCGATTTTTCGGTGTTGGGATCTCTTACAGAGAAGTCCAGTGATCTCGTTCAGATGCGTCCATAGTCGCCGAGCCAGGGGGGTAGTTTACCCATGATGTGTTAAGAAATTAAAGGGGGGTTGTTGGCTCCATATCCTCACCGATCCTCTTAGGGTTAGCAATGAGAGTTTTTCTGTTTCGACAGAAAACCTCTCATTGGGGGGGGTGGTATTGTGATGGGACAATTTTGAGGGGTTTTATTTTTTTATTGGAATTATAAGTGTAACATAAGGTCTACCCAAACAGGGCCTCAGTTTTGAACAATTAACATTCCTTGTTTTACTTTGTCGGGGCACCAAGACGCACATTTTGTCAGAGCCCTGCAATAAGCACTGCTCCTTGAGGTGTTGGAATGCGAACCGGTGCGCGGATGATTGCGTTTTCCGTTGGCCAAAAGCACAAACTTTGTGGCGAGCCCCAGGACAGAACAAAAGTACCCAAACTCGCTACCAAGAGCGTAAACTGTAATTTCACTAATCACCATGTCATGTGATTTTATCCACGAATCAGAGCGCAAGCTGGTGAACTGTAGAGGGAGTGATGCTAAGAGTAGCGTAAGTCAGTCGACTTAGAACTCCAGGCCTCGCGAGGTCACATAAAACATTGCTCGAGCTAGTTAGGGTCGGCCGACCAGTAAATCTGGCTATTTTAATTTAAAATAACAGTCAATCATGTTATAGTGATCGAACAGAAGTAACCGACAAATAATAACATTCTAAACTTATATTCGGAGTGCGTCAGCAGAATCAAGTGTTAACAGTGATGGCCTAACCACGTGGATGAAGGGATGAGTACCTAATTTAAGCAGTTTGAACAGACAAAATATTTCAATTTTAATTAATTTCAATTCACCAATATTAATGATGAAAATTCAATAAAAAAGCGCTAAATCTAAATTATGGGGAATTTTACAGTATGAGAGGGAGAGAGTGGGCATATACTGGGTCGTTTTTTTTGAGTAGAAAATAAGTTAGTCGTAAGTATATATGTATATTCAGTAATAAATAAATCTTGATAGCATGGCTAGGTGAATCAAATATTGTTCAGAGGGTTATTTGTAGAAAAAGCATAACTACAGTAGAAATCATAATTTGACGTAGTTTCACAATTCAGCCATAAGGTGTAGTTTAGTAAATTTAAACCGGAAGGTAAACAGAAAAATTGTCATGCTATATAAATAAAATACCATTTTATTTATGTCTGTAAAATACGTGCCGTGTGTGTCATTGCATTACCTGTTGTTTTTCTCTGCCTAAGTACATCAGACGACACCCTGGTTTATTTATTTGATTTATTCGCAATGAAGGTAAGTGGGACAAATTCGAATATTTTGATTTAAAAAGCAAGTAGAGTTTCAATTATATAAACAGGTTTATAACTTTAATATTTAATTTTAAGCTCGTACTGCTTTAGTCGACGCCCGAAACGGGGGCGAATTTTAAATATTTTAATTACTAAAGCATTTGACCTGCTTTAAAGGAGATGATTAAATAAAGAGATTTATAGTAAAAATATAAAATTTTGATTGAAACTAAAGCAGGTCAAATGCTTTAGTAATTAAAATATTTAAAATTCGCCCCCGTTTCGGGCGTCGACTAAAGCAGTACGAGCTTAAAATTAAATATTAAAGTTATAAACCTGTTTATATAATTGAAACTCTACTTGCTTTTTAAATCAAAATATTCGAATTTGTCCCACTTACCTTCATTGCGAATAAATCAAATAAATAAACCAGGGTGTCGTCTGATGTACTTAGGCAGAGAAAAACAACAGGTAATGCAATGACACACACGTATTTTACAAACATAAATAAAATGGTATTTTATTTATATAGCATGACAATTTTTCTGTTTACCTTCCGGTTTAAATTTACTAAACTACGCCTTATGGCTGAATTGTGAAACTACGTCAAATTATGATTTCTACTGTAGTTATGCTTTTTCTACAAATAACCCTCCGAACAATATTTGATTCACCTAGCCATGCTATCAAGATTTATTTATTACTGAATATACATATACTTACGACTAACTTATTTTCTACTCAAAAAACGACCCAGTATATGCCCACTCTCTCCCTCTCATACTGTAAAATTCCCCATAATTTAGATTTAGCGCTTTTTTATTGAATTTTCATCATTAATATTGGTGAATTGAAATTAATTAAAATTGAAATATTTTGTCTGTTCAAACTGCTTAAATTAGGTACTCATCCCTTCATCCACGTGGTTAGGCCATCACTGTTAACACTTGATTCTGCTGACACACTCCGAATATAAGTTTAGAATGTTATTATTTGTCGGTTACTTCTGTTCGATCACTATAACATGATTGACTGTTATTTTAAATTAAAATAGCCAGATTTACTGGTCGGCCGACCCTAACTAGCTCAAGCAATGTTTTATGTGACCTCGCGAGGCCTGGAGTTCTAAGTCGACTGACTTACGCTACTCTTAGCGTCACTACCGCCACAGTTCACCAGCTTGCGCTCTGATTCGTGGATAAAATCACATGACATGGTGATTAGTGAAATTACAGTTTACGCTCTTGGTAGCGAGTTTGGGTACTTTTGTTCTGTCCTGGGGCTCGCCACAAAGTTTGTGCTTTTGGCCAACGGAAAACGCAATCATCCGCGCACCGGTTCGCATTCCAACACCTCAAGGAGCATTGCTTATTGCAGGGCTCTGACAAAATGTGCGTCTTGGTGCCCCGACAAAGTAAAACAAGGAATGTTAATTGTTCAAAACTGAGGCCCTGTTTGGGTAGACCTTATGTTACACTTATAATTGCAATAAAAAATAAAACCCCTCAAAATTGTCCCATCACAAAACCAGTGACAAATTTTTGATAGAGTTTGAGCATAATGTAAAGTATTTATGTTGAGTAATTTAAATATCAATTTGATTGTTAATTATAATAATATTTTGTTATCTTAAATGTTTTATTTTATTGTTTTTATGTTTAAAGATAGAATTTTACAGATGTTCAATGTATTTTCAGAGGTAACTTGTGTATGATTTATGTAGGTCAAGGTTCTTGACTTGACCCAGTTTGGATCAGCTGATAGGCGAGGTCATATACTAGGGACATTTAGCAAGGAAGTAAAGCCAATTTTGCTTTTAATTAATGCGAATAATTTTAAAGAATTTCAATACTGGGAAAAGAAAATATTTTAATAAATTTAAATTTTTTGAATTAAAATTTTTTTTGAAAAAAAAAAAAAAATCTTGATTTTGCGCCTGCCATTTAATTGATATTTTTGAACTTTGATGTTATTGTTTGTGTATTATTAGTGTTTTATTGAATTGTATTGTTTAGGGCATATGTATAATCACATGTTAGGTTAAGGAGGTTCCTATGTTAAGAAATGTTTAATTTGTTTATTTGCCAATAATGAAAAATAATGAAGAGAATTATTCAGATTAGATGAAAGATTTGTGTTTTGATTTTAAAGAAGATAGCTGTTGATTTTTAACTTAAAGAAATTTTGCAGAATATTTCAATTTTGATACTATGTAGTATAAGTGTGTGTAAGCCCAGTAACTGCTAAAGGCAGCCCAGTTTGCATGTAAGGGGGAACATATCGGTTGAGGATCTGGCATGATCTAAGCCAGGGATTTGGATTTTTTGGGGAAACATGTTAGGTGAGGTGCGCTGTGGTGCGTATCTGTTCAATTTTTTGGTGTTGGGATCTCATACAGAGAAGTCCAGTGATCTCGTTCAGATGCGTCCATAGTCGCCGAGCAAGGGGGGGTTGTTTACCCATGAAGTATAAGAGAAAAAGGGGGTTGTTGGCACCAGTTCCTCACCGGTCCTCTTAGGGGTTTTAGCAATGAGATTTCTTCTGTTCCAGCAGAAGATCTCTCATTGGGGGGGGGGAGGTATTGTAACGTGACAAATACATGGGATTTCATTTTATTAAAATTTTGGGGTTTATAGAAAATATTTGTAAATTTAATTTCCAACTGTGACCAGGCCACGTGTTGTATTGTAATAACAGTGTTCTAACAAAGGAGCAATACGTCTCAACAGTTGTGCAATCGCTAACAAGGTATGCACCCAGCATCATTTTCTAAGAACTTTGCGAGTGTGTGGCAGTACGTCCGACCACGTCACACAAGCAGGTGCGCGGACCGACGCTGAAAGGTGAAACAAAAAATGGCTAAGAGCAGAATTTCTGTTCACTTTGTTTACCATGCTGGCGGATGCGAGCTTAAGCCAAACCCTTTTTGTGACGTCAGCCAGTGCTGAACGAATATCTTATATGAACAGCACACAAACACTTACATGGGTTAAATAGGACGGAGCTGTGGCAACGAACCATGAGGCCTTGGTTTCCACCTAGAAAGACGAAATCGAGTTAGCGGTGAACGCTATGCCGCTCTTGGCAGTCTGATTATAGATGGTACCCACGCAGGTACAGAGCCAAGTGGGCTCTTTTCAAAACTTTAGAACTACCAGTGAAAAGTGAATTAACAGTTTAAAACCATGTGACTGCGGTTAATATCATTCAGTGAAGAACATATACAGTTGTTTTCGGACACAAGTATTAATCAAAACGCGAAACAGTGAGCTCGAACGAAAACCACGTTGCCGGCTGGGGGATTTCACAATATGTTTAAGGGTTAATCAAAATGATCGGGGGAGGGTTTATAAATTGAGTGAGTGAGAGAATGGCAGGCTGGGCTGTGTTTTTATGTACTAGAATAAGGTAAGATATCTATCATGTATAAAATTTCTAATGCTGTACTTCAAAAGTTAAAACACCATGTGGAGAGAGTAACATTTTTTTATATTTTATACATGGAAAAGATGTTTAATAATCGTAAAATAAAAAAACCATTATCTTTTAAATGATATACTTTGGTAAGCAAAGTCATTTCAAGAACCTTATTTCATTTGCTGTGCTGTCAAGTTCACCGTACGAACGGGGTTCGTCCCCACTTAAGAGATCAGGCCAGATTAAGAAGCAAAAAGGTAAGTGGAAGTTTGCAATATAATTCATTAATAAAATGTAACCGAATGTTACAATCTCCAAACATCCGTAAGCCAATCTATCATAAATTCTTCCATATTAGAGTCATCCACCCCTTTTCCTGTACTCTAAAACAATCTCAGCTAGTAACTGTTCCTTTGGAAGCATTTTTCTCTTTCAAATAACGTTATGATGGAAGTCTTCTACCACAGGCAGGTACTTAATATCACAGTAATGTGTGATTTGATTTTTCACTGCCTGCAAATCTAACAACTGGTTTTGTACCCTTCTAGTCTACAGTAACACTTGATGGCATATTGGAGGTTGTAAGGGGAGGGCGTCAAAACTCGTGTTCGTATAGCGATTGGCAGTCGATTTATCGGGGAAGCATGCTTGTATTTGGCTTTCAGAGAATTAGATAATCATGTGCTCTGGTGGTTGGAGGTTGCAGGGGTGTCAAACTGAAGAAAACGGTACTGGTCTAGCATTCGTGCGGCAATTGGTAGCTGATTTATTAAGGAAACACGCAGGACAGCACACGAGGAGCTGTCGTGCAGTCAGACAGGAAATCTGCGCCTGAATCTGGCCAAGCAATTAACCAATTTCCAATAAAAGGGGGATGGGGAAATGGTTCTAAGTCATGCAGAAAACCTTTGAACAAATCCAGCCAAACAGATTCGTCAAACTCCCTGGTTGACAGAGTTGGGAGATGTCTAATGTTTTGTGGAAACTACGAACAAAGTCGGCAAAATGAATTCGTTCAACTCCCCTGTGGTTAAGGGAGAGTTGCTGTAATGTTTATTGGACAACTTTTCATGGAATTTGGCAAAACAGATTCAGCCATGTTCCCTGTCGCCACGTTTAGACCTTGAAGTCATTATAACACTGTACACTTTTGCAAGTACAAACACGAAATTTTTATATGTTAGGTTGCGTATAAAAGACAGGCACAATTTTCAGAAGGGCATTTGAAGGAAAAAATCGTCTTATGTTTGGGCCAATGCAGTATATTATTCCTTCTCTCGTCTTAGACCATTTGAATTATTTTAAAACAATCTCGATACAATTTCACATTATAACTAATTTTTCAGTATTCAAGAGCATTATTCCATATGAATAAAAACATGTTGGTATTAGCACAAAATGAAAACAAATTATTATGGTTTTATGAATACTAATTTATAACCAAAGTTATTATCAGTAACCCCCTGTGCACTCAGGCTACAAGATTCAAAGTTTCCATATGATCTTGGGAACCCAACGGTTTAATACTATTGTGTATACTATTTACTTGGAGGCAAATAAAATGTTCAACGGTTTAAACCCATATGTTTAAATGCATATTGAAGAAGGCAATAAAATACACCAAGTTAACAATTTTCTTTTTAATTTCCAGGAAAACCTATACCACACTGCAATGTGGTTAAGTAGATTTACTGAGAAATTTGATGAAACATGCTTGCTTTGAGAACCTATGAAAATTTCTGATCCAATGCTTTGGATCCCATTAAAATCATTGTGCAAGAGGAAAAGCGAAAAGCCTTCTGACACTATGTGAAGCAGTAAAGAAATGAAATTTACCATACAAAGTATAAGAATTGAAACCAATACAAGAACTGTATAAGACATGTCATGAAAAATGAATCCATTACTCCAATGTTTTACAAATTTTATTCAAATCAAAACTGTTGATACTCTTCATAAGGCCTGGAACACATTAAAAACATGACTGTGGTTATCTCTATGATATTCTGATGAAGCATTGTCAGTCCTTTACTCTGAACATAATAATAATGAGCCTGAACAAAAAAACTTTCTAGTCCACTACTCCACTGGAGTAGTAATTTCACTGGCCTGGTTAAGAAGATAAAATTAACTATTCCTGGTTTCAACATGCTGGTGGCAATGTGCACACAGGTAACAACTGTACTGAAACTTCTGGGATTAAGGTTTTAGAAAACACACACATCATCTCTAAAAATTTATGGCCCCTCGCTTCCTGGATCTGACTCCACCAAGCTTTTCCTACAATTTGCAGTGTACCATCATTATAGCCCACCCAATCTCAGTGAACTGCTGCAAAAACTGTACCCATATGAAACACATCTCACAAGCAGAAAATATTTGTAAATAAAATTAAATGGGTTCAGGACTGTACGCACACTTTAGACGTCACTTCCAATACCTTTTATATAAGCGCAGTGATTTTCTGAACCCACTGTATATTCAATTTTTTTTTTTTAATTAAATTTTAAACTGTACTCCTTTGTATTGTACAATCTCAGAGTCCATATAGATATTAAATTATTTTCAGTACTTCAATATATCAACAAGCAATACTTATTTATAAAGAATGCTGTCATTGCATGAACAAAAAACAAATTATGTGTCACAAATAAAAATTACTCACCATTTAGCTGTTTCATCAAGAAACTTGCGCACTTTCTCTTCATAATCTGAATCACCTTTTGTCTGTTCTAAAAATTTACACACTCGTTGCTCATATTCAGATTCTTTGTCCACTTTAACACTACCTGGTGGATATGCCGCATTCACCTGGGCAGCAGCTGGAAAACACATTTTTTTTTTAATGAGCTTTTTGTAAATAAAATAAGACTCGACACACATTAACACAACAATCTTCACTTACCTGACAGTAAATGTAAGTTTTGCATGAATCCGTTCAATACAAAAGTACATTTCAAGTAGTACCAATCTACCAACTTTATAAGTAGTTGTATACTTGTGGTTATGCAATTTGTGCACCATTTCAATTTGTGAGCAATTTCAATTTGTACAGCTGTGCACTTCATTCAATTAAAATAGCTGGAAAGTATAAAAATAGATCCAACACTTCTAACATGATGTGATCTTAATTTCATATGTCAGTCTTAGAAATGTGTTAAAGTCTTGTATATGCATCCCCGATTTATGAAAGGATTTGGTTATGAAAAATTCGAAAGTATAATATTCACATTACATCATATCTCCACTTCAATATACCTGCTCATCGGGAACTAAAAGTTCTGATACTTTTAATATCTGTGTGCTGTTTATCAGTTACCAAATATATCTTACTTAATACTAATCACAATGGTCAATCCTCTAAAATCCTTTAAAACGAGGACTATTCAAAATTAACCTCCCACTGGCTAGAAAAAAATACATACAGAAGGTGTGGCAACAGGGAGCCGCTAATGGCCTGAGCCATGCAGTGAGCAATGAGCAGCACAGACCAGTACTCTCCTATCCATCTATACATTAATTTTCAAGCACATGGAAACCAACAGTTTGGCTGTAGTATTTGTTTAGAGTGGACATATCTGAGCGCCATCGGATGAGAGCTCCATGTGTCTGATTTTAACATGGAGCGATGCAAAACAATATAGGAAGTACGGATTACATTTCATGGGACTGTTCCAACACAGAGATTCCACATGCAATGCTAAAATGTCTTGACAGATTTTGCACTGTGTGCCAGCACACTGTCTTGGAGCAAAGCCATGAGTGACTCTTCCATGTTCCATGACTTTTTACTCACCCATTCATAAAAAGTTGTAGTTCTAATTCACAGAACTACTATTCAGGCACCCAATGAATGTGAATACTTGAATACTGAAAAAAAAAACAATTCCCATTGCTTTGAATTTCGATCTACTCATCCACACTTTTTTAAACCAATCAAAAACCTAAGCACATGATAGACACTCATCATCATGACTGAAAAGTCATCGTTTCTTCAATGACTGAAATGTTTTATAATGGATTTCCAGTTTCACAAGAGATTTCACATTGACATGTTGCCCAAGTAAATATTTCACATTTCTTCAATGGACCTCAGATACACAGTACACTTTGAACAAATGTTACTGCTGAACTGTTGGCTCCATGTGTTAAAAAATAAAGTATAGATGGAAGGGAGAATCCAGGTTAATGGCCTATGCTGCACGCAGCTACCAGTGTTACAGAAAAGTTGCAAAAAAATAGTCTGTTTAAAAAATGTTAAAAAAGTTACAACCATGCCTGTACAGGAAATATTATACAAAAGCTACATAATTGAATATATTACTTTTTTTACATGATAACCCATTCAGGCACTTTCTGTATCACGGCACCAGATTTTGCAACTCCTCAATAAAAAAAAACCCAGTGTAACCAACAAGTAGTTGATGCCATCAATGAGGTATTCGCTCATCAGGTATATTCATCTCAGTGAAGGGAAAGTAGTCTCATTCAAGCTGTCATAACTCGTTTAAACTGTAAGAGTGAAACCATTATTCAAGCTGCAGTGTGTGGTTGTACACAAAAACACCCTTCGTAAGCATCTGGCATCATTTTTGTAAACTCAATGTTCCACAATATATCTCTGATGATATTATGATCCTTGGTTCCACGTGTTCAAAACACTGTAGTTATCCACATTTAGAGTTAGACATGTCTGAATTTTTCTTCTTGTTCAGAATGTTACACTGGCCCAAGTCTTCATATTCACCAAGATTATTTCCAATCACAATTCTGTCATGACAGTCATCCCATTCTTTATTGTGGCCATTCTTTGTCACTAATGTTTGTTGATCGCCAAATCAGTTGTTTTACTAGTCCACTTTCCACAGAACTTGTTGAAATCTCAATATATCTGCAATAATCTCATATATAATTGTCTTTGTAATTAGTGGACATTCAGAAACTGTGAAATAAATGACATTCACCAATTTTCTGAAGGAGTTTATCGGTCATAAATGTCACCCTTCTCCCTCCTCGTAATGCACATCTGAATGGCTCTCCCTTAGTTACTCCATCAATCTCTCATAACACTGTCACCCATAACACTAGTTCATAAACACAACAGAAATTACAATGGATCTCAGCAGCAAAAACAAGACTGCACACACATAGCAGATGTAATGATAGGCTCCAAAGAGTCTGTCTGATCAAGAGTCAAACGGAAAAAAAGAAAACCATCTACAGATTGATGTGTATCAAATTTCAAAAGATTACTGACTGCTACTGCCACCGTGTTGTTGCTATTATAACCACTTTGTATTTACCAGTCAATTGGAGGTTAATTTTTGAATAAGCCTCATATAAACCAAATGTCTTTACATCACAGCTGTGAGTTGAAAGATTATAATGAAATTATGTTCATTTCTATATTTCAGTACGGTTGTTAAGTTATAATCAGCAATCCATGCCTCTATTTTATATTTATATTTCAATCTATTTTTATGTTTATTTTGAGTTTTTAAGGTTAATGTTTTATTTACAATTTACTATGACAGAAATATACTGTTTAGGTGGATTCTTGAGACCTTAGAAATGGAAGCTGTGGACCACCACTGATGTTACTCCACAGACAGACATTACCACTTCATTTGTTACGTTACTGTGTGACAAATGAGACATTTAACAAATAAGTAAAATTAAACAGTGGACCATACATGGTTAGTTTCAAAAATCCATCATTAAACTTTGGTCATGGAAAGCTAAAATTACTGTCAATTATTGAACAGTATGCTGTTCTCCATAAAATCTAGACACAACAGTTTCTTGATATGACGATGAGTGACAGACATTTTTCTACCCAGTAATTTATGTTACAGAATACACGCTCTGGAAAAAAAAACATGTTATGGTTGTCATATGATTACATAAATGCTAATCAACAGTATGAAAAACTCTGAATTCCAGCATAATTTTAATGATTTTTTGTTGTATTTTATGAAAAAAATTCAGCGATTAAATGTATTATGTTGATGCTTTACTTACATGAAAACGTGAATGGCATAGCAGGAGGATTGTAATGGGAACCTCTTTGACCAACACCTACAAATTGAAAAACAGCATGTAGAAATTTGATTAACAACATCCTTGCAGGAACACACAGAACTGAGAGCAATCAAAAAGCAGTATAAAACAATGTCTACTCTACTACAATATGGTTAGCTCAAATATTAAAATGGTTAGTTATAGATTTAAAATGTTATTTGTCAGAAAAATGGTGAAGGGTAATATTATGTTAGTCCAAGTAGAGAGTAACAAAGAAAAGAAAGTTTATGTAATCCTCTTACTTTGCACTTTGTTATGAGAAAATGATTTTCTTTTGTTTCTACATGACAATGATATGGTGATAATTTCATGTACCTTCAACTTCTGTTCCAGAGTCCATCATGGCCATACGCTTGCTCAATGGCGACAAAGACCTATCTTTGGTTTCACTTTTCCTGTAAAAAAAGTTTAACAAACAATAAATAACAAAAAATTAGCCTTTTTCATACATACACCCCTTCAAAATGGTAATAAATAATACTATAACAAACAATAAATTGTCACTCAATGATCACAAAAGTTAGTATTTTTTTCCAACTTCTGATGCCAGGAACACTTTTTATTAGTGTATCTGTGCATTTTACATACAACTGTAACGGTACAGAATTGTATGAAAAGCAATTTTTTAAATCAAGTGTATTCCCTATGTTGCCAGCGTTCACCTTTGTGGAACCTCGATTTAGTCAACCACGTATGCAGTGTTTATTACAAAACAAAAGTCTGTGTTTTGTCTCCGCACTCAAACAGTCCAGACAGATGATGAAACAACATACAGCTTTGCGTCAGCTGTGAATCACGGAGAAAATTATGTCGTCATATTGCACCAGGCGGCAATATGTTGCTAAACGTTATGCCTGTGTTATAGCGCTCTTTTAAAAAGCACCAATTGGAGCGCAGACTGACGATCACGTGACCAGAAAAAACTCTGTGTTCTCGGCCTTAGCGCAGGAAGGGTTCAGTTCCATTGCAACTCATGGTAGTGCGGCCAGAAAAATCAGCATACAGTTTACTTTAAAAACAGTGGCCTCGGACGTGAAGGATAGGCCGTAAATAATAGTCGGCCTATCCAGAAAAAATAATTAACAGTGAATAAATACTAGAGCGGTCATTAACCATCTAAGTGTTCGAACAAGTAAAAGTCAGCCGACTATATACATATATATTATAATGTGTACGGATATTAAATCAAAGTAAATAAAATGTGATAAAAGAAACTACAACTAAACTCAATAAACGAGTGTCGGAGTGCGTTAGAACGAAGAAAGTGATTAACCCGAGTTTGTGCAACCAAACATATGAACACGCAGCGGATGGGTAACTAGAACACTGAATATTTATATCAACACCAATTTAAACTAAATGGTGATTGCTCACTACGAAAGAAGAATTTAAAATGTAACTTTATATAATAGAGATCTCTAAGGGAAAAGATATAAATTAAACAAGAAAAAATAAAACGTATTGGTTCATTAAAAAATATAAATAATTTGTCGTAGTCTAAGAAATGTCGTATTAAGACATGATTACCCTTGAGGTCTTTCTTGAGTAAAGGAAAAAAATAGGAATCGCAAAGCGATTCAGGGGAGTAGGGAGGGTGTGGAATCGGTTCAAACTTCAGGTTTCGCAGAGCCTCTTGGGTTGTGCGCGAGGTGTGTGGACGAGCGTTGTCATGTTGCAAGATTATTGGAGCCAGGCTGCCTCTAACCCGACAAACTCGACGTCGGAGGTGTTTTAGATCATTTTGAATCAAATCGTCGACGAGTTTGCGATGTTCATCGTCTGTGGCAGTGATCGGACGTCCGCTGCATTTTTCGTCATCAATTACGGCTTTTCCAGGCTCGCATCCACGAAATTTTATTACCCATTGATTCACAGTAGACCTATAAACACCATCGTCACCATAAACAAGCCTTTAAACGACGATGAATCTCATTAGGAATCACATTTTCAGCAGTTAAAACTTCGATAACCGCACGCTGTTTAACTTGCGTTGACATAGCACTACAACACGTCTCCATACTTCTGCTACTTAAAGCGTATTGTTGTACGAAACTCCTTCAAACTGCGCATGCGTTTGGAGGGGGAATGTTACTCCCGAATGCCACCAGGTGCGCTTCTGTAGGTAATTTTGTTCGTGTTCTACAAGCACGTGTGCATTACTTTTCAGCCTACCCTCTTATTAAAACTGTGGATTCCTGTTAATAGAATTCCCTAGTTTATAATACAGTTTGTTGTACTCAAAGAAAGGGTTACCTTAATTACCTTTACATGTGTAGACGTTTTCAGCCACTGAGCCACCATCATGTGACTTATTTATATTTTGTATTCAGATATCTGTAACTTGACTGTACATGCGTAGCCATGTTGTAACACTTTGGACATGCATGTTTTTCTAGTTGCATTTCTCTAGAATACACATGATTTTGCACGTGTTTCACAAGTTAATGTTTACTGAAAACATATATGTTGAAAAGTTCAATTCTTTCTTGTAACACTGGCATAAAAAAATTACAATGATGTCTAATATTTTATATGAATTTTTAAAAAATGCATTTTTCACTAACAGAAAAAAAGGTTTACGGAAGTTGAATCAGTTTGAATTTATAAATGTTCATTATGTTCTACTTAAAATGAATTATATACCTGAAATAGTACAATATAATATCTAATCGTCATAAAATAACCCATGATTTTATGTCTGGTCAAATAACAATCCTTAGAATCCATACTGAACACTTGTAAACAGCACATCAGTTCACAGAATGGCTGTAAAAACACAAGGTCTGACAATTATGTTCGCAAACTCATGCTAGAAAAGATACTAATACCTTATTGCTGAATACCGCTGTGGTCACCTTCAAAGTACTCCCCTCGAGAAGCTACACACCAATGCCAGCGCCTACTCTACCTTAGAAGAAATTTTGTAGCTCTTTTTTCTGGAATGGTCTTCAGAGCTGCTGTCATATTAGCCCTAATATTCTCAATGTCATAAAAATGTCTTGCTTTCAAAACTTCTTTGATCTTCATGTAAAGAAAGAAGTCACTAGGGGCAAGGTCAAGTGAGTATGGCGGGCGGTCTATTAAAGTTGTTTGTTTCCTGGCCAAAATCTCCCATACAGACAGTGCCGTGTGCGTAGGTGCATTGTCGTGATGCATGAGACCATGTGTTGGCAAAAAGTTCCGGTCGTTTGCATCTCACTTTTTCACGCAACCTTTGCAGCACTACCAAATAGTACACTTTGTGTTAACTCTTTGTCCTGGTGCTACAAATTCACAGTGAACAATTCATCGGATATCAAAAATGTTATCAATGTTTTGAATCAGGTGACTACCATTGGGCACTTTGTCGCTTTGTTTTAGGGTCATACATGAAGATCCAGATTTCATCACCTGATTATTTGGCCCAAAACATCGTCTTGCCTCTCCAACAGGTCTGTGCACAGTTCAACTCTCCTTTGCTTTTGTTCATAGGTGAGCTCCTTTGGGACCATTTTGGACACACCTTGAGCACGCCAAGGTCTTCGGTTAAAACTATCCACACAGTTTCCCTATCAATGTTCACTTGGTCTGCTATGGATCTCACGGTCAGTCACCGATTTGTATGCACATTTTGGCAATGTTTTTGTCCATTCGGTTTGTTACTGGCTGCCCTACCCTTTTTTCATCAGTCACTTGTTCCCTTCTCTCAGAAAACTGTTCAATCCATTTGTATACTGATGTTTTCTTCATGCCGTACACTTGCACTAATATTTCCCGTAATTCATGCTCATTCTTTCCCAGTTTCACCAGAAATTTGATGTTTGTTCATAGCTCGCTAACTCCAGCTCAGTCATTTTTCCAACAATGCACGGACGCACACACACCACTACACACAAATGCGCCATGTGTCAATGCGAACATTGCTGTGAGACACTCAAATACCAAGGTATGAAATCTTACAGAGCTGCTTGTATAGTGCTGCTCTCAGCACTAAATGGTGGCGAGTTCATGAACTAAACTGTCTAGACTTCGTATGATTCCTATTTGCAATAAATGGAATATAAAATGCTAAAGTTCAGCGATCTGTAGTTTTTTCGTAAACTGAATATGTGAGTATTACTTTCCAATTAACGCAGGTCACAGATTTTATGTAACTAAATTTCTACACACAGAATAGACACACCTGCAGAAAGCGCGGTCAACATACACTGAGAGAAAAATCCCTGTCCGTGCTTTTTGCGGGCAATATAACCAAAGTGTTAACCTCACAATCAATATCACGAGTCAGTTGATTAAAAAATTAATCTTTATTCATGTGAACATTTTGTCTGGATGGAACTTAAAAGAGCCAACAGAAACAGTTTTGGGACTGGATTGTTATAATTTCTTAACAATTGAGGTTTGGATAAAATCTTGAAGGCTAACTTGATAAGCCATTAGCAGCTGATCTGAAAGATTTGAAAGAAAAGCATCCACAGGGCCAGTCTGTGAAAATTAAATATAATGGTGGAAGAAAAACAGAAAACTACAAGCAGCTTAATTAGCTTTGTCACTTTCAAGCCAAGGTCAGCTTAGTCTTTCAAATGCACAACAGTAAGGTACATGTAAAATTGTAACTCTTCGATTTATTTACGGACAAATTATATGACTCGGGTCCCTAGTTCGGGGCCAAATGCAACTCTACGAATTAATTACAAAATTATAATTATATTTATCTCTTACCTTCGGGTTTTTTACTCCAAGGGTCGTTCAGACGAAACTGCTGCAAAAAGGGATTATTTGGATTTGATATAGGCAAAGATCAAATACACCGTTTGTGCTAAAACAAATTGCCTCCGATTTATTATTCAAAATAACTACTTCGTCTCCCTTTCATGACATTTAAATTAAATACTTGTAGAAGGAGCAACAATTTGTAAAATCAAATATAGTCACAAATATTTCTTAATTAACTAGCTTATGACACTACGATATACCTCCACTATTTATTATCTGCAATGAACCAATACGTGCTTTAGCTACACACTCACACACATTCGTTCTTTGATTTTATCGTTCTATTTAAACCCCACTTCGAGATCTCTGATTTACATTTTAGCTTTATCATTTATTTATGTTGAATTATACTCTGGGGAAAAAGGTAAAATAATCTTGGTTAAAACTCAGTCAATACTTAACGTCTGAAGAACTCCGCTGTTTTGCACCTCTGCTGTGAATGCACTGTTTAACACACCATGATTTAGTTTTCCACTGTTTAACCGCGGTACTGTTATTGCTTATTTCAAATAAGTTGATGTTGATGCGCCACTATTACTTTAGTTCACTTTAAAATAGCATTTAGTGTTGTTTTGTCGGCCGACATATATTTTCGAACACTTAGCTCGCTTAGGTTGGCCGGGCGGCCCGGTGTCACAACTGGCACTGGCGTTAGTTTGCTAAATTGCATACAGTGTTTTTTGGTCACGTGATCGTGCATATGTGCTCCCATTGGTGCTATTGAAAGAGCGCCTTAGCAGAGGCGGGAAGGTGAGCAATGTTTTTGCCGCCTGGCGCAATGTGCAGTTACATACTCTCTTTCGTAATTCACGGCTGAGGCGCAGGTTGATGTTACTTCACCATCGGTCTGCGTTGCATGAGTGCGGAGACAAAACATAGACGTTTTTTCTGCAATAAACACAGCCTATCTGGTTGACTAACTTGGGGTTCTACAAGGGTGAACAATGACTGTATAGAGAATGTAATTTTAAAAAATGTTATCTTGGCCCTACAATCTCGTACCGTTACAATACCCCCCCAATAAGAGATTGAAGGCCGGAGCGTTCAAACTCTTATTGCCTAGATCTAAGAGGATCAGTGCGGATATGGCGCCGCAACCCCCCTGAACACTCTACTACATCATGGGTTCTTACCCCCCTAGTCTGGCGACTGCGACAGCACCCATCCGATCTTACGGGACTTCTCTACTCAAGATCCCACCACCATAAGCTCGGACAGATACCCGACCCAGTATCGCCGACTTTATAACATGGAATTAAAAATTGACAAACGGCTTTCCATCCCTCCATATCCCACATCTGATTTGTTTCCTCTTAGCCGTACTGGTTCATTGACAACGTACTGGCTCATTTTATATTATAGACCCTAAAGAATAATATTAATAAAACAATATTGGTTTACAATGATACACATAAATTCCAGTTAAATTGAATAATATTCCCCATACAATGTTGCCCATCCAAAATAACACCTTAATTACACAAAAGGACATTAACTCCATTTATACTTAGTTACTATAAAATTTTTTTTTTTTTTTTTTTTTATATATATATACCTATATACCCCCCTTTCAACCCCTTAACCCCTGATACCCGTTACATTTGAATGTGGTCTGCACGAGGCTTCTTGGCCTTTTTCAGCCTCATCCTCGCCGTAACCCACATCTCCCTCGTGACCTGTAACTGGGTCACCGCCCATCCACACTCACTATTACCCCCCCTAGACTGTGGCGTCTAGTTGCTTTCACAAGGACTGATGCGGAAGGGGTGGACATTTTTTTCTTTTATTCCACCCCCATCCTTGCTTCGGCGTTACAATAAAATTCGGTATTATACCTACTAGTTTCTATTTATACACCCCTAATGGACTACCACCCCTATCTGGGTGAAAATAGCCCTGTTCCAAAATTTGGTAGATTCCCCAAAAAATAACCCCCCTACTAAATATGACAAACCACCGGGTTGACAAAATAAAACAAACCACAAGCCGGTTATATCAAGTAAAATTTATGATTTGCCACAATTAACTACTTTCACGGTCATGGTCCGGTGAGGTCATGACCGCACTTAGGTGGGGAATCTACAGTTAAAACATAAAATATAAATTGGCATTGATACAAGTTACGTGGATAGTAATATACACCTCAATTTTCCAGACACTATCTCATCCTGAACATTTTCCATCAATTGTCAGTGTTAAATAAATGTTTTAATCATTATTGGCATCAATTAGCATTTAATTTATAATTCCAATTTAAATTTAAATGAAAATAAAGTTAAGTTCATTGTTAAAAATCGTTTCTATTAATTTTATTACTAAATTAGTTTAATTGTATTTAATTTACTTTAATTAATTCAATTAATCTCAAAAGTTACAGTAATGGCCTCATTATTATTTGGTCTGTAAAAAAAATTTAATTTCAATTCTCTTCTATCACAATAATATACTGATTCAGCAGACTACATTTTTTGTTATTGTCACCAAGCATGACTACAGACCTTAGTCTCAACATACCACACCTGTTTATATAAACACTAGTCTGCAAGACTCACATAGTATAAACATTCTGGTTACATCATGTACTGGCATATATGCTTCCTGCAAAAATTTTCCTTCTATAAATCTTTTTATTAACATATCTATCAAAATCTATTTGTTGCAATTCGAACCAACTATAATTTTAATTCACCTTTCAATTATTATTACCTTTCAATTACAGTTTCTATTTAATACTATTATCTCAATACCATTATTATTATTATTATTACACTCTTTTCACACCTGTAAACATTTTATTCTATCTGACTGGTATAATGAACTTTATACTTACAATACATTATCCACCTATTGACATGAATACAAAATACACACCACACACACACCAATATCTCCACGTAACCTCTGAAACATTTAACAACAATGTTATTTCATACAAACAATTTATCATTTTATAATACATACAATTAATTTTACTACACATGTATTTACAACTCTTCAGCAATAATTATTCAGTTACATCACACTTCAATATCAAAATCAGCTAGGTCATTATCATAGATTGACATATTTAAATTGTTCGTTTATGAATTTCAACCTCCATCGTCAAAAATTAATCGGGGTTTCAAATAACAATTTTCAATTTTATTTACATTCCGTATACGGTTATCTTGTGTTTTGTAACCATACAATTTCTGTTTATTCCTTTTACCATAATAATCATATACTAAGTCAACATTGAGTACATCGGTTAAGTCTCCATCAGTAATATTCATTATCAAGTCAGTTATTTTTTCATCATAAGATAAATTATTATTGTTTGAACATGTATCATCAAAATAATCTTCATTCTCTATTTTAACAGGTAAGTATTTCGTCTCTAACATCTCTCTCAACTCATTATAATTTCTCTTTACTTTGTATAACTCTGTCTCTCTTTCACTACACCATTCTATATTTAAACTTCTCTCATCATAACACCATATCATACTTTCTCTCTCATTCCATGCAGAGGGTACAAAATTATTCAACAAAAATAAGCAACTCAAATCTTTCACTAATAAGGGTCTCTTGCTGTCCAGTACTAACAATTTTGAACACTCTGGTTCATCACAAATAAGGGGAAAATTTACCCCCTGCCCTACACATTCATCTACTTTTTCTAATTCAACAACACTAATTATTACTTCATTACAACTTATCATTTTCTCACTCTCACTTACTGTTTCACTGATCTTACTGTCAACATTGTCATTAATTTCTAAGATTTTATTCGCAAAACTCAATTGACATTCACTTATTTTGCTATCGCAATTACTTTCTATTTCATTTATTTTGGAATTAACATTAGTTTCATATGTCTCAATGTTATCTCTAACTTCTTCTATTTTCTCTACTACACAGTTAAATTTACACTCATTATCAACATTATACTTATTGATCCTACTTTCAAAATTATCTTTCAACTCTTGAATTTGCTCATACACTTGTATTTTGACCGTCTCTGACACTTGTTTATTTACATTAATGATATGCTTATTTAACTGTTCATTTACTGAGCCTATCACTTGTTCTTTAAATGTATTGAAACATTCATTCGTCTGTTGTTTCATATCATATAAACGCTCATCAAATTTTGTATTCATTTCGCATAAACGCTTATCAAATTTTTGGTCAATATTATTTATATCGCCCTTTAACTCATGGAACTTAACATTCTGTATATCGAATTTAATATTAATATCCCCTCTTAGTTCACTGAAATTACTATACATCATATTATACAATCGTGTTAACATATTGTCCTCATCGGACTTCTTATTTTGATTTACTACAATAGGTGTTGAATGAATTGCAACTTCATTCATGATTTTCGATTCGTCTACATTACTTTCACTCGTTAACAGTGACTCTGTTTGAATACCTGAATCGCCTTTATTGGCCGACTCAGTTGACGTGTTTTCATACATTGATTTATTTTCGGCCTCACTGCCGACAACTACATCAATTTCATTTATTTTCTCCATTATGAAATTAATTTATTTAACCACGCCCTCACTTCCAAATAACCCGTTCTGCAGCTTAATTAGGTCTGGCGAATATAGGTTGTAACCTATACTCGCGTCGCTGTACGGGGGCCAAATGTAACTCTTCGATTTATTTACGGACAAATTATATGACTCGGGTCCCTAGTTCGGGGCCAAATGCAACTCTACGAATTAATTACAAAATTATAATTATATTTATCTCTTACCTTCGGGTTTTTTACTCCAAGGGTCGTTCAGACGAAACTGCTGCAAAAAGGGATTATTTGGATTTGATATAGGCAAAGATCAAATACACCGTTTGTGCTAAAACAAATTGCCTCCGATTTATTATTCAAAATAACTACTTCGTCTCCCTTTCATGACATTTAAATTAAATACTTGTAGAAGGAGCAACAATTTGTAAAATCAAATATAGTCACAAATATTTCTTAATTAACTAGCTTATGACACTACGATATACCTCCACTATTTATTATCTGCAATGAACCAATACGTGCTTTAGCTACACACTCACACACATTCGTTCTTTGATTTTATCGTTCTATTTAAACCCCACTTCGAGATCTCTGATTTACATTTTAGCTTTATCATTTATTTATGTTGAATTATACTCTGGGGAAAAAGGTAAAATAATCTTGGTTAAAACTCAGTCAATACTTAACGTCTGAAGAACTCCGCTGTTTTGCACCTCTGCTGTGAATGCACTGTTTAACACACCATGATTTAGTTTTCCACTGTTTAACCGCGGTACTGTTATTGCTTATTTCAAATAAGTTGATGTTGATGCGCCACTATTACTTTAGTTCACTTTAAAATAGCATTTAGTGTTGTTTTGTCGGCCGACATATATTTTCGAACACTTAGCTCGCTTAGGTTGGCCGGGCGGCCCGGTGTCACAACTGGCACTGGCGTTAGTTTGCTAAATTGCATACAGTGTTTTTTGGTCACGTGATCGTGCATATGTGCTCCCATTGGTGCTATTGAAAGAGCGCCTTAGCAGAGGCGGGAAGGTGAGCAATGTTTTTGCCGCCTGGCGCAATGTGCAGTTACATACTCTCTTTCGTAATTCACGGCTGAGGCGCAGGTTGATGTTACTTCACCATCGGTCTGCGTTGCATGAGTGCGGAGACAAAACATAGACGTTTTTTCTGCAATAAACACAGCCTATCTGGTTGACTAACTTGGGGTTCTACAAGGGTGAACAATGACTGTATAGAGAATGTAATTTTAAAAAATGTTATCTTGGCCCTACAATCTCGTACCGTTACAAAATGCATTAAACTTTATTATTTTTTTTACGCATACAATATACAATACTTACCGCTTATGCTTCTTCTTATGATGAGAATCTTGAGATGAAGCAGAACTTGAATCAGATGATGATGATGAAGATGATGAACTAGAACTTCCTGAGGATGAAGAGCTGCTGCTGGAAGAGGAATGATGTCGTCTTCTACGTGCTCTAAAGAAAATAGTGTGTGTAAGTTTAATAGCCTGAAACTAGTACACTAGCCATTCCATGCCAAGTGGTGCTGAATCTAAAATACTGATCCTATAGTGTATCAATAATTAGTCTCAACAATTCACGGTTCCATGTGAGTCTTCTGTATAATATTAACTTTACCTTAATTTACTGTATTTTTTTTGATATTACAGAAATGTAAAGTCTGTAACGTATGTTATGACATTACAGAACAGTCTACGTGTTTGTCGAATGTGCCAGAAGAATCTCGCTCTAATGTACAGGGTCCGTCACGGGAACCGCATGTTTTTGTATTGGGTAGTACGGCTGAGCGGTTGGCATCAGTGAGTGTGGGTTGGCCTTGATTTGTTCGTTAGAGTGGGAAGTTTAGTTGCCGCCATGTCGTGGAACGTGGACCATTGCATGTTCGCTCTCCAGCGGTTTTTCGTAAACAATGAGTCAGTGACGCAGAGACAACGTGACTTTCGCACCCATTTTAATATTCCGATCCGCCGACCTGTTCCAGACTGCAACACCATTTTGAGATGGTTTGAAAATTTCAACACAACTGGCTCCGTAATGAAGAAAAAACCACCTGGCCCTGTCAACACAGCCCGTACGCCCGAAAACATCGAGCGAGTTAGGACGTCTGTGATACAGAGCCCTAAACGGTCGGTTCGCAAGCCTGCTGCGAGTTTAGGGATTAACGAGTCAACAGTGCGAAGGATTCTGCACAAAGATCTTCATTATCACCCATACAAAATTCAGGTATGTCAGCAACTTAGTGTACGTGATTATGAACAGCGTCATGTCTTTTGTGAAACCATGCTTGAAACCATGGTCAATAATGAAAACATGATTTTTCTCATGAGTGATGAAGCCCATTTTCATTTAAATGGGTTCGTTAACAAACAAAACTGTAGATATTGGTGTAATGAAAATCCTCAGATGTTACATGAGTCCCCTCTTCACAGCCCAAAAGTAACAGTATGGTGTGCAGTTGGGGAGAAGGGCATTATCGGCCCGTACTTTTTTGAGGAAAACAACATTACTGTGACTGTTAATTCAGAGCACTACATGGCGATGCTCCAAACCTTCTTGTTCCCAGAACTTCGACGTCGCAGATGGGCAATGAGGAGAGTATGGTTTCAACAGGATGGTGCAACTGCACACATAGCTCGTAATTCAATGGCTGTCTTACGGGATCAGTTTCCAGGCCACCTTATCTCCAGATATGGCAATCTTCGCTGGCCTCCTTGCTCCCCCGATCTAAGCTTATGTGACTTCTTTTTGTGGGGATATCTTAAGTCCCGAGTATATGTTAACAAGCCACGCTGCCTTGAAGATCTGAAGACGACAATCCAGGAGGAAATTGTTCGTACTCCACATCAGATGTTAATTAACGCTACTCGGAGTTTTTGGGACCAGCTACAATCATGCATAAACATAAATGGCCAACATCTGAGCGACGTGATCTTCAAAACATAAATGAGCAATGAAATTGCCAACATACACTATGTATTGTCATAAATAAAAATATTTTTTAAGCCAAACTGACTAAGTACATCTTATCTGAAAACCATGCGATTCCCGTGACGGACCCTGTATGTGGCATACATGACTGTCAACGCATCCGCGAGAGTTTTCTCGAAGCTGCCAGCTGCGTGGACTGTGTCAAGGCCGCAGTTAATTATGTATTTCACACGGGTGTGAAGACGCAATTAGGAACGTTCTGGTCTGTGAGTGTTGTATAAATACTTGGCGGCAGCGACCTAGTTTTCAGTATTAGTCGCGATATATTGACATTGCGATTAGAGTTATCCTCGGGTGATATTACTGTGCGCGTTCAAGTGGTTATTAGTAAAGTGTTGTTTTATAATCAGGCGGTATAATTGTAACCAACATCATTTACAGTTGACACGGGCGCAACAGTGTCCACTGTGCGCCATGACTTAGTCAGCAACCGCCAGCCTCTAATTAGCTCTTGTACAATACAGACTGTGACTGGAAGCCCCGTCAAGGTGCTAGGAAAGGTAGACGTACGTGTACACCTGGGTCTTCTCGAGTTTAGCCACCAAATGCTTGTTGCAGACACTGTCGATGAAGTGATTCTTGGCACGGACATTATGAATGCCTCCAGATTCGTTGTGGACTTAAGAGAGAATGTCCTGAAGGTTGGCCAAGAAAAGATAAAGCTTTGCATGGCTAAAATGACAGGATCTACCAACCATTCAATTAAGTGTGCAGCATTAGTCGAAGACAAAGTCAACAGGTCTGGTCAAGAGGAACCCTCCCTATTGCAAGCAGAAATGGAGGAAGAACTAGCAGAGGAAATACAAGTAAGTGTAACGACAAAAGAAGTGATTGGAAAGCCAACTATGGGTGTCCAGACAAAATTCTTGCTTGTTCCTGAGCTGATAGACGCACCCACGGGCAAAGTGGCTGAAGATGAGGTTACGCAAGAGGTTGTTGATAAGAACCAAACAAACTAGGATCAGCCAGTGGTGGTTAGGTCATCAGTACATGACGCAACGGGAGTGATTCCAGCAAAACTAGTGGTTGAGCGGAAGGCTCGCATTCCTGGGAATGTGATGTTCGGATCACAGGAGACTCCAGGAATCCAGAACGACAAAGGAGCATCCAGTATCAAGGACCGAAGAGGACACGCTGCCGATATACCACAACAATAAGGTGACAAACAACCATGTACTAGAAAACCGAGACTTAATCAAAGACAATAATTAACAAAGAATAAAAGACAGTTCAATTCAAATATGAATTAATAAATTGTATAACTGTAAATATTTGTTTGTATAATAATTAACGTAATATTTAAAGGATGTTTAACGATAATTTTTAACTGTAACGTAGAAGATATAATTTGAAATCTATAATTTTTGGTATTTAAATTGACAGTCATTAGAGAATTTTATTAGAAAGCAATGCATACGCAGTAATGAAGGAGATTAGGTGATTAGAAAATCAGATAATCTAATCAGTATAATACAAATGAGCTAGCTGAGAGCAATATAAAAATTATAACGATGTATTAGAATATAATGTTGTATAACATGTCTATGTGTAATATAAGAGTATTAATTATGTGTAATTATTAGACGTGCAAATAATAATGATTTTGACTCGTAACACAAATAAGAAATTTTATTAATAAATATTGAAATGATTTTTAACCAGATTACATAGCGTTATTATTATTACAATTACGCCTTTCATCATATCAACACACGAACTTAATGTGTTGTAGTGTTATGTAAAGACTTGTCGCATATGAAACTTGTTAAAAGTGTTGTAAATGGCTTCCAAAAACGTGGGGCTAACACATTAAAATCGTTAGTGTTGTAATATATATAATATTTAATATTTATAATGAATTTACTTCAAGATATTTTTCTCCTTATTAGGAACATGTTTCGGGAACCATTGTGTGCCCATCCTCAGCCTTCGTGATTTTGAGTCTGGTGAAGTACTTGTGTGTTGGCTGGTTGTTGTTGTGGTTTCCTGTTGGCCTCTGGTACTTTAAATTGGTATTATTGTGTGTGATTGTGGTGTATGTATTAGTATTTTGTGTATTTTCGATGTTGAGTGCTTTGAAAATTGTGTCGTGTTTTGTATTGATTTGTATTTGTTCAGGTATTAGTTTGTTTTGTGTTTCATGTTTGTATATTTGTAAATTTTCCCAAATGTTCATTATGGTGCCTTTGTGTGGTATGTGTTTTATTAGTGTCATGTTGCTTATGTCTGGGAATTCATGACCAGTGTTTATTGCATGTGTGGCTAAATTAGACTTGTATATTTCTGGATTTTTGTATGCGTTTAGGTGTTCAAAATAACGTTTTTTCAGTTGTTTTATTGTTTGTCCTATGTAATGTTTATTCCAATCTTGGCATTCGATTTTGTATATACCATTGGTTGTTGTATTATCTTTGTTGTGTGGGTATTTAGTTTTTGTAGATAATTTTTGTTAGTTTTGTATGCTATTTTAATGTCTGTGTTTTTAAACAGTTTTGTTAGCTTTGTCATTTTATTATTTATGTATGTGAATGTGGACCATTTTTTATTGTTATTATTTTTGTTTTGTTAATTTTGATTAATTCTTAATTGTTCAGTTTTTATTTTATATTTGATTTTATTTTCTATTTTGTTTACAGTGTTTTTATTATATCCATTTTCACAAGCAATTTGGTATATTATATTTCTTTCTTTGTCTGTTTCTTGTTTGTTTAGTGTTATTTTGTACATTCTGTTAAATAGTGAATAGAATGCTGCCATTTTATGTTGTGGTGGGTGGTCAGAAAGGTTAGGTATAATGATGTTAGTGGAAGTTGGTTTTCTGTATATTGCATATTGTAGGTGGTTATTGTATCTTGTGATGGTTACGTCTAAATAGTTGATTTTGTTGTATTCTTGTTCTACAGTTATACAATTTATTAATTCATATTTGAATTGAACTGTCTTTTATTCTTTGTTAATTATTGTCTTTTGATTAAGTCTCGGTTTTCTAGTGCATGGTTGTTTGTCACCTTATTGTTGTGGTACATCGGCAGCGTGTCCTCTTCGGTCCTTGATACTGGATGCTCCTTTGTCGTCCTGGAGTCTTGTCCATAGTCCGTCAGATTCTTGTACTCTGAATTACTGCTTGTACTTGGCTGCTCCCTCGTCTCCCGTCATGGCCTCGGTTGCAAGTGCTCATACAAACTGATGAGTAGTCGTGAAGTTCCTGACTGCTGCAGTGTTTGAGATGTAACTGTTGTTGTCTCTATGCAGAGTCTCTGGCTGCCATAGTAGTCTATCAAGAAAAAAGTTGTACTTGTCAAGCAGAGCCTCCGGCCGCTACGATGGTTGATTCAGGAAGAGAATGATGTTAGCGCGTCTCCTGTATTTATACCCAGGGCGCCAAAATCATATCTCGACAATATTCTGCATGTCTGAGATTGTCAAGAGCGTCACTTTTTACCCACGATTCTTGTCACACTTAATTCGCTCGTCTTCGCGAATTGCGAAGCCTTTTGCACATTACCCGATATTCATTCTGTCGGTAATTTATATGTGTTCATCATGCACAAACTGTTTTCCTTTATCTTCATTAACATAAGTACTATTTATTTTTATTCTCCTATAATTACACTTTTTAGTTGTTTTTCACTATTTTTTATACACACATTCGTTTAATCTTTATACACATTTTGGTGTATTCGGTTTTGTGCTATTATGCACACAAGTATTACAAATTAAATAAATACAAATAATTGATAGCGTTCCTTAAGGGTTGACACTTTTCAGGAAAGGACAGGTCGCACACACACACGTAACATACGTGTGTACACAGAGACAGAGCAGCTGGCGTGTTTCACCTGTTCCAACCTGCACGTTTGGTTGTTCATATTGCAATCTGAACTATTATTACTAACAAAGTGAATTATTTATTTATTATAATTAATTATTTTAATTACTTTGTGCAATGCACAGTAACCTATACATTTGTACTGTTACATTATACAGGGTCTGGCAGAGAAACCTGACGATTTTTGAAGTAGTTCTGTGGAGTGTAGCATGGAGCGCTGCAATCGAGCTTGCGCTCGTGTGTTCGACAGCTCAAAGCATTTCAGTCGCCATTGAGCGTTGGTCAGCACAGCATCGTGCGTTCGTAGTGGAAACGTTTTTTAAAAACAATGAGTCAGTTATTGTTACGCAGCGCACTTTTCGCCGCCATTTCAGCATTCATCGAAGTGACAGTGTTCCAAGCCGCAATACCATACTGTTGTGGGTGGCGAATTTTCGGGAAACGGCCCCTGCCTTAAAGAAGATGCCACCAGGGAAACAGCGTACTGTTCGAATCCCGGAGAATGTTGAACGCGTGCGTCATGCTATTCGTAGGAGTCCTCAGCGATCGGCATTAAAACATGCAAGTGCCCTACAGATTTCTGACCGCTCCCGTACACAGAATTTTGCATCTGGAACTCGACTTTCATCCCTACAAACTTGTTGTAGTGCAAACACCGAGTGCCCAGGATAAGAGAATTCGCATGCATTGTTGCCATGGACTTGTGAATGACCAAGTGTTAAACAATCTGCTCATGACCGATGAGGCCAATTTCCATCTGTGTGGTTATGTCAATACGCAGAACTGCTGGTACTGGGCATCGCAGAATCCTCAAGAACTGTTTGAACGACCGTTACACAGTGAGAAGGTTGTTGTGTGGTGTGGGTTAACGTCTTCCGGGATAACTGGCCCCTACTTCTTTGAAGACGAAGAGGGGAATGCAGTGACTGTAAATTTACAACGTTACGTTCACATGCTTACAACATTTCTCGCATCTGAGTTACGGCAACATGGTATTGCATTGGAAACCACATGGTTCCAGCAGGATGGGGCAACTGCTCACACTGCAAGGGCTTCCCTGAATAAATTGAGAGAGATGTTTGGAGCCCGAGTGATCTCACACCGGGGGGATGTTCAGTGGCCTCCAAGATCGCCCGACCTCAACGCTTGCGATTACTTTCTGTGGGGGTATCTCAAGAATAGGGTGTACCAGAACCGACCAAGGACAATCGTGGATTTGAAGCAGAATATTCGGACAGAAGTGGTGGCAATCTCTCCAGAAGTTCTGCGGCGCGTAACGCACGGTTTACCATTATGGCTCGAAGAATGTGTTGAAAATGAGGGACACCATCTAAAGAATGTAATTTTCAAAAAGTAATTAATGTAAGTAAAATGCTTTGAGATGTACTTTAATTCTAAAATAAAATTTTGTTTATAAACTATTTATTCTGGTCATAATTTCACTTAGAAAACCGTCAGGTTTCTCTGCCGGACCCTGTATGTATATTTATTTATTTAAAATTTGTATTTACTTTACCTCAAGATGTTATTTTTCCCTTATTTGGAACATGTTTCGAGAGCTATTGTGCTCTCATCCTCAGCCTTCACGATTCTGTGTCTAGTGAAGTACCTGTGTGTTGGTCTGTCGCCATTGTGGTCTCCTGTTGGTCTCTGGTATCTCAAAGTGGTATTTTTGTGTGTGATTGTGGTGTATGTATTAGTATTTCTGGCCAGAAATATATAAATCCAATATGGCCACACATGCAATAAACACGGGACATGAATTCCCAGACATAACCAATGTGACACTAATAAAACACATACCACACAAAGGGACCATAATGAACATTTGGGAAAATTTACAAATATACAAACATAAAACACAAAACAAACTAATACCCGAACAAATACAAATCAATACAAAACACGACACAATTTTCAAAGCACTCAACATTGATAATACACAAAATACTAATACGTACACCACAATCACACACAAAAATACCACTTTGAGATACCAGAGACCAACAGGAGACCACAATGGCGACAGACCAACACACAGGTACTTCACTAGATGCAGAATCTCGAAGGCTGAGGATGAGAGCACAATAGCTCTCGAAACATGTTCCAAATAAGGGAAAAATAACATCTTGAGGTAAAGTAAATACACATTTTAAATATTTTATATACATCAGGAAACAAAATGTAGCAGTAAGTGATATATATATATATATATATATATATATATAAACAAACAATTTGGATATATATGAAACAAGTATTATACGAATTAATTCCAAATTTATTTAACAATTTATTACACATTATACTTCCGATGATGACAGTAATTTAAAATTTGTGAATATTGTAAAAAAATAAAATAAAATAAAAATTATTGTCTTTAAAAATATGAAGTATTATTTACTATCAATTATTCAAATTGATAAGTATAATGTGAATGAATATGAAAATTATACATTTATACATATCTGTTATAATAGTATAGTAGCATGAACATACTTTTTCTCTTTCTTCTTCTTCTGTTTGCCACCGACTTGCTTTGCGACTTCTTCATTGCCCAGCAACTGTTTTAAGGTATCCTTTACTCCTTGTGCTTTTGATGGAGTCAACACTGGTACTGGGTTTTCACTGTCAAGTACTTTTCCATTTGTGCTTGCTTGTTGTGATTTTATATACTCTATGGAGTTTAATGCTTCCTCGTGGTATGGTACAATAGTCAGACATCCTTCATACGCTTTCAGTGCCTCATCCATCTTATTTTCTTCTTCAAATCTGTAAATAAAAATATGCAGGTAGAAGTATTTACATATGCTATTTTACAGTCTTTTATAGTTTTAATAATCAACGCACATTCTCGGCTTCTGTGTGAGAGGTCTGCATAACAACCACTCGGTAGTGGTGTATGCTCCATAGGTGCCATGTGTGTTCAACACAGCCTACAAGTGTCTTACTTCATTTTATAATACAGTTAAAGTGTATACGTATTAATTCAAAGGCAAAGAATAAAAAAATCTCCATCAGGCAGTGGAACATATTTAAAACAGTAAATTATTAGTGTTATCACCAAAATAATCAATATAGCATGGCGCATGCTGTTATGAGCTGTTGTAACATGTACAAAATGATCACATGTAACCCTTTGCTACTAAAAGTACTGGGAAATAGCAAAAGGGACAGAGGACCTGTATGGTGAGGATTGTTGTTACTCATTACTAGTTATGTACATTAATAATACCTCACAAACTGTGCATCACTGGAAGCTTTCAATTATTACTACTGCATTATACG
This sequence comes from Magicicada septendecula, assembly GCA_034769895.1. Taxonomy (NCBI): domain Eukaryota; kingdom Metazoa; phylum Arthropoda; class Insecta; order Hemiptera; family Cicadidae; genus Magicicada; species Magicicada septendecula. Next base: position 395,617,328 of record CM068371.1, read on the forward strand.
CCGTTTTAAAAGACATCTTTTTCTGTTTTATTGTGTTTCTTCACATTTGTTATTATTAGTTTTAATATTTTATTTACTACTTCTTCATATTTTGTCATTATTAATATAAAAAATTATCTTTCTCAAGTATGAATTTCTGTTAGCTGAATTATGTAATTAAACTAACTTTCCATCAGACTCTTAATGACATACTGTACCATTCACTGGGCTTTGGTGTTGTACATGTGATATGATATTACACGATATATTGGCAAAAGCCTTAAGTATATTTAAATCTGAACAACTATTCAGGTCACATTCAAATCAACCCTTGAAGTTCGGGTTTCAACTTTAGAATCTGCCATTTTGGTCAGTAGACCAAACCACAAACCTACTATTTCATTGATCAACCTTTATTTAAGCTTACTGTCTTCAAATATAGGTAGTGTCTACCAATGACTGTAACGGTAAAATTCTGGCCCTACTATATTTTGGGGAATAATGGATATAAATGGTAATTTTATTTAAAGTCATATAAATAAAACCTAGTAAAGTTTTATAAGGGTTTTTAACTACATAATATTGAGTGGACAGGATTCGCGTCAAGGTCAGGGATAGACTAACAGAAACAGCAAAAAACCAGTTCGTCATATTAATGTGTCAACCAGCTGCGCCCATGATTACATCAGCCAAAAGTATGCAAGGCGTAATACATACGTTTGTAAACAACTAGGGTTGGGCGAGATACACAAAGGAATGACTGACGTAGTTTGTCCCCCACCTCTGTATTGCAGCGTTGCGAACAAAGACAGTCTCGTCTCATCAGAGTAGTGTGCCGGCTGGAAATTCTCTAAATGCTACTTATATCTAAATTTTACACAACCAAGTTTTTGTTAAATATGTGAAAGTGCAGTATTTTTAAAATAACAGTTCAACGTAAACCCCAAATTTTGGGTTAACGACAACATCGAGAGTGTGAGATCAACGATGGGACATCTTTGAAGAATTTCCAGCTGTCATAAAAATGGGGGGGTATAAAAGTCCAACTAAGGGTTTAAATAATCTTTTCTTTTAAATTCAATTCATTAAAATGAGCTCAATTTTGGGGAAGTCAATTAACTAAAACTTTGTACCACGAATGAGAGTGCGAGTGAGAGAGAGGATATTTCATTACAATAATTAATAAGTGCTGGGTTGTTGTAACGGGGCTAAAAGAGGGAGAGGGTTTTATTTCATTTTTAATATAAAATTGTTTTCCATCTGTGTGGCCAGTCCCATGTATCGTCAAACAAAGGAACTGTGAGGTGAAGTTGTGTAAGAAGTCGGTACAATGGAATGCGGCACGAATGCCAACGCAATTGAATTCTAAGAAATCCAGGGTTGTGTGGCTCACACGAACACACGACCACCAGCGGGGCGCACAAACGACGCTGAGACACGAAACCAATATGGCCCGAAGGTAACTAATTTTGTTAGCACGTGGTCCCATGCTGACGGAAGTCTTGACAAGAATACGCCTATTTAGTGATGTAACCAGTGGACTCAAAATTTCGTCGACGTCCAACACACGTAAATAACACGTGTTGAATGAGCAGTGATGAAGACTTTAACAGCGACGAAATTTGGTAGCAGGAAAGGCGGTGACATCCGCCCGCATGTAACGTCGGTCGACTTACCGACGCGGTGTTGGCTGGACGCTCGCTAAGGTTCATGGGCCCCAACTAAATTTAAAGTTATTACGTAGAAGTGTTGTCCAACAATAAAAGTGAATAAAACCAGAAGAGTGAGTCAGTGAAGTGGACGGAAAGGTGGAAGTGTAAATAAACTCTTTCGGACTTTAAGAACATGTGGCCACAAGAAAAGGGACGCCGGTGGGGTAATCCATAACAAATAATTACATTTTTTTAAAGGGGTTTTATAATGGTATGAATGTGCATGCGAGCAGGCTGGGCTGTTTTATATAAGAGATCTATTTTAAAATTTATTTCTATGTTTTTTGTCTTAATGGTTGAAGAAGAACAGTAAACCTATTTATGTCACCACATAAAATGTGTTAGTTTAGTTATTTCGTCATTACCACTTCCTAGTATTCTGTGCTGAAAGATTCGTCTAACGTTTCTGGGTTTCTTCTGAAATTTTATTGGGGAGTAGTCAGATTGCAAAATTGTCCCATTTTTTTATTAAGGTAGAGTGATAAGGTTTCGATGTATAGCCTAAAACATCGTGGCGACTCTAGGCTTCTGATTGAAATTTATACAAGGTAAGTAAACGAAGAAAAGATCGCACGTAAAGTTCCTGGTAGTACTTTTATTTTATTTATTTAGATTTATTTGTTTCTCAACAATTGGCGACCAAGCTGCCAGGATCCTGATATAATTTTATACGAGGTAGACCTATTTTAAAGCACAGAAAATAGGAATTGGTAACGGCGTATTTGTAAAAAATAATCGTATATATTTACGCTAAAGGTTATGTTTTGGTAGGGGTATTATGTTTACAATTGTGTTAGATGTTTTGATTTTACGTGTGTAGTTATAGAATAATAGTAGTTTATATATATATATATATATATTATAACATTGCCAAACCCTGATCACATTTGATACCAATAAGTATGTATTTTATTTCAGCATTATGTGTTTGAAAGTATAAGGTTTTGGAGAGTTTATTTATTCGCTAATATTATTGCTGTTGCTACAGATGTAGTAGGTTTCAATTAACACAATATATTTTAACATTATTAAATTGTTGTTATTATTATTAATTATGACATTTCAAACCAATTTTTATCACTTTAATGACACAATGTATACAAATTATGTTTTATTTGAAAGATGTGTTTACAATACCATGTTGTTTTAATATTATAAAATGATATGTGACAGTCTGAAGTTAATGAAAGAGACATGAACTCATTAGATACAAAAACTTTGAAATGATAGTGAGATAGTGAGAAATATAAGGGTAATTAGAGATAGGTAGGGAGTGACAAAGATGAACAGTGAAGTGATAAGTGTAATAAAATAAACAACATATAATCTTAAGAAAAAAGAGTTAAACAAGTGTGACAAACCCAAAACATAAGCACATGTTAAATGAGCAATTAAGTTAAGTATATTAGACTGAAAGACACAGAATAATTGTGAATGTAAAAAACCAAAAAAATATTATCACAGTATAAAAATCACCAGGGTGATTATTGTTATAAAAGAGATGGTGTAGGTATAACACTCACCAAATTTGTTCATTTGTTAATTTAAAGAAAGAAGTTATTGGCTTAATGTTTAAGGCAATAAATACCAGAAGAAATAGTTTTACAGTAATATGTTAGTATGTTTTAAGTAAGTAAGGAATTTATAAAGAAAATAATAGCAATACCTTTATAAGAAATAACAGGCAAAATATAATAATTATGTGTAACGAAAGGGAACATGGCAGAATTATATTAAAACTTAGAAATAAGTAAATTATGTATCAACATAGTATTATCAATTTTGGACTAAAACTTTGTAAAGATTACAACCACTGAAATTATCCCCAAGTAAATATAGCCATTATAAAATATTTATTCAAATTAAACAAAAAATTCAAAATTTGATAACAATGTGTTTATTTTGAGATCAACCAAGGAGAATAATTACGTTACCATGGAAACTGTGGAGTAACAAGCAAAAAATACCGTTAGATTTTTTTTACTGAATGCATGACGCTTTAATGGTATAGACGCTAATTTTCGAGTGACCAAAAATTGTCAATTAAAACGTAGAAAATATCAGAAGAAGTTACTACTAAGTGAATACCAAGACGTAAGACGAGGACTGGAACCATATTACTGAAGTTGAGGCCAAATTAACGAAAAAAGAAAATAAATTCCTACCAATTAAACTGGAAAAGTTGCCTGATGTCCCAAACCAATGCAAATTAAAGAGGACTGCAGTATAATCATTAATCACAGATCGTGTGAATTCGCCATAACTACGGAAGTGATAAGTACCTATTAAATTACCCAAAATTTATAAATAAACTCACGTTAATTATTTCTCACTAAAGGTCGAAATCTCACTAAACTGAAATTAATTACTTTCAAAGATTAAAAAGAATACTAATTCACTGTCAATTTATAAACTAACCAATGTAAACTGTTGTTAATCATCCATAACTTGTAAACACTTTTACTACACTACACTAAACAAATTATACCTACACAATATGTTAGTTAAGTTTACTTGATGTAAGGGTGTGTATTTTTATTGTTTTAAACATTTGTAATCCTTTTAACGTAATCTCAAGAACCTATGACAAACCAACATTAATAACTTGTATACAATTTCCAACAGACGCCATTATTAAACGTCTGGTTATCAATTCAAATATCGATTTGTCAAACCCTGTAGATGTCTCATATAAATAACCGGAGCATTTTGTAGTAGAATAATTTGTATTAAATGAATAACTAATCACTAATAAAAAATGTATAAGTATTGAGTGTAACCACGGTGTTATAATTTCATTAGGAGGTGCACAATATTTTATGTACATTTCAGCAGACGACTAACGATTTACACAGCCCACACAACGAATTGCTGAACGCTACAGTTGGCCTAGGCGGGCGGAAATATTTGAATTATTCAAACCGCCTGAGCTGCGCTGGTCATACACCTTTGAATTTTATTTTAATTGTTTTAAGAAAACAATTTGGCGCCACCGGGATTTTCACACCCCTAGTGAACAACAGGTAAGAACATCGAGACCTGGTTATTCGTACGTTCGCAACGGACGAAATCTGCGGAAGTTGCACGCATTTGAACTCGGATAGAGAAGACACGTTACACCCATTACACACAAATTGTACATTATTCACATTTTACTGAGTAAAACGGTAGACGGACGTCTCGTCAACTTTACAATATATATATATATATATATATATTTCAATCACTTTCTGCTACAGTCCGTTTCTTGATGTATATAATACTGTAATACTTATAACTAATTTACCTCAAGATATACTTTTTTCCTTTAGGAACATGTTTCGGGAGATCTTGTTCTCCCATCTTCAGCCTTCGCCATCTTGTTTCTGGTAACTGATGGCGAAGGCTGAAGATGGGAGAACAAGATCTCCCGAAACATGTTCCTAAAGGAAAAAAGTATATCTTGAGGTAAATTAGTTATAAGTATTATAGTAATATATATATATATATATATTGTAACAGTACATACTGGCCCAATACCATAATTGTGGGTTATGTAGGTGTTTTCAATGTTTTATTATGTATTTTTAACCATACAGAATGGTTAGGTACATTGTCCCTCTGGAAAAAGGAACAACGCAATTTCGGCCAGAGTAAGACACCAAAGTCGCCGATGGACGTGCTAAACTCAAAATATACCATGGCGGTGTCTGTGACGAAAAGACTACAATACGAATTCCGATTGGACAATAACACTGATCCGTCATAACAAAAGCAATGACACACTGACGACAACGCAGGTAACCAGTCTTAGTCCTGTGTGAAAAAAGAGTGGTGACGTAAATATATACACACACAAGCGCAATTTTGCACTTGCCTCTGTCTCAATCCAACGTAGTTCTTCAAGGGTGCAGCAGCGATGTATCGCTGTCTGTTCAGATTTACTATAAAAATTTAATATCAACAAAAGCTAATTTACAAATGTGATGGTGGAGCGTTAGTTGCTCATCTGTATTAACAGTTAAATCTAAAAACCTGTAGAATCAGTGATAATTCTGTAATTAAAACCAAAGAGACTTGAGCCGAACACCAGCCATGCAGGGAACACTCAGCCAACAGCAGCGAGGGATCTACGCCTATCACCGTTAAGAGAAGTCAACCTTTTGTCATTTTCTATTTTAATCTAATGAGCTCATTAATTGAAAACAACTAATTAAATCATGTACCCATAATCTGATGAATGTATGTGAGAGTGTGAGAGTGAACGCATGGCCATGAGTATATATGTATATGCCAAGGGCATTGGTTTGTGTATACAGCAAATATGAATAAATAATTAATTAGAACTGCAGTACAAATATAACATTTTAACGATTTTGATTAGAGACCACCAGAAATATTAATACTGATAGGGCTGACTAAATAGCCACCATTTTCTTTTTGTTGCAACTTTGTACGACGCCATTTTAAGCACATGGTTTTATAATGAATTTACGTTGACGATTAAAATTTGATAGTACTTTCACTTTAAAACAGTGTTATCATTTGTGTCACCTTCTTTGACTCAAGAATCTCGCTGTAACGAATTCCTGGCACCCCTTAGGTAAAAAAGCATATTACATCAGAAGAGTATGAGCCCGGCAATAATTAAAGTTGGTAAGTACCCACGTGCCATATTATGGTACTATTTATTAGTATAAATCAAAATAGATTATAATGATTAAGTGAGTAATATCACAATATATATATATATTGTAACGATACAATTAAGCCAAATCCCGTACCAGTGATAAAAAAGATAATTCTTGATATAAAAATACTTCATATAAAATAAAATGTTTAAAAAATGATTAAAATGTAAATATTTCGACACGACGTACAACGAGTGATTACCCAACCCAAGTGATTGAGCCAACAACATAAACATAAAGAAGGGAACCACGTAACATACTTAAGAAAAATATGATAGACAAATCAACAATGAACACAGAACTAAAGATAATGGTAATAATACTTACCAGATCAGTAATATCAATACAAGGAAAATCAAGGGAGTTTATAACCAAACTTCGATAAAAAAGTTTTACGAAGAAGAATAAAACCATCGTGAAATGAAACATATTTCAAAATTCCAAAAGAGATTGTAAGAGCAGCTTACTAACTTATTTAGATGATATATGCGGAACAATAAAAAGAATTAATATAAGTATATAATAATGGAAAAAAAAACAAAGGAAACAGTTACACAAATTCCTTTCAATTTAAATCAGTTTACAATATAATAAAAGATTGATATATGAAGTATGAAGTAAAAAGTAAGATAATAAGGAATAAGTTACACACATTCCTATATAATAAAGATGTAAGAAGCACAAACTTACAATTATAATTAAAACAAAAAATAGCTAAAAAGGAATACGCTACAAACATTCCTTTAAGGTAAGACAATTAGCTTACCAAAGAATTATCAAAAATGATATTTAATACAGAACAAGATAAACCAAAAAATAAAATCAAGCTCAAATTACTGAGATAAATACTTGAAATTATACTGAATAAAAGATATTCTAAGAAAAAAAAATAATAAAATTTTACCTGGTACAAAGAGAGAGGGAGATTATGTATAAAACCAATATACAGATATGGCTAAAGCAGAATCCTGCTAAATGACTAAGAAAAAAAAAATGTCTAAGACAATTAAAATGATCACAACGAGCATTGAAAACAAAATAATGAAAAGTGAGATATGATGAAATTAACATATAAATAAAGATAAAAACAACCAAGTGTATGAGGAGATGATAGTGTATAGTTAAGGTATAGCGGAAGGAAGAATGAGTAGTAATGACAAAGTGATCTAAAAACAAACCACAAGGTGGACAATCCCAAAGTATATTATATTATTATTATTATTATTATTAAGTCACGAGTTGAGAAAGATTTAAGATTGACTGTTGAAAAGTCCAGCAATCCAAATGAACTGAGTAGAGAAGATGTGCCTCTAGTCTCAGAAAAATGAGTAGTAATGGGAGAAACCAACTACTATATAAAAGTTAGGGAAAAATTTGTGTATGAGGGAAAATGCACCAATGGAAATAAATAAAAACAGATCCAAATAAAATGGAATGAGTTAAGTAAGAAGAGAAATGAAGAATGGAGAATCAAACAAGGAAGAAGAAGGAAAAAAGTTATCTATAACTGATAATTTCATAAAAAACTATGCTAGTGTTTTATTAAAATGATCAATTTTAGAGGAGAGGCATTATGTAACGATACAATTAAGCCAAATCCTGTACCAGTGATAAAAAAGATAATTCTTGATATAAAAATACTTCATATAAAATAAAATGTTTAAAAAATGATTAAAATGTAAATATTTCGACACGACGTACAACGATATTACCCAACCCAAGTGATTGAGCCAACAACATAAACATAAAGAAGGGAACCACGTAACATACTTAAGAAAAATATGATAGACAAATCAACAATGAACACAGAACTAAAGAAGAACCAGAAGAAGAGAACAGATCCCTACAATTAAACGGAATTTAAACCAGAAGAGAAGAAGAGGAGAACCGAACCAAGATGAAGACTATTGAAGATGAAGAAGAGGAAGAATGAAGAGGAGACAGATTAAACCCAAGGGGAAACTAACACACATATATAAGGGAAAGATAGTATACTTAAGGATAGAATACGGTCAATAAACCTCGAATAATTATGTATTAATGAAACCAATATTATTATTATCATTAATTTAACCTATGTACCCATTTTAAAGACAATACAATTGTAAAGCAATGTAATACAGAAAAAGTACACTAACACAGTCAGAAAGGTTAGATGTGACAAAACACAACTAACCTAATATTGTTCATAGTAAATATCATACTAAAACGAAATAGTGAGAAATGGTAGGTGAAAATATAGGGATTACCCATTAAATAACACTAAATACAAAACAGTGAACCAAAGTGAAGTGCTTTAGTGAAGTGTAAATACCCTAAAAAATAGTGAAAGTGTATGTGAAACATTCAAAATAGAATGATAAGTAAGCAGACACTCTGTGAAACATTGATAAACAACCAACGATTGGAGTGATATTATAAATAGTAATATATCTAGGAGTAACTAGAAATAGTATTCCAATTTAATATAAGGGAAGCTTGTGATATTATTCAGGGAGAAAGCCCAGACAAATAACTTGTGTTAACATGGTATGATAGAATAGAATTAAAGTTTTGTTATTAAAATTAAGATTGCAAAGAATACAACACCCCATGTTGAAAGGGGAATCAACCTTCATAACTTTATGAAAAGTGACAATGTTTATCACTTTAGTTTGTAACACAAGAAAGAAATCAATGTTAGTACTAATAATAACTCATGACTTGTAAAGAATAGTTGGTTCAATGTTAAAGGAGGAATATGGCTGAAAGGAACCTACAGTCCATAAACCTAATTATTATATTTTAAAGGAAGAGTAATGAAAATATATATTGAATAGTAGTTAAAATACAAACAAATAAGTGAAGCCCATCAGGCTGAATTCAAAAATAACTTAAAAAGAAATACACCAAAACAATCATGGCTGATTTTGACTATGAAAGCATTTAACTGCCAAAGACATTCAAATGTAAATTGTATCAATTTCACAAGAAATCTTACTAATCTAAGACCAGTGAATGGACAGTAATTATATATCAGTTATTTTAACACAGAAATATCATTGTAATAGTTTAATTTAAGAAAAATATGTTATTTATTAAATGTCAAATAATTAGACTATAGTTAATGTATAACAGAATATGACCTTATGAGGTATCATTGTAAACTTTCAAAGGAAAGAAAGATAATAGTGATGTCATTTATTATCCCAAAGGAATTATAAAGTAATAAAACCATTAGGAAAATACTTAATAAATCTGAATAAAAATTCAAATATTTTAACAATGTCTTAAAGGAGTAATTAACCAATCACAGAATTATGGTTACTATGACAACGAGCGTTTAAGGGCTTATTTTCCGTTAAATTATATAGACTCTGAAAAACGACGCGTGGGTAAGCGGCACGCAAAACTGGAACGATTAAAATTTTAATTTAAACAGTTATAAAAAGTCGAATCAGTGAACCAAAATAACCCAAGACGAATAGATGTCAATCTACGAAGAAGTCACGAGGTCCAGGAACCAAATTAACTAAATTAATTACAGAAAAACCCAAGACCAGATTGAAAAAGATGTTAGAAGTTTAAAACCAGCCCAAATTCGAAGAATATACGACTATCCTGATGACGACATTTCAACGTGAGATGAACTGATAAGTACCGAATAAATTCCTTAATCCCAAAACCCTAAATTACTTAAATTATTTTTCAAATGATAAAATTTCTCACTATTTAAAAAGTAGTATTTTCTTTCAAAGGTAAATGCATAAGTTACTTACTTAAAAAACATTTTATTAAACTAAATATAACCTTATTTGAGAGCACAATTTTTGTAACAGAAATACGACACTACCGAACAAATTGTATAAACACATAATTTCTAAGTACGTATAAGGTACGGTAGTGTACTTTTTTAATGTAACCAACGTTTATGTCTTATTTCATGATCAAAAGAACTCCAGATTTTAAACATTGTAATTTATTAAAAGTGACGGATGCCATTTCGGCAACGATTATGTTTTGAAATCAATTTTGCCAACTCTGAGATATTTTGTGTTTCAAGCTCTAAGCCGGAGCCGAATGTTATAAAATTATTTATAATTCATTTGTCATATTTATTGATGACCAAATTTGTATTAAAAAACACAGTACAGAACATTATTATCTTGTTATTTCATAGGATTTTGTAGAATATATGTGTGTTAGCGAAGTTTTAAGCAACAGCCAACTAGCGCTCATCACAAGTGGACGAGTCGACAACCTGTATAGCAGCGGGAACAATTCGAACGCCACAGCTGTCCATGCTAATATCACGTATTATCTTAGAAATTAAATATTTTAATTGTTTTAACAGAAACAATTTGGCGCCACCCGGGAATAGCAATCCCCATGAATTAACAGGTAGGTTGTACTGGTAACATTGACAACGCTACGGACTCCAGTAGTGACGTCGATTTATGTAACGACCAGTGTGAGGCAAACACACTACATTCACACTAATACACAAAATAAACAAGTGTGATACATTTTGACAGGTACGACCTCGTTCTCTCGTTACATATTGACGAACCCAACGAGGGGCTTTAAGAATAAAGGAAGTACCACACAACACCCTGTTTTTCTCGTTACAATTTATATATATATATATATATATATATATATATATATCAATCACTTTCTGCTACAGTCCGTTTCTTGATGTATATAATACTATAATACTTATAACTATTTTACCTCAAGATGTATTTTTTCTTTAGGGACATGTTTCGGGAGATCCTGTTCTCCCATCTTCAACCTTCGCCATCTTGCTTCTGGTGCAGTATTTGTGTGTTGGCTTCTGGATGTTATTATGGTGGTTTGTTGGTCTTTGGTCCTTCAATGTTGCATTATTGTGTGTGGTTGTGGTATCTGTTTTTGTATTTTGTGTATTTTCGATGTTGAGTGCTTTGAATATTGTGTCATGTTTTGTATTGATTTGTATTTGTTCTGGTATTAATTTGTTTTGTGTTTTATGTTTGTAAATCTGTAAATTTTCCCAAATGTTCATTATGGTGCCTTTGTGTGGTATATGTTTTATTAGTGTTACATTGGTTATGTCTGGGAATTCATGTCCTGTGTTTATTGCATGTGTTGCTAAATTGGATTTATATATGTTTGGTTTTTTGTATGCATTTAGGTGTTCAAAATAACGTTTTTTCAGCTGTTTTTTTGTTTGTCCTATATAACATTTATTGCAATCTTGGCATTCAATTTTGTATATACCGTTGGTTGTTGTATTATCTTTGTTGTGTGAGTTATTTAGATTTTGTAATTTATTTTTATTAGTTTTGTATGCTATTTTTATATCTGTGTTTTTAAATAGTTTTGTTAGTTTTGACATTTTATTATTTATATATGTGAATGTGGCCCATTTTTTGTTGTTGTTATTATTTATGTGTTGTTCAGTTTGATTAATTCTTAATTGTTCAGTTTTTATTTTGTATTTGATTTTATTTTCTATTTTGATCATAGTATTTTTATTGTATCCATTTGCATAACCAATTTGGTGTATTATAATACAAAGAAAGAAATATAATACACCAAACTGGTTATGCAAATGGATACAATAAAAATACTATGATCAAAATAGAAAATAAAATCAAATACAAAATAAAAACTGAACAATTAAGAATTAATCAAACTGAACAACACATAAATAATAACAACAACAAAAAATGGGCCACATTCACATATATAAATAATAAAATGTCAAAACTAACAAAACTATTTAAAAACACAGATATAAAAATAGCATACAAAACTAATAAAAATAAATTACAAAATCTAAATAACTCACACAACAAAGATAATACAACAACCAACGGTATATACAAAATTGAATGCCAAGATTGCAATAAATGTTATATAGGACAAACAAAAAAACAGCTGAAAAAACGTTATTTTGAACACCTAAATGCATACAAAAAACCAAACATATATAAATCCAATTTAGCAACACATGCAATAAACACAGGACATGAATTCCCAGACATAACCAATGTAACACTAATAAAACATATACCACACAAAGGCACCATAATGAACATTTGGGAAAATTTACAGATTTACAAACATAAAACACAAAACAAATTAATACCAGAACAAATACAAATCAATACAAAACATGACACAATATTCAAAGCACTCAACATCGAAAATACACAAAATACAAAAATAGATACCACAACCACACACAATAATGCAACATTGAAGGACCAAAGACTAACAAACCACCATAATAACATCCAGAAGCCAACACACAAATACTGCACCAGAAGCAAGATGGCGAAGGTTGAAGATGGGAGAACAGGATCTCCCGAAACATGTCCCTAAAGAAAAAATACATCTTGAGGTAAAATAGTTATAAGTATTATAGTAAAATATATATATATATATATATATATATATATTGCGACAGTACAAATAAGTGATGTACTGAGCATGGAATATAAAAATTTAAATTTACTTAATAAACTGTAAATAATTAATCATATATTAGAAATAAGCATGTTAGGGATTGCAGGCTTGGCTCAGACAAAAATATGAACAGGTGTTTCGACCTGAATCAACGTGCACACACACACAAATGTAACTGAAAGTGTGTACACTAGTATTTTGCTAGTGTGTGTGAACCCAGGTCTCTGCAGGAGAGTTTGCCACCCCAAGATGAATAATTGCACAATTACTGTTTTTCCGTAATTATTCATAAACTAGAATTAAGAATTAAAATCCAAAAGCACCATAAAATGTAAATAAATTTACTAAATACTGTGTACGAAAACCACGCGAAAGTGACACACCGTACAAGTGCAATAGTGAAATAACTGTGTACAAATCGAAAGGGTTAAGTTGCAATGTCCAAAATTACAGTGAACATGTGTTATAAAATTAGTTATAAGATAAGTATAAGAGTATACTTACAGGACTCTGCAATTCGCAGAAATATAAAAAATAGCGAATTTGACAAAGAGTGGGGGAACTGACGCCAGAGACAGTTTCTAACATGTCCATTTCGGATCACTGCAGGGTGTCGACCAAGACATGGGTATAAATAGGACACGCAAGCTATAGTGGTTTTTTTTTCTTGAATCATCCACGGCGCAGCGGGAGCTTATGCCCGTCAGCACGGCGTATTTATTTTTGTTTCATAAACAGTTTAAATTTGCCAGTTACGTACAAATACGTAACTAAGCTGTAAAGACAATCATTTTAATTAATAACAGCACTACTTAAGAAGATCCATTAATAAGTCGACACTAGACAAGAGGAGAGTTCCAGAGAGAGATACGACGCTGGACAAGAGGAGAGTTCCAGAGAGAGAGACAGCCGACGCTGGAGGCGAGACGAGGACGAACACCGATGGAACAAAAATGATCGAGTATGATTGACGACAATAAGGTGATAGACAACTTATTCATATCTTAATCATACAAAGAATTCAAAGACAGTTAAAGACATTAATATTTTATTTAAAAATAAGAGCAATGTTTCTTGTATAGTAGAGTTAAAATCACAGATGTTTTAGAAATACGATTAACGTAACAAGAGCTCAAATTAATATGATATAAAATGATTACAAAGCAGTTAAATAAAAACAATTAGTATTTGAGAAAACAGTACTGAGAAACAATAACTATTTATAATTTTGAGTACGTTACAATATAGAAAAAAAGATTTAAATATTGATATTTTGAAACATATTAATAGACTGAGTAGTCTAAAAATGAGATTTTTATTTTATATAATAATTAGTAGCATAGAATATTTAGTCAGTAAGGATGTATATATCTTAAGCCTTACAGCATAATAACAAATAATAACTAATGTTTTAAAATCGAAGTCAGTGCCATGTGCACACATTTTTTTATAGTATCAAATAAATTTTAATTACCGTTTCAAGTTACATACAGTTCTTATTGCAGATACACCTGACACCCAATTTAAATGTTAGATTGTTTAAAGAATTTGTCAATCTTGAACGTGAGATCGTTCACGCCTATTTATGTGTATGTAACGTTGCATAAATTTGGTGCTCCAAGATCGTGGGGCTCCACAAATTTAAATTATAATAAATTTGCAAATTGTTACGTTGCATAGAATGGCTCGAAAAGAACGTGGGGTTATTCAAAAACAAATAGGAGTGTATTTGTATTTGAAAGTAATTTTAACAAAATTATTATGTTGCAATATATATACTGTAACGCAACAGAAATGCTGGCATCCATGTTACATAAATATTATATTAACAAAATAAAAAGCAAGTCAATATCTAACCCCATGATAAAACAAAAGTCTAATAATTACATTTATAATTATAGATAAAGATAAATAAGGATGCAAGGTAGAAATAACGAGAATAAACAAACCTGTAAGTTAGATAATAGTTAATGATCTATGTTCAGTAGAAAGTAAATCAATGTGATACTGATGAGAAATGTAAGAAGTAGAATAGTACAGAAATTGTCAAAGTAAACGACCATGAAAGTAAACAAAAATGAAACAATAATTTACCTTATAGCAATAGCAAGTAAGGATTCTGAATTAAATATTATTTTGTGACAACGAATGTTATGATAAAGTTTATGTTATGTTATACCAATTACTTGTTGAGTTAATGAAAGGTAATGAAACAAGATGTATTATTCAATTACTGTTGTAGAATGATGTGTGAAGCAGCTAGTTAGCGTTAATAGATTTCAATTGTCTTACATGTGATCCATAGATCAAGATAAAATTGTCATTAGATATGAAAAGAATAATTGTTTATGTAAATGTTAATAGTTAAGATTTGATTATATGTATGAATTTATGTAAAAGGGCTATAGTTGTTTACCAGTTATAAACACAGGTAGGTCCGTATACAATAAAAGGCCTAACAGCCAAAAACACTATATAACCACTCATAACATAAAGGTTAGGTACATAAATTAATAATAATTAATGAATACGGTTCGAAGAGCTAGGAAAAAACATAAAATTAGTAATGATATATAATAAACCATTTCAATTTATACAAATTATGATAATGCCACAATGCCATGATATCGATTGATAACGTTCTATATCGAAAAGGTAGTAAATATAAAAGAAACAGGCTGATATCAAAAAACCAGCAGAAAATGTGTAGAAAATAATAAACCAATTATCGGTAAAGTTATATTCCGATATGATAGCAAATTAATAAGGAATAGACAAAAAATATATGAAATAAACACTATATACAAAACATGTAGAAGGAAGAAAAATAGTGGGTTGCTAGGGACTACAGGAAATGAAGAAATTGTTGATTTTTAATTATTGCTTTTGATGATCTGAATGTGATGAGATTAAAAAACCTAAGAACTGTCTAATATAATTGGAATATATACTAAAGTATTTGATACGCTTATAATACACCAAAATACTAAAGATAATCTCATTGACTTACGCCAGTACAGTTTAACCAAACGAGGTTATAGTATGATATTACAATAAAAAATAAATAACTGGGTTCTACAAGAAAGGACTTGAATTGTCCCATATCCGAAAGGAGTTGACGATATATTAAACCCAATATAAAGAATTAACTGTATCACAACCAATAATATACACTACACTGGAATTCATAACCTTATAAATACATGGAACATCACCAATTACTTCAGACGAGAGAACGTATTTGGATCCAGAAATTGCACAAGGAACCAGTCTGGCAGTAAATCAACCTAGTGAGCTGTATTTCCGAGGTGGACAGGACAAGAATTCCATTTTATCAAACCGAAGAAAGAATATCGTACGGCATAATAATCCAGAACAGTAAAGTTATCGATCAACCGCCTACACGATTCGCTTCGTTCTAATCTGGTAAATTATTATTGTATAAATCATATTAACTACACAACACTTCAAATTTGTAAATCTTGCATTCTTATCTATGTATTTTTAATCTTCCCCACAGTTACAAGAACCTTCACACCCTGAATTAAGTTAATTACAAATTAAAACACATTATATAACCGAATCTAAATAAAGTATCGGACTGATCAATAATCGATTCACGCAATCTATAGCCTATGTGTATGCCAGTTAGAACATATCTTATTCACTGTTGAAGAAGTAAACAAATAAAGAACCTTTGTATAGTTGCAAAATCTTGTCATTTGGAGTATGATTTAATGAGTTGGGAATAAAAAAGTAACTGACTAAGTATAGAATAATTGGTTAACATGAACAGTGAAATTACCTCTAAGTTTCGTTGCTCCGGTACTACAGCGCTTATAGCGGAATTCTCCGACACCAAAGAGAGAGCGTAAAAATACAAAATTATACATAATTCTCTTCAAGGTATAATAGGGTTGAACGAAATTACAGAATAACACATTAATTATTTAAGTTTCAAGTACACTAACACTGATATTTTTTAGAGAGATAAGTTAATATTAGTTAATTAAATCACTACATCCCACAACTCCAAATATCTCAGATATTTAAATAATTAAGTAAATTAAAACGACCTAAGAGAGTAAAGACAGGGGAACATACCCGTTCATAGCAACGAATAGGCTTACATTGTGTGAAAATAACGAGACGCTCGTACTCGTCACGATACAATTTGACGAACCCAACAGTGGGACTTGAACCGTACGTACTCGTTTAATCACAAATTGGCGTCTAACAACGTGGGGCGTTGGAGAGAAAATAAATTCAGATAGATAATTAAAATAAATCAAAACACACCAGCATTGGTCTAATCACAATATATATATATATAGTACCGTAACAGAGTTGAGGTCCCCAACGTTACATAAAAAATTGAATGAAACATGGTAAAGGACCATACCCTGAATTAAGGTTGCTCAGTAGTTAATGTATCTGAGAAGTGCCTCAAGTCAAAAGAGGCAATAATTAATGTTGAATATAAAAAACCATACCAATTAATAGTTAAATATAATAAATTATGCTTGTTTTTTTTATAATGTAACATCTTAATGTTTACAGAATATTTATGTTATATTTTGAGTATGGTAGGAATGACCTGATGTTGTTTAATAGAAATACTTCATCAATGATTATGTTTATATTTATGTTAAATTTGTCTTTAGACAATCAAGTATAGTTACCAGTGTTAGGCATTATACTAAGTTTTAAGTATTGTCTAAAATTGAATAATGCTGTTGTTTTAATTAACATTTGTAAACTTGGCCAGGAGGGCAATCAGTGTTTAAGGTTTGACAAGTAGTTCTGACAATTATATTGTAAACTAATGAAGGGTTCCAGGACCAGTTAATTAATGTAATTAAGTAAACACCAGGAAACTAAAAATTAATGTAATTAACCATTAACCAATAATTAATTGTACAGTAGGTCAGGTAAAAGAAAATTAAGTTAAAAAACCAATCAATGTTATAACGGTGTAAGAAAACCTATAGGCCTAAATTCCATATTTGTGAAAGGAAATTAATACCTTTTTAAGAAGTCCAGTCCAACGAAACTATGGTAAAACATTTACTGTTTAAGAAGGAAGGTTAGGTGAGAATCTGAGGTAATTTAGTATTATTCCATACATGGAATATTTTATTGAAAAAGAGTAGTAATATTCTATAATTCTGGCTCTAGGATATCTAGTTTCACCCAATGACGAAAAAACGTGGTTGTTAAGGCAACTGAAATGGATGAGTTGCTGATATTGAATCATTCGTGCTGATTGTTACAAGCTATTAGGTTGAGATGGGCCGATACATTTAAAAAATATGAATAATAAATTCGGAAGAAAAATGAATCAAAATTAAAAATCCTCTTTGAAAGATAATTCTATCTTAATACTGATAAGTAATAAACTAAATAGACTTCAAAATTGTAACTGAATACATTTAAGAAAGAATTGAAAACCCCTCACCTCATTCACCAAATAATTCCGCTGGAGTCGGTATCAAACCAATTCCTCCTATAACCAGATCAGTTAAGAGAATTAAAGCCCGAACTAACGGAATTATTGAAAAAACAAGAAGACCTCATTTGGCAGAGTTAACCTTCATTTGAAGAAGAAGCCGGGATACCATTTTCATTCCACCGGGATCGACAATTATCAAGATCATAGGAGAAAAACAGATGTCCGAAGAATTCCTGAGAGCTTCCCAGTACACTCCATAATCAATTTTATTAAAAGCCAGAACACTTTTATTGGATGAAGATGAGTTAAACTGAGTCTTGTCAACTGTTTACAGACGTCCACGGCCAGTCGAAGTTTTCGTCGACTCGGTGAAAAACAACCTATTTTAATTTCACTATATTTAGAGTAAATAATTTTGTTTTGTAATACTTGATTAACCTTAATTATGCATTTTACCCAGCCTTAGTAATGGTTCCAAGAACTTTACGAACCCTGGGATAAGAACTATTTATTATTATTTTTCATTTGTATAAGTCTATAGAATTTGATTAATTGATAATCGATATATTTTTGTGTGATCGATTTGATTATATTATTATTTTTGAGATAACGTGGACTGTGAATTAATAGAGAAAATTAATAAAGGATCTTTATTGGATGAGATAACGTTTGAAGTTATTGCAGAATAAATACTATACGTAGTGGTTGGAATAATTTACAAAAAGGTTGATTCAAACCCGATGAACAACTAACCTATAAGTACGCTTATTACAAGTAACAGCGCTAAACGTTTGCAGCTGGTGGAACGGGAGATTGCTGAACTAGCTTGTGTTTAGTACAAAATTTGAATAGAATTTTCTAACATTGAGTGACTAGGGTTGACAAAAATACCCATTACATTCAGTCAATACTCTATACATATCGCTAATATTACCCAACCACTGAAAACTAAGTTAAATCTATATTGTAGTATGATTATAAATTAAAGGAACATAATTATAATTTTGTTTGCCTAATAATATATTTTCAGGAGGTTTCATCGGTAACAACCGAATAGATATATTTATTAATAACACATTAATTAAGACAGATAACAACATTTTAATTGTTACAAATTGCCACCTTCAACGAGTTCTTTACAAATTGACGCTCACAACAAGGTCATCATTATCTTCTCTTAACACCGTCTAAAATCGTTTTATTACAAATTGGCGCTCAACGAGTGGGCTTTAGTTAAGAAAAAAAAAAAAAAATCATATTAACTGGTACTTAACTTGAGCAGGCAACCATTAGAGGCACAGGAATGCATAATACCAGAGGCAGATCGAAGAAGGGGGCAGAAGAGAAGGAGAAGGAAGAAGGTGGACGGGAACGAGAGGTAGAAACATTTACGGACAGTGAAATGGAACAAACAATGGATGATAAAGAAGAAACTGAAGCAATTATCACAGAGAAGGCAATAGTTGAAGAGGGTGCCCAAGGGGACCAACCAGATAAAACGGTAGCCAGAGAAGAACCAAATTGGCAAGATATGATGAGATTTATGGCCGAACAATTTAGGAAACAGGAGGAAAACTCAAAACAAACCAAGGAGGAAACTAATGAGAGTTTAAGACAAACTAACGAAAAAATAGACAGTATTAACGAAAACTCAAAGAAACAAAATGAAATTTTGAGTGAGAATTTAATCAAATTAATGAATGAGAAGTTTGACAAAAATAAAGAGGAGAATGATGAGAATAACCGGCTAATAAATGAAAGTTTAAACCAAATTAATGAAAGGTTTGACAGGAATGATGAGAGATTAAAGCAGATTCAGGAAAATAATAAACAAATAGATGAGAAAATTGAAAACAGTAATAAGGAGTTGCGGCAGATTATACATGAACAGAACCAAGCATTGAGGGAAGATATCAATGAAAGGGTTGCAAATGTCAATGAAACACTCAATAAAAGGTTAGATAATAATGAAGCGGAAGTAAGACAGCAAATAGATGAAATTAAGGGGAGTCTTGAAAAGACAGATGGAACCATAGTACAACTTGCAAGGGAAGTAGAGGCCAAAATTAATCATGGGGAAAATACCCACAAAACTATGATAAATCAAGTACAATTAGAAGCGCAAGAGAAATTGGACGGGGTGCAAATTAATATAGCTGGGAGAATTGAATTGGTAAATAATGAAATGACACAAATAAAAACCCAAGTAGTTCAAAATAAAGAGACTATAGAAATATAAAAAATCAGGAAATAAGTAATATAAAGGAATCAATAGAGATTTTACAAAATCGACCAATGTATCTAGCGCATCACATAGCCCCTGAGCATAAAGATAATATCAATTTTAAAATTTATAGGGGAAATCCCATAGAATTCCTGGAGAGAGTAGACGAATGGTTTAACCGAATTAAAGTAACTCGATGGAACGTAATAAAAAGTTATTTAGATGAATGCTTCAAAAGTATAAATGATAATTGGTGGTTGGCTGTCCGAAATGAACTTAGTGATTATGAGGAATTTAAAAGGACTTTTAAGTCAAAATACTGGTCAGATTCTGTACAGAACATGATTAGAGATAACATTACTAACGGGAGATTTAATTTTAATCAAGAGCAGTCACCAACTACTTACTTTTTGGGAAAGGTATGTTTAGCACGTCATTTGGAACCGCGGATACCAGAGGAGTGTTTGGTAAATAAATTGTCATACCATTTTGAAGAAGAGATAGTTCGTGCCAGACGCAGTGGACAAGTAAAGACTGTAGAAACAATGGAAACCTTATTAGCCAGCTACGAAATGGAAGACTATTATCAAAGGTCCCAACGGCAAGGTGAATATTACAGTGAAACTTCGATTGACCGTCACTCTTTTAACCGTCAGTTTCTGTTAACCGTTACTCTGTTAACTGTCAGTCCGTACTCTATGTACAGTAACCAGATTGCCGCGAAAAATCATCCTCACTTTACTGTTGAGCGGCGGAGGCGCCGGAGTGGCGCATTATTGTCAACGTTCTTGGCCCGCCACCTAGCTATCGCACACGTGGTCAGTTTCAGTTGTGGCAGAGAAGCTGTTGTGCTCGGTGCTGTATTTTTTGCGTTATTTGTTGCGTAGTGGCTTAATTGTTTTGGCATATGATAGTGACATTCACACCAGTAAGTTTTGTTGTTAAGGTTTCTTTTCTTTTTTGTTTTTGTGCAACAGCTAAAAAATGGCTGAAAAGCGTAAACGGGTCGTGTTAGATCTCAACCAGAAAATTGAGATTATTAAACGTTTGAAAAAAGGTGAAACTCCCACTAGTATTTCTCTCATTTATGGCGTTGGAAGAATGACAGTGAATGACATTAAACGCGTTGCTGAAAAAATAGAACATGTTTCAAAAATGCAAAACATCGATGGAGATCCTAAGACTCGTAAAACCATGAAATCAGCAAAATATCACCAACTGGACACTGTTATGTATCAATGGTTTATACAAGCATGGAGTCCAGGAATCCCACTTTCAGGCCCCGTAATAATGGCCCAGGCGGTTGAAATGAACAAAAAACTTGACGGAGATCCTAATTTTAAAGCAAGCATAGGATGGCTCGATAAGTTTAAGTGTCACCATGGTATTCGGAAACTAGACGTTAGTGGTGAAAAACGTAGTACAAATAGCGCAGTTATTGCCGAGTACAGAGAACAATTTAAAGAGAAAGTGGCCAAATTAAACCTCGTTACGGAACAAGTGTACAATTATGACGAAACCGGGCTCATCTGGAATGCTTTACCACAAAAGGAATTGGCATCACTTTCGGAGACATCAGCCCTGGGTTTTAAAGTTCAAAAAGATCGGATCACTTTAATGATTTGTGCAAATGCCACCGGCAATCACAGGTTACCCCTGCTTGTGATTGGAAAAGCAAAAACATCTCGTGCATTCAAAAATTTTAATTTGAACGCATTGCCTGCTACCTATTAAGCTCAAAAGAGTGCTTGGATATCTCAAGATATTTTTTCCGATTGGTTCCACAAAAGATTGTGTTTGTGCCACAAGTTAGAGCTCACTTGGCTGAAATGCAGTTACCTCAGGAAGCATTGCTGCTAATGGACAATGCTCCAGCACATCCCACTTGCCGAATTAAAAGTGATGATGGTAAAATAATATGCCTCTTCCTTCCGGCAAACACAACACCACTAATTCAGCCTATGGACCAGGGCATAATCGAAAACATGAAACATCGTTATAGGAAAGCTTTTATTGGAAGTTTGATTTCATGTGATGACGAAATGTCTGTAAAAGAGTTTTGGAAAACGTACAACATAAAAGATGCAATTTTCAATGTTGCTGCTGCATGGGATGATCTTCAAGTGTCAAATCTTAAAAATGGGTGGAATAAACTCTGGCCTGAAGCTAATGATGGCGAACCTAAGGAAACTGGGAATGTTAGTGTCGACGAAATTGTGCAACTGTGCAATAATGTACCGAATGCTGAAGACATAACGCCAGCAGAAGTAACAGAGTGGTTGGGATGTAACAAATTGGACGGAGGCTTTGACATTTTGAACGATGATGAAATTGTTTCCAGTGTGATTGACAACGAAGAAGAAGAAATTGACGAAGACGAGTGTTATATTTTGAATGAAAAAACTACGTTAAGCCATACAGAAGCAGAAACAATGTTATCAAAATGCATTGAGTGGTTTGAGGGGCAAGAAGAGGCAAACGCAAAGCAGATACTTCTCCTACGTAAACTACGGAACATTGCCGCTCAGAAAGCACGAGCCTCGAAGAAACAATAGAAAATGACAGATTATTTTAAAATTTTTTAAATATGTATGTACGTCTAAAGCGTAAGTTCATGTAACAATATGTACAGTACATATTTATGTTGTACTACATATACTGTACTTAATGTAAATTGTATATTGTTTGTTTCTGTAAAATAAAATACATGTGTGTACAGTGAATTTCCAGTTCGTAAACGTGCATTTTTTTATCATTCGTTCATATGCAATGGATGAGAGTGGGTTGTTGTTTAAGGTTTTTCTGTTATCCGTCTATTCGATTAACCGTCACGGTCCCGGTCCCGACACTGACGGTTAATCGAAGTTTTACTGTACCACAATAGAAGGGAAGAGACAAATCAAGAGTCACGTCCAGGGACAAATCGATTTAACAATAATAATTATCACAGAATGGTGAATGACCAATTAATGAACAATCGTTATCGTAACAATTATTACCCAAATAATCACTATACTAATCATGAGAATAACAGATACAGAACAGGCCGCAGGAATTGGGACAATGGGAGAGAGTATTGGAACAATAATCGTGCCAACAACGACCAACGAAATCAACCCAATAATCGAAGTCGAGAGGAGGATCTGCCTAGACACCAAGAAACCCATAGAGATTTTAGACCTGATGATGGCAACCCAGGAACCACTGCAAGGGACGATCGTCCGCAGGATAGGATGGAAAACTAACCCAGCAGTGGAAGTATCTAGTAACCCCTCGCTGCTGGGATTGGAAGGGTATGTACAAAAGCATAAGGAAATTAATCAAATTATAAAAATTACAACAAGGAACAATTATTTAAAAGATATACGAAATGATTTAACGGAAGAAGTGTTACCGTCAGAGAATAAAACTGACAATCAAATTATATACATTATGGCTGAATTGCAGGGAGTTATGACAGAGATAGTAATTGATACTGGCGCGAATGTGTCGTTACTGGACAAGGTAGAATATAACCGAATAAGGGAGAAGTATAAGAA
The DNA here is from genome assembly GCA_034769895.1 of Magicicada septendecula. Classification (NCBI taxonomy): domain Eukaryota; kingdom Metazoa; phylum Arthropoda; class Insecta; order Hemiptera; family Cicadidae; genus Magicicada; species Magicicada septendecula. The sequence continues at coordinate 395,641,339 of CM068371.1, forward strand.
AAATATACCAACATTACCAGTTAACAACATGGTTATTATAGGTGCTACTGGCAGACCAAATAAAACAATACGGCAGCAAGTAATGATGGAAGTATCTAGTGAAGGTAAAACTATTCCTATGGTGTTTATGGTAGCCCAAGGACTGCCATTTAAAGCAATGCTAGGGTGTGATACGCTGCGGCGCCACTCAGCTATTATTAATATGGGCAGAGGAAAAATAACCCTGTACCATGAAAATGGAGAATGGTCAAGTGAAATAGTGGATCATAAAAATGCCACTCACCAAAGACATTCTTTTACTTTGATACGTGATGATGAAATGGAATATAAAGCACCTTTTGAGGAATTAACCTGTACTAAAGAGAATGAATGGAAGGAAAAATTGCAAGAGATTTATTTGTTTAAAACTGTCAATAATAATAATAATAGAGTAACACCTGAACAAAGGAATCAATTAATAAAGATTTATAACAGATATAAAAAAGTATTTTCGGATTTGCCAGGGAAAGCCAGGAATTTTATTTGTGAACTGTCATTTAAACAACCTATTAATTTTAACCATAAATCATATCCTATACCACAATCCCTAAAACCAGCAGTGAGAAGGGAAATACAGAGTATGATGGAACAGGACATAATTGAATATAGTTCATCACCATACACCAGCCCTATAGTAGCTATAATGAAGAAGGATGGTACAGTACGTTTATGTTTAGACGCCAGGGAAATAAATAAAAATATAATCAATGATAGAACCTCACCAGGAGAAATTGAAGAGTTAATGAAGAAATTTAAGAATTGCAGATATATGAGCATATGGGATGCTGTTTGTGGATACTGGCAGGTGGAGTAACATCCTAACAGTAGGAATTATGTTGCCTTTATATTTGAAGGAAGAAATTATCATTTTAAACGTCTTCCTTTTGGGTTAGTAAACTCTGTGGCGGTTTTTATTAAGTGCATGGACCAGGTTCTGGGTGAAGAAGTGTTAGCCTTCACAACAGTATATGTAGACGATATACTAGTAACTTCAACCACATGGGAGGAACATTGCCGACGTGTGGAAATGGTGTTAAGCAAGTTAGAAAAAAGCAACATTACATTGAAATTGAATAAATCAAAATTAATAACAAATCAATTACAATTCTTAGGGTTCATACTCTCTGAAAATGGAATATCCACATCCCCTGAAAAGGTGGAAGCTATTCAAAACTTCCCCAAACCTAAAAATATTAGACAGCTACAATCATTCCTAGGAGTGTGCAACTATTACAGGAAATTCCAAAGGAATTACTCCCAATTAACAGCAAGATTTAAACACTTGCTGTCATCTAAACATAAATGGAAGTGGAAGGAGGAAGATGATGAGACATTCATTTTAATTAAAGAGAAATTTTTACAAAATATCATCCTGCGCCATCCTGATTTTGATAAACCATTTTTTATAAATTGTGACGCCAGTGATGTGAGCCTGGGTGCTGAGCTATATCAGGAAGATCCAGAAGGAGACCACCAAGTAATAAGTTTTGCCAGTCGAGTCCTAAATCAATGTGAAAGAAATTACAGTGTCACGGAAAAAGAATTATTGAGTGTTGTATTTGCCTGCAATAAATTCCGCATATATGTATTAGGTTATCCTTTAACAATCCGGTCCGACCACAAATCCATATCATTTATACAGAGATGCAAACTAAACCACGGCAGATTAACTCGTTGGATATTGGCTCTCCAGGAATACAACATAACATGGGAATATGTGCCACGAAAACAGAATACTGTCGCTGACGCTCTATCTAGGGTAAACCTGGAAAATGGTACTTTTGAAATTGAAAGAAAGGACGTTGGGAAAATATACCTTATAATATCAGCTAGAGAAGAATTAGTAGAAGTGCTAACCAAAATTCAGGAAGAACAAGCAAAGGATCAGAGATTGTCCACTATACAAGAACGCCTCCAGAATAATGATAATATAATTACGCAATATTATCAAAATTATAAAGGATTAATTTTCATAAAGTCTCCTGTTGAAAAGAATAAATGGAAATTATACATTCCCAAATCTACAGAACCATTAATAATAAAAATTTACCATCAAATGTATGGACAGATGGGTTCCATCAAGGTAGTGAAGGCACTAGAGGAGCATGTATATATTAAGGGTTTGAACAAGAAGGTAAGGGAATTAGTAAAACGATGTGGAATATGTCAAAGGGTTAAGGTAAACAATGAATGAAAGGAGGGAGCTTTAATAACTATTACTTCAGAAAGAAAATTGGAAAAAACGTTTCTTGACATTTGCGGACCTTTCCCACGTAGTGGAGGCAGGCGCCGATATAAATACATTGTCATCATCTTGGACCATTTCACACGTTATATGAAATTGTATCCCATCAGCAAGGCATCCACCAATGTTATCATCAAGGTCGTCACAGAAAAGTACCTTATAGACGTAGGCACTCCATATTCCATAATAACGGACCATGGAACCCAGTTCAAGGGTCGAAGATGGAAGTTAGAGATGTCCAATCGAGGAATTAAAACATACAAAACTTCAATCTATCATCCTAGTAGTAATCCAGCAGAAAGGGTACTCAGAGAAGTAGGACGAGTACTTCGTACTTATTGTTATGATAATCATAGTAAATGGAGTGAATTCTTACATGAAACCGAAACCTTTTTAAATATTGCTCATCACGAAACCATTGGTGTTACACCATACCAGATGATGTTTTCAAAACCACCACCTCGAGAAATTACCAATTTAATACCATTCCCTGAAGGACCTGAAGAAGAATTGGACCTTACCCATGTGTATAATAAGTTACTTCATAAACTGGAAACCCGAAGAAAAAAACAGGACGCTACCCGGAAAAATATTATTAAATACACCATCGGAGAAAAAATTTTGATAAGAAATCGTCAGCAACCAAGCAGTTTCGAAGGAATAGCAAAGAAATTGTTGCTATTATATGTTGGACCTTTTATAATAAGCCAGGACAATCAGAACAATACTTACGTAGTATTGGATCCCGCAAATAATAGGGTGAAAGGTACATACAACCAGTCGGAAATAAAAAAGTATTATGAATAGTGGAACCAATTGGCCAGATACAAGTTGTGCGTTCATTTTTTACTAAACTTTGTTAAGACAAAATAAACTTCTTTCGAAGGGGGGGTGTTATGTAACGTAACAGAGTTGAGGTCCCCAACGTTACATAAAAAATTGAATGAAACATGGTAAAGGACCATACCCTGAATTAAGGTTGCTCAGTAGTTAATGTATCTGAGAAGTGCCTCAAGTCAAAAGAGGCAATAATTAATGTTGAATATAAAAAACCATACCAATTAATAGTTAAATATAATAATTTATGCTTTTTTTTTATAATGTAACATCTTAATGTTTACAGAATATTTATGTTATATTTTGAGTATGGTAGGAATGAACTGATGTTGTTTAATAGAAATACTTCATCAATGATTATGTTTATATTTATGTTAAATTTGTCTTTAGACAATCAAGTATAGTTACCAGTGTTAGGCATTATACTAAGTTTTAAGTATTGTCTAAAATTGAAAAATGCTGTTGTTTTAATTAACATTTGTAAACTTGGCCAGGAGGGCAATCAGTGTTTAAGGTTTGACAAGTAGTTCTGACAATTATATTGTAAACTAATGAAGGGTTCCAGGACCAGTTAATTAATGTAATTAAGTAAACACCAGGAAACTAAAAATTAATGTAATTAACCATTAACCAATAATTAATTTTACAGTAGGTCAGGTAAAAGAAAATTAAGTTAAAAAACCAATCAATGTTATAACAGTGTAAGAAAACCTATAGGCCTAAATTCCATATTTGTGAAAGGAAATTAATACCTTTTTAAGAAGTCCAGTCCAACGAAACTATGGTAAAACATTTACTGTTTAAGAAGGAAGGTTAGGTGAGAATCTGAGGTAATTTAGTATTATTCCATACATGGAATATTTTATTGAAAAAGAGTAGTAATATTCTATAATTCTGGCTCTAGGATATCTAGTTTCACCCAATGACGAAAAAACGTGGTTGTTAAGGCAACTGAAATGGATGAGTTGCTGATATTGAATCATTCGTGCTGATTGTTACAAGCTATTAGGTTGAGATGGGCCGATACATTTAAAAAATATGAATAATAAATTCGGAAGAAAAATGAATCAAAATTAAAAATCCTCTTTGAAAGATAATTCTATCTTAATACTGATAAGTAATAAACTAAATAGACTTCAAAATTGTAACTGAATACATTTAAAAAAGAATTGAAAACCCCTCACCTCATTCACCAAATAATTCCGCTGGAGTCGGTATCAAACCAATTCCTCCTATAACCAGAAGATCAGTTAAGAGAATTAAAGCCCGAACTAACGGAATTATTGAAAAAACAAGAAGACCTCATTTGGCAGAGTTAACTTCATTTGAAGAAGAAGCCGGGATACCATTTTCATTCCACCGGGATCGACAATTATCAAGATCATAGGAGAAAAACAGAAGTCTGAAGAATTCCTGAGAGCTTCCCAGTACACTCCATAATCAATTTTATTACAAGCCAGAACACTTTTATTGGATGAAGATGAGTTAAACTGAGTCTTGTCAACTGTTTACAGACGTCCACGGCCAGTCGAAGTTTTCGTCGACTCGGTAAAAAACAACCTATTTTAATTTCACTATATTTAGAGTAAATAATTGTTTTGTAATACTTGAGTAACCTTAATTATGCATTTTACCTGGCCTTACTGTTTCCAAGAACTTTACGAACCCTGGGATAAGAACTATTTATTATTATTTTTCATTTGTATAAGTCTATAGAATTTGATTAATTGATAATCGATATATTTTTGTGTGATCGATTTATTATATTATCATTTTTGAGATAACGTGGACTGTGAATTAATAGAGAAAATTAATAAAGGATCTTTATTGTATGAGATAACGCTTGAAGTTATTGCAGAATAAATACTATACGTAGTGGTTGGAATAATTTACAAAAAGGTTGATTCAAACCCGATGAACAACTAACCTATAAGTACGCTTATTACAAGTAACAGCGCTAAACGCTTGCAGCTGGTGGAACGGGAGATTGCTGAACTAGCTTGTGTTTAGTACAAAATTTGAATAGAATTTTCTAACATCGAGTGACTAGGGTTGACAAAAATACCCATTACATTCAGTCAATACTCTATACATATCGCTAATATTACCCAACCACTGAAAACTAAGTTAAATCTATATTGTAGTATGATTATAAATTAAAGGAACATAATTATAATTTTGTTTGCCTAATAATATTGTGACAGTACAAAATGTCTGATATAAAAAGTATGGTATACAAGGTAGTAAATTATTGTATTTCGATGTTTTTAAATTCATTTCTATGGGTATACAATTTCCCTTGGTTTTTGCCTACAACGACGCAGTTCCGAGACAACAAAATAATTTCAAGGACAGCATTGTACGTGCAGATAAAAACACTTATAATGGTTACAGCTACAAATACCGGCGCTACATACTTCTGTTTCATTGGTCGACAACGCCAAACGTCATTAATACAACAATGACGTGATTAAAATACGTAACCAGCAAGGCGATTATGTAACAAAAGACAAAGAACAATGACGTGTACTCACACACACATACGTAAAAATTGCGTAGTGTTCTCCCCAGTCTTCAGAAATTCATCATGGTGATAACACGTTAAAAATTGTGCTGGCCTAAAATAGTCAGCTAAAGTGTTGTAATTAATTCAAAATGTAGTCTTAAATGTAAATAAGTATTAACTACAGGAGAACTCAGACAGTGCAAAGTAATAGTGTTTCAAAATTATACTTAGAATCAGTGAATTCAGTAAAATTGCCGTTATGTGTACACAACAGTAAATTGAAATTGTACGTATGAATGTGAGAGAGAGAGCAGTGCGTGCATGGTAAATGTCGACATCCAAACGGGGTGTTGGTTTGTGTTAGTTATAAGTAAATATAATTAAAGTCAATTAATCATGAAGTTGCTTCATAGTCAGTATATAGAATTTGATAAACTGAAGTTTAATAAAACATAAGGGAGTTTTATGATGAGAGAGAGTCAAGAAGTAATGGCCGCCATGTTGAAATTTTATCCGGTGTACACAATTAACAAAATTGCTGAATAAATTAATATTAATGGTCACTGTTTCAAATGAACGTATTCTTATTTCTATGCCTATCTCTGTCAGCAATCACGCTGAGTCGAATCCTTGGACCCTAGGTAATAATAAAAACAACAAGATTGAAACAACCAGATTCTCGAACTATGGTAAGTACCATAATTATGGTGCGCGTGACATACGTGTTTAATACAAGTAATGTAAATAAACCCAAATATAGGTTACTTGGTATTTCCTCTTACAAATACATTTATATTTATTTAAATATATGTAACTTCACAATATATTTTCAGGAGGTTTCATCGGTAACAACCGAATAGATATATTTATTAATAACACATTAATTAAGACAGGTAACAACATTTTAATTGTTACAAATTGCCACCTTCAACGAGTTCTTTACAAATTGATGCTCACAACAAGGTCATCATTATCTTCTCTTAACACCGTTTAAAATCGTTTTATTACAAATTTATAAATAAATTTACTTCAAGATATACCTTTTTTTTCCTTATTAGGAACATGTTTCGAGAACTCCTGTGTTCTCATCCTCAGCCTTCGTGATCTTGCGTCTGGTGAAGTATTTGTGTGTTGGCTGGATGTTATTTTGGTTTCTTGTTGGTCTCTGGTATTTTAAAGTGGTATTATTGTGTGTGATTGTGGTGTAAGTATTAGTATTTTATGTATTTTCGATGTTGAGTGCTTTGAATATTGTGTCATGTTTTGTATTCATTTGTATTTGTTCACACACACAATAATACCACTTTAAAATACCAGAGACCAACAAGAAACCAAAATAACATCAAGCAAAACACAAATACTTCACCAGACGCAAGATCACGAAGGCTGAGGATGAGAACACAGGAGTTCTCGAAACATGTTCCTAATAAGGAAAAAAAGGTATATCTTGAAGTAAATTTATTTATAAATATATACTTATACTAAATTTACCACAAGATGTTTTTTCTATTTGGAACATGTTTCGAGAGTTCCTGTTCTCTCATCTTCAGCCTTCGCCATCTTGTTTCTGGTGAAGTATTTGTGTGTTGGCTGCTGGATGTTATTAAGGTTGTTTGTTGGTCTTTGGTCTTTTAAAGTTGTATTATTGTGTGTGGTTGTGGTATATGTTTTTGTATTTTGTGTATTTTCGATGTTGAGTGCTTTGAATATTGTGTCATGTTTTGTATAATCACAAATACAAATCAATACAAAACATGACACAATATTCAAAGCACTAAACATCGAAAATACACAAAATACAAAAACATATACCACAACCACACGCAATAATACAACTTTAAAAGACCAAAGACCAACAAACAACCTTAATAACATCCAGCAGCCAACACACAAATACTTCACCAAAAACAAGATGGCGAAGGCTGAAGATGAGAGAACAGGAACTCTCGAAACATATTCCAAATAGAAAAAACATCTTGAGGTAAATTTAGTATAAATATTAAATGTAATATATATATATATATTATAAAGGTACTTTATAGATACAAGTGTAGATTTATATTTATAGTGGTGTAGTAGTGTGAGTGCAGATACACACCGGTATCTACGATAATGTTGTTTTTTATAAAATGTTCTAATTGTAACTATTATGGTTATTAGTGTAATTGTATTGTTTAATAGGTGCGTATTAATAGTCTACTTATTCGATTTAAAATGTTTCGCGCACTCTGTTATATACCTCCCTCACTTACCACACGTAGATATTTTAGTCCTGTTCAGTGACGGTTCCGCTGAAATACATACACTTTACATACAAATAAATATTCAGGTTGAATATTCAATATGGTTATCATACACAATATAAATGATATAATATCTAAATAATGCTCTGAATTATTAGATCTATTTAAACTCTTCCGCCACCCTTTTGGCAGGACTGACTAAGTATGAATGAGCTAATTTAAAATTGAAATGATACTCTTTTTCACTGGTAATAAAAAGTGGAGGTTTATTAACAATTCAAGATATTATAAAATTTTTGAACAATTAACAATCAATGGCTAACAACCTTTCAGATAATAATTACAATTAATAAAATCCAAAATAAGACTCTGTTCAGCCTCAAGGCTGGTAAACCTGTTAGTTGTACAATAGTTTAATTTCAAGAGGTTATGTTCTCTTGTATCAGTGAATTACCATATTCGTAAGGTTCTTTTAGGTAGCATGATACCAGGTACAAGATGTAATATTAGTAATGATATAAAATGAACAATAATGAATAATAAACAAACAAATATAAAAATCGAAAATTAGTACCATATATCTGATAGTTATGGTATTATCGTACGCGGGAATGCGCACGCAATCTATAGTACTCGTTTGACAATTATCAAGCTCGTTGGCTTGTACAGTTAAAATGTATTACTTTATTTTAATAATTCGCTTTGAGAATTATTTACTTGCAAGAGAAAAATTTATTAAAAAACTCTTGTTATTATTTCCATCTGGTTTGGATTTTACTTGAGAACAGACTTGTAACAGTGAAATTGGCAAGTTACCGTTACGACTCTAAGGTTATGTTATAACGGGTATTGTTATAATGGTTAATTATTTTTTATTATTTATTATTTCTTAATCTAAGTACAAACACATTATTCGTAATAGTTTGATATGTCATTATCAGTATTACATTTATTCTTTCGCATGAAAGTTAAAAACGTTTACTTTAAAACATCGAAAAATCAAAAAAACAATTTTAGTCAATTGAGTGACTATTGGTATTACTCGTATTTAGTAATAAATGCTTCAAACATAGTTCTTTAAATTATGATAAATAATTAAAATATTTATTCAATATTTTAATAATTGTGAATTACTATTTCCTTTAATTCTGATAATTCAATCATAGTTTTTGATACTTCGCTTTTTACTGACTTGCGTAGTATCAACATTGTTTATTTACGAAAATATTATTTCTGTTTCAATGTTATTTAAAAATAAAAAATTGTACTCCCTGTTTTTATCTTTCACAACACTCGCAAGTACGATTGATATTATACACTAATCGTACTTGAATAAATATGCACTCCGCACATTTCACTCGTATATATTGGTGTAGTATAAAGGTTATGTGTATGTTGATTTACTTATGTCTCTGCCGCGCACAATTCGAAAATTAAAACTTCTTCATGTCGGCGAGTGACGTGACCTCTCCGTCGAAAGACTGATCGTGAACTGTGATGCTTCTTCGAAGCGTCTCTTGCTCATCTGCCAATATTCATTCATTCGATTGGTTGAAAAAACTATACTCTCCGACCCAAAGCCCTTTGTTTTCTTAAAATATTTAATTTTTTACCAAATTTAGCTTTGCGTTTGAGGCTCTGTGACGTCAGCACTGGTACAAAATTTAATTGAAAAGTTTAAAATCACAATAACTTTCTTAATCTATGTCCTATCGTTAAATGGTTGATGTCAGTGAATTGCGGACATCCTGCGCTTTAATTTAAGTCTAAACATGATTATTTTCCGTCCATCACTTCTATCACTATAACGATTTTATTAATTATTTATGGTGTATCTTATATTTATAAGTCTATTACACCAAATTTAATTATTTATATTAAAACACTTTTTAAATAAACGCTCTGAGTCCATATCTCAACTGGTTTGATTCAAAACTTGGGAATAATTGTTCCCTAAACAATATCTCGTTATGGCGTCTTTAGGCGTCCATATTTGATTTTTCATAAATGTATTTAAAACTAATTTTCCTTATTTAATACTAGTAATATTGCAATCTAATAATACTAGAAACGCCTATTTACATAATTTTACACTAGAATATTTGTACATGACTGTATTTAATCTACTATTTACATTGTTTTAGTCCCCTCCTATCTCTCTTATACAATTGTTACCTTATTTCTGGTTTTTTCTATATAAATTATATCATGTACTAATTGTAATTAGTGTACACTCATTGTACCCAATTCACTCCATATAATGGTTAGCTTTTAGCTAGCTCAGAACCCTTCAATTTTTCAGTAATGGGTCTGTTTACATTGTGTCATATTATGGTAGTCATTTATTTTTATTAAAACAATAATTAAATTGTTATTGTTACACTTGGTTTGGGTTTCCAAAGTAGTATTAGACATTATTCTGACTCTTGATAATGTTTTCATTTACTTTTAAACAAGTTTATATGTTACATTTTTCATAAGTAACTTGCTCCTCATGGTTTGTTTACATCTGGGTTCCTTCATCATAGTCATTTGGTTTTTAATTATTTGTATATAAAATGACTGTTTTCATGGTCATAGTCTGTTCTCAAAGTAGCATTGGGTTTCCCTCTTACTACTGGTAACACTCTTAACAATCTGTGTTCAATCTTTAATACAGTATTTTTCTTAACTAGTTGGTTATACAATGGTTCAGCTTACTTCTGGTTATATGTACATAGTTAGTTAGTTTACAATATTTTGGTTACAATACTGTTATTATTATGTTCAGAATCTGTTCTCACAGTAGTACCAGATGTTTATCTAACTACTGGTAATACTTTTATTAACATTGGTATTTGTTTTGATATTGTATTTTGTCTAACTAAATTGGCATACTTGTTCCATTTCTTCTATCTCTGTGCCATCATATTTGATCTGTTTCATTTACATTGTGTTGTAATATAATACACTGTTTATTAGGATTTATTATTATTTATAAGAAATTCTTGATTGATATCATAGTTGATGGTCATTTATTTACATTAACATGTATGATTTTCTGTTTCATAGGTGTCTTCCCTATGGGGTTATGTAACAATGTACAACATGTTTTAATGCAGTATTTTGCTCCTACTAACATGACTTCAGTATGGTATCTTACTATAATATTTTAATTATTTTGTTACACATGTTTATACAACTCCTTCTTAAACAATAACACAAATCTTTTTGTATTAATTACAATATCTCTCTGGTCATTGGTTGACTTTAATTCCTGTCACTTTGTTTGATGCATAACAAAGGATTTTTTATTTATTGTCAGTTCTCTATGAACAATAATATAATTGTTCGATTTTATTCTATTCTGGTGGTCTTTTGATTATCTATATTGATCACAGTCTCTATTAAATTAGTCACACTAATTGTCTGTGTTTATTTGACTATTTTAATTCTTGCTGTTTCACTATGAAATTAACATATCTTCTTACACTATAAACTTTATCACTGGGATTGTTTGTGTGGTTTATTCAGTTGAAATTAGTTAACTATTCACAGGTTTCACATCTATATTAAGTACTCACTGTAATTGTTTGTGGTTCCTTAAATGTTAAACATTGTTTTTCTTTTCATATTTGATAATCACCATTCCTTTGGTCACTTATATAGTCTCTAGTACACTTGGTTTATGTTGAGTCCTTGCATGATCTATCCATTTTCTTCTCTCTTCATGGTACGCTTCCTTGTCCTTCTTCTTTCTTCTTCTTCAATATTTTCAATTGTTTCCCTCGCTGTTGGAGTTTATTGGTCCTTATTTTGTTGGTTCCCCTCACTGTTGGATCCTATTGGGTCTGGTTACTGATATTTTGTTTTGGCTCATGGTCATTTTCTTTCTTCATTTCGTATTTGATGTTGCTATGTTAATATTATCTTCCTCATCGTTGGATTTTCATATTAATATATTTGTAGATACACACTTTTATACACTTAGGTTTATTTATCTAGACATACTTCCATGCTTTTCTCTTACTTGACGTTATATTAGCTTATTTTATGTACCTACCATATTTGGTAACGTTACAAAATATATATATATATAAAGGGGTTATGTAAACAATTTTTGAACATGGGCGAAGTACAAGATAAGGATATTGGTTTCGAGTGGGATATATGGGAAAGCGAATTTAGAGGGGTTGTAGATGAAATGACAGACGAGGAGTGGGGTAATTTGTATGACAATTTAACACGGATGGAAGAACAAGAAGAGGGAATATTTGCTGAAATTAAAAAGCACAGTGATGATATTGGTAGTAAGATGACGAACGATAAAGGTAAGATAGCTGAAGTAATAGTGGTAGAAAATAAGGCAGTGAACAGGCCTAATGATACTGACGACAGTATAGGGGTGGTCGAAAAGGAGTATTCACGGGATGATGTGATGAATTTTCTGCAAACAATGTTTGATAATATAAACAAACGTTTGACGAGATGGACAAAAATTGGGATAAATTATTGCAGAAACCCGAGACAGATAAATTAAAGGAGAATACAGAAGTTGAACCAAAACAGGTAAGTGACAGTGGTGGTAGGTAATATAACGAAAAATAATGAAGGAATAGTAGACAAGGTAAGTGGTGGTGTTAATATAAGTAATTATAATGGTGAAATAATGTTAAATAAGAATAATGGTTATATAGCTGAAAATGGGGTATCTAAGAATGATATGGTAAGTAACAGTGGTGAAATTAAAAACGTGGTGTTAGAGTGTAAGGTTGTGAGCAGAGAAAGTGTGGAAGAAATGGGGAGTGTGTATGATGGAAATGTAGAGGGGCAAAGGGCAAATGTTCCCCAAGTTTATGTTGAAACAGAGGTTTCACAGGTTGTTAATGAGGACAGAGTTTCCTCCTGTAGTTGTATGGAAGACAAGGTGTATTCAGATGGTCCCTGTATTTTTTGTGGTTTACCTGGTAGTAGAGGTAATAAGTATTTAGTGGTGCCCTTTGCATGGAGTGAGAGAGAAAATGTGATATGGTGTTGTGATGAGAGAAAGAGAGAGATAGAGATTTTTGAAATAAATAGAGGTTATGAAAGGTTGGTGCAGGTGTTAGATATTGAGAGAGATGAAAAAAGTAGCTTACCTGGTAAAATGGAGATGGATAATTATTTTGGTGATGATGATAAAATAACTGACTTGATGTTGAGTAAAATTACTGATGGAGACTGGACAAAAATAACTAATATTGACAAGGTGTATGAAATAATAAAAGGAAATAATCCTATAAAATATAATGGTACAATGAATGACATAGAGGTAATGGGGTATTATATTAATAATAATAATAAATGGAGTGGGAGTAAGAATGAGAAGTGTTATTAAAAAATAAGACTGTTACACGATGATGGAGGTTGAATTAAAAAATCAATGTATGGACATTCTAAATATTTTAATTTGTGGTTATGACCCTGCTGAATTAGGAAATGAAGTGTGGTAAACAGAAAATAATGACTAAGAATTTGTAAATAATCTAGTGAAATTAATTGTTTGTATTGTAACAAGTATGTAATGTAAACAATGTGTGTAGGTAGCAGAAATTGATTTTAATAATAATAGTATTTTATTAGACAAAATAAATAATGAGTTTGTCATAAAGGAAATGTACTTGTTTTGAAGTAGGGTAATTAAAATATGTTGTATTTTTAATAATTGACGGAATTACAGTAATTTGAGATGTTTAAATATTTTTGATTGATTTAAAATGGTATATAATTGAAGTTTGATGATGAATTTAAATGATTTTATGAAATCTAAATTTGATAATAATTAATAAACAAATAAATGTTAAATTGTATTTAGTTTGTGGAATAACATGGTTGTTAAAATGTTTCAGAAGGTACATGGAGTTATTGGTGTTTGGTGTTGATATTTTGTGTTTATGACAGTATGTGAGTAATGTACTGTAAGTATGAATTTTATAATGCAATTTATATAAATCAAAATGTTCAATGTCTAAATAGCAAATTTTAAATGAAATGTTATAAAGAAAATTTTTGGAAAAGTTAATGGTATAGTAAATAATAAATAATTGATAATTAATTAATAGAAGTTCAATTAAAATTAAAATATAATGTTTATAATTTTATATGCAAATGTAAGGATGTAAGGTGTGTAATTTCTGATCAACCTTAAATGTGAATTGTTTGTTTTAATGGAATAATCACAACGTTAATTATGAGTATATTGTATGTATTATGTTAAGAATGAAAAATCAAGTAATTAATATACCCAAACATATAAGAGTTGACCTTCTGTGAACTGTAGTAGCAGTGTCAGCGTTGGCCTTATGTCTTTTGGTAGTTTCCCCACATTTTGGGCGGTCACGGTTTCACCAGGCCTTGACCGTGGAATTATGTAAGTAGTTACAAAATTGGTGAATTTTGAGGTTGAACCAGGGGGTAAACGGGAAACTACATAACTATAGAACAGCGGCTATCGTTGAAGGTGTCGATAGTGCCGTGATTAAGGGTGTGTGAATCATTTTAGTAGGATTACTGGTGTCCTCGGACATTAGTAATACCGAATTTTTATGTAACGCTGAACCAAGAACGGTATAGTCAGCGATTATACCTTATACATGTAACTTCAGTTCTTGGGGATGCAAATGGACGCCACAGTCCAACACCAATAAGCAATAGTGTGTGTGTGGTAAAGGAGCTGGCAAGTATAAGCCAGGGGGGTATAAGGGGGGACTTAGTAACGATGTAGTGGGAGTGTAGCTGTAAATTCAGCGAGAGGGTGACGACCTCTGTAAACAGCGGGCGGTCAGCTTATAACATGACTCTATAGAGAGAGTTGGGGGTTGACAATCCATAGAGCTGTTCAGTAACTGTTGCTATGACTATGTCTCAATGAGTAGCGATTTATGTCCCTATGAGAGCAAAATGATTTTAAGTACCAGATGTAACTTGTAATGAATTCAAATAACATTGTAGGATTAACTATATAATTTTGTGTATGTGTATTAATTGTATGTAGTATGTTAGATATAAGGATTGTAAAAATATGTATTTCGTATAATTGTAGAATGTATCTATAGTAAGGTCATTCACCTTGCCAAGAAAATCAGCTGATCAGCTGTAGTATATCACTTACAAATAATTTACAAATTTTTCAATGCCATTAAATGTTTGAATATAATTAAGAGATTTTTCAACGTGGTTAAAAGATTTTAATTTAAATGATGGTAAAATGAATTGAGATAGTTAAGAATTTTAAATGGTTTGTAAAAGGTAGAATTTGGGTGATTATTATTTTGTTAGGACATTTAGATCAGTCCAAGTTAAGTTTAGAAGGGGAGTCGAACAAAGTAAGATTGTTGAATAAAAGTAATGTAGAATTTGAGATGTAATAGTGACATAGTAGCTATGGGGAAAATATGTAGAGTAATGATTGATATATTGAGGTAATAAATAAATGGAGATATTTTGTAAACGAAAAGTGATGTAATGGGAGAGTAATTAGTTGATGGGTAATTTTGTAAAGGGGGTGGTGTGGTAAGGAGTCCACAACAAAAGGCGTTGTGGCGGGTAGTAGTGGGTTTTCAGGGAGTGATTGCCGGGTAAATAGGAAGGGCAAGATGTGGAGCACGGTGGTGAGATGAGGGAACACACATCCTGAGTACAAAATGGGTAGAGAGTATTTTGTTGTAGGGGTAGAATGAGTAAATGGGAGTTAGAGTAGTAAGTTGGTGGAGACAGATGTTTTGAGAGATGGGTGTCATACTAGTTAAAGCTGTTAAGTGAGTATTCGAGTCATAAGGGGAGTAAGATTATATGTAAATGCCAAGTGTAAATGGAAATGTTATAAATAATAGAGTCACCCAAACTAATTGAGAATGAAAATGTTAAAGAAAGAAAGTCATAGTTAAAATATATAAATAATTGAAACAAGTGACAGATTTTAATAGAAGCTGAAAACCATTCAAGCTAAAATGTGTAAATTTTGGTCAATTTAAAAGTAAATTTTATTGTTTATAGTAAGATGAAAATAACCATGTTAATTTTGTATGTCTTATTTTATTATATGGTATTGTGTTTAAAGGTAAAGAATTTTAAAGATGTTCTATGTACTTTATGATGTAGCCCTGTGTATAACATATGTATGTCAAGGGCATTGACTTGACCTAGAGAGATCAGCTGATGACTGATGTTGGGGACAGAACCATTTTTCTGAGGTTTTGTTTCTTGATTACATTGAATTTTTTTTTTTTTTTTTTTTTTTTTTTTTTTTTTTTTTTTTTTTTGAAAAAAGAAATTTTGAAGAAAAAAAAATTTATTTTAGACCTGCCATATAGATGAGGTTTGAGTTTCAAGTATGTTATTGTTTATGTGTATTACTAGTGTAGTTATTGAATTACATTGTTGAGTATATATATATGTAACTAAATGTTAGGATAAGCGAATTAATGATTTAATAAGATGTTCAATTTGTGGTTTTTATGATTATTAGTAGTAAGGAAGAAAATTGATAGATTTGATAGATTCAGGTAAAAGATTCTTTATTTTTTGATTTTTGGATAAAGTAATGGAGATATCACAAGTTAATTTTGAACTTGAGTGAATTTTTGAAGTTAAAGATAAATATGCAATGAATGTTAAATAAGGAATTTGTTAGGGTTGTTAAGGAATATGTGTATGCGCCTAGTATGTGCCAAAGGCGACCCAGTATGCATGTAAGGGGGAACATATCGGTTGAGGATCTGGCATGGTATAAGACCAAGGGTTTGGATTTTGGGGGGTGGCATGTTAGAAGGTTAGGTGCGCTGTGGTGCGTGTCTGTTCGATTTTATGGTGTTGGGATCTCGTATAGAGAAGTCCAGTAATACCATTCAGGCGCAGCCATAGTCGCCGAGCTAGGGGGGTAGTTTACCCATGATGCGTTAAGGATTAATGGGGGGTTGTTGGCACCATATCCTCTCCGATCCTCTTAGGGGTTTAGCAATGAGAGTTCTTCTGTTCCTGCAGAAGATCTCTCATTGGGGGGGGGGATTGTAATGGGGCTAAAATAGGGAGAGGGTTTTATTTCATTTTTAATATAAAATTGTTTTCCATCTGTGTGGCCAGTCCCATGTATCGTCAAACAAAGCAACTGTGAGGTGAAGTTGTGTAAGAAGTCGGTACAATGGAATGCGGCATGAATGCCAACACAATTGAATTCTAAGAAATCCAGGGTTGTGTGGCTCACACAAACGCACGATCACCAGCGGGGCGCACAAACGATGCTGAGACACGAAACCAATATGGCCCGAAGGTAACTAATTTTGTTAGCACGTGGTCCCATGCTGACGGAAGTATTGACAAGAATACACCTATTTAGTGGCGTAACCAGTGGACTCAAAATTTTGTCGACGTCCAACACACGTAAATAACACGTGTTGAATGAGCAGTGACGAAGACTTAACAGCGACAAAATTTGGTAGCAGGAAAGGCGGTGACATCCGCCCGCATGTAACGTCGGTCGACTTACCGACGTGGCGTCGGCTGGACGCTCGCTAAGGTTCGTGGGCCCCACCTAAATTTAAAGTTATTACGTAGAAGTGTTGTCCAACAATAAAAGTGAATAAAACCAGAAGAGTGAGTCGGTGAAGTGGACGGAAAGGTGGAAGTGTAAATAAACTCTTTCGGTCTTTAAGAATATGTGGCCACAAGAAAAGGGACGCCGGTGGGGCAATCCATAACAAATAATTACATTTTTTTTTTTAAAGGGGTTTTATAATGGTACGAATGTGCGTGCGAGCAGGCTGGGCTGTTTTATATAATATAAGAAATCTATTTTAAAATTTATTTCTGTTTTTTGTCTTAATGGTTGAAGAAGAACAGTAAACCTATTTATGTCACCATATAAAATGTGTTAGTTTAGTTATTTCGTCATTACCACTTCCTAGTATTCTGTGCTGAAAGATTCGTCTAACGTTTCCGGGTTTCTTCTGAAATTTTATTGGGGAGTTGTCAGATTGCAAAATTGTCCCATTTTTTATTAAGGTAGAGTGTTAAGGTTTCGACGTATAGCCTAAAACATCGTGGCGACTCTAGGCTTCTGATTGAAATTTATACAAGGTAAGTAAGCGAAGAAAAGATCACAGGTAAGTTCCTGGCAGTATTTTTATTTTATTTATTTCGATTTATTTGTTCCTCAACATTGTGAAGTCATTTTTAATAACAATATATTATGTTTATTATGTAACAAGTATAAAACATGTTATTTTGGAGGGCTTATAAAATGTTTAAGGGATATTATATGTTTACAAAATAAATGGGACTACGCCCCGAGGCATAGTAACGTGCGTGTTTGGCACATAGTTCAGTAGAGTCATTTTCATATGTACGTAGTCTTTTTGATAATAAAAGGTAATGTCATTGGTAAATAATATAAGCCAGAGTAAGTTATTTCAGGTAATACATTCCGCAAGTACTGGTTCGCTACCATGAATTCTGACCTTAGGTAAGTATACATATTTTGTGTATTTCAGGTTGCAACATGGCGCCCGATGAAAATTTCAAAATATAAATTATCGATATTACAAAATAATAAAAAGTAATTAAATAAATAAAGTTACATGACATAGCAATGGAAAGGCTTAAATGTGAAGTACTGTAAATTACGTAACTGTAAATTAATAGCCAGATTTACAATCTGAATATCTGCATTAAAATGCGAATAAAGATGACATGCCATTACATCACTATTTGAAGTTTATTTTTAAAAATTATCTAGATACGTACACGTACGAATAGTCTAACTGTGACAAACTACATTGCCTGTCCTAATAATTATGAACGATGCATAAACTATTGATTACACTTAAACACATCGACTTCAGACTTCAATACACAGCATATTGAGACCTGAGATCACCATTCAGCATCTGAGCCAAACACAGTGCATACAGAAACTTTCTCCAGACATGGAACAAGATGTACATATGGAATTACTTTATTCAAAATGACAGTAAATTTATGATTATTTATAGTACATTTATTTATCTATCAATATTATGAACATCTATACACTTGGACTATTGGTTATTTTATATTCAGTGTGTGTTAGCTAAACATGGACAAAATTCAATTTGAGTACATTTGACTTTAGCAGTGTAGATTGTTGGCACTTGTAACCCTTAACTTTTTCGTAACTTTTATTTATTCAATTTACGGTTACTACTCCCACTTACCTTTTATTTTTGATCTGGCCGGATCGTGTAGTGGGGCGAACCCATTTCGTTCGACGAACTCTGACAGTACATAAACGAATTAGGGCCTTGAAAGAATTTAACTCTCAATTTTATGGAAGAGAAATTAGATTTTTTTATTAATTAGAAATATTGAAATTATAAATCTTCGTGTTACATGTTGTGCAACTCTTGCACCTTACTGACTATGGCTTACCTTATCCTTTATACAGATACAAACAATTATATATTTCACACATAAACAGCCCAGCATTGCTCACGCACACACATACACAGAATTTATAATGCCCTTATCATTTTATATTAATCCCACCCCAGCCCTTACGTAAACCGTTGGCACGTGGCTCGTACGCGCACTCATCGTTTTGGGAAAATGTTTGATTGCTATATTTCCGAAAAATACTGATTTCACTTCTCCAGGCTGGATTGACCGCAGTCACATAAAAATTACTATAGTTCCACTTTGTTTTACGATTAAATTAAAACTTTTTTCGACGAGCCTACTTTGGTCGTCCCGGCGCCGGTGGATTCAACTGGTAGACTGGGAACGGTAACGCAACAGGTACTGCCGAGATGGTCTCATACTTTCGACGGAAAACACTGCCTTGCTCTTCGTCGTCGAAGCTTCGTTATATGCCATGCATGTAGTTTTTGGAGCTAATACAGCATATGATCTCAGCTAGGCATTGGCTGACGTCATTAAAGTAGGCAGTCCTTAGCAGCACTTCCTGACGATCTGTGAAGAGACGATGAATAATTTTGCGCTCTAGCCATCTTGGGTTTTTAGTTGAGAGCGTCCCTTGGAGCGCCTGCGTGAGTAGTTGCGCTCGTGCGTCGACACACATGTACAGATTTCTTAGAATTTCGTGGAGGTGCGAATTCCTTAGCCGAATGACACAATACAGTAAATGCGTCTCGCCTTTGTTACACCACTGTTTCTCAACACCGTTCTCTAATAATGGAATGAATATTTGGCGTACTATAAAACTTTCACCATAATTTTTAGAAAAGCCCGCCCAAAATGAAATAAATAAAAAATATAATTACCCCATACGGTAAAAAATAAAAACACCCAAAATTGACACGCTACACACTCAGGTAAGCCGGATACAAGTGTAAGACGTGCAAAACCTCAAAATGACCAAGTTTGTGAGATCAAGTGCAGAACACAATCAAAGAGTGGTAATAATTGAAGCGCTTTGTAACGGGTCAAATTTATGGGTATTTTATTTTATTACATTTTTCGGGGATTTATAAAAATATTTGTGAAATTTAATTTCAACAGAGACAAACCACGTGTTGTAAGAGCAGTTTTTAACAAAGGCGACGCAGTAATATCACGTTGTGCAATCGGTAGAGGAATTTACCAAGCCTCATTTCCAAGAACTTTGTTTGTGTGTGACCGTGCGCTCGTATGCATGACACAGGCATACGCGCGGGGTGACGCTACTTGTAAAACCGCAAAGATGGTGAAGAGCACATTTTCTGGTCGCCTCCTTGACTAAGGCGACGGATATAAGAATTAAGTCACGCCCATCTCGTGACGTTAGCCAGTGCCTAACCGATATCCGAATACAACTAACACAACACCAACAGCATGAATTAAATGGGAAGAAACTACGACGAACAACCATGAGGCTTTGACTTCCAGATAAAACGACGAAATCGAGTTGGCCACGAACTTATAGCCGATCTGCCCAGTTCGTCACAAACAGTACCTGCAGGTACAACCCTACGGGGTTCTCTTTTAAAAATTTTAAAAATGTACCAGTAAAACTGAACTAACAGTTTTTAAACAAGTGACAGTGGAGTGAGTAATAGACCAGAAAATACCAAAGTCGATTTCGGACGTAACTAAATACAAAAAATGCGGAATTCATAGTTCGAACTAAAACCGCGTGCCGGCAGGGATGGGTGTTTTATTTCCAAATGTTAAGGGGTTTTAAAATAATGCAGGTGTGGATGTGTGAGTGAGCAAAGCTGGGCTGTTTATGTTTGTGTGTGCTATATAAAAGGTAAGGTAATTATTATGTTTTTGTATTAATCATTATATATTTCTAAGGCTGTAATTAAAAATGTAAAAAACCAGCGGAGAGAATAACAATTTTTTTCTGATTTTATACATGTCTAAGACGTTTAACAATCATAAAAATAAAAACCAGTATCTTTCAAATGATAAATTTTGTTAATTAAATTCATTCAAAAACCTTATTTCATTTGATGTGCTGTCAAGTTCGCCGTACGAACGAGGTTCGTCCCCACTTGGAGATCCGGCCAGATCTAAAGTTAAAGGTAAGTGGGAGTTTACAGTTTCATTAATAAATAAAAAAGTAACCGAGTGTTACAATTGGTGCCGTGATAGCAGGATGTAATATAACAAAAATTTGTATTACGCTGGCCTATATGTTGACAGTACATTGAATGAAGTACGGTTGCGAAAGTGAAACTGCATTTATGTAAACTTGCGTAATTATGGTATAAGGTTGATTTTATGTATGTTATAATATAAGGTTTTGGAAAGAGATTAATCATTGGTAGTTATTACGTAAGTAAAAATAAATCAGTTAAAAATGTCTGAGAATACTAAAAGTAATATAACCAACGTAGAGATGAGTGAAAGTGACCTTGAATCGCAGTCGCTGAATGAAAGTGGTATGCTGACAGTTGAGCCGAGCGCTGTTACAGAAACAGCTGTTGGCGGTAATGTAATCGTTCATTCCACTCCAATTGCTGCCCATATACAATTAAGCGAAACAGATGTTGATTCTGGGATTCAGTTAACCCCAGTTTCAACAAATAAAAATAAACAATCCGATGACATGGATATAATGAGTTTTTTACGAAAGATGGACAGTAAATTTGAGAGTAAATTGGACCAATTAACTAATGACTTTAATGAACAGAAAATAAAATGTGAACAGCAGAATATTCAAAACGAGATTAATTTTAAAGAAATTAAAGACCAGAATACTCAGTTTCAGCAGAGTATTAGTGTAAAATTTGATGAGTTAATAAATAATATACAAGAAAAGAATGAACGGTTAGAAAATACCAATGAAATAATAAAAAATAATTTGAATAAACTAGAACAGAGTAAGAGCCATACAAATGAAAATTGTAATGGCAATGTTGTATTAGATGAAGAGTTAACAAATGAAAATAGTATTGAGAATAGTGATGGAATTGAAAATGTAGTATCTGAGAGTACTGATGTAATGATGAAATGTTAATGATGATGAATGTATCTGTGATAATGAAATGTTAATGTGTGTTAATGAGTTAGAGAGAGTGGAAAGATAGTATAGTGGTAGAATGGGGGCAGAGGGTAAATTTTTTACGAGGTAGAATGGGGGGGGTGAAGAAAGATCTTCACGTATGTATTGTGTAGACAAGTGTGCTACAAATAATTGTTTTTTGAAGTTTTTTGTTTTTCCTGGAGAAGTCAGGAAAGGTTTAATTGAATTAGTACCCTCTGTGTGGAATGATTTTATAAGTATGAGATGGTGTTATGATGAGAGAGAGTTAGAAGTATATAATTTAAAGAGAGATTATGGTGAGTTGGAAGAAATATTAGAAGAGTATTTAAATAATAATGATTTAATTTATAATAAAAAAGTAACTGACCAGATATTGGAAATATTTACTAACGGAGAGTTAACAGATATACTTAATGTTGACTTGTTTCATGACTATTTTGGTAAAACAGATGAATTTGATTTTTGTGGTTACGACACACAAGACAGTAATTTGTGTGTCAATAAAATTGAACAGTGCTATATAAAACAAAGATTAATTTTTGACGATGGAGGGTAGACTATAAAACAATAAAGGACAATTATAAATATTTTTGTTTTGTGGTTTTGACCTGGCAGATTTGGACAGTGAAGTGGGAAAAAATGGAACAGTTAATAACAAAAGTTTGTAAATAAATGCTTAATAAATTTATTTGTGTGTATTGTAGAATGTCAAGTAAACAAGTGTGTAGATGATTGTTGTAATAATAATATTAATGTTTGCAAGTTCAATAAATAACCGAATTAATTTTGGTGACAATAATTGGCTAATTGTAATTGTGGTGATGGCAATGGAAGTTGTATTTTCAGTAATTAATTTGATCAAAATAATTTGAGATGTTTTAAATATTCTGATTTATTTAAATGTTGTGTAATTAAATTTTCTATGGAATTGAAATTATTTTATGAGATTTGTGAATTTGGTAATTAAATGTTAAATTGTTAGATATGAAATAACATCTTGTTAAATGTTTCAGAGGTTACGTGAAAGTATTGGTGCATGGTGTATATATTTTGTGTATGTCAGTTTAAATGGACTGTAAGTATAAAAATTTTTATAGTACGAATCAAGTATAATAAAAATGTTTACAGGTGTAACTCAGATGAAAAGATTTTAATTCAATAATGAGATGATTTGAAATAATGGTGTGAAATAAAAATGATAATTAAAAAATTTAATAATAACTGAAAGATGATATATAATAATTATTAATAAATTTGAAAATTTTAAGGTGATGAATGAGTTAAATGATTAATGATTGATGAAAATGTTATAGTAGAATGTTGTATATAAAAAAGGTTATTATTTAGGTATTAAGGTGCTACCGCTGGGGTGGCCTGTGCCCTAGTAGATAGTGAAATGGGTTGGGGGTAACAGAGAGTGTTACCTCCATCGGAGGCCAACATGGCGAAAATGTGCGGTACAACTTTTTGTACAAATTTAATTTGTACCCTGATAGACGCTCGTGCCGCACATAACAATGACGTATAGAACAGGCACTGAAATGAAAGTTAGATTGCCCCGACTTTTCGGGCGATTACTGCCTTACCAGCACTAATCGTGGCTTTGGCTAGCGGTCAGCTATGGCCATATCAAGTCCCTTGACCATAGCTGACTTGAAATTGGTTGATAATAGAAATTAAATGGGGGGTGACACTAGGGGAAATCCAGGAACTATGGAACAGCGGCTGCCACTCTGTCCGCGTGGGGACAGCATAGCCAGGTGGTAGACCCGTTTTAAGGGCGAGTCAATATAAAACAAGGATATGTTGATATCCACAAACGTTAAAATGTAAATGCCGAAGCAAAGACACGGAGATGTCCAATTCCTCCAAATATGCAGTCTTTGTGGAAGCAAGAAGGCGCTACAGTCTTACATAAATTACAATAGTGTGTGATATATCGTTTTATTGATATTTACATTTCTTGATAATAGGTTACTGTTCACTATTTATTAACTGAATTCTTCGAGCGCCATCTTGTTATCAACTACGTATGAAAAAATATACGTACTTACCGTTTTTTGGGTCCTCAGGTTCTTTTTTGGCGAACAGGAGATCAGAATGGTTTATTTGCAATAACTAATTTAATTCACATTTAACTATCCAGATCAATATTATTTTATTAGATTCTCAAAAAGAAACACCATTAAGTTATAAATTTTTCGGTCAAAATACAAAATTTCTTTTCTCCCTTATACCTATTAACTTTCGTAATTTAAGTGTGTTTAAGTATTCGTAAAAATGATCATTTTGCTTAAGCAGTTTTCAAACTAAGATATAACATAAATACAGACAATTCTCTACAACTAATACATAGCTAAAACCAGCGCTTACACACACACACACATAATCATTCCCCGATTTTAAGAGCTCATAATTAGAAAGTGTTAAAATTTTGAATATTAAACCATAGTTGAAGATTTGTGTTTTCTTTATATTGTTGTAGGTTACTTAGCTGCTTTTTAAGTCCAGAAGAAGTCATGATTTTTTAAGTCCACGCACACGAGTTTGTTTTAATTAACACTCAGTTTTATATTTCCACCACGGTCATCATTCCAAGAAAACTGTTCCTTTTACTTGATTTAGATATGCTTTAAGTTACATTTTGGTTGTTTTTTCGGTCTTCACATTTTAGGTACGGGCCCGCACTTACTGCCGAAACTTTTATACAGACCACTCGTTAGTGGTGATGAAGTAGGACTGGGGTGAGAAATAGGCGCTATTTTGTGAAGCAGCTGTTGTTCGTTCAATTCTTATTGTCTTAAAGTTTATATCACTCCGCCAGCTGCATGTCACCGTTATGTAACGGAATTACTCATCAAGGATAGGCTCTGACGTAACGCTCGCCTGATGTTTCATTGCATAATTTGTTTACCGTTACATAATGTGTTTACTGGTTTTGTGTTCGTCATTGTCTGACCTTGACACAGCTTGTCGGCTATTAAAACTGTTTATATGAATATTATTAAACAAGTCTGTATTCATAAGGTTAACAGCAGTGCAGCCACGTTGCGATCGTTTCAAAATAACAAATTTACCCAAGTCTATAATTTCTGTCCCTATCACTCAACAAGGGATAAAGTTATTATTATTTATTTATAAAAAAAATACAAAATATGTTATTTATTATCAATAAAATATAAACTTCTTTACCTTGTCTCAGGTAGGCCCCAAAAATGCCCCGCTACAATACCCCCTCAATGAGATATTTTATGCCGAAGCATAAAAAATCTCATTGACACATTCATACTTGCTAAAGGGATCAGCCAGGATATGTCGCCACAACCCCCTGTATGGTTTACAAAAAAGAATAATCAACTCACCCTTGGTCCGGTGACTGTGACCGCATCTGCATGACAATACTGGACTTCTCTCTCGAGATCCCAACACCGTAGAGTCAGACAGATACTCAACGCCCCTGCTCTGACGCGCAGGCCAGCTCAGGTCCGCCGCCACAGCATCACCAAACACTGAAACAACAAATCAAAATATTAAATAGTGGCCTTATACAACACCATATCCCCAACTGATCTGTTCCCCCCTAGCGGTGCTGGTTTGCGCTAAGAAGCACTGGTTTTGTTTTTACTCACTTATTACTAACATGTATATATCAGAATACCTAACATAACTTAACATAAGAAAACACAGTACATTAATAATTCATTTTAAAATAAACAACTTACAATTAAAATGTTACACACTTTATATCATTAAATTGGCATATAAAATCAAAAAATTACTTTTAAACTTGATTTACTCTTATTAATTCGTTTCTCAAAATTACAAATTTTTTTTTTTTTTTTTTTTTTTTTTTTTTTTTTTTTTTTTTTTTCCAATTCTGGCCATCATTATTCCATTTCATTACTTTGGGTGATTCTATGTTATTCATTATTTCATTATAATTTACTTCATCCATTTGGCATTTATTCATAATCTTACCCCTTTTATTACTCTAATGCTCCCTTACAAAATCTTTAACTAGTATGACACCCCACTATCAAAATCTACTAACCCTTCTCTACCTCTAACTACTTACTATTTTAACTCCAATCGCCACCTTCTACTCTTATATAAAAAAATACTCTCTAACCCTTTGTACACAGGATACGTGTTTCCTTCCCAAAACTCATTCCCTTATGTTGGTCCCTGGACTCACCCTAGGTAACCCTTTCCGGCGCCAATCGGTCCCTATCCCGTCCCAACCCTTATGTTGCGGACTCCCACATTACACTACCACTACTACAAAATTGCCATCCCCAAAAAATCTCAATCTCATAACCTCACTACAATTACAACAAATTAACATCAACAAATAAACAATATATCGCTCCAAACTCTACATAAACTCTCCATTTCTACTGTGTCTCCACTTATACTTCTCAAATTCTATAACATTACATTAACTCAAAACAACATTGTATTATTTTCATCTCTCATTCTCTTTAACTTTTACTTCGATTTGAACAGATCTATGTCCCACAAAATTCAACTTGAACTGATTCAAACATTTTATTCAACTAATTACTATCACCCATTTCTATCTTTTACAACCCATTGAAAATTTTAAATTTACAACTATTTTCATTTTATTTTTAAATCTATAAACACATTGAAAACATATTATTATATTTTTATAATACTTATTCCTAACATACTAATGCAATCAACACAATAAGACATAATAACACAATATAAGAAGTAGTTAGTGCATCTATTTTTTAAATTCAAACAAAATTATTGAGTAGCAAATCATCATTATTAATTAAAATATATCAAATTTTTAATACGTTATCCCCTTGGATAACCTCCCAGCCACACACACTATTTCAGATTATGGAGGACTGTTTCGCCCTTTTCGCTTCCACAGAGACTGTATATTTTGGAGCAGGGTTTTACCTCTCCGTGTCTCTGCTTCCGCTGTTAAGTTTAAAATTGTTGAACATCAACATGTTCTCGTTAATAATTATACACCCTTAAACGGATCTACCACCTGGCTCTGCTGTTCCTTCTCGAACAGAGTGGCAGCCGCTGTTCCATAGTTTGGTGATTCCCCTTTTATTACCCCCCATCAATTTCAAAATGCACCTTTACAACGATAACAGCTATGGCCAGTTATGGCAGCGCGCAATCGTAATGTGCCCCAACCATAGCTGTTAAAGCTAAACCAATTCCACGGTCAGGGTTCGGTGAGGCCGTGACCGCCCGAAAAGTTGGGGAATCACAAGTAAAATTAAATTTACGAATTTATATTTAAATGACAATATTAATTTAGATGGGGTTTTAACCCACTTTATATGGAAGCTTAACCATTATTAACATAAAATATTAAATACAACATCTACAACCTTCCCCCATAGCAGTTCCACACTACACTGTTATAATACATCACATAACACAATACACAAATAGCAATAAACCTGGATTGTTAGCATACATCAAACAAACAATTCTCTTTTAAATAATTTATATAAAATTTATAAACATTATTATTTAAAATTTTTTATTAACTCTTTTTTATTTATCATCATTATGAATTTATCCTGTGTTGCAATCAGATTTTCAAAAATTCTAAATTTATTATTAACACATATTTTTAATCATTATGTTCCACAAAATTCCACAAAATAAACCATTTAACATTTATTTATTTATTAATTATTATTAAATCAGAATCTCATTACACAATTTAAATTCCTTATAAAATTAAAACACATAACATTCAATCACAATATCTAAACATCTCAACTTATTTAATTCAATTGATTATTAAAATTGAATATTCATTTGATTATTAAAATAACATATTTCAATTATTATCAAATCATTAACTATTGTCTTCATAATTATTTTGTTATTTAATTATAATGCAAAAATATTAATAATATTATTATTATTTACACAACATTTTCTAAAACATATACCCATTACTTTTCTAACATTTCACAATACACAAATGAATTCAATATTATTTACAAAATATGCGTCAAAACTGTTCAAGTGTATCTCACTTCAGGTGTCCAAATCAGCAAGGTCATTACCAAAAATTTACAATATTTAAAAATGTCCCAACACTGATCTTTTAGCTCATCCTCCATCGTCCCAAATCAACCTTGGTTTTATATAACACTGTTGCTTTTTATTTACAAACAAATGGTTACTTTGTGTGTCATAACCAGAACAATCAAATTCACTCATTTTACCAGAATACTCATTAAACCAGTCTACGTTAAGTATTTTTGTTAAGTCTCCGTCATTACATTCATTCACTATCGGTCTAATTATTTTTATCAAATCATTGTAATCATTATTATTCAAATATATTTCTAAGCCTTCTTTCCATTCATCATACTTTCTATTCAAATTATACAATTCTGTTACATACCATTCTCTATTTACCTCTCTCTCTTCATAACACCACATCACATTCTCACAATTATTCCGGACAGAGGGTACAACATTATACAACATTACTTCATTTAACAATAAGGGTCTCTTGCCCTGAAAAAACAACATTAAATCATCATCATCATTATAAACAATAAGGGGAAAATTTGCCCTCTGTCCCCATTCAATTACTACATTATTCTTCCACTTTCTTTCTATTTCATAAACACTCATTAACATTTCATTATCGCATTCTAAAACTTCATCAGCACTATTTGTTATTATATTTTCATCATTATTCTTCACCCCCACTATACTCTCAAAATTGTCTACTATTTCGTCATTTTTACATTTTGTCTTACTTAAAACATTGTCACCTAATTTCTCGAACTTCTGTTCTAACTTATTTAAACCGTTTTTTGGGTCCTCAGGTTCTTTTTTGGCGAACAGGAGATCAGAATGGTTTATTTGCAATAACTAATTTAATTCACATTTAACTATCCAGATCAATATTATTTTATTAGATTCTCAAAAAGAAACACCATTAAGTTATAAATTTTTCGGTCAAAATACAAAATTTCTTTTCTCCCTTATACCTATTAACTTTCGTAATTTAAGTGTGTTTAAGTATTCGTAAAAATGATCATTTTGCTTAAGCAGTTTTCAAACTAAGATATAACATAAATACAGACAATTCTCTACAACTAATACATAGCTAAAACCAGCGCTTACACACACACACACATAATCATTCCCCGATTTTAAGAGCTCATAATTAGAAAGTGTTAAAATTTTGAATATTAAACCATAGTTGAAGATTTGTGTTTTCTTTATATTGTTGTAGGTTACTTAGCTGCTTTTTAAGTCCAGAAGAAGTCATGATTTTTTAAGTCCACGCACACGAGTTTGTTTTAATTAACACTCAGTTTTATATTTCCACCACGGTCATCATTCCAAGAAAACTGTTCCTTTTACTTGATTTAGATATGCTTTAAGTTACATTTTGGTTGTTTTTTCGGTCTTCACATTTTAGGTACGGGCCCGCACTTACTGCCGAAACTTTTATACAGACCACTCGTTAGTGGTGATGAAGTAGGACTGGGGTGAGAAATAGGCGCTATTTTGTGAAGCAGCTGTTGTTCGTTCAATTCTTATTGTCTTAAAGTTTATATCACTCCGCCAGCTGCATGTCACCGTTATGTAACGGAATTACTCATCAAGGATAGGCTCTGACGTAACGCTCGCCTGATGTTTCATTGCATAATTTGTTTACCGTTACATAATGTGTTTACTGGTTTTGTGTTCGTCATTGTCTGACCTTGACACAGCTTGTCGGCTATTAAAACTGTTTATATGAATATTATTAAACAAGTCTGTATTCATAAGGTTAACAGCAGTGCAGCCACGTTGCGATCGTTTCAAAATAACAAATTTACCCAAGTCTATAATTTCTGTCCCTATCACTCAACAAGGGATAAAGTTATTATTATTTATTTATAAAAAAAATACAAAATATGTTATTTATTATCAATAAAATATAAACTTCTTTACCTTGTCTCAGGTAGGCCCCAAAAATGCCCCGCTACAAGTGTGTGTGGACCAGGGGGTTGCTCAGATGAGCAACGTGCTTAAATTTTGTAAATTCAAAATGATAACTAAATTTTGCTCCAATAAATGTTGGTATTCTGCTTTGATAAATAGGGTTTCATACATTCAGTATACTGTGTTCATTCTATATTTTATTGTGTTCCATGTATTATTTTATTGTGTTATAGGTAAGAATTGAAATATGTGTCTTATATAATTTGTGTGTTTTTGAAACTAAGTAAATAACTAAACCGACTGGCAGGCGGTTAACATAAATTACTAGAGTCAGAAAAAGGGGAAACAATGATGGTAGATGTAAGGATTGATAACCATATGTATTTCATGTAATCTACACAAATTTTGAAATGTGTTTTCACTTTGTTGGGAATATCAGCTGATCTGTAGTAAAATGTCACTGTTAAACTGTTTATAAACGTTCAAGGTAATGTTAAATATAATGTTTTAATGTGTTAAGGGTGTTATTTTAGATAATGAGAAAAGTAATTTGATAAAGTGAGAAATAAAGTAATGATTTGTGAAAGTTAATTAAAGACAGTTTTGGGTGATGAATATGTTATTGGGACATGTAGATCAGTCCAAGTCAAAGTTAAAGTGGTAGTAGAGAGAAAAATATTGTTTTGAGTTAATGTACTGTTGTTGTGAGTTAATGTTATAGAATTTGAGAAGTATTGATGTTGACACAGTAGATATGGGGAATATAGGTAGAGTAATGAGTGATATATTGATATTATTAAATGATGATGTTATTTTGTTGTAGTTGAAGTAAGGTAATAAGAGTGTTGATTTGGCGATGGTAATTTTGTAATAGGGGATGGTGTAATGAGGGAGTCCGCAACAAAAGGGTTGGGATGGGAAGGGACCGTTTGTCGCCGGGAAGGGGTTGCCTTAGGTAGAATCAAGGGACCAGATTAAGGAAATGAGCTTTTGGGGGGGGGGGAACACACGTATCCTAAGTACAAAGGGTTAGAGAATATTTTTTTTTTATATATTGAGAGAATGATGTAGATTGAGTTTCAGGATAAGTTGGGGTTAGCGATTGTTTGATAGATGTTTTGATAGAGATGGGTGTCATATGAGTTACAATTGTTAGCGAGTATTAGAGTCAGAGTGAGAAAGATATTATATGAATACATGCCAAGTGGCATATCAAGCTAAAATAAATAATTAAATCACCCAAAATAAAGGAAAGCGAGAATAATAAAGAAAGAGATTTATAACAAGAATATAAAATTTTTAATTGAAACCAGTGACAATTTTGATAGTGTTTGAAAATAATGTAAAGCTATAAATTGTTTATGTTGAATAATTTAAATATCGATTTGATTGTTATTTATAATAATATTTTGTTCTTTTAAAAGTTTTATTTTACTATGTTTTTATGTTTCAAGATAGAATTTTACAGATGTTTAATGTGTTCTCAGATAGAACTTGTATATAACGTATGTAGGTCAAGGTTCTTGACTTGACCCAGTTTTGATCAGCTGATGGGTGAGGTCATATACTAGGCATGTTTAGCAAGGAAAGAGAGCTAATTTTGTTTTCACTCAATTTGAACAATTTTTAAATGTTTTCAATACGGAAAGAAAATATTTTAAGAAATTTAATTTTTTGAATTTTAAAATTTTTTTGGAAATTTTTTTGAAAAAAAAAAAATCTTGATTCTGCGCCTGCCGTCTAATTGATATGTTTAACTTTGGTTACATTATTGTTTGTGTTCCAATCGTGTTTATTACTATTGAATTATTTTATTGAATTGTATGGTTAGACTCTAGGTGTAATCACATGTTAGGTTAAGGATGTTACTTATTTTAAGAAATGTTCAATTGATTTAATTTTTTTGATAACAAAAAAACTAAGGAAGAGAATTTTTTGATAAAAGATTGTAGTTTGAGTTTTGGATTTTTCACTTAGATGAAATAATAAATTTTGAAGAATACGTTAACTTTACAATATGTAGAATAGGTGTGTGTGTGTGTGTGTGTGAGCCCAGCATCTGCTAAAGGCAGCCCAGTTTGCAGAAAAAGGGGAAACATATCGGTTGAGGATCTGGCATGATCTAAGCCAGGGATTGAGGATTTTTGGGGTAGCATGATAGAAGGGGAGGTGCGCTGTGGTGCGTATCTGTTCGATTTTTCGGTGTTGGGATCTCGCACAGAGAAGTCCAGTGATCTCGTTCAGATGCGTCCATAGTCGCCGAGCCAGGGGGGTCGTTCACCCATGCAGTGTAAGAACAAGAGGGGATTGTTGGCACCAGTTCCTCACCGGTCCTCTTAGGGGTTTTATCAATGAGATTTCTTCTGTTTTCACAGAAGACCTCTCATTGAGGGGGTATTGTAACGGGTCAAATTTATGGGTATTTTATTTTATTGCATTTTTCGGGGATTTATAAAAATATTTGTGAAATTTAATTTCAACAGAGACAAACCACGTGTTGTAAGAGCAGTTTTTAACAAAGGCGACGCAGTAATATCACGTTGTGCAATCGGTAGAGGAATTTACCAAGCCTCATTTCCAAGAACTTTGTTTGTGTGTGACCGTGCGCTCGTATGCATGACACAGGCATACGCGCGGGGTGACGCTACTTGTAAAACCGCAAAGATGGTGAAGAGCACATTTTCTGGTCGCCTCCTTGACTAAGGCGACGGATATAAGAATTAAGTCACGCCCATCTCGTGACGTTAGCCAGTGCTTAACCGATATCCGAATACAACTAACACAACACCAACAGCATGAATTAAATGGGAAGAAACTACGACGAACAACCATGAGGCTTTGACTTCCAGATAAAACGACGAAATCGAGTTGGCCACGAACTTATAGCCGTTCTTCCCAGTTCGTCACAAACAGTACCTGCAGGTACAACCCTACGGGGTTCTCTTTTTTAAAAATTTTAAAAATGTACCAGTAAAAGTGAACTAACAGTTTTTAAACAAGTGACAGTGGAGTGAGTAATAGACCAGAAAATACCAAAGTCGATTTCGGACGTAACTAAATACAAAAAATGCGAAATTCATAGTGCGAACTAAAACTGCGTGCCGGCAGGGATGGGTGTTTTATTTCCAAATGTTAAGGGGTTTTAAAATAATGCAGGTGTGGATGTGTGAGTGAGCAAAGCTGGGCTGTTTATGTTTGTGTGTGCTATATAAAAGGTAAGGTAATTATTATGTTTTTGTATTAATCATTATATATTTCTAAGGCTGTAATTCAAAATGTAAAAAACCAGTGGAGAGAATACAAATTTTTTTCTGATTTTATACATGTCTATGACGTTTAACAATCATAAAAATAAAAACCAGTATCTTTCAAATGATAAATTTTGTTAATTAAATTCATTCAAAAACCTTATTTCATTTGACGTGCTGTCAAGTTCGCCGTATGAACGGGGTTCGTCCCCACTTGGAGATCCGGCCAGATCTAAAGTTAAAGGTAAGTGGGAGTTTACAGTTTCATTAATAAATAAAAAAGTAACCGAGTGTTACAGCTTCATACCGGTCACTCCCCAATCGAAATTATTAGGTTCTTATGGACATTGATGTTCATGACATCACGCAAAATTATGTGGCTGCAGATAAGTCTGAAGAAGGTTCTGATAACCCAGTGACATAGTCATTTGAGAGATAAGACTGCAAGAACCCTGGCTGTCACCAAAAGAGCTCAAGAACTCATTTTGGAAAACCCAGGAGTGTCGCTTTATAAACTGTCTACCACACTGGGTAAGTGAGGTCACCATGCATCGAATCGCTGAAAAGAACCTGTGATACATGTCTCATGTGCTTAAGAAATCTGATACACAGGAGATGCATAAAAGCTGTAGAGTGAGGAACAACTGAATGTATTAAAATTCAAAGCAAAGTGAATAAGATGCTCATTTTCATTCCTTTTGGTTAGTTTATGCTCACAAACTTAATTTTCTTTGTTATCAGAAATACATATTTTATCGGTTAATACAATACATATATAACATTAAATAATTTATTTTTGTTACTGTAAAACGGTAAAATTAAAAAAATATAAAAATAGTGTGTGTAAAAAAAACTGAATATCTCTTCTCGCTTGGTGAGAAAAGGTAGTGTTGTGATGCAAAGACAACGGTGTGCCAATCCAACCTCCAGGCTGTGCCTGAGAAAGGCTGGTTAGGGTCCAATATTAACTGGGGCTGTATTACTATACGAGCATAACAATGTAACTAACAACTTAACCTCCAGGTGATGGAATTTGATTTCTACCACATGGGTCAATCCATCGGATTTCATCCAATGCTGGTTGCTTGACCATTTAAAAAAAAAATTAATTTTTTAATACACTGTTCCTATACACTAAAAACCATTAACAAAATCGACAATTGAAATTGTTTTTGACCTTCCGTTTGTTAGTGGCGGCCATTTTTCTGTCACAGCCAACAAATTCTGAAAAATTAAGGTTTACGTAAAATTCAATAACTCAAAAAGTAAATAAGTTAGAGATGTAAATGAAAACCCCAATTTTAGCTATTGACCTGGGCTTTTTCCCTGTATAAAATTAAATAGCTAAAAGTTTTTAAAATTTGCTTATATAAAATCATAAAATTTAGGCACGAATTCGGCTAAAACGCCATTTTCACAATTTTATTTAGCAGTGAAGGAATAATTTCTAAGAGCTCAAATGAATACCATGTGTTACCCTACCCAAGAGATTCTATACCCAAAAAATCAACCCTTAGAGAATTACCCTTATCTTTTTAATTCACCTCAAATATCATAAATCTGTGAAAAAACCGAAGTTTGAAGCCTTGTATCTCTAGTGTGGGACCTCCAAAAAATATGAAAATTTCAGGGGGGAACAAAGGTCTTTTGGTGACCTAACAGCTGTATCAATTGCAACAACTAGACTTTTCTTATGTATGACATACAAATTTTTAAAAATGACCGAAAAACCAGTTAGCATTTTAATACATTTTAATATATATTTTTATTACAATTGGCATTTTAATACATAGCAGTTAAAATATTGAACAGTTACCTAGTTTTTTTTACAATAAAAGGAATCTCAGTTATTTTATAGTACATTCCATAAGCTATGCACAGTTTAAATAGCAATAGTATGTAAAAAAAAAAAATAGAAAAAACACTCATCAAACTATAATTTTTAACTCTACTGTAATATTAAAAATGCATAGATATAATATTGTACGTGCATTAGCATCTGATATAACAAGGTAGAATTTGAAAAATTTTGGTAAGTTATAGTTTAACAATAAGGACATGATGTGTCAACTCTCAGGTTCCAACCTGTGTGATGACTCACAGACATGTAGCAGCTTGTCATTTTCATGTACCAACTTGTAAGCCTTCTAGAGGTGGGCTAAACTGTTATTTTTAAATAATAGGTATGAAAATACTGTTCCAAAAAAATAACAGGTACAAATACCTGTTATTACATACTAATTACACATAACCTATATTATCCTTTGTAAGTAACTTGTTTCGAGTTGCCTGCAGGTCTCCTATGTAAGATCTTCAAATAAATACACTGCAAGTAGGTTTATTTTCACCTAGATAAACCTATTAATATATTAATAAACCTACTTGCTGTGTATTTATTTGAAGATATTATATAACCTATACTATATAATTTGTTATAAGAAATAAATTGAAACTTAAAAATATTAACAGTGTGACTTTACACTGTGACTTTATTAAACTATTACTGTTTAAATGAAAATAAGAAACAAGAGAATTTATAGGCCTATCTCCCTTTGGGAATACCAATTTAAGTTTTCACTAGTAGTAAACAAACTAACATTGGTTAGACAAATCAGTTGTGAAACTCGGGGCAATTAAATAATTTAGAGTAGGCCTACACGTAATACCACAAAAAATATGAAAAAACATCAGAAACGTATAATAAAAACATAACAGTAACATACAAGAGTGAATGAGAATAAACAAAATTTTACAAATAAAAATAAAAACAAATTGTAATAAAATAAATATAAATACATAAATAAAAACTTATAAATAATAAGCTACAACAAAAGTAAATTAAATGCATTACAGATATTTAAGGAACAGGACTAGGTAAGTGCATAAATGTCCATTACAACAATCTCATCATTTACGTGAGATGTGTAGTGAAGTTAAAATCATATTAATAAAAAGTATAATATAGCTTATCAACATCAGCCACTCTATAGGTTATAACTCAATATAATTAAATACAACTATTTCATTAACGACTCGGAACACAAAGTTTTTTGAGTAAAAACAAAGTTTTACCAACTGATTTTAGTTACAAGTTGGTGACTAGTATAATATATAATTTATTAGCATATAATCTGTATTATATATCTGCATATCACACGAGAATAAATGTAACAGCAGGATGAATTATTTCCTTTATTAAAAGCAGCTTCGTCTCTTTGCGCAGAATGAAGTATTCAGGACGAAAAAGTGGCTTCGTACTACTTTCTACTCGAAATACGCTTGATATAAAAATACTACTGTTCCTATGATACGCTTAGTATTTGCAATACGCGTTGTTCCTTGTGTATCAGTGATACCCCTAGTATTTAAAATACCTGGTATTTGAAATACTGGTTGTTCCTTGCGTACCAGCAATATTTTTGTACGCCTAGTATTTGGCCTTGGCGTATTCGTTTACTTGTTACTTGTGTACTTTTTGTGTGTGTGTCTGTATAGGAGTATAGGGGGCGTGCCTCGACTCGGAACAGCGTCGCCGTTAATAACAGGTATTTCAACTTTTCAGTCACTGTTACATCCGTTCCACAAAAATATCGTTCCAAAATACCTGTTACAGGTATATCGGCCCACCTCTAAAGCCTTCTCTCCCAGTCAGTATCTTTCCTGATCTGCTTGTGTGAGGATGTGCCATTGTTATTGTGCTGTTTTATTACTAGCTTGAAAGGTTTTATTTTTCTTATTTTAGTGTTTTTTTTTTTAATTTCTTTAGTGATTTTACATAACTTACTGTACTTTTAAAAATAGCGATTGATTTTGGTGATACAGTATATTAAACTGGAACTGTATTGTATACCTGAAAAGTTATGGAGTGTAGTATAGGTTGCCTTGTTCAAGAAGAATGTCATAAGGCACGGTAAAGTGAGTAGAAAATTAATTAGTTTTAATGAATTAAGTTTAAATGACCAAACATTGCTTAAATTAAGATTGAACAAAGATAGCATAGAAACTATGTGAGTTTCATGAGAAAAAGTTTCTCCTTAAATTTAATCACCTTTACGGCCAAAGTTGCAGTGATCCTTTTGAATATCATGCTAACCTGAAAAAGAAGGGTTCTAAAGGCTGCATGGAAATTCGACTAGAACATTTAGAAAAAATTAAATATAAGGATATGAATCTTGTACCAGGAAAATCATTATGTCCTACGTGTTACAACAAAGTTTTTTGTGAACAAGATGACCAGCCTTCCTGCCCCATGATAAAAAAAAATGAAGCAACTGATCAATATTTGTTTATACCTCCTGAAGCAACTTTAAAAGACCTTGATGTAGTATGCTCTGTACTGGATATGTCTCCTGCTTCAAAAATAAAACGAGTTAGTATCGAAAAAAGGAAATCTGCTCTTAAGAGCAAAACTGAACACATATCTGTGGCATTAAAATGGAGGTTGGAAGACTCATTTGAGCAACCAATGGAAACAGCTGAAGAGTATGAATCCTCTTTGTAAAGATTACTTGGAGCTAATCAAAAAACTGAAGGAAAAGTGCAAGATGACAACAAGCAACCAAGTAAAAGTAAATCAATTAGTTTGATGCCCACAAACTGGTCCAGGTTGAAAATATGCGAAGAACTGCAAGTTTCTGAATACCTTGTGCGAACAACCAAAGACTTAATGAAACGGCAAGTAGTACTGCCGTACATGCCAAAAAGAAAAGAGTTGAAAAAATTAAGTGAAGAAACTGTAACCCTGATTCAAGATTTTTATCAGTCTGACGAAAACAGTAGGATTCTACCAGGGAAAAAAGATTGTGTATCTGTCAGAATAGATGGAAGAAAAGAGAGTAAACAAAAAAGATTGATTTTATGCAATTTAAGGGAACTTTACCTGCACTTTAAGGAATTAAAACCTGATGTGAAAGTCGGAGTTTCAACATTTTGTTCTCTGCGGCCTAAATGGTGCATACTTGCTGGTTCTTCCAGAACGCACTCTGTATGTGTTTGTATATATCACCAGAACATAAAATTAATGCTTGAGGAGGCTGGAATGAATGTAGATTATAAAGATTTATTAGAACTAATAGCTTGTGATCTTGCAGAGTATGATTGTATGATCGGGGATTGTCCCGATTGCTCTAATGTTGACATGTTAAGGACATACCTAAAGGAAGAATTAGAAGTCATGGAAGATTTTTTGTACAAGCAGTGGACTAGCACAGACAGGTCAAATTTGATTGATGTGATGCAAAATCCTGACGACTTTATAGAAACCCTTTTGGAAAAACTGGTTGTCCTTAAAAAGCACCATTACACTGCTAAGGTTCAGGCTTTGTTTTTGAAAGAACAAAAGGAAAATTTAAAAGAAACAGAATGTATAGTTTTGGCAGACTTTGCTGAAAAT
Source organism: Magicicada septendecula (assembly GCA_034769895.1). Classification (NCBI taxonomy): domain Eukaryota; kingdom Metazoa; phylum Arthropoda; class Insecta; order Hemiptera; family Cicadidae; genus Magicicada; species Magicicada septendecula. The sequence goes on from CM068371.1 coordinate 395,680,296, forward strand.
TATTCTTTTATCGTTCAAGATGAGTCTCGGGGATTTCACTGGACAAAATCTGAAGCCACTGTCCATCCGTTTGTGTTTTACTATAAGGAAAATGATAAAGTAATAACAAAAAGCTTTTGTGTGATTAGTGACTGCCTTCAGCACAATACTGTTTTTGTCCCTGCTTTTCAGAAACATTTAATCAATCACATAAAAGAAAACCTACCTAATGTTAAGAAGCTTATTTACTTCAGTGATGGTGCCTCGAGTCAATATAAAAACAGGAAAAACTTTTCAAACCCGTGTAACCACAAAAGTGACTTTGATTTAGATGCTGAATGGAACTTTTTTGCCACTGCACATAGAAAGAATGCTTGTGATGGAGTTGGTGGCACCACAAAAAGGGAGGCAGCAAAGGCTAGCTTACAAAGACCGTACAAAGAACAAATCCTAACTCCTCGGCAGCTTTTTTAATTTTGTGACAAAAATCTGTTAGGCATTAAATACATTTTTGTAGGAGCAGAAGAAGTAGACCAGAATGAAAAAGATTTGAGGAAGAGGTTTGATGAATGCTGTGCTATCCCTGATACTAGAGAAAGACACAGGCTGGTACCCATAAACAACAATACAGCGAGATGCTACCGAACATCAACCTCCAAAACCTACGAATACATTGTCATCACTAACACCCCAATGTATACCATATCTGAGGTTAAGAAAAATGATTTAATTATTTGTATTTATGACAATGAATGGTAACCAGCTGAAGTCCAAAACATTAATACAGAACACAATGATGTTTATGTAACATTTTTCTCATCACCTGGACCGAGAACGTCTTTCAAGAAATCTTCTGAACAATGTTGGGTGCCCATTGCGAATGTGTTACAAAAGATTACACCACTCCAGCTGAGCAGATCTAGTGCAAGAAACACTTACCAAATTTCATCTGAACTGTGTGATGAAATTTCCAAATCATACAACAGACATAAACAATGAGGACTATGTAAGTACAAATATAAACCTATTATACAGGCTTAACTGCTGTATGAATAAAATTTTATATTTAATCACAATTTCTACCTTAGTAACATATGAAGTTACGGTAGCCTACATGTTGTTTGTTGTCTATTTGGATGCTATATTAATCTATTTTAACGTTCGGCTACAACCCTATTTAAATGCCAATTGAACATGCGCCATGATTGTGTGGAAAACAGCAACCTATGATTATGGATTAGTTACATATCCATAATAACTGAATTTTGTAACAAAGTCCGCCTAATTGTCTTGGCAGTAAAATTCTAAGGGAGATTTAATAAATAGTTTAATCAGAAACAGAGAAATCAATAATTTAAACTCGATGAATACAATACATACTAACCTTCTACCATATGCAACCAGAGTTTCTCCTAAATATTTCCGTGCGTTCTGATGATTTGGATTAACCTTCAGGGCACATTCAAAATCTTCAATCGCTTTTTTGAAGCTTCCACTGTTAGCAAACCTGGAATGTAAGTAAAAAATTGTTCTCATTGTACTCTCTTTGGTCTAATCACACTCAAGCATGCACCGTGCAGACACACATACACCATATAAATGAAATTAAGTACATAATGTATACTTACAAAGCTCCACGAGCAACTAGACCTTCAATGTTGCTGGGGTCTATACTAAGAGCTCTGTTTAGACACTGAAAAGCTTCAGAATGCCGACCCGCCTTGAAATGATCAATCCCATCAGCAACACTACGGTAAGCCCATTTTGCTGCTTGTACTTGTCTCAATTCAGCAGCATATTCCGCTTCTGGAAATCTGGCTCTATACAAAAATGTTTGTATTACAATTTATACAAACACAATAACCAATTTGTAAACCAATAACATAGGACACACTTTTTATTACCGTCCATTGTAGTAATTTTTTATATCAAATTGTTATTCAAAATTTTGTCAAAATTGGTTCAAATTTAGATGCTTTATGAATTAATCTTAGAGGCAAGTACTAGAATCATTAAAATATATACCCTAACGAAAGAAACAACCATCTGAAGAAAACACAGAAATATATACGCACTTTCAGAAGAGAAACTAAAACTGCCATAGTTATTTGTAACAACAGAATGGTCTAAATGCAAACTCTAATTATACAAAATTATTCAACTGAATTATAGACTTTCAGTTTCAACACTCACTTTAATCCGGTCATGTTGGTGTGGTAACCATTGCCCAGGCCCATCGTGTTAGCTAAACAGTTGACATTGCTGGGATTATTAAACCCAAGTGACTTTTCAAGCATCGCTTCATAATGATCATTCTTGCCCTCCTGAGCTAACCTGAAAACACATTTAAACGCTGTAACATATGTACACAAATTAAAGAACTGAGACACTCTGCAACTTAAACTTAATAACTGTGACTCCCTGGAACAGTAATTTATAAATATATAACTGAAGCATATAAATATGAAAATTGTACTTTAATACACACTGACTGTATCATTATTACTAAAAAATATATTCAATTTAAAACAAGACAAATGTACACAGACAATGACTGTGTTATTGTTTTAGGATTTTTCAAGTGACCGAAGAATTCTGTCAATCCTGTATAAAAAAATTTCTAGGCTTGTTCCCTCTGCCATAAGGGTGGGAGTATTTAATTTTCTGAATGCCAGTTATAAGTTTACAAATTTTATGCCATAAGAGTATAAAAATAAACATTAGAATTTCATAACAAATACATTTCTTATCACTTAAGTTCAACTTAAGAAAATATTGTTCTGCGACTGTAATAATACAAAATTACGACTGATATGGATAAAAAACATTAACATCTCATTCGGTTACAAAAACATTTTTTAAAAACTTAAAAAGAATTCTATACCATATTCACCTAGATATATGTGTAATAACATTTCACAACAAAAAGTAATATACAGGACAGAGTAAAATATAAAACATCTAATTTTATTTTTAAGCATCAAATTTGTTATTACACTTTTATCAATTTTAACATAAAAAATTAAAAAATGTGAATCACATTTTATTCTGTAATGATGGCTGTCACTTGAGAAAGAATTTACGCACTCACACATAAAAAACTGTATTCTTATATATATTTCCCCAACCAAACCAACATAAACAACCAAACCATATCTCACCTGTTCCGATGGACACAATTTTTTTTTTTAAATCATTACATTCAAATAGACAGAGAAGTAGTGATGATGTATCAGAATGTATCGACATTATCAATCGATCAGATGGGTCACACAAACGTACTGCAAAATAAATTCTAACATTTCCAACTGAGTTACATGAGTTTTGTATTGTTTTACTAGTGCCCACATCGCACTGTGTTCAGTTTTTGTCTAGCTGCAATGTCACAAACGACAAGTGAGTTAAAATGCATTATGAAAAAAATATCTAAAAACACAATATTTTGTTGTTTTACCTGTGAAAAATATTACAAACTTAAGTAAATTTCACATGCTGTATCCTTAACCTAATAACCTTTACTGAAGAACAATTAATCTTTGATTCTAATGTCATAAACTGTTACAAGTTCATTAGTGTTGACACATTGAGATTTGTTTTTAATACTGTTACTGATTTTACTTACTTTCTTTCTATGAGGATTACAAAGTTTCTAGTAAGAACTTGTAACATATTTCTTCACAACTGATTTGGAAATTGATAAGTCAAATGTTAAAAACAAAAACCTGTAACTGACTTGGATAGTGGATATGGAGTCTTTTTACTGGCTGATACTATCAAGCAGTAAATATATGTGTGCGAGTGTTGGACAGAAACATCAATGTTTTGAGAATATACACCACACAAGTACAGACTGGTGTATCGACATAAAGAATATTTCCCAGCGAGATACTGAATTCTTCATCATCACAGCACATTACCAACAGTATTAATAAAACTTAATCTCTGCATTTTGAGTACAAAATGTGATCAGATTCTATGAAACCTGAATGCCTGGTGTTTTCCTAAAAAAAAAATACAAAATTTATAGCACATGTTCACATCAATTGTGCGAAATAACATGATACCATGAAAAATGCTTCCACTGTAAATAAGCACTTATATTATCTGCTCTATTCCACATCCCACATCTGGAATCAATCAACCATGAATAATGTTCAGTTTATCTCTTTACATGTGCTCTTTTTTTCCACCATCATCATCATCCTCCTATACTCATCACAACAGTGAAGTGACTTTGTTTAAATGGCTTCATAAAGTATATGACAAACTTATCTCAGAATATGTTAATAGAAATTTACTATGTATTCATCACCTACCTGAAACTAAAACAAGTAAAATTTACTATACATAATATATTATCTCTTAGTATATATTTATTTATAAACTCAACATACCAAGAAAAATTCAAAAAACAAAAAAATTGCAATATAAAACAATTTTTTTCATTTAAAACTTGAAAATCGTCACAGACAATATTTCATGCAGATAATTGCCTCTTTCTTTTCTAGATAATACTATTTCTGATTAAAAATTTAAATCATTGTTTTCAATCACAATTTATCTAGGATTAGTCTTGGATATAGGTAGATGGTTCTCTAGTCACTTGTGTACATACACGAGTTCTAGCAACTTATTTATGCACAACTTAATTTCATATCAAGTTTGCCGTAATATAAATTGTTATGTAAAAACAACAAATATGAATTATAAAATGCCCTTTCTTTTGTAACTCTTTGCAGTAACTTTATAGATGGAAAAATTGCTTACATAAAAGTTAATATACTCTAAAATCTAGTATTTTTTAAGTACAAACGTGTGTGGTCGAATAAACAAATATTGTTTATGAGTAAAATTTTAACATTATACACAGTCAAATAAGTCTGGTAGTTATTAAAATGTATGAGAAATGAAAGAAAATGCGAATTATTAAACAGCTGTAAACAATGGTCATGGAAGTGATACTTTCACATAAAAAGATAACATCTGTATTACTATATTAACTTTTTTCCAATATACATTTTTTTACAGCATCTTTTAAACAAAATAAGAATTATGTTCAATACTTTAATTTATGAAGACATACTGTAAATGAAATTATTTCAGATTACAGAAGACAATGGTAGGACCATCTGCAAAGGATGACAGAAAAAACCTTATCCGTGAAGAGAAGACTTTCCTTTATAACACTTCTTTGTGCCCCTTTTAGTTTTTAAAACCTCTAAGGAATTTAAACACGTTCTTTACTAGTACCATAAGGTTAACCATTTTTGTTATCTATGTGACTGGTTTAGGTATTATATATATAAGACTGCATAAATATTTTTCAAGTTTTACTGTCCCCTCTAACTGTGCACACATACAAAGCTGTTGTCTAGAGTGCAATAAACCACTCTGTCAAAGTTACGTACAAACAATAATATAGTCTAACTCTACATTTAAACTCATATCTTGTTAAAAGTATATACTTTCAACTACCAAAGTGAACTGTAATTCCCTCGTGAACACAACACACATAACATCTTGAACGCATTAAAAGTTCTTAAGTAAACACATTTTCTAGCTATGAAACCACTCTAAAGAGTGAAGAGGAAATACATTGCATTGAGGTTTCACATTTTTCAAATATTATTTGTATTACAGTGGAACTTGGTTATTACGGCCTCGGCTGTTACGTCAACTCGGGTGTAGCGTTATTTTGTCATAAGTCCGGTCAAACTGATATTTTTAACATTATAAAAATTCCCGGTTTTAACGTCACTAAATATTGTACTACTCTGTTATAGCGTCACAAATTTCTCAGATATTTTACTCTAATTTCATATACACGCGTATATGTCGCATATATTTCGTATATGTGCGCGCGCTACGACCATGGCTACAGACATACATTGTATGCAAGCGAGAGAAAGCTACAGAATTCGGAAAATTGTTTGCTATTGATTTTACGTGCTCCAACGGATGGCTAGATCGATTTAAGGCCCGACACTTGATTTCCTTTGCAAAAATTTGTGGCGAGGCAAAATGCGTAGATCTGAACGTTACAGGCGATTGGGTGCGTAACACTTGGCCAGAAATTAGACCAGGGTGTCTACCAACTCATCATAAAAGAATTCCCTGAATATTCCCTGATTTTTCCAGGATAAGTAAGAAAATTCCCTGAGTAACATAAGTGACCAAAATACAACGCATTTACAAAACAAAGAACTTGAGTGGACTACTGATGACCACACGATCAGCCACATTGTAGTCGTGAGCAACTAAAGGTCAACTGCACCGAACACATTTAGCTGAGTGCGTTAAGGTGTGACTTGTAGCGTGCAGGTTGTAGCAGGTTCAAATCCTGCCTCGGCCAACCCGAAGATGGTTTTCTGTTTTCAACACCAGGCAAATTCTGCATCAGTACGCTAAGGACAAATTCCCCCCCCCCCAAATCCCTCCTATTTCTAACCATGGAGAATGTCACCAAACTGAGTGCACCCCGTAAAAGATGGATTAAAGAAAAAAAGCTCAACATTTTCAGCTTTTGTTACAGCTATTGACCGCTACATTGTGCAGTAAAGTGTTCCAAGACAAGATGAATGGAAGATTTGAAAACAGAGCAGAGTAGGTTATTTAGGTACCGTATTTATGGATATTCAGGGCTTCGCTTAAAATCATTTTAAATTTTTTCCCACCAAAGGTCAAACTGTGCCAATGTGTTCCATTTCACTCATCATATATGCTACAAGAGGAATCAACACTCAAAACTGCATTTATTTTAAAATATGTATCCATATGAGAGGGGCCTTTCACTAATGTCATGGCAATTTCTCACAATCATATTTTTCAGAATGACAAAAGTAACATGAACAAGTGGCCTGTGGCCAGGAGTATATGTAAGCGATTTTATGACAAGGCATGAATATTTATTAATAATGGTTATTTGCCTTGAAGATGAACAATAATAGATGAAGATCGATTGACAACATTAAAAGCTATTAAAAATATCGGTATGGAGAACCATACATGACTTCCATATTCTAAGACTTATAATCTGAAATATGCTTGCCTGCCAAGCACGATATATTTTCTAATATATACATAATTTACATTAAAATGAAAAAATTATAATTTTATTGCCTGGCAACAAAATTATTTTATTTTTAACAATTACCATTGTTTGAAAAAGTTTAAATGAATTTTCAAGTACTTTACTCTTGTTAAAACGTAAAAGGTTGCAGGTAAACTACCCCTTCCCCTTAACCGATCTTCACCAAAATCTAATGGCCTTGAGTCCTCTACAATTCACTTATGTATGCAAAAAATTATTTGATTCTGTTTGAATTTGCGGCAGTTATCGTTTGCCATAGAAAATACGCTTTATAACAAACGTTGCAGGTAAACTACCCCTTCCCCTCAACCGATCTTCACCAAAAACAAAAGGTCTTGAGTACTCTACAAACCAGGGCTGTATGCAGAAAATTATTTGATTATGTTTGAATTTGCGGCTGTTATCGTTTGCCATAGAAAATAACCTTGTTAAAAAAACGTTGTAGGTAAACTACCCCTTTCCCTTAACCGATCTTCACCAAAAACAATAGGTCTTGAGAACTCTACAATTTAGGGCTGTATGCAAATAATCTTTTGATTCTGTTTGAATTTACGGGTGTTATCGTTTGCCATAGGAAATACCCTTGTTAAAACAGAAAACGTTACAGGTAAACTACCCCTTTCCCTTAACCGATCTTCACCAAAATCAACAGATCTTGAGAACTCTACAATTCAGGGCTGTATGCGAAACATTATTTGATTCTGTTTGAATTTGCGGCTGTTATCGTTTGGCAAAAAAAATTTCCCTTGATAAAAAAAAACCGTTGCAGGTAAACTACCCCTTTCCCTCAACCGATCTTCACCAAAAACAATAGGTCGTGAGTACTCTACAAATCAGGGCTGTATGCAAAAAGTTATTTGATTCTGTTTGAATTTGCGGCAGTTATCGTTTGCCATAGAAAAAAATACCCTTGTTAAAAAAACGTTGCAGGTAAACTACCCCTTTCCCTCAACCGATTTTCACCAAAAACAATAGGTCTTGAGAACTCTACAATTTAGGGCTGTATGCAAATAATCTTTTGATTCTGTTTGAATTTGCGGCTGTTATCGTTTGCCATAGGAAATACCCTTGTTAAAACATAAAACGTTACAGGTAAACTACCCCTTTCCCTTAACCGATCTTCACCAAAATCAACAGATCTTGAGAACTCTACAATTCAGGGCTGTATGCGAAACATTATTTGATTCTGTTTGAATTTGCGGCTGTTATCGTTTGCCAAACAAACAAAATTACCCTTGCTAAAAAAAAACCGTTGCAGGTAAACTACCCCTTTCACTCAACCGATCTTCACCAAAAACAATAGGTCGCGAGTACTCTGCAAATCAGGGCTGTATGCAAAAAATTATTTGATTCTGTTTGAATTTGCGGCAGTTATCGTTTGCCATAGAAAAAAAATCTACAGACACACAGACACACACACACACACAGACACTTTTCGGAAAACGACTTTTTTTCATGTTTTGAGTGTAGTAGAATCAGAATCTGCAATAATCTCGAACACGATTTTTTTTGCCATCACCATACTTCCATTCCTTAAGGAATATGGAAGTAAAAATAAAATGATACTTACATCCTACCTGTGTGCTACGTGGCCGCTTTTGTTATGTCCGTCGATGACGTTCGTCACCAGACGCGTGCGCGTAAATTTGAAATCGTGCGCTCTCTTAGTGTTGTAGTATTGCGGTGTGTAGTCTGTGCGTGTTTAACAGAGACGTAGATGAGAGTGTGTCTCTACCCGCGCGTGAAAAGATATTGTAGACGAAACGCGTAGCACATAGACGTAGATGAGAATCTGCCTCTTACCCGCGTGCGAAAAGAAATATTTCACCTCCCGCCCCGCTGTTACAGTAAAAGGCGTTTGTGAGTGGTATCGCTGCATCCTAGGTAGTATGGATGAAGGATACGCACCAGGAACCATCGGCTAACGTCGAAAGAAAATTAACTTGTCCAGCATGAGTTAGACTGAAGAGAGAGCGGAAAAAAAAGAAAAACGCAAACGTACAAAGGTTTAAGTCGCGCTGTGAATGCTCAGTATCGGCGTGTATAAGTAAGCACTCGTCAGGCGAGAGGAGGGAGCGATGTTCGACGAGTTCCCACAAAACGACGCCGCTTGTGTCGCGTCAGACTGTCCTCAATTTTTTTTTTTTAAATTGAGAAATAACTGATTATTAGATAAGAAACGTGTTTAACAAAAAATGACGCAACAGGGTGCATAACGGCAGTTCCGAAAACGAACAGTCAACACTGTCACTGTACATTGTACGCCGCCGATGGAGTTGCCAAAGTGGGTATTTTGTAGTGGCGAAAAAACGGGAAACGGCGACATCGAAGAATTCACCGACGTTGAGGATGTTAGAATGAAGCTTTCTGCAGCGTAGGGCGTAGGAAGCGTACACTTTGCGTCTGTTGTAAAGCGTTTTTGGCCCGTTTCCGCAAACGGTGTCACAGAGACGACGGAACCGTCGCCGACTTGCAGTGTGTGTGCAGCGGTCGCCGTCTTAGCGCCTGCGACGGGATCTGCCTGGGTCGTTAGTCCGATATGTCTGGGGCGGATGCGGATAAACTCGCTCCGTTCATCAAAAAGTATCTGAAATCGGCGGTGGCAACGGGCGCTCTAGTCCAACCGAAAGGATAAGGCGCATCCGACTCTTTCAAGCTAGCCGCCAAGGGCGAGGGAGGCAAAACGACCGCCACAGTGAAGAAAGCCGCTCCGGCCAAGCCGAAGGAGAAGAAGGAGACCGCCAAAGCCGCGGCTAAGAAGAAGCCGGCCACCAAGAAAGCGAAAGCCGCTTCCGAAAAGAAGAAGTCCGCCGCGAAGCCGAAGACTCCGTCGAAAGCAAAAAAAGTCAGCAAACCGCCGACAAAGAAGCCCAAGAGCCCAAAACCCAAGAAGGCGGCGGTGAAGAAACAACCGAAAGCCTCACCAAAGAAGGCTGCCGCAAAGAAAAAGTAGACAGAACGACGTACGCGCTGGTTCTGTAGGTAATGGTCCTTATTAGGGCCGCCAATCGGTTCGGAATGGAGATCACGCGAGCCTCGCTTACGTAGGATCTCCAAGGAGGGCGGCACAGCGCAGAACCACGTTAAACAGCACGCGCAAGACTTGACCCGCGGGGCCTCAAACGGTTAGCGTGGGGCAAGAGACCAACTCGATTTGAACGGACTGTCGAAAATTCAGCCAAGTCATTCGGTAATTATACATACATATGTCCAAAAGTAGTTTGAAAGCTACATGTAAATCAAAATAGCCGAAAGTAAAGTGGTTAACAGACATAAGATACGTATCTAGCACTCGTAAATGTGTGAAATTGGAAATGATTTTCATTTTCTGTGTCGGGTCCGTGTGGACAATATTTGCGTGGACGCGCTGGTAGGTACTCCCCCCTCCACGAATATATAGCTTAGCATTCTTCCGTTTGATAACCGCAATGATGATTTCATTCTCTCTTGTCATGAAGCGAGCGAGCTTTGTGTCATATCGTAAGTCAGTTGTGGATCTGCTGAGAACTCTCTGTCTGTCTGTCTCTCTCTCTCTCTCTCTCTCTCTCTCTCTCTCTCTCTCTCTCTCTCTCTGTGTGGTGCACGCGCGTGCGCGTGTGTCCCCAATGTAAGGTTTCGAATTAGATTAATTTTGTTTGTTTCAAATTGATTTCTGAAATTCAACTCGATTGAAAAATAAGTTACTTAAACGTTATTGTAATTGAATGTAATTAATTTTTTTTAATTAATAGGGTTAATAATCAATTAACGGATGTAGTACAACAGATTCCTGTTAATTACTGTTCAATTCACTGTGAGTGATACAGATATGTTGTGCCGCAGTGGTAAGATACTCCCGATTCAGCAGTAGTTATTATCGACGAACCTAGTAAACAAAGGTCTTGGTTGGAGAGGATGCTATTGTTGCGCTGCGTCGTTACACCCGTGGCAGGATTGCGACATCTGGGTCGAGCCCAGTGGCTGACAGATGATGACCATAGTGCTAGTCAGTAAGTTTATATATTTCACGGATATAGGCCATACATATATCGGGCAGTTTTAAATCGCACAAACGTGTCAGCGCAGTGGTCAGATATTCCCGATTCACTGGTTATTATTGACGAACCTAGTAAACGAAGGTCTTGGTTGGAGAGGATGCTATTGTTGCGCTGCGTCGTTACACCCGTGGCAGGATTGCGACATCTGGGTCGAGCCCAGTGGCTGACAGATGATGATCACAGTGCTGGTCAGTAAGTTTATATATTTCACGGATATAGGCCATACATATATCGGGCAGTTTTAAATCGCACAAACGTGTCAGCACAGTGGTCAGATATTCCCGATTCACTGGTTATTATCGACGAACCTAGTAAACAAAGGTTTTGGCCATAGAGGATGCCACTGAATGAATCCACTTGGTATTACGAAATTCAGCACAGCGGTACTAAGAGGCGTCGCACGTATGGGTCGATACCAGTTTTTCTGGCTGCTGTATTTGTAACGAGTATTCTGATTGTGTAAACAAATCGGGCTTCGACGCGCTTGTCAGCTCTTGGCGACTAGTTGTTGCCTTTCTAGAGCCGCAAATATTCCAGTCGCTTAGTCGTTCTATCGGCCGCATACCGACATAACCTACAACTCGCCCGAAAAGGGCCGTCTTTCACTGCTTCTAGCCATGATTTAAACTTTGGGTCATTCAACCACTCTGACTGAAAATGAGTTTTGCACGCCATAATAAAACGGAATTTTCAAACGACTTTGCACAGTCACGAATTTGGATGCCCACGTGTTTTTAACAACGAACGCACATCACACTAAAAGCATTTTAATCCGCACCACTAAAGAATTAAGAGCACGCAATTAATTGCAAATCTTCTGCTTTAGATTTCGCGCACAACGCAACAGATTTCAAGAATTTCATATCACAACAGCACACTCAAGCGCGAACGCAACACATACAGTAAGCACCGGTAAACAACAAATGAAGAGATGTAAACACTATTACGGCGCGAAATCACGAAAGTGTAGCCAACACTCAAAACTTTTCAACGTTGCGAAAATAGTTGAAATTCCGATAAAACTCTATATTCACAATATAAATAACAATATTCTTCCCGCTGTGGAAGGTCGAAATCCATTAAATCCCTACACTTTCATTGTTAAATTTCCAAAACGTCCCCGCTAAACAAAAACTTAAATCTGCAAGATTGAGCGGGAAACCCGCTAAGTTGACAATACTGAACAGACAACCCGCGCAAGGTTGGGTCAAATACCAATCCACGCTGGGAACCAATCAAATAGCACACTTCAGTCCCGCGCTGGGAACGAGTGTTCATTGGCTGACTACGGGAATCGAGTAGCGATCGATTACGTCCCGCGAAATTCGAAAGTATCGCTACTACGTTTACGGAGAGTAGCACAAGAGGAAAATCCCTGATTAACGAAGAAATTCCCTGATTTTTCCCTGAATATTCCACAAATTCTTAATTCCCTGAAAATTCCCGGGTTTCCCGGTTTTCCCGGGTCGTAGACACCCTGTAGACGATCATATAAAGATGAAGACATCTTTAATGGAGATAAAGCCGGAATTTTTTATAAATTAACTCCAGATAAGACTTTCAAATTTAAAAATGAAAAGTGTGTTGGTGGGAAGCTCTCTAAACAAAGAGTTACAGTTTTCGTTTGTGCAAACATGACGGGAACCGAAAAAAGGAAACTTTTAGTTATCGGGAAAAGTTTGCATCCTAGATGTTTTAAAAACATCAAAAAACTTCTTGTAAGTTACACTGCCAACAAAAAAGGGTGGATGACTTCTAGTATTTTTGAAGATGAACTAAGAAAGTGGGATAAAGAACTGTCATCGAAAAACAGAAAAATTCTACTTCTAGTTGACAACTGTGCAGCCCATCCAAAGTTAAATTTGACAAACATTAATCTGGTCTTCTTACCGGCCAACTGTACGAGTGTCCTGCAACCTATGGACCAAGGCGTCATTAGAAGCCTAAAGCGTCACTACCGCAAGCAACTTTTATTAAAAAAAAATTATTTTCTGTATGGACACAGCGCAACCTGCCACAATTTCACTCTTAGATGCAATACAATTCCTAGACGACTCTTGGAAGAGTGTAACACAGAAGACGATAGCAAAATGCTTTAGTAAAGCACAACTCGTACATGAAAATTTACACGATGATGACGAAGACGACGACTTGCCGCTCTCGGAGTGGATTAAGAAATTCGACGTAAATGAATTTGGAAATGAACTTGATTCCTATGCATCAGTGGATGACCAAGTACAAACATTCCAAGTGTTGAGTGACGCAGAAATTATCGCGGAAGTAAAAAACATAGAAGCAGAAGATAGTGTTGAAGAAGATGCTGAGCAAGAGGAGGATGCCGACATCGTTTGTCCGACAGTACAGGAAGCAATGAGAGCCGCCGAAACTCTTTCACGATTTTACTGCTTTAGAGAGACGTCTGACGACACGTTCAATGCAGCGCAGCATCTCCACAGCACAACAGAAAGAATTTATTTTTCTAAAAGGAGCGTTCAAAAGAAAATTACGGATTACTTTCGACAGTAAGCCTAAATGTCAGTTACATGTACTTTCTTTTTGATCTTTTAAAATATTCTTCATGCTGTTTGTATAAATGAAATGCAGTTTGTAAACTTTAGAATAAATATCACGAATAATGTTAATAATGCAAAATCTTTTTTTTTTATTTCTCCTTCCTTACTAGTGATTAAAAAGGGTCTTTTATAACGACTCTTTTATAACGTCACTCGGACATAACGTCATTATTTTTTTGGTCCCTTCAATGACGTTATAACCAAGTTCCACTGTGTTATATTCAGAAGCAACACTTTAAAACACGCGTATAGTAGAACCTTTAGGTCACCTGCATAATCACATAAAAAGATGTTTTTTCATGAGTTTTTTTAGAACAACCAAGTGCTACACAAATACTGACAACTTATGTTTCATATTAATAAAAAAAATATTATAAAAATCAAACGTGCATAATATATAAAAAAAGCACAAAGGGCATTTTCAGAGGGAGGACCAGAATAGTAGAAACTATCAACATGTTTCTACAGAACATCAATTGAGAAACTCTTCGATTTTAGATAATGTCCTACACTACTATAGTCCAGTAAGGAGAGCAGAAAAAACGCCAAAACGTAACAAAATTTTGACTGTACATGTATCAACATGATATTTTGTTTATACACTCCATTTGGGTCCTAGATCAAAGTTAAAAAAAAAGAATTGTACGCTTTCACCCCTAAAGGGTGAAAACCACTCCCAAAAGTACAAAAATACGTGGGAGACTGAATAATTGGAATTAGAGGCTGCAAATTTGTTTGGGTGAGGTTTGAAGGGTGCTGAATGTAAATATGACATGATAATTAACATTAATTCTATATTTGGGGTGATATCGACAATTTGTCAGGGGGTGGTTATAAGAACATTCGCATTTTTAATGCTTTAATGCCACGTTTTGGTGTATAATTAGTTTTTCAAGCAATATTAAAGGCTACTATGTAAGACCATGTCCAGGGTAGACACAAATATGCGTGGAGACGACGTAAGAAAGTGAAAACCACCCCTGTAATTAAAAAATGAAAATAAATAATTAAAGAAAACGACTGAAAATTTGTTTCTGGATGTTTTTGAGGTCAATAAATTCAAATAAGATGCCAGAAAAGTTTTTCATCCACTATATCAGGGTGAAAACCACCCCTATTAATAAAAAAATTACTATTAAAATAAATAATCGAATAAACCGGCTGAAAATTTGTATCTGGGCATTGCATATTTTAACGTAGATTCTTTATAGATATAGTATATATATTCGTTCTTAATGTGATCTTCAATCACTTCTGCCCCGCGATGGAGCGCCACGTTGTTACACAACGATTATGTTAGATACGTTGATATTTTCGTGTAGTGTGATTGTACGTTGCTTGCAGATACGCACCGGTATCCACGATTATGTTGTATGATAAAATGTTCAAATTATAATTATTATTATTAGTTTGATTGTGATTGACAAATATGTGGGTATCGATGGTAAACTTCTTTAATTTAAAATGTTTCTCGCACTCCGTTAATAACCTCCCCCACTTACCACACATGGATATTGTAGTTCTGTTCGGTGACTGCTCAGCTGTAACACACACGCTACATATACAAGTAGATATTCTGTTTGAATATCCAACATGACTAGCATGCACAATAAAAATGATATAACAGCTAAATAAAGTTCTGAGTTATCAGAGGTATTTGAATTCTTCCGCCACCTTTTGGTAGAACTGACTATTAATAAATGAATTATTTTAAGTTTGAAATAATACTCTTTTTCCACTGGTAACAAAATGTAGAGGTTTATTAACGGTTAATGGTGTTATAAAATCTTTTAAAAATTGACAATCAATTACTAATAATTTTACTGATAACAATTACAATGAACAAAATTTAAAATAAGACTCTCCTTAGCCTCAAGGCTGGTAACCCTGTTGGTTATACAATAGTTTTTATCTTGAGAGGTTATGTCCTCTTATATCAGTTAATTACCAAGTTCGTGTGGTTCTTTTAAGTAGCATGATGCCAGGTACAAGATGTGGCGTTTTATAATGAGATTAAATGAACAATTAATAAAAAACAAACAAACAAATATAAAAATAGAAAATTAGTACCATATAACAGATAATTATGGTATTATCGTACGCGGGAATTCGTACGCAGTCTACAGTATTTACTTGACAATCAACAAGTGCGTTGGCTTGCACTTCTAAAATGTATTACTATATTTTAATAATTCACTGTGGGAATTATTTATTTACAAGAGAAAAAGTTATTAAAAAAAAAACTCTTGTTATTGTTTTCATCTGGTTTGGATTATATGAGAACAGACTTGTGACAAAGAAAGTGGCAAGTTACGGTTATGATTTTAAGGTTATCTCATAACGTGAATTGTTATTAGAGTTAATTATCTTGAATATTGATTTCTTCTTAATCTAAGCATATACATATTATTTATAATAGTTCTGATGCGTAATCATCAGTAGCATATAATACTCTTTCGCATAAAAGTTAAAATATTTATCTTCAAATATAGAAAATCAAAAAACAACGTTAGTCAATTGAGCGACTGTTTACTATGCTCGTATTTTGTAATAAGTATATTAATCGTGATTCTTTTAATTATGAAAAATAATTAAAATATTTATTTATCATGTTAACAATTGCGAAATAATACTTTCGTTAATTCTGATAAATTCCGTCAGCATTATGATACTTCGCTATTACTAATTAGCGTAGTATATCAACATTAAGTATTTACGGAAATTTTTATTTCTGTTTTATTGTTAATTAATAAAAAAATTGTACTCCGTTTTTATTTTTTGCACAACACTCGCAAATACGATCGATATTGTACACTGATCGTATTTAAATATTATTCACTCCGCACAGTGCACTCGTTAATGCTGGTGTTGTTTATAGGTTATATGTGTGTTGATTACTGATGTTTACATGTCGCGCACAATTCAAAAATAAACTTCTTCATATCTCGTCCGGAGAGTGACACGTCCTGTCTGTTTGATGGTTGATAGATGACTCTTTCGCTCCATCGGAACGTCTGCGGCTTGTCTGCCGATTTCCATTCATTCGATTGGCTGAAATGTTTGAACTCTCCGACCCAAAGTACTTTGTCTTCTTAAGATTTTTTTTTTTATTGTCAGTTCTCTGAATAATAATATAACTGTTCTATTTTACATTATTTTGGTGGCCTTATGATTATCTATTTGGATCACAATCTTTATTAAATTAGTCACACTAACTGTCTGTGTATATTTGACTATTTAATTCTTAATGTTTTCACTATGAAAGTAACACATTTTCTTCCACTATAAACCTTATCACTGGAATTGTTTGTGTGGTTTATTAGGTTAAAATTAGTTAACTGGCCACAGGTTTTCACACTTATATTAAGCACTCACTGTAATTGTTTGTGATTTCTTAAATGTTAAACACTGTTTTTTCATAGTTGATAATCACTATTCTTTTGGTTACTATTATTGTCTCTAGTACACTTGATGAATGATGAGTCCTTGCATGGTCTATCCATTTTCTTCTCTCTTCATGTTATGTTTCCTTGTCCTTCTTCTTTCCTTCTTCTTTAGGTTTGAACGTCTTCTTCAATATTTTCATTGTAGTCGCTATCTTCATTGGTTCCCCTCACTGTTGGGATTTATTTGTAGTTATTTTGTTGATTCCCCTCACTGTTGGAATTTATTTGTAGTTATTTTGTTGATTCCCCTCACTGTTGGATCCTATTGGGCCTGGTTACTAACATTTTATTTTGGCTCATGGTCATTTTCTTTCTTCATTTCGTATTTGATGCTGCTATGTTACACTTTCTCCTTCATCGTTGGAATTTGATACTAATATATCTGTAGATACACACTTTTCGTTCACAGTTTTATTTATCTAGAAATACCTTCTTGCTTTCCTGTCACTTGACGTTATATTTGCTTATTTTATGTAACTACCATATTTGGTAACGTTACAAAATATATATATATATCTTTATATATATAATTATTCTGTACGTGTGTGTCACTGAACTCCTCTTAAACGGCTGGACCGATTTTGATGAAATTTTGTGTGTGTGTGTTTGAGTGGGTCCCTGGATGGTTTAGATTCACAATTGGACCCGGTAGGTGGCGCTGCGATCGGGTTCCAGGAATTTTTTTTTTATTATATATAAAAATGAATGTTTCTTTGTTTGTCCCATATGCGTTCCTATACCATTCATCCGATTGCGATGAAACTTCGGTGAGTTGTTGTGCGCACGCCCGCGAAGGTTTCTGAATTAGTGGTTTTTTCGATGGGGTCCTTTGGGGTCTTCCACATCTCCTCCTAAACCACTGGACCGATTTCAACCAAACTTGGCACAAATATTTTACGCAAAGGGAGAACCAACATGGGATAGGTGTTTTTTCGATGGGGTCCTTTTGGGGTCTTCCACATCTTCTCCTAAACCACTGGACCGATTTCAACCAAACTTGGCACAAATATTTTACGCAAAGGGAGAACCAACATAGGACAAGTGTTTTTTCGATACGATCCTTTGGGGTCTTCCACATCTCCTCCTAAACCATTGGACAGATTTCAACCAAACTTGGCACAAATATTTTACACAACGGGAGAACCAACATAGGACAGGTGTTTTTTTCGATACGATCCTCTGGGGAGTCCTTTGGGGTCTTAAAAAACTATTAGATTTGGTTACTATGGCAACCCAATAGAATAGATTCTGTTATAAATATATTATCGCATTAAATTGAAGACCACGCGAACGAAGTCGTGGGCAACAGCTATTTATTTTTAAGAAACCTACTTTAATTGAACTTTATTAATTGAACTAACATTTTCATTACGTACAACGTGAAACTCCATAGCGAAGCACGGGTATTCCCCTAGTGTATATATATATATATATATACACACACACAATATGTAATTTTTTTTCTTACCTTTATCTATAATGCATATAAGACAAAAATACATAAATTTATTTCTGTTTTTACTCTATTTTTCAAGCTATTTTTTTCGATATTATTGGATCATGCTATAATACAACTTTAACATTTAAAAAATGTATTTATTATTTTAATTAAATACAATTTTATACTACTTATTAGAGCATCTTTAATTTATTTGTACAAAATATTATCGCAATTTTCACGAAGTAGGATTAAAAATGTATTATTTTTACAATAAGCACTTTTGAGCACGCGCCGTATATATGTGTGTGTGTGTGTGTGTGTAGTTATAACTTTGTTCATTTTAACTCTACACAAATGATTCAAAAACGAAAAGATAGATAATTTCAACCCTTACAAATAATGTCCTGAGGACCACCTGTCTAAAAGTTGTACAACAAAAAATATTCAAGGTCAAAGGAAAAAAGTCACCCCTCAAATTCGGTACTTGACCACCTTGTGACAGCTGCATCTTTGAAAGGATGACAGGTAAAAACATGGACCAAGAGGCATTTTGGTCATCTAATTGTGTACTTTGACTTTGATCTGTATAATGTTTTTGCTAAAGTTAATCCTTATTCCGCTATTTCACCAAATGTATTGAGATTTGCAAATTTCCGAAAATGTGAAAAAAGGAAAAATCGCCGCCATTTTTGTCGAGAGCACCGAAAAAAATCTAAATAATTTGTAGTTGGTCCTTATGGTATGTATAAGTTAACTCTAGAAATATTTTTAATTATGTCTATTTTTGGACATGTGGGAAACATCGCGCGGGCCGGAGTTGGGAAAAAATTCCAAAAAATGCGAAATTTTTATAATGTAACTTTTTTTATTTTGAAGACAGAAAATCCGGATAATGATTAATTTAAAGGATATTAATAGACCATCAATATGCACTAGACATTTTATTGTCAAAAGTATTTTTCTCGGTTAGTAGGAAGGGTTAAACTTTGTTAGTACAGGCAAAAAATTTGCAAGTTACAACTTCTCACGGCCATATCTTGAAAACAACTTGTGGATTAAAACCAGGCCAAAACGCATTTTGTTTGTTATTTCATATAGAATAATTTTGGTCCTATTCATTTTTACTATAAACTCAAACGTTTTTTAGTTATTCACTAAAAATTACGCTAAAATCCTGTTTTTTGGGGGTAAAAATCGAAAATGTTGATTTGGAATAACTCGAAAACAACGCATTTTTCAAAACAGTTGCATACTGACTTTTTTTGCTTAGAATTTGATTCTCTATTGTGCGCTTCGTAAAAACCCCGTATTATATTTCTATAAGGGACGAGTGAATTGATGCGTTACGATAATTCGGTGCACTGCACGGTGGGGGAAACGTAATTTCGGCACCGTCACGCACTCTGTAGGCAGAGCGGTGATTTGCGCTTTCAACGGCTGTGCGGGTTGAGTTGTTTTCTGGCAGCAGCTACGAGCAGTTCGGCTCTTCCTGGCATGCAAGTTTCTTTTGTTGTAAATTACTATCTGCCATGCGTACGTAGGCTCTAAGTGATCTCCCGGGTTCCTGATCTTGGAGGCTGTACACCTGCCACCATGACTTAAAGAAAATGTGACTGACTGAGCTCTCGTGATTCTCGCCGCCAGGGAGAAGCTGCCATTCATCATGTCGCAGTAACCCCGAAACATCTTCAGGATGAAAGCAGGTGACATTTATGCCTTTAATACACTCTAGGCCGTTGAAGTAGACTCCATGTGCTGTGCAATTCACCAGTAAAAGCAAATTCACTCAATTCAGATAACTATTGTGCTCACGTCCATCGGGACATTAGTGGTTACGAACCTTCTCTATTTAACTCATTATGTAATTACGCCTCAAAAGAATTGTGAACCCGGGGGCAGGCAATGTGTCTGGCCATCATTATTTTCATTACTAATTTTATTAGGTTGCAGTTGCGATACTGGGGGGGGGGGAGTAAGAATTTAAGCAGATTTATGTGGGTATATATATGTGTGTGTGTGTGTGTGTGTGTGTGTGTGTTATAATATAAAAAGGGGTTGTGGTTTTTTTTGGGGGGGTTTTAAGGGTTCTGTTGTTCTGTAACCTGATGCCGACACCTGTTGATGCAGTTGTCGGCATGCTTTGGACATGTCATTATGTGCTGGAACTGGTGTGGGCACATGTCTGCGCCCGGGGATATTCAGCCGTCTGTGAATTCATTTAAATATTGTCATGAAGCTTAAATTATTCCACAATTTTATAACATTATTCCGGCTCTTTCATAATTAAATTCATGATTTTTTTTTAATGCCAAGCTCAGTTCAGGATTTCTCATGTTTTTAATATAGACTTATTATTCTGGTTTCTCACTGTTCCATTTTATATTTGTAAAATTTATAATATCCGTTTCAGTTTATAGTTTATTTTCTGGTGATTATACCACACTTGAATTTTCTTGAAAATTCTGTATTCTCATGGAAGCATAATGGGGAGTGAAAGTCTACTATTTTATAGACCATACAGACACGTTAATCTGGTGAGGGTAGTTACTATCAGGGGACAAGCCCAAATTTTCAATTATAAATTTGTAATAATAGAGAGTGTACAGGCTGCTGAGGCAGTTGAAATTGCCGAATTCTATTCTTTCTAATTAATCCAGTTTTTTTACTTCGATCATGTTCTTGTGGGGTTCATGGGTTTTTATTATGAGAATTCATATAAGGCTGTCTGCCGGGTTGAACTTGTTATTTTGTTTGTAATGTATATGTATTTGTGTATCTATGTCAGTTTATATGTTGCTTGTCATGGCTTTTAGAAGAATATTAGATTATTTATATGTCCTGTTTATATGATTACTATGATGATTGATGCTATGTGCCTTTCTTAGATTATATAGATACATATATACAGTTGAATTATATTAACAAATTTTGAATTATTATGAATATGAAAATACTTGCAAAATTAACTTTAAGTATATGAAGATGCATATATACCGTTGAATTATATTAACAATTTTTCTTGAATTAATATGAATATGAAACGACTTGGGAAAGGCACTACAATTGTATGAAGAAGTATCAGAGGTTGAATTGTATGGGTAAATGTTAAATTGAAATTCATATGCAGATGTGTAGAAAATGAAGTATGCGTATAATAAAAATTGTTATTGTTGTTTTACAGCAGAGTTTCATTGCAAGTCCCGTCTCACTGGACCCAGCGCATTTTTGCTTCTCTAGGCCTTCCACCTAGTCTTAAATAACTAGTGGCCCCTCTTCAAAAAAAAATTGGATCCTGGGGTTAATTTTTTGTTTGTCAATCACCCTTGAAAAAGGGGTAGTTCTCACCCCCAAATAAAAAGCGTACAGTTTAACTTTTTAACTTTGTTCTAGAGTGCATATAGAACATACATATCAAATTTCGTGAAATTCCATTGACAGTCAAAATTTTGTTACGTCAAAAGCTGCGCTTACTGGACTACTAGTGACTCATGTATATGTATGGAACTCCGTTACCTGATTTTAATAATTTTCTGGGAACTGTATATTTACCAGGAGTTGAGTGTAGACGTATGCAAATAAAAACGATTCAGACTGGCTGAAGTTGATGTGAATAAGATGAATAAGATTAGTGGAAGCCACACAAGACCAAAACACATATCGCGACATGTGAACATAGAAAACATAATTAAGAAAAATATATTTTTAATCATTAAAAAAAAAGAAAGAAATTGTACAATCACCACTGACTGTAAAAGCATGTTTCTTAATTTTTCACTACATAATTTTGAAATGTATGTAGATAGGAAATGAGTTATGGAAAGGTTGGACACAACAACACTACATTAACATATACAAAACTTTTGTTGTCAATGATCAGTTGTTGATATTTTGTATTTTGTCACACTATTACTCACAACTCTTGGTACTCTCAATCTCAGATCATGGAACCACTTCACAACATTCTTATAATGCTTCATCTCCTAACAGTTTTGCACTTCTGTGAAATGAGGTTACTTCTAATTTTCTCATTATTTGACTTTTACTATGTAACTGAACCACACATTATTTAGAATAACAAAAATTAGTGAAACAGTATGATTTATTTGTATTTCAAAATATTCACATGCCATTTTAGCAATGTTCTGTTAGTGAGAAAGGAAATGAAATGAAATGAAACACCCCTAATTTCATAATTTCATTAACCACATATTAAAAATCATTCAAAGAAAATACACGTAAATGGTATTTTCTAATTTCCCAAGTGTTCAGCTGAATGTTTATTGTTCAGCTGAGTGTTCATGTGGTAGTTATTGTACACATTCTAGCAGATCGATACTTCATGGACAAACACAGTGTCAAGAAACAATACTGAGCACAAACTAGAGACAAGAGTGCTAAAGTTAACAGGTTTGGATATATAATCAAGCAGATTCTACCCACAAAATAATTGTAGACATACCATATAATTAAACAAAATTCGAATACTCTTTTACACTGATTATCATCTATTTCAATAATGTGAAAGCTATAACTGTCAAATGTAAACACGCACGCACGCACGCACGCGCGCGTGCGCACACACACACACACACAGTCTACAAAATGCTGCAACCGAATGATTACATCATATTAAAAAAAAAAAACAATATGGTTTGAATTCAACTAAGCACATAGTAATATGTGTGTCAGTATAGGTAAGAAACATGCGCTACAATTATCAAAAAAGAAATCGATAGGTTTTATAGGTATGGCCTATGTTATTACTTTCTCTTTTACATTGTGTTACTTAAATCAAGTGTTACTTTCAGAGAAAGAAAATCAACACCTTCCACAATACATGAATATGCCTGCACACACACACTCTTCAGAAAACAACATTATAACCAGGGCATGGGTTTTTGACACAGTTTTTTAACGTATTTGTCATTTTATGGTTTCAATTTAGTGCTATCTTTTTGCCATTTTTATGGATTTTATTTTTCTTATTTATTATTTTATGTTTTCAATCATCTGCTGCCTGGACCTCACATCCAATGATTTATGTCATTACTTAAACTCTATGTCCTCGAAATTATGTAAACAGACTTGGCTACTTTGGTTGTGAACTCCTCTACTTTTCATTCATATTTTTTTTTTAGTTTTTTAAGTCATTTCTTTTACAATATCTGTTTGCTTTATGGTGATTTTGAGCATTTAACCTATTGAAATCCAGACCCTGGTTATACTTCACACACACACACACACACACACACACACACACACACACACACACACACACACACACACACACACACACACACAAATCATACCTCCAGAACTATGTTTAGTTGATTTTGGACAAGAGAGAAAATATATTTTAGTCTTTGTTATTCACATAGTATGCAACAAGTATAAAGTAAACAGATGACACCATAAGAATTTTTTTTTAGATGTTACTAATACCTTAGAAACCCTACTCATATTTGTTATGAAATTTCCACTAAAAACTAATTCCTAAATACTACCTAAATGTATTTTTTTTCTTTTTCTAAGCAATATCTGTTAGCATCCTAACTTCAATTTGCATTTCAATTCAAGACAAAAATCTAACCTAATTTTTACACCAAACAAAATTTTTAAACCAATTTTTAAAAATATTTTTATTGTTCACAATAGAATTTTTTACAACATTGGGTGCTACTACCATTTTATTTTCTAATAAAAGTATGGATACACAAGGTTTTGCTCTTTAAAAAACACAATTAACACAATAAACCTGAGTATGAATTGACTTTAAAAATATTTTTACCTTTAACTTGACCAAACTGCCAGTATCTTGTTCTGCTGCTCTTAAAATATAATAAGTCTACAGCTCTGTACCAGTATCTACAAGAAGCCATGACAAGAAATTTTAATCCAATTTGTGTTGTTGAAGAACAAACATTTTCATTTATCTCTGCTGGATTCCTTCTTATTATAGGCTAGTCAATTTGAATCCAAGGCATCGTCCAAATCAGATGAAACTGAGTATTTAAAACTTCTGAAAATGGTTTTACATAGCATCCACAAAGATGACGGATGTTGTGTAATCAAGCTGATGTTTATCTGAATTTTACCGTCAACATTTTTTCAGCTTGTATTCTTCTTCTTTAATCGAAGCCTTACCTCTTCCTATCTTGTGTTTGTTTGTACAAACAGATTTTAAAACACACAGTAATGGATGTCTACAATGCATGGACAGCATTAACATTACATTTCAGGATGTACAGCGTATGCACTGACTTTTACCATTTCATTTTTTATTTTTATCATCTATATTTCACTGATGAAAAGATGATTTTTCTAGTGCGAGCAGTATTCCAAAAATGGTAGTAGTAAAGGTTTTTTGTTATCTCAAAAAACATTTTGATGTAAAGCCTAGAATAAAATTTAAATAAAAATATCTCAATAACCTTAACAAAATATCTTAAAACTTACTGGAATAAAACACAATAAATATATCTATTTTACTGACAGCTTTTTTTTCTACAAAACTTAATAACTTACCAAAAACCTGCACCATTATAAATAACCTACATACAATTTAACACAAAGAATATTTTAATTATACATTTGAATATACCTTGTCGATTAAAGAAAAAAAAATCAGAAACATCACTAGCCAAAACATCAACGATCATCTTTCACTATACTTTTAACACGCTCTTAATTTCTATTATTATTACATCACAAATGGATATTTCATCGGCTTATAACTCAAATTGAGTGACAATACAATATAAACAATTTGACAGAAACTGAATTTAACTCCTCACTTTAATAACACACTATAAGTATCAAAAATTAAACACCAGTGGCATGTTGTATACCAAGTATGTCAATTACTAAAAGTATAAATATAAATATACTCTATAATTTCAACTAAAAAAAAGGCCTACAGTGCCAAATGTAAAACTAACAAATTAAAAATGGCCAAAAATATAGCACACATAAATCATATGTAAGTATCGCGCGCACGCGCACAAACACACACACACACACACACTAGACAGTATATTTACAGCCCGAGTAATCTATATGTTGTGATGAATGTATTCTTCAAAGAAAATGGTAACTAAAACATATGTTTAAACATGACCATATCTTTGTTCAGATTTCATCTATAAATGCGATCCAGAACTGCAGAAAATTTAATAAACTGCTTTTAAATAACTACAATAATTTCTTCAAAATTGAGAAGAAATTGGGATTTATTTGGGGAAATCATTAGTTTTTTAAAGTAAGGAACACAAAAAGCAAAACTAAAAATTCTAGAAATTTCCATAGTTTGTAAACTAAATTAAAAAATATAAAAAACTTTCACAAACCCGAAACAAACACTACAGAATAGGAAAAACATTTCACACACACACACACACACACACACACACACACACACACACACACACACACACGCACGCACGCACGCACGCACGCACGCACGCACGCACGCACGCACGCTAACTGGCACGTGAAATTACAGAACACTTCCACCAAACCCTACAATTCCGTAACATGTTCAGGGAATATCCTATATAAAAAGTTTCTCAAATAAAACATTTAAGATTTTAAATATAAATCTGTACTACATATTATATTTTAGTGATACGTATTTTTTACGAATCTGTGTATTAAATGTATTACAATCTGAAATTTACAATCCAACAGTACAACCAAAATGATATGGACATACAATTTGTGCACAAAAGACCTCAAAAATTTATGTGAAGTGAAATAACAAACAAGAGCACATAAAAATAATTGCATGAAAACAGAAATTTTAATCTTCTCAAAAAGAATGTTCAATACGTGACTAATTACAACAACAGAAAACATATAGTGTTACTACAGGTATACTTGAATAAACTACAAATATTTTATAAAACTGGATCATCAAGTCTTTCTTTGGTATTATACACTGAAAACAATGTTAAGGCAATGGTTTGCTTAAACCTTACAGAGTCAACTGATTCAGTGTGGGGTAGTCCTGAAAGTCCCAAGCATCGCAGTAAACATGTGTTTACACAAAATTCAATAAACATATAAATGCACGACATTTTAAACTTTTGTAAAACAAAAAGGTATTATTACATATGCTAATGTTATTCCTGATTTGTTTTCTAAATTGAAACAAATGTTTTTAGGCCTAAATATAAACTTTCCTACTCACACTTTCTCTGACACTACAATTAATAATTTTTCTATTTTTGTTCTTCAAAATAAACCAAAACAACCCTTTTTCATGTTTGAATAAATATTATTGAAATAACTTTAAGAATGCCCAACAAATGAACTAGCCTATTCAATCACATGTTAAACAAATGCCTTTTGGCTAAAAAAATAATAATTTTGTGATCTATAAAAGAATAATACTTCTTTATAATGAGATAAAAAAGTAACACTAATTGTTAATAAATTGCCAAACTACAACAAACAGAAACTTTGCAACTGACTGAATCAATCATGGCACTTTTAACATGGACCACAGCACGCAGCGATCGATCTGTGGCACTGAAAGAGTTAAACTACCTGGTTTCTGGTAATCAAAACATTTGCAATAATCGAGTATGTAGTACACACCCACACAAAGTCTGCTAGTGAAAACAATTTTGATAACCCCACAAAACAAGTTTCACATTTTTCCATACATTCCTCTTTTTGTATATTTTTAAAACTACATAAGGTTTTTCTGTAAAATCAGTTCAAAGCCCCAAAAACTAACCACACAAACCTCACCCAATTTTACTTGGTTTTCTTTGTACACATTTTTAGGAAGCTAATAAAAATTTTTGAAAATCCAGACAGAAATTTGTATTCCACAAAAAAAGTACTAGCATTAAAACTGATGTCAATACACAATATTATTATTATTTGTTAATCATTTTAGCAAGTGTACTTTAATCCATTTTACGTTTTTCATATTAAAGCCGAGTAAATTGCTAAACTGTGTTGCACTGTAAGTGCGAGAAAATTTAAATAAGCATTAAATACAATAAAGCAGAATATTGCTTTATCAATAATTTATGCTACACTCACTTGTTGCACACACCACTAGTCACTTAAGTGATTAGTGGTGTGTGCAACAAGTGAGTGTAGCATAAATTATTTAACCACTAATACAATTTGTAGTTTATCAATAATTGTTTTTTACAGCGTGCAAATAGGAACAAATATTTTTTGCTGGTGAATCTTGTTTGGGCTAACAGTAGTTGCTGATATTAAAAAATGTGGTTATTAGAAATTAGTTGACTGCCAGAAACCAGTGACTTGTTACGTTTATTACTTAGTATAGGTTTCAAAATTAATTTTCATAATTTAAAATTACTATACTTCACATTTTTAAAAATTCTTCAAAAATAATGTATTTTACACTGCCAAAATGGTGTGCAAGACAGGCCTTTTCCAGAGAAAACCACAAATTCAAAATCAGACAACTAAAAAAAAACTCACATATTACACGCTCTTTACAATAACTTCACTACCGAGGCATTCTGAGAACTAAAATGCTCATTATCTTCGTTTATATTATAAAATGAAACGACACTGCATCATTCCTGACGCACTTATTCCTACCAACACTATTGTTCTTGTACCTAAACACCTATTCCATAATACAGAACAAATGCACATGATTCTCATGATAACCTACATACAATAGTATGTTGCCTTTAAATTAGCACAACTGAGACTTCTTACCTACTTTTAAACTTTTCCATTAACCAAAATGATGAAATTTCATATATTAATTACACCAAAAGCCACAATCAGTTTCCTATGTTGTATATTTTTTGCCTGCATTTCCATTAATTGGAATCTACTACATAAAAGTTATTAAATTTTGTGTATGTATTGTTTTTAATAATTTTGTACAAGAACTGTTTTCAGATACATTTACTGTTTTAGTTTTCTGATTCCAAAAACAAGGTTTCAAAATTTTACTGTATTGTAGGCTTCACTACTGAATATTTAAGACTTTAAGTAGGTTGCCATCTAACCAGATTTTGCCAGACATATCCTGCTTTATATTATTTTCATTACGCCTGGCACATATTCTAAACTGTTTTAGATTTATCTGTTATTTAGTATCATTGCGGATAATTTATTCCTTCTAAAAAATGAGGGGTCCACAGATGGTGGATTATGGCTTTAGCACACCCTAGCTGGATTCTCACCTTGCTTCAACCTGTCTTGGATGGAATTCCTTTCTTTAATCTTTCCAGTCTGGCCTCTCTTGAGCAACTCTTGGGACCCTAACATTATTAGGTTTTGGAGGTCTAAGGGAGTCTTTCATTGTTTTCATATTTCAGTTTTACTATGTAATTCTTGTTTTCCTTTTGCACTACCAGCTAAAGGCCTGGCCAGAGTTAAAGGTGTCAAATTGTCACAGGTCCTAGGAGTGGAAGAGAAAGGTTTTCCAACAGCGCTAGGGGCAGAAGTACCTAGGAGGTGGGTCTCCGAATGAAACCCACAGGCTCAAAAGTAGCACTCCTACCATTGGTCTTACTCTACAGGATGCTGACAACATCCTTAGAGGACATTTATCTTACTCAAAAGTTGCAAAGGAATAAATTGGACGAAAGTGTGTATATTCCTTTTGGACCAGAACAGGTGATTTGCCTAGTCCTTGATAGAAGAAGAATAACAAACAATGAAGATCACATACGCATAATGCATATAATCAAAATTTAATTTTAATAATCAGTACACTGTTTAGATGTTAATCACAAGAACAACACGGAAAGATTTAATGAATTTCTTAGTTTGTCAATTTTATTTTGCAATTTCAAGCAGCAATGCAATGAAAGAGCTCTAATCAATGCTCAGCACACAAAAGAATGAAATTGATCGACACATTCTTTAAGGAGATATAGTGGAAAATGAAATTAGAACAAACTATATTGCTATGACAATTCGGAATCTTCTCGAAAATACGAGAGCGTCGTTCTACGTACTTCTCAACTAGCCCAGTGAGTGGCGTCTTTGTCAAGGTCATCCACTCATGTAGCACTCCACTGTTCGAGAGCACTTTTAACTACGCAAATTATGCTGCCACACCACCAAAAGAATGGAAAATTATTCTGGAACACCTGTGGGACCTATATAAGCAACAGCAGCCAGCTTAGAAGTTAGTTACAAAGGGTGATTTCTTTAGTCCGGATCAAGTGATTGCTGCTGATTAGTGAAAATTGATTGTTGTGTTACAATTAGTGTGAAACTCTTAATAAGTTGACATTATTATTGCATGTGGACAAATTTAACTTGAATTATTGTATGAGAGTACCTTGTTGATTTGACACTGTTATTTGTGACTAATTAAAGGTCGTAATTAGTGACTTTGTTGGTGCCTGTATTTTGTTTCCACTGACCACACGCCGATCCATGAGACCGTCGTAACAATATGCAAAAAATTTAAATGAATACCTGTTCCATTTGTCTTACCTCAAAACTAAATATAATTCATAACCAGTATAGCTTCAACATCGCCTAGACTATCATATGGTACACTGTTTTCAAAATTGTACATAGTTGCCAAACTAACATGTTTTTATTATCAAAAGTCCTGTACTATCTGAAAAATTTGTTATGCACTTGAAAGTCTCAAATTCATACCATATAAATCTTGTATGTTTATAACATGAAGTTACATAATTTTAAATTCTGAAAATTAATTTCTACATGACAGTAATTAACAATTGTGCCATTTTTTTAGCCTACAAACACTGTTGCACTTAAACAATCTGCTGCTATCTCCCCCCTTCCCAAAAAAAGTAATTATTGTGAAACATGCATGCATGGTGCCCAAACACATACCACACACTAGTGAGGAACAAATCTTGTAATATTACAATTAACAGTAACAAATACAAAATGAAATGTTAACATAAGCTTACTTGTATGCTTCCGGAAAGTCTTCTGAGTGGAAGAGACCTAATCGAGTCCTATGTTCTGATGCGTACACCCCTTTCATACCACACACAATCTTCTCCGCATCGGGTGTAATTTCCAGTACTTCACAACATACTAAGTCATTCATCAGAAAACTGCGTGACAGGTTTTTCTTGTCAACTGCGGATATTAGATTGTTGGTTGGACAGAATGCCTGCAACATATTTGTAATTAACGTTTGAATTCCGAGTTGACATACTGCAAAAAGGTAATACAGAATAATTAAGATTGTCTAGTTCTTATACAAATGTTATCTACTCATGCTACCAGTGAGAGTTCCTTATTGCAGAAGATGCTTTGTTAATTTTAATAGCCTTTCTTACAGCTTAAAAATTTAATTAGTTTCATGACCGTGAATTACAAGTGGGTCAGAAGTAGTAAACAAGTTTAAATCAGTGCCTTCATATTTAGACCTATTACTCTAAATTAGATTTTTTGTCATCAATTTATGTATTTGAGCATAAAACACCAGTACATAATCCCCCCCCCACACATCATCATCACTTCAATACAGATAATCTAAAAACATCATGCATGATATTCAGCATAGACTAATTTTTATTTTTATCTAGACTACGTGTGCTATCTACAAATACAGGTACATGGGCACACTCACCTTAACATTTAAATCTGCTACAGAACGTGCATTTTCACCATCAACACACAACACTTTAAGAATCAAACCAGCATTTCCTTTAGATGTCACACTTGAAATAATTATATCACCGGGTTTTAAATACTGAAACAAAAAAATATCTGATTACTATGTATAGTTACCACTTCAGAACCATAAACCAAAAATTTGTGCCACCTGCATTATTTGACAAACGCCTAATGTGAATTTCTTATACAATGATGACCACTGTTTGATGGGAACATCACATGACATAAAACATCATTGGATTTTACATTAGGCATTACATCAAATAACATGGTTTAACCACTCTCTTATGAGCCTTTGAGATGTGAAATTGAATACAGAAGTATACAGATATGCCCAAAAAGTTTAAGCATTTTTTATTTAAATGTTTTATTTAACTCTTTTATTAGTCATGTTAAAGTATTTATTTATAAATCTTTAATCCATAATTATTACCATGTATGGGAAACAGTTTTTGTATCTCATAGTCATCGCCACACACCAGTCCTCTGAATGTAGCGACTTCATCACTACTGTTAACTTTTTTCTGAGTGAAAATCATTGGGTGCGAGGTCCAGGCAGCAGATAACTGAAAACATCCTACTACAATTGCCAAGCAGTGTAGAGGTGATGCTTACAGTATAAAGCTCACCATTTTTGTGATGCTATGTATCAGCATTTAATGGCCTATCGAAGATGTCTCAATATCTTAAAATATGCATTTGGTAGTCACCGCTTTGCTTTCAGGCATGAAGACAATCAGAGTACACCTCTCCCATCCCAAACAACTAAAGCCATAACGTTTTTGGTGAAATTAATGTCAGAATCTTTTGGTTCCGGGAAGTGTGTATGTGGCACCAATATAATGACTGTTGTTTCAACTCGGGAGTACACTGATGAACACATGTTTAATCCCCAATTACAATAAAGGAATAAATCTCTTCCTCTGCATACTGTACATGAAATGTGAGAGCAGAATATATCCATCTTCCTTGAGCACATATGTTAATATTTTGGGCACCCAACATGCAGACAATGTTTTATAGCCTAATTTTGTCTTCACCATTTAATGAATACAGTGTTAGACACTTTAGAAATCAACTCAAGCAACTATTTTATCTTTGCTTATCTATATGAAGGCTTTATGTACAAATTTTATGGTCATCAAAGTTCAAAGATGGGCTACTACTGCTCCCGTGTTTGTCATAGAGATCAATCCTTTCTTTTGAGAATTCAGGGCACCATTTCCAGACATTTTGTTGCTTTCATGACTTAATAATCAATCAGTTTCTTAGCTGTCATTTATCTATGAATTTCTACTGGACCTTCATCTTTGACAAAATTCAGATCAACATTACCATTTTCAAAACACTAACACGATCGACTCAAGAAATGTCATAAAGTCATACTCTTACTGACATAAAGATATAAGAAACTGGCATCAACTCATAATCATGGAAGTGTTACCAATACCACTAGAAAAAATTCTCCCACAGCCTAATGCAAAGTATCTCTACTTTAAACATTAAATGCTCAAAATCATTACACTTGTATGAACTGGAAACTAGTTTTGCTTACAGAACACTTATTGATAACACCAATTTAATGTATAATCAATGATTATTTAAACAAAAACAACACATTACACTAACTTACCCGAAACAAATGCTGCAACCTGCTTGCTTTATCAAGGGACAGAAATGATTCATATGGCGGCATCACTGCAAAATAACCTGGTTCAGTCAACCTAGTCCGTGGTTCGTCTTTTACATTCAGTGATGGATCAAACAAAACATCAGCTTTCTTTACGATAAACTGATGTAATTTTAAACGTTTCCCTCGATCCTGAAAACTACACCAACAAATGACATTTTGTTACTACAATACTATTTACGTACAATATTTTATTAAAAGACATTTATGTTCGTTTTTAATATTACTTAAAATGTTATGAAGAAAACCACCACACTTATCAAATACTCAACTTCTCAGTTTTCAACATTACGGAAAAAACAGTGAGTAGAAAAAGAGAATAACTATACTTTTGGTAAATTAAAACTGAGAGCCATTTTGTTCATCGATATGTGCAAAGAGTGGACCAAAAACAAATGGAAAATGTTACTAACATTTCCAGCCAGTCATAACTTCATGGTTGCTCTATGTTGAGTGCAAGTAGGGAATCAATATGTTATGAAGCAAAGTTTGCTTATAGGGTATTATAAACAATGGAGAACAATTTCTGTATTGACAACATTTCAATCAAACCAATACGGGCAAATGCAGAATCTATTTTATGTTTCCTGAAAAGTAGAGTTCTACATAGTTATTCCCTTTTTCTACTTACCAGTTTAATTAATGTTGGTCATTATCCATACTCTTGAACAACAAGCAAGAAAGTGATGCAAAATAATATACAAATAGCACATAATATTTCAGACAATAAAAATAAACAGCACAGAGCACCTACAGAATAAAACTTATGAATTATATAAAAAGTAAAATATATGAAGTGGTAGTAGAAATAATTACACTTTACGGAACCATGTATGATACAAAAAAAAAATGTGAAGAAACTAAAACTGATAACCTTCTGGAGGAGGAGGAGTTGTATAAAAAGGGCAGGTAGGGTTAGAAATGATACAAGTAGGCACCAAATGGGGGTAATGATAAACATCTGGATACAACTAAGGGTAATATGAAATATAATATGTAGGCTTATGCAAGAGAGTAACATGCAAGATACAAGAAAACAGAAGCTCAGATACGAGATCTGGTGGTGTAATCCCACTTGCAGTAATGGTGATAACAGTATTCTAAAATTTTGGCAGGTGTCAACACAATTCTAATGCCACTATGGTTTTTTCGTGTGCCAAGTTAATTAGTGTAGTGTAATTTTCATAAACTGTATGAAATGTGTGTTTTTAATTATTACATGATACTCTGATAATTATTTCCACGTACTGTGAGTAATGTGTAAAGTATTGTCCTATTTGTGCCGAAGGATTGTTGAATTAAATACAACTAAGACCTGTGACCAAATTCCTGTCTGGTACACAGATTGCTACTCATGCAACGTATTTTGTCACAGAATTATAAAGCTTCCCTGATAACCAACCAACACAACTTATAGTTGTGAAAACATTAAGCTTCCTGAAAACTTATTTCTAAAACACAAGAGAAAAGAAAGAAAACAAAATACTCTATGGCCATATACCATACTAGCCACCACACACAAGTTGCAACTGACGTCTGAAGTATAACTTTCACATTTTAGGCAAAACTTAAATGCAAATGGGAAGACAAGTTACATAATGAAAATCCTGTTTTAACATAAGAGGCATAGTAACATTACATTGAAAATAGATTATATTAAACAACAAATAAATAATACAATAAACTCAAGGTACAAGGTAATGATTACATTTTCAATCTTGGCTATCCAACTTCAGAATGTCTTACAATATAGTCTTCAATCTCAAAAAATGTTTGTCATATGGGTCCCGCTCATTTTCTGATACTTGACACACCATCATTCTGCCACAAAATACTTCTTTGCATATCCATAGAAAGCATATTCGTCTTTGCATATTCGAAATACCACTTTTTAACAGGTTTATGATACTTTTAAAGTAAATTTTGTTCCACACATTTATCACAAGCTCACACGAACAACCAGTCAAGCCTGTCTCTATATTCAGCTTGATCAAACTTTTTTTGTCATTAATACTTCAGTCATTCCATGTGCATGAACACTGTCTTTAAATAGGTTTCTGAGGCTATACACCCGATGTTAATCCATCTGGTACAAGTCTAATTTTCTGGTCTCTACATCATCAAGTTTTGAAAATGAAGACAGTTTTTTAGTTTTAGAAAAAAGCTAAAACTTTTAACTTGGAATCAGATATCATACTTCACTCTTTTTGAATACCTATCAATTTTGCAAAACCATTTTCTAGTAATACAACTACAGTAAAAAATGTAACATACAACAAAGTGATGTAAAAGAAAACTAGAATAAAAAGTGACAAATTTAACCTTTTAAATACACTGTCAACATAACGTAACCTGTTTACTGATTTTTTACTGTTGCTATCAGTAATACCTACCGAATGCTATTCAACTGTAGTTTAAACATAAATGGTTACAATAAACATTTTCAAATATAAATTTCTATAATGGAGTA
This sequence comes from Magicicada septendecula, assembly GCA_034769895.1. Taxonomy (NCBI): domain Eukaryota; kingdom Metazoa; phylum Arthropoda; class Insecta; order Hemiptera; family Cicadidae; genus Magicicada; species Magicicada septendecula. Next base: position 395,715,649 of record CM068371.1, read on the forward strand.
AATGTAAAATTTCCCCCTTAACCCTATAAAATTTCTGTTTACTTGACACAAAAGATGTCTTTCCATTTTTAGTATATAGTTACAGTAAATAACTTTCAAACATGTATCAGAGTTAAAACTCTACTTACAAAATGCATATGACTTGAATATATTTCATTTTGTCTTGAAAATAAAGGATGGGTTGTACATTAGCCATTTATATCCTCCCCCTCAAGAAAATGTTACTATAATGTGACACGTATCATAATAAGCTTTGAGGCCACGGCGGTATTGCCAGTGTTTGCAACAGACCTCCCCTCCCCCCTTTGCCTATGCAAAAGTGTAACATGTGACAACGCTGAAGGTCGAGAGCCGGAGAAGAGCTGTTACTATTGCGTAACATCGAAGCTTATAATGGTATGGTAAGTCCCGTACTATAACAGACATAACATTTCTATCGACTGAAACAGTTCAGTGTTTAAATATTAAATTCGTCCCTAGTTCGGACTCCAACTGAAACTGTATTGTATTTATATATTACGTAATAATTGACTTTATGTGTTGAAGGTTACCCAAGGATGTCGTTTAGTGTACTTGGCAGAGAACAACAGGCAAATACAATTAAACAAAATACGTATTTATCAAGTAAAATATAACATTATTTTATTTTTTCTGAACACATGAAAACATCTATTCTGCCCTGAGGCGCAGTTGCTGAAACAAGTTACAAGTAATGATTACCATTAACATTTTACTCTCTCGTAAAATGTTTGATTACACTAAATCATTAGTGTTTGACCGCAAACCCAGCACTTCTTAAATTGATATTCTTTGTTCACACAAACACACACGCTCTCATACGGTACATTTTTTGAGCTCACATTGTAATAAAAAAAAAAACAAATGCAAAAGGCCAAAATAATTTCTGTTGTGACGCCTGTCACCAGGTACCTGGCTTTCTGAAGATTTCAGTACTTATCTTGTTCCAAGTGGTCCATCTGGTTCTTTGCGGACTCACCTCGTTTATGCGTCAAACTGTTCAAAAAGGTAGTTTAGAACATTCCCCTCAGGTTGCACTCACTCGCACTGTACTTAGTAAAATAACTGCTGCTACTATGACATTTTTACACTGTTTTTAACTGTGAAATTTTGGAAAATAGCAGCCAGACCTGATTAACACATCTGGCTGCTTGTACTGTATCTATCGGACTGGGGAGATGCCGGAAATGCGGCATCTCACTTTTTGTCGTTTACGCCCTGCGCTGCCCCCTAGATTTTCGTCGTTGCTTACGTTTTTCTGAATAATGTCACGGCCTCAGTGACGCAGCTTCCTTGTTTTCCGATCGTTCATGTCATCGTATAATGACGAAAATTCAATTGTTTATGACGTATTGCTGTCCGTATATTGAGGTTCCCCTCACAATGACACCAAGTCGCGTCACTGCTGGAATGTACTGAAATAACAATGACTCACCGTCACCACCGCTGAACTTTATTTCCACACTGGAATTGATTTTATTTTGAATAATCACTTTTATAATTTAAAAGAAATTAATGTCCCCTTTTTTGACTCATTACACGACATACAACTCTTCAAAAATATCGTAACATGAAAAAAATTTATGAGAGACTGCGAGATCATGACATTCAGTGGAAATCAACTGATAAGATACAAGATAGTAATCAATGACAGACCTTTAGTAAAAGCAAGCTACTTCAATTACTTAAAGAACAAAAGAAGCAGAGATTGACAAAGAACAAAAGAAGCAGAGATTGACAAAGATATTGAATAAAAAAATAAATACATAAATATGGCAAATTATGAATGATACAAATCATCTTTGGAAGTTGAAAGAATTGATCTGATAACACTGGAGGAACTGGTAAATGCACTAAAAGAGACAAAAACTAAAAAGATGGCAGGTCGTTAAGTGGATGAATATGGACCTACTAAAGTATGGTGCCACAATCTTGCTTTGGAGACTGTTGGATTTATTAAACTAATGTTGGTTGGCTAACTAGCCAGGTTTCAGAAGGTATATTCCTCTTCAAGATATGGGATTGTAAAGGATGTAAGAATTATAGGGGGATAAGTCTTCTTAATGCCATGTGTAAAGTATACGCTAGGAATTTAAATAATGGCTTAAGATAATAGCTGAAGCTGTATTAAAAGAGCAAAATGGATTTAGGTTTTGAAAAATGGAAAGAATTTAACCTTTACACTCGTGTTGCATTTGTCAACATTAGGAAAGTGTTTGATCAACTGAACAGGAATAAATTAAGGTTCATTGTGAGGTGTAGTAGCTACCCACAGCATTAAATAAATGTGGTCAGAAATTTATATTGCAGTTCTAAAAACACAAAATAATAGGAATGACAAAGACTGAAGAAATTTTAGTAAATAAAAGGACAAGACAGGAGTGCAGTATTTCACTGATGTTCTTAATATCTATGATGACATTATTCCAACATGGAGACGAGATAGAATTAAACTTAAACGGAACACTAATTTGAAAATTTATTCTTTTCTTCTTCCCCATTTCCTTTTTATGTTGAAGTTCAGCTTTATGCAGCAACCTGTTGTGCATTTCGATCTTGTTGAATTCTACTCTCTCTCCTGGAGGAAAATTTATTAATGATGTGATTTCTCTGGGTGGTGGTCTTTCAAACATTACTTGATAAGGGCTGGTTCCGATAGTGTCATGGTATGCCCAATTAAGGAAGGTTTCTGCTGGTTCAAGGTACTGGCTCCATTTACCATGTTCTTGGTGACAGTAGGTCCGCAAAATTCTACCACCTTCCCTCAAGACGCGTTCGGCAGGATTACTACTAGGGTGGTATACTGACGTTTTATATGTTCTTATTTGCAATTTCAACAATTCTTCTTTCCACTTTTTTCCTCTAAACTGTGTCCCATGATCCGTTACTATGGTTTCAGGTTTTCCCACTTCTGGTAAGTATTTTTGAATAATTACTTCTAAAATTTTCTTTGTAGTAGCTCTACTGATTGGATAGTTTTGTATATTTGGTATAATGGTCAAAAATAATTATTATATATTTAAATTTATGTCTCCCTCCACTTCTGGGAAAAGGTCCACATATATCTAAGAAGGTCTTCTCAAGTTTACCGTTGGATGTTATTGTAATCATAGCTCCAGTTCTTTTGTCATTATTTATTTTTACTAATTGGCATATGTTGCAGTTTTTCAATACTCTTACTCGCTTATTTATTGCTTTTATATAACAATGTTCAGACAAAGCTTTAATAACTTTGAGTGGTCCCATGTGACCATATCTTTCATGGTAGTCCTTTATTATGGCTACTTCAGTTGCTTCGGATACATACATTCTCCACACATGATCCTCAATGGTTGGACGGATGAAAAGGATTTCTTCATGAACACAGAAAAATTTTGTTATTATAGGATCCTTTTGTAATATCCTGTCTCTAATTTTTATTAATTTGGTGTCCATTCTTGATCTATTTTTAGTTTACTAATTATATCCTGTAACTCTTTCTTCAATTTGATAATGTAATATATCTTCCCAATACTCTCCAGTTCTACTTCAAATGTTCCTTTTTCTAGGTTAATCCGTGACAGTCGGTGTGCTATTACATTCTTTTTCCCCTGGATATATTCCCAATCTAAATTATACTCTTGAAGTATTAACACCCATCTTGTGAGCCTACCGTGGTTAAGTTTACAGTTGTTTAAAAAAGAGATTGACCTATGGTCGGTCCTTATGGTTACTGGGTATCCCAATATGAATGTACGGAATTTTATACATGAGAACACAACACTCAGCAGTTCCTTTTCAGTTACTGTATAATTCCGCTCACAACTACTCAGTACCCTGCTTGCAAAACTGATGACCCAATGATTTCCTTCCTCATCTTCCTGATATAATTCACTTCCAAGACTAATATTGCTGGCATCACAATTTATGAAAAAACGTTTATCGAAATTTGGGTGGTGTAGCATTATGCTATCCAGAAATTTATTTTTTATTATCTTAAAATTATTGTCTTCATTTTCTTCCCACTTCCACTTGTTTTTCTTCGAAAGTAAATATTGGAAGTTGGCTGTTACTTCTGAATAACCCTGTTGAAATTTCCTATAATAGTTGTATATCCCCAAAAAAGATTGTAATTGTTTTAAATTTTTTGGTTTCGGAAAATCTTGGATATCCTTTACTTTCTCAGGAGATGGTTTTATTCCAGTAGCTGACAGAATGAATCCTAAAAATGGTAATTCGTGTGTGATAAATTTAGATTTATCTAGTTTCAATGTTGTGTTGTAACAGCTTATTTAACACTGTTTCCACTATATTACAATGCTCCTTCCATGTACAAGAAGTAATTAGTATGTCATCAACATATACCGTAGTGAAGTCTAAAACTTCTTTACCCAGAATTTGATCCATACATTGGATGAATACGGCCACAGAATTTACCAATCCAAAAGGCAAACGTTTAAAATGATAATTTCGTCCTTCAAATATGAAAGCGACATATTGTCTGCTGTTAGGGTGCAACTCTTATTTGCCAATATCCACAGACTGCATCCCAAGTACTCATGTACTTACATCCATAGAACTTTTTCATTATTTCATCAATCTCACCTGGAGACGTGCGGTCGTTAATGAGCATTTTATTCAGCTCCCGAGCATCGAGGCATAATCTTACTTGACCATCTTTCTTTGGTATAGCTACCAATGGGCTGGTATATGGAGAATTGGTTCTTTCAATTATATCTTCCATTATCATCCTTTGAATTTCCTTTCTTGCTGATTCTTTCAAGACTTGAGCGATGGGATATGACCGTTTATTAAAATTGACATTGTCTTTGAACTTTAATTCACACAGGAAGTTTTTAGCTTTTCCGGGTGAATCCGAGAATACTGATCTATATTTATTATAAATTTTTATAAGTTGTTGTTTTTGTTCTATACAGGGGGCCTGGCTATCTTGAAACTCTATGGTTTCTTCTATCTTCTCTTGCTACATCTTTGATTCTGTTACTTAAGTATTTTTACCTAGGGTTAACCTATTATTCTCCCTAATATAGAATGAGCTCAGACACTGAGAGGCACTTTGGCTACCAATTATCTCAGCCGATAACTCACCTTCTTCTGCGCTCAGTGTTACTATACCACTGGCCAGATTTATAACTGCAGTGTGTCGCCGTAGCATATCACACCCTATTAATACCCTGAAAGGTAGCCCTTTGGCTACTAAAAATCCCATAGGTATTCCTATCCCACTGTTAGTAACATTCAAAGACACTTGTTTTTTAATTGTTTTATTTTGTTTCCCGGTGGCGCCAATAATTGTTAAGTTATTAATTGGTAAAGTAGGTATTCTCTCAGTAGTTAATTCAGTAATCCGGTCAAGCTCTAATTAGTCAATAATTGAAACATTTGCTCCTGTATCAATCATGGCTTCTGCTAAATACTCCATTTAATTTTATTCGTATATAAACTATATCATTGTTTTGTGATGACTCTTTAATTGCTCTCTCTTCCATTAATTCCGCCTGTATATTCTTTAAATAATGGTTTCTGATAATTGTTATTGGTTTCGTTCATTTATTATTATTATTAGGACTGTGGTAAATTCTGTGCCCGGTTGTCTCTAGCAGTGACGGGCAGTCACTTTTTCTCACTGCTGGTACCCGTTTCCCCGACTTCCGTCATTATTATTAGTTTGTTCAACATTCTCACTATGTTGAGGTTCGTTTAATTGCCTTCTTTCTTCCTCACTGGTTCTGAATCTAGGTTGTTCTTCGCTCCTACTTCTTTGCAGACCTTCTTCTCTCTGATATGAATCGTTTCGATAATTTCGGTTATTATAATGTTGCCATCTTCCTTGATACTGGTTATTATAGTAATTATTGTTGGCATGGACATAATTTACCCTGGGTCGAGTATCTCTGGGTTGTTCGTTTTTCCGCTCCTCTGTATTCCCTGATCTCCATCTACTCCTCCTGTAATATGATTCTTGCTCATAGTTCTCTAAGAGTGTTTCCATACCTCCAATTGTCTTTATTTGACCACTTAGTCGAGCACTGATAATCTTTTCCTCAAAATGATATGCGATCTTAGTTACCAAACACTCCTCAGGGATCTTTGGGTCTAAATACTTCGCCACACACACCTTCCCCAAAAAATAAGCAGTAGGTGTTGAAACAATATTAATTAGTGCAAATAATATCTTACCTTAGGGTTACTCCTCCAAGGTTCTACAGACGAAAAAACTCAGCTGCAGAAAAGGTTATCTGGGTTTCAGTTATTCAATAATCACACTGACACGCATTTTGAGGATTTTACCAAATTAACTTTCATTTATTAGTCTGAACTATTTCATTTGGTTTTAACTCTACACTGTAATTTCAATAATGAGACAGGAATACATATGTATTTGATCTTTCAATATAAACTACTAATATGAAAATGAATTGACAAGAACGTTATTATTTTAACCAACACTTTGCTATACTCTCTCATTCATACTCTTTACATTCCCTTACTGAGATCTCATTAACAAAATCTTTTAAATAGTGGCTATTAAACGGTACTTATGCTTTGATTAGAATTCTTTCTATTTATTTTTGTTAGTAAATAAGGTTCAGTACTGTTACCCCTCAGCTGCGTGTTCATACGGCTGGTCCGACACTCGTGTTTTCCACTTGCTTCCGCCTACCGCACTCACGTAACTGTTATTTACTCACTTCACTTCATTGCTTTAAAACTTGAAAAATGTTTTAGTTGATATATTTTTTGTATAGCCGGCCGAATTTTATGTTTTTATAAGATAGGCCCTTTGCTTTAGGCCTATCTTGCACGTCCGAGGCTACTATTTGCAATTCACGAACTGCACAACTGTATGCTGCTCTTTACTGTTGTACACTCTCTGATGACAAACTGCATACTGTAATTCACAAAGCCTGCTGCTGGGGCAGTTACGCAATGCGTCTAGACTGTTGTTTAGACTAACAGTGTGTATTGCTGGTTAAACTGAGGCACCTCACAGGTGAAGTCTGACATTGATATAATTTGACTGAAATTGACTGAATTGATATAAAATAAAATCAAAACTGTGGCAGCGCACAATTCTGTACCGTTACAGTGTCTGTCCTGTACTGCGGTCATACCTCCCATGACAAATATCGTCTCGAATAATGTTTTGCACTGACTCAGACCAGTACTTCAGCTTGAACATCATCTTAAAATTTCCATTATCACACACCTCGTTTCGGATTACAGTCCACCAATTGTCATTGATGTTTTTGAAACACTCATCTAGTATGCCTTTGATCATGTTCCATCGGTTCTCCTTTTGACCTATTTAAAATTTCATCCACTCTTCCTAAAAATTCGAGTGGGTTTCTTCGATAATCTCTAAAGTTTACACTTTCTCTACTATCTTGGATAGTATGTTGAGTGTTGCATGTAGATCTTGAACCCATTCTATCTACCTCCCCTTGTAGGTTTGTTTGTAGCTGTTGTAAATTTTCTAATTTTTCTCCCTGGTTATGGAACTGGTTCTTGACATTTTCTATCGTTTCCTTAAAATCGGTGAATTTACTGGTTATGTTGCTTTTTACACCGTCCAACTGATCATTATTCTCCTGGCGTATGGCTATTATGCGAACTTGATTACTTTGTTCCTCTAGGTCCATTCGTGCATCTATTCCCGTTTTAATTTGTTCCATTGTTTCTTCTGTTTTAGCTAATCTTTGATTGGTTTCTATTATTTTCTTTTCTGCGTCTTCCTTATATTCATCTACTCTTTGGCTAAGTGTTTTGTTAACATTTTCAATTTTACTCTCGAGATTTTCTCTTAACTCCTTATTGAAATTCTCCATTTTACCCTCAATTTGTTTTAAATTTTCTTCGTTTATTTTCTCAATTTGTTTTAAACTGTCCCTCAAGGTTTCATTTCGCTTCCTTGAGTTCTCCTCCTGTTTCCTAAAACTTTCATCTATTTTGTCAAATTTTTCGCTCAAGGTTTCATTTTGTTTCCTTGAGTTTTCCTTAAAATTTTCATCTATCCTGTCAAATTTCTCGTTTATTTTATTCAAATTTTCGTTAGTTTGTCTACTTTGTTCTGCCATAAATTTCATTAAATTTCCTGCCAATTTGGTTCTTCTCTGGCTACCGCTTTATCTGGTTGGTCCCCTTGGGCATCCTCTTCAACTATTTCCTTTTCCGTGTCCAGAATTGCTTTAGTTTCTTCTTTATCGCCTGTCTGTTGTTCCATTTCACTGTCCGTGACTACTTCTATTTCTCGTTCCTGTCCACCTTCTTCCTTCCCCGTGTCTTCTGCCCTCTTCTTCGATCTGCCTTTGGTATTATGCATTTCTTGTCTTCTCATAGTTGCCGACAAAAATTAGTATTTTCGTTATATTAACTTGCGTATATCCCGAAATTTCTTTCCTACTGAAAGCCCTTATAAGTTGAACCCCATCTTGTAACGTCTCTCGCTGAGCTCTTCCTGTAATAAATAAACTCTCTTAGTAGTTAAGCCCAACGTTTGTACATCATCTTGTAACGTCTCTCGCTGAGCTTAAGTCTCGAGTAATTTATGTCTATTTGTTATTTTTCAGAATGCTCGCTTAATTAAGAGTCACAGAATTTGTTATTTTTATGTTATATGCTTTCAAAATCGAGGGTGTGTGATTATGCAGATTTTTGAAAGATTTTCTTAAATTTTGTTTATGTGAAATCAATACTGTTGTTTGACAGTAGTTAGAGAGAGTGCAAAGAGAATTACTCTCTTAGTATACGATTGAGTATTTCAAATTTTTCCGCTCGTGGTACCAGCTGACTGCTACTTTTACGAACCCATTTGAATTTAAAGTGACTCCAAATGGTACGTAATAAATTCTGGATGTCCGATCGCCTCTCGATCTTCTTACAATCGGTAACTAACTACCATCTACTGGAAATAATACACATTTTCTTATTTAAACCACAAGGCATTTATTGAATTTATTTAACGTTTTTTATGGTCTCCTAAAACATAAATGGATAATCGATTCTTACATAAAACACAGAGTTAATTCGATCTTGCTTTTACAAACATATATCATATAACAAATATTTTTATTTTCAGTCTTAATAACAAGAAAGAAATAATTAATTTCCCAGGGTTATTTTAGAATTCTTTGTACTTTGAGAAAGTCAGAAATGTATACAGGTCAGTACCAAGCTTTACATGAATTATTTTAAAATTTAGTATAATCTATATTATGCAGTTGATTTGTTGACCACTAGAGCGCGGATTACGTTTCTTCACAGATGTAATTCAGTTAAATTTTAATAGGTAACGATCTCACCAACAATGTCGAATTTCAGTAGGCTAGGCTTGAACTGGAAGGCTGATTTTTTTCAAATTTTCATCAATTTGCGAGCGTGAATTGTTCTGTTCGAAGGATGTCTAAGATGTAGTGGATATCACTCATTAATTTTATTAATTTGTCACTGATTATTTCCGAATGGTATTTATAAATTTCTTAAATTTTTCTAGACATTACACTTTTTTTAAACTGCTCACTTCCAATATAGTTTAACAATTAATTCAATTCCTGTTAGTTAGTTACTCTTAGTAACCAAGAATTTTTATGGTTTTTTATTGGCTAATCTATATACCTTTTAGTATATAGGCTATTAATAATTATTATAATTTCATTTCTTCCTTTTAGAAAAATAATCCTTTATAGATTTTATCTATAATCAAACTGAATTTATTTACGGTTTTTCTTTATATTTTTTCTTAAACTTGTCCACTGGTATTTTATATTTTAATCCCTTTTATTGTTATTTATTTATGATTTATAATTCATTTAATGAATCCTTACTCTACACTATTTTTTACATGCCATCTTGCTAACATAGTATTATTTGATATATTACTATTATTTTTTCAATCACTTTCTGCTACAGTCCGTTTCTTGATGTATATAATACTTTAATATTTATAACTAAATTTACCTCAAGATATACTTTACAATATACTCAAGATATGTAGATGATGGACTATATGTGTTAAATAACAAAAACACAAATGCAGAGAACATACTGAAACAAATCAATAACATACATCCCAAAATACAATTCACAGAAGAAAAAGAAAAACATAACAAAATCAACTATTTAGACATAACCATCACAAGATACAACAAACACATACAATATGCAATATATAGAAAACCAACTTCCACTAACATCATTATACCTAACCATTCTGACCACCCACCACAACATAAAATGGCAGCATTTTATTCGTTATTTAACAGAATGTACAGAATACCCCTAAACAAACAAGAAACTGACAAAGAAAGAAATATAATATACCAAATTGGTTATGCAAATGGATACAATAAAAATACTATGATCAAAATAGAAAATAAAATCAAATACAAAATAAAAACTGAACAATTAAGAATTAATCAAACTGAACAACACATAAATAATAACAACAACAAAAAATGGGCCACATTCACATATATAAATAATAAAATGACAAAACTAACAAAACTATTTAAAAACACAGATATAAAAATAGCATACAAAACTAATAAAAATAAATTACAAAATCTAAATAGCTCACACAACAAAGATAATACAACAACCAACGGTATATACAAAATTGAATGCCAAGATTGTAATAAATGTTATATAGGACAAACAAAAAAACAGCTGAAAAAACGTTATTTTGAACACCTAAATGCATACAAAAAACCAAATATATATAAATCCAATTTAGCCACACATGCAATAAACACAGGACATGAATTCCCAGACATAACCAATGTAACACTAATAAAACATATACCACACAAAGGCACCATAATGAACATTTGGGAAAATTTACAGATTTACAAACACAAAACAAACTAATACCAGAACAAATACAAATCAATACAAAACATGACACAATATTCAAAGCACTCAACATCGAAAATACACAAAATACAAAAACAGATACCACAACCACACACAATAATGCAACTTTAAAAGACCAAAGACCAACAAACTACATTAATAACATCCAGATGCCAACACACAAATATTTCACCACAAAACAAGATGGCGAAGGCTGAAGATGAGAGAACAGGAACTCTCGAAACATGTCCCTAATAGGGAAAAAAGTATATCTTGAGGTAAATTTAGTTATAAATATTAAAGTACTATTATTTTATATATAACCCTGGGTTATCTTACATTTAAACAAAATAATTATATTAAACAAAAATATTATTCCTAGGTACAAGACCTTTGTGGCCTACACAATATAAAATTACAAAAAATACAAAACTTGTCAGTAATATCATAGACTATTGCTACAATACTGATTTTGTTTTCATCTCCAGCACAACTTTGTGAGATGCTCTTTTTAAAGGTTTTACACTTTCACCGAGTACACTACGTTCCACTTTGTACACTGCACTTTTATTATTATTATTGTTTACAGTGTTTTTAGAGTACAAAGGTTCTCATAGCTTGATACCTAATCCCCATTTCTGACTTTTAAAAATGGGTGTTACTGGTTTTAACTCTGGTGATTATGTTATCATATTTGGGCAGGGGGTTTCTGTAACGTTACAATATATATATTACATTTAATATTTATAATGAATTTACCTCAAGATATTTTTTTTCCTTATTTGGAACATGTTTCGGGTACCATCTTGTACCCATCCTCAGCCTTCCGGTTTTTGTGTCTGGTGAAGTACATATGTGTTGGTTGACTATTATTATTGTGGCTTCCTGTTGGCTTCTGGTACTTCAAATTGGTTTTATTGTGTGTGATTGTGGTGTATGTGTTAGTTTTTTGTGTATTTTCGATATTGAGTGCTTTGAATATTGTGTCATGTTTTGTATTGATTTGTATTTGTTCAGGTATTAGTTTGTTTTGTGTTTTATGTTTGTATATTTGTAAATTTTTCCAAATGTTCATTATGGTGCCTTTGTGTGGTATATGTTTTATTAGTGTCACATTGGTTGTGTCTGGGAATTCATGTCCTGTGTTTATTGCACGTGTGGCTAAATTGGATTTATATATTTCTGGTTTTTTGTTTGCGTTTAGGTGTTCAAAATAACGTTTTTTTCAGCTGTTTTTTGTTTGTCCTATGTAACATTTATTGCAATCTTGGCATTCAATTTTGATAATATACCGATAGTTGTTGTATTATCTTTGTTGTGTGGTCTATTTAGTTTTTGTAAATTATTTTTATTAGTTTTGTATGCTATTTTTATATCTGCGCTTTTAAACAGTTTTGTTAGCTTTGTCATTTTACTATTTATATATGTGAATGTGGCCCATTTTTTATTGTTGTTATTATTTTTGTTTTGTTCATTTTGATTCTCTTATTTGTTCAGTTTTTATTTTATATTTGATTTTATTTTCTATTTTGTTTACAGAATTTTTATTATATCCATTTTCATAAGCAATTTGGTAAATTATATTTCTTTCTTTGTCTGTTTCTTGTTTGTTTAGGGGTATTTCGTACACATATATAAACCAATTTTCCAGAAATTAATATTTACAATACTAAGTTATCTAGTTCATTAATCATTTCCATACAAGTCAGTGTAAAAAAATGATTACAACTGGTGATAAAATAAAATAAAACCCAACTTGCCTCAAATGTTTCTGTCTTTCTTGATAAACAGAAAACTCAAGGTTTGTGAGCCCAAATTTCTGGAGTTCACCTTCACCACGATCACTCTCCCATGACTTCTGCAACTGTTGCCCGTGAAAATTCAACGAGCGATTAACCAAATCTGTATTCAGTTGTGTTTCCATTTTCCTTACGACTGCATGCAGATTTTACGCACGCCTATTAACACTAAGTCTGCCACTGTAACACACAAAAATTATTCATACATATTAATCAGGCAGCTAATTGTTACAGAATTTTCACAGACATTATTTTCAATATACATTTTATTTATCATAGATACTTCAGCTGTCACATTTATCTGTGAATATGTGATACAAGATCAGACAAGGTCCCTCATGCTGATCAACATTTTATACTGGATACAAAATATAGGTGAGGATCATAAGCCACCATCTGCAGACTATTTCTGAGCATCTTATTTTGGAAGAACAAAACGGTTTCAGGAAGAGCACATCTTGTACAGACAATACTTTTATTATCACACAATTCACTGGGAAGCATTGTGAGTTTAATAAAGAAATGCATGTAGCTTTCGTTGCTTTTGTGAAGGCCTTTGATAGAGTAGATAGAAATTTGCTATGGCAAGTATTAGAAGAACGGGGATACCCACAGCTTCCAAGAACTATACAAGGCCTACATAATGGAACAAGAATAGCTGTTAAAAATAAAATAACTGTAGGATATCTAAACAAATATCTATCAATTAAGGTGTTATACAAGGGAACAATATATCACCTACTCTTTTTAACATTTATATTGACGATCTAGTTAGGAAACAAACGTTTAGTGAACCCTGGTAATAAGATATCACAAGGCTGTGCTATCATAAGATTTGATGTGCTGTTGTTTGGTGACAACTTGCTGGTAATTGAAAATACAGAATCTGCTTTACAAAAACCTGTTTTTAAGCTTCATCAAATTTTCAAACAACACAATATGAAAATCTCCAGTACAAAAACAAAGGTAATAGCACTTTGAGGCAAGGAACCAATAAGAAGAAAAACGATGATTCATGATCAAACTGTAGAACAGGTGAGCCATTTCAACTATTTGGGAAATGATATTGGCTATGATAGGCATTATGATATTGATGTTAAATTACATTAAGTTACAAACGATCTGTGGGACAATCAATGGTATTTTTAGAAACAAGGTATATCAAGATACAAAATTAAAGTTTTACAATGTTATGGCGTCAATGTCCTATGGGTGTCAATTATGGACAACAGCCAAGAAACAAGAAAGTAAAATACAGGCCTTGGAAATGGCATTCTTACAAGGAGTTGACAGGTGTTCTAAACTTGATCGTATAAAGAATGAGCCCATAAGAGAAGAATTACAAGTTTTTAACTTGAATTATAGACTAAAAGATTATAACAACAGTAGAAATAACACTTAGAAAGAATGTCATAATCAAAAGTGGCCAAACCAGTCTGGAAATATAACCCTATAGGACAGAGATGTGTGGGTAGACACAGGAACAGATGGGTGGAGGATCTTTGAAGGTGGTACAGGCAGCACCTTGCCTACGTCCTGTTGTGAAGACAATGTTAAATTCATAACTTTTTTTTGTAATTAACACCTGTAATTGTGTGTCGCCAATGTCACAAAAAAACTTTCCATTGTTGTTCTGAATTTCCAGGTATCTGAACTATCCTTTTACCTGCTAAAATACTGGCTGTTCAAATTCCTCATTGCTTGTGTCAAAAGTTCAATAACAGCAGATATGTGAATTAATAAGCACTATGTTTTGTAATAGTTTCAATTAAGGACCAAAGCAGAAGCAACACGCTTGGAGGTAATACTCAGTGGCGGCCCTAGGGCGGTGTGAGCGGTGCGACCGCACCGGGCGCCATCTTGGGGGGGAGTGCCGAAAACGAGACGATCGATCGTCCGTGCAAATCACATTGTTGTCGTGCGGGACGCCCGCGCTGGCGGCTTCGTGGTCGAACAGCGTGGGCGGTGCGGGGTGAAGTCCGTCTCGCACCGACCGGCATTGTCTGTTCAAGTCTGTTCTGCTTCTGTAGTCGAGTCATTCGTTCATGCGCCGGTGCATGTGTATGTATAGTAGTTTGGTTATTGTGGCGCCCGTCCTGAGTTAAATCAAAACGTTACCTACATTATTGTAATTCTGTCGATTAAATTCGAAAAAAGTACAGTTGTAGCAGGTACTGTTCATGTAAGTATATTGTAAGTTGTTTTGTATGTTAAAGATGTTAGATCTTAGTTGTTTTTGTTTTTGCAAAGATAACACCTAACCTAATTAAAATTTTATAAAATTGAATGAAATTTTATAATTGTTATTGGATTATGTTATATCGTATTGATTTATATGATCGCTAATATTCAATATTATAATCTTTCTTGTTTTATTCTTATGTCGATACGACCGGCATTTTTAAAACTATAAACTCATAGTAAATATATGTTCACACGTAACGTAAATCCATGCCACGGACGCTTGCGCAAAATAATAACAAATATTGCTTGAACAAGATCAGGATTTCTCGTGATTTTTGCTTAATTTATTTTTCCCGAACATTTCTGTTTTTTATGACGAAATGATGTTTGTGTTTAGGAAACGCTATTTCAAATAGCTTCGTGATGTGATATTGTATGTAGTTTTAGATTTTCTTGTCGGTTGTTAATGTTTTACGCCAGCTACCGTGGAATGGACCCTGTGTAAATGCAGTTTACGAAGGTATCGCAAATATTTACATTGTATAAATGTGTCTCTTACAGAAAAATCATGTCGCTACCTCCAAAAAAACTATCTGGCGCACAAAACTTAAACAGAAAACGAAAAAAGCAAGGCAAAACTGAAAAGGCTGCAAAATTACTTTCGAAATTTTTGAGTTGAAAAGTCAGCTGCATCGTCATCATCAGAACTGGTTCAACACGCAACAGAAGAAGACCTATTTAATAGAAGTTCCTTAGACGAAGCCCACGAAGATGAAAAGCAGCACACACAAGAAGATTTAGCTATTCCTGGAACGTCATCTGGAGTTCAAAACATTCAAATTACAAATTATGATATTTCAGAATGGCCGCTCATTGACTCGGCAACAAGAGATGAAATAATTATTCGAGGACCTATACGTAATGAAATGAGCAACGAAAACTACCCAAGAAAATATGATGGACGTCATTTTTCAAATACGCATTTTCAAAGAGTAATACCAAATAGGGAAACTTTTAAAAGAAGATGGCTTATTTACTCTAAATCTGCAGATAAAGTTTATTGTTTTTGCTGCAGTTTATTTAACAGAAGCCCTCATTCTAATTTAGGAAAAGAAGGATTTGACGACTGGAGACACTTATCAACGCGTCTCAAAACACACGAAACATCCTCCGATCACCGGCGTGCTGTGAACAATTGGATAGAAGCGTCAATTAAATTGAAGAACTTCAGTGGAATAGACAAGCATTTACAAAAACAGATTGAAGACGAGAAATCACGGTGGGTCGCTATCCTCGAACGAATGATGTCTATAGTATTCTTCTTAGCAGGCAACAATTTGGCGTTCAGAGGAAGCTCTGGATCTTAAAGTTTATACACTCCTAATAGTGGCAACTTCCTGGGTTTAGTGCAACTGCTAGGAAAATTTGAGACCCTGTGATGACGGAGCACCTTCGCCGTATTGGTAATAAGGAGACTTATGTCCACTATTTTAGCAGACACATTCAAAACGAGTTAATCGGCTTACTTGGAAGTGAAGTTCGAAATAAAATTTTGACTATGGTAAAGTCATCTAAATACTTCTCCATCATACTGGACTGCACCCCTGATGTTAGCCACGTTGAACAATTATCATTAACATTTCGTTTTGTTGACACTAATGAAGATGAAGTCAAAGTGCGAGAGTGTTTCGTTGCTTACCAGCCGGTAAGTGACTCATCGGGAGCAGGACTCACTGGCCTCTTTCTTGATAAAATTGTGCAAGAGTTTGATCTGGACATGAATGATTGACGAGGTCAAGGCTACGATAATGGGTGCCAACATGGTAGGAGTAAACAAAGGTGTCCAAACCAGAATTCTGAACCAATATCCTCAGGCATTTTTTAATCCATGTGGCTGTCACAGCTTGAATTTAGTGGTAGCAGATGCCACCAAAACATATGTTAAATCGGTTTCTTTATTTGGATTTCTCCAAAGACTGTTTGTTTTATTCTCTGGATCAACAAAGCGATGGGAAGTGATATCCAAGCACGTAGAAGGACTATCGCTGAAAAAAGTTTGCAAAACTCGTTGGGAGAGTAGAGTTTCTAGCCTTGCCGCTGTTCGCTATCACTACTCTTCAGTTCGTGATGCCCTTCTGAATCTTCACGAAGAAACGAATGACCCAGTTGCAGCATCAGAGGCCTTGTCGCTGATTCAGAACATGGAGCAATTTGAGTTCATAGTTACAATGGTGGCTTGGTATGATATATTGTTTCAAGTAAACATTGTAAGTAAGGCTATGCAGTCTGAAACTATGGATTTACCAAACGCATAGCAATGCTGCAAAACTGCTCAGAATTTGTCAAACAGTACCAGACCCAGACTTATTCGTCTGCTCTAATAACAGCTAGGGAAATGGCTTCTCAGGCTGGGATAGATCCTATTTTTACGCCAGTCCGATCCCGAAGAAAGAAGAGGTTATTTGAGTACGAAGCCATAGATGAGACACCAACAGATCCTGAAGAATTGTTTAAAATGAACGTCTTTTACCCTATGATCAATACAATAGAGAATGCATTGGTCACTAGATTTAGACAATTATCAAAATTCAATGATACATGGTTTTTTTTATACAACATCAGAATAATTCCTGAAAAGTCGAAATTGGAAAAAGCCTGTGCAGATTTGCAAAACAGTTTAACCGATGGGGAAAAATGTGACGTATCCAGTTGTGAATTGGTTGAGGAACTTTTGAGCCTGAACCCATTATTAAAAGATCTAGAATCAGCAGAGCCATTAAAAGTTCTTCGACTTATTAAACAAAATGATTGGCAGGATATTTTCCCGAATGTGTGGACAGCGCTTCGTATCTTGCTAACCATACCTGTAACTGTCGCTAAAGGAGAACGAAGTTTCAGTAAATTAAAACTTACTTACATTCGACTATGTGTCAGGAAAGATTGTCAGATCTTGCAATTTTGTCCACAGAAAATGGTATTGCCCAAGAGTTGAATTATTCTGACTTAATAAAAAAATTTGCTAGTGCAAAAGCAAGGAAGGTGGCCATCTAGGTTTTTTATTAAATGGATTGTTCTTTTAATCGTTTTAGTTTTAAACTAATTCACGTACTGTCTGCAGCAAAATAGTTACATAAAACTTATCAAACAAATATTGTTTTTTTTTTCTTCAATTATTTCTCATCCATCCTAGATGTAAAACAAATGTCGTTCCCTTCTGTCTGTATGTACAGCTTAATCACGGATAAGCGACTGCATAGAAAGAGCTCTTATTTTTGTGTTTGGAGATAATAACTATACTCTTTGGTTTGGAGGGGCGCCACCATGAGATCTCGCACCACCTAAAAATTTAGCTAGGGCCACCACTGGTAATACTATACATTTTTCTCTCAGTTTTGGGTTGCACATACGAAAGATGTGTAGATCACACAGCATACTTGCACAGTACATGTAAGTGTACTGATAGATCATAAATCTGTATATTAAGACAGTCGCTGCAGGATAGATGTGGAATGAAGTTTTTAGCTGAAACGAGACCAGTACATGTGTTACACAACATTAATGAGTGGTGTTTGAAATGGTGCACTATGTGGAGGCAAGAATAAGAGACAAAAGACCCAAAGTAGTAGTATGAGTGCAGTTCAAAGGTTCCTGAAGTGTCATGAATGGAACATGGAAGTCTCTGTCCCTGTTTAAATATATTTATGGTTCTGCCGAATAGCTTTTTTCAGAACTACAATGAAAAAATACTATATTCAAATTAAAGAAAATATATGTTACCAAAATTGAACAAAAAACTAAACACAAAACCAAGATTAAAAAAAAAAAAAAAATCACAAACACTTATTATATAACCCAATTACAAAAAATTGCAAATATGTGTTATAACTTCACAAGACATGAATTTAAAAACATTTAATGAAAAATGAAAAATTATACAATAGTAATAAAACAGCAAAAAATGATTGCATGTCCTGTATGCACTACAGTAAGATAAACAGGAAATTAAAAGATAAAACTTAGTCAACAGGGAAATATGCACATAAGGCAAAATGCTTATCAACCAATGCACACAACAGAACTACAAATTACAACAGATTTGAAAAATGAAATACATAAAATCTTTATCAAACAGCTTCAAATTATTATATAAGAAAAACTAGATATTAATAACAGACATGCTTTTTAGGTCTCTTGTGAGCGCTATGAACACATATCACACAAAATATTGATTTCAGTACAATGACAATACTTCACAACCAGTATTCAATACATTAGTATACACAATAATAAGTTTTTTCTATCTGTACGGTAGTTTAATTAGTTTTAACTAATCTAGTTAAAACCTGAACTTGTTCCAGTCCTTTCCATTTTGGCCAAGATTATTTGCTTCTAATCATATATCACAGATTTCTTCATTAGAAGTTTATTAGTAAATTTTTTAAATGTCTCTTTTGTCTCTTCTTCCTTCTTCATTGTGTTCATGCTTCCCATACCCTCTTAACGAGAACTGGACTGTCTTCTTGTTAGATGACTCTGCCACCCAAATTGTCTTTGGTCAATAAATTCTTTTATATAGTCTATTTTTAGTTCTCTTATTCAATCATTCCAATTTTAATCTTCCTAATGATTCCCAACTAGCACTCCACTTCTGTATCTTATAGTATACACAAACCTATAGGTAGGAGAGTTCTCATGCTTATCTTGGTTCCTTGTTCTTTGATATACTCGCCTTACGTACTGTACAGTTAACCAGCACACTGTTATTAGTTATTAGATTAAAAATTGGTAGTCATACCAAACTGGTAGGTAGGTTAGCGAGCTGGTGAAGAGGCAAACTATTAAGCAACCTTCCACCTGCCAATATTCATTATCCTTCATATAATAATATTAATTATTGTACATAGACGTGGACAAGGGTACTAGGCCTATTGTCTATCGAGTAGAATTTGACAGAGGAGATTTACATTAATACAGGAGTGCTTCAAGGTTGTAGCATGTCTCCAATATTGTTTAATATCTATACTAGCGAATAATTAGAGTGGAAATTCAGAGTTGATCCAGGAACACACACACACACACACACACACACACACACACACACACACACACACACACACACACACACACACACACACAATGTTGTTTGCAGATGATCAATTAATCATCCAAAATAATGAAAGCTCCAGAGATAATGTTTCAGTTACAAGTCTGATTACATACAACATGAAAATTTCTGTGTACAAGACAAAAACTATGGCTTTTGTGGGCAAATACCCTTTTGTGAATTAAAACTGTCACATTTCCGTTATCTTTGTTGTGACATCACTTATGACATGGATCATGATGTTAATCATAAGTTGGCCAAGTTTCGGTCAGTATGTGGAACAATTCATCAAGTGTTACAGAGAAAGACACTCAACTAAAATTTTATAAGGTAATGGCTATGCCTGTGTCATTGTATGGTTCTGAACCTTGGGTTCCAATGAAGTGTCTTAGTAGAATACACATATCGGAGATGAGATTCTTGCGATCTGTTAAAGGCTGCACATGAAAAGATAGATTCTACAATGAAGGCACATGGAAAGAGTTGAAAATGGTTAATATCCAAGATTGCAATGTGGAAAACAAAGAGAGATGGATTACTCATCTGAATAGGATGGCAAATGGCAAGTTGCCTCAGGAAATTTGGCAAATACAAGCATATTGGACAAAGAAGAATACAAAGACCTAGGATGCATTGGTGAAGTATATGTATTTCCTTTGGAACTAGAATGGGCAATTCACCTATTCCCTGATGGAAGATGAAAAAGAATATAATACACTTTGTTTCTTCCTACAGTAATCTTACTCCATCTTGCTTAGCTATTATTTACTATATGCAACTACAGTTACGTTCACAATGCTACAATAACAATCCTGACACACACTTAGCCAGTCATGTACGGCTGTGCACACACAACACTCTGGAAGTAATACAAATTGTACCAATGAAATTGAAAGGACAAGATGGCACAAGGCACCATAATGCAACACATGTATGAAGTGGGTATAAAGTGCCTGTTGCCTTCCCAAAATCATACAAATCTGTCCAAACTAAACCTTAGTTATGGAATAATAAAATCAAAATAATGCAACAACTTCTACTGTGCTGAAATGAAATGAGTCAATAATTATTTACTTAGCATACCCATATGAAATAAATAACCTACCTTTGCGAATAATCGATCTATCATAGTTAACATGTCGCAAACACATACAAACTGACTTTCTAACACTAACATGGTCAACCAACAAATAATAAATTTTAATTGTTCTATTTTCAATCATCCACAAGACCGCTATAAATATTAAATGGATGTTATTAAATCTTATTACGTAACATTATTTTTATCAAACAAACAAAAAATTCTGTGTTAATAGCAGCAATATCGTCAGTGACTTGTGATGGTGCTTATATTTTATTAAAAAATCTATGTATATAATGTAAATACATACTCTAACCATGTTTTACTTTTTAATTGTACAGATTTACAACGAATAAAAATTATAAGCAACTCTGTAAGAATTTTCTCAGTAACTCACATACTGTTATTTGAATTAACTCACCCACTAATTGTCTTGTTTGGTTCTCACCTGTTATATCTTTGTCAGTATGCATGTTCCTTCAACTAAAATTATTTTATACTATGATACACCTAAGACTTTCCCGGTACATTCTTCTAATACAACTGACACCGGCCGTGAAAGCCTTAGAATGACTTTATATATACATGTGTTGTACCATCATAACACACGAAAACACTTTTTGTGCTTATGATGTAGAAATACAAGTATCATTCAATAAATCCATAGATAAAACAACTGTTTTAAATACAATTTATCGATTTAACCAATTATCTACTTCTTAACATAATTCTCACCTACAGTAATACATTTCTCCTATGACTTGATTAGTTTTTTAATGCAAACTGCAACAAAGAATTCTTTGACTTGAAACCTTAATACTTGTTTTCATTTTTTTTGTGGCTATGAAACTTTACTACGCATAATGACTCCTTGAGCTACCCAAACAAAATAAACTATCGGGGAACAAGATACAGATTATAAGATGTATAAAACAGCAATTTTCCCCATCATTTTCCAATGGTTTTTTGCAATAATTATGCAATGCATGGGCGAGCATTATCCTGAAACAATTCCTTTTGTTACAATTAAGGTAATTAAATAATTTAAGGAACTCCATTTATCCATACAATTTTCAACAATTCTTCCTGACAAAATTTACTCCTTGAATAAATTCACCAAGTGAGATTCAAACCAAGTTAACCTCAATTGGTTGTCCCTCACAATGGTTGCCAGTCGCACTTTTCAGCCATCTCTGAACCATTCAATCCACTTGTAAAAGTTAGAATGATTCACACTTTTACTTAAATAATGTGTATCATACATGACCGAATTCGGCATAGTTAACAAACTAATAAGCTTAGTCGAAATGACAATGACGGATACAAGGGCAAAGGTTAAAGTGATTAATAGGATGACTAAAAGCTTCAGTTTAAGTAATGGAGTAAAACAGGGTGATGGTCTTTCTGCGGTACTGTTTAATTTGGTGTTGCACAGTGTTATAAAGAGGGTCGGGCAAAAAGGACAATATTTACAAAATCCAGCCAAATATTCGGCTATGCGGATGATATTGCAATTGTTGCAAGAAATGCAAACAAAGTTAGGGAGGTATACAAAGTGATGGAAGTAGAAGCAACAAAAATTGGGCTAAGTGTGAATGAGAGCAAGACAAAGTGTATGCTATAATGTCGAAGTCTGCGGATAGAAGAAAACCTCGTGACCTGGAAATAAATGGGAAGCGCTTTGGAGGCGTGTCAGGCTTTGAATATTTGGGCACTACAATATCGAATGATAATGACATAAAAAAATGCATTAAAGAGAGGATAAGGTATGCAAATAGAGCGTATTTTGCAAATATAAATATCTTTAGAAATAAAAATATAAGGAGAGAAACCAAGCAAAAAATATATCATTCACTCATAAGACCTATTGTTGCATATGGCTCAGAGGTGTGGACGATGACAGTGGAGGATGAAAAAAGTTTAAGAATTTTTGAACGCAATATCCTACGAAAAATTATGGCTCAGTGAGGGAAGGCGAGAATTGGAGAATACGAAGTAACGCAGAATTGCAACAACTGACACATGAGAGGAACCTTGTAAAATTTATCACGTCACAGAGGATAAGATGGTTGGGGCATGTGAAGAGAATGGAAGAGGATAGAATGAATAAGAGAATGATGCAGGGAAGACTCTATTGCGGAAGACGAAGGGGACGGCCAAGGATGAGATGGTTGGATGAGGTGTTGAAGGATCTGATGAAGTTGGGAGTTCGAGGATGGAGAGAGTGGCGGATAGAGATGACTGGAGGCGGATTGTTGAGAAGGCCAAGGCCCACCAAGGGCTGTAGAGCCGGAGAAGAAGAAGAAGAAGAAGAAGAAGATAGATGACTGAATTGCAGATGGTTTAAACCCTCTGAAACCAGAATTCTTATGACCAAATGCTTTCTTCAAAAACAGAATAAGAGAATTTATCAACATTGAATGAAAACTATTAACGTTCAAACAATTGTCAACCAACTATTTTTAAATTTATGACAGACAGTCCATACATATTTTTGAAAGTATATTTTTATATAAATATTTTTTAATCACAGAATACTGTCTCATTAGCCAATGAATGACCCTTGTCAGTTTATTACATTGCTTACGATAATGAATCAGATATTACAAAATTTCTTGCTATGAACATGTATAGACATTTTATTATTACTATCATTACCATCACTATCATTACACAATTTATCTTTGTTACTCCTATGCAATAAAAATTGGTGATAACATTATCTCTCTGCTGATATCTTCTGGTGATAGCAAAACATGATTTTTATGACTCAGCTGAAAGTTACTAAAATCAGAGGGGTATATTTTTCCTATTTCATAAGTGTGTGACACGTGTGCATGCACATGGGCACACATGCAATAGGGAGAAGGAGAAGTGCACAAAGGAAGAGCTGAAATCAAAGGCTGAACAAGGAAACATACAAAAGAAATACAGTATGGACATAACAGAAGAAAAAAATGGATCCTATACAAACAATAGGATACTACAAAATAAAATACATCTTAACAGAACTGAATGAAATAAAATGCAGCAAATGAATGAAAGCAGAGTCCATGCACAATTGTACAGTACAGGAACAGGAACCCTGAAAACCAGGAAAGATAAGGAACAGCAATTTCAATCCTCCTTGCCCTTTGAGCTACCAGAAAGAAATTAACGTTCAAGATTATTTATGCTATGAAACATCATACTATCAGAGGTGCCTTAGTATTGAACATAAATTGTTAGTAGAGAGAAAAACTAATGCCCACCTAATAGATATGATACACCTGGATAGAAGAAATTCAGACTATATTGAGGGAACAAGATATTGAAGAAGATCTTCGGATGGACAAGCAGCAGTGGAAGATGAAAATTCAATCACTTCTGTAATCTTTGGTTCCGGAAAATGTGTAAACATTGTACAGCCATAATAAATATAATAATAATAGATATGATATGAATTATTAAAAGACTTAAAAATAACTTACTATGGAAATATAAATTAAAATGTTGCTTTTTTACTAATACTGCTGAGCATCGTTCTTTTGAGATAACACTAGTACAAGTGTTGGTATCGGCAGTTTTACCGATTTTGTCATTCCTCTCATCCTTGGTGTCTTTGGAACAAACACTGATTACATTTCTAAACTGCAGTATCTAGTTTTGCTTTTGAGGACAGAAGGTAACTGTACAGTCTTTCAGTCTGTGTATATCCAATAACTAACATAAATAGTTGAAAAAATATATTTTAAAGAAAATAAAATATTGACTATTTATGCAAGAAATAGGGTCATCCTTTTTAATGTATTATAGATGTGTGTGTGTGTGTTATTAGAAAGTAAATTAATATAAAAAAACTAAAGGAGACAAATTTATAGTTGATAAATTATGAGGCTACTGTTCAAAGACAACGCCAGACCAGCAACAGGAATTTGTATAAACAATGAACAAGAGAAAGTGAAACCTACTAACCTGTTACATAATGCTGCTCACAAAACATTGACTGTACCATACATAGCAGAATATCAGTTTTATACAGCTTGACTGAATAATAAAAATGTACCTATTGATTCCTTAGTTTTGTTATGGTCATCTAAATCAATTCAATCAAATTACAAAACAGATAATTCAGTTTCTAATTAATGCACTATGTCCATACATCTGGAAACCCATTGCACAATCAGTATCAATGTTATCATTGTGAGCTGATACCAATGAACAGTGCCACATGGTGATAACTTCAGGTTTACATTTCAGGCCAAAATTTAAACTTTGTTGTTTATTCAGCTGTTTTACAACTATGAATGTGTGTACGGTGTGTTCATTCAAACTATGAATGAACCCGCACGTTCAAATGTGCATCCATAGGCATGACATATACACTTGAAAAAAAAAAAATTTTTACAGAAGCAAAGACAAAATAAAAACTGTCAATTTTTTATATTTTTAT
Organism: Magicicada septendecula; assembly: GCA_034769895.1. Classification (NCBI taxonomy): domain Eukaryota; kingdom Metazoa; phylum Arthropoda; class Insecta; order Hemiptera; family Cicadidae; genus Magicicada; species Magicicada septendecula. Next base: position 395,741,118 of record CM068371.1, read on the forward strand.
TACTTCCACATCACAAACATTAGTGAACATTTTATCAGTAAAGCAATCTTCTTAAACGGACTTATTATACAAAAAGTAACTTGGAAATACCAACTAAATGTAGAAAGAAATGTTTAGGAATATTGTCGTTACCTGTTGTATTACCTTATCTGAAAGCATTAGTTGTTCAGGCACACCCACTTCAGGTTACTTTGTTAAAAAGGAATAACATTTATCCATTCTAATTATTTCATATGCATAAATATTAAACTGAGAGGATTTAAACATTCTTGTGCTACTAACAGGCATGAGCACAAGCCTAACATACATGGCAATATAAATGAAAATCATAATCTGAAGGTTCACCCACTCTGCCCTTAGAAACACCCTTATAGCGAGACTGGTACATACATTCTGACAATAACTTGAAATAGTTTTATTTCTAACTTTTCATCTTGTAAACATAATTAATTGTGCTCAACAAGTCAAACTGCTTCTAGGGTGCAAAGTAAATTCATACGGCTTCCATGAAATTTTGACTTATGTGATTGGGCTGAGAAAGTGGATAAAGATATTTCCTTCTTACCAAATGTGTTTGAGCACATAATACACAGTGAAAATAATATATAGTGTATACATGTTTTTTCATAAAGTTGTTAGTTGTTGATGAGATTTAAAAAAAATCAAATTGTCAAATTGAAAACATAGTTTGGTATGTTGTTTTCCAGGGTCCAGTATCATTGAGATAGTGTTCACTCCACTGAAGTCTTTTCATAGATCATATAAGCTTTATACTGTTGAAAATGAAAAAACGAATTCAACATCAGTTTGATTACTAATTTGTAAATAATCAAAATGCAAAATATTTTAAGACTAATGTCAATTTTCTATAACACTAAGCCACTGCTCATTGTTAAAAAGGCAGTACTTTATGACTTCTGTTGTGCAAGTCATTCTGAGTGACATGGTCTTGATTTTCACATGTCAACTCTGGCAATGTCTAGCCGATACGTTAAGAAAACTTGGCCACTGATGATGACTTCACAGTGGAAGTAAGAACATTATGGCTTTTTGAACATTTGAGCAGAACTCAATAATCCAACAAATTTTGTCACCTAATTCCAATAGTAAAAGTTTAAACGTTATGACAAACTTCCACAGCTGTTTCTGAAGAAGAAATTTTAATCCTACTGAAAAACTCGCATTACTGTTTTGTTTCATGCTAGTTCCAGTTACTATTTAAATTCCTGTTATTCCCATTTTGTATGTTGAGGTTACATCTGTTTGTTAGTAATTGTACCTTAACACTGGACGAGGGACGTATTTACAGGGGAAGGGGGTGAACAGGACTGGGCCCCCAAAGGGTAAAAAAAGGTTTACTTAATCTCTTAATTTTCAGGGGGTTTTTTATTTATTTTTGTTTTCTTTAGCTGTATATGCTAATATAGTTGTAACTCGTTTTTTAAATATATACAAACAGGTTTATTACACAGCATTTGCATATACATTTAAAATATGAAATAGCCTATAGGAAAATCAATTCAGTCAATAAAGTATCTTCTAAACAATATTTCCAAAACACGAATTTTTATTGTGTTACTACCGTTTACTTTAATGGGATTGATTTTTGGGATGCTATCACACGCTTTGGGATGGTTTTCAGCCACTTTTAAAGATAGCAATGTCAATTAATTTAAACTTGTTTTTTCTTTTGTATGAAGCCGACTCCACTAGAAATATCCTACTTCCAATTACAGATGACAGACAGCAAGAATATCATCATTTTTGTGATTTAATACAATGATATACTGAAACCCATACATGTACAATGCTCGACAAATCTTGGAGATTTCAAAAGCATACATGTACAGTGATTGACTCAAAAGTGTTAAGTATTTGACAGTAAATTCTAATGAGAAGCACAACTGTGATGCAAGTTGTGTTTTTAGTGTGTCACAAGCTAACATTTATTCTGGATTTTTACATAATACAAATGAACAAATGTGGAAACAACAAGAAAATTCTTTTGGCAGCCCAAGTACCAGTAAATAAAGTTCTAGAACAAGTTGTAGATGGTTAAACTTAAATAGAAATGGTAACTATAGTTTTACCCTATCAGACAAGGGTAATTATTAGATATTTACGAACCATGCCTTTTGCATAGATTACTGTTGAAAACGTTGCAGACACACATCTGTAACACAGTAAAAGCGAAAAAAAAACTTTGGGAAAAGACTGGGTTTTTTAATTTCGATTTTAAAATTATGTTGTTTTAACCACTACTGACATACACAAACAGCAAGACTTGGACTCTGAACAAACAAACCGCTAACATAGTCAATACTGTTGAAAGGAGAATTTTGAGGAGAATATATGGACCAATCCAAGTAAACGGGATATGGAGAATGCGTCACTATGACGAGCTATACAATCTGTATAAAGACAATGATCTGGCCACCACCATCCAACTCCATTGATTGCAATGGGCAGGACACATCATTAGGATGGAAGACAACCGAATACCTAGGAAAGTACTGTTTAGTCAGATCGAGGGTAGAAGGCCTGTCAGGAGACCCAAGACACGCTTGGATTGATGCAGTGGCGAGGGATGCTGATAATTTACTTAAAACGATGGACATCAATCGCCAAGGACAGGGAAAAATGGAGGCAGATGATTATGGAGGCCAAGGTTCGACTTCGAACTGTGACTCCATAGAATAAGAAGACATACACAAACGGGACATATTGGAAATGTACAGGAGTATCTGGTACGTGACGTTACGGTTATACCTCCCACTCATTTCTCAAACACTTTCATGCCATTTGTCGAGTTGTCACCCCATATGCAACTGTTTGAAATGCTGCTCAATGATTTGCAAACTTTTAAAAATTATGGTACTCCACGCGGTAATGAAAATGCGTTAACCGACGCATCACTTGGTATTAAGCAGGCAGTGTAGTCAGCTGTGGTTCTGTGAAATCTGAGAAGTTAAATGAATGGCATGTGAAAATTGTGTTGTCAAGTACACCGAGTGTATCGGTTGGGGGGAGGAACAATTAATAAATTGGCTATACACCATGGTGTAATAGCCCCATCAGTGATTTGCCACATCTGTAAAAACACGGTGCTCTTAAACAGAGAGACACTGGGGTTTTGGTGAGGAAGGTGGTACCGCAAATATGCGAAATCAAAAAAGGTGAAATGCTCATGGAGTGCTTTGGCGAGAGAAGCCACATTTATAGGCGACTCTCGCCTGGGTCATTTTCGCCATATGTGCCGCTTTCATGCTAATGAACCCTCCTCAACAGGACTTCCTGACGAGAGTAAGATTTATCATTGCAAACTGTCGTTAACTGGTACGTCATCGTTACGGTCGTACTCTTTCATCAGAGAGGTTTGCATTGACCACCTGGTTAAGAGTAGTTCGGAAAAATTGTGCGGACACGGTAAAATCGTCGAGATCAATGAGCCAAAGTTCCGGTCGTAGGCAGTACAACCGAGGTCACGTCATGGAGAGACAGTGGGTGTTCAGCGGGATCAAGAGGGGGACCGGCAACACGTTCTTAAGAGCCTGTAGATACGCGTGATGCGGACACACTACTCCGCATCAATCGCGAAAAATAGAGCCAGGCACTACAATCGTGTCCGACTGCTGGAAAGCCTACCGATCCTTAGAGGAGGCTGGCTTCAAACACCTCACTGTCAACCACTCCATTAAGTTCGTTGACGCATGCACCGGCGCTCACACAAACACCATCGAACGCCGGTGGCGAGAGGTGCACAGCCCCCCTCCAACCAATAGGTGAGTATACATTACCTCTTCCAGTAATTTTAGACCGTCCCTGTTCTACAAAACCTTTATTAAATTAAGTTAGGTTAATGTTGCCAACTTAACAAGATCTAACAGTTGGGAAAATTTTGTGTGTGACAAACGGTATCATAAGGGGGGGGGGCGAATGTGTTGCGCAGTACACGTTCTGAATCAAGGCTTCTGCGCATGATGTCACCACAGGAGCAGAATTCCGCACGACTGACGACTTGCTTAGTATTGTTACATTGTTATATGGGTGTTATAAGTTGTGACGTTAATCAGTGTTAATTTATACGTTTGTTCGCACCTGTAACAGTACAGATTTAGAATAAATAAGTGTTGAGTGTAGCGTTTTGAAAAAAAAAAGTAGTACAGAATTGTTTAAATTCTGTGGTAAAACACTGCAATTATTGTTGGCGCATTTATGTGAGCTGAGTGTTTGTTTTGTCTCGTGACGTTTAATAAGAACGTTTCAACAGTAACAGTGTTACCAATAAGTTTGTATTGGTGTTTACAAAAATTTAATTATTTACAATTACACTTTCTTAATTTTCATTAATTATTTTGTTTGTTGTTGTGATAGTTTCAGGTTTTTAATACGTGTGTTTTTTGTTGTGACAGCAAGGTAAAAAGGTAAATGTTTTATCATTTGGTTTTTACTTCATTGTTCCTTAAGGAAATGGAAGTATGATGATGGCAAAAAAAATCGTGTTCGAGATTATTGCAGATTCTGATTGTACTACACTCAAAACATGAAAAAGTCATTTTTTGAAAAGAGTCTCTGTGTGTGTGTGTGTGTGTGTGTGAATTTTTTCTACGGCAAACGATAACAGCCGCAAATTCAAACAGAATCAAATCATTTTTTGCATACAGCCCTGATTTGTAGAGTACTCAAGACCTATTGTTTTTGGTGAAGATCGGTTAAGGGAAAGGGGTAGTTTACCTGCAACGTTTTTTTTTTACTTCCATGTTCCTTAAGAAAATGGAAGTATGGTGATGCAAAAAAAATCGTGATCGAGATTATTGCAGATTCTGACTGTACTACACTCAAAACATGAAAAAAAGTCATTTTTCAAAATGTGTGTCTGTGTGCCTGTAGATTTTTGTCTATGGTAAACGATAACAGTCGCAAATTCAAACAGAATCAAATAATTTTTTGCATACAGCCCTGATTTGTAGAGTACTTAAGACCTATTGTTTTTGGTGAAGATCGGTTAAGGGAAAGGGGTAGTTTACCTGCAACATTTTATGTTTTAAAAGGGTATTTTCTATGGCAAACGATAACAGCCGCAAATTCAAACAGAATCTAATAAGTATTTGCATACAGCCCTGATTTGTAGAGAACTCAAGACCTACTGTTTTTGGTGAAGATCGGTTAAAGGAAAGGGGTAGTTTACCTGCAACATTTTTTTTTATCAAGGGTAATTTTTGTCTATGACAAACGATAACAGCCGCAAATTCAAACAGAATCAAATAATGTTTCGCAAACAGCTTTGACTTATAGAGTTCTAAAGATCTGTTGTTTTTGGTGAAGATCGGTTAAGGGAAAGGGGTAGTTTACCTGCAACGTTTTATGTTTTAACAAGGGTATTTTCTATGGCAAACGATAACAGCCGCAAATTCAAACAGAATGTGGTGAAGATCGGTTAAGGGAAAGGGGTAGTTTACCTGCACGTTTTTTTTTATCAAGGGTAATTTTTTTCTATGGCAAACGATAACTGCTGTAAATTCAAACAGAATCAACTACTTTTTTGCATACCTTTTTAAATTATACAGAACTCAAGGTTTGTTGATTTTGTCGAAGATCGGTTAAGGGAAAGGGGTAGTTTACCTGCAACGTTTTATGTTTTAACAAGGGTAATTTTTTTCTATGACGAAAGATAACTGCCGTAAATTCAAAGAGAATCAAATAATGTTTTGCATACAGCCCTGAATTGTAGAGTACTCAAGACCTGTTGTGTTTGGTGAAGATCGGTTAAGGGAAAGGGGTAGTTTACCTGCAACGTTTTTTTTATCAAGGGTAATTTTTACTTCCATATTCCTTAAGGAAATGGAAGTATGGTGATGGCAAAAAAAATCGTGTTCGAGATTATTCCAGATTCTGATTGTACTACACTCAAAACATGAAAAAAAGTCGTTTTTCGAAAAGCGCGCGTGTGTGTGTGTGTGTGTGTGTAGATTTTTTTCAATGGCAAACGATAACTGCCGCAAATTCAAACAGAATCAAATAATTTTTTGCGTACAGTTTAGATTTGTAGAGTACTCACGACCTATTGGTTTTGGTGAAGATCGGTTAAGGGAAAGGTGTAGTTTACATGCAACGTTTTTTTTTATCAAGGGTAAATTTTTTTTTTTTTTTTGCAAACGATAACAGCCACAAATTCAAACAGAATCAAATAATGTTTCGCATAGAGCCCTGAATTGTAGAGTTCTCAAGACCTATTGGTTTTGGTGAAGATCGGTTAAGGGAAAGGGGTAGTTTACCTGCTACGTTTTATGTTTTAACAAGGGTATTTTCTATGGCAAACGATAACAGCCGCAAATTCAAACAGAATCAAAAGATTATTTGCATACAGCCCTAAATTGTAGACTTCTCAAGACCTATTGTTTTTGGTGAAGATCGGTTAAGGGAAAGGGTTAGTTTACCTGCAACCTTTTACGTTTTAACAACAGTAAAGTACTTGAAAATTCATTTAAACTTTTTCAAACAATGGTAATTGTTAAAAATAAAATAATTTTGTTGCCAGGCAATAAAATTATAATTTTTTCATGTTAATGTAAATCATGTATGAGAGAAAATATATCGTTTGTGGCAGGCAAGCATATCTCAGTTATGTAATGTTTACGTTTCCATTTTATTATTATGACTACCGCAATAAAAATGCAGGGAAGACACACACACACAAAATTCACGTTATTTCTGGCCTCATTCATGTTTATTTTCTTACATTTGCAAGCTTTTTAAATGGAAAGTGCCGAAACCCATACCAACATAACGCGTGCAAGCCGAAAAAGTGTCCAGCGTGGATAGCGATTTGCTTCCTGTGGATCGCTGGGCAGTGTAACTGCACGTGTTTACAGAGGAACGACTCATAGACAGACTTTTCGTCTTTAGGGAATGAACCCTCTGCCAGATGCTGAGGGTCCATGAGTGACTTCGGAGCGCTCCTTCTTTTCCGCGTGTTTGTTCTGTGAAACGTACACTTTAAATTCGCAGCTTTACTCTAAGCAACCCTCAATAGGAAATGTTGAAAATTTTTGTCCACGGTGTACCCTCATACACACTAAACCTGCTCTGATGTTTTAATTACGGACATCATAATATTAAAACTTTGGAAACTTGAGCACTACTTAATGGAGATCAAACATTAATTTATATAAGCCATTAATTTTATGCATATTTTTTATATATATGTGTACAACGTTATCGGCAACAAAGAAGTAGTTTTTGTTAAAATTCCTTCCTGGGATGTTTGGCTGTAGTCCAATGTTTTCTACAAAACCAGACGTTTCGGCAATACCATCGACTTCCATCATCAGTGAAAATCGAGTGCGATAACGTGAGGTGGTATACGTTAGTGACCACAGTACTGTATACGTTAGTGACCACAGTACTGTGGTTAAGGCTGAAGCAGTAAGTAGAAAGAAGTAGTTTCTATGGAAATATTTCATTTCGAAAATGATTTTAAATATAAATCTTAGAATATGGAAGTCATGTATGGTTCTCCATACCGATATTTTATCTATGGGAAACGCTAACAGCCGCAAATTCAAGTAGAATCATATAATGTTTTGCATACAGCACTGAATTGTAGAGTTCTCAAGACCTGTTGGTGTTGGTGAAGATCGGTTAAGGGAAAGGGGTGGTTTACCTGCAACATTTTATGTTTTACCAAGGGTAATTTTTGCTTCCATGTTCCTTAAGGAAATGGAAGAAGTATGGTGATGGCTAAAAAAATCGTGTTCGAGATTATTGCAGATTCTGATTGTACTACACTCAAAACATGAAAAAGTCATTTTTCGAAAAGTGTCTGTGTGTGTGTCTGTCTACTGTGTGTCTGTAATTTTTTTTTCTATGGCAAACGATAACAGCTGCAAATTCAAAGAGAATCAAATAATTTTTTGCATACACCCCTGATTTGTAGAGTACTCAAGACCTATTGTTTTTGGTAAAGATAGGTTAAGGTAAAGGGGTAGTTTACCTGCAAGGGTTTTTTTTAAATCAAGGGTAATTTTTTTCTATGGCAAACGATAACAGCCGCAAATTCAAACAGAATCAAATAATGTTTTGCATACAGCGCTGAATTGTAGAGTTCTCATGACATATTGTTTTTCGTGAAGATCGGTTAAGGGAAAGGGGTAGTTTACCTGCAACGTTTTATGTTTTAAAAGGGTATTTTTTATGACAAACGATAAGAGTAGCAAATTCAAACAAAACCAAATAATGTTTTGCAAGCGGCACAGATTTGTAGAGTACTCAAGAACTATTGAATTTGGTGAAGATCGGTTAAGGGAAAGGGGTAGTTTACCTGCAACGGTTTTTTTTAAATCAAGGGCATTTTTTTTCTATGGCAAACGATAACAGCCGCAAGTTCCAACAGAATCAACTACTCTTTTGCATACAGCCCTGAATTATAGAGTTCTCAAGACCTATTGGTTTTGGTGAAGATCGGTTAAGGGAAAGGGGTAGTTTACCTGCTACGTTTTATGTTTTAACAATGGTATTTTCTATGGCAAACGATAACAGCCGCAAATTCAAACAGAATCAAATAATTTTTTGCATACAGTCCTGATTTGTAGAGTTCTCAAGACCTATTGTTTTTGGTGACGATCGGTTAAGGGAAAGGGTTAGTTTACCTGCAACGTTTTATGTTTTAAAAAGGGTAATTTTTTCTATGACGAACGATAACTGCCGCATATTCAAACAGAATCAAATAATTTTTTGCATACGTCCCTGAATTGTAGAGAAATCAAGGCCTTTTGATTTTGGTGAAGATCGGTTAAGGGGAAGGGGTAGTTTAACTGCAACCTTTTACGTTTTAACAACAGTAAAGTACTTGAAAATTCATTTAAACTTTTTCAAACAATGGTAATTGTTAAAAATAAAATAATTTTGTTGCCAGGCAATAAAATTATAAATTTTTCATTTTAATGTAAATCATGTATGAGAGAAAATATATCGTTCGTGGCAGGCAAGCATATCTCAGTTATGTAATGTTTACGTTTCCATTTTATTATTATGACTACCGCAATAAAAAGGCAGGGAAGACACACACACACACACACACACACACACACACACACACACACACACACACACACACACACACACACACACACACACACACACACACACAAAATTCACATTATTTCTGGCCTCATTCATGTTTATTTTCTTACATTTGCACGCTTTTTAAATGGAAAGTGCCGAAACCCATACCAACATAACGCGTGCAAGCCGAATAAGTGTCCGGCGTGGATAGCGATTTGCTTCCTGTGGATCGCTGGGCAGTGTAACTGCACGTGTTTACAGAGGAACGACTCATAGACAGACTTTTCGTCTTTACGGAATGAACACTCTGCAAGATGCTGAGGGTCCATTAGTGACTTCGGAGCGCTCCTTCTTTTCCGCGTGTTTGTTCTGTGATACGTACACTGTAGATTGGCAGCTTTACTCTAAGCAACCCTCAATAGGAAATGTTCAAATTTTTGTCCACGGTGTACGCTCATACACACTAAACCTGCTCTGATGTTTTAATTACGGACATCATAATATTACAACTTTGGAAACTTGAGCACTACTTAATGGAGATCAAACATTAACTTATATAAGCCATTAATTTTATGCATATTTTTTATATATATGTGTACAACGTTATCGGCAACAAAGAAGTAGTTTTTGTTAAAATTCCTTCCTGGGATGTTTGGCTGTAGTCCAATGTTTTCTACAAAACCAGACGTTTCGGCAATACCATCGACTTCCATCATCAGTGAAAATCGAGTGCGATAACGTGAGGTGGTATACGTTAGTGACCACAGTACTGTGGTTAAGGCTGAAGCAGTAAGTAGAAAGAAGTAGTTTCTATGGAAATATTTCATTTCGAAAATGATTTTAAATATAAATCTTAGAATATGGAAGTCATGTATGGTTCTCCATACCGATATTTTATCTATGGGAAACGCTAACAGCCGCAAATTCAAGTAGAATCATATAATGTTTTGCATACTGCACTGAATTGTAGAGTTCTCAAGACCTGTTGGTGTTGGTGAAGATCGGTTAAGGGAAAGGGGTGGTTTACCTGCAACATTTTATGTTTTACCAAGGGTAATTTTTGCTTCCATGTTCCTTAAGGAAATGGAAGAAGTATGGTGATGGCTAAAAAAATCGTGTTCGAGATTATTGCAGATTCTGATTGTACTACACTCAAAACATGAAAAAGTCATTTTTCGAAAAATGTCCGTGTGTGTGTCTGTCTACTGTGTGTCTGTAATTTTTTTTTCTATGGCAAACGATAACAGCTGCAAATTCAAAGAGAATCAAATAATTTTTTGCATACACCCCTGATTTGTAGAGTACTCAAGACCTATTGTTTTTGGTAAAGATAGGTTAAGGTAAAGGGGTAGTTTACCTGCAAGGGTTTTTTTTAAATCAAGGGTAATTTTTTTCTATGGCAAACGATAACAGCCGCAAATTCAAACAGAATCAAATAATGTTTTGCATACAGCGCTGAATTGTAGAGTTCTCATGACATATTGTTTTTCGTGAAGATCGGTTATAGGAAAGGGGTAGTTTACCTGCAACGTTTTATATTGTAAAAGGGTATTTTTTATGGCAAACGATAAGAGCCGCGAATTCAAGCAGAATCAAATAATTTTTTGCATACACCCCTGATTTGTAGAGTACTCAAGACCTATTGTTTTTGGTGAAGATCGGTTAAGGGAAAGGGGTAGTGTACCTGCAATGTTTTATGTTTTAAAAGGGTATATTTATGACAAACGATAAGAGTAGCAAATTCAAACAAAACCAAATAATGTTTTGCAAGCGGCACAGATTTGTAGGGTACTCAAGAACTATTGAATTTGGTGAAGATCGGTTAAGGGAAAGGGGTAGTTTACCTGCAACGGTTTTTTTTAAATCAAGGGCATTTTTTTTCTATGGCAAACGATAACAGCCGCAAGTTCCAACAGAATCAACTACTCTTTTGCATACAGCCCTGAATTATAGAGTTCTCAAGACCTATTGGTTTTGGTGAAGATCGGTTAAGGGAAAGGGGTAGTTTACCTGCTACGTTTTATGTTTTAACAATGGTATTTTCTATGGCAAACGATAACAGCCGCAAATTCAAACAGAATCAAATAATTTTTGCATACAGTCCTCATTTGTAGAGTTCTCAAGACCTATTGTTTTTGGTGACGATCGGTTAAGGGAAAGGGTTAGTTTACCTGCAACGTTTTATGTTTTAAAAAGGGTAATTTTTTCTATGACGAACGATAACTGCCGCATATTCAAACAGAATCAAATAATTTTTTGCATACGTCCCTGAATTGTAGAGAAATCAAGGCCTTTTGATTTTGGTGAAGATCGGTTAAGGGGAAGGGGTAGTTTAACTGCAACCTTTTACGTTTTAACAACAGTAAAGTACTTGAAAATTCATTTAAACTTTTTCAAACAATGGTAATTGTTAAAAATAAAATAATTTTGTTGCCAGGCAATAAAATTATAAATTTTTCATTTTAATGTAAATCATGTATGAGAGAATATATATCGTTCGTGGCAGGCAAGCATATCTCAGTTATGTAATGTTTACGTTTCCATTTTATTATTATGACTACCGCAATAAAAAGGCAGGGAAGACACACACACACACACACACACACACACACACAAAATTCACATTATTTCTGGCCTCATTCATGTTTATTTTCTTACATTTGCACGCTTTTTAAATGGAAAGTGCCGAAACCCATACCAACATAACGCGTGCAAGCCGAATAAGTGTCCGGCGTGGATAGCGATTTGCTTCCTGTGGATCGCTGGGCAGTGTAACTGCACGTGTTTACAGAGGAACGACTCATAGACAGACTTTTCGTCTTTACGGAATGAACACTCTGCAAGATGCTGAGGGTCCATGAGTGACTTCGGAGCGCTCCTTCTTTTCCGCGTGTTTGTTCTGTGATACATACACTGTAGATTGGCAGCTTTACTCTAAGCAACCCTCAATAGGAAATGTTCAAATTTTTGTCCACGGTGTACGCTCATACACACTAAACCTGCTCTGATGTTTTAATTACGGACATCATAATATTACAACTTTGGAAACTTGAGCACTACTTAATGGAGATCAAACATTAACTTATATAAGCCATTAATTTTATGCATATTTTTTATATATATGTGTACAACGTTATCGGCAACAAAGAAGTAGTTTTTGTTAAAATTCCTTCCTGGGATGTTTGGCTGTAGTCCAATGTTTTCTACAAAACCAGACGTTTCGGCAATACCATCGACTTCCATCATCAGTGAAAATCGAGTGCGATAACGTGAGGTGGTATACGTTAGTGACCAGAGTACTGTATACGTTAGTGACCACAGTACTCTGGTTAAGGCTGAAGCAGTAAGTAGAAAGAAGTAGTTTCTATGGAAATATTTCATTTCGAAAATGATTTTAAATATAAATCTTAGAATATGGAAGTCATGTATGGTTCTCCATACCGATATTTTATCTATGGGAAATGCTAACAGCCGCAAATTCAAGTAGAATCATATAATGTTTTGCATACAGCACTGAATTGTAGAGTTCTCAAGACCTGTTGTGTTGGTGAAGATCGGTTAAGGGAAAGTGGTGGTTTACCTGCAACATTTTATGTTTTATCAAGGGTAATTTTTACTTCCATGTTCCTTAAGGAAATGGAAGTATGGTGATGGCTAAAACAATCGTGCTCGAGATTATTGTAGAGATTTTGATTGTACTACACTCAAAACATGAAAAAGTCATTTTTCGAAAAGTGTCTGTGTGTGTGTCTGTCCATCTGTGTGTGTCTGTAATTTTTTTTTCTATGGCAAACGATAACAGCTGCAAATTCAAAGAGAATCAAATAATTTTTTGCATACACCCCTGATTTGTAGAGTACTCAAGACCTATTGTTTTTAGTGAAGATGGGTTAAGGGAAAGGGGTAGTTTACCGGCAACGGTTTTTTTTAAATCAAGGGTAATTTTTTCTATGCCAACGATAACAGCCGCAAATTCAAACAGAATCAAATAATGTTTTGCATACAGCGCTGAATTGTAGAGTTCTCATGACATATTGTTTTTCGTGAAGATCGGTTATAGGAAAGGGGTAGTTTACCTGCTACGTTTTATGTTTTAACAATGGTATTTTCTATGGCAAACGATAACAGCCGCAAATTCAAAGAGAATCAAATAATTTTTTGCATACACCCCTGATTTGTAGAGTACTCAAGACCTATTGTTTTTAGTGAAGATGGGTTAAGGGAAAGGGGTAGTTTACCTGCAACGGTTTTTTTTAAATCAAGGGTAATTTTTTCTATGCCAACGATAACAGCCGCAAATTCAAACAGAATCAAATAATGTTTTGCATACAGCGCTGAATTGTAGAGTTCTCATGACATATTGTTTTTCGTGAAGATCGGTTATAGGAAAGGGGTAGTTTACCTGCCAACGTTTTATGTTGTAAAAGGGTATTTTTAATGGCAAACGATAATAGCCGCAAATTCAAACAGAATCAAATTATATTTTGCATACAGCCCTGATTTGTAGAGTACTCAAGACCTATTGTTTTTGGTGAAGATCGGTTAAGGGAAAGGGGTAGTTTACCTGCAACGTTTTTTTTATCAAGGGTAAATTTTTTTTTTGGCAAACGATAACAGCCACAAATTCAAACAGAATCAAATAATGTTTCGCATAGAGCCCAAAATTGTAGAGTTCTCAAGACCTATTGGTTTTGGTGAAGATCGGTTAAGGGAAAGGGGTAGTTTACCTTCTACGTTTTATGTTTTAACAAGGGTATTTTCTATGGCAAACGATAACAGCCGCAAATTCAAACAGAATCAAAAGATTATTTGCACACAGTATTAAATTGTAGAGTTCTCAAGACCTATTGTTTTTGGTGATGATCGGTTAAGGGAAAGGGGTAGTTTACCTGCAACGTTTCATGTTTTAACAAGGGTATTTTCTATGGTAAACGATAACAGCCGCAAATTCAAACAGAATCAAATAATTTTTTGCATACAGTCCTGATTTGTAGAGTTCTCAAGACCTGTTGTTTTTGGTGAAGATCGGTTAAGGGAAAGGGTTAGTTTACCTGCAACGTTTTATGTTTTAACAAGGGTAATTTTTTCTGGGACGAACGATAACTGCCGCATATTCAAACAGAATCAAATAATTTTTTGCATACATCCCTGAATTGTAGAGAAATCAAGGCCTTTTGATTTTGGTGAAGATCGGTTAAGGGGAAGGGGTAGTTTACCTGCAACCTTTTACGTTTTAACAACAGTAAAGTACTTGAAAATTCATTTAAATTTTTTCAAACAATGGTAATTGTTAAAAATAAAATAATTTTGTTGCCAGGCAATAAAATTATAATTTTTTCATTTTAATGTAAATCATGTATGAGAGAAAATATATCGTTCGTGGCAGGCAAGCATATCTCAGTTATGTAATGTTTACGTTTCCATTTTATTATTATGACTACCGCAATAAAAAGGCAGGGAAGACACACACACACACACACACACACACACACACACACACACACACACACACACACACACACACACACACACACACACACACACACACACACACACACACACACACACAATTCACGTTATTTCTGGCCTCATTCATGTTTATTTTCTTACATTTGCACGCTTTTTAAATGGAAAGTGCCGAAACCCATACCAACATAACGCGTGCGAGCCGAATAAGTGTCCGGCGTGGATAGCGATTTGCTTCCTGTGGATCGCTGGGCAGTGTAACGCACGTGTTTACAGAGGAACGACTCATAGACAGACTTTTCGTCTTTAGGGAATGAACACTCTGCAAGATGCTGAGGGTCCATGAGTGACTTCGGAGCACTCCTTCTTTTCCGCGTGTTTGTTCTATGATACGTACACTGTAGATTCGCAGCTTTACTCTAAGCAACCCTCAATAGGAAATGTTCAAATTTTTGTCCACGGTGTACGCTTATACACACTAAACCTGCTCTGATGTTTTAATTACGGACATCATAATATTACAACTTTGGAAACTTGAGCACTACTTAATGGAGATCAAACATTAACTTATACAAGCCATTCATTTTATGCATATTTTTTATATATATGTGTACAACGTTATCGGCAACAAAGAAGTAGTTTTTGTTAAAATTCCTTCCCGGGATGTTTGGCCGTAGTCCAATGCTTTCTACAAAACCAGACGTTTTGGCAATACCAACGACTTCCATCATCAGTGAAAATCTAGTGCGATAACGTGAGGTGGTATACGTTAGTGACCACAGTATTGTGGTTAAGGCTGAAGCAGTAAGTAGAAAGAAGTAGTTTCTATGGAAATATTTCATTTCAAAAATGATTTTAAATATAAATCTTAGAATATGGAAGTCATGTATGGTTCTCCATACCAATATTTTATCTATCGGAAACGCTAACAGCCGCAAATTCAAATACAATCATATAATGTTTTGCATACAGCACTGAATTGTAGAGTTCTCAAGACCTGTTGGTGTTGGTGAAGATCGGTTAAGGGAAAGTGGTGGTTTACCTGCAACATTTTATGTTTTATCAAGGGTAATTTTTACTTCCATGTTCCTTAAGGAAATGGAAGTATGGTGATGGCTAAAACAACCGTGTTCGAGATTATTGCAGATTCTGATTGTACTACACTCAAAACATGAAAAAGTCATTTTTCGAAAAGTGTCTGTGTGTGTGTCTGTCTATCTGTGTGTGTCTGTAATTTTTTTTCTATGGTAACGATAACAGCTGCAAATTCAAACAGAATCAAATAATTTTTTGCATACACCCCTGATTTGTAGAGTACTCAAGACCTATTGTTTTTACTGAAGATGGGTTAAGGGAAAGGGGTAGTTTACCTTCAACGGTTTTTTTTAAATCAAGGGTAATTTTTTCTATGGCAAACGATAACAGCCGCAAATTCAAACAGAATCAAATAATGTTTTGCATACAGCGCTGAATTGTAGAGTTCTCATGACATATTGTTTTTCATGAAGATCGGTTATAGGAAAGGGGTAGTTTACCTGCCAACGTTTTATGTTGTAAAAGGGTATTTTTTATGGCAAACGATAATAGCCGCAAATTCAAACAGAATCAAATTATATTTTGCATACAGCCCTGATTTGTAGAGTACTCAAGACCTATTGTTTTTGGTGAAGATCGGTTAAGGGAAAGGGGTAGTTTACCTGCGTTTTTTTTATCAAGGGTAATTTTTACTTCCATATTCCTTAAGGAATGGAAGTATGGTGATGGCAAAAAAAATCGTGTTCGAGATTATTGCAGATTCTGATTCTACTACACTCAAAACATGAAAAAAAGTCGTTTTCCGAAAAGTGTCTGTGTGTCTGTCTGTCTGTCTGTAGATTTTTTTCTATGGCAAACGATAACTGCCGCAAATTCAAACAGAATCAAATAATTTTTTGCATGCAGCCCTGATTTGCAGAGTACTCGCGACCTATTGTTTTTGGTGAAGATCGGTTGAGGGAAAGGGGTAGTTTACCTGCAACGGTTTTTTTTTTAGCAAGGGTAATTTTGTTTGTTTGGCAAACGATAACAGCCGCAAATTCAAACAGAATCAAATAATGTTTCGCATACAGCCCTAAATTGTAGAGTTCTCAAGATCTGTTGATTTTGGTGAAGATCGGTTAAGGGAAAGGGGTAGTTTACCTGTAACGTTTTATGTTTTAACAAGGGTATTTCCTATGGCAAACGATAACAGCCGCAAATTCAAACAGAATCAAAAGATTATTTGCATACAGCCCTAAATTGTAGAGTTCTCAAGACCTATTGTTTTTGGTGAAGTTCGGTTGAGGGAAAGGGGTAGTTTACCTGCAACGTTTTTTTAACAAGGGTATTTTTTATGGCAAACGATAACAGCCGCAAATTCAAACAGAATCAAATAATGTTTTGCATACCGCCCTGATTTGTAGAGTACTCAAGACCTATTGTTTTTAGTGAAGATCGGTTAAGGGAAAGGGGTAGTTTACCTGTAACGTTTTATGTTTTAACAAGGGTATTTCCTATGGCAAATGATAACAGCCGCAAATTCAAACATAATCAAAAGATTATTTGCATACAGCCCTAAATTGTAGAGTTCTCAAGACCTATTGTTTTTGGTGAAGTTCGGTTGAGGGAAAGGGGTAGTTTACCTGCAACGTTTTTTTAACAAGGGTATTTTCTATGGCAAACGATAACAGCCGCAAATTCAAACAGAATCAAATAATGTTTTGCATGCACCCCTGATTTGCAGAGTACTCGCGACCTATTGTTTTTGGTGAAGATCGGTTGAGGGAAAGGGGTAGTTTACCTACAACGGTTTTTTTTTAGCAAGGGTAATTTTGTTTGTTTGGCAAACGATAACAGCCGCAAATTCAAACAGAATCAAATAATGTTTCGCATACAGCCCTGAATTGTAGAGTTCTCAAGATCTGTTGATTTTGGTGAAGATCGGTTAAGGGAAAGGGGTAGTTTACCTGTAACGTTTTATGTTTTAACAAGGGTATTTCCTATGGCAAACGATAACAGCCGCAAATTCAAACAGAATCAAAAGATTATTTGCATACAGCCCTAAATTGTAGAGTTCTCAAGACCTATTGTTTTTGGTGAAGTTCGGTTGAGGGAAAGGGGTAGTTTACCTGCAACGTTTTTTTAACAAGGGTATTTTCTATGGCAAACGATAACAGCCGCAAATTCAAACAGAATCAAATAATGTTTTGCATACAGCCCTGATTTGTAGAGTACTCAAGACCTGTTGTTTTTGGTGAAGATCGGTTAAGGGGAAGGGGTAGTTTACCAGCAACGTTTTTTTATCAAGCGTATTTTCTATGGCAAACGATAACAGCCGCAAATTCAAACAGAATCAAATAATTTTTTGCATACGTCCCTGAATTGTCGAGGTCTCAATGACTTTCGATTTTGGTGAAGATCGGTTAAGGGGAAGGGGTAGTTTACTTGCAACCTTTTACGTTTTAACAAGAGTAAAGTACTTGAAAATTTATTTAAACTTTTTGAAACAATGGTAATTGTTAAAAATAAAATAATTTTGTTGCCAGGCAATAAAATTATAATTTTTTCATTTTAATGTAATATAATATTTTTCATTTAATACAGCAATAAAAAGGCAGGTAAGACACAGCCTGGCTGTTTGGCTGAAAATGATTTTAAATATAAATCTTAGAATATGGAAGTCATGTATGGTTCTCCATACCGATATTTTTCTATGGCAAACGATAACTGCCGTAAATTCAAAGAGAATCAAATAATGTTTTGCATACAGCCCTGAATTGTAGAGTACTCAAGACCTGTTGTGTTTGGTGAAGATCGGTTAAGGGAAAGGGGTAGTTTACCTGCAACGTTTTTTTTATCAAGGGTAATTTTTACTTCCATGTTCCTTAAGGAAAGGGAAGTATGGTGATGAAAAAAAAATCGTGTTCGAGATTATTCCAGATTCTGATTGTACTACACTCAAAACATGAAAAAAGTCGTTTTTCGAAAAGTGTGTGTGTGTGTCTGTCTGTAGATTTTTTTCAATGGCAAACGATAACTGCCGCAAATTCAAACAGAATCAAATAATTTTTTGCGTACAGGTTAGATTTGTAAAGTACTCACGACCTATTGTTTTTGGTGAAGATCGGTTAAGGGAAAGGGGTAGTTTACCTGCAACGTTTTTTTCTATCAAGGGTAAATTTTTTTTTTGGCAAACGATAACAGCCACAAATTCAAACAGAATCAAATAATGTTTCGCATAGAGCCCTAAATTGTAGAGTTCTCAAGACCTATTGTTTTTGGTGATGATCGGTTAAGGGAAAGGGGTAGTTTACCTGCAACGTTTTATGTTTTAACAAGGGTATTTTCTATGGCAAACGATAACAGCCGCAAATTCAAACAGAATCAAATAATTTTTTGCATACAGTCCTGATTTGTAGAGTTCTCAAGACCTGTTGTTTTTGGTGAAGATCGGTTAAGGGAAAGGGTTAGTTTACCTGCAACGTTTTATATTTTAACAAGGGTAATTTTTTCTAGGACGAACGATAACTGCCGCATATTCAAAAGAATCAAATAATTTTTTGCATACATCCCTGAATTGTAGAGAAATCAAGGCCTTTTGATTTTGGTGAAGATCGGTTAAGGGGAAGGGGTAGTTTACCTGCAACCTTTTACGTTTTAACAACAGTAAAGTACTTGAAAATTCATTTAAACTTTTTCAAACAATGGTAATTGTTAAAAATAAAATAATTTTGTTGCCAGGCAATAAAATTATAATTTTTTCATTTTAATGTAAATCATGTATGAGAGAAAATATATCGTTCGTGGCAGGCAAGCATATCTCAGTTATGTAATGTTTACGTTTCCATTTTATTATTATGACTACCGCAATAAAAAGGCAGGGAAGACACACACACACACACACACACACACACACACACACACACACACACACAAAATTCACGTTATTTCTGGCCTCATTCATGTTTATTTTCTTACATTTGCACGCTTTTTAAATGGAAAGTGCCGAAACCCATACCAACATAACGCGTGCAAGCCGAAAAAGTGTCCAGCGTGGATAGCGATTTGCTTCCTGTGGATCGCTGGGCAGTGTAACTGCACGTGTTTACAGAGGAACGACTCGTAGACAGACTTTTCGTCTTTAGGGAATGAACCCTCTGCAAGATGCTGAGGGTCCATGAGTGACTTCGGAGCGCTCCTTCTGTAACAGTACATAATGACCCAGTACCATAATTATGGGTGATATAGGTATTTTCAATGTTTTGTATTATGTAATTATTTAAACACGGAATGGTTAGGTCCATTGTCCCTCTGGGAAAAGGAACAACGCAAATTCAGCCAGAGTAAGACACCAAGGTCGCCGATGGACGTGCTGAAATCAAAAAAGGCAATGGCGGTGTTTGTGACGAAGGACTACAATATGAATTATGATTGGGCTATAGCACGGTTCCGTCATCGCTAAGAACAATGACGCACTGAATACAATATGTGCAACGAGGCGTTGTCCAGCAAGACAAAGCTGGATGACGTAAGAACCACACACACAAGCGCAAATTTACATTTGCCTCGAAATTTGCTCGGTCTCATTTCAACGCCATTCTTCAGAGGAGCCACAGCAATGTATCGTTGTGTGTATAACTTTTTGACAATAGTTTAAATTAACTAACAAAAATGTTATCAACAGTAGTGGAGCAATGAAGGCTCATCTTATTTAACAGTATAAATATATAAAAAATGTAAATTCAGTGCACACATCTATCTAATTAAACTCAGCGGAATTAAAGGCGAACACCGGCCATCACCACGGGCGTCACACACCAACAACGGATGGACACCAACACCTAATAAGCAGAGAAGTTCCTTTTGTCATTTTTATAGTTAATGAGCTCATTAATACCAAATCGATAATAAAAAAGAATGTACGGGTCTGAAGTTGAATGTGTGAGAATGAACGAGTGAATGTATGGTCATAACCACATATGCCGAGGGCATTGGTTTGTGTAGTAACTAATTAACTATTAATAAATGATTTTAAGCTGGAGCAATAAAGTTTACATTGATATTAATTCAACAGATAAAGAAATAGAGAGAGTAAAAAGAGATAGAAAAAGTAACCGCCATTTTGTTTTGGGTCATATCATATGACGTCACTATTTTGACCGCATGGTTGTATATGTACTACCTTAGATTGAATTAAATTTGATGGTTAATTTCAAGAATATCTTGTTATCATTTGTGTCGTCAACTGTGTTTCAAAATCTCCCTGTACATGAACCCTGGCACCCCTTAGGTAGAAAACAAGTTATAAAAGAAGGAAATGAGCCCGGCAACTAATGAATTTGGTAAGTACTCAGACGTACCAAATTATAGTATTGGTTATACATATTTTAGTAGAGTATATGTAATAATAAAAAAGTAAAATATGAGTTTTATTACAAATGGCGCCCGAACAGGGACTTTATATAAAAATTAATTTATATAAAACGGCTAGATTGAGAAACACAGAAGATGATATAAGACGATATATAATGAATGAGAGGTTATGTTGACGAAGTTGCATAGTTAATTACAAACTGAGTTAATTGCGTAGTCAAATATAAATAAAAGATAAATAACCATTTAAATATTGAAGTAATTATGGCAGAAAATAATAATAGTGTAGAAATGGACAGTACAGACACAGAATCGATTTTGTTAGACAAAATAAGCGCGAATTCTACACCTAGAGCAGTTGAAAATAAGATATCGTTGGAAGATCTGTTCACATTAATTAAAACGCAAAATAGAGCATTAAAAGAGATTGACGAAAAATTTGATAGCCTTGAGAATGAATTAAAGAAACAAAACAATGTACAAGACGTAAAATTAGATCAATTAAATGAGAAATTAGAAAAATTTAAAAATGAAATACAGAAACAAAATTGTAGTATTGACAAAGTAGACAAATTAGATAGAAACAAAGACAAGGTAAGTGGGGTAGAAAAGTATGATAATATAAATAAAAGTATGATGTTAGAGAATGATTGTGTAAACAGGGGTAGTAATAATGAGGTTTTATGGGGAATAGAATATAATAATGATGGAATGATAGTGTGTGTTAAAGGGTTAAAGACAGTGTGTAGAGAGAGAATAATTGTAAAAGATTTGCAGGGGGGTAGATTTTTCCCTTAGTGGTGTATTTGGGGGTGATATACATGTGTTTAGGAAGGACAAGAGTGCCTTTGATGTAGGTTTTGGAGACAAAAGGTCTGCAAATAGTTGTCCCTGGATTTTTTGTGCACCTGATAGGTGGTGCGAAAATAAAGTTGTAGTGTACCCTGCATATATGGAGAGAGAGAAAATGATTTGGGGCTATGATAGGAGTTATTGTGAAAGAGAATTGTGTGATAATTGGGAGATAGAGTTATATAGAGTATGTAGAGATTATGAAGAGTTGATTGAAAAGTTAGGTGGAGATAGGAGTGATAAATATAATGAAAACTTATCTTGTATTGAGAATAAAGTGGTAGGAGAGTATGTTGATAAAGATGACTTTATAACTTACCTGATTATAACAGACAATACCAAAGGCGACATGACCATACTCTATCGTGACAAATTATATGAGATAGTAATATGGAATAAGCATATTAATTTAAATAGTATTGTGGAAATATATGAAGAATTAGATAAGTATTATATTGATAGTAATAACATAAAATATCTAATATTAAACCATGTATATTGTTTTAAGGTTCGATTGGTATTTGACGATGGAGGTTGATTATTTTATTGTGTTATGAACATTTAATTATGTGACCAGTGTTTTTCAGGATGGACTGTTTATGATTGATTTATGGTAAATGATTTAATGATTATGTGGATTGTATATTTTGTGTATATTAATGTCAGTATTTGTGTAATTTTGCTGTTGTGTACTTTTTGTATTTTTTTTATGTAAACATGTATTGTAGAATTTTAAATAATTGAAAGAAGTTTAATAATGATTTTGAAATGATATTATGAGATTCAGGTTCTAAGGGTCAGTAAATGATTAAGCAGGTAATAGATTTGGATATGGAGAGGTATTGTTAGTACATAAGTGATGAATTTTCTAGTGATATATTAAGTTGAAATGTTGTAAAAAAGTTTGGGTAATAGTGATAAATAAGGGCATTGGAGTTAGTTAAATAGAGTTATTGGGAGTTAGGAAAAATAAAGTGTTGAGATGCTGATAATATATAAAGAGGTGTTAGATATTTTAGGGACACAGTGGTTAGTGATTATATATGTAGAGGTGAGTAATGTGCATGGTAATTATATTTGTTGTTGATGGTGATATTTTGTAATAAGGGTATTGGTGTAGGAGTCTGCAACGAGAGATGTTGAGACAGGAAGGGACCATTGTGTGCCGGAAAGGGTTATCTGAAAGGGTCAGGAACCAATGATGGAATGAGCATAGTGAGGGAATACACACATACTAGTACAAAAAATGTGCGGTGCCAGAGGTTTTAAATGGGATTTGTGAAGGGGGTTATCATAGAGATATTGGTGTCATGCTATATCAATGGTTAGAAGCGGTTAGTGTAAAAAAGAAGTGAGTAAGGTTAGATTGACAATGCCAAAATAAGATAGAGACAATAATGAATAATAGAGAGTCACCCAAACTAGTAAGGATAAAAGGGTTAGAAAAGGAAAATTCATGGTAGGAAGGTAATTGTAACAGAAAGGTAAGGATAAAATTGAAATTGTTGTATAGAATCTGATATAAACGAATGTCAAATAATTAAAAGTTAATAGAAAATTGTTGATAATAATGATGTTATAAAGTTTTGGTACAAGTCATGTAAATGTAAAGTGTTTAATGTAATGTAAATGTAACAATGTTAATATGTAATGTACAATGTTTTATGATGTTGATGGCAATAGAGTGTGTGGTTAGGAAGTCGTTACAGGGGTAATGACGATAACAAGTGTTAAAATATAGTAGATTTTAAAGTTGAAGTCTAAAGTTACAAATGAAGTTGAATAAAATATTATAGTAAGATGCCATTTACAAAATAGAAGAAGTGAATCTAAGTTGAGTAACAAAATTTAAATAATAAAAGTGTCTGCCATGATAGTTGTAAGCTGAATTTGTAGAAATAATTAGGTGAAGGTATTTTGGGGGTATATTAAAGAATTGTTGATGTATTGTGTTATGTGTAGTTATATATATGTTGTTTATTTTCTTACAAGGAAGAAATTGAGTTTGGTGGTGGTAAAAAATCAATGTATTTTAAGTCTTGTAGTTGTGAGGTTGAAACTTTTGAATTAAAAACAAACCAATGCCCCAAACACAAACCAATGCGTCTAAAAGGGAACATATCAGTTGTAAGACATGTCAGTTGTAGATATGTAAGTGTACTAGACCACTATTTTAAAATTTTGTATGCAATGTTTCAGTTTTGTGGTGTTGTGACCGCAGTCCTGGGCTGGCTGGAGCGTCAGAACAGGAGTGTAGAGTGCCTCATGGCCTTATGGTGTAGGGATCTCTCAGGAGAAGTCCAGTAAGGTCAGAGGGAGCGACCAACATCATGGGACCAAGGGTAAGTAATGATAATTTTTTTTTTTAGTAACGTTACAGGGGGTTGTGGTGACATATCTAGACTGATCCTTTTAGGAAAGTGTGAATGAGTCAATGAAATTTTTTGTGTTTCGACACAAAAATTTTCATTGAGGGGGTTTGTAACAGTACATAATGACCCAGTACCATAATTATGGGTGATATAGGTATTTTCAATGTTTTGTATTATGTAATTATTTAAACACGGAATGGTTAGGTCCATTGTCCCTCTGGGAAAAGGAACAACGCAAATTCAGCCAGAGTAAGACACCAAGGTCGCCGATGGACGTGCTGAAATCAAAAAAGGCCATGGCGGTGTTTGTGACGAAGGACTACAATATGAATTATAATTGGGCTATAGCACGGTTCCGTCATCGCTAAGAACAATGACGCACTGAATACAATATGTGGAACGAGGCGTTGTCCAGCAAGACAAAGCTGGATGACGTAAGAACCACACACACACACAAGCGCAAATTTACATTTGCCTCGGTCTCATTTCAACGCCATTCTTCAGAGGAGCCACAGCGATGTATTGTTGTGTGTATAACTTTTTAACAATAGTTTAAATTAACTAACAAAAATGTTGTCAACAGTAGTGGAGCAATGAAGGCTCATCTTATTTAACAGTATAAATATATAAAAAATGTAAATTCAGTGCACACATCTATCTAATTAAACTCAGCGGAATTAAAGGCGAACACCGGCCATCACCATGGGCGTCACACACCAACAACGGATGGACACCAACACCTAATAAGCAGAGAAGCTTCTTTTGTCATTTTTATAGTTAATGAGCTCATTAATACCAAATCGATAATAAAAAAGAATGTACGGGTCTGAAGTTGAATGTGTGAGAATGAACGAGTGAATGTATGGCTATAACCACATATGCCGAGGGCATTGGTTTGTGTAGTAACTAATTAACTATTAATAAATGCTTTTAAGCTGCAGCAATAAAGTTTACATTGATATTAATTCAACAGATAAAGAAATAGAGAGAGTAAAAAGAGATAGAAAAAGTAACCGCCATTTTGTTTTGGGTCATATCATATGACGTCACTATTTTGACCGCATGGTTGTCATTGTACTACCTTAGATTGAATTAAATTTGATGGTTAATTTCAAGAATATCTTGTTATCATTTGTGTCGTCAACTGCGTTTCAAAATCTCCCTGTACATGAACCCTGGCACCCCTTAGGTAGAAAACAAGTTATAAAAGAAGAAAATGAGCCCGGCAACTAATGAATTTGGTAAGTACTCAGACGTACCAAATTATGGTATTGGTTATACATATTTTAGTAGAGTATATTTAATAATAAAAAAGTAAAATATGAGTTTTATTACACTTCTTTTCCGCGTGTTTGTTCTGTGAAACGTACACTGTAGATTCCCAGCTTTACTCTAAGCAACCCTCAATAGGAAATGTTGAAAATTTTTGTCCACGGTGTACCCTCATACACACTAAACCTGCTCTGATGTTTTAATTACGGACATCATATACGGAGATCAAACATTAACTTATACAAGCCATTAATTTTATGCATATTTTTTATATATATGTGTACAACGTTATCGGCAACAAAGAAGTAGTTTTTGTTAAAATTCCTTCCTGGGATGTTTGGCTGTATTCAAATGTTTTCTACAAAACCAGACGTTTCGGCAATACCATCGACTTCCATCATCAGTGAAAATCGAGTGCGATAACGTGAGGTGGTATACGTTAGTGACCACAGTACCGTATACGTTAGTGACCACAATACAGTATACGTTAGTGACCACAGTACTGTGGTTAAGGCTGAAGCAGTAAGTAGAAAGAAGTAGTTTTTATGGAAATATTTCATTTCGAAAATGATTTTAAATATAAATCATAGAATATGGAAGTCATGTATGGTTCTCCATACCGATTATTTTATCTATGGGAAACGCTAACAGCCGCAAATTCAAATAGAATCATATAATGTTTTGCATACAGCACTGAATTGTAGAGTTCTCAAGACCTGTTGGTGTTGGTGAAGATCAGTTAAGGGAAAGGGGTGGTTTACCTGCAACATTTTACGTTTTACCAAGGGTAATTTTTGCTTCCATGTTCCTTAAGGAAATGGAAGTATGGTGATGGCTAAAAAAATTGTGTTCGAGATTATTGCAGATTCTGATTGTACTACACTCAAAACATGAAAAAGTCATTTTTCGAAAAGTGTCTGTGTGTGTGTCTGTCTACTGTGTGTGTCTGTAATTTTTTTTTCTATGGCAAACGATAACAGCTGCAAATTCAAAGAGAATCAAATAATTTTTTGCATACACCCCTGATTTGTAGAGTACTCAAGACCTATTGTTTTTGGTAAAGATAGGTTAAGGGAAAGGGGTAGTTTACCTGCAACGGTTTTTTTTCAATCAAGGGTAATTTTTTTCTATGGCAAAACGATAACAGCCGCAAATTCAAACAGAATCAAATAATGTTTTGCATACAGCGCTGAATTGTAGAGTTCTCATGACATATTGTTTTTCGTGAAGATCGGTTATAGGAAAGGGGTAGTTTACCTGCAACGTTTTATGTTGTAAAAGGGTATTTTTATTGCAAACGATAAGAGCCGCAAATTCAAGCAGAATCAAATAATTTTTTGCATACAGCCCTGATTTGTAGAGTACTCAAGACCTATTGGTTTAGGTGAAGATCGGTTAAGGGAAAGGGGTAGTTTACCTGCAACGTTTTATGTTTTAAAAGGGTATTTTTTATGACAAACGATAAGAGTAGCAAATTCAAACAAAATCAAATAATGTTTTGCAAGCGGCACAGATTTGTAGAGTACTCAAGAACTATTGATTTTGGTGAAGATCGGTTAAGGGAAAGGGGTAGTTTACCTGCTACGTTTTATGTTTTAACAATGGTATTTTCTATGGCAAACGATAACAGCCGCAAATTCAAACGGAATCAAATAATTTTTTGCATACAGTCCTGATTTGTAGAGTTCTCAAGACCTATTGTTTTTGGTGAAGATCGGTTAAGGGAAAGGGTTAGTTTACCTGCAACGTTTTATGTTTTAACAAGGGTAATTTTTTATATGACGAACGATAACTGTCGCATATTCAAACAGAATCAAATAATTTTTTGCATACGTCCCTGAATTGTAGAGAAATCAAGGCCTTTTGATTTTGGTGAAGATCGGTTAAGGGGAAGGGGTAGTTTAACTGCAACCTTTTACGTTTTAACAACAGTAAAGTACTTGAAAATTCACTTAAACTTTTTCAAACAATGGTAATTGTTAAAAATAAAATAATTTTGTTGCCAGGCAATAAAATTATAATATTTCATTTTAATGTAAATCATGTATGAGAGAAAATATATCGTTCGTGGCAGGCAAGCATATCTCAGTTATATAATGTCTACGTTTCCATATAGTTATTATGACTACCGCAATAAAAAGGCAGGGAAGACACACACACACACACACACACACACACACACACACACACACACACACACACACACACACACACACACACACACACAATTCATGTTATTTCTGGCCTCATTCATGTTTATTTTCTTACATTTGCACGCTTTTTAAATGGAAAGTGCCGAAACCCATACCAACATAACGCGTGCAAGCCGAAAAAGTGTCCGGTGTGGATAACGATTTGCTTCCTGTGGATTGCTGGGCACTGTAACTGCACGTGTTTACAGAGGAACGACTCATAGACAGACTTTTCGTCTTTAGGGAATGAACACTCTGCAAGATGCTGAGGGTCCATGAGTGACTTCGGAGCGCTCCTTCTTTTCCGCGTGTTTGTTCTGTGATACGTACACTGTAGATTCGCAGCTTTACTCTAAGCAACCCTCAATAGGAAATGTTCAAATTTTTGTCCACGGTGTACGCTCATACACACTAAACCTGCTCTGATGTTTTAATTACGGACATCATAATATTACAACTTTGGAAACTTGAGCACAACTTAATGGAGATCAAACATTAACTTATACAAGCCATTAATTTTATGCATATTTTTTATATATATGTGTACAACGTTATCGGCAACAAAGAAGTAGTTTTTGTTAAAATTCCTTCCCGGGATGTTTGGCCGTAGTCCAATGTTTTCTACAAAACCAGACGTTTCGGCAATACCAACGACTTCCATCATCAGTGAAAATCGAGTGCGATAACGTGAGGTGGTATACGTTAGTGACCACAGTACTGTGGTTAAGGCTGAAGCAGTAAGTAGAAAGAAGTAGTTTCTATGGAAATATTTCATTTCGAAAATGATTTTAAATATAAATCTTAGAATATGGAAGTCATGTATGGTTCTCCATACCGATATTTTATCTATCGGAAACGCTAACAGCCGCAAATTCAAATAGAATCATATAATGTTTTGCATACAGCACTGAATTGTAGAGTTCTCAAGACCTGTTGGTGTTGGTGAAGATCGGTTAAGGGAAAGTGGTGGTTTACCTGCAACATTTTATGTTTTATCAAGGGTAATTTTTACTTCCATGTTCCTTAAGGAAATGGAAGTATGGTGATGGCTAAAACAATCGTGTTCGAGATTATTGCAGATTCTGATTGTACTACACTCAAAACATGAAAGTCATTTTTCGAAAAGTGTCTGTGTGTGTGTCTGTCTATCTGTGTGTGTGTCATTTTTTTTTCTATGGCAAACGATAACAGCTGCCAATTCAAACAGAATCAAATAATTTTTTGCATACACCCCTGATTTGTAGAGTACTCAAGACCTATTGTTTTAGGTGAAGATGGGTTCAGGGAAAGGGGTAGTTTACCTTCAACGGTTTTTTTTAAATCAAGGGTAATTTTTTCTATGGCAAACGATAACAGCCGCAAATTCAAACATAATCAAATAATGTTTTGCATACAGCGCTGAATTGTAGAGTTCTCATGACATATTGTTTTTGGTGAAGATCGGTTAAGGGAAAGGGGTAGTTTACCTGCAACGTTTTTTTTATCAAGGGTAATTTTACTTCCATATTCCTTAAGGAATGGAAGTATGGTGATGGCAAAAAAAATCGTGTTCGAGATTATTGCAGATTCTGATTCTACTACACACAAAACATGAAAAAAAGTCGTTTTCCGAAAAGTGTCTGTGTGTGTGTCTGTCTGTCTGTGTGTCTGTCTGTAGATTTTTTTTCTATGGCAAACGATAACTGCCGCAAATTCAAACAGAATCAAATAATTTTTTGCATGCAGCCCTGATTTGCAGAGTACTCGCGACCTATTGTTTTTGGTGAAGATCGGTTGAGGGAAAGGGGTAGTTTACCTGCAACGGTTTTTTTTTAGCAAGGGTAATTTTGTTTGTTTGGCAAACGATAACAGCCGCAAATTCAAACAGAATCAAATAATGTTTCGCATACACCCCTGAATTGTAGAGTTCTCAAGATCTGTTGATTTTGGTGAAGATCGGTTAAGGGAAAGGGATAGTTTACCTGTAACGTTTTATGTTTTAACAAGGGTATTTCCTATGGCAAACGATAACAGCCGCAAATTCAAACAGAATCAAAAGATTATTTGCATACAGCCCTAAATTGTAGAGTTCTCAAGACCTATTGTTTTTGGTGAAGTTCGGTTGAGGGAAAGGGGTAGTTTACCAGCAACGTTTTTTTAACAAGGGTATTTTCTATGGCAAACGATAACAGCCGCAAATTCAAACAGAATCAAATAATGTTTTGCATACAGCCCTGATTTGTAGAGTACTCAAGACCTATTGTTTTTGGTGAAGATCGGTTAAGGGAAAGGGGTAGTTTACCTGTAACGTTTTATGTTTTAACAAGGGTATTTCCTATGGCAAACGATAACAGCCGCAAATTCAAACAGAATCAAAAGATTATTTGCATACAGCCCTAAATTTCAGAGTTCTCAAGACCTATTGTTTTTGGTGAAGATCGGGTAAGGGAAAGGGGTAGTTTACCTGTAACGTTTTATGTTTTAACAAGGGTATTTCCTATGGCAAACGATAACAGCCGCAAATTCAAACAGAATCAAAAGATGATTTGCATACAGCCCTAAATTTCAGAGTTCTCAAGACCAATTGTTTTTGGTGAAGATCGGTTGAGGGAAAGGGGTAGTTTACCTGCAACGTTTTTTTTACTTCCATATTCCTTAAGGAATGGAAGTATGGTGATGGCAAAAAAAATCGTGTTCGAGATTATTGCAGATTCTGATTCTACTACACTCTAAACATGAAAAAAAGTCGTTTTCCGAAAAGTGTCTGTGTGTGTGTCTGTCTGTCTGTAGATTTTTTTCTATGGCAAACGATAACTGCCGCAAATTCAAACAGAATCAAATAATTTTTTGCATACAGCCCTGATTTGCAGAGTACTCGCGACCTATTGTTTTTGGTGAAGATCGGTTGAGGGAAAGAGGTAGTTTACCTGCAACGGTTTTTTTTTAGCAAGGGTAATTTTGTTTGTTTGGCAACCGATAACAGCCACAAATTCAAACAGAATCAAATAATGTTTCGCATACAGCCCTGAATTGTAGAGTTCTCAAGATCTGTTGATTTTGGTGAAGATCGGTTAAGGGAAAGGGGTAGTTTACCTGTAACGTTTTGTTTTAACAAGGGTATTTCCTATGGCAAACGATAACAGCCGCAAATTCAAACAGAATCAAAAGATTATTTGCATACAGCCCTAAATTGTAGAGTTCTCAAGACCTATTGTTTTTGGTGAAAATCGGTTGAGGGAAAGGGGTAGTTTACCTGCAACGTTTTTTTAACAAGGGTATTTTTTTCTATGGCAAACGATAACTGCCGCAAATTCAAACAGAATCAAATAACTTTTTGCATACAGCCCTGATTTGTAGAGTACTCACAACCTATTGTTTTTGGTGAAGATCGGTTGAGGGGTAGTTTACCTGCAACGGTTTTTTTTATCAAGGGAAATTTTTTTTTTCCAAACGATAACAGCCGCAAATTCAAACAGAATCAAATAATGTTTCGCATACAGCCCTGAATTGTAGATTTCTCAAGATCTGTTGATTTTGGTGAAGATCGGTTAAGGGAAAGGGGTAGTTTACCTGTAACGTTTTCTGTTTTAACAAGGGTATTTCCTATGGCAAACGATAACAGCCGTAAATTCAAACAGAATCAAAAGATTATTTGCATACAGCCCTAAATTGTAGAGTTCTCAAGACCTATTGTTTTTGGTGAAGATCGGTTAAGGGAAAGGGGTAGTTTACCTACAACGTTTTTTTAACAAGGTTATTTTCTATGGCAAAAGATAACAGCCGCAAATTCAAACATAATCAAATAATTTTCTGCATACAGCCCTGGTTTGTAGAGTACTCAAGACCTTTTGTTTTTGGTGAAGATCGGTTGAGGGGAAGGGGTAGTTTACCTGCAACGTTTGTTATAAAGCGTATTTTCTATGGCAAACGATAACTGCCGCAAATTCAAACAGAATCAAATAATTTTTTGCATACATAAGTGAATTGTAGAAGACTCAAGGCCATTAGATTTTGGTGAAGATCGGTTAAGGGGAAGGGGTAGTTTACCTGCAACCTTTTACGTTTTAACAAGAATAAAGTACTTGAAAATTCATTTAAACTTTTTCAAACAATGGTAATTGTTAAAAATAAAATAATTTTGTTGCCAGGCAATAAAATTATAATTTTTTCATTTTAATGTAAATTATGTATATATTAGAAAATATACCGTGCTTGGCAGGCAAGCATATTTCAGATTATAAGTCTTAGAATATGGAAGTCATGTATGGTTCTCCATACCGATATTTTACTTCCATATTCCTTAAGGAAATGGAAGTATGGTGATGGCAAAAAAAATAGTGTTCGGGATTATTCCAGATTCTGATTGTACTACACTCAAAACATGAAAAAAGTCGTTTTTCGAAAAGTGTCTGTGTGTGTGTGTGTGTGTGTGTCTGTAGATTTTTTTTCAATGGCAAACGATAACTGCCGCAAATTCAAACAGAATCAAATAATTTTTTGCATACAGTTCAGATTTGTAGAGTACTCACGACCTATTGTTTTTGGTGAAGATCGGTTAAGGGAAAGGGGTAGTTTACCTGCAACAGTTTTTTTTATCACGGGTAATTTTTTTTTTTTTGCAAACGATAACAGCCACATATTCAAACAGAATCAAATAATGTTTCGCATAGAGCCCTGAATTGTAGAGTTCTCAAGACCTATTGTTTTTGGTGATGATCGGTTAAGGGAAAGGGGTAGTTTACCTGCAACGTTTTATGTTTTAACAAGGGTATTTTCTATGGCAAACGATAACAGCCGCAAATTCAAACAGAATCTAATAATTTTTTGCATACAGTCCTGATTTGTAGAGTTCTCAAGACCTATTGTTTTTGGTGAATATCGGTTAAGGGAAAGGGTTAGTTTACCTGCAACGTTTTAAGTTTTAACAAGGGTAATTTTTTCTAGGACGAACGATAACTGCCGCATATTCAAACAGAATCAAATAATTTTTTGCATACGTCCCTGAATTGTAGAGAAATCAAGGCCTTTTGATTTTGGTGAAGATCGGTTAAGGGGAAGGGGTAGTTTACCTGCAACCTTTTACGTTTTAACAACAGTAAAGTACTTGAAAATTCATTTAAACTTTTTCAAACAATGGTAATTGTTAAAAATAAAATAATTTTGTTGCCAGGCAAGAAAATTATAATTTTTTCATTTTAATGTAAATCATGTATGAGAGAAAATATATCGTTCGTGGCAGGCAAGCATATCTCAGTTATGTAATGTTTACGTTTCCATTTTATTATTATGACTACCGCAACAAAAAGGCAGGGAACACACACACACACACACACACACACACACACACACACACACACACACACACACACACACACACACACACACAATTCACGTTATTTCTGGCCTCATTCATGTTTATTTTCTTACATTTGCACGCTTTTTAAATGGAAAGTGCCGAAACCCATACCAACATAACGCGTGCAAGCCGAAAAAGTGTCCAGCATGGATAGTGATTTGCTTCCTGTGGATCGCTGGGCAGTGTAAATGCACGTATTTACAGAGGAACGACTCATAGACAGACTTTTCGTCTTTAGGGAATGAACCCTCTGCAAGATGCTGAGGGTCCATGAGTGACTTCGGAGCGCTCCTTCTTTTCCGCGTGTTTGTTCTGTGAAACGTACATTGTAGATTCGCAGCTTTACTCTAAGCAACCCTGAATAGGAAATGTTGAAAATTATTGTCCACGGCGTACGCTCATACACACTAAACCTGCTCTGATGTTTTAATTACGGACATCATAATATTACAACTTTGGAAACTTGAGCACTACTTAATGGAGATCAAACATTAACTTATACAAGCCATTAATTTTATGCATATTTTTTATATATATGTGTACAACGTTATCGGCAACAAAGACGTAGTTTTTGTTAAAATTCCTTCCCGGGATGTTTGGCCGTAGTCCAATGTTTTCTACAAAACCAGACGTTTCGGCAATACCATCGACTTCTTAATAAATTTTAGACCATGGAAGTCATCTACGGTTCTCCATACCAATATTTTACTTCCATGTTCCTTAAGTAAATGGAAGTATGGTGATGGCAAAAAAAATCGTGTTCGAGATTATTGCAGACTCTGATTGTACTACACTCAAAACATGAAAAAAAGCCGTTTTTCAAAATGTGTGTGTGTGTGTGTGTGTGAATATTTTTCTATGGCAAACGATAACAGCCCCAAATTCAAACACAATCAAATAATACTTTGCATACAGCCCTGAATTGTAGAGTTCTCAAAGACCTATTGATTTTGGTAAAGATAGGTTAAGCGAAAGGGGTAGTTTACCGGCAACGTTTTGTGTTTGAAAAAGGTATTTTCTATGGCAAACGATAAGAGCCGCAAATTCAAACAGAATCAAATACGTTTTTGCATACAGCGCTGATTTGTAGAGTAGTCAAGACCTATTGTTTTTGGTGAAGATCGGTTAAGGGAAAGGGGTAGTTTACCTGCCACGTTTTTTGTTTTAACAAGGGTATTTTTTATGGCAAACGATAACAGCCGCAAATTCAAACATAATCAAACTATATTTTGCATACAGCCCTGAATTGTAGAGTTCTCAAGACCTGTTGGTTTTGGTGAAGATCAGTTAAGGGAATAGGGTAGTTTACCTGCAACATTTTATGTTTTAACAAGGGTAAATTTTTTTATGATGAACGATAACTGCCGTACATTAAAACAGAATCAACTACTCTTCTGCATACCTTTTTGAATTATACAGAACTCAAGGTCTGTTGATTTTGTTGAAGAACGGTTAAGGGAAAGTGGTAGTTTACCTGCAACGTTTTATGTTCTAACAAGGGTATTTTCTATGGCAAACGATAACAGCCGCAAATTCAAACAGAACAAATGATTATTTGCATACAGCCCTAAATTGTAGAGTTCTCAAGGTCTGTTGATTTTGTTGAAGATCGGTTAACGGAAAGGGGTAGTTAACCGGCAACATTTTACGTTTTAACAAGGGTATTTTCTATGGCAAACGATAACAGCCGCAAATTCAAACAGAATCAAATAATTTTTTGCATACGTCCCTGAATTGTAGAGATCTCAAGACCTATTGTTTTTGGTGAAGATCGGTTAAGGGAAAGGGGTAGTTTACCTGCAACGGTTTTTTATCAAGGGTAATTTTTTTCTATGGCAAACGATAACAGCCGCAAATTCAAACAGAATCAAATGATGTTTTGCATACAGCCCTGTATTGTAGAGTTCTCAATACCTATTGGTGTTGGTGAAGATCGGTTAAGGGAAAGGGGTAGTTTACCTGCAACATTTTATGTTTTAACAAGGGTTATTTTTTATATGACGAACGATAACTGCCGTAAATTCAAACAGAATCAACTATGTTTTTGCATACCTTTTTGAACTAAAGAGAACTCAAGGTCTGTTGATTTTGTTGAAGATTGGTTAAGGGAAAGGGGTAGTTTATCACCAAAGTTTTGTTTTAAAAAGGGTAATTTTTTTATGATGAACGATAACTGCCGAAAATTAAAAGAGAATCGAATAATTTTTTGCACACTGCCTGAGTTGTAGAGAACTCAAGGTCTGTTGATTTTGGTGAAGATCGGTTAAGGAAAAGGGGTAGTTTACCTGCAACATTTTAAGTTGTAACAAGAGAAATGTTTCCATGACGAACGATAACTGCCGCACATTCAAACAGAATGAAATATTTTTTTGCATGCATCCCTGAATTGTAGAGGACTGAAGGTCTATTGATTTTGGAGAAGATCGGTTAAGAGAAAGGGGTAGTTTACCTGAAACATTTTATGATTTAACAAGAGTAAAGTACTTAATTTTTATAAATAAAGTATCCTGATAAGAAGCTCATAATAATCCACTGTAGAAACGTAGATGAAATAATATATATCCATACCGATATTTTCCTATGGCAAACGATAACAGCCGCAAATTCACAAACAGAATCAACTAGTCTTTTTCATACCTCTTTAATTATACCGAACTCAAGGTGTGTTGATTTTGTTGAAGATCGGTTAAGGGAAAGGGGTAGTTTACCTGCAACGTTTTATATTTTAACAAGGGTATTTACTATGGCTAACGATAAGAGCCGCAAATTCAAACAGAATCAAATAATTTTTTGCATACAGTCCTGAATTGTAGAGTACTCAAGACCTATTGTTTTTGGTGAAGATCGGTTAAGGGAAAGGGGTAGTTTACCAGCAACGATTTTTTATCAAGGGTAATATTTTTTCTATGGCAAACGATAACAGCCGCAATTCAAACAGAATGAAATAATGTTTTGCACACAGCCTTGAATTGTAGAGGACTGAAGGTCTGTTGATTTTGGTGAAGATCGGTTTAGAGAAAGGGGTAGTTTACCTGCAACGTTTTATGTTTTAAGAAGGGTAATTTTTTCTATGACGAACGATAACTGCCGTAAATTCAAAGAAAATCAAATATTTTTTTGCATACCTTCCTAAATTGTAGAGAGCTCAAGGCCTGTTGAATTTGGTGAAGATCGGTAAAGGGAAAGGGGTAGTTTACCTGAAACATGTTATGTTGTAACAAGAGAAATGTTTTCATGACGAACGATAACTGCCGCAAATTGAAACAGAATCACATATTTTTTTGCATGCATCCTTGCATTGTAGAGGACTGAAGGTCTATTGATTTTGGTGAAGATCGGTTTAGAGAAACGGGTAGTTTACCTGCAACGTTTTATGTTTTAACAAGAGTAAAGTACTTAATTTTGATATATAAAGTATCTTCATAAGAAGCTCATAATAATCCACTGTAGAAACGTAGATGAAATATCTATAAATGAAGAGGTTGGGTGAACGGGGTGGGGGTAATTTTCTATAAATGAACATTATAGTTGAAGGGGGAGGGGAGAATTTTGTATGTGTACAACGTTATCGGCAACAAAGAAGTAGTTCTTTGTTAAAATTCCTTCCCGGGGTGTTTAGCCGTAGTCCAATGATTTCTGCAAAACCAGACTTTTCGGCAGTGCCATCGACTTCCATCTCAGTGAAAATCGAGTGCGAAAACATGAGGTGGTATACGTTAGTGACCATAGTACTGTGGTTTAAGGCTGAAGCAATAAGTAGAAAGAAGTAGTTTCTATGGAAATATTTCATATCGAATATGATTTTAAATATAAATCTTAGAACATGAAAGTCCTGTATGGTTCTCCATACCGATATTTTCTATGACGAACGATAACTGCTGTAAATTCAAAGAGAATCAAATACTTTTTTGCATGCATTCCTGAATTGTAAAGAAATGAAGGCCTGTTGATTTTGGTGAAGATCGGTTAAGGGAAAGGGTAGTTTACCTGAAACATTTTTTGTTGTAACAAGAGTAAAGTACTTAATTTTGATAAATAAAGTATCCTGATAAGATCTTAATAATGCACTGTAGAAACGTACATGAAATATCTATAAATGAAGAGGTAGTTGATCGGGATGGGAGTAATTTTCTATAAATGAAAATTATAGTTGAAGGGGGAGGGGATAATTTTTTATATATGTACTACGTTATCGGCAACAAAGAAGTAGTTTGTTGTTAAAATTCCTTCCCGGGGTGTTTAGCCGTAGTCCAATGTTTTCTGCAAAACCAGACTTTTCGGCAGTGCCATCGACTTCCATCTCAGTGAAAATCGAGTGCGAAAACATGAGGTGGTATACGTTAGTGACCATAGTACTGTGGTTTAAGGCTGAAGCAATAAGTAGAAAGAAGTAGTTTCTATGGAAATATTTCATTTCGAATATGATTTTAAATACAAATCTTAGAACATGAAAGTCCTGTATGGTTCTCCATACCGATATTTTCTATGACGAACGATAACTGCTGTAAATTCAAAGAGAATCAAATACTTTTGCATGCATTCCTGAATTGTAAAGAAATGAAGGCCTGTTGATTTTGGTGAAGATCGGTTAAGGGAAAGGGTAGCTTACCTGAAACATTTTTTGTTTTAACAAGAGTAAAGTACTTAATTTTGATAAATAAAGTATCCTGATAAGATCTTAATAATGCACTGTAGAAACGTAGATGAAATATCTATAAATGAAGAGGTAGTTGATCGGGATGGGAGTAATTTTCTATAAATTGAAATTATAGTTGAAGGGGGAGGGGATAATTTTTTATATATGTACTACGTTATCGGCAACAAAGAAGTAGTTTGTTGTTAAAATACCTTCCCATCCTGTTTGGCCATACACCAAAGTATTCTGCAAAACCAGACGTTTCGGGAGTGCCATCGACTTCCATCATCAGTGAAAATCGTGTGCGATAACGTGAGGTGGTATACGTTAGTGACCACAGTACTGTGGTTAAGGCTGAAGCAGTAAGGAGAAAGAAGTAGTTTCTATGAAATATTTCATTTCAAAAATGATTGTAAATATAAATCTTAGAACATGGAAGTCATGTATGGTTCTCCATACCGATATTTTTCTATGGCAAACGATAACAGCCACAAATTCAAAGAGAATCAAATAATGTTTTGCATACAGCCCTGTATTGTAGAGTTCTCAAGACCTATTGTTTTTGGTGATGATCGGTTAAGGGAAAGGGGTAGTTTACCTGCAACGTTTTATGTTTTAACAAGGGTATTTTCTATGGCAAACGATAACAGCCGCAAATTCAAACAGAATCAAATAATTTTTTGCATACAGTCCTGATTTGTAGAGTTCTCAAGACCTGTTGTTTTTGGTGAAGATCGGTTAAGGGAAAGGGTTAGTTTACCTGCAACGTTTTATATTTTAACAAGGGTAATTTTTTCTAGGACGAACGATAACTGCCGCATATTCAAAAGAATCAAATAATTTTTTGCATACATCCCTGAATTGTAGAGAAATCAAGGCCTTTTGATTTTGGTGAAGATCAGTTAAGGGGAAGGGGTAGTTTACCTGCAACCTTTTACGTTTTAACAACAGTAAAGTACTTGAAAATTCATTTAAACTTTTTCAAACAATGGTAATTGTTAAAAATAAAATAATTTTGTTGCCAGGCAATAAAATTATAATTTTTTCATTTTAATGTAAATCATGTATGAGAGAAAATATATCGTTCGTGGCAGGCAAGCATATCTCAGTTATGTAATGTTTACGTTTCCATTTTATTATTATGACTACCGCAATAAAAAGGCAGGGAAGACACACACACACACACACACACACACACACAAAATTCACGTTATTTCTGGCCTCATTCATGTTTATTTTCTTACATTTGCACGCTTTTTAAATGGAAAGTGCCGAAACCCATACCAACATAACGCGTGCAAGCCGAAAAAGTGTCCAGCGTGGATAGCGATTTGCTTCCTGTGGATCGCTGGGCAGTGTAACTGCACGTGTTTACAGAGGAACGACTCGTAGACAGACTTTTCGTCTTTAGGGAATGAACCCTCTGCAAGATGCTGAGGGTCCATGAGTGACTTCGGAGCGCTCCTTCTGTAACAGTACATAATGACCCAGTACCATAATTATGGGTGATATAGGTATTTTCAATGTTTTGTATTATGTAATTATTTAAACACGGAATGGTTAGGTCCATTGTCCCTCTGGGAAAAGGAACAACGCAAATTCAGCCAGAGTAAGACACCAAGGTCGCCGATGGACGTGCTGAAATCAAAAAAGGCAATGGCGGTGTTTGTGACGAAGGACTACAATATGAATTATGATTGGGCTATAGCACGGTTCCGTCATCGCTAAGAACAATGACGCACTGAATACAATATGTGCAACGAGGCGTTGTCCAGCAAGACAAAGCTGGATGACGTAAGAACCACACACACAAGCGCAAATTTACATTTGCCTCGAAATTTGCTCGGTCTCATTTCAACGCCATTCTTCAGAGGAGCCACAGCAATGTATCGTTGTGTGTATAACTTTTTGACAATAGTTTAAATTAACTAACAAAAATGTTATCAACAGTAGTGGAGCAATGAAGGCTCATCTTATTTAACAGTATAAATATATAAAAAATGTAAATTCAGTGCACACATCTATCTAATTAAACTCAGCGGAATTAAAGGCGAACACCGGCCATCACCACGGGCGTCACACACCAACAACGGATGGACACCAACACCTAATAAGCAGAGAAGTTCCTTTTGTCATTTTTATAGTTAATGAGCTCATTAATACCAAATCGATAATAAAAAAGAATGTACGGGTCTGAAGTTGAATGTGTGAGAATGAACGAGTGAATGTATGGTCATAACCACATATGCCGAGGGCATTGGTTTGTGTAGTAACTAATTAACTATTAATAAATGATTTTAAGCTGGAGCAATAAAGTTTACATTGATATTAATTCAACAGATAAAGAAATAGAGAGAGTAAAAAGAGATAGAAAAAGTAACCGCCATTTTGTTTTGGGTCATATCATATGACGTCACTATTTTGACCGCATGGTTGTATATGTACTACCTTAGATTGAATTAAATTTGATGGTTAATTTCAAGAATATCTTGTTATCATTTGTGTCGTCAACTGTGTTTCAAAATCTCCCTGTACATGAACCCTGGCACCCCTTAGGTAGAAAACAAGTTATAAAAGAAGGAAATGAGCCCGGCAACTAATGAATTTGGTAAGTACTCAGACGTACCAAATTATAGTATTGGTTATACATATTTTAGTAGAGTATATGTAATAATAAAAAAGTAAAATATGAGTTTTATTACAAATGGCGCCCGAACAGGGACTTTATATAAAAATTAATTTATATAAAACGGCTAGATTGAGAAACACAGAAGATGATATAAGACGATATATAATGAATGAGAGGTTATGTTGATGAAGTTGCATAGTTAATTACAAACTGAGTTAATTGCGTAGTCAAATATAAATAAAAGATAAATAACCATTTAAATATTGAAGTAATTATGGCAGAAAATAATAATAGTGTAGAAATGGACAGTACAGACACAGAATCGATTTTGTTAGACAAAATAAGCGCGAATTCTACACCTAGAGCAGTTGAAAATAAGATATCGTTGGAAGATCTGTTCACATTAATTAAAACGCAAAATAGAGCATTAAAAGAGATTGACGAAAAATTTGATAGCCTTGAGAATGAATTAAAGAAACAAAACAATGTACAAGACGTAAAATTAGATCAATTAAATGAGAAATTAGAAAAATTTAAAAATGAAATACAGAAACAAAATTGTAGTATTGACAAAGTAGACAAATTAGATAGAAACAAAGACAAGGTAAGTGGGGTAGAAAAGTATGATAATATAAATAAAAGTATGATGTTAGAGAATGATTGTGTAAACAGGGGTAGTAATAATGAGGTTTTATGGGGAATAGAATATAATAATGATGGAATGATAGTGTGTGTTAAAGGGTTAAAGACAGTGTGTAGAGAGAGAATAATTGTAAAAGATTTGCAGGGGGGTAGATTTTTCCCTTAGTGGTGTATTTGGGGGTGATATACATGTGTTTAGGAAGGACAAGAGTGCCTTTGATGTAGGTTTTGGAGACAAAAGGTCTGCAAATAGTTGTCCCTGGATTTTTTGTGCACCTGATAGGTGGTGCGAAAATAAAGTTGTAGTGTACCCTGCATATATGGAGAGAGAGAAAATGATTTGGGGCTATGATAGGAGTTATTGTGAAAGAGAATTGTGTGATAATTGGGAGATAGAGTTATATAGAGTATGTAGAGATTATGAAGAGTTGATTGAAAAGTTAGGTGGAGATAGGAGTGATAAATATAATGAAAACTTATCTTGTATTGAGAATAAAGTGGTAGGAGAGGATGTTGATAAAGATGACTTTATAACTTACCTGATTATAACAGACAATACCAAAGGCGACATGACCATACTCTATCGTGACAAATTATATGAGATAGTAATATGGAATAAGCATATTAATTTAAATAGTATTGTGGAAATATATGAAGAATTAGATAAGTATTATATTGATAGTAATAACATAAAATATCTAATATTAAACCATGTATATTGTTTTAAGGTTCGATTGGTATTTGACGATGGAGGTTGATTATTTTATTGTGTTATGAACATTTAATTATGTGACCAGTGTTTTTCAGGATGGACTGTTTATGATTGATTTATGGTAAATGATTTAATGATTATGTGGATTGTATATTTTGTGTATATTAATGTCAGTATTTGTGTAATTTTGCTGTTGTGTACTTTATGTATTTTTTTTATGTAAACATGTATTGTAGAATTTTAAATAATTGAAAGAAGTTTAATAATGATTTTGAAATGATATTATGAGATTCAGGTTCTAAGGGTCAGTAAATGATTAAGCAGGTAATAGATTTGGATATGGAGAGGTATTGTTAGTACATAAGTGATGAATTTTCTAGTGATATATTAAGTTGAAATGTTGTAAAAAAGTTTGGGTAATAGTGATAAATAAGGGCATTGGAGTTAGTTAAATAGAGTTATTGGGAGTTAGGAAAAATAAAGTGTTGAGATGCTGATAATATATAAAGAGGTGTTAGATATTTTAGGGACACAGTGGTTAGTGATTATATATGTAGAGGTGAGTAATGTGCATGGTAATTATATTTGTTGTTGATGGTGATATTTTGTAATAAGGGTATTGGTGTAGGAGTCTGCAACGAGAGATGTTGAGACAGGAAGGGACCATTGTGTGCCGGAAAGGGTTATCTGAAAGGGTCAGGAACCAATGATGGAATGAGCATAGTGAGGGAATACACACATACTAGTACAAAAAATGTGCGGTGCCAGAGGTTTTAAATGGGATTTGTGAAGGGGGTTATCATAGAGATATTGGTGTCATGCTATATCAATGGTTAGAAGCGGTTAGTGTAAAAAAGAAGTGAGTAAGGTTAGATTGACAATGCCAAAATAAGATAGAGACAATAATGAATAATAGAGAGTCACCCAAACTAGTAAGGATAAAAGGGTTAGAAAAGGAAAATTCATGGTAGGAAGGTAATTGTAACAGAAAGGTAAGGATAAAATTGAAATTGTTGTATAGAATCTGATATAAACGAATGTCAAATAATTAAAAGTTAATAGAAAATTGTTGATAATAATGATGTTATAAAGTTTTGGTACAAGTCATGTAAATGTAAAGTGTTTAATGTAATGTAAATGTAACAATGTTAATATGTAATGTACAATGTTTTATGATGTTGATGGCAATAGAGTGTGTGGTTAGGAAGTCGTTACAGGGGTAATGACGATAACAAGTGTTAAAATATAGTAGATTTTAAAGTTGAAGTCTAAAGTTACAAATGAAGTTGAATAAAATATTATAGTAAGATGCCATTTACAAAATAGAAGAAGTGAATCTAAGTTGAGTAACAAAATTTAAATAATAAAAGTGTCTGCCATGATAGTTGTAAGCTGAATTTGTAGAAATAATTAGGTGAAGGTATTTTGGGGGTATATTAAAGAATTGTTGATGTATTGTGTTATGTGTAGTTATATATATGTTGTTTATTTTCTTACAAGGAAGAAATTGAGTTTGGTGGTGGTAAAAAATCAATGTATTTTAAGTCTTGTAGTTGTGAGGTTGAAACTTTTGAATTAAAAACAAACCAATCCCCCAAACACAAACCAATGCGTCTAAAAGGGAACATATCAGTTGTAAGACATGTCAGTTGTAGATATGTAAGTGTACTAGACCACTATTTTAAAATTTTGTATGCAATGTTTCAGTTTTGTGGTGTTGTGACCGCAGTCCTGGGCTGGCTGGAGCGTCAGAACAGGAGTGTAGAGTGCCTCATGGCCTTATTGTGTAGGGATCTCTCAGGAGAAGTCCAGTAAGGTCAGAGGGAGCGACCAACATCATGGGACCAAGGGTAAGTAATGATAATTTTTTTTTTTAGTAACGTTACAGGGGGTTGTGGTGACATATCTAGACTGATCCTTTTAGGAAAGTGTGAATGAGTCAATGAAATTTTTTGTGTTTCGACACAAAAATTTTCATTGAGGGGGTTTGTAACAGTACATAATGACCCAGTACCATAATTATGGGTGATATAGGTATTTTCAATGTTTTGTATTATGTAATTATTTAAACACGGAATGGTTAGGTCCATTGTCCCTCTGGGAAAAGGAACAACGCAAATTCAGCCAGAGTAAGACACCAAGGTCGCGGATGGACGTGCTGAAATCAAAAAAGGCCATGGCGGTGTTTGTGACGAAGGACTACAATATGAATTATAATTGGGCTATAGCACGGTTCCGTCATCGCTAAGAACAATGACGCACTGAATACAATATGTGGAACGAGGCGTTGTCCAGCAAGACAAAGCTGGATGACGTAAGAACCACACACACACACAAGCGCAAATTTACATTTGCCTCGGTCTCATTTCAACGCCATTCTTCAGAGGAGCCACAGCGATGTATTGTTGTGTGTATAACTTTTTAACAATAGTTTAAATTAACTAACAAAAATGTTGTCAACAGTAGTGGAGCAATGAAGGCTCATCTTATTTAACAGTATAAATATATAAAAAATGTAAATTCAGTGCACACATCTATCTAATTAAACTCAGCGGAATTAAAGGCGAACACCGGCCATCACCATGGGCGTCACACACCAACAACGGATGGACACCAACACCTAATAAGCAGAGAAGCTTCTTTTGTCATTTTTATAGTTAATGAGCTCATTAATACCAAATCGATAATAAAAAAGAATGTACGGGTCTGAAGTTGAATGTGTGAGAATGAACGAGTGAATGTATGGCTATAACCACATATGCCGAGGGCATTGGTTTGTGTAGTAACTAATTAACTATTAATAAATGCTTTTAAGCTGCAGCAATAAAGTTTACATTGATATTAATTCAACAGATAAAGAAATAGAGAGAGTAAAAAGAGATAGAAAAAGTAACCGCCATTTTGTTTTGGGTCATATCATATGACGTCACTATTTTGACCGCATGGTTGTCATTGTACTACCTTAGATTGAATTAAATTTGATGGTTAATTTCAAGAATATCTTGTTATCATTTGTGTCGTCAACTGCGTTTCAAAATCTCCCTGTACATGAACCCTGGCACCCCTTAGGTAGAAAACAAGTTATAAAAGAAGAAAATGAGCCCGGCAACTAATGAATTTGGTAAGTACTCAGACGTACCAAATTATGGTATTGGTTATACATATTTTAGTAGAGTATATTTAA
This sequence comes from Magicicada septendecula, assembly GCA_034769895.1. Classification (NCBI taxonomy): domain Eukaryota; kingdom Metazoa; phylum Arthropoda; class Insecta; order Hemiptera; family Cicadidae; genus Magicicada; species Magicicada septendecula. Next base: position 395,785,863 of record CM068371.1, read on the forward strand.
TAATAAAAAAGTAAAATATGAGTTTTATTACACTTCTTTTCCGCGTGTTTGTTCTGTGAAACGTACACTGTAGATTCCCAGCTTTACTCTAAGCAACCCTCAATAGGAAATGTTGAAAATTTTTGTCCACGGTGTACCCTCATACACACTAAACCTGCTCTGATGTTTTAATTACGGACATCATAATATTAAAACTTTGGAAACTTGAGCAGTACTTAATGGAGATCAAACATTAACTTATACAAGCCATTAATTTTATGCATATTTTTTATATATATGTGTACAACGTTATCGGCAACAAAGAAGTAGTTTTTGTTAAAATTCCTTCCTGGGATGTTTGGCTGTATTCAAATGTTTTCTACAAAACCAGACGTTTCGGCAATACCATCGACTTCCATCATCAGTGAAAATCGAGTGCGATAACGTGAGGTGGTATACGTTAGTGACCACAGTACCGTATACGTTAGTGACCACAATACAGTATACGTTAGTGACCACAGTACTGTGGTTAAGGCTGAAGCAGTAAGTAGAAAGAAGTAGTTTTTATGGAAATATTTCATTTCGAAAATGATTTTAAATATAAATCATAGAATATGGAAGTCATGTATGGTTCTCCATACCGATTATTTTATCTATGGGAAACGCTAACAGCCGCAAATTCAAATAGAATCATATAATGTTTTGCATACAGCACTGAATTGTAGAGTTCTCAAGACCTGTTGGTGTTGGTGAAGATCAGTTAAGGGAAAGGGGTGGTTTACCTGCAACATTTTACGTTTTACCAAGGGTAATTTTTGCTTCCATGTTCCTTAAGGAAATGGAAGTATGGTGATGGCTAAAAAAATTGTGTTCGAGATTATTGCAGATTCTGATTGTACTACACTCAAAACATGAAAAAGTCATTTTTCGAAAAGTGTCTGTGTGTGTGTCTGTCTACTGTGTGTGTCTGTAATTTTTTTTTTCTATGGCAAACGATAACAGCTGCAAATTCAAAGAGAATCAAATAATTTTTTGCATACACCCCTGATTTGTAGAGTACTCAAGACCTATTGTTTTTGGTAAAGATAGGTTAAGGGAAAGGGGTAGTTTACCTGCAACGGTTTTTTTTCAATCAAGGGTAATTTTTTTCTATGGCAAAACGATAACAGCCGCAAATTCAAACAGAATCAAATAATGTTTTGCATACAGCGCTGAATTGTAGAGTTCTCATGACATATTGTTTTTCGTGAAGATCGGTTATAGGAAAGGGGTAGTTTACCTGCAACGTTTTATGTTGTAAAAGGGTATTTTTATTGCAAACGATAAGAGCCGCAAATTCAAGCAGAATCAAATAATTTTTTGCATACAGCCCTGATTTGTAGAGTACTCAAGACCTATTGGTTTTGGTGAAGATCGGTTAAGGGAAAGGGGTAGTTTACCTGCAACGTTTTATGTTTTAAAAGGGTATTTTTTATGACAAACGATAAGAGTAGCAAATTCAAACAAAATCAAATAATGTTTTGCAAGCGGCACAGATTTGTAGAGTACTCAAGAACTATTGATTTTGGTGAAGATCGGTTAAGGGAAAGGGGTAGTTTACCTGCAACGGTTTTTTTTAAATCAAGGGTATTTTTTTTCTATGGCAAACGATAACAGCCGCAAGTTCAAACAGAATCAACTACTCTTTTGCATACAGCCCTGAATTATAGAGTTCTCAGGACCTATTGGTTTTGGTGAAGATCGGTTAAGGGAAAGGGGTAGTTTACCTGCTACGTTTTATGTTTTAACAATGGTATTTTCTATGGCAAACGATAACAGCCGCAAATTCAAACGGAATCAAATAATTTTTTGCATACAGTCCTGATTTGTAGAGTTCTCAAGACCTATTGTTTTTGGTGAAGATCGGTTAAGGGAAAGGGTTAGTTTACCTGCAACGTTTTATGTTTTAACAAGGGTAATTTTTTATATGACGAACGATAACTGTCGCATATTCAAACAGAATCAAATAATTTTTTGCATACGTCCCTGAATTGTAGGGAAATCAAGGCCTTTTGATTTTGGTGAAGATCGGTTAAGGGGAAGGGGTAGTTTAACTGCAACCTTTTACGTTTTAACAACAGTAAAGTACTTGAAAATTCACTTAAACTTTTTCAAACAATGGTAATTGTTAAAAATAAAATAATTTTGTTGCCAGGCAATAAAATTATAATATTTCATTTTAATGTAAATCATGTATGAGAGAAAATATATCGTTCGTGGCAGGCAAGCATATCTCAGTTATATAATGTCTACGTTTCCATATAGTTATTATGACTACCGCAATAAAAAGGCAGGGAAGACACACACACACACACACACACACACACACACACACACACACACACACACACACACACACACACACACACACACACACACACACACACACACACACACACAATTCATGTTATTTCTGGCCTCATTCATGTTTATTTTCTTACATTTGCACGCTTTTTAAATGGAAAGTGCCGAAACCCATACCAACATAACGCGTGCAAGCCGAAAAAGTGTCCGGCGTGGATAACGATTTGCTTCCTGTGGATTGCTGGGCACTGTAACTGCACGTGTTTACAGAGGAACGACTCATAGACAGACTTTTCGTCTTTAGGGAATGAACACTCTGCAAGATGCTGAGGGTCCATGAGTGACTTCGGAGCGCTCCTTCTTTTCCGCGTGTTTGTTCTGTGATACGTACACTGTAGATTCGCAGCTTTACTCTAAGCAACCCTCAATAGGAAATGTTCAAATTTTTGTCCACGGTGTACGCTCATACACACTAAACCTGCTCTGATGTTTTAATTACGGACATCATAATATTACAACTTTGGAAACTTGAGCACAACTTAATGGAGATCAAACATTAACTTATACAAGCCATTAATTTTATGCATATTTTTTATATATATGTGTACAACGTTATCGGCAACAAAGAAGTAGTTTTTGTTAAAATTCCTTCCCGGGATGTTTGGCCGTAGTCCAATGTTTTCTACAAAACCAGACGTTTCGGCAATACCAACGACTTCCATCATCAGTGAAAATCGAGTGCGATAACGTGAGGTGGTATACGTTAGTGACCACAGTACTGTGGTTAAGGCTGAAGCAGTAAGTAGAAAGAAGTAGTTTCTATGGAAATATTTCATTTCGAAAATGATTTTAAATATAAATCTTAGAATATGGAAGTCATGTATGGTTCTCCATACCGATATTTTATCTATCGGAAACGCTAACAGCCGCAAATTCAAATAGAATCATATAATGTTTTGCATACAGCACTGAATTGTAGAGTTCTCAAGACCTGTTGGTGTTGGTGAAGATCGGTTAAGGGAAAGTGGTGGTTTACCTGCAACATTTTATGTTTTATCAAGGGTAATTTTTACTTCCATGTTCCTTAAGGAAATGGAAGTATGGTGATGGCTAAAACAATCGTGTTCGAGATTATTGCAGATTCTGATTGTACTACACTCAAAACATGAAAGTCATTTTTCGAAAAGTGTCTGTGTGTGTGTCTGTCTATCTGTGTGTGTGTCATTTTTTTTCTATGGCAAACGATAACAGCTGCCAATTCAAACAGAATCAAATAATTTTTTGCATACACCCCTGATTTGTAGAGTACTCAAGACCTATTGTTTTAGGTGAAGATGGGTTCAGGGAAAGGGGTAGTTTACCTTCAACGGTTTTTTTTTAAATCAAGGGTAATTTTTTCTATGGCAAACGATAACAGCCGCAAATTCAAACATAATCAAATAATGTTTTGCATACAGCGCTGAATTGTAGAGTTCTCATGACATATTGTTTTTGGTGAAGATCGGTTAAGGGAAAGGGGTAGTTTACCTGCAACGTTTTTTTTATCAAGGGTAATTTTACTTCCATATTCCTTAAGGAATGGAAGTATGGTGATGGCAAAAAAAATCGTGTTCGAGATTATTGCAGATTCTGATTCTACTACACACAAAACATGAAAAAAAGTCGTTTTCCGAAAAGTGTCTGTGTGTGTGTCTGTCTGTCTGTCTGTGTGTCTGTCTGTAGATTTTTTTTTCTATGGCAAACGATAACTGCCGCAAATTCAAACAGAATCAAATAATTTTTTGCATGCAGCCCTGATTTGCAGAGTACTCGCGACCTATTGTTTTTGGTGAAGATCGGTTGAGGGAAAGGGGTAGTTTACCTGCAACGGTTTTTTTTTAGCAAGGGTAATTTTGTTTGTTTGGCAAACGATAACAGCCGCAAATTCAAACAGAATCAAATAATGTTTCGCATACACCCCTGAATTGTAGAGTTCTCAAGATCTGTTGATTTTGGTGAAGATCGGTTAAGGGAAAGGGGTAGTTTACCTGTAACGTTTTATGTTTTAACAAGGGTATTTCCTATGGCAAACGATAACAGCCGCAAATTCAAACAGAATCAAAAGATTATTTGCATACAGCCCTAAATTGTAGAGTTCTCAAGACCTATTGTTTTTGGTGAAGATCGGGTAAGGGAAAGGGGTAGTTTACCTGTAACGTTTTATGTTTTAACAAGGGTATTTCCTATGGCAAACGATAACAGCCGCAAATTCAAACAGAATCAAAAGATGATTTGCATACAGCCCTAAATTTCAGAGTTCTCAAGACCAATTGTTTTTGGTGAAGATCGGTTGAGGGAAAGGGGTAGTTTACCTGCAACGTTTTTTTTACTTCCATATTCCTTAAGGAATGGAAGTATGGTGATGGCAAAAAAAATCGTGTTCGAGATTATTGCAGATTCTGATTCTACTACACTCAAAACATGAAAAAAAGTCGTTTTCCGAAAAGTGTCTGTGTGTGTGTCTGTCTGCCTGTGTGTCTGTAGATTTTTTTCTATGGCAAACGATAACTGCCGCAAATTCAAACAGAATCAAATAATTTTTTGCATACAGCCCTGATTTGCAGAGTACTCGCGACCTATTGTTTTTGGTGAAGATCGGTTGAGGGAAAGAGGTAGTTTACCTGCAACGGTTTTTTTTTAGCAAGGGTAATTTTGTTTGTTTGGCAACCGATAACAGCCGCAAATTCAAACAGAATCAAATAATGTTTCGCATACAGCCCTGAATTGTAGAGTTCTCAAGATCTGTTGATTTTGGTGAAGATCGGTTAAGGGAAAGGGGTAGTTTACCTGTAACGTTTTATGTTTTAACAAGGGTATTTCCTATGGCAAACGATAACAGCCGCAAATTCAAACAGAATCAAAAGATTATTTGCATACAGCCCTAAATTGTAGAGTTCTCAAGACCTATTGTTTTTGGTGAAAATCGGTTGAGGGAAAGGGGTAGTTTACCTGCAACGTTTTTTTAACAAGGGTATTTTTTTCTATGGCAAACGATAACTGCCGCAAATTCAAACAGAATCAAATAACTTTTTGCATACAGCCCTGATTTGTAGAGTACTCACGACCTATTGTTTTTGGTGAAGATCGGTTGAGGGGTAGTTTACCTGCAACGGTTTTTTTTATCAAGGGACATTTTTTTTTTCCAAACGATAACAGCCGCAAATTCAAACAGAATCAAATAATGTTTCGCATACAGCCCTGAATTGTAGATTTCTCAAGATCTGTTGATTTTGGTGAAGATCGGTTAAGGGAAAGGGGTAGTTTACCTGTAACGTTTTCTGTTTTAACAAGCAAACGATAACAGCCGCAAATTCAAACAGAATCAAAAGATTATTTGCATACAGCCCTAAATTGTAGAGTTCTCAAGACCTATTGTTTTTGGTGAAGTTCGGTTGAGGGAAAGGGGTAGTTTACCAGCAACGTTTTTTTAACAAGGGTATTTTCTATGGCAAACGATAACAGCCGCAAATTCAAACAGAATCAAATAATGTTTTGCATACAGCCCTGATTTGTAGAGTACTCAAGACCTATTGTTTTTGGTGAAGATCGGTTAAGGGAAAGGGGTAGTTTACCTGTAACGTTTTATGTTTTAACAAGGGTATTTCCTATGGCAAACGATAACAGCCGCAAATTCAAACAGAATCAAAAGATTATTTGCATACAGCCCTAAATTTCAGAGTTCTCAAGACCTATTGTTTTTGGTGAAGATCGGGTAAGGGAAAGGGGTAGTTTACCTGTAACGTTTTATGTTTTAACAAGGGTATTTCCTATGGCAAACGATAACAGCCGCAAATTCAAACAGAATCAAAAGATGATTTGCATACAGCCCTAAATTTCAGAGTTCTCAAGACCAATTGTTTTTGGTGAAGATCGGTTGAGGGAAAGGGGTAGTTTACCTGCAACGTTTTTTTTACTTCCATATTCCTTAAGGAATGGAAGTATGGTGATGGCAAAAAAAATCGTGTTCGAGATTATTGCAGATTCTGATTCTACTACACTCAAAACATGAAAAAAAGTCGTTTTCCGAAAAGTGTCTGTGTGTGTGTCTGTCTGTCTGTGTGTCTGTAGATTTTTTTCTATGGCAAACGATAACTGCCGCAAATTCAAACAGAATCAAATAATTTTTTGCATACAGCCCTGATTTGCAGAGTACTCGCGACCTATTGTTTTTGGTGAAGATCGGTTGAGGGAAAGAGGTAGTTTACCTGCAACGGTTTTTTTTTAGCAAGGGTAATTTTGTTTGTTTGGCAACCGATAACAGCCGCAAATTCAAACAGAATCAAATAATGTTTCGCATACAGCCCTGAATTGTAGAGTTCTCAAGATCTGTTGATTTTGGTGAAGATCGGTTAAGGGAAAGGGGTAGTTTACCTGTAACGTTTTATGTTTTAACAAGGGTATTTCCTATGGCAAACGATAACAGCCGCAAATTCAAACAGAATCAAAAGATTATTTGCATACAGCCCTAAATTGTAGAGTTCTCAAGACCTATTGTTTTTGGTGAAAATCGGTTGAGGGAAAGGGGTAGTTTACCTGCAACGTTTTTTTAACAAGGGTATTTTTTTCTATGGCAAACGATAACTGCCGCAAATTCAAACAGAATCAAATAACTTTTTGCATACAGCCCTGATTTGTAGAGTACTCACGACCTATTGTTTTTGGTGAAGATCGGTTGAGGGGTAGTTTACCTGCAACGGTTTTTTTTATCAAGGGAAATTTTTTTTTTTCCAAACGATAACAGCCGCAAATTCAAACAGAATCAAATAATGTTTCGCATACAGCCCTGAATTGTAGATTTCTCAAGATCTGTTGATTTTGGTGAAGATCGGTTAAGGGAAAGGGGTAGTTTACCTGTAACGTTTTCTGTTTTAACAAGGGTATTTCCTATGGCAAACGATAACAGCCGTAAATTCAAACAGAATCAAAAGATTATTTGCATACAGCCCTAAATTGTAGAGTTCTCAAGACCTATTGTTTTTGGTGAAGATCGGTTAAGGGAAAGGGGTAGTTTACCTACAACGTTTTTTTAACAAGGTTATTTTCTATGGCAAAAGATAACAGCCGCAAATTCAAACATAATCAAATAATTTTCTGCATACAGCCCTGGTTTGTAGAGTACTCAAGACCTTTTGTTTTTGGTGAAGATCGGTTGAGGGGAAGGGGTAGTTTACCTGCAACGTTTGTTATAAAGCGTATTTTCTATGGCAAACGATAACTGCCGCAAATTCAAACAGAATCAAATAATTTTTTGCATACATAAGTGAATTGTAGAAGACTCAAGGCCATTAGATTTTGGTGAAGATCGGTTAAGGGGAAGGGGTAGTTTACCTGCAACCTTTTACGTTTTAACAAGAATAAAGTACTTGAAAATTCATTTAAACTTTTTCAAACAATGGTAATTGTTAAAAATAAAATAATTTTGTTGCCAGGCAATAAAATTATAATTTTTTCATTTTAATGTAAATTATGTATATATTAGAAAATATACCGTGCTTGGCAGGCAAGCATATTTCAGATTATAAGTCTTAGAATATGGAAGTCATGTATGGTTCTCCATACCGATATTTTACTTCCATATTCCTTAAGGAAATGGAAGTATGGTGATGGCAAAAAAAATAGTGTTCGGGATTATTCCAGATTCTGATTGTACTACACTCAAAACATGAAAAAAGTCGTTTTTCGAAAAGTGTCTGTGTGTGTGTGTGTGTGTGTGTGTGTCTGTAGATTTTTTTTCAATGGCAAACGATAACTGCCGCAAATTCAAACAGAATCAAATAATTTTTTGCGTACAGTTCAGATTTGTAGAGTACTCACGACCTATTGTTTTTGGTGAAGATCGGTTAAGGGAAAGGGGTAGTTTACCTGCAACGGTTTTTTTTATCAAGGGTAATTTTTTTTTTTTTGCAAACGATAACAGCCACATATTCAAACAGAATCAAATAATGTTTCGCATAGAGCCCTGAATTGTAGAGTTCTCAAGACCTATTGTTTTTGGTGATGATCGGTTAAGGGAAAGGGGTAGTTTACCTGCAACGTTTTATGTTTTAACAAGGGTATTTTCTATGGCAAACGATAACAGCCGCAAATTCAAACAGAATCTAATAATTTTTTGCATACAGTCCTGATTTGTAGAGTTCTCAAGACCTATTGTTTTTGGTGAATATCGGTTAAGGGAAAGGGTTAGTTTACCTGCAACGTTTTAAGTTTTAACAAGGGTAATTTTTTCTAGGACGAACGATAACTGCCGCATATTCAAACAGAATCAAATAATTTTTTGCATACGTCCCTGAATTGTAGAGAAATCAAGGCCTTTTGATTTTGGTGAAGATCGGTTAAGGGGAAGGGGTAGTTTACCTGCAACCTTTTACGTTTTAACAACAGTAAAGTACTTGAAAATTCATTTAAACTTTTTCAAACAATGGTAATTGTTAAAAATAAAATAATTTTGTTGCCAGGCAATAAAATTATAATTTTTTCATTTTAATGTAAATCATGTATGAGAGAAAATATATCGTTCGTGGCAGGCAAGCATATCTCAGTTATGTAATGTTTACGTTTCCATTTTATTATTATGACTACCGCAACAAAAAGGCAGGGAACACACACACACACACACACACACACACACACACACACACACACACACACAATTCACGTTATTTCTGGCCTCATTCATGTTTATTTTCTTACATTTGCACGCTTTTTAAATGGAAAGTGCCGAAACCCATACCAACATAACGCGTGCAAGCCGAAAAAGTGTCCAGCATGGATAGTGATTTGCTTCCTGTGGATCGCTGGGCAGTGTAAATGCACGTATTTACAGAGGAACGACTCATAGACAGACTTTTCGTCTTTAGGGAATGAACCCTCTGCAAGATGCTGAGGGTCCATGAGTGACTTCGGAGCGCTCCTTCTTTTCCGCGTGTTTGTTCTGTGAAACGTACATTGTAGATTCGCAGCTTTACTCTAAGCAACCCTGAATAGGAAATGTTGAAAATTATTGTCCACGGCGTACGCTCATACACACTAAACCTGCTCTGATGTTTTAATTACGGACATCATAATATTACAACTTTGGAAACTTGAGCACTACTTAATGGAGATCAAACATTAACTTATACAAGCCATTAATTTTATGCATATTTTTTATATATATGTGTACAACGTTATCGGCAACAAAGACGTAGTTTTTGTTAAAATTCCTTCCCGGGATGTTTGGCCGTAGTCCAATGTTTTCTACAAAACCAGACGTTTCGGCAATACCATCGACTTCTTAATAAATTTTAGACCATGGAAGTCATCTACGGTTCTCCATACCAATATTTTACTTCCATGTTCCTTAAGTAAATGGAAGTATGGTGATGGCAAAAAAAATCGTGTTCGAGATTATTGCAGACTCTGATTGTACTACACTCAAAACATGAAAAAAAGCCGTTTTTCAAAATGTGTGTGTGTGTGTGTGTGTGAATATTTTTCTATGGCAAACGGTAACAGCCCCAAATTCAAACACAATCAAATAATACTTTGCATACAGCCCTGAATTGTAGAGTTCTCAAAGACCTATTGATTTTGGTAAAGATAGGTTAAGCGAAAGGGGTAGTTTACCGGCAACGTTTTGTGTTTGAAAAGGGTATTTTCTATGGCAAACGATAAGAGCCGCAAATTCAAACAGAATCAAATACGTTTTTGCATACAGCGCTGATTTGTAGAGTAGTCAAGACCTATTGTTTTTGGTGAAGATCGGTTAAGGGAAAGGGGTAGTTTACCTGCCACGTTTTTTGTTTTAACAAGGGTATTTTTTATGGCAAACGATAACAGCCGCAAATTCAAACATAATCAAACTATATTTTGCATACAGCCCTGAATTGTAGAGTTCTCAAGACCTGTTGGTTTTGGTGAAGATCAGTTAAGGGAATAGGGTAGTTTACCTGCAACATTTTATGTTTTAACAAGGGTAAATTTTTTTATGATGAACGATAACTGCCGTACATTAAAACAGAATCAACTACTCTTCTGCATACCTTTTTGAATTATACAGAACTCAAGGTCTGTTGATTTTGTTGAAGAACGGTTAAGGGAAAGTGGTAGTTTACCTGCAACGTTTTATGTTCTAACAAGGGTATTTTCTATGGCAAACGATAACAGCCGCAAATTCAAACAGAACAAATGATTATTTGCATACAGCCCTAAATTGTAGAGTTCTCAAGGTCTGTTGATTTTGTTGAAGATCGGTTAACGGAAAGGGGTAGTTAACCGGCAACATTTTACGTTTTAACAAGGGTATTTTCTATGGCAAACGATAACAGCCGCAAATTCAAACAGAATCAAATAATTTTTTGCATACGTCCCTGAATTGTAGAGATCTCAAGACCTATTGTTTTTGGTGAAGATCGGTTAAGGGAAAGGGGTAGTTTACCTGCAACGGTTTTTTATCAAGGGTAATTTTTTTCTATGGCAAACGATAACAGCCGCAAATTCAAACAGAATCAAATGATGTTTTGCATACAGCCCTGTATTGTAGAGTTCTCAATACCTATTGGTGTTGGTGAAGATCGGTTAAGGGAAAGGGGTAGTTTACCTGCAACATTTTATGTTTTAACAAGGGTTATTTTTTATATGACGAACGATAACTGCCGTAAATTCAAACAGAATCAACTATGTTTTTGCATACCTTTTTGAACTAAAGAGAACTCAAGGTCTGTTGATTTTGTTGAAGATTGGTTAAGGGAAAGGGGTAGTTTATCACCAAAGTTTTGTTTTAAAAAGGGTAATTTTTTTATGATGAACGATAACTGCCGAAAATTAAAAGAGAATCGAATAATTTTTTGCACACTGCCTGAGTTGTAGAGAACTCAAGGTCTGTTGATTTTGGTGAAGATCGGTTAAGGAAAAGGGGTAGTTTACCTGCAACATTTTAAGTTGTAACAAGAGAAATGTTTCCATGACGAACGATAACTGCCGCACATTCAAACAGAATGAAATATTTTTTTGCATGCATCCCTGAATTGTAGAGGACTGAAGGTCTATTGATTTTGGAGAAGAACGGTTAAGAGAAAGGGGTAGTTTACCTGAAACATTTTATGATTTAACAAGAGTAAAGTACTTAATTTTTATAAATAAAGTATCCTGATAAGAAGCTCATAATAATCCACTGTAGAAACGTAGATGAAATAATATATATCCATACCGATATTTTCCTATGGCAAACGATAACAGCCGCAAATTCACAAACAGAATCAACTAGTCTTTTTCATACCTCTTTAATTATACCGAACTCAAGGTGTGTTGATTTTGTTGAAGATCGGTTAAGGGAAAGGGGTAGTTTACCTGCAACGTTTTATATTTTAACAAGGGTATTTACTATGGCTAACGATAAGAGCCGCAAATTCAAACAGAATCAAATAATTTTTTGCATACAGTCCTGAATTGTAGAGTACTCAAGACCTATTGTTTTTGGTGAAGATCGGTTAAGGGAAAGGGGTAGTTTACCAGCAACGATTTTTTATCAAGGGTAATATTTTTTCTATGGCAAACGATAACAGCCGCAATTCAAACAGAATGAAATAATGTTTTGCACACAGCCTTGAATTGTAGAGGACTGAAGGTCTGTTGATTTTGGTGAAGATCGGTTTAGAGAAAGGGGTAGTTTACCTGCAACGTTTTATGTTTTAAGAAGGGTAATTTTTTCTATGACGAACGATAACTGCCGTAAATTCAAAGAAAATCAAATATTTTTTTGCATACCTTCCTAAATTGTAGAGAGCTCAAGGCCTGTTGAATTTGGTGAAGATCGGTAAAGGGAAAGGGGTAGTTTACCTGAAACATGTTATGTTGTAACAAGAGAAATGTTTTCATGACGAACGATAACTGCCGCAAATTGAAACAGAATCACATATTTTTTTGCATGCATCCTTGCATTGTAGAGGACTGAAGGTCTATTGATTTTGGTGAAGATCGGTTTAGAGAAACGGGTAGTTTACCTGCAACGTTTTATGTTTTAACAAGAGTAAAGTACTTAATTTTGATAAATAAAGTATCTTCATAAGAAGCTCATAATAATCCACTGTAGAAACGTAGATGAAATATCTATAAATGAAGAGGTTGGGTGAACGGGGTGGGGGTAATTTTCTATAAATGAACATTATAGTTGAAGGGGGAGGGGAGAATTTTGTATGTGTACAACGTTATCGGCAACAAAGAAGTAGTTCTTTGTTAAAATTCCTTCCCGGGGTGTTTAGCCGTAGTCCAATGATTTCTGCAAAACCAGACTTTTCGGCAGTGCCATCGACTTCCATCTCAGTGAAAATCGAGTGCGAAAACATGAGGTGGTATACGTTAGTGACCATAGTACTGTGGTTTAAGGCTGAAGCAATAAGTAGAAAGAAGTAGTTTCTATGGAAATATTTCATATCGAATATGATTTTAAATATAAATCTTAGAACATGAAAATCCTGTATGGTTCTCCATACCGATATTTTCTATGACGAACGATAACTGCTGTAAATTCAAAGAGAATCAAATACTTTTTTGCATGCATTCCTGAATTGTAAAGAAATGAAGGCCTGTTGATTTTGGTGAAGATCGGTTAAGGGAAAGGGTAGTTTACCTGAAACATTTTTTGTTGTAACAAGAGTAAAGTACTTAATTTTGATAAATAAAGTATCCTGATAAGATCTTAATAATGCACTGTAGAAACGTACATGAAATATCTATAAATGAAGAGGTAGTTGATCGGGATGGGAGTAATTTTCTATAAATGAAAATTATAGTTGAAGGGGGAGGGGATAATTTTTTATATATGTACTACGTTATCGGCAACAAAGAAGTAGTTTGTTGTTAAAATTCCTTCCCGGGGTGTTTAGCCGTAGTCCAATGTTTTCTGCAAAACCAGACTTTTCGGCAGTGCCATCGACTTCCATCTCAGTGAAAATCGAGTGCGAAAACATGAGGTGGTATACGTTAGTGACCATAGTACTGTGGTTTAAGGCTGAAGCAATAAGTAGAAAGAAGTAGTTTCTATGGAAATATTTCATTTCGAATATGATTTTAAATACAAATCTTAGAACATGAAAGTCCTGTATGGTTCTCCATACCGATATTTTCTATGACGAACGATAACTGCTGTAAATTCAAAGAGAATCAAATACTTTTGCATGCATTCCTGAATTGTAAAGAAATGAAGGCCTGTTGATTTTGGTGAAGATCGGTTAAGGGAAAGGGTAGCTTACCTGAAACATTTTTTGTTTTAACAAGAGTAAAGTACTTAATTTTGATAAATAAAGTATCCTGATAAGATCTTAATAATGCACTGTAGAAACGTAGATGAAATATCTATAAATGAAGAGGTAGTTGATCGGGATGGGAGTAATTTTCTATAAATTGAAATTATAGTTGAAGGGGGAGGGGATAATTTTTTATATATGTACTACGTTATCGGCAACAAAGAAGTAGTTTGTTGTTAAAATTCCTTCCCATCCTGTTTGGCCATACACCAAAGTATTCTGCAAAACCAGACGTTTCGGGAGTGCCATCGACTTCCATCATCAGTGAAAATCGTGTGCGATAACGTGAGGTGGTATACGTTAGTGACCACAGTACTGTGGTTAAGGCTGAAGCAGTAAGGAGAAAGAAGTAGTTTCTATGAAATATTTCATTTCAAAAATGATTGTAAATATAAATCTTAGAACATGGAAGTCATGTATGGTTCTCCATACCGATATTTTTCTATGGCAAACGATAACAGCCACAAATTCAAAGAGAATCAAATAATGTTTTGCATACAGCCCTGTATTGTAGAGTTCTCAAGACCTATTGTTTTTGGTGATGATCGGTTAAGGGAAAGGGGTAGTTTACCTGCAACGTTTTATGTTTTAACAAGGGTATTTTCTATGGCAAATGATAACAGCCGCAAATTCAAACAGAATCAAATAATTTTTTGCATACAGTCCTGATTTGTAGAGTTCTCAAGACCTGTTGTTTTTGGTGAAGATCGGTTAAGGGAAAGGGTTAGTTTACCTGCAACGTTTTATATTTTAACAAGGGTAATTTTTTCTAGGACGAACGATAACTGCCGCATATTCAAAAGAATCAAATAATTTTTTGCATACATCCCTGAATTGTAGAGAAATCAAGGCCTTTTGATTTTGGTGAAGATCGGTTAAGGGGAAGGGGTAGTTTACCTGCAACCTTTTACGTTTTAACAACAGTAAAGTACTTGAAAATTCATTTAAACTTTTTCAAACAATGGTAATTGTTAAAAATAAAATAATTTTGTTGCCAGGCAATAAAATTATAATTTTTTCATTTTAATGTAAATCATGTATGAGAGAAAATATATCGTTCGTGGCAGGCAAGCATATCTCAGTTATGTAATGTTTACGTTTCCATTTTATTATTATGACTACCGCAATAAAAAGGCAGTGAAGACACACACACACACACACACACACACACACACACACACACACACACACACACACACACACACACACACACACACACACACAATTCACGTTATTTCTGGCCTCATTCATGTTTATTTTCTTACATTTGCACGCTTTTTAAATGGAAAGTGCCGAAACCCATACCAACATAACGCGTGCAAGCCGAAAAAGTGTCCAGCGTGGATAGCGATTTGCTTCCTGTGGATCGCTGGGCAGTGTAACTGCACGTGTTTACAGAGGAACGACTCGTAGACAGACTTTTCGTCTTTAGGGAATGAACCCTCTGCAAGATGCTGAGGGTCCATGAGTGACTTCGGAGCGCTCCTTCTGTAACAGTACATAATGACCCAGTACCATAATTATGGGTGATATAGGTATTTTCAATGTTTTGTATTATGTAATTATTTAAACACGGAATGGTTAGGTCCATTGTCCCTCTGGGAAAAGGAACAACGCAAATTCAGCCAGAGTAAGACACCAAGGTCGCCGATGGACGTGCTGAAATCAAAAAAGGCAATGGCGGTGTTTGTGACGAAGGACTACAATATGAATTATGATTGGGCTATAGCACGGTTCCGTCATCGCTAAGAACAATGACGCACTGAATACAATATGTGCAACGAGGCGTTGTCCAGCAAGACAAAGCTGGATGACGTAAGAACCACACACACAAGCGCAAATTTACATTTGCCTCGAAATTTGCTCGGTCTCATTTCAACGCCATTCTTCAGAGGAGCCACAGCAATGTATCGTTGTGTGTATAACTTTTTGACAATAGTTTAAATTAACTAACAAAAATGTTATCAACAGTAGTGGAGCAATGAAGGCTCATCTTATTTAACAGTATAAATATATAAAAAATGTAAATTCAGTGCACACATCTATCTAATTAAACTCAGCGGAATTAAAGGCGAACACCGGCCATCACCACGGGCGTCACACACCAACAACGGATGGACACCAACACCTAATAAGCAGAGAAGTTCCTTTTGTCATTTTTATAGTTAATGAGCTCATTAATACCAAATCGATAATAAAAAAGAATGTACGGGTCTGAAGTTGAATGTGTGAGAATGAACGAGTGAATGTATGGTCATAACCACATATGCCGAGGGCATTGGTTTGTGTAGTAACTAATTAACTATTAATAAATGATTTTAAGCTGGAGCAATAAAGTTTACATTGATATTAATTCAACAGATAAAGAAATAGAGAGAGTAAAAAGAGATAGAAAAAGTAACCGCCATTTTGTTTTGGGTCATATCATATGACGTCACTATTTTGACCGCATGGTTGTATATGTACTACCTTAGATTGAATTAAATTTGATGGTTAATTTCAAGAATATCTTGTTATCATTTGTGTCGTCAACTGTGTTTCAAAATCTCCCTGTACATGAACCCTGGCACCCCTTAGGTAGAAAACAAGTTATAAAAGAAGGAAATGAGCCCGGCAACTAATGAATTTGGTAAGTACTCAGACGTACCAAATTATAGTATTGGTTATACATATTTTAGTAGAGTATATGTAATAATAAAAAAGTAAAATATGAGTTTTATTACAAATGGCGCCCGAACAGGGACTTTATATAAAAATTAATTTATATAAAACGGCTAGATTGAGAAACACAGAAGATGATATAAGACGATATATAATGAATGAGAGGTTATGTTGACGAAGTTGCATAGTTAATTACAAACTGAGTTAATTGCGTAGTCAAATATAAATAAAAGATAAATAACCATTTAAATATTGAAGTAATTATGGCAGAAAATAATAATAGTGTAGAAATGGACAGTACAGACACAGAATCGATTTTGTTAGACAAAATAAGCGCGAATTCTACACCTAGAGCAGTTGAAAATAAGATATCGTTGGAAGATCTGTTCACATTAATTAAAACGCAAAATAGAGCATTAAAAGAGATTGACGAAAAATTTGATAGCCTTGAGAATGAATTAAAGAAACAAAACAATGTACAAGACGTAAAATTAGATCAATTAAATGAGAAATTAGAAAAATTTAAAAATGAAATACAGAAACAAAATTGTAGTATTGACAAAGTAGACAAATTAGATAGAAACAAAGACAAGGTAAGTGGGGTAGAAAAGTATGATAATATAAATAAAAGTATGATGTTAGAGAATGATTGTGTAAACAGGGGTAGTAATAATGAGGTTTTATGGGGAATAGAATATAATAATGATGGAATGATAGTGTGTGTTAAAGGGTTAAAGACAGTGTGTAGAGAGAGAATAATTGTAAAAGATTTGCAGGGGGGTAGATTTTTCCCTTAGTGGTGTATTTGGGGGTGATATACATGTGTTTAGGAAGGACAAGAGTGCCTTTGATGTAGGTTTTGGAGACAAAAGGTCTGCAAATAGTTGTCCCTGGATTTTTTGTGCACCTGATAGGTGGTGCGAAAATAAAGTTGTAGTGTACCCTGCATATATGGAGAGAGAGAAAATGATTTGGGGCTATGATAGGAGTTATTGTGAAAGAGAATTGTGTGATAATTGGGAGATAGAGTTATATAGAGTATGTAGAGATTATGAAGAGTTGATTGAAAAGTTAGGTGGAGATAGGAGTGATAAATATAATGAAAACTTATCTTGTATTGAGAATAAAGTGGTAGGAGAGGATGTTGATAAAGATGACTTTATAACTTACCTGATTATAACAGACAATACCAAAGGCGACATGACCATACTCTATCGTGACAAATTATATGAGATAGTAATATGGAATAAGCATATTAATTTAAATAGTATTGTGGAAATATATGAAGAATTAGATAAGTATTATATTGATAGTAATAACATAAAATATCTAATATTAAACCATGTATATTGTTTTAAGGTTCGATTGGTATTTGACGATGGAGGTTGATTATTTTATTGTGTTATGAACATTTAATTATGTGACCAGTGTTTTTCAGGATGGACTGTTTATGATTGATTTATGGTAAATGATTTAATGATTATGTGGATTGTATATTTTGTGTATATTAATGTCAGTATTTGTGTAATTTTGCTGTTGTGTACTTTATGTATTTTTTTTATGTAAACATGTATTGTAGAATTTTAAATAATTGAAAGAAGTTTAATAATGATTTTGAAATGATATTATGAGATTCAGGTTCTAAGGGTCAGTAAATGATTAAGCAGGTAATAGATTTGGATATGGAGAGGTATTGTTAGTACATAAGTGATGAATTTTCTAGTGATATATTAAGTTGAAATGTTGTAAAAAAGTTTGGGTAATAGTGATAAATAAGGGCATTGGAGTTAGTTAAATAGAGTTATTGGGAGTTAGGAAAAATAAAGTGTTGAGATGCTGATAATATATAAAGAGGTGTTAGATATTTTAGGGACACAGTGGTTAGTGATTATATATGTAGAGGTGAGTAATGTGCATGGTAATTATATTTGTTGTTGATGGTGATATTTTGTAATAAGGGTATTGGTGTAGGAGTCTGCAACGAGAGATGTTGAGACAGGAAGGGACCATTGTGTGCCGGAAAGGGTTATCTGAAAGGGTCAGGAACCAATGATGGAATGAGCATAGTGAGGGAATACACACATACTAGTACAAAAAATGTGCGGTGCCAGAGGTTTTAAATGGGATTTGTGAAGGGGGTTATCATAGAGATATTGGTGTCATGCTATATCAATGGTTAGAAGCGGTTAGTGTAAAAAAGAAGTGAGTAAGGTTAGATTGACAATGCCAAAATAAGATAGAGACAATAATGAATAATAGAGAGTCACCCAAACTAGTAAGGATAAAAGGGTTAGAAAAGGAAAATTCATGGTAGGAAGGTAATTGTAACAGAAAGGTAAGGATAAAATTGAAATTGTTGTATAGAATCTGATATAAACGAATGTCAAATAATTAAAAGTTAATAGAAAATTGTTGATAATAATGATGTTATAAAGTTTTGGTACAAGTCATGTAAATGTAAAGTGTTTAATGTAATGTAAATGTAACAATGTTAATATGTAATGTACAATGTTTTATGATGTTGATGGCAATAGAGTGTGTGGTTAGGAAGTCGTTACAGGGGTAATGACGATAACAAGTGTTAAAATATAGTAGATTTTAAAGTTGAAGTCTAAAGTTACAAATGAAGTTGAATAAAATATTATAGTAAGATGCCATTTACAAAATAGAAGAAGTGAATCTAAGTTGAGTAACAAAATTTAAATAATAAAAGTGTCTGCCATGATAGTTGTAAGCTGAATTTGTAGAAATAATTAGGTGAAGGTATTTTGGGGGTATATTAAAGAATTGTTGATGTATTGTGTTATGTGTAGTTATATATATGTTGTTTATTTTCTTACAAGGAAGAAATTGAGTTTGGTGGTGGTAAAAAATCAATGTATTTTAAGTCTTGTAGTTGTGAGGTTGAAACTTTTGAATTAAAAACAAACCAATGCCCCAAACACAAACCAATGCGTCTAAAAGGGAACATATCAGTTGTAAGACATGTCAGTTGTAGATATGTAAGTGTACTAGACCACTATTTTAAAATTTTGTATGCAATGTTTCAGTTTTGTGGTGTTGTGACCGCAGTCCTGGGCTGGCTGGAGCGTCAGAACAGGAGTGTAGAGTGCCTCATGGCCTTATGGTGTAGGGATCTCTCAGGAGAAGTCCAGTAAGGTCAGAGGGAGCGACCAACATCATGGGACCAAGGGTAAGTAATGATAATTTTTTTTTTTAGTAACGTTACAGGGGGTTGTGGTGACATATCTAGACTGATCCTTTTAGGAAAGTGTGAATGAGTCAATGAAATTTTTTGTGTTTCGACACAAAAATTTTCATTGAGGGGGTTTGTAACAGTACATAATGACCCAGTACCATAATTATGGGTGATATAGGTATTTTCAATGTTTTGTATTATGTAATTATTTAAACACGGAATGGTTAGGTCCATTGTCCCTCTGGGAAAAGGAACAACGCAAATTCAGCCAGAGTAAGACACCAAGGTCGCCGATGGACGTGCTGAAATCAAAAAAGGCCATGGCGGTGTTTGTGACGAAGGACTACAATATGAATTATAATTGGGCTATAGCACGGTTCCGTCATCGCTAAGAACAATGACGCACTGAATACAATATGTGGAACGAGGCGTTGTCCAGCAAGACAAAGCTGGATGACGTAAGAACCACACACACACACAAGCGCAAATTTACATTTGCCTCGGTCTCATTTCAACGCCATTCTTCAGAGGAGCCACAGCGATGTATTGTTGTGTGTATAACTTTTTAACAATAGTTTAAATTAACTAACAAAAATGTTGTCAACAGTAGTGGAGCAATGAAGGCTCATCTTATTTAACAGTATAAATATATAAAAAATGTAAATTCAGTGCACACATCTATCTAATTAAACTCAGCGGAATTAAAGGCGAACACCGGCCATCACCATGGGCGTCACACACCAACAACGGATGGACACCAACACCTAATAAGCAGAGAAGCTTCTTTTGTCATTTTTATAGTTAATGAGCTCATTAATACCAAATCGATAATAAAAAAGAATGTACGGGTCTGAAGTTGAATGTGTGAGAATGAACGAGTGAATGTATGGCTATAACCACATATGCCGAGGGCATTGGTTTGTGTAGTAACTAATTAACTATTAATAAATGCTTTTAAGCTGCAGCAATAAAGTTTACATTGATATTAATTCAACAGATAAAGAAATAGAGAGAGTAAAAAGAGATAGAAAAAGTAACCGCCATTTTGTTTTGGGTCATATCATATGACGTCACTATTTTGACCGCATGGTTGTCATTGTACTACCTTAGATTGAATTAAATTTGATGGTTAATTTCAAGAATATCTTGTTATCATTTGTGTCGTCAACTGCGTTTCAAAATCTCCCTGTACATGAACCCTGGCACCCCTTAGGTAGAAAACAAGTTATAAAAGAAGAAAATGAGCCCGGCAACTAATGAATTTGGTAAGTACTCAGACGTACCAAATTATGGTATTGGTTATACATATTTTAGTAGAGTATATTTAATAATAAAAAAGTAAAATATGAGTTTTATTACACTTCTTTTCCGCGTGTTTGTTCTGTGAAACGTACACTGTAGATTCCCAGCTTTACTCTAAGCAACCCTCAATAGGAAATGTTGAAAATTTTTGTCCACGGTGTACCCTCATACACACTAAACCTGCTCTGATGTTTTAATTACGGACATCATAATATTAAAACTTTGGAAACTTGAGCAGTACCTAATGGAGATCAAACATTAACTTATACAAGCCATTAATTTTATGCATATTTTTTATATATATGTGTACAACGTTATCGGCAACAAAGAAGTAGTTTTTGTTAAAATTCCTTCCTGGGATGTTTGGCTGTATTCAAATGTTTTCTACAAAACCAGACGTTTCGGCAATACCATCGACTTCCATCATCAGTGAAAATCGAGTGCGATAACGTGAGGTGGTATACGTTAGTGACCACAGTACCGTATACGTTAGTGACCACAATACAGTATACGTTAGTGACCACAGTACTGTGGTTAAGGCTGAAGCAGTAAGTAGAAAGAAGTAGTTTTTATGGAAATATTTCATTTCGAAAATGATTTTAAATATAAATCATAGAATATGGAAGTCATGTATGGTTCTCCATACCGATTATTTTATCTATGGGAAACGCTAACAGCCGCAAATTCAAATAGAATCATATAATGTTTTGCATACAGCACTGAATTGTAGAGTTCTCAAGACCTGTTGGTGTTGGTGAAGATCAGTTAAGGGAAAGGGGTGGTTTACCTGCAACATTTTACGTTTTACCAAGGGTAATTTTTGCTTCCATGTTCCTTAAGGAAATGGAAGTATGGTGATGGCTAAAAAAATTGTGTTCGAGATTATTGCAGATTCTGATTGTACTACACTCAAAACATGAAAAAGTCATTTTTCGAAAAGTGTCTGTGTGTGTGTCTGTCTACTGTGTGTGTCTGTAATTTTTTTTTCTATGGCAAACGATAACAGCTGCAAATTCAAAGAGAATCAAATAATTTTTTGCATACACCCCTGATTTGTAGAGTACTCAAGACCTATTGTTTTTGGTAAAGATAGGTTAAGGGAAAGGGGTAGTTTACCTGCAACGGTTTTTTTTCAATCAAGGGTAATTTTTTTCTATGGCAAAACGATAACAGCCGCAAATTCAAACAGAATCAAATAATGTTTTGCATACAGCGCTGAATTGTAGAGTTCTCATGACATATTGTTTTTCGTGAAGATCGGTTATAGGAAAGGGGTAGTTTACCTGCAACGTTTTATGTTGTAAAAGGGTATTTTTATTGCAAACGATAAGAGCCGCAAATTCAAGCAGAATCAAATAATTTTTTGCATACAGCCCTGATTTGTAGAGTACTCAAGACCTATTGGTTTTGGTGAAGATCGGTTAAGGGAAAGGGGTAGTTTACCTGCAACGTTTTATGTTTTAAAAGGGTATTTTTTATGACAAACGATAAGAGTAGCAAATTCAAACAAAATCAAATAATGTTTTGCAAGCGGCACAGATTTGTAGAGTACTCAAGAACTATTGATTTTGGTGAAGATCGGTTAAGGGAAAGGGGTAGTTTACCTGCAACGGTTTTTTTTAAATCAAGGGTATTTTTTTTCTATGGCAAACGATAACAGCCGCAAGTTCAAACAGAATCAACTACTCTTTTGCATACAGCCCTGAATTATAGAGTTCTCACGACCTATTGGTTTTGGTGAAGATCGGTTAAGGGAAAGGGGTAGTTTACCTGCTACGTTTTATGTTTTAACAATGGTATTTTCTATGGCAAACGATAACAGCCGCAAATTCAAACGGAATCAAATAATTTTTTGCATACAGTCCTGATTTGTAGAGTTCTCAAGACCTATTGTTTTTGGTGAAGATCGGTTAAGGGAAAGGGTTAGTTTACCTGCAACGTTTTATGTTTTAACAAGGGTAATTTTTTATATGACGAACGATAACTGTCGCATATTCAAACAGAATCAAATAATTTTTTGCATACGTCCCTGAATTGTAGAGAAATCAAGGCCTTTTGATTTTGGTGAAGATCGGTTAAGGGGAAGGGGTAGTTTAACTGCAACCTTTTACGTTTTAACAACAGTAAAGTACTTGAAAATTCACTTAAACTTTTTCAAACAATGGTAATTGTTAAAAATAAAATAATTTTGTTGCCAGGCAATAAAATTATAATATTTCATTTTAATGTAAATCATGTATGAGAGAAAATATATCGTTCGTGGCAGGCAAGCATATCTCAGTTATATAATGTCTACGTTTCCATATAGTTATTATGACTACCGCAATAAAAAGGCAGGGAAGACACACACACACACACACACACACACACACACACACACACACACACACACACACACACACACACACACACACACACACACACACACACACACACACAATTCATGTTATTTCTGGCCTCATTCATGTTTATTTTCTTACATTTGCACGCTTTTTAAATGGAAAGTGCCGAAACCCATACCAACATAACGCGTGCAAGCCGAAAAAGTGTCCGGCGTGGATAACGATTTGCTTCCTGTGGATTGCTGGGCACTGTAACTGCACGTGTTTACAGAGGAACGACTCATAGACAGACTTTTCGTCTTTAGGGAATGAACACTCTGCAAGATGCTGAGGGTCCATGAGTGACTTCGGAGCGCTCCTTCTTTTCCGCGTGTTTGTTCTGTGATACGTACACTGTAGATTCGCAGCTTTACTCTAAGCAACCCTCAATAGGAAATGTTCAAATTTTTGTCCACGGTGTACGCTCATACACACTAAACCTGCTCTGATGTTTTAATTACAGACATCATAATATTACAACTTTGGAAACTTGAGCACAACTTAATGGAGATCAAACATTAACTTATACAAGCCATTAATTTTATGCATATTTTTTATATATATGTGTACAACGTTATCGGCAACAAAGAAGTAGTTTTTGTTAAAATTCCTTCCCGGGATGTTTGGCTGTAGTCCAATGTTTTCTACAAAACCAGACGTTTCGGCAATACCAACGACTTCCATCATCAGTGAAAATCGAGTGCGATAACGTGAGGTGGTATACGTTAGTGACCACAGTACTGTGGTTAAGGCTGAAGCAGTAAGTAGAAAGAAGTAGTTTCTATGGAAATATTTCATTTCGAAAATGATTTTAAATATAAATCTTAGAATATGGAAGTCATGTATGGTTCTCCATACCGATATTTTATCTATCGGAAACGCTAACAGCCGCAAATTCAAATAGAATCATATAATGTTTTGCATACAGCACTGAATTGTAGAGTTCTCAAGACCTGTTGGTGTTGGTGAAGATCGGTTAAGGGAAAGTGGTGGTTTACCTGCAACATTTTATGTTTTATCAAGGGTAATTTTTACTTCCATGTTCCTTAAGGAAATGGAAGTATGGTGATGGCTAAAACAATCGTGTTCGAGATTATTGCAGATTCTGATTGTACTACACTCAAAACATGAAAGTCATTTTTCGAAAAGTGTCTGTGTGTGTGTCTGTCTATCTGTGTGTGTGTCATTTTTTTTTCTATGGCAAACGATAACAGCTGCCAATTCAAACAGAATCAAATAATTTTTTGCATACACCCCTGATTTGTAGAGTACTCAAGACCTATTGTTTTAGGTGAAGATGGGTTCAGGGAAAGGGGTAGTTTACCTTCAACGGTTTTTTTTTAAATCAAGGGTAATTTTTTCTATGGCAAACGATAACAGCCGCAAATTCAAACATAATCAAATAATGTTTTGCATACAGCGCTGAATTGTAGAGTTCTCATGACATATTGTTTTTGGTGAAGATCGGTTAAGGGAAAGGGGTAGTTTACCTGCAACGTTTTTTTTATCAAGGGTAATTTTACTTCCATATTCCTTAAGGAATGGAAGTATGGTGATGGCAAAAAAAATCGTGTTCGAGATTATTGCAGATTCTGATTCTACTACACACAAAACATGAAAAAAAGTCGTTTTCCAAAAAGTGTCTGTGTGTGTGTCTGTCTGTCTATGTGTCTGTCTGTAGATTTTTTTTTCTATGGCAAACGATAACTGCCGCAAATTCAAACAGAATCAAATAATTTTTTGCATGCAGCCCTGATTTGCAGAGTACTCGCGACCTATTGTTTTTGGTGAAGATCGGTTGAGGGAAAGGGGTAGTTTACCTGCAACGGTTTTTTTTAGCAAGGGTAATTTTGTTTGTTTGGCAAACGATAACAGCCGCAAATTCAAACAGAATCAAATAATGTTTCGCATACACCCCTGAATTGTAGAGTTCTCAAGATCTGTTGATTTTGGTGAAGATCGGTTAAGGGAAAGGGGTAGTTTACCTGTAACGTTTTATGTTTTAACAAGGGTATTTCCTATGGCAAACGATAACAGCCGCAAATTCAAACAGAATCAAAAGATTATTTGCATACAGCCCTAAATTGTAGAGTTCTCAAGACCTATTGTTTTTGGTGAAGTTCGGTTGAGGGAAAGGGGTAGTTTACCAGCAACGTTTTTTTAACAAGGGTATTTTCTATGGCAAACGATAACAGCCGCAAATTCAAACAGAATCAAATAATGTTTTGCATACAGCCCTGATTTGTAGAGTACTCAAGACCTATTGTTTTTGGTGAAGATCGGTTAAGGGAAAGGGGTAGTTTACCTGTAACGTTTTATGTTTTAACAAGGGTATTTCCTATGGCAAACGATAACAGCCGCAAATTCAAACAGAATCAAAAGATTATTTGCATACAGCCCTAAATTTCAGAGTTCTCAAGACCTATTGTTTTTGGTGAAGATCGGGTAAGGGAAAGGGGTAGTTTACCTGTAACGTTTTATGTTTTAACAAGGGTATTTCCTATGGCAAACGATAACAGCCGCAAATTCAAACAGAATCAAAAGATGATTTGCATACAGCCCTAAATTTCAGAGTTCTCAAGACCAATTGTTTTTGGTGAAGATCGGTTGAGGGAAAGGGGTAGTTTACCTGCAACGTTTTTTTTACTTCCATATTCCTTAAGGAATGGAAGTATGGTGATGGCAAAAAAAATCGTGTTCGAGATTATTGCAGATTCTGATTCTACTACACTCAAAACATGAAAAAAAGTCGTTTTCCGAAAAGTGTCTGTGTGTGTGTCTGTCTGTCTGTGTGTCTGTAGATTTTTTTCTATGGCAAACGATAACTGCCGCAAATTCAAACAGAATCAAATAATTTTTTGCATACAGCCCTGATTTGCAGAGTACTCGCGACCTATTGTTTTTGGTGAAGATCGGTTGAGGGAAAGAGGTAGTTTACCTGCAACGGTTTTTTTTTAGCAAGGGTAATTTTGTTTGTTTGGCAACCGATAACAGCCGCAAATTCAAACAGAATCAAATAATGTTTCGCATACAGCCCTGAATTGTAGAGTTCTCAAGATCTGTTGATTTTGGTGAAGATCGGTTAAGGGAAAGGGGTAGTTTACCTGTAACGTTTTATGTTTTAACAAGGGTATTTCCTATGGCAAACGATAACAGCCGCAAATTCAAACAGAATCAAAAGATTATTTGCATACAGCCCTAAATTGTAGAGTTCTCAAGACCTATTGTTTTTGGTGAAAATCGGTTGAGGGAAAGGGG
Source organism: Magicicada septendecula (assembly GCA_034769895.1). Taxonomy (NCBI): domain Eukaryota; kingdom Metazoa; phylum Arthropoda; class Insecta; order Hemiptera; family Cicadidae; genus Magicicada; species Magicicada septendecula. The sequence continues at coordinate 395,812,307 of CM068371.1, forward strand.
TAGTTTACCTGCAACGTTTTTTTAACAAGGGTATTTTTTTCTATGGCAAACGATAACTGCCGCAAATTCAAACAGAATCAAATAACTTTTTGCATACAGCCCTGATTTGTAGAGTACTCACGACCTATTGTTTTTGGTGAAGATCGGTTGAGGGGTAGTTTACCTGCAACGGTTTTTTTTATCAAGGGAAATTTTTTTTTCTTCCAAACGATAACAGCCGCAAATTCAAACAGAATCAAATAATGTTTCGCATACAGCCCTGAATTGTAGATTTCTCAAGATCTGTTGATTTTGGTGAAGATCGGTTAAGGGAAAGGGGTAGTTTACCTACAACGTTTTTTTAACAAGGTTATTTTCTATGGCAAAAGATAACAGCCGCAAATTCAAACATAATCAAATAATTTTCTGCATACAGCCCTGGTTTGTAGAGTACTCAAGACCTTTTGTTTTTGGTGAAGATCGGTTGAGGGGAAGGGGTAGTTTACCTGCAACGTTTGTTATAAAGCGTATTTTCTATGGCAAACGATAACTGCCGCAAATTCAAACAGAATCAAATAATTTTTTGCATACATAAGTGAATTGTAGAAGACTCAAGGCCATTAGATTTTGGTGAAGATCGGTTAAGGGGAAGGGGTAGTTTACCTGCAACCTTTTACGTTTTAACAAGAATAAAGTACTTGAAAATTCATTTAAACTTTTTCAAACAATGGTAATTGTTAAAAATAAAATAATTTTGTTGCCAGGCAATAAAATTATAATTTTTTCATTTTAATGTAAATTATGTATATATTAGAAAATATACCGTGCTTGGCAGGCAAGCATATTTCTCCATACCGATATTTTACTTCCATATTCCTTAAGGAAATGGAAGTATGGTGATGGCAAAAAAAATAGTGTTCGGGATTATTCCAGATTCTGATTGTACTACACTCAAAACATGAAAAAAGTCGTTTTTCGAAAAGTGTCTGTGTGTGTGTGTGTGTGTGTGTGTGTCTGTAGATTTTTTTTCAATGGCAAACGATAACTGCCGCAAATTCAAACAGAATCAAATAATTTTTTGCGTACAGTTCAGATTTGTAGAGTACTCACGACCTATTGTTTTTGGTGAAGATCGGTTAAGGGAAAGGGGTAGTTTACCTGCAACGGTTTTTTTTATCAAGGGTAATTTTTTTTTTTTTGCAAACGATAACAGCCACATATTCAAACAGAATCAAATAATGTTTCGCATAGAGCCCTGAATTGTAGAGTTCTAAAGACCTATTGTTTTTGGTGATGATCGGTATTCTAGTTTACCTGCAACGTTTTATGTTTTAACAAGGGTATTTTCTATGGCAAACGATAACAGCCGCAAATTCAAACAGAATCTAATAATTTTTTGCATACAGTCCTGATTTGTAGAGTTCTCAAGACCTATTGTTTTTGGTGAATATCGGTTAAGGGAAAGGGTTAGTTTACCTGCAACGTTTTAAGTTTTAACAAGGGTAATTTTTTCTAGGACGAACGATAACTGCCGCATATTCAAACAGAATCAAATAATTTTTTGCATACGTCCCTGAATTGTAGAGAAATCAAGGCCTTTTGATTTTGGTGAAGATCGGTTAAGGGGAAGGGGTAGTTTACCTGCAACCTTTTACGTTTTAACAACAGTAAAGTACTTGAAAATTCATTTAAACTTTTTCAAACAATGGTAATTGTTAAAAATAAAATAATTTTGTTGCCAGGCAATAAAATTATAATTTTTTCATTTTAATGTAAATCATGTATGAGAGAAAATATATCGTTCGTGGCAGGCAAGCATATCTCAGTTATGTAATGTTTACGTTTCCATTTTATTATTATGACTACCGCAACAAAAAGGCAGGGAACACACACACACACACACACACACACACACACACACACACACACACACACACACACACACACACACAATTCACGTTATTTCTGGCCTCATTCATGTTTATTTTCTTACATTTGCACGCTTTTTAAATGGAAAGTGCCGAAACCCATACCAACATAACGCGTGCAAGCCGAAAAAGTGTCCAGCATGGATAGTGATTTGCTTCCTGTGGATCGCTGGGCAGTGTAAATGCACGTATTTACAGAGGAACGACTCATAGACAGACTTTTCGTCTTTAGGGAATGAACCCTCTGCAAGATGCTGAGGGTCCATGAGTGACTTCGGAGCGCTCCTTCTTTTCCGCGTGTTTGTTCTGTGAAACGTACATTGTAGATTCGCAGCTTTACTCTAAGCAACCCTGAATAGGAAATGTTGAAAATTATTGTCCACGGCGTACGCTCATACACACTAAACCTGCTCTGATGTTTTAATTACGGACATCATAATATTACAACTTTGGAAACTTGAGCACTACTTAATGGAGATCAAACATTAACTTATACAAGCCATTAATTTTATGCATATTTTTTATATATATGTGTACAACGTTATCGGCAACAAAGACGTAGTTTTTGTTAAAATTCCTTCCCGGGATGTTTGGCCGTAGTCCAATGTTTTCTACAAAACCAGACGTTTCGGCAATACCATCGACTTCTTAATAAATTTTAGACCATGGAAGTCATCTACGGTTCTCCATGCCAATATTTTACTTCCATGTTCCTTAAGTAAATGGAAGTATGGTGATGGCAAAAAAAATCGTGTTCGAGATTATTGCAGACTCTGATTGTACTACACTCAAAACATGAAAAAAAGCCGTTTTTCAAAATGTGTGTGTGTGTGTGTGTGTGTGAATATTTTTCTATGGCAAACGGTAACAGCCCCAAATTCAAACACAATCAAATAATACTTTGCATACAGCCCTGAATTGTAGAGTTCTCAAAGACCTATTGATTTTGGTAAAGATAGGTTAAGCGAAAGGGGTAGTTTACCGGCAACGTTTTGTGTTTGAAAAGGGTATTTTCTATGGCAAACGATAAGAGCCGCAAATTCAAACAGAATCAAATACGTTTTTGCATACAGCGCTGATTTGTAGAGTAGTCAAGACCCATTGTTTTTGGTGAAGATCGGTTAAGGGAAAGGGGTAGTTTACCTGCCACGTTTTTTGTTTTAACAAGGGTATTTTTTATGGCAAACGATAACAGCCGCAAATTCAAACATAATCAAACTATATTTTGCATACAGCCCTGAATTGTAGAGTTCTCAAGACCTGTTGGTTTTGGTGAAGATCAGTTAAGGGAATAGGGTAGTTTACCTGCAACATTTTATGTTTTAACAAGGGTAAATTTTTTTATGATGAACGATAACTGCCGTACATTAAAACAGAATCAACTACTCTTCTGCATACCTTTTTGAATTATACAGAACTCAAGGTCTGTTGATTTTGTTGAAGAACGGTTAAGGGAAAGTGGTAGTTTACCTGCAACGTTTTATGTTCTAACAAGGGTATTTTCTATGGCAAACGATAACAGCCGCAAATTCAAACAGAACAAATGATTATTTGCATACAGCCCTAAATTGTAGAGTTCTCAAGGTCTGTTGATTTTGTTGAAGATTGGTTAACGGAAAGGGGTAGTTAACCGGCAACATTTTACGTTTTAACAAGGGTATTTTCTATGGCAAACGATAACAGCCGCAAATTCAAACAGAATCAAATAATTTTTTGCATACGTCCCTGAATTGTAGAGATCTCAAGACCTATTGTTTTTGGTGAAGATCGGTTAAGGGAAAGGGGTAGTTTACCTGCAACGGTTTTTTATCAAGGGTAATTTTTTTCTATGGCAAACGATAACAGCCGCAAATTCAAACAGAATCAAATGATGTTTTGCATACAGCCCTGTATTGTAGAGTTCTCAATACCTATTGGTGTTGGTGAAGATCGGTTAAGGGAAAGGGGTAGTTTACCTGCAACATTTTATGTTTTAACAAGGGTTATTTTTTATATGACGAACGATAACTGCCGTAAATTCAAACAGAATCAACTATGTTTTTGCATACCTTTTTGAACTAAAGAGAACTCAAGGTCTGTTGATTTTGTTGAAGATTGGTTAAGGGAAAGGGGTAGTTTATCACCAAAGTTTTGTTTTAAAAAGGGTAATTTTTTTATGATGAACGATAACTGCCGAAAATTAAAAGAGAATCGAATAATTTTTTGCACACTGCCTGAGTTGTAGAGAACTCAAGGTCTGTTGATTTTGGTGAAGATCGGTTAAGGAAAAGGGGTAGTTTACCTGCAACATTTTAAGTTGTAACAAGAGAAATGTTTCCATGACGAACGATAACTGCCGCACATTCAAACAGAATGAAATATTTTTTTGCATGCATCCCTGAATTGTAGAGGACTGAAGGTCTATTGATTTTGGAGAAGATCGGTTAAGAGAAAGGGGTAGTTTACCTGAAACATTTTATGATTTAACAAGAGTAAAGTACTTAATTTTTATAAATAAAGTATCCTGATAAGAAGCTCATAATAATCCACTGTAGAAACGTAGATGAAATAATATATATCCATACCGATATTTTCCTATGGCAAACGATAACAGCCGCAAATTCACAAACAGAATCAACTAGTCTTTTTCATACCTCTTTAATTATACCGAACTCAAGGTGTGTTGATTTTGTTGAAGATCGGTTAAGGGAAAGGGGTAGTTTACCTGCAACGTTTTATATTTTAACAAGGGTATTTACTATGGCTAACGATAAGAGCCGCAAATTCAAACAGAATCAAATAATTTTTTGCATACAGTCCTGAATTGTAGAGTACTCAAGACCTATTGTTTTTGGTGAAGATCGGTTAAGGGAAAGGGGTAGTTTACCAGCAACGATTTTTTATCAAGGGTAATATTTTTTCTATGGCAAACGATAACAGCCGCAATTCAAACAGAATGAAATAATGTTTTGCACACAGCCTTGAATTGTAGAGGACTGAAGGTCTGTTGATTTTGGTGAAGATCGGTTTAGAGAAAGGGGTAGTTTACCTGCAACGTTTTATGTTTTAAGAAGGGTAATTTTTTCTATGACGAACGATAACTGCCGTAAATTCAAAGAAAATCAAATATTTTTTTGCATACCTTCCTAAATTGTAGAGAGCTCAAGGCCTGTTGAATTTGGTGAAGATCGGTAAAGGGAAAGGGGTAGTTTACCTGAAACATGTTATGTTGTAACAAGAGAAATGTTTTCATGACGAACGATAACTGCCGCAAATTGAAACAGAATCACATATTTTTTTGCATGCATCCTTGCATTGTAGAGGACTGAAGGTCTATTGATTTTGGTGAAGATCGGTTTAGAGAAACGGGTAGTTTACCTGCAACGTTTTATGTTTTAACAAGAGTAAAGTACTTAATTTTGATAAATAAAGTATCTTCATAAGAAGCTCATAATAATCCACTGTAGAAACGTAGATGAAATATCTATAAATGAAGAGGTTGGGTGAACGGGGTGGGGGTAATTTTCTATAAATGAACATTATAGTTGAAGGGGGAGGGGAGAATTTTGTATGTGTACAACGTTATCGGCAACAAAGAAGTAGTTCTTTGTTAAAATTCCTTCCCGGGGTGTTTAGCCGTAGTCCAATGATTTCTGCAAAACCAGACTTTTCGGCAGTGCCATCGACTTCCATCTCAGTGAAAATCGAGTGCGAAAACATGAGGTGGTATACGTTAGTGACCATAGTACTGTGGTTTAAGGCTGAAGCAATAAGTAGAAAGAAGTAGTTTCTATGGAAATATTTCATATCGAATATGATTTTAAATATAAATCTTAGAACATGAAAGTCCTGTATGGTTCTCCATACCGATATTTTCTATGACGAACGATAACTGCTGTAAATTCAAAGAGAATCAAATACTTTTTTGCATGCATTCCTGAATTGTAAAGAAATGAAGGCCTGTTGATTTTGGTGAAGATCGGTTAAGGGAAAGGGTAGTTTACCTGAAACATTTTTTGTTGTAACAAGAGTAAAGTACTTAATTTTGATAAATAAAGTATCCTGATAAGATCTTAATAATGCACTGTAGAAACGTACATGAAATATCTATAAATGAAGAGGTAGTTGATCGGGATGGGAGTAATTTTCTATAAATGAAAATTATAGTTGAAGGGGGAGGGGATAATTTTTTATATATGTACTACGTTATCGGCAACAAAGAAGTAGTTTGTTGTTAAAATTCCTTCCCGGGGTGTTTAGCCGTAGTCCAATGTTTTCTGCAAAACCAGACTTTTCGGCAGTGCCATCGACTTCCATCTCAGTGAAAATCGAGTGCGAAAACATGAGGTGGTATACGTTAGTGACCATAGTACTGTGGTTTAAGGCTGAAGCAATAAGTAGAAAGAAGTAGTTTCTATGGAAATATTTCATTTCGAATATGATTTTAAATACAAATCTTAGAACATGAAAGTCCTGTATGGTTCTCCATACCGATATTTTCTATGACGAACGATAACTGCTGTAAATTCAAAGAGAATCAAATACTTTTGCATGCATTCCTGAATTGTAAAGAAATGAAGGCCTGTTGATTTTGGTGAAGATCGGTTAAGGGAAAGGGTAGCTTACCTGAAACATTTTTTGTTTTAACAAGAGTAAAGTACTTAATTTTGATAAATAAAGTATCCTGATAAGATCTTAATAATGCACTGTAGAAACGTAGATGAAATATCTATAAATGAAGAGGTAGTTGATCGGGATGGGAGTAATTTTCTATAAATTGAAATTATAGTTGAAGGGGGAGGGGATAATTTTTTATATATGTACTACGTTATCGGCAACAAAGAAGTAGTTTGTTGTTAAAATTCCTTCCCATCCTGTTTGGCCATACACCAAAGTATTCTGCAAAACCAGACGTTTCGGGAGTGCCATCGACTTCCATCATCAGTGAAAATCGTGTGCGATAACGTGAGGTGGTATACGTTAGTGACCACAGTACTGTGGTTAAGGCTGAAGCAGTAAGGAGAAAGAAGTAGTTTCTATGAAATATTTCATTTCAAAAATGATTGTAAATATAAATCTTAGAACATGGAAGTCATGTATGGTTCTCCATACCGATATTTTTCTATGGCAAACGATAACAGCCACAAATTCAAAGAGAATCAAATAATGTTTTGCATACAGCCCTGTATTGTAGAGTTCTCAAGACCTATTGGTGTTGGTGAAGATCGGTTAAGGGAAAGGGGTAGTTTACCTGCAACGTTTTATGTTTTAACAAGGGTAATTTTTTATATGACAAACGATAGCAGCCGTAAATTCAAACAGAATCAACTACGTTTTTGCATACCTTTTTGAATTAAAGAGAACTCAAGGTCTGTCGATTTTGTTGAAGATCGGTTAAGGGAAAGGGGTAGCTTACCAGCAACATTTTATGTTTTAAGAAGGGTAATTTTTTTACGAAAGATAACTGCCGTAAATTCAAAGAGAAGCAAATAATTTTTGCATACGTTCCTGAATTGTAGAGAACTCAAGGCCTATTGATTTTGGTGAAGATCGGTTAAGAGAAAGGGGTAGTTTACCTGCAACATTTTATGTTGTAACAAGAGAAATGTTTTCATGACGAACGATAACTGCTGCACATTCAAACAGAATCAAATATTTTTTTGCATGCATCCCTGCATTGTAGAGGACTGAAGGTCTATTGATTTTGGTGAAGATCGGTTTAGAGAAAGTCGGTGTCGGGTAGTTTACCTGCAACGTTTTATGTTTTAACAAGAGTAAAGTACTTAATTTTGATTATAAAGTATAAATAAAGTATCCTGATAAGAAGCTCATAATAATCCACTGTAGAAACGTAGATGAAATATCTATAAATGAAGAGGTTAGGTGAACAAGGTGGGGGTAATTTTCTATTAATGAAAATTATAGTTGAAGGGGGAGGGGAGAATTTTTTATATGTGTACTACGTTATCGGCAACAAAGAAGTAGTTCCTTGTTAAAATTCCTTCCCGGGCTGTTTAGCCGTAGTTCAATGTTTTCTGCAAAACCAGACTTTTCGGCAGTGCCATCGACTGCCATCATCAGTGAAAATCGAGTGCGAAAACGTGAGGTGGTATACGCTGGTGACCACAGTACTGTGGTTAAGGCTGAAGCAATAAGTAGAAAGAAGTTTCTATGGAAATATTTCATTTCGAATATGATTTTAAATATAAATCTTAGAACATGGAAGTCATGTATGGTTCTCCATACAGATATTTTTGTTTGTTGAACATAGCTGTTACTTTAGTTGTACTTTCTGTACAGTTTCTGTCTCTTAATTTTCTATTTATTATTTGATTTCTTGTTGAATGTTGTTGCGATAGTTTTGAGTTTTCAAGACGTATTTGTTTTGTGTTGTGACAGCAAGGTAAACGTTGTTTCGTCTCATTTTGATTTTTTCGTTGTTGTTGAACACAGCTATTATTTCCGTTGTTTGATATTATTCTTATCCTTATTTTACTGTGCCTGGGTGTGCTGTAGCCGGTTGTAATTCATACACAAGAAGAACGAAGGGACAGATATTAGATATCGTACATTTCCAAAAGACTACACGCTGTATCAAGAAAATGTTACGTATTTTTGAGAAATAAAGTGGTTTTCCCTTGCCAGGACTACTATTGACTTTGAAGAGATGGACATCTGTTTCATTTTGCTGTCAGCCGGACATACTCCGTGATGTTCTGTTTCAGGAAGGCCCAGATGAACACCCTGACCACTGGATGTGTGTTATTTCTTTTGACAAAATGAACGTGGATAGTAGCGTCAGTTACGATCAAAAGGAAGATCGTGTTGTAGGGCCTCACAGCAGTTGTCAGATTGCCATGCTTCATGGCCTCATATTATCTGGTTGGAAGCAGCCAATATATTATGACTTCGATGTCCAAATGTTGGCTGAATTCTTAAAAAACGTTATTCGTTGCATGGAAGACATAGCGTACAATGTTGTTGCCACTGTAGCAGATATAGGAACAAAAAATTTAGGAGTGTGGAATGAACTAAATGTAACATATACAAATTCGTACTTCCCAACCTCACACGATGTAGAAAAAGTCGTATGGGTTTTTGCAGATGTTCCCCACCTTTACAAGCTTTTATGAAACCATTTTTTAGATGACGGACTGACACTCTCCGACAACAAACACATCACAAAGACGACTGTTGAAAAATTGTTGGCATTGGATAATGGTGAATTCAAGTTGTGCCCTAAGCTCTCACATGTCCATCTCACCATCAAAGGTAGGGAACATCAGCGCGCGTTTTTGGTGATGCAGTTATTCTCAAACACAACGGCTGAAGCAATTCGATGTTTGTTACCTGAAGAAGAACATGTGGCTAATTTTATTGAAACTGTTTAACGATTCTTTTGATATTTTAAATTCAAGAAGATGTGGAGATAATAAACCTTTGGCTTCGGGTATGGCATTAACCACAAAGTGAAACTAGCTTACTTCTTTAATTAGTTTACTAAAATTTGCTTCATTAATCTTCTGACTTTGCTTATACTGAGTGTAGACTGATCGAATTACTAAATTTTATTTTTAACAAGGTGTTTCGGTATTATTTTTTTCTAATATCAATCGGTTTATTAAAAATTATGTATAGGAAATCTGTACTGCTTCTTCAGTTGCTATACGATTAATATTTAAAGCGTACATATTTAAATTACGCAAATATTCGTCTAGCTGGATACCCGTCCTTCGCTACGGTGATTATCAGAAAAAAACAGAATTTAAAATCAGAAAATAGAAATAGGTTATTTGTGAAGCTTAGATACCGGTATTTTGAAACTAAGAGAAACTATTTAAGCCCGATCAGTTTGAAAATGATCAATTTGATCAAGCTTGATCAATCAACTATTAAAGCTTGAAAATTAATGAATTGTTAAAAATGACGCTGTATTATTTAGTTAGAGAGGGCAAGCTAAGTTTCTGTTAGAGATTAAGACAGTCCTTTATTTTAAGACTAACAACAATAAAATAGATGGGCTTAAGCCCTTTGCTCCCACCCTGGTTTTTTGGTGTATGTAGCCAGGCTAATAACTTGCTTAGCACATACTTTCAGTTGCTCCCTCAGATTAAGTGCTCAGGACCTCCCTGTAAGCAACATTCCTGGTTTTGCTCTCTGGCTGGAGGATGGCCAGGTTGTCAGCTGTACAACCGGCCATGGGAGAAACAGCCACTCCTCAGATCCACACAGGGTGTCTACAGAAATTCTGTTTTAATTTTCCCTGACTTTCCCTGACTCACTAAAATGCATAGTACGTTAATTCTTTGAGCATTATATTTTAGAAGGAAGAAAAAAGAAAACCCAGCCTCCACCTTCCCCATAGCTGGCCTAATTCTCTCTCCACTTTTTTTTTCTTCCTCTTTTATTTTATTTATTTATTGAAAAATACAAATACATTGATGGGATTTTAAAAATAAATATTTCCATTATTACCTAAAGGTAACACTTAGGTAACGTAAGAATGAGAGAATTTTCACTAGAACTTAATAAAATAATATATGAACAAGATAAAATGGGCTAATTAATAGAACAACTTACATGGTAACAAATAATTATAATAATCAGCTATAGCTTTCAAAATTGAAAATGAACCAGTCCGACAGAATGAGAATGAAAAAGAAAAATATGCACTCCTTCAAAATTTACTAGTGTGATCTCTTCATGTTCTCCAGCAGTTTTTTCTTTTTTCTTCCAACTCTTTCAACTGTAATTCAATTATCCTTTTCTCTATTTTCTTTTTTTCCTCTTCTGACTGCACTTCTTTTTTCTTTTCCAAATATGATCGATATCTTCTTCTTGAAGATCTGACCGAGGTAAGCATACTTCTGTTGATAGTCACATTCCTCAAACCACCTAGATGCTTTATGCTATCACAAATAACTCTTTGGGACACAAGGGATTCTTCTAGAAGATTTTCAACTAGTAAATGCTTATTGACAGAAAAACCAGATTCAACTGATGCATTACCATGGGATAAAATGAAACACAGCTTCATTACAGACCAGAGATCTTCATATTTCTTATCTTCTCCTAAAAGGCCGTAGTAAAATTCGTCCAATCCCATGTCATCAGATGTTTTGGAAATGAAATCGTTAGCTTCTTCAGTTAGCAAAGAAAACTGTCGTTTGGCCTTTTCAGCACTTTTTATCACATATTCTTCTATGGCTGTGCAGGTTTTCTAGAACAACATCAATCCTTTTTATTGCCAAACTGGGTTTGAGCATTATCATTTTAGGGTCTAAGGCAGTGAGGCCTCGTGCTAAATGTGATTTCAAAGGACTTTTCTCTCTGAGTTTTTCTATCATGGTGGTAAGGAGATTTTTGAACTCATTTTTAAAAACAAGTTTCTCTTTTTCTGAGCATTTAATTTGTTTCATTAAGCTTTCTGCAGCATAACCAACGTTCACCTTTTCTACTGAAACCAGATTGGCACTGTCTTGCAAGTCCAAGTTCATTAATTTTTGACTAGTACTTGCTTCAGCTATTTTTCATATTTTACAAATCTCATCATTAGGTTTTTCATAAGTTGTTCAAGTGAAGTAAAGAGATAAGGGACCATAGGCTTCTGACTTCGGAACGTTCTCAGGAACGGCCCAACGTCTGACAATATGCTTCTGAAAGCACTTAGTTTTGCCTTAAAAATGGATTTTTCATAGCTTCTCTAAGGTATTGCAGGTTTTTGTTGTCTTTTTCGTTGTATTCTTTTACAAATTTATCGACATGATCAAATATTTTGAGAGCTTGATCTACACAGCGACCATTTTCCAGCCATCTTACTGCTGTGAACTTAAAAGGGAAAGAGGTGCTGGTAGTAATATCTGAGTATTTTGCTCGCCGAGCTGGGCTATCTTTGAAAAGACTGTAGAGAGATCTAAAAAAGTGAAAAAGTTCCCAACCAGTTTTGGAGATCCCAGTCTTCAGGGCTCCATTAACTGTATGCAAACTGCATATGCCAATATCAAGAAGGGACTTTCCCTCTGGATTTAAGACTTGCAAATGGCTCTCGAGTTTTTTCATAAAACTGAGGTTAACATTCGGCCCGTCCATTGATATTTGCAAAATATTTCCTAAAGGTAAGGAGAGCCCTTGAATAAACCCACCTAACAAGTGATCTGCAGTTGCCCTGCCTAAAAATATGCTATTCCAATATCGTGTTGAAACTTTCTGAAGGTTTACTTCCCAAAACCTTACACACAAGTCCATTTGTCCTCTTCGAACAAATTTGTTCAGAGATTCATCAAAACAAACAACATAGTCAGAGCACTGTTTCATGTTATTTTGCAACATTTCTTGAAAATATGGGGCTAACCAATGATTTATTACATAGGAAGCCTTAGACTTGCCCATAGAAAAGCTCCGAGCGATTTTACTGTCTGGAAACATATTTTTGAAGGCTGCAGAGGTTCATCACAAGAGTTTAGAGACATTTTCCCAGTGATGACGTGGAGAGCCCATATTGCTTCGGCTGACGTAACAACATCTTCATTCACACTGAAACTCTTTAAACTTGTTTGACTTGTTCCTGGCACTACTAATAATTCTTTTGTAGCTGAAGTTGAAGGTGTTGGCTGCACATCTTTTAATGGAGATGGAGTAGTAAAAAAAAAAATTGCCGGCTGGGAAGCCTTTGCTCTCATGTTTTTTACATGAGTTGGTCCCTTAGCATGAGAAACAATTGCTTGTTTCCCCATATTGCTTAGTTTAAAAGATTTGAGACTAGTGATGTGGGCCGGGTAAATACCCAGTGGGTAGGGTATTTAAAAATGGGTATTTACCCTGGACTCGGGTAAATACCCAAAATCAGGGTATTTATCAATTAATGCATTAATTTTTAAATCTGGTACTTTTACTGCGCTTTTTGAATGATCTTTGTAGTTAGTTAGTTATCTTAGTAAATGATAATAATACAATTTATCTGATTTAAGAAAATAGTAAGCCTAATTCAGTCTACCCAAATCAAATTTCAAATCAGAATTTTAGTTTAGTTTAGAGACAATTTTACTTGTTGATTTTAGATAATTCATTTCAATATAAAAAACATAATTACTTTATATGCAGTTAATTGTTATAGGCCAGCTACAACATCATTTAATTCAATTCAAATAAATTGTATTTGAATAATATCACAACAGAACCAGAGGCTATATTTGTACTAAGATTGATTTAAGGATAAAGATTGATTTAGTTAAAGAGGGAAATTTTATTTTGCACTGCACTTCAGAGAACTGGCAACACTGTGAGACAGTTCTCCCCTCCACTCATATTTCAGCTTTTCTTTGTTTACAGAGTAATGCTGGTGGAGTGAATATAACATAACCTCTCTTTGTAAAATGTTTGTTCTATCATAAGGTGTGAGTGTGAGTAGTACCGGTATTCAGTTTTCGAAAATGGGGAAGAGAAAAGGACCTGCATGGGACTTTTTTAAAGAAAAAGGTTGTGGTGTGATATGTAAGTACTGTTGCAAAGAGTACAAACATGCTAATGTCAATAAAATGAGTAACCATATAAAAAAGTGTTTCAAGACTCCTGCAGATTTGAAAAAAGTGTTAAATTCAAACATTTGTGCTACTGCTGTTTTCAAATCTTTTTCAACATCAACTCCACAAAAAATGAGTGTCCTGGAACCCTTGGAAATTGACACATCTTTTGAAACAGAACCAGAACCCGGGCCAAGTGCAAGTAGTAATGAGCATAATAGGCTTGCAAGCAGAAATTCAAACCTATCATCTTCATCCTCATCAGAAGTTTGGGGATTACAGCAATGTGGACAATCAAAACCTTTGTTGCAGTCTTCACAACAATCACAACTATTGTCATTTGTGGACCACATGGATACTCAAGAAAATTTAAGTACATAGTCTGCTTATTATTCAAATTATCTCAAAGATTATGTGGATTCAAATCCATTATATGCCAACCAAAAATTACGTTAGGTCAAAACCGTCAGGTTCTGTGATAGAAAAAAGTTTAAGTTTGGTTTAAGATAATGCAATTCAACCGAATGTATGTACTGCATTGGTCTATATTTAACTAATCTTTTAAGCTAGGTATACGGTATACAACGTATACTTCGTCGAGTCTTCGTTAATAGGCCTATATTAATGGAAATGAAATTCGATGTCTAGCTTGATTTAATTTTAAACCGAACCGGGCATTTTTAAGTATTATATTTTAGCATTTTAGGCCATTAGGGCTAGGTTCTACATTTAGCATGAGCATGTGCTTCATCTTTAAAGAAATTCTATAATGGCTGTACACCAAGGTCACCTAAAAATTACAAATATATTTTTTTTACATTAGTCTCTCTAGGCCTACATGCAGTTAAATAATAACTACAAAAATGTAATTTTTCTTTGATGTATATCTTTTGGATGGAAGTTTAAAGTCACGGCGTTAGGAAGAGACCTATTCACGCAAAACAAAGGACCTAGTAGCTTAGTAGTGAATTTAGAAAATATATTTGCGTAATGCGTAATAATTTATATGTTCATAAAATAATTGCCGAGTCTAACATGAAGATAGGCCTCCGAGTGAATTGAGTGGGAATATTTTGTAATTTCGCATTCTCTTTAAACAAAGCAGAGTTCAGAGTTCATTTATTTAGTTTCTGTTTTAGAATTTTTGGTAGGTCTGATAGTGTTTCATTCATGCATATTTTCATTAAATAACGTATTAGTTAATTTCATTGCAAATTTCATAAAATTTGTTAGCGAGTTTTTATGTAGCAGTCAATGGCTCAGTGTTCAGCTTGACGGACGGCTAATGGCCATGTCTATAAGATAACGACATTTTGTATCGTTGTATCTGCTTTGTGTAAACATTGTTTGTGTAATAAATCTTTTCATTATTATTATTAATAACTACAAAACTTGTCATGAAAACGCAAAAGAAAAAACTACCCACTACACCAGTACCCAAAAGTACTTTATTGTGTATTTCAGTTATTACGCAGGCGTTTTTTAATCTATGTTATCACATTAAGATTTTAAAATACGATACCTTACCCTAATCTAAACTACCTTACCTAACCTTACCCTAATCTAAACTGGAATATAAATGCCGGTCTCACTTTTGTTACATAATTCGCAGTTATTTGGGCTTTAGGCTTTAAACATGTAATTTATGTGTTTCTAAGATCATTGTACATTTTTTCTGTAGGTTATCGGTTTTAATTTGTTTCTGTTCGCGTGTTGCAGGAACGTCTAAATCAATACCTTGCTACGACCATATTTGTTAGTGGGTCTCCATTGGTACTCGTTGAACATCCTCTGTGGATTGATTTCTTCAAGAAAATTCGACCATCTTATGTCCTACCTTCACGGTATCGTTTGGCTTCAACCTATTTAGATGCTCAATATACCGAAATGCAGACTGAAGTAACTAAACAGTTACAAGACTCAAAAGATCTACATTTGCAATGTGATGGATGGAGCAACTTAAACAATGAATCCATAATTAACTTTGTAGTTTCCAAACCGGATCCACTTTTTGTTGACTTTGTTATGACAAAAGACAATAGACACAATGCAAGGTATTTAGCTGAACTAATTGAAAAAATTCTTATAAAATATGGTCCAGAAAAATTTCTAGTCATTATTGCAGACAATGCTGCTAATATGAAGGCTGCGCTGAACATAGTTAAAGAAAAGTATCCTAACATTGTGCCCCTTGGTTGCCTTGCTCACCTGTTGCACCTGCTTTGTTCAGATATTTTACGCTGTACATCAGTGAAGTCCTTTATGGCTACTGTTATCGATATTGTGAAGACAATCAAAAACAGCCATATTTTAAAGGCACTGTTTTACCAGATCTCGGCTGAGAAAAAAAAGTTCAAGGATAGAGTTACATTAAAGCTACCAGGGAAAACTAGATGGGGCAGTCACTTGTTTTGTATAAAACGTTTATTGGCAAATAAAGTCGTACTTCAAACACTTGCTGTCAGTGAACAGGCAGAACTCTCCACAGAAATGAAAAGAAGATTGTTAGATGACTGTGTATTCTGGGTTCGTGTACAAAAAATGGTAGACATCTTAAATCCTATTGTACATCTGATAACTGCTTTTGAAAGTAACCAGCCACAGATACATAAAGTATTTTCAAAATTCAATGACTTGGAGAAAACTTTAATTGTACAGCTCCCACTTTCTCCATTACAAAAAGCAGAAGAGAAAAATTTTCTGAAGAAGTTTAAAAAGCGGAGAGATTTTGGCTTAGGGGAAATACACCTTGCAGCAGACCTACTAAATCCAGCTGCTCAAGGGAGCAGTTTAAAACCACTCGAGTTACTAGATGCAGTTAGCTTTGTTTGTGATGTTGGGCGGAAAATGGGTGTAAGCATCCCTAAAATAAAAGAAAATATAGCTGACTATAGAGACAAGCAAGGGATCTGGGGAAAAGAATTTGTGTGGAAAGGCATTGATGAATTGAGCCCAGTTCTGTGGTGGAGGGGATTAAGAGGAACATGTGAACTAGCAGATGTAGCTATTCGAATTTTAGGAGCACCTGTGACATCTGCTGCTACTGAACGTACATTCAGTTGGGTTCACAGCAAAAAAAGAAATCGCCTAAATTCACAAAGAGCTGCCAAGCTGACGTATTTATCATGCAATTGGAAGCTTTTAAATTGTAAGAGTAAGCCAAACAAGAGAAAGCGCTCTTGTGAAGAGCAGCAAGACAAAGGGGAAAAACCTTCAGAAAACAAAATTCCTGAAGATGAAGATAAAGATGAAAGTGATGTTGAAGATGAAGTTAAAGACAACAGTGATTTTGAAGATGAAGATAAAGATGAAAGTTATTTTGAAGATGAAGATAAAGATGAAAGTGATGTTGAAGAGGAAGATAGAGATGAAAATGGTGTTGAAGATTGAGTTGTGTAATTATCAATTTGTTTTAATAAATACTTTTAAACTATAATCTACTATAATGTTTCTTTCATTGTAATGGTTTAATAAATACTTTCTTACTTGATAATCTTTTGCTTTCTTGATTCTTTAATTATCTTTACTAGTTCCCATGCATTCAAATTTTAATTAAGTTAAAATTGATTGTTGAATGGAAAAGAGCTTACATTTCATCATGTCTTTAAGAGTGTTAATTTATGATTATTAAAATTGAAATTCTGTTCAATTTGGAAAAAATAAAACAACCACTGTCGTAAGTACTTGGTTGTTCATGCCAAAATGTAGAATGCAACAGCTGATGAGCTGAATAAATTTTATACTGCCATATTCAGTTGGGTTTTAGAACACAAATATAATAATAAAAATATAATTAATATGTATACAGTCATGCCTTAAATGATTTTTATAAATACCCGGGTATTTACCCATTTTGGGTATTTGCCCGGGTAAATACCCAGGGTATTTACCTTGAATTTTAAATACCCGGGTATTTTACATCAATATTTGAGACACACTTGACAATAAGCCGAACCACCAAGTTTTTGCATCACTAACCACCAAGTCCAACCAACCACTAAATTCCAGAAACACTTTACTGTCCAGCCAAAGTTTATTAAACAAACATTTCTTGTTAGCCATTGTAATGAGTTTAAGTCAGCAGCCTAAAAAAACTGAAAATAGAAAAAGAATTAGCTAAATCGGTTGAAAAAAGGACACAAGGGCACAACAAAAAAATATATAATTGTTGTGCACTTCTTGTGAAAAATACCTGGAAAAAATGCTACAATAGTCTGGGTTACGGCAGACTAGAACATTCAAAATTCCCCTCAAATCCATCATTGGGGAAGATTTCCCTGACTTTTCAGATTTTTCACGGGTTGCGGCAGACTAGAGTAAAAAATTACCCTCAAGTCTGTCATCGGGGAAGATTTCCCCGACTTTCCAGATTTGTTGTTTATTTCCCTGACCAACTTTTTTTTCCCTGACTTTCCAGAATGTGGACACCCTGTCCACACCAGCCACTATGAAACTCTGCTCCTGTGGCTTATTGATGGTCATGGTGTAGCACACCTTAACGGGAAACTGCAGACGTTTGAACTGCAAGTGGTAGTCTGATGGGATCAGAGGAATTCGGGGGATGGTGACAGTTTCTCACTTACCGACGCCTGTGAAAATCGTGGCTTCGATGACATGTTTGTGCAGAAGCCTGGTGCCACTGCACAGTTTCGGAGGGTTTAGATTGCGCAACAGCATGATTGGAGCACCAACCTTGAGGTAGAGGACGTGAGGTGGTACTCCTGGTGGGTCGAGAGTATGCAAGAACTCCACAGGGTAATCTACAGCATCCTCGACCTCCACCACAGAGTCCACAGACCCATACCTTATATGCTCAGTTGGCAGCTTCTCCAACAGAAAGTTGTTGATGCTGTTGGCTGAGTCGTTTGTTGGAGTGAGAATAGCTCTTTCCCTCAGCCATGAAGTGCAATGCTCGTAGCCTGAAGAATGTTGGGGTATATTCTGTCACTGAAGATGATCAGATCTCCCACAACATCGCAAAGGTTACCAGGAATATTTATTCTTCCCTTCTCTTCCAAAATCTTGCCATCACGTGATAAGTTGATGGCAATAAGTTAGGAAACTCCTCTGCCCACAAGTCACGTTGGAGGTGGATACGCATGTTAACTCTCAAGGACAGGACTTTGACATTGGCCCATAAGAGGGATGACTTGAGACAGGCCTTGACTTCATCTCCACGTGTCCCCCGTGGCACAACAGGTCTGTCTGAAGTCACCAGCCAAAGCTCCGTAACTCCACCCATAAGACGGTTGCGGCCCCTAATGTCCTGAAGCGTCCTGTTCAGAGCCTCAATACTTCCCTTGTGGTCCATGGTGCACTCATCCCACAAAATAACTTTGGCTTCTCGAAGCACCTGAGCCATGTCACTCTGCTTAGAGATGTTACAAAGTGCAGACTCAGAATGATTCAGGTTGAGAGGTAACCTGAAGGCAGAGTGAGCCGTCTTGCCTCCGTCGATCAAGGTAGCTGCAATACCAGAGGAAGCAATGGGAACGGCGATGTTCCTTTCGCCCCTAATTGTGGCTAGCAACAGATTGATCACAAACGTTTTGCCAGTGCCACCAGGAGCGTCAAGAAAGAACAACTGCCCAGAATCAGAAGCAATGATGTGCATGATTTCATCGTAGGCTTTCCTCTGATCTTGATTTAATTTTGGAACAATCACAGCAACTGTTTCGGACAGCTGAACGGATTCATAAGACAGTTCCCTCAGGTGTTCACGGTTGGTGAAAACGGCTGCTTGCTCTCGTGATGGTGGTGGAAAAAAGTACTGCAGGAAGGACACAACTAAAAAAGCGGCATTATCAGATAAATTATAAAGATTGGTAATTACCTTTATCTAATTCCTTCCTTGCAACTTAATTATTTGCGTAACAACGCGTTTCAGGATCACAGTCCCATCATCAGGTTATAAAATTAAATCATGCACTAGTCACTCGTCGTTAAGTTTTTAAATTATAAAAACACTGCACAACATTCGTATTCGCGTAAACACATAGCTATGTGTATTCACTCATATGTGTGTGTCGTCGTAAAGTTACAGGTCGACTGATTTGTTATCACAAACTTACACAGGCAGTTGTCTGCTTTCTTCTTGTTGTGTGCGTATTACTGTGTCAAAGAAGACGTTGGATTTAAATGACAACATATCATTCAATAACTCATCACGCTGGAATTTACTTGCTTTGTAGATTATAAATTCTTCCATTGCATCTTACAGTAATGTGGAGGCTTTAAATTTTGTACAAAACTGGTATAATTGTGGTTGTATTCCATTAAATGCTGCGCGTAACTGGACTTTATATTATTGACATTCTTCTTGGGCAATGTTCTATATACCTATCTTTTAAAACCTCTTCCTGTTTGTCCAATATGGAATTTCTCGCAGTCATCACATACAATTTTATATATGCCAAGAACATGTTTAACGATTTTTGTTTCTTTTTGCGCGTAATACATTTTGAATATTATCGTCTGCTTTAAAAATTACTGTAACATTATACTTTTTTAATTGATGTGTGGTATCAAGTTAGTATACTCAACGGTCGTCGCCCCCCCCCCCCCCCCCCGGCAAGTTAATCGATAAACACAGACGCAAAAAGAATCTAGGAACAAACAAACCGAGACATGACAATAAATTTATACCCCCCCCCCCAAGAATATATATGATAGGCCTATTTTGTTTGATCCCAAATCAAATCATCCAGCCATAAAAAAATTTTACACCCCACCCTCTGATTTTCATGAATTTTTTTTTCAGCATCTATGGACAAATATAACAAACCGTATTTTTAATTTTTGCCAAATTCACATTAGTTTTTTTTAACGATTTAAAAAAATAAATAAATTATTAGCCGATTTGTTAGTCACGGCGCGAGATCTAAAGGGCACTTTTCAATAAAAACTCTACTTGTATGGTTATTATTTAATATTAAGTTATGAAACTCACAATACTTACTTGAAATTTCACAAGGATTCCAAATATAGAGTCAAAAATAACGTTTTGACTCATATAAAACTAGGTTTTTCCACTTCAAAGTTGGCAATTCTGAATTTTTTTTCTCCATGCAGCCTTTTATGTAAATGTTTATAACGTTTTTCTGTCTGGTCCTATGAGGCTGAAAAATGTCTCTTTTGAAAGAGAATGAAATGTAATATAATAACATAAAATAAAAGTCAAAGGGTATTTAATGACATCATTTTATAATTGAAGTACAAAGTTTATATTTGATATTTCATTGAAATATTTTGCATAGTACCCTATCTTGTGTGGCCAATGAGGACTTTTTTTACTTAAGGTATACTTATATTTTTCAGTACTAAAACCTTCAGTTAAAATTAGGCTTATCAGTGTAACAAGGCCTAACTACCGGTCAAAACTAAAACAATATAGATTTTAAAGAAGATTTGTCCGTATTTTAAAGATAATAACTTGCTTAGGTATGTACTTGTTGAGTTAGCTTACCTTTTCAGTCTTAAATGGTATTATAGGATATTTATAATATATACAGGTGCTTCTTGATTGATATGAAACTTAATTTTTTCTTGCCCAGGCAGCATTAATATTTTGAATAGTTTTTTTGGATAGTCTGAAAAGCATTCAGCCCACCTAAGCACTTAATTCAGGTACATCTATGCAGCAAATTATGTTTGTAAAAGGGACCCAGCACTTATCCTCTCTCCCAACATTTCTGTGTTCTGGCCAAAAAAATGTTTTTGATGGCCAGTGAGGATGCATAAAATTGATGTAAGCATCTTGGTTGTCATCATCTAGCTCCAAAATTAGTCCAATATAACATTTTCTTCATAGACACCAGCCTACATAGGTATTTGGTTGGAGATTTGGAAGTTGCAGTTCTTGCGAAAAGTTATATTTTAAGGAAAAATCTTTGTCACTGCTGGGTCATTCCACATCAAATCAACCAATAAAAAAATAATTTTGGACCTTAAGGTTTCAAAATGTCCTAAATTTTTTGTTTATTTATTCTTTAGGTCAAAACTAATAAAAATACAAACTTTTAGATTTTTTGGGCTTCTAATATTTATGTTATTGATTTTCAAAAAATCGAAAATCGCATAAATTTGACCGTGTTTTGAAATCTTTAAACGGCTACAGTTTAAAAAGTATTTGACATAGAGGGCTGGGACTTGTACCATTTTATTCTGCTTTTATTATGCTTTAATTTGATATAAAACACAACCATATTGGCAAAAATAATTTTTTCCCAAAAATTTTCAAAAAACATTTTTAACAAATTTTCAAAAACGTATTTTTTTGGGGGAAAAAATTATTTTGTTTATACACTTATAAGGCACATATATGCCAAATTTCAGGATGGGATGGCAATGGGATCATATTTAAATAAAATATTTTGTAACTGTGAATCCCTAAAAAAAGACATTTATTGATAGAATCACGCTCTTCCTGAGGATCTGAAATCAAAATATAAACCAATTAAAGTAACCTGACACTTTACAATATTGTAAAGTATTAGATTATTTTTTAGTTTCATCTCACCAATTTTTAACCATGAAATAAAAATATAACTTGCGACCATTCTCATAAAAATATTGAAGAAAGTTTGTAAATTCTAAAAGTCAATATAATTAAGAGCAATTATATTTTAAATATGAAAAGATATAGTATTTATGTCTCAGAATGAAAAGTATACAAGTTCAGGCATGTATATTTCGTGTGTTTAATACTGGTAACAGCTTGTTGTGTCTGAATGGGTGACTTTGATTTGGCTGAAATAAACAAGTCCAAACAGGTCTGAGTCATCACAGTCTCTACTCTTCTTTCATGTTTGTGCTTTATAATTTATTGTTGTAATCTCTTCATTCTGTTGCCTGCTGTGCAGTGATGAGTGAAGTTGTTCTTAGGAAGTGGTTTTCTTTTTGTATTACAGATATAGTTATTTTTTTTATTTAAAAACTAATACAGGGTATATTTAAACCATTTTTACAGTGACAGTTTTATTTGAAAATTGCAAATACTTTTTGACTCTTGTTTAGTGAAACATTTTAAATTAATGCCTGGATAAAATGGCAAATGAACAAGATAAGAAAAATTGGGCTGTTTTTTCTGGTAAGTGTTGCAATCCATTTGGTGATGAAAAACACCCCTTAGCAGTGAAAAGTTCAAGAAATGTTACAGAATGGATGTGCTCACTAAATTTAGATATACAAATGGGGATGAAAATGTGATACGTGTAGGAAAAAACTGTATGAGTTTAAGACTAATGACTTTGGTGAATGTGATAATGTTGGGCCAGGTCCTAGCACAATTGACGATACATATGTTGATCCAAACGCTTCAATTGATTATCCTAACAAATCTTTAGAACTAATTGGCGAATCGCCAATCAAAAAGAAAAAAGTTAAGTTTGTAAGTTATTCAAAGAAGAAGATTGAGAAAATTAAAACATCATTTGAAAAACATTTAGTGCCCTCAACGGAACATGATTGTGAACTTCAAAGTGATGATATAAGTAATGCTGAGTCTGAAATATTAAACCAGTTGAAAAAAAAGTTTTCGCAAACTGGAAAACGAAGTGAACAAATGACAATCTTAACATTGCTACCTAAAAGTTGGAGTGTTAAACAAATTGAAGAGGAATTTGGAGTATCCAACTACATGGTTCGGTCAGTAAAACATTTAGTGGGAGAAAAGGGTATTTTATCAACTCCGAACCCAAAACCAGGAAAAACATTGGATGAAGCTACTCCTAGTTTAGTTGTAGAATTTTATAACACAGATGAAGTTAGCAGGATGATGCCCGGTAAAAAAGACTTTGTAACGATACGGCAAGGAGGTTCAAAACTCCAAATTCAAAAGCGTTTGGTGCTGGGCAATCTGTCAGAGCTATATGCGTTGTTTAAGGAAAAGTACCCAACACATTATATAGGGTTTTCCAAGTTTTGTCAGTTGAGGCCAAAAAACTGCATTTTGGCTGGTGTAAGTGGGACACATACTGTATGTGTATGTACAATACATCAGAATGTGAAACTCATGATGAATGGTGCTGGACTTAGAAGTATTGTATGGCATGGGGATAATACATCATTGAAATCTTATCATTGTTGCCTTGCAAAAATAATGTGCAATCCACCCTCACCAAATTGTTAAATGGATGAATGTAAGGAATGTCCTGGTATTAAACAATTACGTGAAGCCTTGTTAAATAAATTTTAAGACGAGCTTATTGATGAAGTGACGTATAAGCAGTGGATAACTGTTGATAGGTGTAGAATGGAATCTATAACAAAAAACAGTGATGACTTTGTTGAAGAATTTCTGGAAATATTTTTAAAACTCAAAACTCATTCATTCATTGCAAACAGGCAAAAAGAATGCTACTCAGAAAAGAAAGAAAACTTAGCACCAGGTGAACTAGTTATTAATTGTGATTTTGCTGAAAATTACTCATTTATACTCCAAGATGAAGTTCAGTCATTTCAGTGGACAACTAACCAAGCTACTCTGCATCCTTTTATTGTGTATTACAAGTGGGAAGACAAAATTAAACATTTACAGTATGTTTTTATCTCTGACTGCCTGGAACATAATACTGTGGCGTTTCATGTATTCCAGAAAGAGTTGATTTCTCTATTGAAAGAAACTATACCATTTGAAATAAAGAAAATTACATACTTCTCTGATGTTAGTTCGGCTCAGTACAAAAACAAGAAAAACTTTCACAATCTGTGTCTTCACAAAACAGATTTTGGAATCGAAGCAGAATGGCAGTTTTTCGCAACGTCACACGGAAAAAGTGCATGTGATGGACTTGGTGGCACTGTTAAACGGCTTGCAGCTAAAGCCAGTCTGCAAAGACCTTACAATAGCCAGATAGTCACACCACTGCAGTTGTATGAATTTGCTATTGATAAAATATCTGGAATAGATTTTGTGTACTGCTCTACAAAAGAATATCAAGATATGGAAAAGAAACTTGCATTGCGCTTTAGTGAATCGATACCAATTGTTGGAACCCAAAAGTTCCATTCCTACAGTCTCGGAAAATAAAATCAATGTTAAATATTACCAATCCTGTTCAGACCAGTTTACTAACACCATAACAGCATTTGACTTTTTAACAACAACAGATATACTAAACATTAAATCAGGCTTTGTAACTATTGCCTATGATCAGTCCTGGTGGCTTGCATGTATTCTAAAGAAGAACGACGACACCTGTGAGTTTGAAGTTAGTTTTTTACACCCAAAAGGACCTGCTGCTTCATTTTTCTACCCTCAACCGAGTGACATTTTAACTGTACCAGGTGAAACATTACTTCAGAAAGTAGAACCATTTACTGCTACAGGGAGAGTGTATACCTTAACCAAAGAAGAAAATATGCTATCTACAAAGACACTAGAAAGGTTTCTCAAAAGGAACTGAGAACTTAAAATAGGCATTTAAGAAATATTTTTAAAAATAGTTTTTGGTAAGTAAAGTGATTTTACAAATTTTTTTAAATGAACTTGTATTTTTACCCTTAACACCCTGAGAGGAAGTCAGTAATCTTTATTGGTTTATATTTTGATTTCAGATCCTCAGGAAGAGCGTGATTCTATCAATAAATGTCTTTTTTTTAGGGATTCACAGTTACAAAATATTTTATTTAAATATGATCCCATTGCCATCTCATCCTGAAATTTGGCATCTATGTGCCTTATAAGTGTATAAACAAAATAATTTTTTTCCAAAAAAAAATACGTTTTTGAAAATTTGTTAAAAGTTTTTTGAAAATTTTTGGGAAAAAATTATTTTTACCAATATGGTTGTTTTTTATATCAAATTAAAGTATAATAAAATGGTACAAGTCCCAGCCCTCTATGTCAAATACTTTTTAAACTGTAGCCGTTTAAAGATTTCAAAACACGGTCAAATTTATGCAATTTTCGATTTTTTGAAAATCAATAACATAAATATTAGAAGCCCAAAAAATCTAAAACTTTGTATTTTTATTAGTTTTGACCATAAGAACAAATACACAAAAAATTATAATTATCCGAGATGGTGAGGTTCAGAGCATTGGTTGATATGATGTGGAATGACCCTGCTGATATGTTTTGCTGCTATTTCGGTTTTGGATAGTGGTTGAAATAATGGAAAGGCTTTGATGCCAATAACAGTTTTACATCACTAAAAACGCAAAGTTAACATAGGTTCTACATTTTTTACATTGTCTGTATTGATGAATTGAAATGTTATTTTTGAAAAATGCTGGTTACAAATCTTGAACATTTCTCTGGTGTACAAATTTGATCTTTATACAATGGTATGAGTCTGCATGTATGGTAATATTGGTTGTTGTAGGCTTTCTATATTTCTTAAACTTAAAGCAATCTTTCTGTTTGTCTAAAGCAATCTTCAAGTTGTCTTAATGAACCGTTAAAAACACAAAATGTGTCATCAACATATCGATGATAGGCTATAATATTCTTATGATGCATATTATTGTTTGTTCGATAATAGATACTTATTTTCAAAATGGTTGAGATACACTTCTGCTAATATACCACTTAGGGGAGAACCCATAGGAAGCCCCTCACCTTGTGAGTAAAACTGGCCACTGAAGGTGAAATAGTTCTGTTGTAGGATTTTTTGAACCAATATGAGTTCATTTATTTCTTGAATGTTCATTGTAGCTTTTCTTATTAAATTTTCTTTTAGAACTTCAATAGTTTCTGTGACTGGCACATTTGTGTATACGTTTACTATTCGAAAGAGGCAATTTTATATTGAGGTAGCAATTTTGTTACCTTTATTTTATTTATGAAATCAATATTATTTTTAATACTACGATCATTTTCAAGTGTAATGTTATTTTTTATAATTTGTTATATTCAAATAAATAAAATTCCCCCCCTCGGGGAAATGTGATTGAATTTCTCCCATCCCAGTGTTTTCCCAAAGGTTTTCCGCTTTTACTATATTATGGATGTGTCTGCAACGTTTTATCCAATGTTATGGATGATCTGAAGCTTGATGGGAGTGATACAATGCGAGGAAGGAACATGTTAAGAGTGAAAAAGAATGAATAGCCTAATAAAGTTTCTTTATATTTAAATTACATATTATTTCAAACTGAGGCTACAAATATGCAGATAGGACTATTTAATAATATGAGAATGTTAACTACTTTTTACAAACTGACTTTTCCTACTTTGATCACCCATCTTAAACTGAGCGTAATTTACCATCAGGTATATACCAGCACAAAAGATATCACCATACAAATAGTCTTAATTCATGAAAATTAATCAATCATATGCTAGCCCACTCCACTCACATACACATATAATTTCTCATCTAAGTAAATTCTGAAAAATGACCTGAATAAAATATAAATATTTCCATCAAGAAACATTAACATTCTGCCATATGAACTCCACTACGAAAAAAAATTTCACCTCAACATCTTTAAGTTACTAAAGTTCACAATTACCCTGGATTCTTTAAACTTATTATTGGTATTTTTATTATTTGTAGGCAATAAATTACTGGCCCATGTTTTATTTACATGACGACATATGACGCATAATTTAAACTACACCTACGTTCAAAAAAAAAATAGACTACAATCAGCGAAAGAAACTATATTTGATCAAACATAAAACACGATCTTTTGCCCTCATACACTCAAATATAATAATATAATACTTCACAGCATGTTTAGAAACTTCAGATTCTTACTTACACTGACTTTCAG
Source organism: Magicicada septendecula (assembly GCA_034769895.1). Taxonomy (NCBI): domain Eukaryota; kingdom Metazoa; phylum Arthropoda; class Insecta; order Hemiptera; family Cicadidae; genus Magicicada; species Magicicada septendecula. The sequence continues at coordinate 395,839,434 of CM068371.1, forward strand.
AACTCTTTACTGTCTGAAAATTGCTTAGATACGGGCGTGTGGCTCATAAAAATTAAACGTAAATTCACTTACAATGTGTCCTGAAAAATCCTGCTTTCTACCGTGCAGCAGACTGAAAAATTACTAACTTCAGAGTCGATATAATTTACGTGAAACAATACAATAATACCGGTAATTCATTATTTAGAAATTTTCATTACACCTATACATAAAATTTTATAAACGTACAAAAAACATCACACAACAGAAAACGTCTCGCGTACAACTTACCTTACACATTAGTAATGTCACAGTTTGTCTTACAGTTTGATCAATACTTGGTACCAATATACGATATACAAACGAATAATCAATTCTACATAACGCAATAGTCATAAAAAACGAACTTCACCAAACAATTTCACTGCAAATGGCGGCGAGTAGGAAACAGTGCCAGCATAATACAAAATTCTTAAATCGATGTTAAAAAGAAAAGAACATATTTATTAATTTATGTTAAAAAATTCCATTTTCATGGTCATGACTACTATTTTAGAGGGTTATACAAATAAAAATTAAAAATATATTAATCTTAGCCATATTCATATGTAATATTTTTTCCATTTATACTTATTTTATGCAGCCTTTTGTTATATCTGGTTTATTGGAGAAAGGTATTTAAACAAAATAAAATGTCAAGCTGATTTGTTATTCTTATAAATGTTATTTATTAATATCAAAAGATCAGATTTTTTGTAATATACTTACAGTTTTAAGCAAACAAAAAAAAAATTGGAGTTTACGGTTAGTTAAAATTAGGAATTATTACACGTACTGAATCATTAGTACTTTTAATTTCGTAGCAAATAAAGAGATTTTACTATATAGTAGTTAGTAGAGTAACCTTGGATTTTACCGACTATACACTCCATCAAAGAATTGTACTCGTCAAAATCTCAGAAAAGACGTAAGGAATTTTGACATAGAAGGATTGGGGGAATTATAACCTACTTCAGGAAATTATGTAAAAATGTTAGTAAAAAAAAAAGTGCTCAAATAAGCCTAACTTTATGTTGATAAGTTGAAACCAATGACCTTTCAGCAACTTTTCGCTTATTCACAGAGTACTATCGGTACGAGACGTACCATTGTGGTATTTTACTTTTGGGTTTCTAAATTTATCCGTTTACCTGTATTTGATTGTAGTTAAGAAGTGCAAGTTTGCTTAAACCAATAGCGAGGTTGTGAGAACAATAGTTATTTATCTTTAATTTGTAGATAGTCCTGCTTATACGAATTGCAACAGGACATTTGTAATAATAAGTAAAGTTTTTCAGCTATAGTGAGTGTATCACATTGATTAAAATACTTTCTCTACGCTCATGTTAGTTTTTAATATACTATTTCCACTGTAATTAAACTGTGGTTTAGGTTTATTTAATTTAATTTAACTGGCTTAAACCTCATATCCTTTACACAGTAAAAGGTTAGGTTGTGTATGGTATGACAACTGCGACACTGAATTGTAGCTTTTAACCTGTACTCATGGTATATATGAGCTACTGTATTTCATATATAGCAGTTACAGTAGGCAATTTTACTCTTATTTTAACATGATGCAAGCACCATAAAGCACAGAGGGTCAACCAAACAGTAAAGCTTGTTATTAAAACTGTTTTTATATTGGTGTTACATGAGTGATAGCGTAGTATACTATTAATCTGGATCCAACTAATTTTTATACCGGCAGTTTCTCCTGGAAGAGTTTTGAAGAATTCCTTAAAGAGAGTCACTGTCAACAAACATTCTTGCCTTACTCCTCTTCGTATTTCTATTTCCTCTGACAAAACATACACACCATCACCTTTGGCTATAATATAAATTCAAGATGATCTGCAGGTCTCTGTAGACTGAATGTTTCATGCTGAGATTAACATTTTTCTTTTACTTTCACACATTAGGACTATGGCCTATTACCACTGGAGACGTGTATACATTTGAGCAGATTGAACTTTGGTTTTAACTTGTTCTTGATTGAACAGACTGCAGTAGCAAGTACTCATGTATAGCTACACTGCACACAGCAGTATAGTCACACTAGGCATCTGTATTTACTGCAGATTATTGAAATGGACTGATTTGAAAGCTAGTAGAGCACTGGTTATGAGGAATAATGAATTTCAGTACTTTTATTGTAAGCAAACTTACTAGATAATTGAACAGTCACATTAAAGGAATAGTATGAAAGAATTTTTCATAAATAATACACATGTGTCATAAAACTGGGAAAAATTATAGTACATATTACTAATGTGAGAAAAATAAAGCATTGTGGCTCTATTTTCAACGTCAAGTGTGACATTCATGAGTATGGAAACTTGAACGGACAGATGGACAATCTGGCTTGCTCGTACACTTTCAAAACGATCTTACACACACACACACACACACATATATATATATATATATATCTGAAGATGACAATAATTTACAACTCAAAACATTGTGAAAACAGTAAAAAATATTCGTGGCTTTTGGAACACAAAGTTTTTTATTGGTAAAATCATAAGTTTTACCTTATAGCCAGGATATGATGTGTATTTCCTTGTCCCTGCAAACAAAAAATTCCACCATAACATTTTCTTTGCTCTTAACCGAAAAAGAGTGTTCAAAATAAACATTTTGCGTATCAGTTGTGTTTTTTCAAACAACATAGTTTTTTTGAAATAAAGCATAGAATTTATATTTGTATGCTGTTCAGTGACTTAACATTTTACCATCATGTCACATGCACATTACAGAAATACAAAGCTGTGCTGTTGTTGGAGAGGAAACAATAAGATGGGGACTGGTTATATTTTTACATCATGAGTGCTGCCAGCTTATGAAAGAATCATTTTTCTGGCATGATATTATTTTAAACAAATTATTTTATATCGTTTAATGAAGAAATTTGTGTTAGTGGTTGAAATCACAATCAGAATGATCGTGATAGTGGTGTGCAACTGTGATCATTCTGATTGTATTTTATATCGGCGAACACGAACTGTCAGTAGCAAAACAAGAAGACAACACGTTCCTAATGAAACACACCAAAGAAACAGGACACACATTTGATTTCATAACTACAAAAACTTTGATATGAACGAACAATAAGAAAATGAGACAGTACTGAGATGGACTGAGATATTCTGGAAACAGCAGGCAGCAGTGATTGACAGAAATGAATATACTAAATTTATGACAGCTTGGAAATTCCTAACTGAGTTCTCAGAATAACACAAAACAAACAGCCATAACACACTTACCCCCACTCTCGAACCCTCCCGTGGTAACAACCCCAAGGGAAGTACGATCTAAAATGAAATCTAGCTAATTCAATATCACTACACCTTGAAAATGTTCTGGTATTACAGAACAAAACATAGGCAGTATGAAAATGTCATACATGGGTGTACCCAAAAACCTGCTAGAACAGATATTCACCATGAAAGCCTTCACACAAACATATATAAATATAATAGCCATTTCATTTTAGAGATAACTGAAAGTAGTTTCTCTAATAATAAAATTGAATATTTGTTTTTTATTCTCAGGATTCATTTAATTGTGTCTCCATGACACTGAACGGCGTAAAAGTTTTGGAGCTGGCAGGGTTAGCACCTGCTCCATTTTGTGGCATGGTATTGGCTGAATTTGGTGCATCAGTTATCAGAGTGGACAAGGTATACAGTCTTATGTGTTAGAAAAAGTACAGAGATATAGATCTTATTTTGTAGTCTGTTAAGATTATAATGGGTGTATCTTGTTGATGTAGTGGTTTTCTCATGATCATCTGATGATTGTTTCAGTTATCTGTATTGCTAAAACACCATCAAATTCTTTAGATCATTTACACATGTTCCTCTTGCCTTTCTCTTAACTGCATTACCCATAGTTGTGGTGAAATTCCTGTGCAGCATGATTTGTTTGAAATGCCTGCCTTTTTTGTTTCTACTCTAAATATTATATTTTGTTTGTTAGTTGTTTGTTCTTCCTTTGTGAAGTACAACTAAATAAACAGACAATTAATAAAGTGAGGAGGCCATGATTAGAGGTAACATAAGTGTGACTATATGCAGTTTTGTCATTATTTTTTTACTTTGTCAATCATGGTACAACCAATTTTTATATTGTGTATATAAAAAATTTTAATTCTTTTAATATGTAATAAATGTGTTGCTAATTTTTGCAAAAGTGGAACTGGGACCATGTTAATATTTTGAGAGCTTTATACAGGCCTGGCCTTTTTCTGCGTATTCTTGTGGCAGATGATAATTTGTAAAATCACTTATGTAATTTGTAAAATTTTTGGATTTCGTTGTCCATGACGTGTTTGTTACTTAACTAGATATAACTATTTCACTATCGACTCGGAACACAAAGTTTTTTATGGGTAAAAACGTAAAAGTTTTACCTTACAGCCTGAACCAGTTTTCGCTTTTAAAAAGCTTCTTCAGAGGCTGCCACTGCGAGCACTGTCCAGCTTGTTGTTGGCGACGGTATCGCCTTTCGAAAGATCGATATTGTGTGTGTGGGGTGTGATATGTTCGAATAATGCGTGTGATTTGAATTGTGTCTGTTCGTTTAGGATGTCGTTTTTATGGGTTTGTATATATTTGTGTGTTCTAAATTGCTCAGATTGCTACAAATTCTATATAGGCCAGACAGGACGTAGCTTCAAACAAAGATACATTGAACACACAAAGGCACTACACTCCACTACAGAATCCACCTTTGCAAACCACCTCATTGAAGCAAACCGCACATACAAAAACATCAACAATAACATGGACATTCTACACATACACACTAAAGACTGAAAACTAGACACTCTAGAACAATTGCAAATATACAAACACACGAAAACACATAAAAACGACATCCTAAACGAACAAACACAATTCAAATCACACCCATTATTCGAACATATCACACCCCACACACACAATATCGATCTTTCGAAAGTCGATACCGTCGCCAACAACAAGAGGGACAGTGCTCCCAGTGGCAGCCTCTGAAGAAGCTTTTTAAAAGCGAAAACCGGTTCAGGCTGTAAGGTAAAACTTTTAAGTTTTTACCCATAAAAAACTTTGTGTTCCGAGTCGGTAGTGAAATAGTTATATCTTGTAAAATTTATTGTGGTAGACCCACAGAGGAAATTGGACACGATTTCTGGAGAAGTAACTGTAAATTAGGAAAAGGCGTCATATCTATTTATCACACGCACACAGTATTAATGTGTATGCATGTATTTATAATTACTTTGTTTTTTTAGTTGGGATTTACACCAGATGTAGATACAACTTCACATGGAAAGAAATCAGTTGCAGTAAATTTGAAACATCCACAAGGAGTCGAAGTGTTCAGAAAGATGTGTAAAGTGTCTGATGTCTTAATTGAACCATTCCGTAAAGGTAAAAGCAGTGTTATTATATTCTATGTTTTTAAAGAAATAATAAAACTTTCATTTATTTATAATTGAATCACAATACAAGGAAGTGTGCAATCTTGAAATTATATATTATTTAATTCTGAACAGGAGTTATGGAGAAACTGGGACTTGGACCTGATGTCTTACTTTCAGATAACCAACGTTTGATATATGCAAGGCTAACTGGATATGGTCAGCATGGTTTTTACAGTAACACAGCTGGACATGACAATAATTATGTTGCTGTATCAGGTGAGTTTGCAGTATTAACCAGCGTTTCCCTCTCATTAAAACGAGAAGAAAGCTGCCTACCAGAGTCGTGCATATTTTGTCTGCACTGCTGTTTGAATCTGCTCAAAGCCTGCTTCATTCTTGTGCATGGTTGATAGTCTTGGCGGTTTAACATTGCCCAAACCCTTCCAGCCTCCCTTTTGGTTGCACTCCATATGTAATGTCCTATTACAGCTTCTTCCTACATACAATGCCATATCCAATTTTTCTCAACCTTATTTAGAAACTTATTCTTATCTGAATCCTAAAAATCTAAGTAAGATTCTGTTATTACACATTGGTTCTGTAATCCCTCCTGAACATTGAAGTTTAAAATCCGGTTAGTAGATCTTCACAGATTTGTTAAGGGTCCATATTTTATTGTATTATATCCTGTATACTTTTATTTACAGATTGGTGTACAAGGTTCTACAAGATTTTTCAGTTTTTAAATTCTGTCTTCTAATAATTCTCTCTCTCTGCGATGATGCCTTTGCTCCAGCTTTTCTCAGCCTTTCCTATTTCTTTTGCCCTTCTAGTGTCCAAATTAATATTTGTTTAGGTTCTCTCTATAAAGAATATTTCTTTATATTTCCATTATTAATTGTTTGGTCATAATCAATGATTACATGAGTTATTCCAGTTGTAGTGGTACATATAACTCGCCCAAAACCCAATGTAAAACAAACGGATTAAAAACTATCCAAAACAAAATAATCAACAAAATATGAACATGTAAACAGGAGCATAGAATGAATTATGATTAAAATAAGGGAATAAAATAAATTATAATTAATAAGTAAATGTATTATAGAAGAAACGAAGACAACTAAAGACAAGACAACGTTGACCCAAATACCCAATAGATCAGACAGTGAGAAGAAAACTACAATACCTATAACAAGAAGAAATTTATTAAGGAGGATAAAAGAATCAGTGTGAATAGGGAAAACAAAATCAAATCAGATACAAGAAGGAACTATTAATGATAAGAACAAAATAAACCATGAGGATAAAGTATTATTAATGATAAAGAAAATAAAAGTGATTTAAAAAACTTGATTTGAAACCCTAAGCTGTGACTTGACACTGACATAAAACTATTAATAAACTGATTTTAATGACTTGTGTAGAGTGACAGATAAACACATAATAATGAATGGCATTGATCATTAGAATAATATAAGATTATAACATTAAATCCGAAGAAAGCATTAAAATAATATAAAGAATTAATTCAGAACAACTGTGCAGAACAATCATGGATATTAAAAGTATAATTTCGTATAAAAGCAAGGTTACTAGTGATGAATCATCAAAACCAGTGTAATAACCCAAGGTTTTAAAATATAACCCAGGAAGGTAAGGAGTATATAAAGAAGCAACCCAGAGTATTACTAAACCCCCAGCAAAGATGAGGAATAAATTAAAAGAGAAACCCTGAACAAGGCAAGATCCACCATAAAAGGTGATGTATTTCAAGAAACCAGAAGAAGATGAAGTAACCCCAAGAAACCCGATGGCATCCAGAAGAAGATGAAGAACATACAATTCAAAGAAGACAGAAGAAAAGAAGACATCATTGAAGAAAGAAGAAGAAGGAATGCTCTTATAAAAAACACCCATATACCCATATCCCAATCTAAATAAAAACCACAATAATAAAAAGTATAACGAAGTATTCATGAAAAGAAACCATATGTACAATAAAATTAAGAAAAAAGTGTATAGAGTAAGAGTTGCCAGTGGACCAAGGTGAAACAATAATATAATACCCAAAGAACAAATCTTCATTGTAAGCCACAAACCAATTTCTTGATGTTAATAAGACTAAACAACCATTTAGAAATAGCATCAAAAAGTGTAAAGTGAACCAGTGCTAGTTTGTGTATTGTAAAAAATAAACCTTATGTTTCATCCTTGGCATCCACAAACTGTGTAGATAATGAAAAATACAACTTTGAGTGACTTATGATTTGTACAAGGTGGATATAATACATGAAATAATATCACGCTGTCAATCTGTTTGAAATGACATTTCTTTAAAAATGATGAGTAAAAACAGATGCAAACACAAAGTGACAGGGTACAATTACCCTAAACCATATAAAAAACAGTTAAAAACTGCATAATTAAATTTAATATTGTAACGAGTAAACTTGGGTACTTCCTTTATTCTTAAAGCCCCGCGTTGGGTTCGTCAATATGTAACAATCAACTGAGGTCGTACCTGTTAAAATGTGTAACACTTGTTTATTTTGTGTATTAGTGTGAATGTAGTGTGTTTGCCTCACACCGGTCGTTACATAAATCGACGTCACTACTGGAGTCTGTAGCGTTGTCAAAATTACCAGTACAACCTACCTGTTAATTCATAGGGGTTGCGAATCCCGGGTGGCACCAAATTGTTTCTATTAAAACAATTAAAATAGTTAAATTATAAGATGGTGTTATTAGCATGGGCAGCTGGAGCGTTCGAATGGTTCCCGCCGCTATACAGGTTGCCGTCTCGACCACTCGTGATGAGCGCTAGTTGGTTATTGAATAAAACTTGCTAACACACATATACTCTACAACGTCCTATGAAATAAAAAGATAGTAATACTCTGTACTGTGGTTTTAATACAAATTCGGTCATTAATTAATATGACAAATGGATTATAAAAGTTTTGATAACAAATAGCTCCGGTTTATAACATGAAACACAAATATCTCAGAGTTGGCAAAATTGATTTTACAACACTTTTCGTTGCCGAGATGGCTACAGTTACATACAATATATTTCTATGTTTAAAATCTGGGGTTCTTTGGATTATGAAATAAGACATAAACGTTGGTTACATTAAAAAAGTACACTACCATACCTTATACGTACTTAGAAAGTATAATGTGTTTTTACAAATTGTTCGGTAGTGTCGTATTTTTGTTACAAAATGGTACTCTTAATCGAGGTTATATTTTGATTAATAAAATGTTTTTATGTAAGTAAATTATGCATTAACACCTTTGAAAGAAAGTAATATTTGTTCAATAGTGAGAAATTTTATCATTTGGAAAATATTTAAGGTAATTTGGTTTTTAGGGATTAAGGAATTTATTCGATACTTATCAGTTCAGATAGCGTTGATGTGTTGTCATCTAGGGTAGTGGATATTCTTCAAATTTGGGCTGGTTTTAAGCTTCGAACATCTTTTTCAATCTTGTCTTGGATTGTTGTTAATTAATTTATTCAATTTGGTTCCAGGACATCGTTAATTCTTGGTAGGTCGACATCTATTCGTCTTTGGTCATCTTGGTTAACTCCCGAAACTTTTCGTAACTATTTAAATTAAGATTTCAATCATTCCAATTTTGCGTGCCGCTTACCCACGCGTCGTTTTTTTCAAGTCTATTAAATTTAACGGAAAACTAGCCTTCAACGGCTCGTTACTATGGTAACAGCAATCCTGGGATTGGTTAAATACTCTTTCAAAAGCATTGTTAAGAGATTTGAATTTTTATTCAAATTTATTAAGTATTTTCTTAATGGTTTTATTCCTTTATAGTTCCTTTGGGGTAATAAATGATATCACTATTATCTTTCTTTCCTTTCAAAGTTTACAACGATACCTCATAAGGTCATATTCTGTTATACATTAACTTTAGTCTAAATATTTAACATTTGATAAATTACATATCTTTCTTAAATTAAACTTTTATAATAACATTTCTGTTTTAATATAATTTACATATACTTACTGGCCATTTACTGGTCTTAGATTAATAAAGTTTCTTGCGAAATTGCTACAGTTTACATTTGAGTGTCTCTGACAGTGAGATGTTTTCATAGCCAAGATTAGCCATGATGGTTTTTTGGGTGTATTTCTTTTAAATTACATTTTGAATTCAGCCTGATGGGCTTCACTTAGTTATCATATTTGTTTGTGTTTTAACTACTATTCAACATACATTTTCATTACAGATATTTTAAAATATAATAATTAGGCTTATGGACTGCAGGTTCCCTTCAGCCATATCCTCTTCATAACATTGAACCAAACTATTCTTTATAAGTTACTAGTTATTGTTAGTTCTAATATTGATTCCTTTCTTTTGTTACTACCTAGAGTGATAAACATCATCACTTCTTGCAAAATTATGAAAGTTAATTCCCCTTTCAACATAGGGTGTTTTATTCATTGTAGTCTTAATTTTAAAAACAAAACTTTATTTCTATTCTACTATCTCCTCCATACCATGTTAATACAAACTGTTTTTGTCTGGGCTTGCTCCCTGAATAACATTACATGCTTCTTTTATATTTATTTGGAATATTATTTTTAATTATTTTTAGTTATATAAATGTGTACAAGATCACTCCAATCATTGATTGTTTATCAATGTTTTATAAAGTGTTTTCTTACTTATATTACATTTTTATTGCTTAAAATACACTTTCACTATTTTTAGGGTACTTACACTTTCACTATTACACGTCACTTTGGTTCAATGTTTGTATTGAGTGTTATTTGATGGGTAATCCCTATACTTTCTCCTATTATTTCTCACTATTTCTTTCTAGCATAATATTTATTATTAATAATATTAGGTTAGTTATTTTTTGTTAAATCTAACCTTTCTAACTGTGTTAGTGTACTTTTTCTACACTACGTTACTTTACAATCGTATTGTCTTTAAAATGGGTATATAAGTTAATTCAATTATAACAATAATATTTTGTTTCATCAAGAAATAATTATTTGGGGTTTATTTACAGTATTCTATCCTTGAGTCTACTATTTTTCCCCTTTATATGTGTGTTAGTTTCCCCTTGGGTTTAACCTGCCTCCTCTTCATTCTTCCTCTTCTTCGTCTTCTTCAATAGTCTTCATCTTGGTTCGGTTCTCCTCTTCTCATCTGGTTCGATTTCTGTCTATTCGTAGGGATCTGTTCTCTTCCTTTGATTCTTCTTTAGTTCTGGGTTCATATCTTCCTTTGTTAGTTCATAATTGTTTGGTCCATCACCTTTTTTCTTGAGTATGGTTCGTGGTTCCCTTCTTTGTGTTTATGTTGTTGGGTCAATCACTTGGGTTGGGTAATATCGTCGTGTCATAATATTAATATTTTATTCATTTTTAAACATTTTATTTTATATGAAGTATTTTTATGTTAAGAATTATCTTTTTTATCACTGGTACGGGATTTGGCTTATTTGTGTCGTAACATAATGCCTCTCCTCTAAAATTTTGATAAAACACTAGCATAGTTTTTTATGAAATTATCAGTTATAGATAACCTTTTTCCCTTTCTTTCTTGTTTGTTTCTCCATTCTTCATTTCTCTTCTTACTTAATTCATTCCCTTTTATTTGGATCTGTTATTATTTATTTCCATTGGTGCATTTTCCCTCATACACAATTTTTTCCCTAACTTTTATAGTAGCTGGTTTCTCCCATTACTACTCATTTTTCTGAGACCAGAGGCATATCATCTCTGCTCAGTTTATTTGGATTGCTGGACTTTTCAACAGTCAATCTTAATTACCTTCTTTGTCAACTTGTGACTTAAATCAGTAATAATAATAATATATAATAATATACTTTGGGATTGTCCACCTTGTGGTTTGTTTTTAGATCAATTTGGCCCTTTACTCATTCTTCCTTCCGCTATACCTTAACTATATACTATCATCTACTCATACACTTGATTGTTTTTATATTTATTCATATGTTAATTTCATCATATTATTTTTCATTATTTTGTTTTCAATGCTCGTTGTGATCATTTTGATTGTCTTAGACATTTTTTATTCTTTTCTTAGTCATTCAGCAAGATTCTGCTTTAGCCATATCTGTATATTTGTTTTATATACAATTTCTCTCTCCTCCTTGTACCAGTTAAAATTTTATTATTTTTTTTTCTAGAATCCTTTTGATTCAGTATAATTTCAGGTATTTATCTCAGTAATTTGAGCTTGATTTTATTTTTTGGTTTATTTCATTCTGCATTAAATATCATTTTTGATAATTCTTTGGTAAGTTAATTGTCTTACCTTAAAGGAATGTTTGTAGCGTATTCCTTTTTAGTTATTTTTTGTTTAATTATAATAGTAAGTTTGTGATTCTTACATTTGTATTATATAGGAATGTGTGTAACTTATTCCTTTGTATCTCACTTTTTTACTTCATACTTCATATCTCAATCTTTTATTAAACTGTAAATTGATTTAAATTGAAAGGAATTTGTGTAACTGTTTCCTTTGTTTTTTTTTCATTATTATATTAATTCTTTTTATTATTCCGCATATATCATCTAAATAAGGTAGTAAGCTGCTCTTACAATCTTTTTTTGAATTTGGAAATATGTTTCATTTCACAATGGTTTTATTCTTCTTCGTAAAACCTTTTTATCGAAGTTTGGTTATAAACTCCCTTTATTTTTCTTGTATTGATATTGCTTATCTGGTAAGTATTATTACCATTATCTTTTGTGATGATATACGGTCTATTATGATATACATAATTGTTCTATTCATATTGCTATACACTGGACTTTGTTAGTTATACTTTGGTAAGTTGACTTCTCCTTTTCTTTCCTTTATTATTGCCTTCTTCTTTTGTTCGACACTTTGTTATTCTGCACCTCTTCTCCTTCAAGTGTTTGATAGTCACACTTATTCTGGATAATATTATTAAATTTATGTCATCACCACCTTACCACATGTTGGGGCCATACCCTCTCTCCATAGCTGAAATCATCTTCTACATTACTTTCATTTCTGTGGTTATCATTTGGTTCTTGGCTGGTTTCTGCCCTTATGTTGTTTACCTGAGCTGTCCGGGGTCCTTCGTCATTACTCGTCGTATCATGCAGTATTGAAAAACCCGGATTCTCATGGACTGTTACCCAATTCCCGCTATTATTTTGGTTGGTGTTGGGTTCCTGTCGGTGGTTATTTTCATTCCGAGGTGGTTCATCGTTCCTACTCTCTGCTGGTGGATTATTATTGTTATTCGATACGTGGTAACAGCAGTTTGGATGCCAGTTCGGGCTATATCTTCTTTGGTTATTCTGCCTTTGCCCGCGGATGAAGTTTACCCGACGTCTGTCGTTGCTTCTATTCTGATTACCCCCGGGTCCCCGGTTGTACTGGTAACTGGGATTGTACCAGTTGCCGTAGTAGTTATGGTCGTTGGGGTGACCATTTGTGCGTTGTTCCGGTCCAGCTCCTCTGTAATTATCATTTGGTCGATTATTATTTGGGACTCTTCTGTCGTTATCTGGGTTCCCTTGACGATGGTTTTGTTGACCTCGGTTATTTGGCTGATTATTCGGATAATAATTCTGGGTATTTCTATTAAAAGGCTGTTCTTCATTGTTATTATTGTTTCGGCCCCAGTTATTCCGATTATTGTTTTGTGGATGATTGTATGGTACATTAAAATTAGTCGTATTATTATGTTCATTCCATTTGTTGTACCTTTGGTTCGTGATCCTGTTTTTTCGATACTGGCTATCATTCTCCAGGTCCTCCGATAGACTAACCATTCCTTGAATTGTTTTTATTTGTCCTTGCCTTCTGGCCTTCTGTATGGCTTCTTCGTAATGATAACCCAGCTGTATTACCAAAGACTCCTCGGGTATCTTGGGTTCCAAATTTCTGGCTAAACATACTTTTCCCAAAAAGTAGGACGTTAAAGTGTGTCCTCCTTGTGACTCGTGTCTTCCATTACGGATATCATTGCGGACCACATTCTGTGTGGACTCGGACCAATATTTCTCCCGGAATTGTTTCTTAAACTCTTGTGTGTCATTGATCTCGGGTCGAGTGGCCGTCCACCAGTTGTCATGGGTGTCTCGGAACATTTCATCGATCATACTTCTCACACTGGACCACCTGGTTTCTCTATTCTTCTCTATCAGCTCTTCTACCCGTTTGAGGAATTCTATCGGGTTCCTCCGGTAGCTGCGGAAATTAATTATTTCTCGATTTTCACTGGTTATGAACTGTGTGTGATTATAAGGTTTCTCTCTTAATGCATCTAATTCTTCCTGCATTTGTTTCGTATACTGATCCCCTGGATTTTCTCTCTGTTTTCTCTGGTCAGTCTGTCTAATTTATTGATGATGGTGTATACTTTCTCCACACAATTATTTACATCTTTTTGCATCTCTTGGTGCCTCTCCTCCAGTTCCTTGATCACCTCCTGTTTCTTCTTCTGGCATCCTTCGGTAAGGACTTGGTAGAATTCGGTCGCTCTCAATTTACTTTCCTCCTCGGCATCGATGATTTTATAGTTCATTTCTTCTCGGACTTGTAACAAGGCTTCGTTGGTCTCCGCTACCGTTTGCCTGGTCTCCTCTCGATATTCGACCAGCTGTTGCTTCCATTCCTCCTTGGTTTTCTCACTTTCTTCCTCTATCTTCCGTTGGAGAATATCATGATTATTTTCCATCTTTTTATTTACTATTTCCAGATCCTTCTTGATCTGTTTCTTCAACTCTTCGCTCTTCTTTTCCAATGCCTCCTGACTTCTCTTCAGGTCTTCATGGTTGCTCTCTATTTTGTTATTCAGAAATTCTATGCTCTCCTTCATTTGCTTCTTCAATTCTTCACTGTTTTGGTCCAGTTTTTCCAGTTTTTTATTCAAATCTTCCTGGTTCCTATTCATTTGTCCAAACTGTTCCATCATCATTCTCATCAAACTGTCTAGTTTCGTTTCTTCTGTTGGTTTGACTGGTTGTTTGTTTACCATTATTTCTGCTTCTATTTCTGGTTCTGGTGGATTTGGATTTTCCAGTTGGTCCTCCTGTGGGTTCTCTTCCAGCAATTCTCCAGTCGTTTCCTCAATTTCTACTTCCTCAACTTCCTCCATTTCTTCTTGGTTTAATGCTTCCTTCCCTTTGCGCCTCGTGACCATACCGTGTCTATTCATAACCGCCGCTAGTTATTCCTTCTAGCCTCACGTTGCTGGTCGCCAATATGTAACGAGTAAACTTGGGTACTTCCTTTATTCTTAAAGCCCCGCGTTGGGTTCGTCAATATGTAACAATCAACTGAGGTCGTACCTGTTAAAATGTGTCACACTTGTTTATTTTGTGTATTAGTGTGAATGTAGTGCGTTTGCCTCACACCGGTCGTTACATAAATCGACGTCACTACTGGAGTCTGTAGCGTTGTCAAACTTACCAGTACAACCTACCTGTTAATTCATAGGGGTTGTGAATCCCGGGTGGCGCCAAATTGTTTCTATTAAAACAATTAAAATAGTTAAATTATAAGATGATACGTGTTATTAGCATGGGCAGCTGGAGCGTTCGAATGGTTCCCGCCGCTATACAGGTTGCCGTCTCGACCACTCGTGATGAGCGCTAGTTGGTTATTGAATAAAACTTGCTAACACACATATACTCTACAACGTCCTATGAAATAAAAAGATAGTAATACTCTGTACTGTGGTTTTAATACAAATTCGGTCATTAATTAATATGACAAATGGATTATAAAAGTTTTGATAACAAATAGCTCCGGTTTATAACATGAAACACAAATATCTCAGAGTTGGCAAAATTGATTTTACAACACTTTTCGTTGCCGAGATGGCTACAGTTACGTACAATATATTTCTATGTTTAAAATCTGGGGTTCTTTGGATTATGAAATAAGACATACACGTTGGTTACATTAAAAAAGTACACTACCATACCTTATACGTACTTAGAAAGTATAATGTGTTTTTACAAATTGTTCGGTAGTGTGGGGTTACAAAATGGTACTCTTAATCGAGGTCATATTTTGATTAATAAAATGTTTTAATGTAAGTAAATTATGCATTAACACATTTGAAAGAAAGTAATATTTGTTCAATAGTGAGAAATTTTATCATTTGGAAAATATTTAAGGTAATTTGGTTTTTTGGGATTAAGGAATTTATTCGATACTTATCAGTTCAGATAGCGTTGATGTGTTGTCATCTAGGGTAGTGGATATTCTTCAAATTTGGGCTGGTTTTAAGCTTCGAACATCTTTTTCAATCTTGTCTTGGATTTTTGTTAATTAATTTATTCAATTTGGTTCCAGGACATCGTTAATTCTTGGTAGGTCGACATCTATTCGTCTTTGGTCATCTTGGTTAACTCCCGAAACTTTTCGTAACTATTTAAATTAAAATTTCAATCATTCCAATTTTGCGTGCCGCTTACCCACGCGTCGTTTTTTTCAAGTCTATTAAATTTAACGGAAAACTAGCCTTCAACGGCTCGTTACTATGGTAACAGCAATCCTGGGATTGGTTAAATACTCTTTCAAAAGCATTGTTAAGAGATTTGAATTTTTATTCAAATTTATTAAGTATTTTCTTAATGGTTTTATTCCTTTATAGTTCCTTTGGGGTAATAAATGATATCACTATTATCTTTCTTTCCTTTCAAAGTTTACAACGATACCTCATAAGGTCATATTCTGTTATACATTAACTTTAGTCTAAATATTTGACATTTGATAAATTACATATCTTTCTTAAATTAAACTTTTATAATAACATTTCTGTTTTAATATAATTTACATATACTTACTGGCCATTTACTGGTCTTAGATTAATAAAGTTTCTTGCGAAATTGCTACAGTTTACATTTGAGTGTCTCTGACAGTTAGATGTTTTCATAGCCAAGATTAGCCATGATGGTTTTTTGGGTGTATTTCTTTTAAATTACATTTTGAATTCAGCCTGATGGGCTTCACTTAGTTATCATATTTGTTTGTGTTTTAACTACTATTCAACATACATTTTCAATACACATATTTTAAAATATAATAATTAGGCTTATGGACTGCAGGTTCCCTTCAGCCATATCCTCTTCATAACACTGAACCAAACTATTCTTTATAAGTTACTAGTTATTGTTAGTTCTAATATTGATTCCTTTCTTTTGTTACTACCTAGAGTGATAAACATCATCACTTCTTGCAAAATTATGATTGTTAATTCCCCTTTCAACATGGGGTGTTTTATTCATTGTAGTCTTAATTTTAAAAACAAAACTTTATTTCTATTCTACTATCTCCTCCATACCATGTTAATACAAACTGTTTTTGTCTGGGCTTTCTCCCTGAATAACATTACATGCTCCTTTATATTTATTTGGAATATTATTTTTAATTATTTTTAGTTATATAAATGTGTACAAGATCACTCCAATCATTGATTGTTTATCAATGTTTTATAAAGTGTTTTCTTACTTATCATTACATTTTTATTGCTTAACATACACTTTCACTATTTTTAGGGTACTTACACTTTCACTATTATACGTCACTTTGGTTCACTGTTTGTATTGAGTGTTTTTTGATGGGTAATCCCTATACTTTCTCCTATTATTTCTCACTATTTCTTTCTAGCATAATATTTATTATTAATAATATTAGGTTAGTTATTTTTTGTTAAATCTAACCTTTCTAACTGTGTTAGTGTACTTTTTCTACACTACGTTACTTTACAATCGCATTGTCTTTAAAATGGGTATATAAGTTAATTCAATTATAACAATAATATTTTGTTTCATCAAGAAATAATTATTTGGGGTTTATTTACAGTATTCTATCCTTGAGTCTACTATTTTTCCCCTTTATATGTGTGTTAGTTTCCCCTTGGGTTTAACCTGTCTCCTCTTCATTCTTCCTCTTCTTCATCTTCTTCAATAGTCTTCATCTTGGTTCGGTTCTCCTCTTCTCATCTGGTTCGATTTCTGTCTATTCGTAGGGATCTGTTCTCTTCCTTTGATTCTTCTTTAGTTCTGGGTTCATATCTTCCTTTGTTAGTTCATAATTGTTTGGTCCATCACCTTTTTTCTTGAGTATGGTTCGTGGTTCCCTTCTTTGTGTTTATGTTGTTGGGTCAATCACTTGGGTTGGGTAATATCGTCGTGTCATAATATTAATATTTTATTCATTTTTAAACATTTTATTTTATATGAAGTATTTTTATGTTAAGAATTATCTTTTTTATCACTGGTACGGGATTTGGCTTATTTGTGTCGTAACATAATGCCTCTCCTCTAAAATTTTGATAAAACACTAGCATAGTTTTTTATGAAATTATCAGTTATAGATAACCTTTTTCCCTTTCTTTCTTGTTTGTTTCTCCATTCTTCATTTCTCTTCTTACTTAATTCATTCCCTTTTATTTGGATCTGTTATTATTTATTTCCATTGTTGCATTTTCCCTCATACACAATTTTTTCCCTAACTTTTATAGTAGCTGGTTTCTCCCATTACTACTCATTTTTCTGAGACCAGAGGCATATCATCTCTGCTCAGTTTATTTGGATTGCTGGACTTTTCAACAGTCAATCTTAAATACCTTCTTTGTCAACTTGTGACTTAAATCAGTAATAATAATAATATATAATAATATACTTTGGGATTGTCCACCTTGTGGTTTGTTTTTAGATCAATTTACTCATTCTTCCTTCCGCTATACCTTAACTATATACTATCATCTACTCATACACTTGATTGTTTTTATATTTATTCATATGTTAATTTCATCATATCATTATTTTTCATTATTTTGTTTTCAATGCTCGTTGTGATCATTTTGATTGTCTTAGACATTTTTTATTCTTTTCTTAGTCATTCAGCAAGATTCTGCTTTAGCCATATCTGTATATTTGTTTTATATACAATTTCTCTCTCCTCCTTGTACCAGTTAAATTTTTTTTATTTTTTTCTAGAATCCTTTTGATTCAGTATAATTTCAGGTATTTATCTCAGTAATTTGAGCTTGATTTTATTTTTTGGTTTATTTCATTCTGCATTAAATATCATTTTTGATAATTCTTTGGTAAGTTAATTGTCTTACCTTAAAGGAATGTTTGTAGCGTATTCCTTTTTAGTTATTTTTTGTTTAATTATAATAGTAAGTTTGTGATTCTTACATTTGTATTACTGTATATAGGAATGTGTGTAACTTATTCCTTTGTATCTCACTTTTTTACTTCATACTTCATATCTCAATCTTTTATTAGACTGTAAATTGATTTAAATTGAAAGGAATTTGTGTAACTGTTTCCTTTGTTTTTTTTCATTATTATATTAATTCTTTTTATTATTCCGCATATATCATCTAAATAAGGTAGTAAGCTGCTCTTACAATCTTTTTTTTGAATTTGGAAATATGTTTCATTTCACAATGGTTTTATTCTTCTTCGTAAAACCTTTTTATCGAAGTTTTGTTATAAACTCCCTTTATTTTTCTTGTATTGATATTGCTTATCTGGTAAGTATTATTACCATTATCTTTTGTGATGATATACGGTCTATTATGATATACATAATTGTTCTATTCATATTGCTATACACTGGACTTTGTTAGTTATACTTTGGTAAGTTGACTTCTCCTTTTCTTTCCTTTATTATTGCCTTCTTCTTTTGTTCGACACTTTGTTATTCTGCACCTCTTCTCCTTCAAGTGTTTGATAGTCACACTTATTCTGGATAATATTATTAAATTTATGTCATCACCACCTTACCACATGTTGGGGCCATACCCTCTCTCCATAGCTGAAATCGTCTTCTACATTACTTTCATTTCTGTGGTTATCATTTGGTTCTTGGCTGGTTTCTGCCCTTATGTTGTTTACCTGAGCTGTCCGGGGTCCTTCGTCATTACTCGTCGTATCATGCAGTATTGAAAAACCCGGATTCTCATGGACTGTTACCCAATTCCCGCTATTATTTTGGTTGGTGTTGGGTTCCTGTCGGTGGTTATTTTCATTCCGAGGTGGTTCATCGTTCCTACTCTCTGCTGGTGGATTATTATTGTTATTCGATACGTGGTAACAGCAGTTTGGACGCCAGTTCGGGCTATATCTTCTTTGGTTATTCTGCCTTTGCCCGCGGATGAAGTTTACCCGACGTCTGTCGTCGCTTCTATTCTGATTACCCCCAGGTCCCCGGTTGTACTGGTAACTGGGATTGTACCAGTTGCCGTAGTAGTTATGGTCGTTGGGGTGACCATTTGTGCGTTGTTCCGGTCCAGCTCCTCTGTAATTATCATTTGGTCGATTATTATTTGGGACTCTTCTGTCGTTATCTGGGTTCCCTTGATGATGGTTTTGTTGACCTCGGTTATTTGGCTGATTATTCGGATAATAATTCTGGGTATTTCTATTAAAAGGCTGTTCTTCATTGTTATTATTGTTTCGGCCCCAGTTATTCCAGTTATTGTTTTGTGGATGATTGTATGGTACATTAAAATTAGTCGTATTATTATGTTCATTCCATTTGTTGTACCTTTGGTTCGTGATCCTGTTTTTTCGATACTGGCTATCATTCTCCAGGTCCTCCGATAGACTAACAACAAACAGTTAGATGTTTTCATAGCCAAGATTAGCCATGATGGTTTTTTGGGTGTATTTATTTTAAATTACATTTTGAATTCAGCCTGATGGGCTTCACTTAGTTATCATATTTGTTTGTGTTTTAACTGCTATTCAACATACATTTTCATTACATACATTTTAAAATATAATAATTAGGCTTATGGACTGCAGGTTCCCTTCAGCCATATCCTCTTCATAACATTGAACCAAACTATTCTTTATAAGTTACTAGTTATTGTTAGTTCTAATATTGATTCCTTTCTTTTGTTACTACCTAGAGTGATAAACATCATCACTTCTTGCAAAATTATGAAAGTTAATTCCCCTTTCAACATGGGGTGTTTTATTCATTGTAGTCTTAATTTTAAAAACAAAACTTTATTTCTATTCTACTATCTCCTCCATACCATGTTGTATAAAAACGTACTTATTTATACATTTAATTCACTTGTTGTACTTACCATTACGCCTAAGGGTCCCCCCAGAGTTCTATAAGCGAGATCAGAAACAGTGTGAGGTTACGAAATAAATACGAATACACATTTTGAATGAAGAGAATTTATGATTTTAATTATTCAGAATTATTTAAAATGTTGTTCCAAAATTTTTCTCATTGTTTTATAGATTCGACTACAGTTGTCTTTGTTCGGTTTATCAGCTACTACATATTAACTTATACTAACATCTTACCTTACTGATCACATTTTAATACATATATATATACAGACAGAGCCCAGCCTGCAATTTTTTACACCCTCACAAACACACAGAAAATTTATTTATCCCTTAAACATTTTTAATAATATCTCCCCCCCTATCGGCAATGTGGTTTTCAGTTGGTCATTATCACTCCCTTTTCCCTTTTAAAAGTTTTTGTTGTTAGTGTCCGAAAAAATCGATCTACGTGTTCTCCGTTTTATTCCGACCGCGGTCACATGAGTCTCACTGTTATATTAGTTAAAAAAAACAATTTTGTTTCTGAGCCCGGTTTGTCGGGCGGCCTGCGCCGGCGAGAGTCGACAAAAGACTGCCAGCGTCTCTCAGTTCCCCACTCCTGGAGCATTTTAGTCAAGACGACGGACACCAATGCCTTACAGTTAGTCGTCGCAGTTTCGTCCTATGCGGTGTATGTAAGTTTTTGGGTTAACATGGTACATGATCTTATCTAGGCATTGGCGGACGTCCTTAAAGTAGGTGGGACTTAAACAGCATTTCCGTAAGGTCTTGGAGAAGGCGATGAATATTATCCTCTCTAGCCGTCTTGGTTTTTTACCATCGCTTGGGTTGGCGCCCATGCTCGAGTAGTGGCGTGTGTGCACTGCTACACAAGTACAGAGTTCTGCGAATTTTTAGGGTGGCGCGAATTCTCTGCCGCATTCCTCGACAACAACTGCGCCTTACTGCTTTGTTTCAAACTGTTTCTTTCACAATGGAAATAACGTTGCCATGCGTTCTGTTGTACTGGAATGAATCTGGTTGCACAATAATTTTCACAACTTTTAGACAAACCCGCCCAAAAATGAAATAAATAAAAAATATAATTATCCCATACTATGGAAAATAAAAACACCCAAAAATGACCCGCTACAATACCCCCTCGATGGGAATTCTGCTGTCCACAACAGAAGAAATCTCATCGATAAACCCCGAAGAGGACCGGTGAGGAACTAGTGGCAACAACCCCCTTGTTCTTAACCTGCATGGGTACACGACCCCCCTGGCTCAGCGACTATGGACTCATCTGAACAAGATCACTGGACTTCTCTGTAAGAGATCCCAACACCGAGAAATCGAACAGACTCGTACCACGGCGCACCTCGCCTTTTAACATGCTACCCCCAAAATCCTCAATTCCTGGCTAAAATTATTCCAGCTCCTCCGCCGATATGTTTCCCCTTTTTGCAAGCTGGGCTGCCTTTAGCAGATACTGGGCTCACACACACTCACATTACATATTACACTTTGACAAATTGTAAAATTGAAAATTATAAAATTCCTTAAGATTGACAAAAAATTCAAAAAAAATTCAAAATTCAAAGTAATATTTTATCAAAAAAAATTCTCTTCCTTGTGTTTCTAATTTTTGTTTCAAATGACTTAACCTAGACATTTCTACTACTTGAACAAATCCTTAACCTAACATGAGAACCACTTATAGTCTACCAATACAATGCAATACAATAAAATAAACATGGTTAATGCACACATAATAAAATAATCATTATCTAAAATATTCATTCGCTGGCAGGCCAAAAATCAAGTTTTTTTTTTTTTTTTTCAAAAAAATTAAAATTTTCAAAAATTTTAAAATTCAAAAAAAATTTAAATTTATTTAAATGTTTTCTTCATATGTAAAATTATTTAAAATTTGGTTACAATTAATTAAACAAACAAATTGAATCGACTTCCTACTATACAAGCTTAGTAGGTGTATGACCTCATCAGCTGATCGAAACTAGGTCAAGTCCAAAACCCTTGACCTACATATGTTATGTATACTTTCTGCACCTACATTAAGCATCTGTAACAATCTAACTCAAAGCACAAAACATAATAAAATAAAATATTTAAAATGAACAAAATATTAATATAAATAATAAACAAATTGACATTTAAATTATTATGAAAATTAAATTATGAAAATAAACACCTTAATTTTATATTATTCTCAAATTTTATCACAATTCTGTCACTGGCTTTACAAAAGGAAAATTTTATATCTTTATCATAAATCACTCTCTCTATTTGACAATCTTACTTTATTCTACTGTGGGTGATTTGAACTATTTATTCTCATTGACTGTACTACTAGATCTGTATACATATATAACCTTTATTCCCCTGACTCTACTATTAACTTTTACTATATGACACCCATATCTATCAAAATATCTATCAAAACACTCTAAATTCAATTTACCTCTGGCACCGCTCATCTTTGTACTAGGATTTGTGTTCCCTACCTGGCTATAACCATACGAGCCAATGCCCCTCCAAAATATCGGCAAACACTCACGCGAACTACTCTATTCTCGCCACAACGCCGCACGTTGCTCACACCTTACCACCTCACCCTTACTACAAAATATCATCAACAAATATGTTTATATCTCATTCACATTACTCATCGCTACATATACTCACTACTACTGTGTCAACATCAATACTTCTCAAAATACTATAACATATATGAACTCAAAACAACATTACCTTATCTTCCTCTCTACTATTTCAACTTTAACTCTAACTTTAATTTGGACAGATCTTTATGTCCCCTAAAACATTCATCACCCCAAAAACTCTCTTTTATTAACTTGCATAAATTAACTTTGTTTCTCATTTTCTCAAGTTACTTTTTATCATTATTTTAAAACATCTGTAATACATTGCAAACATTACATTGAACATTAATAACTTGGAACCTTTAGAACCAATATACCAGTGACATCTTATTGCTGATCAGCTGATCTCCTAATACAATTAAAACACATCTCATAATTGAACAACTTATATGAAACATATATATTTATTTATCCATCTTCACTTCTATTATGTTAATTGCCTGCCAGGCGTTTAATTATTGGCTTAATTTAAAGCATACACATATCATGAAAACACATATTCTTATCAATGCCTATACCTAACATACAACAATAAAATAATACATTTAAAATCCTAGCATGTAATGAACACCTTATATTACATATCTGATCAGCTAGTTAATTGAACAGAGCATAAGCAGTTTTATTGGATCCAACTTTGGAAAAAAAAATGTTATGTTATTAAAATTTACCTTCGTGACTCCTTTGCGTCACCTCCCAGCCACACACTATTTCAAATTATGTAAGACTGTGGCGCCTTTTCGCTTCCACAAAGACTGTATATTTTGGAGCAGGGTTTTACCTCTCCGTGTCTCGGCTTCCGCTATTAAGTTTTAAACGTGGCGAACATCAACATGTTCTTGTTAATATTATACACCCTTAAGACGGATCTACCACCTGTCTTGCTACCCCAAAGCGGGCAGAGTGGCAGCCGCTGTTCCATAGTTCCGGGAGATTTCCCCTAAGTTCTCCCCCCATTGAATTTCAAATATATACCAATTTCAAGTCAGCTATGGTCAAGGGACTTGATATGACCATAGCTGGCCGCTAGCCAAAACCACGGTTAGTGCTGGTAAGACAGTAACCGCCCGAAAAGTCGGGGAAATCTAAACTTTAATTTGACTGCCTGTTATATCCATTACTAATATGTGCGACACGGTCGTTTAGAAGTGTGTAAATTTTATTTTACACGAATAAGGTGTGCCGCACATTTTCGCCATTTTCGCCTCCGATGGAGGTAACACTCCCTGTTACCCCCAACCCATTTCACTATATACAGGAGCACAGGCCACCCCCGCAATAGCCACTTAATAGCTAACTAATTAATTAACAATTGAACTAAACTTTCTACATACGCAGTTCAACACTCCATTGTTTTATCACTTCATTGAGCACCAATCAACCCCCCCAAAATATCCCCAATGCTTGTATTGACAACACTTTTTAAAAGTTTTCACATAGACACTTCTGCAAGTCCAATCTTTCACTTTTCACTAACATTTTCTTTCTGACAAAATAATAAGTACCACAATGAATCATCTTATACAGTTACATCAAAATAAAATACATTTGCGTTGTTTTCTGAGGGAAAACAATTATTTGAAAATTTAAGTATTCAAATTCCAAATTTTTGGTTGTTTCATTTTACAATTTCTAAAATAAAACTAAAATATTTCGTGAAAAGAGGAAAGAAAAAAAATATATATATATATATACTACCTTTCCACGAAACTATGGGTCCCCCTCCCCGTTCAAAGTGTTGTGAGTTTTCTAATTTTAACCAATTTTGGTGGAGCCGGACCATCGTTGCGTTCACCGCCCAAAGGAAGATCCTCCAACCATGGCCCGTCCCCGAGTTCCGAATTCCACGGCCAGGACTGGTAAGATCATGACCGCCCGAAAATGGGGGAGACTCCCTTCTGTAAACATATATAATTAACATTGCTATATTACATTAAATTAAATTACATTAAAGTAACCCAATTACATTTAATCTTGGTAAAAATCTACATACCCTACATCTTGATAAAATTATAAACACTACATTTTAATTTCAACTGAACTGTTATTAATTAACCATCAATTATTTATCATTTGATTCTATGCAATTCAAATTTCTTATTAACCTTCCTGTTACATTATATTTCATCTCTGATTACTTTTCTACTATGAATTTTCTATCTAACGCTTCACATTTTAATCATTGCCTACCCTGGGTGACCCCTGTATTCTCTATGCTTTCAACCGAATAGACATTTTAATATTACTCCCTTTCTTACTAACAACCACTATGAACCACTTATGACACCAATCTCTCATTTATAAATACCTTTCACTAATTCCACTTACCTCTGGCACCGCTCATCGTTGTACTAGGATGTGTGTTCCCTACCTGGCTATACCCATACGAGCCAATGCCCCTCCAAAATATCGGCAAACACTCACGCGAACTACTCTATTCCCGCCACAACGCCGAACGCTGGTCTCTCGCCACGCCGCACGTTGCTCACACCTTACCACCTCATCCTTACTACAAAATATCATCAACAAATATGTTTAAATCTCATTCACATTACGCCTCGCTACATATACTCTCTACCACTGTGTCCCTAAATATCTAACACTATCTCTGTGTGTTACCTGTATTTCAAATTCTTATTCTCTTTCACTCCCATTAACTTTAATTCTACTTAACTCATCTGTCTTATTTCATTATCACCCAAAATCTATTTTCCACATTTTACCTTGATATAACACTAGAAAATTCATCACTTCTCTCCTTACAATAATATACCTCCATTTGAACGTATTACTTGTTTAGTCATCTACCAATCATCATAGAATCTTAATTTCATAAAATCATTTAACTTCATTCTCAAACTTTCTTTTATACGACCTTAATTAAGTAATTATTTTTCAATTATTTAACAGTTCACAATTATTTTCATCGCTTATTTAGTCTGTGAAATTATATAATTATTATTAATTTATACTGGTTAATTGCAAATTCAATTTAATTGATAATTAATGTTATCACTTTCTACTGTACCTACACATTGTTTACATAACCTATAGTACATTATCATGTAGTACACAAATACACTTAACATAATGACAGTAACACATAAAAAAAATATACAGTCCAATTTATTATCATTACCCACAAATCGTTCCATAAGACAATGCACTTCAAAACCATCTTATTCATATCATTAAATGTTCATGAACAATAAATAATAAACAATTACCCCATATCGTCAAATAATAGTCTAATCTTATGACTATACCAGTCATTTACCATTACATACATAATCTCATGATTATAAACATAATGATTACCTGTCTTGTCATATTCTTCTACAATATCGTTTGAATTAATATGATTATTCCATATTATTCCCTCATATACCTGGTCACGCTCGAGTATGGTCCTGTCACCGTTATTATATTCTGTTAAAATCAGGTGAGTTATATTATCATCCTCTACTGCTATCTCAGTTTCACTATACGGTAAGTACTCATTCTTTTTATTATTTCTCTCTACGTCTAACTTTTCTACGAATTCTTCATAATTTCTCTTTACTTTAAAAATCTCTAGTTCTCTCTTTCTCTCTCTCTCAAAACATTGCTCACCATCATACCAAACTACACACTCTCTCTCAAAATATGCAGGGGACATTAATTCATCATTTTGGCACCACCTATGAAGTGCACAAAAAACCAAGGGAAATTTATCTATAGACCTATACTTTTCCAAATACTCACGTGAAGCTATTTCTTCACCCCCCACTACAACATTACGGGAAAAATCTACCCCCTGCATCCACTCTACCTGTAAATTCTTTCTACTTTCTCTCTCTAATTCATCACACACAACCATCTTATCAATTTCTACTCTTTCTACAATTACGTTATCACTCTCAACATCTACACCATCATTTTCTAACACCACATTTTTATTTGCATTATCATTGTTATTACTTGTCAACTCATTATTTAAATTATCATTTCCACTACTACTTACCCTGTCATCTTTGTTCGATTTTAATTTGCTTATTACTTTCTCATTTTCTAATTCTATTTCGCCTAACCGCGTCTCTATTTCACTTAATCTTTTATCATAAATACAGCCTTGTTCCTGAATTTCTTTTTTCACTTCATCAAATTGCACGTTAAGATTATTTTGGACATTTCTAATTTCGTTTTTCTGTTCGCTAAAAAGTGCTTGCATCATTTTAATTATTTCGTTATTATCTGCCATTTTAACTTTTGTTTAAATATTTCTATTTCTTTCAAAAAAATATGTTTTCGTATATTAAATATTACATATTCATATTATATTTAAAATTATTGTAAAATTTTTCTACCACGTATAGTTACAACATAACCTTATTTTACGTATTTTGTATTCTTTCGACACCCACTCTGTTTCTGAAATCTGGCTTATTTATATAATTATTTTATATAATGTCGTTGTTCGGGCCGCCATTTGTATAAAAACTTACTTATTTATACATTTAATTCACTTGTTGTACTTACCATTACGCCTAAGGGTCCCCCCAGAGTTCTATAAGCGGGATCAGAAACAGTGTGAGGTTACGAAATAAATACGAATACACATTTTGAATGAAGAGAATTTATGATTTTAATTATTCAGAATTATTTAAAATGTTGTTCCAAAATTTTTCTCATTGTTTTATAGATTCGACTACAGTTGTCTTTGTTCGGTTTATCAGCTACTACATATTAACTTATACTAACATCTTACCTTACTGATCACATTTTAATACATATATATACAGACAGAGCCCAGCCTGCAATTTTTTACACCCTCACAAACACACAGAAAATTTATTTATCCCTTAAACATTTTTAATAATATCTCCCCCCCTATCGGCAACGTGGTTTTCAGTTGGTCATTATCACTCCCTTTTCCCTTTTAAAAGTTTTTGTTGTTAGTGTCCGAAAAAATCGATCTACGTGTTCTCCGTTTTATTCCGACCGCGGTCACATGAGTCTCACTGTTATATTAGTTAAAAAAAACAATTTTGTTTCTGAGCCCGGTTTGTCGGGCGGCCTGCGCCGGCGAGAGTCGACAAAAGACTGCCAGCGTCTCTCAGTTCCCCACTCCTGGAGCATTTTAGTCAAGACGACGGACATCAATGCCTTACAGTTAGTCGTCGCAGTTTCGTCCTATGCGGTGTATGTAAGTTTTTGGGTTAACATGGTACATGATCTCATCTAGGCATTGGCGGACGTCCTTAAAGTGGGTGGGACTTAAACAGCATTTCCGTAAGGTCTTGGAGAAGGCGATGAATATTATCCTCTCTAGCCATCTTGGTTTTTTACCATCGCTTGGGTTGGCGCCCATGCTCGAGTAGTGGCGTGTGTGCACTGCCACACAAGTACAGAGTTCTGCGAATTTTTAGGGTGGCGCGAATTCTCTGCCGCATTCCTCGACAACAACTGCGCCTTACTGCTTTGTTTCAAACTGTTTCTTTCACAATGGAAATAACGTTGCCATGCGTTCTGTTGTACTGGAATGAATCTGGTTGCACAATAATTTTCACAACTTTTAGGCAAACCCGCCCAAAAATGAAATAAATAAAAAATATAATTATCCCATACTGTGGAAAATAAAAACACCCAAAAATGACCCGCTACAATGTTAATACAAACTGTTTTTGTCTGGGCTTTCTCCCTGAATAACATTACATGCTTCTTTTATATTTATTTGGAATATTATTTTTAATTATTTTTAGTTATATAAATGTGTACAAGATCACTCCAATCATTGTTTGTTTATCAATGTTTTATAAAGTGTTTTCTTCCTTATCATTACATTTTTATTGCTTAAAATACACTTTCACTGTTTTTAGGGTACTTACACGTCACTTTGGTTCACTGTTTGTATTGAGTGTTATTTGATGGGTAATCCCTATACTTTCTCCTATTATTTCTCACTATTTCTTTCTAGCATAATATTTATTATTAATAATATTAGGTTAGTTATTTTTTGTTAAATCTAACCTTTCTAACTGTGTTAGTGTACTTTTTCTACACTACGTTACTTTACAATCGTATTGTCTTTAAAATGGGTATATAAGTTAATTCAATTATAACAATAATATTTTGTTTCATCAAGAAATAATTATTTGGGGTTTATTTACAGTATTCTATCCTTGAGTCTACTATTTTTCCCCTTTATATGTGTGTTAGTTTCCCCTTGGGTTTAACCTGTCTCCTCTTCATTCTTCCTCTTCTTCGTCTTCTTCAATAGTCTTCATCTTGGTTCGGTTCTCCTCTTCTCATCTGGTTCGATTTCTGTCTATTCGTAGGGATCTGTTCTCTTCCTTTGATTCTTCTTTAGTTCTGGGTTCATATCTTCCTTTGTTAGTTCATAATTGTTTGGTCCATCACCTTTTTTCTTGAGTATGGTTCGTGGTTCCCTTCTTTGTGTTTATGTTGTTGGGTCAATCACTTGGGTGGGGTAATATCGTCGTGTCATAATATTAATATTTTATTCATTTTTAAACATTTTATTTTATATGAAGTATTTTTATGTTAAGAATTATCTTTTTTATCACTGGTACGGGATTTGGCTTATTTGTGTCGTAACATAATGCCTCTCCTCTAAAATTTTGATAAAACACTAGCATAGTTTTTTATGAAATTATCAGTTATAGATAACCTTTTTCCCTTTCTTTCTTGTTTGTTTCTCCATTCTTCATTTCTCTTCTTACTTAATTCATTCCCTTTTATTTGGATCTGTTATTATTTATTTCCATTGGTGCATTTTCCCTCATACACAATTTTTTCCCTAACTTTTATAGTAGCTGGTTTCTCCCATTACTACTCATTTTTCTGAGACCAGAGGCATATCATATCTGCTCAGTTTATTTGGATTGCTGGACTTTTCAACAGTCAATCTTAAATACCTTCTTTGTCAACTTGTGACTTAAATCAGTAATAATAATAATATATAATAATATACTTTGGGATTGTCCACCTTGTGGTTTGTTTTTAGATCAATTTACTCATTCTTCCTTCCGCTATACCTTAACTATATACTATCATCTACTCATACACTTGATTGTTTTTATATTTATTCATATGTTAATTTCATCATATCATTATTTTTCATTATTTTGTTTTCAATGCTCGTTGTGATCATTTTGATTGTCTTAGACATTTTTTATTCTTTTCTTAGTCATTCAGCAAGATTCTGCTTTAGCCATATCTGTATATTTGTTTTATATACAATTTCTCTCTCCTCCTTGTACCAGTTAAAATTTTATTATTTTTTTTCTAGAATCCTTTTGATTCAGTATAATTTCAGGTATTTATCTCAGTAATTTGAGCTTGATTTTATTTTTTGGTTTATTTCATTCTGCATTAAATATCATTTTTGATAATTCTTTGGTAAATTAATTGTCTTACCTTAAAGGAATGTTTGCAGCGTATTCCTTTTTAGTTATTTTTTGTTTAATTATAATAGTAAGTTTGTGATTCTTACATTTGTATTATATAGGAATGTGTGTAACTTATTCCTTTGTATCTCACTTTTTTACTTCATACTTCATATCTCAATCTTTTATTAGACTGTAAATTGATTTAAATTGAAAGGAATTTGTGTAACTGTTTCCTTTGTTTTTTTTTTCATTATTATATTAATTCTTTTTATTATTCCCCATATATCATCTAAATAAGGTAGTAAGCTGCTCTTACAATCTTTTTTTGAATTTGGAAATATGTTTCATTTCACAATGGTTTTATTCTTCTTCGTAAAACCTTTTTATCGAAGTTTGGTTATAAACTCCCTTTATTTTTCTTGTATTGATATTGCTTATCTGGTAAGTATTATTACCATTATCTTTTGTGATGATATACGGTCTATTATGATATACATAATTGTTCTATTCATATTGCTATACACTGGACTTTGTTAGTTATACTTTGGTAAGTTGACTTCTCCTTTTCTTTCCTTTATTATTGCCTTCTTCTTTTGTTCGACACTTTGTTATTCTGCACCTCTTCTCCTTCAAGTGTTTGATAGTCACACTTATTCTGGATAATTTATTAAATTTATGTCATCACCACCTTACCACATGTTGGGGCCATACCCTCTCTCCATAGCTGAAATCATCTTCTACATTACTTTCATTTCTGTGGTTATCATTTGGTTCTTGGCTGGTTTCTGCCCTTATGTTGTTTACCTGAGCTGTCCGGGGTCCTTCGTCATTACTCGTCGTATCATGCAGTATTGAAAAACCCGGATTCTCATGGACTGTTACCCAATTCCCGCTATTATTTTGGTTGGTGTTGGGTTCCTGTCGGTGGTTATTTTCATTCCGAGGTGGTTCATCGTTCCTACTCTCTGCTGGTGGATTATTATTGTTATTCGATACATGGTAACAGCAGTTTGGACGCCAGTTCGGGCTATATCTTCTTTGGTTATTCTGCCTTTGCCCGCGGATGAAGTTTACCCGACGTCTGTCGTCGCTTCTATTCTGATTACCCCCGGGTCCCCGGTTGTACTGGTAACTGGGATTGTACCAGTTGCCGTAGTAGTTATGGTCGTTGGGGTGATCATTTGTGCGTTGTTCCGGTCCAGCTCCTCTGTAATTATCATTTGGTCGATTATTATTTGGGACTCTTCTGTCGTTATCTGGGTTCCCTTGACGATGGTTTTGTTGACCTCGGTTATTTGGCTGATTATTCGGATAATAATTCTGGGTATTTCTATTAAAAGGCTGTTCTTCATTGTTATTATTGTTTCGGCCCCAGTTATTCCGGTTATTGTTTTGTGGATGATTGTATGGTACATTAAAATTAGTCGTATTATTATGTTCATTCCATTTGTTGTACCTTTGGTTCGTGATCCTGTTTTTTCGATACTGGCTATCATTCTCCAGGTCCTCCGATAGACTAACCATTTCCTTGAATTGTTTTTATTTGTCCTTGCCTTCTGGCCTTCTGTATGGCTTCTTCGTAATGATAACCCAGCTGTATTACCAAAGACTCCTCGGGTATCTTGGGTTCCAAATTTCTGGCTAAACATACTTTTCCCAAAAAGTAGGACGTTAAAGTGTGTCCTCCTTGTGACTCGTATCTTCCATTACTGATATCATTGCGGACCACATTCTGTGTGGACTCGGACCAATATTTCTCCCGGAATTGTTTCTTAAACTCTTGTGTGTCATTGATCTCGGGTCGAGTGGCCGTCCACCAGTTGTCATGGGTGTCTCGGAACATTTCATCGATCATACTTCTCACACTGGACCACCTGGTTTCTCTATTCTTCTCTATCAGCTCTTCTACCCGTTTGAGGAATTCTATCGGGTTCCTCCGGTAGCTGCGGAAATTAATTATTTCTCGATTTTCACTGGTTATGAACTGTGTGTGATTATAAGGTTTCTCTCTTAATGCATCTAATTCTTCCTGCATTTGTTTCTCCCGTATACTGATCCCCTGGATTTTCTCTCTGTTTTCTCTGGTCAGTCCGTCTAATTTATTGATGACGGTGTATACTTTCTCCACACGATTATTTACATCTTTTTGCATCTCTTGGTGCCTCTCCTCCAGTTCCTTGATCACCTCCTGTTTCTTCTTCTGGCATCCGTCGGTAAGGACTTGGTAGAATTCGGTCGCTCTCAATTTACTTTCCTCCTCGACATCGATGATTTTATAGTTCATTTCTTCTCGGACTTGTAACAAGGCTTCGTTGGTCTCCACTACCGTTTGCTTGGTCTCCTCTCGATATTCGACCAGTTGTTGCTTCCATTCCTCCTTGGTTTTCTCACTTTCTTCCTCGATCTTCCGTTGGAGAATATCATGATTATTTTCCATCTTTTTATTTACTATTTCCAGATCCTTCTTGATCTGTTTCTTCAACTCTTCGCTCTTCTTTTCCAATGCCTCCTGACTTCTCTTCAGGTCTTCATGGTTGCTCTCTATTTTGTTATTCAGAAATTCTATGCTCTCCTTCATTTGCTTCTTAAATTCTTCACTGTTTTGGTCCAGTTTTTCCAGTTTTTTATTCAAATCTTCCTGGTTCCTATTCATTTGTCCAAACTGTTCCATCATCATTCTCATCAAACTATCTAGTTTCGTTTCTTCTGTTGGTTTGACTGGTTGTTTGTTTACCATTATTTCTGCTTCTATTTCTGGTTCTGGTGGATTTGGATTTTCCAGTTGGTCCTCCTGTGGGTTCTCTTCCAGCAATTCTCCAGTCGTTTCCTCAATTTCTACTTCCTCAACTTCCTCCATTTCTTCTTGGTTTAATGCTTCCTTCCCTTTGCGCCTCGTAACCATACCGTGTCTATTCATAACTGCCGCTAGTTATTCCTTCTAGCCTTCTTGGTTGCTGGTCGCCAATATGTAACGAGTAAACTTGGGTACTTCCTTTATTCTTAAAGCCCCGCGTTGGGTTCGTCAATATGTAACAATCAACTGAGGTCGTACCTGTTAAAATGTGTCACACTTGTTTATTTTGTGTATTAGTGTGAATGTAGTGTGTTTGCCTCACACCGGTCGTTACATAAATCGTCGTCACTACTGGAGTCTGTAGCGTTGTCAAACTTACCAGTACAACCTACCTGTTAATTCATAGGGGTTGTGAATCCCGGGTGGCGCCAAATTGTTTCTATTAAAACAATTAAAATAGTTAAATTATAAGATGATACGTGTTATTAGCATGGGCAGCTGGAGCGTTTGAATGGTTCCCGCCGCTATACAGGTTGCCGTCTCGACCACTCGTGATGAGCGCTAGTTGGTTATCGAATAAAACTTGCTAACACACATATACTCTACAACGTCCTATGAAATAAAAAGATAGTAATACTCTGTACTGTGGTTTTAATACAAATTCGGTCATTAATTAATATGACAAATGGATTATAAAAGTTTTGATAACAAATAGCTCCGGAAATAACATGAAACACAAATATCTCAGAGTTGGCAAAATTGTTTTTACAACACTTTTCGTTGCCGAGATGGCTACAGTTACGTACAGTATATTTCTATGTTTAAAATCTGGGGTTCTTTGGATTATGAAATAAGACATAAACGTTGGTTACATTAAAAAAGTACACTACCATACCTTATACGTACTTAGAAAGTATAATGTGTTTTTACAAATTGTTCGGTAGTGTCGGGTTACAAAATGGTACTCTTAATCGAGGTCATATTTTGATTAATAAAATGTTTTTATGTAAGTAAATTATGCATTAACACCTTTGAAAGAAAGTAATATTTGTTCAATAGTGAGAAATTTTATCATTTGGAAAATATTTAAGGTAATTTGGTTTTTTGGGATTAAGGAATTTATTCAATACTTATCAGTTCAGATAGCGTTGATGTGTTGTCATCTAGGGTAGTGGATATTCTTCAAATTTGGGCTGGTTTTAAGCTTCGAACATCTTTTTCAATCTTGTCTTGGATTTTTGTTAATTAATTTATTCAATTTGGTTCCAGGACATCGTTAATTTTTGGTAGGTCGACATCTATTCGTCTTTGGTCATCTTGGTTAACTCCCGAAACTTTTTGTAACTATTTAAATTAAAATTTCAATCATTCCAATTTTGCGTGCCGCTTACCCACGCGTCGTTTTTTTCAAGTCTATTAAATTTAACGGAAAACTAGCCTTCAACGGCTCGTTACTATGGTAACAGCAATCCTGGGATTGGTTAAATACTCTTTCAAAAGCATTGTTAAGAGATTTGAATTTTTATTCAAATTTATTAAGTATTTTCTTAATGGTTTTATTCCTTTATAGTTCCTTTGGGGTAATAAATGATATCACTATTATCTTTCTTTCCTTTCAAAGTTTACAACGATACCTCATAAGGTCATATTCTGTTATACATTAAATTTAGTCTAAATATTTGACATTTGATAAATTACATATCTTTCTTAAATTAAACTTTTATAATAACATTTCTGTTTTAATATAATTTACATATACTTACTGGCCATTTACTGGTCTTAGATTAATAAAGTTTCTTGCGAAATTGCTACAGTTTACATTTGAGTGTCTCTGACAGTTAGATGTTTTCATAGCCAAGATTAGCCATGATGGTTTTTTGGGTGTATTTCTTTTAAATTACATTTTGAATTCAGCCTGATGGGCTTCACTTAGTTATCATATTTGTTTGTGTTTTAACTAATATTCAACATACATTTTCATTACACATATTCTAAAATATAATAATTAGGCTTATGGACTGCAGGTTCCCTTCAGCCATACCCTCTTCATAACATTGAACCAAACTATTCTTTATAAGTTACTAGTTATTGTTAGTTCTAATATTGATTCCTTTCTTTTGTTACTACCTAGAGTGATAAACATCATCACTTCTTGCAAAATTATGAAAGTTAATTCCCCTTTCAACATGGGGTGTTTTATTCATTGTAGTCTTAATTTTAAAAACAAAACTTTATTTCTACTCTACTATCTCCTCCATACCATGTTAATACAAACTGTTTTTGTCTGGGCTTTCTCCCTGAATAACATTACATGCTTCTTTTATATTTATTTGGAATATTATTTTTAATTATTTTTAGTTATATAAATGTGTACAAGATCACTCCAATCATTGATTGTTTATCAATGTTTTATAAAGTGTTTTCTTACTTATCATTACATTTTTATTGCTTAACATACACTTTCACTATTTTTAGGGTACTTACACTTTCACTATTACACGTCACTTTGGTTCACTGTTTGTATTGAGTGTTATTTGATGGGTAATCCCTATACTTTCTCCTATTATTTCTCACTATTTCTTTCTAGCATAATATTTATTATTAATAATAATAGGTTAGTTATTTTTTGTTAAATCTAACCTTTCTAACTGTGTTAGTGTACTTTTTCTACACTACGTTACTTTACAATCGTATTGTCTTTAAAATGGGTATATAAGTTAATTCAATTATAACAATAATATTTCGTTTCATCAAGAAATAATTATTTGGGGTTTATTTACAGTATTCTATCCTTGAGTCTACTATTTTTCCCCTTTATATGTGTGTTAGTTTCCCCTTGGGTTTAACCTGTCTCCTCTTCATTCTTCCTCTTCTTCGTCTTCTTCAATAGTCTTCATCTTGGTTCGGTTCTCCTCTTCTCATCTGGTTCGATTTCTGTCTATTCGTAGGGATCTGTTCTCTTCCTTTGATTCTTCTTTAGTTCTGGGTTCATATCTTCCTTTGTTAGTTCATAATTGTTTGGTCAATCACCTTTTTTCTTGAGTATGGTTCGTGGTTCCCTTCTTTGTGTTTATGTTGTTGGGTCAATCACTTGGGTTGGGTAATATCGTCGTGTCATAATATTAATATTTTATTCATTTTTAAACATTTTATTTTATATGAAGTATTTTTATGTTAAGAATTATCTTTTTTATCACTGGTACGGGATTTGGCTTATTTGTGTCGTAACATAATGCCTCTCCTCTAAAATTTTGATAAAACACTAGCATAGTTTTTTATGAAATTATCAGTTATAGATAACCTTTTTCCCTTTCTTTCTTGTTTGTTTCTCCATTCTTCATTTCTCTTCTTACTTAATTCATTCCCTTTTATTTGGATCTGTTATTATTTATTTCCATTGGTGCATTTTCCCTCATACACAATTTTTTCCCTAACTTTTATAGTAGCTGGTTTCTCCCATTACTACTCATTTTTCTGAGACCAGAGGCATATCATCTCTGCTCAGTTTATTTGGATTGCTGGACTTTTCAACAGTCAATCTTAAATACCTTCTTTGTCAACTTGTGACTTAAATCAGTAATAATAATAATATATAATAATATACTTTGGGATTGTCCACCTTGTGGTTTGTTTTTAGATCAATTTGGCCCTTTACTCATTCTTCCTTCCGCTATACCTTAACTATATACTATCATCTACTCATACACTTGATTGTTTTTATATTTATTCATATGTTAATTTCATCATATCATTATTTTTCATTATTTTGTTTTCAGTGCTCGTTGTGATCATTTTGATTGTCTTAGACATTTTTTATTCTTTTCTTAGTCATTCAGCAAGATTCTGCTTTAGCCATATCTGTATATTTGTTTTATATACAATTTCTCTCTCCTCCTTGTACCAGTTAAAATTTTTTTTTTTTTTTCTAGAATCCTTTTGATTCAGTATAATTTCAGGTATTTATCTCAGTAATTTGAGCTTGATTTTATTTTTTGGTTTATTTCATTCTGCATTAAATATCATTTTTGATAATTCTTTGGTAAGTTAATTGTCTTACCTTAAAGGAATATTTGTAGCGTATTCCTTTTTAGTTATTTTTTGTTTAATTATAATAGTAAGTTTGTGATTCTTACATTTGTATTACTGTATATAGGAATGTGTGTAACTTATTCCTTTGTATCTCACATTTTTACTTCATACTTCATATCTCAATCTTTTATTAGACTGTAAATTGATTTAAATTGAAAGGAATTTGTGTAACTGTTTCCTTTGTTTTTTTTCATTATTATATTAATTCTTTTTATTATTCCGCATATATCATCTAAATAAGGTAGTAAGCTGCTCCTACAATCTTTTTTTGAATTTGGAAATATGTTTCATTTCACAATGGTTTTATTCTTCTTCGTAAAACCTTTTTATCGAAGTTTGGTTATAAACTCCCTTTATTTTTCTTGTATTGATATTGCTTATCTGGTAAGTATTATTACCATTATCTTTTGTGATGATATACGGTCTATTATGATATACATAATTGTTCTATTCATATTGCTATACACTGGACTTTGTTAGTTATACTTTGGTAAGTTGACTTCTCCTTTTCTTTCCTTTATTATTGCCTTCTTCTTTTGTTCGACACTTTGTTATTCTGCACCTCTTCTCCTTCAAGTGTTTGATAGTCACACTTATTCTGGATAATATTATTAAATTTATGTCATCACCACCTTACCACATGTTGGGGCCATACCCTCTCTCCATAGCTGAAATCATCTTCTACATTACTTTCATTTCTGTGGTTATCATTTGGTTCTTGGCTGGTTTCTGCCCTTATGTTGTTTACCTGAGCTGTCCGGGGTCCTTCGTCATTACTCATCGTATCATGCAGTATTGAAAAACCCGGATTCTCATGGACTGTTACCCAATTCCCGCTATTATTTTGGTTGGTGTTGGGTTCCTGTCGGTGGTTATTTTCATTCCGAGGTGGTTCATCGTTCCTACTCTCTGCTGGTGGATTATTATTGTTATTCGATACGTGGTAACAGCAGTTTGGACGCCAGTTCGGGCTATATCTTCTTTGGTTATTCTGCCTTTGCCCGCGGATGAAGTTTACCCGACGTCTGTCGTCGCTTCTATTCTGATTACCCCCGGGTCCCCGGTTGTACTGGTAACTGGGATTGTACCAGTTGCCGTAGTAGTTATGGTCGTTGGGGTGACCATTTGTGCGTTGTTCCGGTCCAGCTCCTCTGTAATTATCATTTGGTCGATTATTATTTGGGACTCTTCTGTCGTTATCTGGGTTCCCTTGATGATGGTTTTGTTGACCTCGGTTATTTGGCTGATTATTCGGATAATAATTCTGGGTATTTCTATTAAAAGGCTGTTCTTCATTGTTATTATTGTTTCGGCCCCAGTTATTCCAGTTATTGTTTTGTGGATGATTGTATGGTACATTAAAATTAGTCGTATTATTATGTTCATTCCATTTGTTGTACCTTTGGTTCGTGATCCTGTTTTTTCGATACTGGCTATCATTCTCCAGGTCCTCCGATAGACTAACAACAAACAGTTAGATGTTTTCATAGCCAAGATTAGCCATGATGGTTTTTTGGGTGTATTTCTTTTAAATTACATTTTGAATTCAGCCTGATGGGCTTCACTTAGTTATCATATTTGTTTGTGTTTTAACTGCTATTCAACATACATTTTCATTACATACATTTTAAAATATAATAATTAGGCTTATGGACTGCAGGTTCCCTTCAGCCATATCCTCTTCATAACATTGAACCAAACTATTCTTTATAAGTTACTAGTTATTGTTAGTTCTAATATTGATTCCTTTCTTTTGTTACTACCTAGAGTGATAAACATCATCACTTCTTGCAAAATTATGAAAGTTAATTCCCGTTTCAACATGGGGTGTTTTATTCATTGTAGTCTTAATTTTAAAAACAAAACTTTATTTCTATTCTACTATCTCCTCCATACCATGTTGTATAAAAACTTACTTATTTATACATTTAATTCACTTGTTGTACTTACCATTACGCCTAAGGGTCCCCCCAGAGTTCTATAAGCGAGATCAGAAACAGTGTGAGGTTACGAAATAAATACGAATACACATTTTGAATGAAGAGAATTTATGATTTTAATTATTCAGAATTATTTAAAATGTTGTTCCAAAATTTTTCTCATTGTTTTATAGATTCGACTACAGTTGTCTTTGTTCGGTTTATCAGCTACTACATATTAACTTATACTAACATCTTACCTTACTGATCACATTTTAATACATATATATATATATATATATACAGACAGAGCCCAGCCTGCAATTTTTTACACCCTCACAAACACACAGAAAATTTATTTATCCCTTAAACATTTTTAATAATATCTCCCCCCCTATCGGCAACGTGGTTTTCAGTTGGTCATTATC
This sequence comes from Magicicada septendecula, assembly GCA_034769895.1. NCBI lineage: Eukaryota > Metazoa > Arthropoda > Insecta > Hemiptera > Cicadidae > Magicicada > Magicicada septendecula. The sequence continues at coordinate 395,879,259 of CM068371.1, forward strand.
ACTCCCTTTTCCCTTTTAAAAGTTTTTGTTGTTAGTGTCCGAAAAAATCGATCTACGTGTTCTCCGTTTTATTCCGACCGCGGTCACATGAGTCTCACTGTTATATTAGTTAAAAAAAAACAATTTTGTTTCTGAGCCCGGTTTGTCGGGCGGCCTGCGCCGGCGAGAGTCGACAAAAGACTGCCAGCGTCTCTCAGTTCCCCACTCCTGGAGCATTTTAGTCAAGACGACGGACACCAATTCCTTACAGTTAGTCGTCGCAGTTTCGTCCTATGCGGTGTACGTAAGTTTTTGGGTTAACATGGTACATGATCTCATCTAGGCATTGGCGGACGTCCTTAAAGTGGGTGGGACTTAAACAGCATTTCCGTAAGGTCTTGGAGAAGGCGATGAATATTATCCTCTCTAGCCGTCTTGGTTTTTTACCATCGCTTGGGTTGGCGCCCATGCTCGAGTAGTGGCGTGTGTGCACTGCCACACAAGTACAGAGTTCTGCGAATTTTTAGGGTGGCACGAATTCTCTGCCGCATTCCTCGACAACAACTGCGCCTTACTGCTTTGTTTCAAACTGTTTCTTTCACAATGGAAATAACGTTGCCATGCATTCTGTTGTACTGGAATGAATCTGGTTGCACAATAATTTTCACAACTTTTAGACAAACCCGCCCAAAAATGAAATAAATAAAAAATATAATTATCCCATACTATGGAAAATAAAAACACCCAAAAATGACCCGCTACAATACCCCCTCGATGGGAATTCTGCTGTCCACAACAGAAGAAATCTCATCGATAAACCCTGAAGAGGACCGGTGAGGAACTAGTGGCAACAACCCCCTTGTTCTTAACCTGCATGGGTACACGACCCCCCTGGCTCAGCGACTATGGACTCATCTGAACAAGATCACTGGACTTCTCTGTAAAAGATCCCAACACCGAGAAATCGAACAGACTCGTACCACGGCGCACCTCGCCTTTTAACATGCTACCCCCAAAATCCTCAATTCCTGGCTAAAATTATTCCAGCTCCTCCGCCGATATGTTTCCCCTTTTTGCAAGCTGGGCTGCCTTTAGCAGATACTGGGCTCACACACACTCACATTACATATTACACTTTGACAAATTGTAAAATTGAAAATTATAAAATTCCTTAAGATTGACAAAAAATTCAAAAAAAATTCAAAATTCAAAGTAATATTTTATCAAAAAAAATTCTCTTCCTTGTGTTTCTAATTTTTGTTTCAAATGACTTAACCTAGACATTTCTACTACTTGAACAAATCCTTAACCTAACATGAGAACCACTTATAGTCTACCAATACAATGCAATACAATAAAATAAACATGGTTAATGCACACATAATAAAATAATCATTATCTAAAATATTCATTCGCTGGCAGGCGAAAAATCAAGTTTTTTTTTTTTTTTTTTCAAAAAAATTAAAATTTTCAAAAATTTTAAAATTCAAAAAAAATTTAAATTTATTTAAATGTTTTCTTCATATGTAAAATTATTTAAAATTTGGTTACAATTAATTAAACAAACAAATTGAATCGACTTCCTACTATACAAGCTTAGTAGGTGTATGACCTCATCAGCTGATCGAAACTAGGTCAAGTCCAAAACCCTTGACCTACATATGTTATGTATACTTTCTGCACCTACATTAAACATCTGTAACAATCTAACTCAAAGCACAAAACATAATAAAATAAAATATTTAAAATGAACAAAATATTAATATAAATAATAAACAAATTGACATTTAAATTATTATGAAAATTAAATTATGAAAATAAACACCTTAATTTTATATTATTCTCAAATTTTATCACAATTCTGTCACTGGCTTTACAAAAGGAAAATTTTATATCTTTATCATAAATCACTCTCTCTATTTGACAATCTTACTTTATTCTACTGTGGGTGATTTGAACTATTTATTCTCATTGACTGTACTACTAGATCTGTATACATATATAACCTTTATTCCCCTGACTCTACTATTAACTTTTACTATATGACACCCATATCTATCAAAATATCTATCAAAACACTCTAAATTCAATTTACCTCTGGCACCGCTCATCTTTGTACTAGGATTTGTGTTCCCTACCTGGCTATAACCATACGAGCCAATGCCCCTCCAAAATATCGGCAAACACTCACGCGAACTACTCTATTCTCGCCACAACGCCGCACGTTGCTCACACCTTACCACCTCACCCTTACTACAAAATATCATCAACAAATATGTTTATATCTCATTCACATTACTCATCGCTACATATACTCACTACTACTGTGTCAACATCAATACTTCTCAAAATACTATAACATATATGAACTCAAAACAACATTACCTTATCTTCCTCTCTACTATTTCAACTTTAACTCTAACTTTAATTTGGACAGATCTTTATGTCCCCTAAAACATTCATCACCCCAAAAACTCTCTTTTATTAACTTGCATAAATTATTACTTTGTTTCTCATTTTCTCAAGTTACTTTTTATCATTATTTTAAAACATCTGTAATACATTGCAAACATTACATTGAACATTAATAACTTGGAACCTTTAGAACCAATATACCAGTGACATCTTATTGCTGATCAGCTGATCTCCTAATACAATTAAAACACATCTCATAATTGAACAACTTATATGAAACATATATATTTATTTATCCATCTTCACTTCTATTATGTTAATTGCCTGCCAGGCGTTTAATTATTGGCTTAATTTAAAGCATACACATATCATGAAAACACATATTCTTATCAATGCCTATACCTAACATACAACAATAAAATAATACATTTAAAATCCTAGCATGTAATGAACACCTTATATTACATATCTGATCAGCTAGTTAATTGAACAGAGCATAAGCAGTTTTATTGGATCCAACTTTGGAAAAAAAAATGTTATGTTATTAAAATTTACCTTCGTGACTCCTTTGCGTCACCTCCCAGCCACACACTATTTCAAATTATGTAAGACTGTGGCGCCTTTTCGCTTCCACAAAGACTGTATATTTTGGAGCAGGGTTTTACCTCTCCGTGTCTCGGCTTCCGCTATTAAGTTTTAAACGTGGCGAACATCAACATGTTCTTGTTAATATTATACACCCTTAAGACGGATCTACCACCTGTCTTGCTACCCCAAAGCGGGCAGAGTGGCAGCCGCTGTTCCATAGTTCCGGGAGATTTCCCCTAAGTTCTCCCCCCATTGAATTTCAAATATATACCAATTTCAAGTCAGCTATGGTCAAGGGACTTGATATGACCATAGCTGGCCGCTAGCCAAAACCACGGTTAGTGCTGGTAAGACAGTAACCGCCCGAAAAGTCGGGGAAATCTAAACTTTAATTTGACTGCCTGTTATATCCATTACTAATATGTGCGACACGGTCGTTTAGAAGTGTGTAAATTTTATTTTACACGAATAAGGTGTGCCGCACATTTTCGCCATTTTCGCCTCCGATGGAGGTAACACTCCCTGTTACCCCCAACCCATTTCACTATATACAGGAGCACAGGCCACCCCCGCAATAGCCACTTAATAGCTAACTAATTAATTAACAATTGAACTAAACTTTCTACATACGCAGTTCAACACTCCATTGTTTTATCACTTCATTGAGCACCAATCAACCCCCCCAAAATATCCCCAATGCTTGTATTGACAACACTTTTTAAAAGTTTTCACATAGACACTTCTGCAAGTCCAATCTTTCACTTTTCACTAACATTTTCTTTCTGACAAAATAATAAGTACCACAATGAATCATCTTATACAGTTACATCAAAATAAAATACATTTGTGTTGTTTTCTGAGGGAAAACAATTATTTGAAAATTTAAGTATTCAAATTCCAAATTTTTGGTTGTTTCATTTTACAATTTCTAAAATAAAACTAAAATATTTCGTGAAAAGAGGAAAGAAAAAAAAAATATATATATATATATATACTACCTTTCCACGAAACTATGGGTCCCCCTCCCCGTTCAAAGTGTTGTGAGTTTTCTAATTTTAACCAATTTTGGTGGAGCCAGACCATCGTTGCATTCACCGCCCAAAGGAAGATCCTCCAACCATGGCCCGTCCCCGAGTTCCGAATTCCACGGCCAGGACTGGTAAGATCATGACCGCCCGAAAATGGGGGAGACTCCCTTCTGTAAACATATATAATTAACATTGCTATATTACATTAAATTAAATTACATTAAAGTAACCCAATTACATTTAATCTTGGTAAAAATCTACATACCCTACATCTTGATAAAATTATAAACACTACATTTTAATTTCAACTGAACTGTTATTAATTAACCATCAATTATTTATCATTTGATTCTATGCAATTCAAATTTCTTATTAACCTTCCTGTTACATTATATTTCATCTCTGATTACTTTTCTACTATGAATTTTCTATCTAACGCTTCACATTTTAATCATTGCCTACCCTGGGTGACCCCTGTATTCTCTATGCTTTCAACCGAATAGACATTTTAATATTACTCCCTTTCTTACTAACAACCACTATGAACCACTTATGACACCAATCTCTCATTTATAAATACCTTTCACTAATTCCACTTACCTCTGGCACCGCTCATCGTTGTACTAGGATGTGTGTTCCCTACCTGGCTATACCCATACGAGCCAATGCCCCTCCAAAATATCGGCAAACACTCACGCGAACTACTCTATTCCCGCCACAACGCCGAACGCTGGTCTCTCGCCATGCCGCACGTTGCTCACACCTTACCACCTCATCCTTACTACAAAATATCATCAACAAATATGTTTAAATCTCATTCACATTACGCCTCGCTACATATACTCTCTACCACTGTGTCCCTAAATATCTAACACTATCTCTGTGTGTTACCTGTATTTCAAATTCTTATTCTCTTTCACTCCCATTAACTTTAATTCTACTTAACTCACCTGTATTATTTCATTATCACCCAAAATCTATTTTCCACATTTTACCTTGATATAACACTAGAAAATTCATCACTTCTCTCCTTACAATAATATACCTCCATTTGAACGTATTACTTGTTTAGTCATCTACCAATCATCATAGAATCTTAATTTCATAAAATCATTTAACTTCATTCTCAAACTTTCTTTTATACGACCTTAATTAAGTAATTATTTTTCAATTATTTAACAGTTCACAATTATTTTCATCGCTTATTTAGTCTGTGAAATTATATAATTATTATTAATTTATACTGGTTAATTGCAAATTCAATTTAATTGATAATTAATGTTATCACTTTCTACTGTACCTACACATTGTTTACATAACCTATAGTACATTATCATGTAGTACACAAATACACTTAACATAATGACAGTAACACATAAAAAAAATATACAGTCCAATTTATTATCATTACCCACAAATCGTTCCATAAGACAATGCACTTCAAAACCATCTTATTCATATCATTAAATGTTCATGAACAATAAATAATAAACAATTACCCCATATCGTCAAATAATAGTCTAATCTTATGACTATACCAGTCATTTACCATTACATACATAATCTCATGATTATAAACATAATGATTACCTGTCTTGTCATATTCTTCTACAATATCGTTTGAATTAATATGATTATTCCATATTATTCCCTCATATACCTGGTCACGCTCGAGTATGGTCCTGTCGCCGTTATTATATTCTGTTAAAATCAGGTGAGTTATATTATCATCCTCTACTGCTATCTCAGTTTCACTATACGGTAAGTACTCATTCTTTTTATTATTTCTCTCTACGTCTAACTTTTCTACGAATTCTTCATAATTTCTCTTTACTTTAAAAATCTCTAGTTCTCTCTTTCTCTCCCTCTCAAAACATTGCTCACCATCATACCAAACTACACACTCTCTCTCAAAATATGCAGGGGACATTAATTCATCATTTTGGCACCACCTATGAAGTGCACAAAAAACCAAGGGAAATTTATCTATAGACCTATACTTTTCCAAATACTCACGTGAAGCTATTTCTTCACCCCCCACTACAACATTACGGGAAAAATCTACCCCCTGCATCCACTCTACCTGTAAATTCTTTCTACTTTCTCTCTCTAATTCATCACACACAACCATCTTATCAATTTCTACTCTTTCTACAATTACGTTATCACTCTCAACATCTACACCATCATTTTCTAACACCACATTTTTATTTGCATTATCATTGTTATTACTTGTCAACTCATTATTTAAATTATCATTTCCACTACTACTTACCCTGTCATCTTTGTTCGATTTTAATTTGCTTATTACTTTCTCATTTTCTAATTCTATTTCGCCTAACCGCGTCTCTATTTCACTTAATCTTTTATCATAAATACAGCCTTGTTCCTGAATTTCTTTTTTCACTTCATCAAATTGCACATTAAGATTATTTTGGACATTTCTAATTTCGTTTTTCTGTTCGCTAAAAAGTGCTTGCATCATTTTAATTATTTCGTTATTATCTGCCATTTTAACTTTTGTTTAAATATTTCTATTTCTTTCAAAAAAATATGTTTTCGTATATTAAATATTACATATTCATATTATATTTAAAATTATTGTAAAATTTTTCTACCACGTATAGTTACAACATAACCTTATTTTACGTATTTTGTATTCTTTCGACACCCACTCTGTTTCTGAAATCTGGCTTATTTATATAATTATTTTATATAATGTCGTTGTTCGGGCCGCCATTTGTATAAAAACTTACTTATTTATACATTTAATTCACTTGTTGTACTTACCATTACGCCTAAGGGTCCCCCCAGAGTTCTATAAGCGGGATCAGAAACAGTGTGAGGTTACGAAATAAATACGAATACACATTTTGAATGAAGAGAATTTATGATTTTAATTATTCAGAATTATTTAAAATGTTGTTCCAAAATTTTTCTCATTGTTTTATAGATTCGACTACAGTTGTCTTTGTTCGGTTTATCAGCTACTACATATTAACTTATACTAACATCTTACCTTACTGATCACATTTTAATACATATATATACAGACAGAGCCCAGCCTGCAATTTTTTACACCCTCACAAACACACAGAAAATTTATTTATCCCTTAAACATTTTTAATAATATCTCCCCCCCTATCGGCAACGTGGTTTTCAGTTGGTCATTATCACTCCCTTTTCCCTTTTAAAAGTTTTTGTTGTTAGTGTCCGAAAAAATCGATCTACGTGTTCTCCGTTTTATTCCGACCGCAGTCACATGAGTCTCACTGTTATATTAGTTAAAAAAAAACAATTTTGTTTCTGAGCCCGGTTTGTCGGGCGGCCTGCGCCGGCGAGAGTCGACAAAAGACTGCCAGCGTCTCTCAGTTCCCCACTCCTGGAGCATTTTAGTCAAGACGACGGACATCAATGCCTTACAGTTAGTCGTCGCAGTTTCGTCCTATGCGGTGTATGTAAGTTTTTGGGTTAACATGGTACATGATCTCATCTAGGCATTGGCGGACGTCCTTAAAGTGGGTGGGACTTAAACAGCATTTCCGTAAGGTCTTGGAGAAGGCGATGAATATTATCCTCTCTAGCCATCTTGGTTTTTTACCATCGCTTGGGTTGGCGCCCATGCTCGAGTAGTGGCGTGTGTGCACTGCCACACAAGTACAGAGTTCTGCGAATTTTTAGGGTGGCGCGAATTCTCTGCCGCATTCCTCGACAACAACTGCGCCTTACTGCTTTGTTTCAAACTGTTTCTTTCACAATGGAAACAACGTTGCCATGTGTTCTGTTGTACTGGAATGAATCTGGTTGCACAATAATTTTCACAACTTTTAGACAAACCCGCCCAAAAATGAAATAAATAAAAAATATAATTATCCCATACTGTGGAAAATAAAAACACCCAAAAATGACCTGCTACAATGTTAATACAAACTGTTTTTGTCTGGGCTTTCTCCCTGAATAACATTACATGCTTCTTTTATATTTATTTGGAATATTATTTTTAATTATTTTTAGTTATATAAATGTGTACAAGATCACTCCAATCATTGATTGTTTATCAATGTTTTATAAAGTGTTTTCTTACTTACCATTACATTTTTATTGCTTAACATACACTTTCACTATTTTTAGGGTACTTACACTTTCACTATTACACGTCACTTTGGTTCACTGTTTGTATTGAGTGTTATTTGATGGGTAATCCCTATACTTTCTCCTATTATTTCTCACTATTTCTTTCTAGCATAATATTTATTATTAATAATATTAGGTTAGTTATTTTTTGTTAAATCTAACCTTTCTAACTGTGTTAGTGTACTTTTTCTACACTACGTTACTTTACAATCGTATTGTCTTTAAAATGGGTATATAAGTTAATTCAATTATAACAATAATATTTTGTTTCATCAAGAAATAATTATTTGGGGTTTATTTACAGTATTCTATCCTTGAGTCTATTATTTTTCCCCTTTATATGTGTGTTAGTTTCCCCTTGGGTTTAACCTGTCTCCTCTTCATTCTTCCTCTTCTTCATCTTCTTCAATAGTCTTCATCTTGGTTCGGTTCTCCTCTTCTCATCTGGTTCGATTTCTGTCTATTCGTAGGGATCTGTTCTTTTCCTTTGATTCTTCTTTAGTTCTGGGTTCATATCTTCCTTTGTTAGTTCATAATTGTTTGGTCCATCACCTTTTTTCTTGAGTATGGTTCGTGGTTCCCTTCTTTGTGTTTATGTTGTTGGGTCAATCACTTGGGTTGGGTAATATCGTCGTGTCATAATATTAATATTTTATTCATTTTTAAACATTTTATTTTATATGAAGTATTTTTATGTTAAGAATTATCTTTTTTATCACTGGTACGGGATTTGGCTTATTTGTGTCGTAACATAATGCCTCTTCTCTAAAATTTTGATAAAACACTAGCATAGTTTTTTATGAAATTATCAGTTATAGATAACCTTTTTCCCTTTCTTTCTTGTTTGTTTCTCCATTCTTCATTTCTCTTCTTACTTAATTCATTCCCTTTTATTTGGATCTGTTATTATTTATTTCCATTGGTGCATTTTCCCTCATACACAATTTTTTCCCTAACTTTTATAGTAGCTGGTTTCTCCCATTACTACTCATTTTTCTGAGACAAGAGGCATATCATCTCTGCTCAGTTTATTTGGATTGCTGGACTTTTCAACAGTCAATCTTAAATACCTTCTTTGTCAACTTGTGACTTAAATCAGTAATAATAATAATATATAATAATATACTTTGGGATTGTCCACTTGTGGTTTGTTTTTAGATCAATTTACTCATTCTTCCTTCCGCTATACCTTAACTATATACTATCATCTACTCATACACTTGATTGTTTTTATATTTATTCATATGTTAATTTCATCATATCATTATTTTTCATTATTTTGTTTTCAATGCTCGTTGTGATCATTTTGATTGTCTTAGACATTTTTTATTCTTTTCTTAGTCATTCAGCAAGATTCTGCTTTAGCCATATCTGTATATTTGTTTTATATACAATTTCTCTCTCCTCCTTGTACCAGTTAAAATTTTATTTTTTTTTCTAGAATCCTTTTGATTCAGTATAATTTCAGGTATTTATCTCAGTAATTTGAGCTTGATTTTATTTTTTGGTTTATTTCGTTCTGCATTAAATATCATTTTTGATAATTCTTTGGTAAGTTAATTGTCTTACCTTAAAGGAATGTTTGTAGCGTATTCCTTTTTAGTTATTTTTTGTTTAATTATAATAGTAAGTTTGTGATTCTTACATTTGTATTACTGTATATAGGAATGTGTGTAACTTATTCCTTTGTATCTCACGTTTTTACTTCATACTTCATATCTCAATCTTTTATTAGACTGTAAATTGATTTAAATTGAAAGGAATTTGTGTAACTGTTTCCTTTGTTTTTTTTTCATTATTATATTAATTCTTTTTATTATTCCGCATATATCATCTAAATAAGGTAGTAAGTTGCTCTTACAATCTTTTTTTGAATTTGGAAATATGTTTCATTTCACAATGGTTTTATTCTTCTTCGTAAAACCTTTTTATCGAAGTTTGGTTATAAACTCCCTTTATTTTTCTTGTATTGATATTGCTTATCTGGTAAGTATTATTACCATTATCTTTTGTGATGATATACGGTCTATTATGATATACATAATTGTTCTATTCATATTGCTATACACTGGACTTTGTTAGTTATACTTTGGTAAGTTGACTTCTCCTTTTCTTTCCTTTATTATTGCCTTCTTCTTTTGTTCGACACTTTGTTATTCTGCACCTCTTCTCCTTCAAGTGTTTGATAGTCACACTTATTCTGGATAATATTATTAAATTTATGTCATCACCACCTTACCACATGTTGGGGCCATACCCTCTCTCCATAGCTGAAATCATCTTCTATATTACTTTCATTTCTGTGGTTATCATTTGGTTCTTGGCTGGTTTCTGCCCTTATGTTGTTTACCTGAGCTGTCCGGGGTCCTTCGTCATTACTCGTCGTATCATGCAGTATTGAAAAACTTGGATTCTCATGGACTGTTACCCAATTCCCGCTATTATTTTGGTTGGTGTTGGGTTCCTGTCGGTGGTTATTTTCATTCCGAGGTGGTTCATCGTTCCTACTCTCTGCTGGTGGATTATTATTGTTATTCGATACGTGGTAACAGCAGTTTGGATGCCAGTTCGGGCTATATCTTCTTTGGTTATTCTGCCTTTGCCCGCGGATGAAGTTTACCCGACGTCTGTCGTCGCTTCTATTCTGATTACCCCCGGGTCCCCGGTTGTACTGGTAACTGGGATTGTACCAGTTGCCGTAGTAGTTATGGTCGTTGGGGTGACCATTTGTGCGTTGTTCCGGTCCAGCTCCTCTGTAATTATCATTTGGTCGATTATTATTTGGGACTCTTCTGTCGTTATCTGGGTTCCCTTGACGATGGTTTTGTTGACCTCGGTTATTTGGCTGATTATTCGGATAATAATTCTGGGTATTTCTATTAAAAGGCTGTTCTTCATTGTTATTATTGTTTCGGCCCCAGTTATTCCAGTTATTGTTTTGTGGATGATTATATGGTACATTAAAATTAGTCGTATTATTATGTTCATTCCATTTGTTGTACCTTTGGTTCGTGATCCTGTTTTTTCGATACTGGCTATCATTCTCCAGGTCCTCCGATAGACTAACAACAAACAGTTAGATGTTTTCATAGCCAAGATTAGCCATGATGGTTTTTTGGGTGTATTTCTTTTAAATTACATTTTGTATTCAGCCTGATGGGCTTCACTTAGTTATCATATTTGTTTGTGTTTTAACTACTATTCAACATACATTTTCAATACACATATTTTAAAATATAATAATTAGGCTTATGGACTGCAGGTTCCCTTCAGCCATATCCCCTTCATAACACTGAACCAAACTATTCTTTATAAGTTACTAGTTATTGTTAGTTCTAATATTGATTCCTTTCTTTTGTTACTACCTAGAGTGATAAACATCATCACTTCTTGCAAAATTATGAAAGTTAATTCCCCTTTCAACATGGGGTGTTTTATTCATTGTAGTCTTAATTTTAAAAACAAAACTTTATTTCTATTCTACTATCTCCTCCATACCATGTTAATACAAACTGTTTTTGTCTGGGCTTTCTCCCTGAATAACATTACATGCTTCTTTTATATTTATTTGGAATATTATTTTTAATTATTTTTAGTTATATAAATGTGTACAAGATCACTCCAATCATTGATTGTTTATCAATGTTTTATAAAGTGTTTTCTTACTTATCATTACATTTTTATTGCTTAACATACACTTTCACTATTTTTAGGGTACTTACACTTTCACTATTACACGTCACTTTGGTTCACTGTTTGTATTGAGTGTTTTTTGATGGGTAATCCCTATACTTTCTCCTATTATTTCTCACTATTTCTTTCTAGCATAATATTTATTATTAATAATATTAGGTTAGTTATTTTTTGTTAAATCTAACCTTTCTAACTGTGTTAGTGTACTTTTTCTACACTACGTTACTTTACAATCGTATTGTCTTTAAAATGGGTATATAAGTTAATTCAATTATAACAATAATATTTTGTTTCATCAAGAAATAATTATTTGGGGTTTATTTAAAGTATTCTATCCTTGAGTCTACTATTTTTCCCCTTTATATGTGAGTTAGTTTCCCCTTGGGTTTAACCTGTCTCCTCTTCATTCTTCCTCTTCTTCATCTTCTTCAATAGTCTTCATCTTGGTTCGGTTCTCCTCTTCTCATCTGGTTCGATTTCTGTCTATTCGTAGGGATCTGTTCTCTTCCTTTGATTCTTCTTTAGTTCTGGGTTCATATCTTCCTTTGTTAGTTCATAATTGTTTGGTCCATCATCTTTTTTCTTGAGTATGGTTCGTGGTTCCCTTCTTTGTGTTTATGTTGTTGGGTCAATCACTTGGGTTGGGTAATATCGTCGTGTCATAATATTAATATTTTATTCATTTTTAAACATTTTATTTTATATGAAGTATTTTTATGTTAAGAATTATCTTTTTTATCACTGGTACGGGATTTGGCTTATTTGTGTCGTAACATAATGCCTCTCCTCTAAAATTTTGATAAAACACTAGCATAGTTTTTTATGAAATTATCAGTTATAGATAACCTTTTTCCCTTTCTTTCTTGTTTGTTTCTCCATTCTTCATTTCTCTTCTTACTTAATTCATTCCCTTTTATTTGGATCTGTTATTATTTATTTCCATTGTTGCATTTTCCCTCATACACAATTTTTTCCCTAACTTTTATAGTAGCTGGTTTCTCCCATTACTACTCATTTTTCTGAGACCAGAGGCATATCATCTCTGCTCAGTTTATTTGGATTGCTGGACTTTTCAACAGTCAATCTTAAATACCTTCTTTGTCAACTTGTGACTTAAATCAGTAATAATAATAATATATAATAATATACTTTGGGATTGTCCACCTTGTGGTTTGTTTTTAGATCAATTTACTCATTCTTCCTTCCGCTATACCTTAACTATATACTATCATCCACTCATACACTTGATTGTTTTTATATTTATTCATATGTTAATTTCATCATATCATTATTTTTCATTATTTTGTTTTCAATGCTCGTTGTGATCATTTTGATTGTCTTAGACATTTTTTATTCTTTTCTTAGTCATTCAGCAAGATTCTGCTTTAGCCATATCTGTATATTTGTTTTATATACAATTTCTCTCTCCTCCTTGTACCAGTTAAAATTTTATTTATTTTTTTCTAGAATCCTTTTGATTCAGTATAATTTCAGGTATTTATCTCAGTAATTTGAGCTTGATTTTATTTTTTGGTTTATTTCATTCTGCATTAAATATCATTTTTGATAATTCTTTGGTAAGTTAATTGTCTTACCTTAAAGGAATGTTTGTAGCGTATTCCTTTTTAGTTATTTTTTGTTTAATTATAATAGTAAGTTTGTGATTCTTACATTTGTATTATATAGGAATGTGTGTAACTTATTCCTTTGTATCTCACTTTTTTACTTCATACTTCATATCTCAATCTTTTATTAGACTGTAAATTGATTTAAATTGAAAGGAATTTGTGTAACTGTTTCCTTTGTTTTTTTTTCATTATTATATTAATTCTTTTTATTATTCCGCATATATCATCTAAATAAGGTAGTAAGCTGCTCTTACAATCTTTTTTTGAATTTGGAAATATGTTTCATTTCACAATGGTTTTATTCTTCTTCGTAAAACCTTTTTATCGAAGTTTGGTTATAAACTCCCTTTATTTTTCTTGTATTGATATTGCTTATCTGGTAAGTATTATTACCATTATCTTTTGTGATGATATACGGTCTATTATGATATACATAATTGTTCTATTCATATTGCTATACACTGGACTTTGTTAGTTATACTTTGGTAAGTTGACTTCTCCTTTTCTTTCCTTTATTATTGCCTTCTTCTTTTGTTCGACACTTTGTTATTCTGCACCTCTTCTCCTTCAAGTGTTTGATAGTCACACTTATTCTGGATAATATTATTAAATTTATGTCATCACCACCTTACCACATGTTGGGGCCATACCCTCTCTCCATAGCTGAAATCATCTTCTACATTACTTTCATTTCTGTGGTTATCATTTGGTTCTTGGCTGGTTTCTGCCCTTATGTTGTTTACCTGAGCTGTCCGGGGTCCTTCGTCATTACTCGTCGTATCATGCAGTATTGAAAAACCCGGATTCTCATGGACTGTTACCCAATTCCCGCTATTATTTTGGTTGGTGTTGGGTTCCTGTCGGTGGTTATTTTCATTCCGAGGTGGTTCATCGTTCCTACTCTCTGCTGGTGGATTATTATTGTTATTCGATACGTGGTAACAGCAGTTTGGACGCCAGTTCGGGCTATATCTTCTTTGGTTATTCTGCCTTTGCCCGCGGATGAAGTTTACCCGACGTCTGTCGTCGCTTCTATTCTGATTACCCCCGGGTCCCCGGTTGTACTGGTAACTGGGATTGTACCAGTTGCCGTAGTAGTTATGGTCGTTGGGGTGACCATTTGTGCGTTGTTCCGGTCCAGCTCCTCTGTAATTATCATTTGGTCGATTATTATTTGGGACTCTTCTGTCGTTATCTGGGTTCCCTTGACGATGGTTTTGTTGACCTCGGTTATTTGGCTGATTATTCGGATAATAATTCTGGGTATTTCTATTAAAATTCTGTTCTTCATTGTTATTATTGTTTCGGCCCCAGTTATTCCAGTTATTGTTTTGTGGATGATTGTATGGTACATTAAAATTAGTCGTATTATTATGTTCATTCCATTTGTTGTACCTTTGGTTCGTGATCCTGTTTTTTCGATACTGGCTATCATTCTCCAGGTCCTCCGATAGACTAACAACAAACAGTTAGATGTTTTCATAGCCAAGATTAGCCATGATGGTTTTTTGGGTGTATTTCTTTTAAATTACATTTTGAATTCAGCCTGATGGGCTTCACTTAGTTATCATATTTGTTTGTGTTTTAACTACTATTCAACATACATTTTCAATACACATATTTTAAAATATAATAATTAGGCTTATGGACTGCAGGTTCCCTTCAGCCATATCCTCTTCATAACACTGAACCAAACTATTCTTTATAAGTTACTAGTTATTGTTAGTTCTAATATTGATTCCTTTCTTTTGTTACTACCTAGAGTGATAAACATCATCACTTCTTGCAAAATTATGAAAGTTAATTCCCCTTTCAACATGGGGTGTTTTATTCATTGTAGTCTTAATTTTAAAAACAAAACTTTATTTCTATTCTACTATCTCCTCCATACCATGTTAATACAAACTGTTTTTGTCTGGGCTTTCTCCCTGAATAACATTACATGCTCCTTTATATTTATTTGGAATATTATTTTTAATTATTTTTAGTTATATAAATGTGTACAAGATCACTCCAATCATTGATTGTTTATCAATGTTTTATAAAGTGTTTTCTTACTTATCATTACATTTTTATTGCTTAACATACACTTTCACTATTTTTAGGGTACTTACACTTTCACTATTATACGTCACTTTGGTTCACTGTTTGTATTGAGTGTTTTTTGATGGGTAATCCCTATACTTTCTCCTATTATTTCTCACTATTTCTTTCTAGCATAATATTTATTATTAATAATATTAGGTTAGTTATTTTTTGTTAAATCTAACCTTTCTAACTGTGTTAGTGTACTTTTTCTACACTACGTTACTTTACAATCGTATTGTCTTTAAAATGGGTATATAAGTTAATTCAATTATAACAATAATATTTTGTTTCATCAAGAAATAATTATTTGGGGTTTATTTACAGTATTCTATCCTTGAGTCTACTATTTTTCCCCTTTATATGTGTGTTAGTTTCCCCTTGGGTTTAACCTGTCTCCTTTTCATTCTTCCTCTTCTTCATCTTCTTCAATAGTCTTCATCTTGGTTCGGTTCTCCTCTTCTCATCTGGTTCGATTTCTGTCTATTCGTAGGGATCTGTTCTCTTCCTTTGATTCTTCTTTAGTTCTGGGTTCATATCTTCCTTTGTTAGTTCATAATTGTTTGGTCCATCACCTTTTTTCTTGAGTATGGTTCGTGGTTCCCTTCTTTGTGTTTATGTTGTTGGGTCAATCACTTGGGTTGGGTAATATCGTCGTGTCATAATATTAATATTTTATTCATTTTTAAACATTTTATTTTATATGAAGTATTTTTATGTTAAGAATTATCTTTTTTATCACTGGTACGGGATTTGGCTTATTTGTGTCGTAACATAATGCCTCTCCTCTAAAATTTTGATAAAACACTAGCATAGTTTTTTATGAAATTATCAGTTATAGATAACCTTTTTCCCTTTCTTTCTTGTTTGTTTCTCCATTCTTCATTTCTCTTCTTACTTAATTCATTCCCTTTTATTTGGATCTGTTATTATTTATTTCCATTGTTGCATTTTCCCTCATACACAATTTTTTCCCTAACTTTTATAGTAGCTGGTTTCTCCCATTACTACTCATTTTTCTGAGACCAGAGGCATATCATCTCTGCTCAGTTTATTTGGATTGCTGGACTTTTCAACAGTCAATCTTAAATACCTTCTTTGTCAACTTGTGACTTAAATCAGTAATAATAATAATATATAATAATATACTTTGGGATTGTCCACCTTGTGGTTTGTTTTTAGATCAATTTACTCATTCTTCCTTCCGCTATACCTTAACTATATACTATCATCTACTCATACACTTGATTGTTTTTATATTTATTCATATGTTAATTTCATCATATCATTATTTTTCATTATTTTGTTTTCAATGCTCGTTGTGATCATTTTGATTGTCTTAGACATTTTTTATTCTTTTCTTAGTCATTCAGCAAGATTCTGCTTTAGCCATATCTGTATATTTGTTTTATATACAATTTCTCTCTCCTCCTTGTACCAGTTAAAATTTTATTTATTTTTTTCTAGAATCCTTTTGATTCAGTATAATTTCAGGTATTTATCTCAGTAATTTGAGCTTGATTTTATTTTTTGGTTTATTTCATTCTGCATTAAATATCATTTTTGATAATTCTTTGGTAAGTTAATTGTCTTACCTTAAAGGAATGTTTGTAGCGTATTCCTTTTTAGTTATTTTTTGTTTAATTATAATAGTAAGTTTGTGATTCTTACATTTGTATTACTGTATATAGGAATGTGTGTAACTTATTCCTTTGTATCTCACTTTTTTACTTCATACTTCATATCTCAATCTTTTATTAGACTGTAAATTGATTTAAATTGAAAGGAATTTGTGTAACTGTTTCCTTTGTTTTTTTTCATTATTATATTAATTCTTTTTATTATTCCGCATATATCATCTAAATAAGGTAGTAAGCTGCTCTTACAATCTTTTTTTGAATTTGGAAATATGTTTCATTTCACAATCGTTTTATTCTTCTTCGTAAAACCTTTTTATCGAAGTTTTGTTATAAACTCCCTTTATTTTTCTTGTATTGATATTGCTTATCTGGTAAGTATTATTACCATTATCTTTTGTGATGATATACGGTCTATTATGATATACATAATTGTTCTATTCATATTGCTATACACTGGACTTTGTTAGTTATACTTTGGTAAGTTGACTTCTCCTTTTCTTTCCTTTATTATTGCCTTCTTCTTTTGTTCGACACTTTGTTATTCTGCACCTCTTCTCCTTCAAGTGTTTGATAGTCACACTTATTCTGGATAATATTATTAAATTTATGTCATCACCACCTTACCACATGTTGGGGCCATACCCTCTCTCCATAGCTGAAATCGTCTTCTACATTACTTTCATTTCTGTGGTTATCATTTGGTTCTTGGCTGGTTTCTGCCCTTATGTTGTTTACCTGAGCTGTCCGGGGTCCTTCGTCATTACTCGTCGTATCATGCAGTATTGAAAAACCCGGATTCTCATGGACTGTTACCCAATTCCCGCTATTATTTTGGTTGGTGTTGGGTTCCTGTCGGTGGTTATTTTCATTCCGAGGTGGTTCATCGTTCCTACTCTCTGCTGGTGGATTATTATTGTTATTCGATACGTGGTAACAGCAGTTTGGACGCCAGTTCGGGCTATATCTTCTTTGGTTATTCTGCCTTTGCCCGCGGATGAAGTTTACCCGACGTCTGTCGTCGCTTCTATTCTGATTACCCCCGGGTCCCCGGTTGTACTGGTAACTGGGATTGTACCAGTTGCCGTAGTAGTTATGGTCGTTGGGGTGACCATTTGTGCGTTGTTCCGGTCCAGCTCCTCTGTAATTATCATTTGGTCGATTATTATTTGGGACTCTTCTGTCGTTATCTGGGTTCCCTTGATGATGGTTTTGTTGACCTCGGTTATTTGGCTGATTATTCGGATAATAATTCTGGGTATTTCTATTAAAAGGCTGTTCTTCATTGTTATTATTGTTTCGGCCCCAGTTATTCCAGTTATTGTTTTGTGGATGATTGTATGGTACATTAAAATTAGTCGTATTATTATGTTCATTCCATTTGTTGTACCTTTGGTTCGTGATCCTGTTTTTTCGATACTGGCTATCATTCTCCAGGTCCTCCGATAGACTAACAACAAACAGTTAGATGTTTTCATAGCCAAGATTAGCCATGATGGTTTTTTGGGTGTATTTCTTTTAAATTACATTTTGAATTCAGCCTGATGGGCTTCACTTAGTTATCATATTTGTTTGTGTTTTAACTGCTATTCAACATACATTTTCATTACATACATTTTAAAATATAATAATTAGGCTTATGGACTGCAGGTTCCCTTCAGCCATATCCTCTTCATAACATTGAACCAAACTATTCTTTATAAGTTACTAGTTATTGTTAGTTCTAATATTGATTCCTTTCTTTTGTTACTACCTAGAGTGATAAACATCATCACTTCTTGCAAAATTATGAAAGTTAATTCCCCTTTCAACATGGGGTGTTTTATTCATTGTAGTCTTAATTTTAAAAACAAAACTTTATTTCTATTCTACTATCTCCTCCATACCATGTTGTATAAAAACTTACTTATTTATACATTTAATTCACTTGTTGTACTTACCATTACGCCTAAGGGTCCCCCCAGAGTTCTATAAGCGAGATCAGAAACAGTGTGAGGTTACGAAATAAATACGAATACACATTTTGAATGAAGAGAATTTATGATTTTAATTATTCAGAATTATTTAAAATGTTGTTCCAAAATTTTTCTCATTGTTTTATAGATTCGACTACAGTTGTCTTTGTTCGGTTTATCAGCTACTACATATTAACTTATACTAACATCTTACCTTACTGATCACATTTTAATACATATATATATACAGACAGAGCCCAGCCTGCAATTTTTTACACCCTCACAAACACACAGAAAATTTATTTATCCCTTAAACATTTTAAATAATATCTCCCCCCCTATCGGCAACGTGGTTTTCAGTTGGTCATTATCACTCCCTTTTCCCTTTTAAAAGTTTTTGTTGTTAGTGTCCGAAAAAATCGATCTACGTGTTCTCCGTTTTATTCCGACCGCGGTCACATGAGTCTCACTGTTATATTAGTTAAAAAAAAACAATTTTGTTTCTGAGCCCGGTTTGTCGGGCGGCCTGCGCCGGCGAGAGTCGACAAAAGACTGCCAGCGTCTCTCAGTTCCCCACTCCTGGAGCATTTTAGTCAAGACGACGGACACCAATGTCTTACAGTTAGTCGTCGCAGTTTCGTCCTATGCGGTGTATGTAAGTTTTTGGGTTAACATGGTACATGATCTCATCTAGGCATTGGCGGACGTCCTTAAAGTGGGTGGGACTTAAACAGCATTTCCGTAAGGTCTTGGAGAAGGCGATGAATATTATCCTCTCTAGCCGTCTTGGTTTTTTACCATCGCTTGGGTTGGCGCCCATGCTCGAGTAGTGGCGTGTGTGCACTGCCACACAAGTACAGAGTTCTGCGAATTTTTAGGGTGGCGCGAATTCTCTGCCGCATTCCTCGACAACAACTGCGCCTTACTGCTTTGTTTCAAACTGTTTCTTTCACAATGGAAATAACGTTGCCATGCGTTCTGTTGTACTGGAATGAATCTGGTTGCACAATAATTTTCACAACTTTTAGACAAACCCGCCCAAAAATGAAATAAATAAAAAATATAATTATCCCATACTATGGAAAATAAAAACACCCAAAAATGACCCGCTACAATACCCCCTCGATGGGAATTCTGCTGTCCACAACAGAAGAAATCTCATCGATAAACCCCGAAGAGGACCGGCGAGGAACTAGTGGCAACAACCCCCTTGTTCTTAACCTGCATGGGTACACGACCCCCCTGGCTCAGCGACTATGGACTCATCTGAACAAGATCACTGGACTTCTCTGTAAGAGATCCCAACACCGAGAAATCGAACAGACTCGTACCACGGCGCACCTCGCCTTTTAACATGCTACCCCCAAAATCCTCAATTCCTGGCTAAAATTATTCCAGCTCCTCCGCCGATATGTTTCCCCTTTTTGCAAGCTGGGCTGCCTTTAGCAGATACTGGGCTCACACACACTCACATTACATATTACACTTTGACAAATTGTAAAATTGAAAATTATAAAATTCCTTAAGATTGACAAAAAATTCAAAAAAAATTCAAAATTCAAAGTAATATTTTATCAAAAAAAATTCTCTTCCTTGTGTTTCTAATTTTTGTTTCAAATGACTTAACCTAGACATTTCTACTACTTGAACAAATCCTTAACCTAACATGAGAACCACTTATAGTCTACCAATACAATGCAATACAATAAAATAAACATGGTTAATGCACACATAATAAAATAATCATTATCTAAAATATTCATTCGCTGGCAGGCCAAAAATCAAGTTTTTTTTTTTTTTTTTTTCAAAAAAATTAAAATTTTCAAAAATTTTAAAATTCAAAAAAAATTTAAATTTATTTAAATGTTTTCTTCATATGTAAAATTATTTAAAATTTGGTTACAATTAATTAAACAAACAAATTGAATCGACTTCCTACTATACAAGCTTAGTAGGTGTATGACCTCATCAGCTGATCGAAACTAGGTCAAGTCCAAAACCCTTGACCTACATATGTTATGTATACTTTCTGCACCTACATTAAACATCTGTAACAATCTAACTCAAAGCACAAAACATAATAAAATAAAATATTTAAAATGAACAAAATATTAATATAAATAATAAACAAATTGACATTTAAATTATTATGAAAATTAAATTATGAAAATAAACACCTTAATTTTATATTATTCTCAAATTTTATCACAATTCTGTCACTGGCTTTACAAAAGGAAAATTTTATATCTTTATCATAAATCACTCTCTCTATTTGACAATCTTACTTTATTCTACTGTGGGTGATTTGAACTATTTATTCTCATTGACTGTACTACTAGATCTGTATACATATATAACCTTTATTCCCCTGACTCTACTATTAACTTTTACTATATGACACCCATATCTATCAAAATATCTATCAAAACACTCTAAATTCAATTTACCTCTGGCACCGCTCATCTTTGTACTAGGATTTGTGTTCCCTACCTGGCTATAACCATACGAGCCAATGCCCCTCCAAAATATCGGCAAACACTCACACGAACTACTCTATTCTCGCCACAACGCCGCACGTTGCTCACACCTTACCACCTCACCCTTACTACAAAATATCATCAACAAATATGTTTATATCTCATTCACATTACTCATCGCTACATATACTCACTACTACTGTGTCAACATCAATACTTCTCAAAATACTATAACATATATGAACTCAAAACAACATTACCTTATCTTCCTCTCTACTATTTCAACTTTAACTCTAACTTTAATTTGGACAGATCTTTATGTCCCCTAAAACATTCATCACCCCAAAAACTCTCTTTTATTAACTTGCATAAATTAACTTTGTTTCTCATTTTCTCAAGTTACTTTTTATCATTATTTTAAAACATCTGTAATACATTGCAAACATTACATTGAACATTAATAACTTGGAACCTTTAGAACCAATATACCAGTGACATCTTATTGCTGATCAGCTGATCTCCTAATACAATTAAAACACATCTCATAATTGAACATCTTCACTTCTATTATGTTAATTGCCTGCCAGGCGTTTAATTATTGGCTTAATTTAAAGCATACACATATCATGAAAACACATATTCTTATCAATGCCTATACCTAACATACAACAATAAAATAATACATTTAAAATCCTAGCATGTAATGAACACCTTATATTACATATCTGATCAGCTAGTTAATTGAACAGAGCATAAGCAGTTTTATTGGATCCAACTTTGGAAAAAAAAATGTTATGTTATTAAAATTTACCTTCGTGACTCCTTTGCGTCACCTCCCAGCCACACACTATTTCAAATTATGTAAGACTGTGGCGCCTTTTCGCTTCCACAAAGACTGTATATTTTGGAGCAGGGTTTTACCTCTCCGTGTCTCGGCTTCCGCTATTAAGTTTTAAACGTGGCGAACATCAACATGTTCTTGTTAATATTATACACCCTTAAGACGGATCTACCACCTGTCTTGCTACCCCAAAGCGGGCAGAGTGGCAGCCGCTGTTCCATAGTTCCGGGAGATTTCCCCTAAGTTCTCCCCCCATTGAATTTCAAATATATACCAATTTCAAGTCAGCTATGGTCAAGGGACTTGATATGACCATAGCTGGCCGCTAGCCAAAACCACGGTTAGTGCTGGTAAGACAGTAACCGCCCGAAAAGTCGGGGAAATCTAAACTTTAATTTGACTGCCTGTTATATCCATTACTAATATGTGCGACACGGTCGTTTAGAAGTGTGTAAATTTTATTTTACACGAATAAGGTGTGCCGCACATTTTCGCCATTTTCGCCTCCGATGGAGGTAACACTCCCTGTTACCCCCAACCCATTTCACTATATACAGGAGCACAGGCCACCCCCGCAATAGCCACTTAATAGCTAACTAATTAATTAACAATTGAACTAAACTTTCTACATACGCAGTTCAACACTCCATTGTTTTATCACTTCATTGAGCACCAATCAACCCCCCCAAAATATCCCCAATGCTTGTATTGACAACACTTTTTAAAAGTTTTCACATAGACACTTCTGCAAGTCCAATCTTTCACTTTTCACTAACATTTTCTTTCTGACAAAATAATAAGTACCACAATGAATCATCTTATACAGTTACATCAAAATAAAATACATTTGCGTTGTTTTCTGAGGGAAAACAATTATTTGAAAATTTAAGTATTCAAATTCCAAATTTTTGGTTGTTTCATTTTACAATTTCTAAAATAAAACTAAAATATTTCGTGAAAAGAGGAAAGAAAAAAAAAATATATATATATATACTACCTTTCCACGAAACTATGGGTCCCCCTCCCCGTTCAAAGTGTTGTGAGTTTTCTAATTTTAACCAATTTTGGTGGAGCCGGACCATCGTTGCGTTCACCGCCCAAAGGAAGATCCTCCAACTATGGCCCGTCCCCGAGTTCCGAATTCCACGGCCAGGACTGGTAAGATCATGACCGCCCGAAAATGGGGGAGACTCCCTTCTGTAAACATATATAATTAACATTGCTATATTACATTAAATTAAATTACATTAAAGTAACCCAATTACATTTAATCTTGGTAAAAATCTACATACCCTACATCTTGATAAAATTATAAACACTACATTTTAATTTCAACTGAACTGTTATTAATTAACCATCAATTATTTATCATTTGATTCTATGCAATTCAAATTTCTTATTAACCTTCCTGTTACATTATATTTCATCTCTGATTACTTTTCTACTATGAATTTTCTATCTAACGCTTCACATTTTAATCATTGCCTACCCTGGGTGACCCCTGTATTCTCTATGCTTTCAACCGAATAGACATTTTAATATTACTCCCTTTCTTACTAACAACCACTATGAACCACTTATGACACCAATCTCTCATTTATAAATACCTTTCACTAATTCCACTTACCTCTGGCACCGCTCATCGTTGTACTAGGATGTGTGTTCCCTACCTGGCTATACCCATACGAGCCAATGCCCCTCCAAAATATCGGCAAACACTCACGCGAACTACTCTATTCCCGCCACAACGCCGAACGCTGGTCTCTCGCCACGCCGCACGTTGCTCACACCTTACCACCTCATCCTTACTACAAAATATCATCAACAAATATGTTTAAATCTCATTCACATTACGCCTCGCTACATATACTCTCTACCACTGTGTCCCTAAATATCTAACACTATCTCTGTGTGTTACCTGTATTTCAAATTCTTATTCTCTTTCACTCCCATTAACTTTAATTCTACTTAACTCATCTGTCTTATTTCATTATCACCCAAAATCTATTTTCCACATTTTACCTTGATATAACACTAGAAAATTCATCACTTCTCTCCTTACAATAATATACCTCCATTTGAACGTATTACTTGTTTAGTCATCTACCAATCATCATAGAATCTTAATTTCATAAAATCATTTAACTTCATTCTCAAACTTTCTTTTATACGACCTTAATTAAGTAATTATTTTTCAGTTATTTAATTCAATTATTTAACAGTTCACAATTATTTTCATCGCTTATTTAGTCTGTGAAATTATATAATTATTATTAATTTATACTGGTTAATTGCAAATTCAATTTAATTGATAATTAATGTTATCACTTTCTACTGTACCTACACATTGTTTACATAACCTATAGTACATTATCATGTAGTACACAAATACACTTAACATAATGACAGTAACACATAAAAAAAATATACAGTCCAATTTATTATCATTACCCACAAATCGTTCCATAAGACAATGCACTTCAAAACCATCTTATTCATATCATTAAATGTTCATGAACAATAAATAATAAACAATTACCCCATATCGTCAAATAATAGTCTAATCTTATGACTATACCAGTCATTTACCATTACATACATAATCTCATGATTATAAACATAATGATTACCTGTCTTGTCATATTCTTCTACAATATCGTTTGAATTAATATGATTATTCCATATTATTCCCTCATATACCTGGTCACGCTCGAGTATGGTCCTGTCACCGTTATTATATTCTGTTAAAATCAGGTGAGTTATATTATCATCCTCTACTGCTATCTCAGTTTCACTATACGGTAAGTACTCATTCTTTTTATTATTTCTCTCTACGTCTAACTTTTCTACGAATTCTTCATAATTTCTCTTTACTTTAAAAATCTCTAGTTCTCTCTTTCTCTCTCTCTCAGAACATTGCTCACCATCATACCAAACTACACACTCTCTCTCAAAATATGCAGGGGACATTAATTCATCATTTTGGCACCACCTATGAAGTGCACAAAAAACCAAGGGAAATTTATCTATAGACCTATACTTTTCCAAATACTCACGTGAAGCTATTTCTTCACCCCCCACTACAACATTACGGGAAAAATCTACCCCCTGCATCCACTCTACCTGTAAATTCTTTCTACTTTCTCTCTCTAATTCATCACACACAACCATCTTATCAATTTCTACTCTTTCTACAATTACGTTATCACTCTCAACATCTACACCATCATTTTCTAACACCACATTTTTATTTGCATTATCATTGTTATTACTTGTCAACTCATTATTTAAATTATCATTTCCACTACTACTTACCCTGTCATCTTTGTTCGATTTTAATTTGCTTATTACTTTCTCATTTTCTAATTCTATTTCGCCTAACCGCGTCTCTATTTCACTTAATCTTTTATCATAAATACAGCCTTGTTCCTGAATTTCTTTTTTCACTTCATCAAATTGCACGTTAAGATTATTTTGGACATTTCTAATTTCGTTTTTCTGTTCGCTAAAAAGTGCTTGCATCATTTTAATTATTTCGTTATTATCTGCCATTTTAACTTTTGTTTAAATATTTCTATTTCTTTCAAAAAAATATGTTTTCGTATATTAAATATTACATATTCATATTATATTTAAAATTATTGTAAAATTTTTCTACCACGTATTGTTACAACATAACCTTATTTTACGTATTTTGTATTCTTTCGACACCCACTCTGTTTCTGAAATCTGGCTTATTTATATAATTATTTTATATAATGTCGTTGTTCGGGCCGCCATTTGTATAAAAACTTACTTATTTATACATTTAATTCACTTGTTGTACTTACCATTACGCCTAAGGGTCCCCCCAGAGTTCTATAAGCGGGATCAGAAACAGTGTGAGGTTACGAAATAAATACGAATACACATTTTGAATGAAGAGAATTTATGATTTTAATTATTCAGAATTATTTAAAATGTTGTTCCAAAATTTTTCTCATTGTTTTATAGATTCGACTACAGTTGTCTTTGTTCGGTTTATCAGCTACTACATATTAACTTATACTAACATCTTACCTTACTGATCACATTTTAATACATATATATACAGACAGAGCCCAGCCTGCAATTTTTTACACCCTCACAAACACACAGAAAATTTATTTATCCCTTAAACATTTTTAATAATATCTCCCCCCCTATCGGCAACGTGGTTTTCAGTTGGTCATTATCACTCCCTTTTCCCTTTTAAAAGTTTTTGTTGTTAGTGTCCGAAAAAATCGATCTACGTGTTCTCCGTTTTATTCCGACCGCGGTCACATGAGTCTCACTGTTATATTAGTTAAAAAAAACAATTTTGTTTCTGAGCCCGGTTTGTCGGGCGGCCTGCGCCGGCGAGAGTCGACAAAAGACTGCCAGCGTCTCTCAGTTCCCCACTCCTGGAGCATTTTAGTCAAGACGACGGACATCAATGCCTTACAGTTAGTCGTCGCAGTTTCGTCCTATGCGGTGTATGTAAGTTTTTGGGTTAACATGGTACATGATCTCATCTAGGCATTGGCGGACGTCCTTAAAGTGGGTGGGACTTAAACAGCATTTCCGTAAGGTCTTGGAGAAGGCGATGAATATTATCCTCTCTAGCCATCTTGGTTTTTTACCATCGCTTGGGTTGGCGCCCATGCTCGAGTAGTGGCGTGTGTGCACTGCCACACAAGTACAGAGTTCTGCGAATTTTTAGGGTGGCGCGAATTCTCTGCCGCATTCCTCGACAACAACTGCGCCTTACTGCTTTGTTTCAAACTGTTTCTTTCACAATGGAAATAACGTTGCCATGCGTTCTGTTGTACTGGAATGAATCTGGTTACACAATAATTTTCACAACTTTTAGGCAAACCCGCCCAAAAATGAAATAAATAAAAAATATAATTATCCCATACTGTGGAAAATAAAAACACCCAAAAATGACCCGCTACAATGTTAATACAAACTGTTTTTGTCTGGGCTTTCTCCCTGAATAACATTACATGCTTCTTTTATATTTATTTGGAATATTATTTTTAATTATTTTTAGTTATATAAATGTGTACAAGATCACTCCAATCATTGTTTGTTTATCAATGTTTTATAAAGTGTTTTCTTACTTATCATTACATTTTTATTGCTTAAAATACACTTTCACTGTTTTTAGGGTACTTACACGTCACTTTGGTTCACTGTTTGTATTGAGTGTTATTTGATGGGTAATCCCTATACTTTCTCCTATTATTTCTCACTATTTCTTTCTAGCATAATATTTATTATTAATAATATTAGGTTAGTTATTTTTTGTTAAATCTAACCTTTCTAACTGTGTTAGTGTACTTTTTCTACACTACGTTACTTTACAATCGTATTGTCTTTAAAATGGGTATATAAGTTAATTCAATTATAACAATAATATTTTGTTTCATCAAGAAATAATTATTTGGGGTTTATTTACAGTATTCTATCCTTGAGTCTACTATTTTTCCCCTTTATATGTGTGTTAGTTTCCCCTTGGGTTTAACCTGTCTCCTCTTCATTCTTCCTCTTCTTCGTCTTCTTCAATAGTCTTCATCTTGGTTCAGTTCTCCTCTTCTCATCTGGTTCGATTTCTGTCTATTCGTAGGGATCTGTTCTCTTCCTTTGATTCTTCTTTAGTTCTGGGTTCATATCTTCCTTTGTTAGTTCATAATTGTTTGGTCCATCACCTTTTTTCTTGAGTATGGTTCGTGGTTCCCTTCTTTGTGTTTATGTTGTTGGGTCAATCACTTGGGTGGGGTAATATCGTCGTGTCATAATATTAATATTTTATTCATTTTTAAACATTTTATTTTATATGAAGTATTTTTATGTTAAGAATTATCTTTTTTATCACTGGTACGGGATTTGGCTTATTTGTGTCGTAACATAATGCCTCTCCTCTAAAATTTTGATAAAACACTAGCATAGTTTTTTATGAAATTATCAGTTATAGATAACCTTTTTCCCTTTCTTTCTTGTTTGTTTCTCCATTCTTCATTTCTCTTCTTACTTAATTCATTCCCTTTTATTTGGATCTGTTATTATTTATTTCCATTGGTGCATTTTCCCTCATACACAATTTTTTCCCTAACTTTTATAGTAGCTGGTTTCTCCCATTACTACTCATTTTTCTGAGACCAGAGGCATATCATCTCTGCTCAGTTTATTTGGATTGCTGGACTTTTCAACAGTCAATCTTAAATACCTTCTTTGTCAACTTGTGACTTAAATCAGTAATAATAATAATATATAATAATATACTTTGGGATTGTCCACCTTGTGGTTTGTTTTTAGATCAATTTACTCATTCTTCCTTCCGCTATACCTTAACTATATACTATCATCTACTCATACACTTGATTGTTTTTATATTTATTCATATGTTAATTTCATCATATCATTATTTTTCATTATTTTGTTTTCAATGCTCGTTGTGATCATTTTGATTGTCTTAGACATTTTTTATTCTTTTCTTAGTCATTCAGCAAGATTCTGCTTTAGCCATATCTGTATATTTGTTTTATATACAATTTCTCTCTCCTCCTTGTACCAGTTAAAATTTTATTATTTTTTTTCTAGAATCCTTTTGATTCAGTATAATTTCAGGTATTTATCTCAGTAATTTGAGCTTGATTTTATTTTTTGGTTTATTTCATTCTGCATTAAATATCATTTTTGATAATTCTTTGGTAAATTAATTGTCTTACCTTAAAGGAATGTTTGCAGCGTATTCCTTTTTAGTTATTTTTTGTTTAATTATAATAGTAAGTTTGTGATTCTTACATTTGTATTATATAGGAATGTGTGTAACTTATTCCTTTGTATCTCACTTTTTTACTTCATACTTCATATCTCAATCTTTTATTAGACTGTAAATTGATTTAAATTGAAAGGAATTTGTGTAACTGTTTCCTTTGTTTTTTTTTTCATTATTATATTAATTCTTTTTATTATTCCGCATATATCATCTAAATAAGGTAGTAAGCTGCTCTTACAATCTTTTTTTGAATTTGGAAATATGTTTCATTTCACAATGGTTTTATTCTTCTTCGTAAAACCTTTTTATCGAAGTTTGGTTATAAACTCCCTTTATTTTTCTTGTATTGATATTGCTTATCTGGTAAGTATTATTACCATTATCTTTTGTGATGATATACGGTCTATTATGATATACATAATTGTTCTATTCATATTGCTATACACTGGACTTTGTTAGTTATACTTTGGTAAGTTGACTTCTCCTTTTCTTTCCTTTATTATTGCCTTCTTCTTTTGTTCGACACTTTGTTATTCTGCACCTCTTCTCCTTCAAGTGTTTGATAGTCACACTTATTCTGGATAATTTATTAAATTTATGTCATCACCACCTTACCACATGTTGGGGCCATACCCTCTCTCCATAGCTGAAATCATCTTCTACATTACTTTCATTTCTGTGGTTATCATTTGGTTCTTGGCTGGTTTCTGCCCTTATGTTGTTTACCTGAGCTGTCCGGGGTCCTTCGTCATTACTCGTCGTATCATGCAGTATTGAAAAACCCGGATTCTCATGGACTGTTACCCAATTCCCGCTATTATTTTGGTTGGTGTTGGGTTCCTGTCGGTGGTTATTTTCATTCCGAGGTGGTTCATCGTTCCTACTCTCTGCTGGTGGATTATTATTGTTATTCGATACATGGTAACAGCAGTTTGGACGCCAGTTCGGGCTATATCTTCTTTGGTTATTCTGCCTTTGCCCGCGGATGAAGTTTACCCGACGTCTGTCGTCGCTTCTATTCTGATTACCCCCGGGTCCCCGGTTGTACTGGTAACTGGGATTGTACCAGTTGCCGTAGTAGTTATGGTCGTTGGGGTGATCATTTGTGCGTTGTTCCGGTCCAGCTCCTCTGTAATTATCATTTGGTCGATTATTATTTGGGACTCTTCTGTCGTTATCTGGGTTCCCTTGACGATGGTTTTGTTGACCTCGGTTATTTGGCTGATTATTCGGATAATAATTCTGGGTATTTCTATTAAAAGGCTGTTCTTCATTGTTATTATTGTTTCGGCCCCAGTTATTCCGGTTATTGTTTTGTGGATGATTGTATGGTACATTAAAATTAGTCGTATTATTATGTTCATTCCATTTGTTGTACCTTTGGTTCGTGATCCTGTTTTTTCGATACTGGCTATCATTCTCCAGGTCCTCCGATAGACTAACCATTTCCTTGAATTGTTTTTATTTGTCCTTGCCTTCTGGCCTTCTGTATGGCTTCTTCGTAATGATAACCCAGCTGTATTACCAAAGACTCCTCGGGTATCTTGGGTTCCAAATTTCTGGCTAAACATACTTTTCCCAAAAAGTAGGACGTTAAAGTGTGTCCTCCTTGTGACTCGTATCTTCCATTACTGATATCATTGCGGACCACATTCTGTGTGGACTCGGACCAATATTTCTCCCGGAATTGTTTCTTAAACTCTTGTGTGTCATTGATCTCGGGTCGAGTGGCCGTCCACCAGTTGTCATGGGTGTCTCGGAACATTTCATCGATCATACTTCTCACACTGGACCACCTGGTTTCTCTATTCTTCTCTATCAGCTCTTCTACCCGTTTGAGGAATTCTATCGGGTTCCTCCGGTAGCTGCGGAAATTAATTATTTCTCGATTTTCACTGGTTATGAACTGTGTGTGATTATAAGGTTTCTCTCTTAATGCATCTAATTCTTCCTGCATTTGTTTCTCCCGTATACTGATCCCCTGGATTTTCTCTCTGTTTTCTCTGGTCAGTCCGTCTAATTTATTGATGACGGTGTATACTTTCTCCACACGATTATTTACATCTTTTTGCATCTCTTGGTGCCTCTCCTCCAGTTCCTTGATCACCTCCTGTTTCTTCTTCTGGTATCCGTCGGTAAGGACTTGGTAGAATTCGGTCGCTCTCAATTTACTTTCCTCCTCGACATCGATGATTTTATAGTTCATTTCTTCTCGGACTTGTAACAAGGCTTCGTTGGTCTCCACTACCGTTTGCTTGGTCTCCTCTCGATATTCGACCAGTTGTTGCTTCCATTCCTCCTTGGTTTTCTCACTTTCTTCCTCGATCTTCCGTTGGAGAATATCATGATTATTTTCCATCTTTTTATTTACTATTTCCAGATCCTTCTTGATCTGTTTCTTCAACTCTTCGCTCTTCTTTTCCAATGCCTCCTGACTTCTCTTCAGGTCTTCATGGTTGCTCTCTATTTTGTTATTCAGAAATTCTATGCTCTCCTTCATTTGCTTCTTAAATTCTTCACTGTTTTGGTCCAGTTTTTCCAGTTTTTTATTCAAATCTTCCTGGTTCCTATTCATTTGTCCAAACTGTTCCATCATCATTCTCATCAAACTATCTAGTTTCGTTTCTTCTGTTGGTTTGACTGGTTGTTTGTTTACCATTATTTCTGCTTCTATTTCTGGTTCTGGTGGATTTGGATTTTCCAGTTGGTCCTCCTGTGGGTTCTCTTCCAGCAATTCTCCAGTCGTTTCCTCAATTTCTACTTCCTCAACTTCCTCCATTTCTTCTTGGTTTAATGCTTCCTTCCCTTTGCGCCTCGTAACCATACCGTGTCTATTCATAACTGCCGCTAGTTATTCCTTCTAGCCTTCTTGGTTGCTGGTCGCCAATATGTAACGAGTAAACTTGGGTACTTCCTTTATTCTTAAAGCCCCGCGTTGGGTTCGTCAATATGTAACAATCAACTGAGGTCGTACCTGTTAAAATGTGTCACACTTGTTTATTTTGTGTATTAGTGTGAATGTAGTGTGTTTGCCTCACACCGGTCGTTACATAAATCGTCGTCACTACTGGAGTCTGTAGCGTTGTCAAACTTACCAGTACAACCTACCTGTTAATTCATAGGGGTTGTGAATCCCGGGTGGCGCCAAATTGTTTCTATTAAAACAATTAAAATAGTTAAATTATAAGATGATACGTGTTATTAGCATGGGCAGCTGGAGCGTTTGAATGGTTCCCGCCGCTATACAGGTTGCCGTCTCGACCACTCGTGATGAGCGCTAGTTGGTTATCGAATAAAACTTGCTAACACACATATACTCTACAACGTCCTATGAAATAAAAAGATAGTAATACTCTGTACTGTGGTTTTAATACAAATTCGGTCATTAATTAATATGACAAATGGATTATAAAAGTTTTGATAACAAATAGCTCCGGAAATAACATGAAACACAAATATCTCAGAGTTGGCAAAATTGTTTTTACAACACTTTTCGTTGCCGAGATGGCTACAGTTACGTACAGTATATTTCTATGTTTAAAATCTGGGGTTCTTTGGATTATGAAATAAGACATAAACGTTGGTTACATTAAAAAAGTACACTACCATACCTTATACGTACTTAGAAAGTATAATGTGTTTTTACAAATTGTTCGGTAGTGTCGGGTTACAAAATGGTACTCTTAATCGAGGTCATATTTTGATTAATAAAATGTTTTTATGTAAGTAAATTATGCATTAACACCTTTGAAAGAAAGTAATATTTGTTCAATAGTGAGAAATTTTATCATTTGGAAAATATTTAAGGTAATTTGGTTTTTTGGGATTAAGGAATTTATTCAATACTTATCAGTTCAGATAGCGTTGATGTGTTGTCATCTAGGGTAGTGGATATTCTTCAAATTTGGGCTGGTTTTAAGCTTCGAACATCTTTTTCAATCTTGTCTTGGATTTTTGTTAATTAATTTATTCAATTTGGTTCCAGGACATCGTTAATTTTTGGTAGGTCGACATCTATTCGTCTTTGGTCATCTTGGTTAACTCCCGAAACTTTTTGTAACTATTTAAATTAAAATTTCAATCATTCCAATTTTGCGTGCCGCTTACCCACGCGTCGTTTTTTTCAAGTCTATTAAATTTAACGGAAAACTAGCCTTCAACGGCTCGTTACTATGGTAACAGCAATCCTGGGATTGGTTAAATACTCTTTCAAAAGCATTGTTAAGAGATTTGAATTTTTATTCAAATTTATTAAGTATTTTCTTAATGGTTTTATTCCTTTATAGTTCCTTTGGGGTAATAAATGATATCACTATTATCTTTCTTTCCTTTCAAAGTTTACAACGATACCTCATAAGGTCATATTCTGTTATACATTAAATTTAGTCTAAATATTTGACATTTGATAAATTACATATCTTTCTTAAATTAAACTTTTATAATAACATTTCTGTTTTAATATAATTTACATATACTTACTGGCCATTTACTGGTCTTAGATTAATAAAGTTTCTTGCGAAATTGCTACAGTTTACATTTGAGTGTCTCTGACAGTTAGATGTTTTCATAGCCAAGATTAGCCATGATGGTTTTTTGGGTGTATTTCTTTTAAATTACATTTTGAATTCAGCCTGATGGGCTTCACTTAGTTATCATATTTGTTTGTGTTTTAACTAATATTCAACATACATTTTCATTACACATATTCTAAAATATAATAATTAGGCTTATGGACTGCAGGTTCCCTTCAGCCATACCCTCTTCATAACATTGAACCAAACTATTCTTTATAAGTTACTAGTTATTGTTAGTTCTAATATTGATTCCTTTCTTTTGTTACTACCTAGAGTGATAAACATCATCACTTCTTGCAAAATTATGAAAGTTAATTCCCCTTTCAACATGGGGTGTTTTATTCATTGTAGTCTTAATTTTAAAAACAAAACTTTATTTCTACTCTACTATCTCCTCCATACCATGTTAATACAAACTGTTTTTGTCTGGGCTTTCTCCCTGAATAACATTACATGCTTCTTTTATATTTATTTGGAATATTATTTTTAATTATTTTTAGTTATATAAATGTGTACAAGATCACTCCAATCATTGATTGTTTATCAATGTTTTATAAAGTGTTTTCTTACTTATCATTACATTTTTATTGCTTAACATACACTTTCACTATTTTTAGGGTACTTACACTTTCACTATTACACGTCACTTTGGTTCACTGTTTGTATTGAGTGTTATTTGATGGGTAATCCCTATACTTTCTCCTATTATTTCTCACTATTTCTTTCTAGCATAATATTTATTATTAATAATAATAGGTTAGTTATTTTTTGTTAAATCTAACCTTTCTAACTGTGTTAGTGTACTTTTT
Source organism: Magicicada septendecula (assembly GCA_034769895.1). Taxonomy (NCBI): domain Eukaryota; kingdom Metazoa; phylum Arthropoda; class Insecta; order Hemiptera; family Cicadidae; genus Magicicada; species Magicicada septendecula. The sequence goes on from CM068371.1 coordinate 395,913,883, forward strand.
CTACACTACGTTACTTTACAATCGTATTGTCTTTAAAATGGGTATATAAGTTAATTCAATTATAACAATAATATTTCGTTTCATCAAGAAATAATTATTTGGGGTTTATTTACAGTATTCTATCCTTGAGTCTACTATTTTTCCCCTTTATATGTGTGTTAGTTTCCCCTTGGGTTTAACCTGTCTCCTCTTCATTCTTCCTCTTCTTCGTCTTCTTCAATAGTCTTCATCTTGGTTCGGTTCTCCTCTTCTCATCTGGTTCGATTTCTGTCTATTCGTAGGGATCTGTTCTCTTCCTTTGATTCTTCTTTAGTTCTGGGTTCATATCTTCCTTTGTTAGTTCATAATTGTTTGGTCAATCACCTTTTTTCTTGAGTATGGTTCGTGGTTCCCTTCTTTGTGTTTATGTTGTTGGGTCAATCACTTGGGTTGGGTAATATCGTCGTGTCATAATATTAATATTTTATTCATTTTTAAACATTTTATTTTATATGAAGTATTTTTATGTTAAGAATTATCTTTTTTATCACTGGTACGGGATTTGGCTTATTTGTGTCGTAACATAATGCCTCTCCTCTAAAATTTTGATAAAACACTAGCATAGTTTTTTATGAAATTATCAGTTATAGATAACCTTTTTCCCTTTCTTTCTTGTTTGTTTCTCCATTCTTCATTTCTCTTCTTACTTAATTCATTCCCTTTTATTTGGATCTGTTATTATTTATTTCCATTGGTGCATTTTCCCTCATACACAATTTTTTCCCTAACTTTTATAGTAGCTGGTTTCTCCCATTACTACTCATTTTTCTGAGACCAGAGGCATATCATCTCTGCTCAGTTTATTTGGATTGCTGGACTTTTCAACAGTCAATCTTAAATACCTTCTTTGTCAACTTGTGACTTAAATCAGTAATAATAATAATATATAATAATATACTTTGGGATTGTCCACCTTGTGGTTTGTTTTTAGATCAATTTGGCCCTTTACTCATTCTTCCTTCCGCTATACCTTAACTATATACTATCATCTACTCATACACTTGATTGTTTTTATATTTATTCATATGTTAATTTCATCATATCATTATTTTTCATTATTTTGTTTTCAGTGCTCGTTGTGATCATTTTGATTGTCTTAGACATTTTTTATTCTTTTCTTAGTCATTCAGCAAGATTCTGCTTTAGCCATATCTGTATATTTGTTTTATATACAATTTCTCTCTCCTCCTTGTACCAGTTAAAATTTTTTTTTTTTTTTCTAGAATCCTTTTGATTCAGTATAATTTCAGGTATTTATCTCAGTAATTTGAGCTTGATTTTATTTTTTGGTTTATTTCATTCTGCATTAAATATCATTTTTGATAATTCTTTGGTAAGTTAATTGTCTTACCTTAAAGGAATATTTGTAGCGTATTCCTTTTTAGTTATTTTTTGTTTAATTATAATAGTAAGTTTGTGATTCTTACATTTGTATTACTGTATATAGGAATGTGTGTAACTTATTCCTTTGTATCTCACATTTTTACTTCATACTTCATATCTCAATCTTTTATTAGACTGTAAATTGATTTAAATTGAAAGGAATTTGTGTAACTGTTTCCTTTGTTTTTTTTCATTATTATATTAATTCTTTTTATTATTCCGCATATATCATCTAAATAAGGTAGTAAGCTGCTCCTACAATCTTTTTTTGAATTTGGAAATATGTTTCATTTCACAATGGTTTTATTCTTCTTCGTAAAACCTTTTTATCGAAGTTTGGTTATAAACTCCCTTTATTTTTCTTGTATTGATATTGCTTATCTGGTAAGTATTATTACCATTATCTTTTGTGATGATATACGGTCTATTATGATATACATAATTGTTCTATTCATATTGCTATACACTGGACTTTGTTAGTTATACTTTGGTAAGTTGACTTCTCCTTTTCTTTCCTTTATTATTGCCTTCTTCTTTTGTTCGACACTTTGTTATTCTGCACCTCTTCTCCTTCAAGTGTTTGATAGTCACACTTATTCTGGATAATATTATTAAATTTATGTCATCACCACCTTACCACATGTTGGGGCCATACCCTCTCTCCATAGCTGAAATCATCTTCTACATTACTTTCATTTCTGTGGTTATCATTTGGTTCTTGGCTGGTTTCTGCCCTTATGTTGTTTACCTGAGCTGTCCGGGGTCCTTCGTCATTACTCATCGTATCATGCAGTATTGAAAAACCCGGATTCTCATGGACTGTTACCCAATTCCCGCTATTATTTTGGTTGGTGTTGGGTTCCTGTCGGTGGTTATTTTCATTCCGAGGTGGTTCATCGTTCCTACTCTCTGCTGGTGGATTATCATTGTTATTCGATACGTGGTAACAGCAGTTTGGACGCCAGTTCGGGCTATATCTTCTTTGGTTATTCTGCCTTTGCCCGCGGATGAAGTTTACCCGACGTCTGTCGTCGCTTCTATTCTGATTACCCCCGGGTCCCCGGTTGTACTGGTAACTGGGATTGTACCAGTTGCCGTAGTAGTTATGGTCGTTGGGGTGACCATTTGTGCGTTGTTCCGGTCCAGCTCCTCTGTAATTATCATTTGGTCGATTATTATTTGGGACTCTTCTGTCGTTATCTGGGTTCCCTTGATGATGGTTTTGTTGACCTCGGTTATTTGGCTGATTATTCGGATAATAATTCTGGGTATTTCTATTAAAAGGCTGTTCTTCATTGTTATTATTGTTTCGGCCCCAGTTATTCCAGTTATTGTTTTGTGGATGATTGTATGGTACATTAAAATTAGTCGTATTATTATGTTCATTCCATTTGTTGTACCTTTGGTTCGTGATCCTGTTTTTTCAATACTGGCTATCATTCTCCAGGTCCTCCGATAGACTAACAACAAACAGTTAGATGTTTTCATAGCCAAGATTAGCCATGATGGTTTTTTGGGTGTATTTCTTTTAAATTACATTTTGAATTCAGCCTGATGGGCTTCACTTAGTTATCATATTTGTTTGTGTTTTAACTGCTATTCAACATACATTTTCATTACATACATTTTAAAATATAATAATTAGGCTTATGGACTGCAGGTTCCCTTCAGCCATATCCTCTTCATAACATTGAACCAAACTATTCTTTATAAGTTACTAGTTATTGTTAGTTCTAATATTGATTCCTTTCTTTTGTTACTACCTAGAGTGATAAACATCATCACTTCTTGCAAAATTATGAAAGTTAATTCCCCTTTCAACATGGGGTGTTTTATTCATTGTAGTCTTAATTTTAAAAACAAAACTTTATTTCTATTCTACTATCTCCTCCATACCATGTTGTATAAAAACTTACTTATTTATACATTTAATTCACTTGTTGTACTTACCATTACGCCTAAGGGTCCCCCCAGAGTTCTATAAGCGAGATCAGAAACAGTGTGAGGTTACGAAATAAATACGAATACACATTTTGAATGAAGAGAATTTATGATTTTAATTATTCAGAATTATTTAAAATGTTGTTCCAAAATTTTTCTCATTGTTTTATAGATTCGACTACAGTTGTCTTTGTTCGGTTTATCAGCTACTACATATTAACTTATACTAACATCTTACCTTACTGATCACATTTTAATACATATATATATATATATACAGACAGAGCCCAGCCTGCAATTTTTTACACCCTCACAAACACACAGAAAATTTATTTATCCCTTAAACATTTTTAATAATATCTCCCCCCCTATCGGCAACGTGGTTTTCAGTTGGTCATTATCACTCCCTTTTCCCTTTTAAAAGTTTTTGTTGTTAGTGTCCGAAAAAATCGATCTACGTGTTCTCCGTTTTATTCCGACCGCGGTCACATGAGTCTCACTGTTATATTAGTTAAAAAAAAACAATTTTGTTTCTGAGCCCGGTTTGTCGGGCGGCCTGCGCCGGCGAGAGTCGACAAAAGACTGCCAGCGTCTCTCAGTTCCCCACTCCTGGAGCATTTTAGTCAAGACGACGGACACCAATTCCTTACAGTTAGTCGTCGCAGTTTCGTCCTATGCGGTGTACGTAAGTTTTTGGGTTAACATGGTACATGATCTCATCTAGGCATTGGCGGACGTCCTTAAAGTGGGTGGGACTTAAACAGCATTTCCGTAAGGTCTTGGAGAAGGCGATGAATATTATCCTCTCTAGCCGTCTTGGTTTTTTACCATCGCTTGGGTTGGCGCCCATGCTCGAGTAGTGGCGTGTGTGCACTGCCACACAAGTACAGAGTTCTGCGAATTTTTAGGGTGGCGCGAATTCTCTGCCGCATTCCTCGACAACAACTGCGCCTTACTGCTTTGTTTCAAACTGTTTCTTTCACAATGGAAATAACATTGCCATGCGTTCTGTTGTACTGGAATGAATCTGGTTGCACAATAATTTTTACAACTTTTAGACAAACCCGCCCAAAAATGAAATAAATAAAAAATATAATTATCCCATACTATGGAAAATAAAAACACCCAAAAATGACCCGCTACAATACCCCCTCGATGGGAATTCTGCTGTCCACAACAGAAGAAATCTCATCGATAAACCCTGAAGAGGACCGGTGAGGAACTAGTGGCAACAACCCCCTTGTTCTTAACCTGCATGGGTACACGACCCCCCTGGCTCAGCGACTATGGACTCATCTGAACAAGATCACTGGACTTCTCTGTAAAAGATCCCAACACCGAGAAATCGAACAGACTCGTACCACGGCGCACCTCGCCTTTTAACATGCTACCCCCAAAATCCTCAATTCCTGGCTAAAATTATTCCAGCTCCTCCGCCGATATGTTTCCCCTTTTTGCAAGCTGGGCTGCCTTTAGCAGATACTGGGCTCACACACACTCACATTACATATTACACTTTGACAAATTGTAAAATTGAAAATTATAAAATTCCTTAAGATTGACAAAAAATTCAAAAAAAATTCAAAATTCAAAGTAATATTTTATCAAAAAAAATTCTCTTCCTTGTGTTTCTAATTTTTGTTTCAAATGACTTAACCTAGACATTTCTACTACTTGAACAAATCCTTAACCTAACATGAGAACCACTTATAGTCTACCAATACAATGCAATACAATAAAATAAACATGGTTAATGCACACATAATAAAATAATCATTATCTAAAATATTCATTCGCTGGCAGGCGAAAAATCAAGTTTTTTTTTTTTTTTTTCAAAAAAATTAAAATTTTCAAAAATTTTAAAATTCAAAAAAAATTTAAATTTATTTAAATGTTTTCTTCATATGTAAAATTATTTAAAATTTGGTTACAATTAATTAAACAAACAAATTGAATCGACTTCCTACTATACAAGCTTAGTAGGTGTATGACCTCATCAGCTGATCGAAACTAGGTCAAGTCCAAAACCCTTGACCTACATATGTTATGTATACTTTCTGCACCTACATTAAACATCTGTAACAATCTAACTAAAAGCACAAAACATAATAAAATAAAATATTTAAAATGAACAAAATATTAATATAAATAATAAACAAATTGACATTTAAATTATTATGAAAATTAAATTATGAAAATAAACACCTTAATTTTATATTATTCTCAAATTTTATCACAATTCTGTCACTGGCTTTACAAAAGGAAAATTTTATATCTTTATCATAAATCACTCTCTCTATTTGACAATCTTACTTTATTCTACTGTGGGTGATTTGAACTATTTATTCTCATTGACTGTACTACTAGATCTGTATACATATATAACCTTTATTCCCCTGACTCTACTATTAACTTTTACTATATGACACCCATATCTATCAAAATATCTATCAAAACACTCTAAATTCAATTTACCTCTGGCACCGCTCATCTTTGTACTAGGATTTGTGTTCCCTACCTGGCTATAACCATACGAGCCAATGCCCCTCCAAAATATCGGCAAACACTCACGCGAACTACTCTATTCTCGCCACAACGCCGCACGTTGCTCACACCTTACCACCTCACCCTTACTACAAAATATCATCAACAAATATGTTTATATCTCATTCACATTACTCATCGCTACATATACTCACTACTACTGTGTCAACATCAATACTTCTCAAAATACTATAACATATATGAACTCAAAACAACATTACCTTATCTTCCTCTCTACTATTTCAACTTTAACTCTAACTTTAATTTGGACAGATCTTTATGTCCCCTAAAACATTCATCACCCCAAAAACTCTCTTTTATTAACTTGCATAAATTATTACTTTGTTTCTCATTTTCTCAAGTTACTTTTTATCATTATTTTAAAACATCTGTAATACATTGCAAACATTACATTGAACATTAATAACTTGGAACCTTTAGAACCAATATACCAGTGACATCTTATTGCTGATCAGCTGATCTCCTAATACAATTAAAACACATCTCATAATTGAACAACTTATATGAAACATATATATTTATTTATCCATCTTCACTTCTATTATGTTAATTGCCTGCCAGGCGTTTAATTATTGGCTTAATTTAAAGCATACACATATCATGAAAACACATATTCTTATCAATGCCTATACCTAACATACAACAATAAAATAATACATTTAAAATCCTAGCATGTAATGAACACCTTATATTACATATCTGATCAGCTAGTTAATTGAACAGAGCATAAGCAGTTTTATTGGATCCAACTTTGGAAAAAAAAATGTTATGTTATTAAAATTTACCTTCGTGACTCCTTTGCGTCACCTCCCAGCCACACACTATTTCAAATTATGTAAGACTGTGGCGCCTTTTCGCTTCCACAAAGACTGTATATTTTGGAGCAGGGTTTTACCTCTCCGTGTCTCGGCTTCCGCTATTAAGTTTTAAACGTGGCGAACATCAACATGTTCTTGTTAATATTATACACCCTTAAGACGGATCTACCACCTGTCTTGCTACCCCAAAGCGGGCAGAGTGGCAGCCGCTGTTCCATAGTTCCGGGAGATTTCCCCTAAGTTCTCCCCCCATTGAATTTCAAATATATACCAATTTCAAGTCAGCTATGGTCAAGGGACTTGATATGACCATAGCTGGCCGCTAGCCAAAACCACGGTTAGTGCTGGTAAGACAGTAACCGCCCGAAAAGTCGGGGAAATCTAAACTTTAATTTGACTGCCTGTTATATCCATTACTAATATGTGCGACACGGTCGTTTAGAAGTGTGTAAATTTTATTTTACACGAATAAGGTGTGCCGCACATTTTCGCCATTTTCGCCTCCGATGGAGGTAACACTCCCTGTTACCCCCAACCCATTTCACTATATACAGGAGCACAGGCCACCCCCGCAATAGCCACTTAATAGCTAACTAATTAATTAACAATTGAACTAAACTTTCTACATACGCAGTTCAACACTCCATTGTTTTATCACTTCATTGAGCACCAATCAACCCCCCCAAAATATCCCCAATGCTTGTATTGACAACACTTTTTAAAAGTTTTCACATAGACACTTCTGCAAGTCCAATCTTTCACTTTTCACTAACATTTTCTTTCTGACAAAATAATAAGTACCACAATGAATCATCTTATACAGTTACATCAAAATAAAATACATTTGCGTTGTTTTCTGAGGGAAAACAATTATTTGAAAATTTAAGTATTCAAATTCCAAATTTTTGGTTGTTTCATTTTACAATTTCTAAAATAAAACTAAAATATTTCGTGAAAAGAGGAAAGAAAAAAAATATATATATATATATACTACCTTTCCACGAAACTATGGGTCCCCCTCCCCGTTCAAAGTGTTGTGAGTTTTCTAATTTTAACCAATTTTGGTGGAGCCGGACCATCGTTGCATTCACCGCCCAAAGGAAAATCCTCCAACCATGGCCCGTCCCCGAGTTCCGAATTCCACGGCCAGGACTGGTAAGATCATGACCGCCCGAAAATGGGGGAGACTCCCTTCTGTAAACATATATAATTAACATTGCTATATTACATTAAATTAAATTACATTAAAGTAACCCAATTACATTTAATCTTGGTAAAAATCTACATACCCTACATCTTGATAAAATTATAAACACTACATTTTAATTTCAACTGAACTGTTATTAATTAACCATCAATTATTTATCATTTGATTCTATGCAATTCAAATTTCTTATTAACCTTCCTGTTACATTATATTTCATCTCTGATTACTTTTCTACTATGAATTTTCTATCTAACGCTTCACATTTTAATCATTGCCTACCCTGGGTGACCCCTGTATTCTCTATGCTTTCAACCGAATAGACATTTTAATATTACTCCCTTTCTTACTAACAACCACTATGAACCACTTATGACACCAATCTCTCATTTATAAATACCTTTCACTAATTCCACTTACCTCTGGCACCGCTCATCGTTGTACTAGGATGTGTGTTCCCTACCTGGCTATACCCATACGAGCCAATGCCCCTCCAAAATATCGGCAAACACTCACGCGAACTACTCTATTCCCGCCACAACGCCGAACGCTGGTCTCTCGCCATGCCGCACGTTGCTCACACCTTACCACCTCATCCTTACTACAAAATATCATCAACAAATATGTTTAAATCTCATTCACATTACGCCTCGCTACATATACTCTCTACCACTGTGTCCCTAAATATCTAACACTATCTCTGTGTGTTACCTGTATTTCAAATTCTTATTCTCTTTCACTCCCATTAACTTTAATTCTACTTAACTCACCTGTATTATTTCATTATCACCCAAAATCTATTTTCCACATTTTACCTTGATATAACACTAGAAAATTCATCACTTCTCTCCTTACAATAATATACCTCCATTTGAACGTATTACTTGTTTAGTCATCTACCAATCATCATAGAATCTTAATTTCATAAAATCATTTAACTTCATTCTCAAACTTTCTTTTATACGACCTTAATTAAGTAATTATTTTTCAATTATTTAACAGTTCACAATTATTTTCATCGCTTATTTAGTCTGTGAAATTATATAATTATTATTAATTTATACTGGTTAATTGCAAATTCAATTTAATTGATAATTAATGTTATCACTTTCTACTGTACCTACACATTGTTTACATAACCTATAGTACATTATCATGTAGTACACAAATACACTTAACATAATGACAGTAACACATAAAAAAAATATACAGTCCAATTTATTATCATTACCCACAAATCGTTCCATAAGACAATGCACTTCAAAACCATCTTATTCATATCATTAAATGTTCATGAACAATAAATAATAAACAATTACCCCATATCGTCAAATAATAGTCTAATCTTATGACTATACCAGTCATTTACCATTACATACATAATCTCATGATTATAAACATAATGATTACCTGTCTTGTCATATTCTTCTACAATATCGTTTGAATTAATATGATTATTCCATATTATTCCCTCATATACCTGGTCACGCTCGAGTATGGTCCTGTCGCCGTTATTATATTCTGTTAAAATCAGGTGAGTTATATTATCATCCTCTACTGCTATCTCAGTTTCACTATACGGTAAGTACTCATTCTTTTTATTATTTCTCTCTACGTCTAACTTTTCTACGAATTCTTCATAATTTCTCTTTACTTTAAAAATCTCTAGTTCTCTCTTTCTCTCCCTCTCAAAACATTGCTCACCATCATACCAAACTACACACTCTCTCTCAAAATATGCAGGGGACATTAATTCATCATTTTGGCACCACCTATGAAGTGCACAAAAAACCAAGGGAAATTTATCTATAGACCTATACTTTTCCAAATACTCACGTGAAGCTATTTCTTCACCCCCCACTACAACATTACGGGAAAAATCTACCCCCTGCATCCACTCTACCTGTAAATTCTTTCTACTTTCTCTCTCTAATTCATCACACACAACCATCTTATCAATTTCTACTCTTTCTACAATTACGTTATCACTCTCAACATCTACACCATCATTTTCTAACACCACATTTTTATTTGCATTATCATTGTTATTACTTGTCAACTCATTATTTAAATTATCATTTCCACTACTACTTACCCTGTCATCTTTGTTCGATTTTAATTTGCTTATTACTTTCTCATTTTCTAATTCTATTTCGCCTAACCGCGTCTCTATTTCACTTAATCTTTTATCATAAATACAGCCTTGTTCCTGAATTTCTTTTTTCACTTCATCAAATTGCACGTTAAGATTATTTTGGACATTTCTAATTTCGTTTTTCTGTTCGCTAAAAAGTGCTTGCATCATTTTAATTATTTCGTTATTATCTGCCATTTTAACTTTTGTTTAAATATTTCTATTTCTTTCAAAAAAATATGTTTTCGTATATTAAATATTACATATTCATATTATATTTAAAATTATTGTAAAATTTTTCTACCACGTATAGTTACAACATAACCTTATTTTACGTATTTTGTATTCTTTCGACACCCACTCTGTTTCTGAAATCTGGCTTATTTATATAATTATTTTATATAATGTCGTTGTTCGGGCCGCCATTTGTATAAAAACTTACTTATTTATACATTTAATTCACTTGTTGTACTTACCATTACGCCTAAGGGTCCCCCCAGAGTTCTATAAGCGGGATCAGAAACAGTGTGAGGTTACGAAATAAATACGAATACACATTTTGAATGAAGAGAATTTATGATTTTAATTATTCAGAATTATTTAAAATGTTGTTCCAAAATTTTTCTCATTGTTTTATAGATTCGACTACAGTTGTCTTTGTTCGGTTTATCAGCTACTACATATTAACTTATACTAACATCTTACCTTACTGATCACATTTTAATACATATATATACAGACAGAGCCCAGCCTGCAATTTTTTACACCCTCACAAACACACAGAAAATTTATTTATCCCTTAAACATTTTTAATAATATCTCCCCCCCTATCGGCAACGTGGTTTTCAGTTGGTCATTATCACTCCCTTTTCCCTTTTAAAAGTTTTTGTTGTTAGTGTCCGAAAAAATCGATCTACGTGTTCTCCGTTTTATTCCGACCGCAGTCACATGAGTCTCACTGTTATATTAGTTAAAAAAAAACAATTTTGTTTCTGAGCCCGGTTTGTCGGGCGGCCTGCGCCGGCGAGAGTCGACAAAAGACTGCCAGCGTCTCTCAGTTCCCCACTCCTGGAGCATTTTAGTCAAGACGACGGACATCAATGCCTTACAGTTAGTCGTCGCAGTTTCGTCCTATGCGGTGTATGTAAGTTTTTGGGTTAACATGGTACATGATCTCATCTAGGCATTGGCGGACGTCCTTAAAGTGGGTGGGACTTAAACAGCATTTCCGTAAGGTCTTGGAGAAGGCGATGAATATTATCCTCTCTAGCCATCTTGGTTTTTTACCATCGCTTGGGTTGGCGCCCATGCTCGAGTAGTGGCGTGTGTGCACTGCCACACAAGTACAGAGTTCTGCGAATTTTTAGGGTGGCGCGAATTCTCTGCCGCATTCCTCGACAACAACTGCGCCTTACTGCTTTGTTTCAAACTGTTTCTTTCACAATGGAAATAACGTTGCCATGTGTTCTGTTGTACTGGAATGAATCTGGTTGCACAATAATTTTCACAACTTTTAGACAAACCCGCCCAAAAATGAAATAAATAAAAAATATAATTATCCCATACTGTGGAAAATAAAAACACCCAAAAATGACCTGCTACAATGTTAATACAAACTGTTTTTGTCTGGGCTTTCTCCCTGAATAACATTACATGCTTCTTTTATATTTATTTGGAATATTATTTTTAATTATTTTTAGTTATATAAATGTGTACAAGATCACTCCAATCATTGATTGTTTATCAATGTTTTATAAAGTGTTTTCTTACTTATCATTACATTTTTATTGCTTAACATACACTTTCACTATTTTTAGGGTACTTACACTTTCACTATTACACGTCACTTTGGTTCACTGTTTGTATTGAGTGTTATTTGATGGGTAATCCCTATACTTTCTCCTATTATTTCTCACTATTTCTTTCTAGCATAATATTTATTATTAATAATATTAGGTTAGTTATTTTTTGTTAAATCTAACCTTTCTAACTGTGTTAGTGTACTTTTTCTACACTACGTTACTTTACAATCGTATTGTCTTTAAAATGGGTATATAAGTTAATTCAATTATAACAATAATATTTTGTTTCATCAAGAAATAATTATTTGGGGTTTATTTACAGTATTCTATCCTTGAGTCTATTATTTTTCCCCTTTATATGTGTGTTAGTTTCCCCTTGGGTTTAACCTGTCTCCTCTTCATTCTTCCTCTTCTTCATCTTCTTCAATAGTCTTCATCTTGGTTCGGTTCTCCTCTTCTCATCTGGTTCGATTTCTGTCTATTCGTAGGGATCTGTTCTTTTCCTTTGATTCTTCTTTAGTTCTGGGTTCATATCTTCCTTTGTTAGTTCATAATTGTTTGGTCCATCACCTTTTTTCTTGAGTATGGTTCGTGGTTCCCTTCTTTGTGTTTATGTTGTTGGGTCAATCACTTGGGTTGGGTAATATCGTCGTGTCATAATATTAATATTTTATTCATTTTTAAACATTTTATTTTATATGAAGTATTTTTATGTTAAGAATTATCTTTTTTATCACTGGTACGGGATTTGGCTTATTTGTGTCGTAACATAATGCCTCTTCTCTAAAATTTTGATAAAACACTAGCATAGTTTTTTATGAAATTATCAGTTATAGATAACCTTTTTCCCTTTCTTTCTTGTTTGTTTCTCCATTCTTCATTTCTCTTCTTACTTAATTCATTCCCTTTTATTTGGATCTGTTATTATTTATTTCCATTGGTGCATTTTCCCTCATACACAATTTTTTCCCTAACTTTTATAGTAGCTGGTTTCTCCCATTACTACTCATTTTTCTGAGACAAGAGGCATATCATCTCTGCTCAGTTTATTTGGATTGCTGGACTTTTCAACAGTCAATCTTAAATACCTTCTTTGTCAACTTGTGACTTAAATCAGTAATAATAATAATATATAATAATATACTTTGGGATTGTCCACCTTGTGGTTTGTTTTTAGATCAATTTACTCATTCTTCCTTCCGCTATACCTTAACTATATACTATCATCTACTCATACACTTGATTGTTTTTATATTTATTCATATGTTAATTTCATCATATCATTATTTTTCATTATTTTGTTTTCAATGCTCGTTGTGATCATTTTGATTGTCTTAGACATTTTTTATTCTTTTCTTAGTCATTCAGCAAGATTCTGCTTTAGCCATATCTGTATATTTGTTTTATATACAATTTCTCTCTCCTCCTTGTACCAGTTAAAATTTTATTTTTTTTTTCTAGAATCCTTTTGATTCAGTATAATTTCAGGTATTTATCTCAGTAATTTGAGCTTGATTTTATTTTTTGGTTTATTTCGTTGTGCATTAAATATCATTTTTGATAATTCTTTGGTAAGTTAATTGTCTTACCTTAAAGGAATGTTTGTAGCGTATTCCTTTTTAGTTATTTTTTGTTTAATTATAATAGTAAGTTTGTGATTCTTACATTTGTATTACTGTATATAGGAATGTGTGTAACTTATTCCTTTGTATCTCACTTTTTTACTTCATACTTCATATCTCAATCTTTTATTAGACTGTAAATTGATTTAAATTGAAAGGAATTTGTGTAACTGTTTCCTTTGTTTTTTTTTCATTATTATATTAATTCTTTTTATTATTCCGCATATATCATCTAAATAAGGTAGTAAGCTGCTCTTACAATCTTTTTTTGAATTTGGAAATATGTTTCATTTCACAATGGTTTTATTCTTCTTCGTAAAACCTTTTTATCGAAGTTTGGTTATAAACTCCCTTTATTTTTCTTGTATTGATATTGCTTATCTGGTAAGTATTATTACCATTATCTTTTGTGATGATATGCGGTCTATTATGATATACATAATTGTTCTATTCATATTGCTATACACTGGACTTTGTTAGTTATACTTTGGTAAGTTGACTTCTCCTTTTCTTTCCTTTATTATTGCCTTCTTCTTTTGTTCGACACTTTGTTATTCTGCACCTCTTCTCCTTCAAGTGTTTGATAGTCACACTTAGTCTGGATAATATTATTAAATTTATGTCATCACCACCTTACCACATGTTGGGGCCATACCCTCTCTCCATAGCTGAAATCATCTTCTATATTTCTTTCATTTCTGTGGTTATCATTTGGTTCTTGGCTGGTTTCTGCCCTTATGTTGTTTACCTGAGCTGTCCGGGGTCCTTCGTCATTACTCGTCGTATCATGCAGTATTGAAAAACCCGGATTCTCATGGACTGTTACCCAATTCCCGCTATTATTTTGGTTGGTGTTGGGTTCCTGTCGGTGGTTATTTTCATTCCGAGGTGGTTCATCGTTCCTACTCTCTGCTGGTGGATTATTATTGTTATTCGATACGTGGTAACAGCAGTTTGGATGCCAGTTCGGGCTATATCTTCTTTGGTTATTCTGCCTTTGCCCGCGGATGAAGTTTACCCGACGTCTGTCGTCGCTTCTATTCTGATTACCCCCGGGTCCCCGGTTGTACTGGTAACTGGGATTGTACCAGTTGCCGTAGTAGTTATGGTCGTTGGGGTGACCATTTGTGCGTTGTTCCGGTCCAGCTCCTCTGTAATTATCATTTGGTCGATTATTATTTGGGACTCTTCTGTCGTTATCTGGGTTCCCTTGACGATGGTTTTGTTGACCTCGGTTATTTGGCTGATTATTCGGATAATAATTCTGGGTATTTCTATTAAAAGGCTGTTCTTCATTGTTATTATTGTTTCGGCCCCAGTTATTCCAGTTATTGTTTTGTGGATGATTATATGGTACATTAAAATTAGTCGTATTATTATGTTCATTCCATTTGTTGTACCTTTGGTTCGTGATCCTGTTTTTTCGATACTGGCTATCATTCTCCAGGTCCTCCGATAGACTAACAACAAACAGTTAGATGTTTTCATAGCCAAGATTAGCCATGATGGTTTTTTGGGTGTATTTCTTTTAAATTACATTTTGTATTCAGCCTGATGGGCTTCACTTAGTTATCATATTTGTTTGTGTTTTAACTACTATTCAACATACATTTTCAATACACATATTTTAAAATATAATAATTAGGCTTATGGACTGCAGGTTCCCTTCAGCCATATCCCCTTCATAACACTGAACCAAACTATTCTTTATAAGTTACTAGTTATTGTTAGTTCTAATATTGATTCCTTTCTTTTGTTACTACCTAGAGTGATAAACATCATCACTTCTTGCAAAATTATGAAAGTTAATTCCCCTTTCAACATGGGGTGTTTTATTCATTGTAGTCTTAATTTTAAAAACAAAACTTTATTTCTATTCTACTATCTCCTCCATACCATGTTAATACAAACTGTTTTTGTCTGGGCTTTCTCCCTGAATAACATTACATGCTTCTTTTATATTTATTTGGAATATTATTTTTAATTATTTTTAGTTATATAAATGTGTACAAGATCACTCCAATCATTGATTGTTTATCAATGTTTTATAAAGTGTTTTCTTACTTATCATTACATTTTTATTGCTTAACATACACTTTCACTATTTTTAGGGTACTTACACTTTCACTATTACACGTCACTTTGGTTCACTGTTTGTATTGAGTGTTTTTTGATGGGTAATCCCTATACTTTCTCCTATTATTTCTCACTATTTCTTTCTAGCATAATATTTATTATTAATAATATTAGGTTAGTTATTTTTTGTTAAATCTAACCTTTCTAACTGTGTTAGTGTACTTTTTCTACACTACGTTACTTTACAATCGTATTGTCTTTAAAATGGGTATATAAGTTAATTCAATTATAACAATAATATTTTGTTTCATCAAGAAATAATTATTTGGGGTTTATTTAAAGTATTCTATCCTTGAGTCTACTATTTTTCCCCTTTATATGTGAGTTAGTTTCCCCTTGGGTTTAACCTGTCTCCTCTTCATTCTTCCTCTTCTTCATCTTCTTCAATAGTCTTCATCTTGGTTCGGTTCTCCTCTTCTCATCTGGTTCGATTTCTGTCTATTCGTAGGGATCTGTTCTCTTCCTTTGATTCTTCTTTAGTTCTGGGTTCATATCTTCCTTTGTTAGTTCATAATTGTTTGGTCCATCACCTTTTTTCTTGAGTATGGTTCGTGGTTCCCTTCTTTGTGTTTATGTTGTTGGGTCAATCACTTGGGTTGGGTAATATCGTCGTGTCATAATATTAATATTTTATTCATTTTTAAACATTTTATTTTATATGAAGTATTTTTATGTTAAGAATTATCTTTTTTATCACTGGTACGGGATTTGGCTTATTTGTGTCGTAACATAATGCCTCTCCTCTAAAATTTTGATAAAACACTAGCATAGTTTTTTATGAAATTATCAGTTATAGATAACCTTTTTCCCTTTCTTTCTTGTTTGTTTCTCCATTCTTCATTTCTCTTCTTACTTAATTCATTCCCTTTTATTTGGATCTGTTATTATTTATTTCCATTGTTGCATTTTCCCTCATACACAATTTTTTCCCTAACTTTTATAGTAGCTGGTTTCTCCCATTACTACTCATTTTTCTGAGACCAGAGGCATATCATCTCTGCTCAGTTTATTTGGATTGCTGGACTTTTCAACAGTCAATCTTAAATACCTTCTTTGTCAACTTGTGACTTAAATCAGTAATAATAATAATATATAATAATATACTTTGGGATTGTCCACCTTGTGGTTTGTTTTTAGATCAATTTACTCATTCTTCCTTCCGCTATACCTTAACTATATACTATCATCTACTCATACACTTGATTGTTTTTATATTTATTCATATGTTAATTTCATCATATCATTATTTTTCATTATTTTGTTTTCAATGCTCGTTGTGATCATTTTGATTGTCTTAGACATTTTTTATTCTTTTCTTAGTCATTCAGCAAGATTCTGCTTTAGCCATATCTGTATATTTGTTTTATATACAATTTCTCTCTCCTCCTTGTACCAGTTAAAATTTTATTTATTTTTTTCTAGAATCCTTTTGATTCAGTATAATTTCAGGTATTTATCTCAGTAATTTGAGCTTGATTTTATTTTTTGGTTTATTTCATTCTGCATTAAATATCATTTTGATAATTCTTTGGTAAGTTAATTGTCTTACCTTAAAGGAATGTTTGTAGCGTATTCCTTTTTAGTTATTTTTTGTTTAATTATAATAGTAAGTTTGTGATTCTTACATTTGTATTACTGTATATAGGAATGTGTGTAACTTATTCCTTTGTATCTCACTTTTTTACTTCATACTTCATATCTCAATCTTTTATTAGACTGTAAATTGATTTAAATTGAAAGGAATTTGTGTAACTGTTTCCTTTGTTTTTTTTTCATTATTATATTAATTCTTTTTATTATTCCGCATATATCATCTAAATAAGGTAGTAAGCTGCTCTTACAATCTTTTTTTGAATTTGGAAATATGTTTCATTTCACAATGGTTTTATTCTTCTTCGTAAAACCTTTTTATCGAAGTTTGGTTATAAACTCCCTTTATTTTTCTTGTATTGATATTGCTTATCTGGTAAGTATTATTACCATTATCTTTTGTGATGATATACGGTCTATTATGATATACATAATTGTTCTATTCATATTGCTATACACTGGACTTTGTTAGTTATACTTTGGTAAGTTGACTTCTCCTTTTCTTTCCTTTATTATTGCCTTCTTCTTTTGTTCGACACTTTGTTATTCTGCACCTCTTCTCCTTCAAGTGTTTGATAGTCACACTTATTCTGGATAATATTATTAAATTTATGTCATCACCACCTTACCACATGTTGGGGCCATACCCTCTCTCCATAGCTGAAATCATCTTCTACATTACTTTCATTTCTGTGGTTATCATTTGGTTCTTGGCTGGTTTCTGCCCTTATGTTGTTTACCTGAGCTGTCCGGGGTCCTTCGTCATTACTCGTCGTATCATGCAGTATTGAAAAACCCGGATTCTCATGGACTGTTACCCAATTCCCGCTATTATTTTGGTTGGTGTTGGGTTCCTGTCGGTGGTTATTTTCATTCCGAGGTGGTTCATCGTTCCTACTCTCTGCTGGTGGATTATTATTGTTATTCGATACGTGGTAACAGCAGTTTGGACGCCAGTTCGGGCTATATCTTCTTTGGTTATTCTGCCTTTGCCCGCGGATGAAGTTTACCCGACGTCTGTCGTCGCTTCTATTCTGATTACCCCCGGGTCCCCGGTTGTACTGGTAACTGGGATTGTACCAGTTGCCGTAGTAGTTATGGTCGTTGGGGTGACCATTTGTGCGTTGTTCCGGTCCAGCTCCTCTGTAATTATCATTTGGTCGATTATTATTTGGGACTCTTCTGTCGTTATCTGGGTTCCCTTGACGATGGTTTTGTTGACCTCGGTTATTTGGCTGATTATTCGGATAATAATTCTGGGTATTTCTATTAAAAGGCTGTTCTTCATTGTTATTATTGTTTCGGCCCCAGTTATTCCAGTTATTGTTTTGTGGATGATTATATGGTACATTAAAATTAGTCGTATTATTATGTTCATTCCATTTGTTGTACCTTTGGTTCGTGATCCTGTTTTTTCGATACTGGCTATCATTCTCCAGGTCCTCCGATAGACTAACAACAAACAGTTAGATGTTTTCATAGCCAAGATTAGCCATGATGGTTTTTTGGGTGTATTTCTTTTAAATTACATTTTGTATTCAGCCTGATGGGCTTCACTTAGTTATCATATTTGTTTGTGTTTTAACTACTATTCAACATACATTTTCAATACACATATTTTAAAATATAATAATTAGGCTTATGGACTGCAGGTTCCCTTCAGCCATATCCCCTTCATAACACTGAACCAAACTATTCTTTATAAGTTACTAGTTATTGTTAGTTCTAATATTGATTCCTTTCTTTTGTTACTACCTAGAGTGATAAACATCATCACTTCTTGCAAAATTATGAAAGTTAATTCCCCTTTCAACATGGGGTGTTTTATTCATTGTAGTCTTAATTTTAAAAACAAAACTTTATTTCTATTCTACTATCTCCTCCATACCATGTTAATACAAACTGTTTTTGTCTGGGCTTTCTCCCTGAATAACATTACATGCTTCTTTTATATTTATTTGGAATATTATTTTTAATTATTTTTAGTTATATAAATGTGTACAAGATCACTCCAATCATTGATTGTTTATCAATGTTTTATAAAGTGTTTTCTTACTTATCATTACATTTTTATTGCTTAACATACACTTTCACTATTTTTAGGGTACTTACACTTTCACTATTACACGTCACTTTGGTTCACTGTTTGTATTGAGTGTTTTTTGATGGGTAATCCCTATACTTTCTCCTATTATTTCTCACTATTTCTTTCTAGCATAATATTTATTATTAATAATATTAGGTTAGTTATTTTTTGTTAAATCTAACCTTTCTAACTGTGTTAGTGTACTTTTTCTACACTACGTTACTTTAGAATCGTATTGTCTTTAAAATGGGTATATAAGTTAATTCAATTATAACAATAACATTTTGTTTCATCAAGAAATAATTATTTGGGGTTTATTTACAGTATTCTATCCTTGAGTCTACTACTTTTCCCCTTTATATGTGAGTTAGTTTCCCCTTGGGTTTAACCTGTCTCCTCTTCATTCTTCCTCTTCTTCATCTTCTTCAATAGTCTTCATCTTGGTTCGGTTCTCCTCTTCTCATCTGGTTCGATTTCTGTCTATTCGTAGGGATCTGTTCTCTTCCTTTGATTCTTCTTTAGTTCTGGGTTCATATCTTCCTTTGTTAGTTCATAATTGTTTGGTCCATCACCTTTTTTCTTGAGTATGGTTCGTGGTTCCCTTCTTTGTGTTTATGTTGTTGGGTCAATCACTTGGGTTGGGTAATATCGTCGTGTCATAATATTAATATTTTATTCATTTTTAAACATTTTATTTTATATGAAGTATTTTTATGTTAAGAATTATCTTTTTTATCACTGGTACGGGATTTGGCTTATTTGTGTCGTAACATAATGCCTCTCCTCTAAAATTTTGATAAAACACTAGCATAGTTTTTTATGAAATTATCAGTTATAGATAACCTTTTTCCCTTTCTTTCTTGTTTGTTTCTCCATTCTTCATTTCTCTTCTTACTTAATTCATTCCCTTTTATTTGGATCTGTTATTATTTATTTCCATTGTTGCATTTTCCCTCATACACAATTTTTTCCCTAACTTTTATAGTAGCTGGTTTCTCCCATTACTACTCATTTTTCTGAGACCAGAGGCATATCATCTCTGCTCAGTTTATTTGGATTGCTGGACTTTTCAACAGTCAATCTTAAATACCTTCTTTGTCAACTTGTGACTTAAATCAGTAATAATAATAATATATAATAATATACTTTGGGATTGTCCACCTTGTAATTTGTTTTTAGATCAATTTAGCCCTTTACTCATTCTTCCTTCCGCTATACCTTAACTATATACTATCATCTACTCATACACTTGATTGTTTTTATATTTATTCATATGTTAATTTCATCATATCATTATTTTTCATTATTTTGTTTTCAATGCTCGTTGTGATCATTTTGATTGTCTTAGACATTTTTTATTCTTCTCTTAGTCATTCAGCAAGATTCTGCTTTAGCCATATCTGTATATTTGTTTTATATACAATTTCTCTCTCCTCCTTGTACCAGTTAAAATTTTATTTATTTTTTTCTAGAATCCTTTTGATTCAGTATAATTTCAGGTATTTATCTCAGTAATTTGAGCTTGATTTTATTTTTTGGTTTATTTCATTCTGCATTAAATATCATTTTTGATAATTCTTTGGTAAGTTAATTGTCTTACCTTAAAGGAATGTTTGTAGCGTATTCCTTTTTAGTTATTTTTTGTTTAATTATAATAGTAAGTTTGTGATTCTTACATTTGTATTACTGTATATAGGAATGTGTGTAACTTATTCCTTTGTATCTCACTTTTTTACTTCATACTTCATATCTCAATCTTTTATTAGACTGTAAATTGATTTAAATTGAAAGGAATTTGTGTAACTGTTTCCTTTGTTTTTTTTTTCATTATTATATTAATTCTTTTTATTATTCCGCATATATCATCTAAATAAGGTAGTAAGCTGCTCTTACAATCTTTTTTTGAATTTGGAAATATGTTTCATTTCACAATGGTTTTATTCTTCTTCGTAAAACCTTTTTATCGAAGTTTGGTTATAAACTCCCTTTATTTTTCTTGTATTGATATTGCTTATCTGGTAAGTATTATTACCATTATCTTTTGTGATGATATACGGTCTATTATGATATACATAATTGTTCTATTCATATTGCTATACACTGGACTTTGTTAGTTATACTTTGGTAAGTTGACTTCTCCTTTTCTTTCCTTTATTATTGCCTTCTTCTTTTGTTCGACACTTTGTTATTCTGCACCTCTTCTCCTTCAAGTGTTTGATAGTCACACTTATTCTGGATAATATTATTAAATTTATGTCATCACCACCTTACCACATGTTGGGGCCATACCCTCTCTCCATAGCTGAAATCATCTTCTACATTACTTTCATTTCTGTGGTTATCATTTGGTTCTTGGCTGGTTTCTGCCCTTATGTTGTTTACCTGAGCTGTCCGGGGTCCTTCGTCATTACTCGTCGTATCATGCAGTATTGAAAAACCCGGATTCTCATGGACTGTTACCCAATTCCCGCTATTATTTTGGTTGGTGTTGGGTTCCTGTCGGTGGTTATTTTCATTCCGAGGTGGTTCATCGTTCCTACTCTCTGCTGGTGGATTATTATTGTTATTCGATACGTGGTAACAGCAGTTTGGACGCCAGTTCGGGCTATATCTTCTTTGGTTATTCTGCCTTTGCCCGCGGATGAAGTTTACCCGACGTCTGTCGTCGCTTCTATTCTGATTACCCCCGGGTCCCCGGTTGTACTGGTAACTGGGATTGTACCAGTTGCCGTAGTAGTTATGGTCGTTGGGGTGACCATTTGTGCGTTGTTCCGGTCCAGCTCCTCTGTAATTATCATTTGGTCGATTATTATTTGGGACTCTTCTGTCGTTATCTGGGTTCCCTTGACGATGGTTTTGTTGACCTCGGTTATTTGGCTGATTATTCGGATAATAATTCTGGGTATTTCTATTAAAAGGCTGTTCTTCATTGTTATTATTGTTTCGGCCCCAGTTATTCCAGTTATTGTTTTGTGGATGATTGTATGGTACATTAAAATTAGTCGTATTATTATGTTCATTCCATTTGTTGTACCTTTGGTTCGTGATCCTGTTTTTTCGATACTGGCTATCATTCTCCAGGTCCTCCGATAGACTAACAACAAACAGTTAGATGTTTTCATAGCCAAGATTAGCCATGATGGTTTTTTGGGTGTATTTCTTTTAAATTACATTTTGAATTCAGCCTGATGGGCTTCACTTAGTTATCATATTTGTTTGTGTTTTAACTACTATTCAACATACATTTTCAATACACATATTTTAAAATATAATAATTAGGCTTATGGACTGCAGGTTCCCTTCAGCCATATCCTCTTCATAACACTGAACCAAACTATTCTTTATAAGTTACTAGTTATTGTTAGTTCTAATATTGATTCCTTTCTTTTGTTACTACCTAGAGTGATAAACATCATCACTTCTTGCAAAATTATGAAAGTTAATTCCCCTTTCAACATGGGGTGTTTTATTCATTGTAGTCTTAATTTTAAAAACAAAACTTTATTTCTATTCTACTATCTCCTCCATACCATGTTAATACAAACTGTTTTTGTCTGGGCTTTCTCCCTGAATAACATTACATGCTCCTTTATATTTATTTGGAATATTATTTTTAATTATTTTTAGTTATATAAATGTGTACAAGATCACTCCAATCATTGATTGTTTATCAATGTTTTATAAAGTGTTTTCTTACTTATCATTACATTTTTATTGCTTAACATACACTTTCACTATTTTTAGGGTACTTACACTTTCACTATTATACGTCACTTTGGTTCACTGTTTGTATTGAGTGTTTTTTGATGGGTAATCCCTATACTTTCTCCTATTATTTCTCACTATTTCTTTCTAGCATAATATTTATTATTAATAATATTAGGTTAGTTATTTTTTGTTAAATCTAACCTTTCTAACTGTGTTAGTGTACTTTTTCTACACTACGTTACTTTACAATCGTATTGTCTTTAAAATGGGTATATAAGTTAATTCAATTATAACAATAATATTTTGTTTCATCAAGAAATAATTATTTGGGGTTTATTTACAGTATTCTATCCTTGAGTCTACTATTTTTCCCCTTTATATGTGTGTTAGTTTCCCCTTGGGTTTAACCTGTCTCCTCTTCATTCTTCCTCTTCTTCATCTTCTTCAATAGTCTTCATCTTGGTTCGGTTCTCCTCTTCTCATCTGGTTCGATTTCTGTCTATTCGTAGGGATCTGTTCTCTTCCTTTGATTCTTCTTTAGTTCTGGGTTCATATCTTCCTTTGTTAGTTCATAATTGTTTGGTCCATCACCTTTTTTCTTGAGTATGGTTCGTGGTTCCCTTCTTTGTGTTTATGTTGTTGGGTCAATCACTTGGGTTGGGTAATATCGTCGTGTCATAATATTAATATTTTATTCATTTTTAAACATTTTATTTTATATGAAGTATTTTTATGTTAAGAATTATCTTTTTTATCACTGGTACGGGATTTGGCTTATTTGTGTCGTAACATAATGCCTCTCCTCTAAAATTTTGATAAAACACTAGCATAGTTTTTTATGAAATTATCAGTTATAGATAACCTTTTTCCCTTTCTTTCTTGTTTGTTTCTCCATTCTTCATTTCTCTTCTTACTTAATTCATTCCCTTTTATTTGGATCTGTTATTATTTATTTCCATTGTTGCATTTTCCCTCATACACAATTTTTTCCCTAACTTTTATAGTAGCTGGTTTCTCCCATTACTACTCATTTTTCTGAGACCAGAGGCATATCATCTCTGCTCAGTTTATTTGGATTGCTGGACTTAAATACCTTAAATACCTTCTTTGTCAACTTGTGACTTAAATCAGTAATAATAATAATATATAATAATATACTTTGGGATTGTCCACCTTGTGGTTTGTTTTTAGATCAATTTAGCCCTTTACTCATTCTTCCTTCCGCTATACCTTAACTATATACTATCATCTACTCATACACTTGATTGTTTTTATATTTATTCATATGTTAATTTCATCATATCATTATTTTTCATTATTTTGTTTTCAATGCTCGTTGTGATCATTTTGATTGTCTTAGACATTTTTTATTCTTCTCTTAGTCATTCAGCAAGATTCTGCTTTAGCCATATCTGTATATTTGTTTTATATACAATTTCTCTCTCCTCCTTGTACCAGTTAAAATTTTATTTATTTTTTTCTAGAATCCTTTTGATTCAGTATAATTTCAGGTATTTATCTCAGTAATTTGAGCTTGATTTTATTTTTTGGTTTATTTCATTCTGCATTAAATATCATTTTTGATAATTCTTTGGTAAGTTAATTGTCTTACCTTAAAGGAATGTTTGTAGCGTATTCCTTTTTAGTTATTTTTTGTTTAATTATAATAGTAAGTTTGTGATTCTTACATTTGTATTACTGTATATAGGAATGTGTGTAACTTATTCCTTTGTATCTCACTTTTTTACTTCATACTTCATATCTCAATCTTTTATTAGACTGTAAATTGATTTAAATTGAAAGGAATTTGTGTAACTGTTTCCTTTGTTTTTTTTCATTATTATATTAATTCTTTTTATTATTCCGCATATATCATCTAAATAAGGTAGTAAGCTGCTCTTACAATCTTTTTTTGAATTTGGAAATATGTTTCATTTCACAATGGTTTTATTCTTCTTCGTAAAACCTTTTTATCGAAGTTTTGTTATAAACTCCCTTTATTTTTCTTGTATTGATATTGCTTATCTGGTAAGTATTATTACCATTATCTTTTGTGATGATATACGGTCTATTATGATATACATAATTGTTCTATTCATATTGCTATACACTGGACTTTGTTAGTTATACTTTGGTAAGTTGACTTCTCCTTTTCTTTCTTTTATTATTGCCTTCTTCTTTTGTTCGACACTTTGTTATTCTGCACCTCTTCTCCTTCAAGTGTTTGATAGTCACACTTATTCTGGATAATATTATTAAATTTATGTCATCACCACCTTACCACATGTTGGGGCCATACCCTCTCTCCATAGCTGAAATCATCTTCTACATTACTTTCATTTCTGTGGTTATCATTTGGTTCTTGGCTGGTTTCTGCCCTTATGTTGTTTACCTGAGCTGTCCGGGGTCCTTCGTCATTACTCGTCGTATCATGCAGTATTGAAAAACCCGGATTCTCATGGACTGTTACCCAATTCCCGCTATTATTTTGGTTGGTGTTGGGTTCCTGTCGGTGGTTATTTTCATTCCGAGGTGGTTCATCGTTCCTACTCTCTGCTGGTGGATTATTATTGTTATTCGATACGTGGTAACAGCAGTTTGGACGCCAGTTCGGGCTATATCTTCTTTGGTTATTCTGCCTTTGCCCGCGGATGAAGTTTACCCGACGTCTGTCGTCGCTTCTATTCTGATTACCCCCGGGTCCCCGGTTGTACTGGTAACTGGGATTGTACCAGTTGCCGTAGTAGTTATGGTCGTTGGGGTGACCATTTGTGCGTTGTTCCGGTCCAGCTCCTCTGTAATTATCATTTGGTCGATTATTATTTGGGACTCTTCTGTCGTTATCTGGGTTCCCTTGACGATGGTTTTGTTGACCTCGGTTATTTGGCTGATTATTCGGATAATAATTCTGGGTATTTCTATTAAAAAGCTGTTCTTCATTGTTATTATTGTTTCGGCCCCAGTTATTCCGGTTATTGTTTTGTGGATGATTGTATGGTACATTAAAATTAGTCGTATTATTATGTTCATTCCATTTGTTGTACCTTTGGTTCGTGATCCTGTTTTTTCGATACTGGCTATCATTCTCCAGGTCCTCCGATAGACTAACCATTCCTTGAATTGTTTTTATTTGTCCTTGCCTTCTGGCCTTCTGTATGGCTTCTTCGTAATGATAACCCAGCTGTATTACCAAAGACTCCTCGGGTATCTTGGGTTCCAAATTTCTGGCTAAACATACTTTTCCCAAAAAGTAGGACGTTAAAGTGTGTCCTCCTTGTGACTCGTATCTTCCATTACTGATATCATTGCGGACCACATTCTGTGTGGACTCGGACCAATATTTCTCCCGGAATTGTTTCTTAAACTCTTGTGTGTCATTGATCTCGGGTCGAGTGGCCGTCCACCAGTTGTCATGGGTGTCTCGGAACATTTCATCGATCATACTTCTCACACTGGACCACCTGGTTTCTCTATTCTTCTCTATCAGCTCTTCTACCCGTTTGAGGAATTCTATCGGGTTCCTCCGGTAGCTGCGGAAATTAATTATTTCTCGATTTTCACTGGTTATGAACTGTGTGTGATTATAAGGTTTCCCTCTTAATGCATCTAATTCTTCCTGCATTTGTTTCTCCCGTATACTGATCCCCTGGATTTTCTCTCTGTTTTCTCTGGTCAGTCCGTCTAATTTATTGATGACGGTGTATACTTTCTCCACACGATTATTTACATCTTTTTGCATCTCTTGGTGCCTCTCCTCCAGTTCCTTGATCACCTCCTGTTTCTTCTTCTGGCATCCTTCGGTAAGGACTTGGTAGAATTCGGTCGCTCTCAATTTACTTTCCTCCTCGACATCGATGATTTTATAGTTCATTTCTTCTCGGACTTGTAACAAGGCTTCGTTGGTCTCCGCTACCGTTTGCCTGGTCTCCTCTCGATATTCGACCAGTTGTTGCTTCCATTCCTCCTTGGTTTTCTCACTTTCTTCCTCTATCTTCCGTTGGAGAATATCATGATTATTTTCCATCTTTTTATTTACTATTTCCAGATCCTTCTTGATCTGTTTCTTCAACTCTTCGCTCTTCTTTTCCAATGCCTCCTGACTTCTCTTCAGGTCTTCATGGTTGCTCTCTATTTTGTTATTCAGAAATTCTATGCTCTCCTTCATTTGCTTCTTCAATTCTTCACTGTTTTGGTCCAGTTTTTCCAGTTTTTTATTCAAATCTTCCTGGTTCCTATTCATTTGTCCAAACTGTTCCATCATCATTCTCATCAAACTATCTAGTTTCGTTTCTTCTGTTGGTTTGACTGGTTGTTTGTTTACCATTATTTCTGCTTCTATTTCTGGTTCTGGTGGATTTGGATTTTCCAGTTCTCTTCCAGCAATTCTCCAGTCGTTTCCTCAATTTCTACTTCCTCAACTTCCTCCATTTCTTCTTGGTTTAATGCTTCCTTCCCTTTGCGCCTCGTAACCATACCGTGTCTATTCATAACCGCCGCTAGTTATTCCTTCTAGCCTTCTTGGTTGCTGGTCGCCAATATGTAACGAGTAAACTTGGGTACTTCCTTTATTCTTAAAGCCCCGCGTTGGGTTCGTCAATATGTAACAATCAACTGAGGTCGTACCTGTTAAAATGTGTCACACTTGTTTATTTTGTGTATTAGTGTGAATGTAGTGTGTTTGCCTCACACCGGTCGTTACATAAATCGACGTCACTACTGGAGTCTGTAGCGTTGTCAAACTTACCAGTACAACCTACCTGTTAATTCATAGGGGTTGTGAATCCCGGGTGGCGCCAAATTGTTTCTATTAAAACAATTAAAATAGTTAAATTATAAGATGATACGTGTTATTAGCATGGGCAGCTGGAGCGTTCGAATGGTTCCCGCCACTATACAGGTTGCCGTCTCGACCACTCGTGATGAGCGCTAGTTGGTTATCGAATAAAACTTGCTAACACACATATACTCTACAACGTCCTATGAAATAAAAAGATAGTAATACTCTGTACTGTGGTTTTAATACAAATTCGGTCATTAATTAATATGACAAATGGATTATAAAAGTTTTGATAACAAATAGCTCCGGTTTATAACATGAAACACAAATATCTCAGAGTTGGCAAAATTGATTTTACAACACTTTTCGTTGCCGAGATGGCTACAGTTACGTACAATATATTTCTATGTTTAAAATCTGGGGTTCTTTGGATTATGAAATAAGACATAAACGTTGGTTACATTAAAAAAGTACACTACCATACCTTATACGTACTTAGAAAGTATAATGTGTTTTTACAAATTGTTCGGTAGTGTCGTATTTTTGTTACAAAATGGTACTCTTAATCGAGGTCATATTTTGATTAATAAAATGTTTTTATGTAAGTAAATTATGCATTAACACCTTTGAAAGAAAATAATATTTGTTCAATAGTGAGAAATTTTATCATTTGGAAAATATTTAAGGTAATTTGGTTTTTTGGGATTAAGGAATTTATTCGATACTTATCAGTTCAGATAGCGTTGATGTGTTGTCATCTAGGGTAGTGGATATTCTTCAAATCTGGGCTGGTTTTAAGCTTCGAACATCTTTTTCAATCTTGTCTTGGATTTTTGTTAATTAATTTATTCAATTTGGTTCCAGGACATCGTTAATTCTTGGTAGGTCGACATCTATTCGTCTTTGGTCATCTTGGTTAACTCCCGAAACTTTTCGTAACTATTTAAATTAAAATTTCAATCATTCCAATTTTGCGTGCCGCTTACCCACGCGTCGTTTTTTCAAGTCTATTAAATTTAACGGAAAACTAGCCTTCAACGGCTCGTTACTATGGTAACAGCAATCCTGGGATTGGTTAAATACTCTTTCAAAAGCATTGTTAAGAGATTTGAATTTTTATTCAAATTTATTAAGTATTTTCTTAATGGTTTTATTCCTTTATAGTTCCTTTGGGGTAATAAATGATATCACTATTATCTTTATTTCCTTTCAAAGTTTACAACTATACCTCATAAGGTCATATTCTGTTATACATTAACTTTAGTCTAAATATTTGACATTTGATAAATTACATATCTTTCTTAAATTAAACTTTTATAATAACATTTCTGTTTTAATATAATTTACATATACTTACTGGCCATTTACTGGTCTTAGATTAATAAAGTTTCTTGCGAAATTGCTACAGTTTACATTTGAGTGTCTCTGACAGTTAGATGTTTTCATAGCCAAGATTAGCCATGATGGTTTTTTGGGTGTATTTCTTTTAAATTACATTTTGAATTCAGCCTGATGGGCTTCACTTAGTTACCATATTTGTTTGTGTTTTAACTACTATTCAACATACATTTTCATTACACATATTTTAAAATATAATAATTAGGCTTATGGACTGCAGGTTCCCTTCAGCCATATCCTCTTCATAACATTGAACCAAACTATTCTTTATAAGTTACTAGTTATTGTTAGTTCTAATATTGATTCCTTTCTTTTGTTACTACCTAGAGTGATAAACATCATCACTTCTTGCAAAATTATGAAAGTTAATTCCCCTTTCAACATGGGGTGTTTTATTCATTGTAGTCTTAATTTTAAAAACAAAACTTTATTTCTATTCTACTATCTCCTCCATACCATGTTAATACAAACTGTTTTTGTCTGGGCTTTCTCCCTGAATAACATTACATGCTTCTTTTATATTTATTTGGAATATTATTTTTAATTATTTTTAGTTATATAAATGTGTACAAGATCACTCCAATCATTGATTGTTTATCAATGTTTTATAAAGTGTTTTCTTACTTATCATTACATTTTTATTGCTTAACATACACTTTCACTATTTTTAGGGTACTTACACTTTCACTATTACACGTCACTTTGGTTCACTGTTTGTATTGAGTGTTATTTGATGGGTAATCCCTATACTTTCTCCTATTATTTCTCACTATTTCTTTCTAGCATAATATTTATTATTAATAATATTAGGTTAGTTATTTTTTGTTAAATCTAACCTTTCTAACTGTGTTAGTGTACTTTTTCTACACTACGTTACTTTACAATCGTATTGTCTTTAAAATGGGTATATAAGTTGTAACGTCACAGAACGTTCCATAAAAGGAAATCATTTATATAGTAAGTTAGCATAAGAGGAAAGTGAGGTGAACAGTATCGAACCCAAGTAGTCCCAAAAAATTGTGTAATTTTGTATAATAATTATTTCTATCAACTTGAAAAAAACGACCAAACTATGACTAAGACAAAACCCCATATATATTATTAAAGTGAATAAGAGTGAAAAAACCATAAGACACTATAAGAGAGAGAATTAATGTCAGAATCAACCAAAATGAAGTCAATAATTATTAAGTTTTATAACTATGAATAGAGTATTAAAAACTATTTTTTGTGAATAAATGGACATGATCCATTATTATATTATGTGATGTAAATAAAATAAATGTATTAAATGACTTAAATACATTATTCAAAAGAATCTAAGTTAAAATAAAAATTGTATATTTGCAATGACAAAAAATATTAATGTGTTGGATTTGAGACCATACACCCAGTTTTCATGAAAAAATTAATTATTATCAGATTTAAATAAAAACTATATGTAATTGTCAAGCAGACAATAGTGAACAATTTATCTTAAATAAAGGAAGCTGTCAAATGAATAAAAAGCAGTCAAAATAACCAAAAACAGTGTTAACTAAAAACTTGTAATAGGCATCTAATATTGTATAATTTATGAATTTAATGTTGCCAAAATGCAACCAAATTGCATTAGAAAGCTGTAATATGATATAAAGCAACTATACTAATATACCTGACCAACTTTAACATTGTAATAGTCAAGTTAGCAAAATATTTACTTATACCATGTATGGCTGGAACCAATCATCCAGTACAAAAATAATCATATCTGGCTAAATACTTACATAATGCTAACAAAAATAAGATAGAAAGGTGCAATACATCAGTATACCTTAATAAGAAACAAACTCAGTTGAAAGTAAAGTCAATTCTAAAAGAATTTAACTAATAAGAGTGAGATTTGTCACGCCATAAAAAAGGACATCTCTAGACCAATCAATGATGCTATGTCATCTTGTGATAAATATAATATATGTACAGAGTAACCAGGTATCACAAAAGATAGACAAAATAATAAACTCTGTGTGTACAGTAGTGAAATAATACATATATTGAAGAAAAAGACTAATCATTGTAGTAGAAAACTGACAAGAATCTAGGCCATGAGCAGAGGCCATATAAAATTGTATTTTATTTGTGTTTTATCTATGTTAAAATTTGTTTATTTTATTGTAGGAAGGTAGTAGTATTAGATGTTCAGCTTGTGGAAGGAACTTAGTAACTCCACAACAATTTTTGTTATCAAAAATGAGTTTTCAATGACAACAACTCAAGGTGAGGGTTGTATATTGTATTGTTTATTAGACTTAAGTTAATTAGAAACCAATCATATTTAGTATCGCTAGATTCAGTTAAAAACAGGGAATCTAAATGTATTAATGGCATACAAATTGTGAGTACTAATGTAAAACTGTTTGATAAATACCAGAGTAATTTTTGAAATATCCTTTGTATGAAGAATAAGAAATTCGTTCTAAAAGCTTCTACGGAAGTGAAAATTGTTCCATGACATTCCATTTCGTTTATTCTCGAACATTCTAGAAAGAATTTTTACACAAATATACCGGAAGTCGATGAAAACAGTCATCCTGAATTAGTATAAAAGAGAGACCAAATCCGACCGAACACACACTTGAAACTTGAACTCCAGAACTGATGCATCACCCACAACACTGATCAACGCAGCTAAGGCGAAACCGAAGAGGCAAGAAATCGACAAGACACGGAGAAAGGCTTTTTCCCGTACATAGACATACCGACTGACTTAACCTCAACGAGAATCTACGCCAAAAGTATCGCTGAAATAGAGCAGCGATACGGCAAATTTTAATAGAAATCACGCAGTCAGAACGTCAAGCGGCCCAGGAGGGACCAAAAATTTAAATAGAGAACGAATTCTGCTGTGTTCGCATAGACTGACTAACGTGACAATAATTCCCCCTAACGTAAACAAACATATACCCAACAAGCCTTTCTTCTCGACACTGAATGGGAATCAGTGCTACGGCGGATAATTTCTGAATGAACGCGGAGCAGCTGACGAGCTTTTGGCGGCGTTTGAACGATATTCTACTGCCAAACGTTTTTACAAAAGTGCGGAAAAAGTAAACGATCGGAAAATTTGACTTTAAATAGATTCAGTGTACACCCGAAGAGGCGAGATTGAGAAACTACCCGAAAGGAGTGTCCAGTGCGAGAATAAATAACCATTGGAACGTGAGTTACCAAAATTAAAGTCATTTGTTACCTGGTTACATTTTATCACGCAGTTGTACTTCACACGCCACACATACACCTTCAAATCACTTAGTTTTTTCTTGTAAGGCATCTAATTGATATGTCTTGGTAGTTCAAAGGAGTCACGTCCTGAGAGTAAAGATTTTTTCAAATATTAAACTCATGCTTTTCAACTGAGTCAAAATCTGAAATATGCTAGCCGATACTTGATTGGATATATAAAAAATTGTCAATAATAATAACTTGTAAAATTTTTTCTCTGCAATTTTATAATTTTTTTCTATGAATGTTAGTCCTTCAGACGATTTGTTTGTTTTTGAAGAATCATTAAACTTAACTGATTTTTCCAAGCTAAACTGACTTGTTTAAATTTTTTCGTAGATTTAAAAATTTTATCAATCACATTTTTTTTTTCTTGGAACAAACGTTTCCAAGTGGCGCCCACAAAAAGCATAGTATTAAGTTGTGTTACAGGACTACATCACTGCAGAGGATCCAGTCAACAGAGTAAGTAACAAAAGTGCGCGGAGGTAATGCCCGACAGTTTACAACACAAACATTTACACAACACTATTTGTTTTTGTTATAAATTGGCAGCCCAACTAGTGAGGCTTGAAAAAGACGGAACAAGCCCGGCAACTACCAACATATTAAAATGCCGCAACCTAAGGGAAAAAAGGTGAAGAAGACTGTGGAACCTGAGTTAAGTGTGGAAGACGGAGAGGCAGTACAAATGGAGGAAACGGAATTAGAACCGCCCACAATAGAAATGGAAAGATCGGTACAAATGGCAGACGAATTAGAGGAGCAAACGGGAAAAGAACCCATACAAATGGTAGAACAACACAAAAACCCGAACCAGAAAAAATAACAGGGAGTGTTGACGTGAATATAATAATGACGATGCTACAAAAAAGTAATGAGCAAATGTTCCAAAGGATGGAAGAAAAAATTAACAAAAACACAGAATCTTTAAAGGAGGATATGAACAAAAATATAGAATCCCTGAATAAAAACATACAGGAAGATAAGGAGGAGAGTAATAAAAAGAGACAGGAAGATAAGGAGGAAATAATAGAATCCCTGAATAAAAACAGACAGGAAGATAAGGAGAAATTAGACAAAAACATAGAATCTTTAAAGAAGGATATAACCGAGAAAATAGATGACAATGGGAAAAAGCTAGAGCTATTTCAGGAGGCGAATAAAAAATGTATAGAGTCCCTGAAAAAAGAAATTAGCATAAAGTACGAAACAGTAAACAAAACGATCAATGATAATAAAATCGATAGTGACAGGAAGGTCGAAAACATGGAGAAACAGTTGGAAAGGTTACAGGAGGGAAACAATACACGTTTTGAAAATATAGAGGAACAAACAGTAGAGACCAAACAAGATGTTAGAAATCTCGAAAACAGGGTAAGGCAGAACCAAGACGCCATCATGCAGGAGGTGGGAGAAGTCCAGAAAGACGTTAGCGAGAGGATGCAGAAAACATATGACATCGCTAACAGGCTGGACGAACAGATAAAAACTAACAAAAATAGTATACTGGAAATAGACCAGAGGGAGAAAAACCTGCAGGAAAGATTAGAGGCGCTGAGAGACACACCAATACTAAACACTCATACGTGTCATGGTGAAAACAGGGAAGTAATCAACTTCCAGAACTATCGACGAAACCCAATGGAATTTTTGGAAAGAATGGAGGAGTTTATTGGGAGAAATAGAGAAACAAGGTGGGACAGGATAAGAGAGATGCTTGACGAGACGTTTAAAAATACTAAGGATAACTGGTGGATAGCGGTACGACCCGAAATAACGAATTTAGCAGAGTTTAAACGCCAGTTTAAGGAAAAGTATTGGTCAGAGACCGCACAAAACAGGGTAAGAATGGACATTTTCTATGGCAAATACGACGCGTCCTATGGACAGTCCCCGACATCTTATTTCCTGGGAAAGGTATGTTTAGCACGGAAGTTGATACCGCCGATCCCAGAAGAATGTTTGGTAAGGCAGTTAGCTGGACATTACAGCTATGGTATCAAGGATGCCCAATTATACCAACAGATTAGCAAAATAGCCGACCTGGCCAAATTATTGGAAAATTGCGAATCCACAGGAAGGTTCCAGGATTACC
This sequence comes from Magicicada septendecula, assembly GCA_034769895.1. Classification (NCBI taxonomy): domain Eukaryota; kingdom Metazoa; phylum Arthropoda; class Insecta; order Hemiptera; family Cicadidae; genus Magicicada; species Magicicada septendecula. The sequence continues at coordinate 395,948,445 of CM068371.1, forward strand.
AACCCCCCAATCGTAAGGTAGAGTACAACAACAATAATAACGGACCAAACCGGAATGGAGGTGGGAACGGTGATAATCTAAACACCAATAATCAGAATAATAATATCCCACCAAATGGCCGAAATGACCGCAACTATCCGGGACCAAACAGAGGTAATTACACCGGGAATAACTATGGTAGGAACTTCCACCAGGGAAACGGTTATCGCGGGAATAATTATAGAGGAAGTAATTATGGTCAACGTAATGGTTATCGTAGCGAGGGAAACCAAGAGGAGGCGATAGGAGAAACCAAAATGAATATAGGCCCCAGGTAAATTATACAATGGCCAATAACCGACGGCCATATCCACCTAATGTACCCACTTACATGTTTTACCCACAACAGGCGCCAGGTAGCCAGGGTAACACGGCGAATAGCCAACCTATTAACGGTAATCCCGAGGTCAGGCAGGAAACACAGACGGGTCAGCAACCCAATGTTCCGGGAGACCGGGCCAATGAGACAGTGGCTCATTTAAACTAAACGCGGCAGTGAAAAAGGAAAACCGCCCTTCACTGAACCAATATTATGGGGTGACAAATGACGAACATAGACAGGACAAAGACGGGACTAGGATAAGAATAAATTATTACCTTAAGGATATTAGAGAGGAGTTATTAGAAGAAGGTGATAATATCATTAAAAATAGTAACCAAGGGAATAATAGTATCGTGCAGATTGAAGCATATATCAATGGCATAGAAGCGATACTACTCATTGACACGGGGTCAAATGTGTCACTTATCGATAGCATTGAGTTAGAGCGGATTAAACAAAATAGTAATTTACCAATACCCACTCTACCGATAAATAACATTATTTTAGTCGGAGCAACGGGGAGGCAAAATAAATCAATAAAGAAACAGGTGTCATTAGAGATGACTAGTAATGGGGTAACAGTACCAATAGGGTTATTAGTGGCGAATAATTTACCCATGAGTATCTTAATAGGCTGCGATATACTTAGGCCATACAATGCTGTAATAGATTTGGAAAGTAAGGTGATAACTTTTAAAACTAACATGGGAATTTGGACTAATAATTTAATCGATGTCCAAGGAAGTGGTACAGACAATACACCTTATCAAGCGATAGTGAACCATTATTATTGTGCCGATCGTCCAATCAATATGCCATTATATCAGGAGGAAAACCCAGAGTTGTGGTTAGAAAAGTTAGAAGAAATACGGGATTTCCAAAGGACGAAAGCAAGGGGTCTGATCAGTGAAAAACAGGCGGAACAATTAATCGAGGTATACAACAAATATAAACACATATTCTCGAACGCTCCAGGTAAAGCCAGAGATTATCAGTGCACCATAAAATTCAAAACTCCGGTGGAATTTAACAGGAAATCGTACCCGATCGCATACTCGCTAAAGAACGAAGTCAGGGAAGAATTGAACAGGATGATAGAGGACGACATAATCGAGTATAGTCATTCGCCCTTTACCAGCCCAATCATAGCGGTGCCAAAAAAGAACGGAAAGGTACGTATATGTCTCGATGCTAGGGAGATTAACAAAATGATTGTTAACGACCGCACATCACCTGGGGAGATAGAGGAGATATTAAAAAAGTTCCACGGAATCAGATATATAAGCTCACGGGATACGGTATGCGGATACTGGCAGGTAGAACTCCACCCTGATAGTAGGAAATATATGGCATTCATATTCGAGGGCAGAAACTATCAGTTTAAGCGGTTACCTTTTGGCTTAATAAATTCTGTGGCGGTGTTTGTAAAGATAATGGACAGAATATTGGGGCAGGAAGTACTGAAGTTTACGACAGTATACGTCGACGACCTACTGGTAACTTCAGCGAATTGGGACGACCATTGTAATAGGGTTGAACAGGTGCTAGAGAAATTATCAGAGAATAATATCACCCTCAAATTAGACAAGTCCCAATTCATTGCAAATGAGGTGAAATTTTTAGGATTTAATTTAACAGAACAAGGGATTACTCCATCCAAGGAAAAGGTAGAGGCCATACAGAAGTTCCCCATCCCAAAGAATAGGAAACAGCTGCAGTCATTTTTAGGAATCTGCAACTATTACAGAAAGTTTCGGTCCAATTACTCAGAACTAACTGCCAGGTTCCAAAAGCAGTTATCAGCTAAAGACAAATGGACTTGGGGACCAGAGCAAGATGGAGTGCTCAATATAATAAAGGAAAAGTTTTTAGAAACAGTAATGTTGCATCATCCCGACTTTACAAAACCATTTTTTCTAAACTGCGATGCCAGTAACGTGAGTTTAGGTGCAGCCCTCTATCAGGAAGATCAGGACGGTAACCATTTAGTAATTAGCTTTGCTAGCCGCGTGCTGAACAGTTGCGAACGAAACTACAATACTACCGAAAAAGAACTGTTGAGTGTAGTTTTCGCATGCGGTAAATTTAGGACATATATATTAGGGTACCCCATAACAGTTAGAAGCGACCACAAATCTATATCATTTTTAAAGCATTGTAAACTGAACCACGGAAGGCTGACTAGATGGGTTTTGGCCTTGCAAGAGTACAATATCACATGGGAATATATACCCGGCAAACAGAACGTAGCCACCGACGTCTTATCTCGCGTCAATATACCAGACCAAACCTTTGACGGCGAAAAGGAACAATTAGCCAAGGTTTATCACATTATTAAGAGCAGGGAGGATTTAAAAGATATTTTGCACGAAATAAAGTCACAACAAGAGGCCGATCCGAAATTAGGAGATATTAGAAAAAGGGTACAGGAAGGCGATGAGGTCATAAACAGATTTTATTGTATACACGACGACACTTTGTTTATTAGGAATACCCCGCAACAAGAGAATTGGAAATTAGTGATTCCACCAGCGATAGAGAGACCGCTAATAATCTAAAATGCATATTAGTTCTGGTATCCAAGTCACGTATGAACAGTAAATTATTATAAATAAATCACCTTATATCCGTCGTGTGACTTCGTTACGTCGATTAAAATGACGCGTTTCGGAACATCTGTTCCATCATCAGATAAAATCGCTCTATTGAGGTCGTTAAACGTTAAAAACACATGTTACACATAATTGTCCACTACGTAATTCACTTGCTTCCTAAATGGTGCGCACCACGACGAAGCCGATCGGACACTGAACTATTATCTGAGTGATTACGCCTAAGCAGGTTCAAAGCTGTATTGTATAGCGGGTTGGATTTAAAATTTAAGTGGTCATTCAATATGAAGTCTCGGCTGTTTATGTTATTATATGCTTTGTATATTTCGAACTCCTCTATTGCGTCCATGTAACGGCCTTTGTTGCACACATGTAGGGGTATTAAATTAGATTTAAAATCAGTATAATTATGATTGTGTAAGATTAAGTGGCGGGCAAAGTTGGACTTGATATTATTTAACAAAGTGAGATTATTTAGGTGACGTTTTGGTGTGTGTTCCTTAAATCGTTTGAGGAAACCTCTCCCCGTTTGACCAATGTAAAAACTGTTGCAGTCGTTACATGATAATTTATATATGCCGGATTTCTTTTCTAAAGGTATGGGTTTTCTATGACGTAGTATTTTTAATAGACTATTGTTTGTTTTGAAGGTAGCAGTAATATTCAATTTATTAAATGTGGAGGTTAGAATCTTTGGCATTATATTTGTGTATGCGGTAGAAATAAAAGTTATTTTTGCATCCTTATCTATTGGGGGCTTGGATTTTCGAATTTTATGTTTCTTGATGAGATTATCAATCAACGTGTTTTGGTAACCATTAGCTAAAGCTATATGTTTAATGGTATTCACCTCCTCACGGTAATCATCATCACTGAGAGGTACTGCCAACAATCTGCGGATAAAGTAATTATAAGCTGCCAACTTTTGCGAAAATGGATGATAAGAGTCAGCATGTATTGTCACATCAGTGATAGTCGGTTTTCTATAAATATTAAATTTCAATTTATTTACGTGTTTAGTGACGGACAAATCTAAAAAATTCAATTTATTATCCACTTCAGTTTCCAACGTGAATTGAATGTTTTTATTAATATTATTCATATAATGTTTTAGGTTTTCGATCTGTCGTACAGTACCATTGAAAATTAGAAAGGTATCGTCTACATAACGTGCATAAAATATTATATCATTTTTGTATTTGTTATGTGAGAGCAAATGAGAGTTTTCATAAAAATTCAAGTAAACGTCAGCCAATAGACCAGAGAGAGGTGAACCCATGGCCAATCCATCATCCTGAATGAAAAATTGGTTATTGAAAGCAAAGTAATTTTGTTCTAAGATAGTTTCAAGTAAACCAATTAACTCGTTTATCATCTGTATATTTAATTTATTATTCTCTAATAAATTTTCTTTTAAGATATTTAGTGTTTCCTTTACTGGTATGTTGGTATACAAATTTACTATATCAATTATTATTAATTGATACTTATATTAATTATTAGTTGATAATAATGCTCTAATTACTAAGGCAGATAAGGGGAATACTCTTGTTGTCATGGACTTTGACGTGTATAAAACGAAAGTAAACGACTTTATTTCAAACAATAATATTAGAACCTTGAAATCTGATCCTACTGATATGTATGTCAAGACATTGAATAACAAAATCAATAATTGCGTAAATTTGTTTAGCGAATGCACACGTCGCTTCCTGAAGCCTATTAATGCTAAAGCTCCCGAACTCATTGGCCTACCCAAAATTCATAAACACGACATACCGGTCAGACCACTCGTTAATTTTACCACAGCGCCCGCATACAAAACAGCTAAAAAACTCGTCAAAGTAATCAAAGAAAACATAAATTTAAAGAACAGTCATAGTGTCACAAACAACACGGATTTTATTAATAAATGTAGAAATGTTGATATACTACCAAATTATAAGTTAGCATCGTTTGATATAGTAAATTTGTATACCAACATACCAGTAAAGGAAACACTAAATATCTTAAAAGAAAATTTATTAGAGAATAATAAATTAAATATACAGACGATAAACGAGTTAATTGGTTTACTTGAAACTATCTTAGAACAAAATTACTTTGCTTTCAATAACCAATTTTTCATTCAGGACGATGGATTGGCCATGGGTTCACCTCTCTCTGGTCTATTGGCTGACGTTTACTTGAATTTTTATGAAAACTCTCATTTGCTCTCACATAACAAATACAAAAATGATATAATATTTTATGCACGTTATGTAGACGATACCTTTCTAAATTTCAATGGTACCGTACGACAGATCGAAAACCTAAAACATTATATGAATAATATTAATAAAAACATTCAATTCACGTTGGAAACTGAAGTGGATAATAAATTGAATTTTTTAGATTTGTCTGTCACTAAACACGTAAATAAATTGAAATTTAATATTTATAGAAAACCGACTATCACTGATGTGACAATACATGCTGACTCTTATCATCCATTTTCGCAAAAGTTGGCAGCTTATAATTACTTTATCCGCAGATTGTTGGCAGTACCTCTCAGTGATGATGATTACCGTGAGGAGGTGAATACCATTAAACATATAGCTTTAGCTAATGGTTACCAAAACACGTTGATTGATAATCTCATCAAGAAACATAAAATTCGAAAATCCAAGCCCCCAATAGATAAGGATGCAAAAATAACTTTTATTTCTACCGCATACACAAATATAATGCCAAAGATTCTAACCTCCACATTTAATAAATTGAATATTACTGCTACCTTCAAAACAAACAATAGTCTATTAAAAATACTACGTCATAGAAAACCCATACCTTTAGAAAAGAAATCCGGCATATATAAATTATCATGTAACGACTGCAACAGTTTTTACATTGGTCAAACGGGGAGAGGTTTCCTCAAACGATTTAAGGAACACACACCAAAACGTCACCTAAATAATCTCACTTTGTTAAATAATATCAAGTCCAACTTTGCCCGCCACTTAATCTTACACAATCATAATTATACTGATTTTAAATCTAATTTAATACCCCTACATGTGTGCAACAAAGGCCGTTACATGGACGCAATAGAGGAGTTCGAAATATACAAAGCATATAATAACATAAACAGCCGAGACTTCATATTGAATGACCACTTAAATTTTAAATCCAACCCGCTATACGATACAGCTTTGAACCTGCTTAGGCGTAATCACTCAGATAATAGTTCAGTGTCCGATCGGCTTCGTCGTGGTGCGCACCATTTAGGAAGCAAGTGAATTACGTAGTGGACAATTATGTGTAACATGTGTTTTTAACGTTTAACGACCTCAATAGAGCGATTTTATCTGATGATGGAACAGATGTTCCGAAACGCGTCATTTTAATCGACGTAACGAAGTCACACGACGGATATAAGGTGATTTATTTATAATAATTTACTGTTCATACGTGACTTGGATACCAGAACTAATATGCATTTTAAATTGGAGGCTAGTCAAGCAAGCGTGGTATATAAGTATCAAAACGTTAAAATCCAGTTACTAAAAACTAACTTACACATTAAATTTAATAATATCTGTTTAAAAAATCATTTAATACCAAAATATGCAGTTATAAATGTGAAGGCCCTCTCTAGGGCTGCTAAAGCAACCAAAAAACATGCTGAGATTTTTCGGATCAAGGAAGAAATCAAATCTTTGTATATTAAGAAATCTACACTCAATACACGACTTTATAAATTGCATTTACATATTTTGAACGATATTCATCCGGCCATCGTAAATAATGTTATGGAATCAGTACATAAATACGTCTCTGACGTTACTCACAATACATACTTTAAACAGACGCGTAAAATTCATAATTTAAAGAGTAAATATCGCCATGAGACCGACATCACTTGTAAACACACATTTTATCCTCGTGTGTCTAATTTAACTACGATAGCTTTTAATGATGACGAAATGAACATCCTTAATAAAGGCATCAAGTATAACTTGCCTCTTAATAATAAACATCAAATCGTACAAGAAATTATCAATGCAGAAACTGCAGTAAAAACAATTGCCGATCCAAAACTACAAACTGAAGCACGTATTTTAATAAATAATAAATTTAATAATACCATAAAACACCATAATTTTGACAACCATTCACCTCATGGTTTACAGAAACATATAAGATTTTCCAACGAGTTTAAGTTATTGAAACAAATAAAAGCTAAATTAGTTGATAATAATGCTCTAATTACTAAGGCAGATAAGGGGAATACTCTTGTTGTCATGGACTTTGACGTGTATAAAACGAAAGTAAACGACTTTATTTCAAACAATAATATTAGAACCTTGAAATCTGATCCTACTGATATGTATGTCAAGACATTGAATAACAAAATCAATAATTGCGTAAATTTGTTTAGCGAATGCACACGTCGCTTCCTGAAGCCTATTAATGCTAAAGCTCCCGAACTCATTGGCCTACCCAAAATTCATAAACACGACATACCGGTCAGACCACTCGTTAATTTTACCACAGCGCCCGCATACAAAACAGCTAAAAAACTCGTCAAAGTAATCAAAGAAAACATAAATTTAAAGAACAATCATAGTGTCACAAACAACACGGATTTTATTAATAAATGTAAAAATGTTGATATACTACCAAATTATAAGTTAGCATCGTTTGATATAGTAAATTTGTATACCAACATACCAGTAAAGGAAACACTAAATATCTTAAAAGAAAATTTATTAGAGAATAATAAATTAAATATACAGACGATAAACGAGTTAATTGGTTTACTTGAAACTATCTTAGAACAAAATTACTTTGCTTTCAATAACCAATTTTTCATTCAGGACGATGGATTGGCCATGGGTTCACCTCTCTCTGGTCTATTGGCTGACGTTTACTTGAATTTTTATGAAAACTCTCATTTGCTCTCACATAACAAATACAAAAATGATATATTTTATGCACGTTATGTAGACGATACCTTTCTAAATTTCAATGGTACTGTACGACAGATCGAAAACCTAAAACATTATATGAATAATATTAATAAAAACATTCAATTCACGTTGGAAACTGAAGTGGATAATAAATTGAATTTTTTAGATTTGTCTGTCACTAAACACGTAAATAAATTGAAATTTAATATTTATAGAAAACCGACTATCACTGATGTGACAATACATGCTGACTCTTATCATCCATTTTCGCAAAAGTTGGCAGCTTATAATTACTTTATCCGCAGATTGTTGGCAGTACCTCTCAGTGATGATGATTACCGTGAGGAGGTGAATACCATTAAACATATAGCTTTAGCTAATGGTTACCAAAACACGTTGATTGATAATCTCATCAAGAAACATAAAATTCGAAAATCCAAGCCCCCAATAGATAAGGATGCAAAAATAACTTTTATTTCTACCGCATACACAAATATAATGCCAAAGATTCTAACCTCCACATTTAATAAATTGAATATTACTGCTACCTTCAAAACAAACAATAGTCTATTAAAAATACTACGTCATAGAAAACCCATACCTTTAGAAAAGAAATCCGGCATATATAAATTATCATGTAACGACTGCAACAGTTTTTACATTGGTCAAACGGGGAGAGGTTTCCTCAAACGATTTAAGGAACACACACCAAAACGTCACCTAAATAATCTCACTTTGTTAAATAATATCAAGTCCAACTTTGCCCGCCACTTAATCTTACACAATCATAATTATACTGATTTTAAATCTAATTTAATACCCCTACATGTGTGCAACAAAGGCCGTTACATGGACGCAATAGAGGAGTTCGAAATATACAAAGCATATAATAACATAAACAGCCGAGACTTCATATTGAATGACCACTTAAATTTTAAATCCAACCCGCTATACGATACAGCTTTGAACCTGCTTAGGCGTAATCACTCAGATAATAGTTCAGTGTCCGATCGGCTTCGTCGTGGTGCGCACCATTTAGGAAGCAAGTGAATTACGTAGTGGACAATTATGTGTAACATGTGTTTTTAACGTTTAACGACCTCAATAGAGCGATTTTATCTGATGATGGAACAGATGTTCCGAAACGCGTCATTTTAATCGACGTAACGAAGTCACACGACGGATATAAGGTGATTTATTTATAATAATTTACTGTTCATACGTGACTTGGATACCAGAACTAATATGCATTTTAAATTGGAGGCTAGTCAAGCAAGCGTGGTATATAAGTATCAAAACGTTAAAATCCAGTTACTAAAAACTAACTTACACATTAAATTTAATAATATCTGTTTAAAAAATCATTTAATACCAAAATATGCAGTTATAAATGTGAAGGCCCTCTCTAGGGCTGCTAAAGCAACCAAAAAACATGCTGAGATTTTTCGGATCAAGGAAGAAATCAAATCTTTGTATATTAAGAAATCTACACTCAATACACGACTTTATAAATTGCATTTACATATTTTGAACGATATTCATCCGGCCATCGTAAATAATGTTATGGAATCAGTACATAAATACGTCTCTGACGTTACTCACAATACATACTTTAAACAGACGCGTAAAATTCATAATTTAAAGAGTAAACATCGCCATGAGACCGACATCACTTGTAAACACACATTTTATCCTCGTGTGTCTAATTTAACTACGATAGCTTTTAATGATGACGAAATGAACATCCTTAATAAAGGCATCAAGTATAACTTGCCTCTTAATAATAAACATCAAATCGTACAAGAAATTATCAATGCAGAAACTGCAGTAAAAACAATTGCCGATCCAAAACTACAAACTGAAGCACGTATTTTAATAAATAATAAATTTAATAATACCATAAAACACCATAATTTTGACAACCATTCACCTCATGGTTTACAGAAACATATAAGATTTTCCAACGAGTTTAAGTTATTGAAACAAATAAAAGCTAAATTAGTTGATAATAATGCTCTAATTACTAAGGCAGATAAGGGGAATACTCTTGTTGTCATGGACTTTGACGTGTATAAAACGAAAGTAAACGACTTTATTTCAAACAATAATATTAGAACCTTGAAATCTGATCCTACTGATATGTATGTCAAGACATTGAATAACAAAATCAATAATTGCGTAAATTTGTTTAGCGAATGCACACGTCGCTTCCTGAAGCCTATTAATGCTAAAGCTCCCGAACTCATTGGCCTACCCAAAATTCATAAACACGACATACCGGTCAGACCACTCGTTAATTTTACCACAGCGCCCGCATACAAAACAGCTAAAAAACTCGTCAAAGTAATCAAAGAAAACATAAATTTAAAGAACAATCATAGTGTCACAAACAACACGGATTTTATTAATAAATGTAAAAATGTTGATATACTACCAAATTATAAGTTAGCATCGTTTGATATAGTAAATTTGTATACCAACATACCAGTAAAGGAAACACTAAATATCTTAAAAGAAAATTTATTAGAGAATAATAAATTAAATATACAGACGATAAACGAGTTAATTGGTTTACTTGAAACTATCTTAGAACAAAATTACTTTGCTTTCAATAACCAATTTTTCATTCAGGACGATGGATTGGCCATGGGTTCACCTCTCTCTGGTCTATTGGCTGACGTTTACTTGAATTTTTATGAAAACTCTCATTTGCTCTCACATAACAAATACAAAAATGATATATTTTATGCACGTTATGTAGACGATACCTTTCTAAATTTCAATGGTACTGTACGACAGATCGAAAACCTAAAACATTATATGAATAATATTAATAAAAACATTCAATTCACGTTGGAAACTGAAGTGGATAATAAATTGAATTTTTTAGATTTGTCTGTCACTAAACACGTAAATAAATTGAAATTTAATATTTATAGAAAACCGACTATCACTGATGTGACAATACATGCTGACTCTTATCATCCATTTTCGCAAAAGTTGGCAGCTTATAATTACTTTATCCGCAGATTGTTGGCAGTACCTCTCAGTGATGATGATTACCGTGAGGAGGTGAATACCATTAAACATATAGCTTTAGCTAATGGTTACCAAAACACGTTGATTGATAATCTCATCAAGAAACATAAAATTCGAAAATCCAAGCCCCCAATAGATAAGGATGCAAAAATAACTTTTATTTCTACCGCATACACAAATATAATGCCAAAGATTCTAACCTCCACATTTAATAAATTGAATATTACTGCTACCTTCAAAACAAACAATAGTCTATTAAAAATACTACGTCATAGAAAACCCATACCTTTAGAAAAGAAATCCGGCATATATAAATTATCATGTAACGACTGCAACAGTTTTTACATTGGTCAAACGGGGAGAGGTTTCCTCAAACGATTTAAGGAACACACACCAAAACGTCACCTAAATAATCTCACTTTGTTAAATAATATCAAGTCCAACTTTGCCCGCCACTTAATCTTACACAATCATAATTATACTGATTTTAAATCTAATTTAATACCCCTACATGTGTGCAACAAAGGCCGTTACATGGACGCAATAGAGGAGTTCGAAATATACAAAGCATATAATAACATAAACAGCCGAGACTTCATATTGAATGACCACTTAAATTTTAAATCCAACCCGCTATACGATACAGCTTTGAACCTGCTTAGGCGTAATCACTCAGATAATAGTTCAGTGTCCGATCGGCTTCGTCGTGGTGCGCACCATTTAGGAAGCAAGTGAATTACGTAGTGGACAATTATGTGTAACATGTGTTTTTAACGTTTAACGACCTCAATAGAGCGATTTTATCTGATGATGGAACAGATGTTCCGAAACGCGTCATTTTAATCGACGTAACGAAGTCACACGACGGATATAAGGTGATTTATTTATAATAATTTACCGCTAATAATCGACTATCACGAGAGGTACGGACATATGGGTTCCCTCAAAGTAAGGAAGGCATTGGAAGAGCAAACATACATCAAGGGGATGAATAAGAAGGTGCAACTGGCGATACGGTCGTGCGATATTTGTCAAAAAGTAAAGTGTGATAACGAGAGGAAGGAAGGGGTCATGATACCCATATTATCTATCGAAAAATTGGAAAAGGTATTTCTCGATATCTGCGGACCCTTTCCACGCAGCGCTGGGAGACACCGATATAAATTTATCGTAATCATTTTCGACCACTTTAGCAAGTATACAAAGCTATACCCAATAACTAGGGCAACGACCAGGAAAATAATAGACATAATAATCAAGCGTTATATAATGGAAGTGGGCCGACCGTATTCTATAATTACGGACCACGGTACTCAGTTTAGGGGAAAACTTTGGAAGGAAAGCTTGGGAGAACACGGAATAAAAATGTACAAGACGTCCGTATATCACCCGAATAGTAACCCAGCCGAGAGAGTGTTAAGGGAGGTAGGACGGTTACTAAGAACATACTGCCATAACGAGCAGAAAAGATGGCATGAATATGTAGCCTCTACCGAGGATTTTCTCAATTTCTCACATCACAATACCATCGAGATGTCGCCATACACGGTTATGTTCGAAAGACCCCCACCACGAGAGATAAAAGAAATTATTAATTTTCCCGACGAACCCGCATACCAATTTGAAGGGGCAAAATTTTATAATAAGGTGTTAGAAAAAACGGAACAGCAGCGGAAAAAATATATCAAATCACAGCCTAAGGCAATTAAATATGAGGTAGGTGAAAAGGTGTTAGTTAAAAATAGAGAATTGCCCAGTGCTATACAAGGCATAACGAGGAAATTGCTACTCTTATATACAGGGCCTTTCACGATAACCAGAGACAATAAGAACAATACCTACGAGGTAACTGACACGATTAGGAACAAGGTAAAAGGTACGTATAACCAGACTTCATTAAAAAAGTACCATGATTAAAAAAAATCGCAAGTCGAATACTCAATCAGTGACCAAGTACCATGACCAAAAACCAAAGTCAAATACAGCATCATAGAGAAGGTACCTTGACTAAACATGTTAACGTGAATTTTTTAACTTACCCAGAATTAGAAAGGAGGTAGATATTATTAAATAAATATAAATAATATTGTATAAAGATTATTATTATATATAAATATTACGAGAAGGACACCTTACACCAAAGGCATAAAGATATATATAAAATATAGATTTATTTCCAATAGCCAAGTCAACGTATATTTACCAGCTTACCCGTACTTAGAGAAGGAGAGAGATTGTTATTAATAAATATTACGAGATGGACACTTAGTAAAGGAGAAAAGAAGGAGAAATGCTATCATATATTTGATACTAAATGGAAATGATAAATGAAAAAAAAAAAAAGGGAAAACAGTGTGTTACATAAGGAGGTAATGATGAATATGAATATAGCTATTAACATTGAATGATTTTAAACGATAATTTTAACCTGCGGAGAACGATATATTAATATAATTGTGAATTAATCAGAAGAGTTTAAGAAAGGGAATTTATGTGTAGGAGCCTATGATCTTTGAATATTGTATTTTTTTTATTATTATTATTATTTGTTGCAAAGGTGCAATTATTATTTTCTGAACAGGGATGTGTTGCCTCTGATTTCAGTAGTTATAGATAGGAAGGGACAGAGAATGTATGCCATAGCGAGCCACTCTGACTCCCAACCCTCTATGTAAGTTAGGGAATTGATAGGGAATTATATCAAAGATTAATTATAAAACATCAAGGTAAAAAGGAAAGGAATAAGTGATACGACAAAGAACGAACTAGGAATATTGAGTTTGTAGCGGGGCATTTTTGGGCATACCTGGGGTAATAACAGGATTTGTATTTTTTAATAATAAATAACTTGTCGAGTGATAGAAAAATGTTATGACCGAACGGTAAATTTCTTATTTGGAGCGATCCCAACAACGGCAACACTGCTTGAGGCGTTGGAAACCAAGTTATTCAACAATATTCATATAAACAGTTTTAATAACCGGCAACTGTACCAAACTCAGTTCAAGGACAATGACGAACACGTTATGTAACAGTAAACACGTTACACAACCACACATCAGGCGATGTGTTGCGTCAGCAAATTATATAACGATGTGTGTCACCAGTTTTGTCAACAAGCCAAAAACAGTCCACTGGCGAATGAATACAATATGTAAACCAATCAGAATTGAACGAACAACAGTTGCTTCACAAAATAGCGCCTATTTCTCACCCCAGTCCAACTTCATCACCACTCGCGAGTGGTCTGTATAAAAGTTTCGGCAGTAAGTGCGGGCCCGTACCTAAAATGTGAAGACCGAAAAAACAACCAAATGTAACTTAAAGCATATCTAAATCAAGGAAAAGGAACAGTTTTCTTGGAATGATGACAGTGGTGGAAATATAAAACTGAGTGTTAATGAAAACAAACGCGTGTGCGTGGACTTAAAAAATCATGACTTCTTCTGGACTTAAAAATCAGCTAAGTAACCTACAATAATATAAAGAAAACACAAATCTTCAACTATGGTTTAATATTCAAAATTTTAACACTTTCTAATTATGAGCTCTTAAAATCGGGGAATGGTTATGTGTGTGTGTGTGTAAGCGCTGGTTTTCGTTATGTCTTAGTTGTAGAGAATTGTCTGTATTTATGTTATATCTTAGTTTGAAAACTGCTTAAGCAAAATGATCATTTTTACGAATACTTAAACACACTTAAATTACGAAAGTTAATAGGTATAAGGGAGAAAAGAAATTTTGTATTTTGACCGAAAAATTTATAACTTAATGGTGTTTCTTTTTGAGAATCTAATAAAATAATATTGATCTGGATAGTTAAATGTGAATTAAATTAGTTATTGCAAATAAACCATTCTGATCTCCTGTTCGCCAAAAAGAACCCGAGGACCCAAAAAACGGTAAGTACGTATATTTTTTCATACGTAGTTGGTAACAAGATGGCGCTCGAAGAATTCAGTTAATAAATAGTGAACAGTAACCTATTATCAAGAAAAATATAAATATCAATAAAACGATATATCACATTTGGCTTCCGAACGTAGGGACGATTTATATAAAGGAATTTTATATAAAATACGGCCTACTTGGGAGAACAGGATGGTTGTTTGGAATGTGTATTTACGTATGTACGTAAATTAGACGTAAGAGGTTATGTTCAAGATGGGTGAGTAGAATGTTTTTCAATAAGTATATGTTACATATAATAGGATTTTAATAAAGAAATATATATAAAGAGTTTTAAGAAAAATGGCAGATAATAGTACTGTCAGCTTATCTGACAGTCAGTTTAGTACCGATTCGGGAGTTCAAACGAATGATAATGTAGAGAGTCAGTTGACCGAATCAAAAATAATGAAAGATGTCGAATATCAATCGACACCCATCCAAAATAAAAAAAATGACGATACGTATGAAATGTTTAAAGCAATACAAACAATGATAGAGAACCAGAGTGTAAAGTTAAATAGTAGTATAAATGAGAAGTTCGATATCCAAAAGAATAGTTTTGAAGAGTTATTAAACAATCAGAATAAAGAGTTGAAACGTGAGATACAAGAAATGAATAAACATTTAGAAAGCACTAACGAAACAATAAGAAACGGTTTAAATAAGTTAGAACAGAAGTTTGAGAAATTAGGTAATGTTTTAAGTAAGACAAAATGTAAAAATGACGAAATAGTAGACAATTTTGAGAGTATAGTGGGGGTGAAGAATAATGATGAAAATATAATAACAAATAGTGCTGATGAAGTTTTAGAATGCGATAATGAAATGGTAATGAGTGTTTATGAAATAGAAAGAGAGTGGAAAAATAATGTAGTAATTGAATGGGGACAGAGGGCAAATTTCCCCCTTATTGTTTATAATGATGATGATGATTTAATGTTGTTTTTTCAGGGCAAGAGACCCTTATTGTTAAATGAAGTAATGTTGTATAATGTTGTACCCTCTGTCCATAATAATTGTGAGAGTGTGATGTGGTGCTATGAAGAAAGAGAGTTATATGTTGAGAATGAAATAGAAATATATAAGTTAGAAAGAAAGTATGATGAATTGAGAAAATTAATAAAAGGGGTGATGATGAATCATGTGAAATACGTACCTGTTGAAAGAGAGACAGAAAATAATTTTGATAATATCTTACCTGACTATAATGACTTACCTGACGTAGTAGTTGAGGAATACAAAGATGAGAAAATTTACCTGACATTAACAAATAACCCTGATATAGACGGGACAATCCTAACCTATGGTAACAAGATGTATAGTGGTACAATGGATGAAATAGAATTGATAGATTATTATGATAGTAATGATTATCATAATTTGTGTGTTGATAAAAATGATGAATGTTACAAATACACTAGATATATATATGACGATGGTGGGTGAGCTAAAAGATCAGTGTTGGGACATTTTTAAATATTGTAAATTATTGGTAATGACCTTGCTGATTTGGACATCTGAAGTGAGATACACTTGAACAGTTTTGACGCATATTTTGTAAATAATATTGAATTCATTTGTGTGTATTGTGAAATGTTAAATAAGTAATGTGTATATGTTTTGGAAAATGTTGTGTTAATAATAATAATATTATTAATATTTTGGCATTCCAAATAAAAAAAAAAAAATAATAATAATAATTATGAAGACAATAATTAATGATTTATAGAATGTTGATAATAATTGAAATATGTTATTTTAATAATCAAATTGAATTAAATAAGTTGAGATGTTTAGATATTGTGATTGAATGTTATGTGTTT
Organism: Magicicada septendecula; assembly: GCA_034769895.1. Taxonomy (NCBI): domain Eukaryota; kingdom Metazoa; phylum Arthropoda; class Insecta; order Hemiptera; family Cicadidae; genus Magicicada; species Magicicada septendecula. The sequence continues at coordinate 395,965,183 of CM068371.1, forward strand.
TAATTTTATAAGGTAATTAAATTGTGTGATGAGATTTTAATTTAATAATCATGAATAAATAAATAAATGTTAAATGGTTTATTTTGTGGAATTTTGTGGAACATAATGATTAAAAATATATGTTAATAATAAATTTTAAGCAATTTTGAAAAGCTGACAGCAACACAGGATAAGTCAATAATGATGATAAATAGAAAGAGTTAATGAAAAATTTTAAATAATAATGTTTATAAATTTTTATATAAATTATTTAAAAGAGAATTGTTTGTTTGATGTATGCTAATAATCCAGGTTTATTGCTATTTGTGTATTATGTTATGTAATGTATTATAATAGTGTGTGTGGCTGGGAGGTTATCCAAGGGGATAACGTATTAAAAATTTGATATATTTTAATTAATAATGATGATTTGCTACTCAATAATTTTGTTTGAATTTAAAAATTGGATGCACTAAATACTTCTTATATTGTGTTATTGTGTCTTATTGTGTTGTTTGCATTTAGTATGTTAGGAATAAGTATTATAAAAATATAATAATATGTTTTCAATGTGTTTACAGATTTTAAAATAAAATGAAAAATAGTTGTAATAAGTAAAATTTTCAATAGGTTGTAAAAGATAGAAGTGGGTGATAGTAATTGTTTGAATAAAATGTTTGAGTCAATTCAAGTTGAATTTTGTGGGACATAGATTTGTCCAAATCGAAGTAAAAGTTAAAGTAATAGTGGAAATGAAAATAATGCAATGTTGTTTTGAGTTAATGTAATGTTATAGAATTTGAGAAGTATAAGTGGAGACACAGTAGAAATGGAGATTTTATGTAGAGTTTGGAGCGATATATTGTTTATTTGTTGATGTTAATTTGTTGTAATTGTAGTGAGGTTATGAGATTGAGATTTTTTGGGGATGGCAATTTTGTAGTAGTGGTAGTGTATTTGGGGAGTCCGCAACAAGGGTTGGGACGGGATAGGGACCGATTGGCGCCGGAAAGGGTTACCTAGGGTGAGTCCAGGGACCAACATAAGGGAATGAGTTTTGGGAAGGAAACACGTATCCTATGTACAAAGGGTTAGAGAGTATTTTTTTTTATATAAGAGTAGAGGGTGGCGATTGGAGTTAAAATAGTAAGTAGTTAGAGGTAGATAAGGGTTAGTAAAATTTTGATAGTGGGGTGTCATACTAGTTAAAGATTTTGTAAGGGAGCATTAGAGTAATAAAAGGGGTAAGATTATGAGTAAATGCCAAATGGATGAAGTAAATTATAATGAAATAATGAATAACGTAGAATCACCCAAAGTAATGAAATGGAATAATGATGGCCAGAATTGAAAAAAAAAATAAATAAATAAAATAAAAAATTTTGTAATTTTGAGAAACGCATTAATAAGAGTAAATCAAGTTTGAAAGTAATTTTTTGATTTTATATGCTAATTTAATGATGTAAAGTGTGTAACCTTTTAATTGTAAGTTGTTTATTTTAAAATGAATTATTTATGTACTGTGTTTTCTTATGTTAAGTTATGTTAGGTATTCTGATATATACATGTTAGTAATAAGCGAGTAAAAACAAAACCAGTGCTTCTTAGCGCAAACCAGCACCGCTAGGGGGGAACAGATCAGTTGGGGATATGGTGTTGTATAAGGCCACTATTTAATATTTTGATTTGTTGTTTCAGTGTTTGGTGATGCTGTGGCGGCGGACCTGAGCTGGCCTACGCGTCAGGGCAGGGGCGTTGAGTATCTGTCTGACTCTACGGTGTTGGGATCTCGAGAGAGAAGTCCAGTATTGTCATGCAGATGCGGTCACAGTCACCGGACCAAGGGTGAGTTGATTATTTTTTTTTTTGTTTGTAAACCGTACAGGGGGTTGTGGCGACATATCCTGGCTGATCCCTTTAGCAAGTATGAATGTGTCAATGAGATTTTTTATGCTTCGGCATAAAATATCTCATTGAGGGGGTATTGTAGCGGGGCATTTTTGGGCATACCTGGGGTAATAACAGGATTTGTATTTTTTAATAATAAATAACTTGTCGAGTGATAGAAAAATGTTATGACCGAACGGTAAATTTCTTATTTGGAGCGATCCCAACAACGGCAACACTGCTTGAGGCGTTGGAAACCAAGTTATTCAACAATATTCATATAAACAGTTTTAATAACCGGCAACTGTACCAAACTCAGTTCAAGGACAATGACGAACACGTTATGTAACAGTAAACACGTTACACAACCACACATCAGGCGATGTGTTGCGTCAGCAAATTATATAACGATGTGTGTCACCAGTTTTGTCAACAAGCCAAAAACAGTCCACTGGCGAATGAATACAATATGTAAACCAATCAGAATTGAACGAACAACAGTTGCTTCACAAAATAGCGCCTATTTCTCACCCCAGTCCAACTTCATCACCACTCGCGAGTGGTCTGTATAAAAGTTTCGGCAGTAAGTGCGGGCCCGTACCTAAAATGTGAAGACCGAAAAAACAACCAAATGTAACTTAAAGCATATCTAAATCAAGGAAAAGGAACAGTTTTCTTGGAATGATGACAGTGGTGGAAATATAAAACTGAGTGTTAATGAAAACAAACGCGTGTGCGTGGACTTAAAAAATCATGACTTCTTCTGGACTTAAAAATCAGCTAAGTAACCTACAATAATATAAAGAAAACACAAATCTTCAACTATGGTTTAATATTCAAAATTTTAACACTTTCTAATTATGAGCTCTTAAAATCGGGGAATGGTTATGTGTGTGTGTGTGTAAGCGCTGGTTTTCGTTATGTCTTAGTTGTAGAGAATTGTCTGTATTTATGTTATATCTTAGTTTGAAAACTGCTTAAGCAAAATGATCATTTTTACGAATACTTAAACACACTTAAATTACGAAAGTTAATAGGTATAAGGGAGAAAAGAAATTTTGTATTTTGACCGAAAAATTTATAACTTAATGGTGTTTCTTTTTGAGAATCTAATAAAATAATATTGATCTGGATAGTTAAATGTGAATTAAATTAGTTATTGCAAATAAACCATTCTGATCTCCTGTTCGCCAAAAAGAACCCGAGGACCCAAAAAACGGTAAGTACGTATATTTTTTCATACGTAGTTGGTAACAAGATGGCGCTCGAAGAATTCAGTTAATAAATAGTGAACAGTAACCTATTATCAAGAAAAATATAAATATCAATAAAACGATATATCACAAGTTGGATTAATATATTAAAGGAGCAGTACAGGAATTTAATTATAAGATAAAAGAATGAGATATAAAGAAGCTAATAAAGGGTTAATATAGAGATGATAATTTCATCAAAACCAAAGATATGTTTTTCCAAAATTATCAACTTTAACGGAGAGGCATATGTAACGTCACAGAACGTTCCATAAAAGGAAATCATTTATATAGTAAGTTAGCATAAGAGGAAAGTGAGGTGAACAGTATCGAACCCAAGTAGTCCCAAAAAATTGTGTAATTTTGTATAATAATTATTTCTATCAACTTGAAAAAAACGACCAAACTATGACTAAGACAAAACCCCATATATATTATTAAAGTGAATAAGAGTGAAAAAACCATAAGACACTATAAGAGAGAGAAATAATGTCAGAATCAACCAAAATGAAGTCAATAATTATTAAGTTTTATAACTATGAATAGAGTATTAAAAACTATTTTTTGTGAATGAATGGACATGATCCATTATTATATTATGTGATGTAAATAAAATAAATGTATTAAATGACTTAAATACATTATTCAAAAGAATCTAAGTTAAAATAAAAATTGTATATTTACAATGACAAAAAATATTAATGTGTTGGATTTGAGACCATACACCCAGTTTTCATGAAAAAATTAATTATTATCAGATTTAAATAAAAACTATATGTAATCGTCAAGCAGACAATAGTGAACAATTTATCTTAAATAAAGGAAGCTGTCAAATGAATAAAAAGCAGTCAAAATAGCCAAAAACAGTGTTAACTAAAAACATGTAATAGGCATCTAATATTGTATAATTTATGAATTTAATGTTGCCAAAATGCAACCAAATTGCATTAGAAAGCTGTAATATGATATAAAGCAACTATACTAATATACCTGACCAACTTAACATTGTAATAGTCAAGTTAGCAAAATATTTACTTATACCATGTATGGCTGGAACCAATCATCCAGTACAAAAATAATCATATCTGGCTAAATACTTACATAATGCTAACAAAAATAAGATAGAAAGGTACAATACATCAGTATACCTTAATAAGAAACAAACTCAGTTGAAAGTAAAGTCAATTCTAAAAGAATTTAACTAATAAGAGTGAGATTTGTCACACCATAAAAAAGGACATCTCTAGACCAATCAATGATGCTATGTCATCTTGTGATAAATATAATATATGTACAGAGTAACCAGGTATCACAAAAGATAAACAAAATAATAAACTCTGTGTGTACAGTAGTGAAATAATACATATATTGAAGAAAAAGACTAATCATTGTATTAGAAAACTGACAAGAATCTAGGCCATGAGCAGAGGCCATATAAAATTGTATTTTATTTGTGTTTTATCTATGTTAAAATTTGTTTATTTTATTGTAGGAAGGTAGTAGTATTAGATGTTCAGCTTGTGGAAGGAACTTAGTAACTCCACAACAATTTTTGTTATCAAAAATGAGTTTTCAATGACAACAACTCAAGGTGAGGGTTGTATATTGTATTGTTTATTAGACTTAAGTTAATTAGAAACCAATCATATTTAGTATCGCTAGATTCAGTTAAAAACAGGGAATCTAAATGTATTAATGGCATACAAATTGTGAGTACTAATGTAAAACTGTTTGATAAATACCAGAGTAATTTTTGAAACATCCTTTGTATGAAGAATAAGAAATTCGTTCTAAAAGCTTCTACGGAAGTGAAAATTGTTCCATGACATTCCATTTCATTTATTCTCGAACGTTCTAGAAAGAATTTTTACACAAATATACCGGAAGTCGATGAAAACAGTCATCCTGAATTAGTATAAAAGAGAGACCAAATCCGACCGAACACACACTTGAAACTTGAACTCCAGAACTGATGCATCACCCACAACACTGATCAACGCAGCTAAGGCGAAACCGAAGAGGCAAGAAATCGACAAGACACGGAGAAAGGCTTTTTCCCGTATATAGACATACCGACTGACTTAACCTCAACGAGAATCTACGCCAAAAGTATCGCTGAAATAGAGCAGCGATATGGCAAATTTTAATAGAAATCACGCAGTCAGAACGTCAAGCGGCCCAGGAGGGACCAAAAATTTAAATAGAGAACGAATTCTGCTGTGTTCGCATAGACTGACTAACGTGACAATAATTCCCCCTAACGTAAACAAACATATACCCAACAAGCCTTTCTTCTCGACACTGAATGGGAATCAGCGCTACGGCAGATAATTTCTGAATCAACGCGGAGCAGCTGACGAGCTTTTGGCGGCGTTTGAACGATATTCTACTGCCAAACGTTTTTACAAAAGTGCGGAAAAAGTAAACGATCGCAAAATTTGACTTTAATAGATTCAGTGTACACCCGAAGAGGCGAGATTGAGAAACTACCCGAAAGGAATGTCCAGTGCGAGAATAAATAACCATTGGAATGTGAGTTACCAAAATTAAAGTCATTTGTTACCTGGTTACATTTTATCACACAGTTGTACTTCACACGCCACACATACACCTTCAAATCACTTAGTTTTTTCTTGTAAGGCATCTAATTGATATGTCTTGGTAGTTCAAAGGAGTCACGTCCTGAGAGTAAAGATTTTTTCAAATATTAAACTCATGCTTTTCAACTGAGTCAAAATCTGAAATATGCTAGCCGATACTTGATTGGATATATAAAAAATTGTCAATAATAATAACTTGTAAAATTTTTTCTCTGCAATTTTATAATTTTTTTCTATGAATGTTAGTCCTTCAGACGATTTGTTTGTTTTTGAAGAATCATTAAACTTAACTGATTTTTCCAAGCTAAACTGACTTGTTTAAATTTTTTCGTAGATTTAAAAATTTTATCAATCACATTTTTTTGTCCTGGAACAAACGTTTCCAAGTGGCGCCCACAGAAAGCATAGTATTAAGTTGTGTTACAGGACTACATCACTGCAGAGGATCCAGTCAACAGAGTAAGTAACAAAAGTGCGCGGAGGTAACGCCCGACATTTTACAACACAGACAATTACACTATTTCCTTTTGTTATAAAGTTAATTCAATTATAACAATAATATTTTGTTTCATCAAGAAATAATTATTTGGGGTTTATTTACAGTATTCTATCCTTGAGTCTACTATTTTTCCCCTTTATATGTGTGTTAGTTTCCCCTTGGGTTTAACCTGTCTCCTCTTCATTCTTCCTCTTCTTCGTCTTCTTCAATAGTCTTCATCTTGGTTCGGTTCTCCTCTTCTCATCTGGTTCGATTTCTGTCTATTCATAGGGATCTGTTCTCTTCCTTTGATTCTTCTTTAGTTCTGGGTTCATATCTTCCTTTGTTAGTTCATAATTGTTTGGTCCATCACCTTTTTTCTTGAGTATGGTTCGTGGTTCCCTTCTTTGTGTTTATGTTGTTGGGTCAATCACTTGGGTTGGGTAATATCGTCGTGTCATAATATTAATATTTTATTCATTTTTAAAAATTTTATTTTATATGAAGTATTTTTATGTTAAGAATTATCTTTTTTATCACTGGTACGGGATTTGGCTTATTTGTGTCGTAACATAATGCCTCTCCTCTAAAATTTTGATAAAACACTAGCATAGTTTTTTATGAAATTATCAGTTATAGATAACCTTTTTCCCTTTCTTTCTTGTTTGTTTCTCCATTCTTCATTTCTCTTCTTACTTAATTCATTCCCTTTTATTTGGATCTGTTATTATTTATTTCCATTGGTGCATTTTCCCTCATACACAATTTTTTCCCTAACTTTTATAGTAGCTGGTTTCTCCCATTACTACTCATTTTTCTGAGACCAGAGGCATATCATCTCTGCTCAGTTTATTTGGATTGCTGGACTTTTCAACAGTCAATCTTAAATACCTTCTTTGTCAACTTGTGACTTAAATCAATAATAATAATAATAATAATATATAATAATATACTTTGGGATTGTCCACCTTGTGGTTTGTTTTTAGATCAATTTGGCCCTTTACTCATTCTTCCTTCCGCTATACCTTAACTATATACTATCATCTACTCATACACTTGATTGTTTTTATATTTATTCATATGTTAATTTCATCATATCATTATTTTTCATTATTTTGTTTTCAATGCTCGTTGTGATCATTTTGATTGTCTTAGACATTTTTTATTCTTTTCTTAGTCATTCAGCAAGATTCTGCTTTAGCCATATCTGTATATTTGTTTTATATACAATTTCTCTCTCCTCCTTGTACCAGTTAAAATTTTATTTTTTTTTTTCTAGAATCCTTTTGATTCAGTATAATTTCAAGTATTTATCTTAGTAATTTGAGCTTGATTTTATTTTTTGGTTTATTTCATTCTGCATTAAATATCATTTTTGATAATTCTTTGGTAAGTTAATTGTCTTACCTTAAAGGAATGTTTGTAGCGTATTCCTTTTTAGTTATTTTTTGTTTAATTATAATAGTAAGTTTGTGATTCTTACATTTGTATTACTGTATATAGGAATGTGTGTAACTTATTCCTTTGTATCTCACTTTTTTACTTCATACTTCATATCTCAATCTTTTATTAGACTGTAAATTGATTTAAATTGAAAGGAATTTGTGTAACTGTTTCCTTTGTTTTTGTTTCATTATTATATTAATTCTTTTTATTATTCCGCATATATCATCTAAATAAGGTAGTAAGCTGCTCTTACAATCTTTTTTTGAATTTGGAAATATGTTTCATTTCACAATGGTTTTATTCTTCTTCGTAAAACCTTTTTATCGAAGTTTGGTTATAAACTCCCTTTATTTTTCTTGTATTGATATTGCTTATCTGGTAAGTATTATTACCATTATCTTTTGTGATGATATACGGTCTATTATGATATACATAATTGTTCTATTCATATTGCTATACACTGGACTTTGTTAGTTATACTTTGGTAAGTTGACTTCTCCTTTTCTTTCCTTTATTATTGCCTTCTTCTTTTGTTCGACACTTTGTTATTCTGCACCTCTTCTCCTTCAAGTGTTTGATAGTCACACTTATTCTGGATAATATTATTAAATTTATGTCATCACCACCTTACCACATGTTGGGGCCATACCCTCTCTCCATAGCTGAAATCATCTTCTACATTACTTTCATTTCTGTGGTTATCATTTGGTTCTTGGCTGGTTTCTGCTCTTATGTTGTTTACCTGAGCTGTCCGGGGTCCTTCGTCATTACTCGTCGTATCATGCAGTATTGAAAAACCCGGATTCTCATGGACTGTTACCCAATTCCCGCTATTATTTTGGTTGGTGTTGGGTTCCTGTCGGTGGTTATTTTCATTCCGAGGTGGTTCATCGTTCCTACTCTCTGCTGGTGGATTATTATTGTTATTCGATACGTGGTAACAGCAGTTTGGACGCCAGTTCGGGCTATATCTTCTTTGGTTATTCTGCCTTTGCCCGCGGATGAAGTTTACCCGACGTCTGTCGTCGCTTCTATTCTGATTACCCCCGGGTCCCCGGTTGTACTGGTAACTGGTATTGTACCAGTTGCCGTAGTAGTTATGGTCGTTGGGGTGACCATTTGTGCGTTGTTCCGGTCCAGCTCCTCTGTAATTATCATTTGGTCGATTATTATTTGGGACTCTTCTGTCGTTATCTGGGTTCCCTTGACGATGGTTTTGTTGACCTCGGTTATTTGGCTGATTATTCGGATAATAATTCTGGGTATTTCTATTAAAAGGCTGTTCTTCATTGTTATTATTGTTTCGGCCCCAGTTATTCCGGTTATTGTTTTGTGGATGATTGTATGGTACATTAAAATTAGTCGTATTATTATGTTCATTCCATTTGTTGTACCTTTGGTTCGTGATCCTGTTTTTTCGATACTGGCTATCATTCTCCAGGTCCTCCGATAGACTAACCATTCCTTGAATTGTTTTTATTTGTCCTTGCCTTCTGGCCTTCTGTATGGCTTCTTCGTAATGATAACCCAGCTGTATTACCAAAGACTCCTCGGGTATCTTGGGTTCCAAATTTCTGGCTAAACATACTTTTCCCAAAAAGTAGGACGTTAAAGTGTGTCCTCCTTGTGACTCGTATCTTCCATTACTGATATCATTGCGGACCACATTCTGTGTGGACTCGGACCAATATTTCTCCCGGAATTGTTTCTTAAACTCTTGTGTGTCATTGATCTCGGGTCGAGTGGCCGTCCACCAGTTGTCATGGGTGTCTCGGAACATTTCATCGATCATACTTCTCACACTGGACCACCTGGTTTCTCTATTCTTCTCTATCAGCTCTTCTACCCGTTTGAGGAATTCTATCGGGTTCCTCCGGTAGCTGCGGAAATTAATTATTTCTCGATTTTCACTGGTTATGAACTGTGTGTGATTATAAGGTTTCTCTCTTAATGCATCTAATTCTTCCTGCATTTGTTTCTCCCGTATACTGATCCCCTGGATTTTCTCTCTGTTTTCTCTGGTCAGTCCGTCTAATTTATTGATGACGGTGTATACTTTCTCCACACGATTATTTACATCTTTTTGCATCTCTTGGTGCCTCTCCTCCAGTTCCTTGATCACCTCCTGTTTCTTCTTCTGGCATCCTTCGGTAAGGACTTGGTAGAATTCGGTCGCTCACAATTTACTTTCCTCCTCGACATCGATGATTTTATAGTTCATTTCTTCTCGGACTTGTAACAAGGCTTCGTTGGTCTCCGCTACCGTTTGCCTGGTCTCCTCTCGATATTCGACCAGTTGTTGCTTCCATTCCTCCTTGGTTTTCTCACTTTCTTCCTCTATCTTCCGTTGGAGAATATCATCATTATTTTCCATCTTTTTATTTACTATTTCCAGATCCTTCTTGATCTGTTTCTTCAACTCTTCGCTCTTCTTTTCCAATGCCTCCTGACTTCTCTTCAGGTCTTCATGGTTGCTCTCTATTTTGTTATTCAGAAATTCTATGCTCTCCTTCATTTGCTTCTTCAATTCTTCACTGTTTTGGTCCAGTTTTTATTCAAATCTTCCTGGTTCCTATTCATTTGTCCAAACTGTTCCATCATCATTCTCATCAAACTATCTAGTTTCGTTTCTTCTGTTGGTTTGACTGGTTGTTTGTTTACCATTATTTCTGCTTCTATTTCTGGTTCTGGTGGATTTGGATTTTCCAGTTGGTCCTCCTGTGGGTTCTCTTCCAGCAATTCTCCAGTCGTTTCCTCAATTTCTACTTCCTCAACTTCCTCCATTTCTTCTTGGTTTAATGCTTCCTTCCCTTTGCGCCTCGTAACCATACCGTGTCTATTCATAACCGCCGCTAGTTATTCCTTCTAGCCTCACGTTGCTGGTCGCCAATATGTAACGAGTAAACTTGGGTACTTCCTTTATTCTTAAAGCCCCGCGTTGGGTTCGTCAATATGTAACAATCAACTGAGGTCGTACCTGTTAAAATGTGTCACACTTGTTTATTTTGTGTGTTAGTGTGAATGTAGTGCGTTTGCCTCACACCGGTCGTTACATAAATCGACGTCACTATTGGAGTCTGTAGCGTTGTCAAACTTACCAGTACAACCTACCTGTTAATTCATAGGGGTTGTGAATCCCGGGTGGCGCCAAATTGTTTCTATTAAAACAATTAAAATAGTTAAATTATAAGATGATACGTGTTATTAGCATGGGCAGCTGGAGCGTTCGAATGGTTCCCGCCGCTATACAGGTTGCCGTCTCGACCACTCGTGATGAGCGCTAGTTGGTTATTGAATAAAACTTTCTAACACACATATACTCTACAACGTCCTATGAAATAAAAAGATAGTAATACTCTGTACTGTGGTTTTAATACAAATTTGGTCATTAATTAATATGACAAATGGATTATAAAAGTTTTGATAACAAATAGCTCCGGTTTATAACATGAAACACAAATATCTCAGAGTTGGCAAAATTGATTTTACAACACTTTTCGTTGCCGAGATGGCTACAGTTACGTACAATATATTTCTATGTTTAAAATCTGGGGTTCTTTGGATTATGAAATAAGACATAAACGTTGGTTACATTAAAAAAGTACACTACCATACCTTATACGTACTTATACCTTATACTCCAATCAAAGATTGTTTATCAATGTTTTATAAAGTGTTTTCTTACTTATCATTACATTTTTATTGCTTAACATACACTTTCACTATTTTTAGGGTACTTACACTTTCACTATTACACGTCACTTTGGTTCACTGTTTGTATTGAGTGTTATTTGATGGGTAATCCCTATACTTTCTCCTATTATTTCTCACTATTTCTTTCTAGCATAATATTTATTATTAATAATATTAGGTTAGTTATTTTTTGTTAAATCTAACCTTTCTAACTGTGTTAGTGTACTTTTTCTACACTACGTTACTTTACAATCGTATTGTCTTTAAAATGGGTATATAAGTTAATTCAATTATAACAATAATATTTTGTTTCATCAAGAAATAATTATTTGGGGTTTATTTACAGTATTCTATCCTTGAGTCTACTATTTTTCCCCTTTATATGTGTGTTAGTTTCCCCTTGGGTTTAACCTGTCTCCTCTTCATTCTTCCTCTTCTTCGTCTTCTTCAATAGTCTTCATCTTGGTTCGGTTCTCCTCTTCTCATCTGGTTCGATTTCTGTCTATTCGTAGGGATCTGTTCTCTTCCTTTGATTCTTCTTTAGTTCTGGGTTCATATCTTCCTTTGTTAGTTCATAATTGTTTGGTCCATCACCTTTTTTCTTGAGTATGGTTCGTGGTTCCCTTCTTTGTGTTTATGTTGTTGGGTCAATCACTTGGGTTGGGTAATATCGTCGTGTCATAATATTAATATTTTATTCATTTTTAAACATTTTATTTTATATGAAGTATTTTTATGTTAAGAATTATCTTTTTTATCACTGGTACGGGATTTGGCTTATTTGTGTCGTAACAATATAAGAAAAAGAATAAGAATGTAAAAAATAAGGTTTTGTTTATTTGAAATAGGATATTGTAAAAATGTATTAGTAATAAGAACCTTTTAATAAATTCTTGGATCCGCCCCATTATCAACTACCGTAATGCCCCTGCACACAAACTGGCAAAATATCTAGACAAAATTATTAGACAACACACACAAATAGACAACAACATTGCAGTAAAAAACAACACTGACCTAGTAACAAAAATAAAAGACATACACATCCCCCACAACGCCACATTAGCCTCCTTTGACATTAAAAACCTGTACACAAACATCCCCATCTCTGAAACAATCACCATCCTACAAAACAAACTCAAACAGAACAACACACCAGACGAACTTATCAATGAAATAACAGAAACTCTGAACATTATCACAAAACAAAACTACTTTACTTATAACAATAAATACTATACACAGAACGACGGCCTACCCATGGGCTCCCCCATATCCAGCATTCTAGCAGAAGTCTTCCTCCAACACTTAGAAAAAACAAAAATACTCACAAACAATGACAGACACTCACATAAAATACTATATTGGCACAGATACGTTGATGACATTCTAATACTATACAGGGGAAACAAAAGACAATGTGAACAGTTACTAACGCACATAAACAAAATACATAAAAACATAACCTTCACTGCCGAATACGAACACAACAACACCATAAACTTCTTAGACCTCTCCATCACAAAACTAGAACACAGGCACAAATTCAGTATATACAGAAAACCAACTACAACTGACACACTAATACACAACACCTCCAATCACCCAATACAACACAAACTAGCTGCTTTTAGAACCATGATACATAGACTTAACAACATCCCCTTAGATGAAATAGACTACAAAGACGAACTAAACACGATAAAATATCTAGCAGAATCTAACGGTTATGACAGAACAATAGTCAGTAAACTCCTACACAAAACACAAAACAAACAACAGACAAAGACAGAAAACAACAAATTCATAACACTAACATACATCAACAAACAAACAGAAAAAATTGCCCACAAATTCAAAAAAGCAGGATACAGAATCGCTTACAAAACTACTAACAAAACAGAACACACACTATCAAAACGCATGCCCAAAGCACAAAACAAATTCGATCTACCCGGTGTATATAAACTAAATTGTTCAAATTGCAGTAAATTCTACATAGCTTCAAACAGAGATACATTGAACACACAAAAGCACTCCACACCACTACAGAATCTACCTTCGCAAACCACCTCATTGAAGCAAACCACACATATAAAAACATCGACAATAACATGAACATACTACACGTACACACAAAAGGCCGAAAACTAGACACTCTAGAACAATTAGAAATATACAAACACACAAAAACAAATAAAAACGACATCCTAAACGAACAGACACAATTCAAATCGCACGCATTATTCGAACACATCTCACCACACACACACAGCTTCAATCTTTCGAAACACTTTCTCGTCGCCAACAACAAGACGAGCAGCGCTACTAACGACAGCCTCTGATGAAGCCTTCTATAGGTGAAAGCCGGTTTAGGCTGTAAGGTAAAACTTTACGTTCTTACTTATAAAAAACATTGTGTTCCGAGTCGTCAATATTATAGTGATATTTCCTTTTAATAAGTTTGGAACCACTAACATCCCATTGTAAAAACGTTTATTATTTGTATTGATAGTAATAATTAAATAAGATGTTAGATGGGAAAAAACATTCTTTATAAATAATATTTATGTTTTAGTATTAAGTTTTAATTATAACAAAATGTCTAATTAGTTGAAGACAACCATTATTTGAAAATATTTTTTATCTGTTTATAGTATTGAGACAGATACTAATTGTTGTTATGTTTAATAGAAAAAATGTTTAATTTATATTACAATGTTAAAAAGTCAGAGAGGGTATAACACAGTATGTATTGTTTATGTAAAAATTTGTATGAAAAACTTGTTAAGAATCTAGGCAAAATGATGAAAACTAAACCTCATCAAAACTGAGAAACTAAGTACTTAAATACCTTTAAACTGAAGGGATTTAGATAACATAAACCAGAAATGAAGCCATATAATTAGAAATACAACTTAGAAAGATTTTGTAAAATTATAGCCAGGATTATAAATAAAAATGGAAATGACAGAACTCAAAAATTTGGAGAGGGGAGTCATATATTCCAACATAATATTTTAAAACTTAACCAATTCAAATAATTGCAAGAAGCTAAGGGAATATAAACCTTTTATTACAATATGAGATTAATCATAAATATAACTTAAAAATGGCAGAATTTGCATAATGACAGGAAGCTGATTTTGAAAATTTACCAGATACAAAATGAAGGTAAAATTACCAATTTTAGATAAAAAACATAATAAAACGGCATTATTTGATATCAAAATACGCCGAATGAACTGAAGGATAAAATTAAGTAACAACTAGCAAATAAATTTGAATAATAACCAAAGTTTAAGCAGTTATATAATGTAACTTTAATACATGCACAGGATGCAAAGTAAAATTCGAACAATGTAAGGAATAATATTGCTTTGGCTAAGATTTTAGTCGAAAGTGAAGGAAGTAGATAGTTGATTATTGAACATTGTACGGGACACTTGACACGAGTAATTAATATGAGTTAACCTAATTTCTAGTACCGTAATGGCGAATCAGTGTATGATACAAATTTGAAAATCGCGAGTGGCAACAAAAAACGTTTCACAACATCGACACAGTGACATAAACGCTTACAAGAGACTAAATAACATTGTATAGCACGAAACTACAGTTAAATAACATTATTAAACACCATAAAACAGTATATATCATAACCATCAAATAGTGCCTGATCGACAAAAAGTGAACTGACTTATAAATACACCACTATTCAAAATACAACACAGAAACTTAACCAAAGACACTACACCAACATCAGAAGGAAGATTTGCTGACACCAGGACGTGAATTCGGCAAGAAAATATCTTTATTGGAACGCCAAATCTACGAAGGGACGTTTGACGACCTCGACGGTGGCCATTTGCATTTTTGTCACCACTCAACTGAACACGGCTATCTAGTTTGTCAGCGACACGGTTCGCAATCAATTTATTTATTTTAAAACTTTTCAATTGAATATATGTACTTTAGTGTTAAGAATTATTATTGTAACGTTATACTTTTTTAATCTTTGCCCGATTTCTCTGACTTTTCCAATGAATAGCTGTTAAAAGAACCTGACTGTATTTTATATAAAAATCTTGTAACATTCGATACCCTGAGAGTCGATTTTTAAAAATCGACAGGAGTCTTTATAACCAATTGTCCAATAAATAATTAAATATCACTATAGTATTGACGACTCGGAACACTAAGTGTTCTGAGTCGTCAATACTATAGTGATATTTAGTTAAGTAACGGACACGTCATGGACAACGAAATCCAAGAATAAATAATTCATACTTTTCATATCAAAACAGTTCTTTCTTTACTAAACATAGTAATTTACACTTAATATAATTTAAACAACATACTACAAGAATTTCACCACATTGAAGGAAGATAACCTCCAAAACTGGAAGTAAACAAAGATCAATTGTATCTGTAGACAATCTCATAAGTGGTTGGAGTTTATTGAAAAATACAAAAAACTAATAAAATTTTCTAGACAAGTGATACACGTTTCGGAACTTCACGAAACACAATTAATTATATGATTAATTAATTAATCAATAAAAAGAAATTTTTTTTTAATTATAAATTTTTTTTTTAAACAAACAATTTTTCTTTCTTTCACAACCAACATATTTAAAATATTTTTGTAACACTACACCAATATTGTCACCACACACATCACGTTATTTTACAAATTGGCGCACAACTGAGGGGCTTTAATTAGCGATTGAAAGGCCACTACAATCTGCCCAATCAGTAATTGGAGTTTGGCAGCAGCTATAAAGCCAGAGAAAAGGGAAGAATGCAATGACGTGCGACCTCAAAGAAATGGGCGGCGGAGGCCGAAAAGGAAGTAGAGATAGACATGGAAAATAAAGAGGCGACGCCAGTAGATGTGGAAAGATCATTGCCACCGATATTGTCGAAACAACCTGCACAACCAGAGGAACAACCTGAGATGCCCACACAAACAGGGGAAGTCAATGTTCAGAAGGAACCAGTGGGAAAGCCAACACGGACGGAGGATGGGAGCATACAAGAGATGCTCAGGATAATGATGGAAAAAATGGAAGATTTGAAGGGAGACATTGGAGGAACCAATAAGAAAATGGAGGAAGACAGTCAGTCCTTAAGTAAAAAGATGGAAGGAATGAGTAAGGAATTAAAAGAAGAATTGAAGAAGAATAACCAGTCAACAACAGAAGAATTGAGTGGAATGAACAAGAACATGGAAGAGAATAGTAAAAGATTAGAAGAATTAAAGGAAGACAACCAATCTTTGAAGGAAGAATTCATAATAACCAAGGAAGAATTGAGTAATAAAATTGAAAGCACAAATAAGAGAATCGAAGAAAATAGTAAGAAGATGGAAGAGAAAATGGAAGAAAACAGTAAGAAGATGGAAGAGGACAACCGATCCTTGAGTCAGAAAATTGACGAAACAAATCAAAAGATGGAGGAAACCAGCAAAAAGATGGAAGACAAATTGGAAGAGAATAACAAGAAAATGGAAGAGAAGATGGGGGAGAAGTTGGAGGAATTGAGAGAGGACAACCAAATTTTAAGAGAAGAATTAAGGGAGGTCAATCAGGAGAATCTGGACAAACTTGACGAAAGAATGGAATTGTTAAGAGAAGAACTGAATAAGGAAATCAACGTCAACAAGAAAGCTATGAATAAAAAATTAGAAGAAGAAAACATAATGGTGATTCGACAGATTCGAGAAATTGACGGGAAATGCAACCAGACCGCAAAGGAGGTACAAGAATTTAAGGAAGTAGTAAACATAAAGTTTACAAATATAGAAGAGCATAGCCGCAGGAAAGTGGAAGAACAGCGGAAGGAGACGCAAGAAGAATTCGGGAGAGTACGGAACCAAGTCGCGGAACGGTGTGATGGGATGCAAGAGGCTATGACCAATATCACGGGTCAGGTACGGCAAAGCCAAGAAGAGATGGAAGCTTTAAGAAATAGACCAACTCATTTCACCGGATTGCCCATCAACGAAAGCCGAGAATGGCTCAACTTCCGGCAGTACAAGCGGAAACCGATGGAGTTCCTGGTGAGGGTAGATGAGTACTTCACCAAACATAGAGTAACTCAATGGAGCCATAACCGGGAAATATTGGACGAGTCATTCAGGGAGATGACTGATAATTGGTGGATGGCTAACCGTAGCGAGATTGCCGACTACCAGTAGTTCCGGAGAATGTTTAAGTCAAAATACTGGTCTGAAACAACCCAGAACCTGATCCGAGATAACATATGCAACGGACGATACAGGGCACAAATAGGCAGTAGCATGACAGCCTATTTCTTAGGGAAGGTGTGCATGGCGAAACACCTCGAACCGGCTATACCCGAAGAGTGCCTGGTAAATAAACTCTCATATCACTATGACGAAGATATTGTCAGGGCAAGGAGAGGTAGCCAAATCAAAACAGTACAATCCATGACGGAATTACTGGAAGGGTACGAAAATGAAGAATACTACCGCCAGAGCAGGAGGAGGAATGAACGACCGGAGGCGAGAACGAATCAGTACCCTGGTAACGGCAGTAACCATCCCGTAAACCGAAACCAGCCCAGTAATTATGACGGCAATAATAACCCGCCGCGTAATAACAACAATTTTAATGGCAACGCAAACGGGAGTAGGAACAACAACACCTATCCTAATAATAGGAACAATTATTATCAGCCCCCTAATAGCCCATACAGTCAGAGAAATCCATACCCCGGTAATAATGGTGATAGACATTACCCACCCAATAGGAATTATTATAACAATAATTATAATAATAATAATAATAGAGTGTCACGCCCGAGGGTTAATTTTATAAGAGCGGAAGATCGCGGTCCGAGAAGGTACTACCAACCACGGAGGAACAGCTTCCACGGTGTAGACAGAAGATGGAGAAGTGCGGAACGGGACGGTCCACGCCACGAACAAGGAAGAAGAAGTACCAGCCTGGAGGATCTTGGCCGACGACAAAACAGGGAAATAAACCTCGAACAGGGCACAGAGCATCAGGAAACGACACAGAGTTTCCCGAACGATGCCTCGGTCAATCCTAGTACAAACGATGACCACAATGCTTTAAACGGGAGGAGGCAGTAATTAACGATTACGACCCGTTACTGCTTCAACTTCCTGGGTTAAATAAAGATGAGTTGCAACAAGCAACCAGTGCAAAGAACATCACGATAATTAGTAACCATTACCTGAATGATATTAGAACTGAACTTTTAGAGGAGAACGAAAAGAGCCTCAATAATAATAATAACGAAATATTATATATAACAGCGGAGGTATAAGGAATTCCCGCAAAAATCATGATTGACACAGGTGCAAATATTTCCATAATAAATGCCAATGAACTGGAAAGGATACAGAGAGAATGTGGGAAAACTTTGCCAATGTTACCAGTAAATAACATTGTATTAATAGGTGCAACTGGCCGCCAGAACAAAACCATTAGGAAGCAAGTTTCCTTAAGTGTCGTTAGCCGCGATATAGCTTTAGACATGGAATTTTTGATCGCCACCGGATTACCATTCGATATACTGGTCGGTTGCGATATTCTAAGAAGGTACTCCGCCATTATCGACCTTAACCTAGAGAGAGTATCACTTTTCCCCGACGGAATAACATGGACCGCAAATTTGGTAGGAGGCGCAAATATACTTCCCAGCCCAATACACCAACAACTTTGTAAAATAAATATCATAAGGAACAGCCCCATTCATAGACCAATTGTATACAACAATGGAGGAGAGGATTTATGGTCAGTAAAGATACAAGAGATACGGGACTTCCAGTGCGGAACCAATAACGAAAAAATACCTGTACATCTAGCAGATCGTTTAGTCAGAGTATATGAGAAGTACAAAGCAGTGTTTTCAGACGAACCAGGTAAGGTTAAAAACTATCAGTGCAAACTTGAATTCAAAGAAAACGTGGAGTTTAACCGGAGGTCGTATCCAATCGCGCATTCGCTTAAAGAGGCCGTGAGAACAGAAATTAATAAAATGATTGAAAATGACATAATTGAGATTAGTCAATCTCCTTACACTAGTCCAATTATTGCTGTTCCCAAGAAAGACGGACAAGTCCGGCTCTGTTTAGATGCGCGCGAACTGAACAAAACAATAGTGAATGACCGAACCTCACCCGGTGAAATAGAGGAGATATTAAAACGTTTTCATGGCACTAAGTTTATCAGTACCTGGGACACTGTATGTGGTTATTGGCAAGTGGAGTTGCATCCACAAAGCCGTCAGTACGTGGCGTTCATTTTCGAAGGGCGCAATTACCAGTTCAAGAGATTGCCCTTCGGACTTGTAAATTCTGTCGCCATCTTTGTGGCATGTATGGACCAAATTCTTGGGCAAGAAGCACTCCAGTTTACCACAGTCTATGTAGACGACTTACTCATTACATCAGAAACCTGGGAGGAACACTGTTATAGAGTAGAATATGTACTAAGCAAGTTAGCGCAAAACAACATAACTTTGAAGTTGGAGAAATCCAAGTTCATTGCGCGCGAAGTACAATTCTTAGGTTTCAATCTAGACGATAGAGGTATTACCCCGTCAGCAGAGAAAGTGGAGGCAATTCAGAAGTTCCCGCAGCCAAGAAACAGGAAACAGTTACAATCTTTCCTCGGACTCTGTAACTATTACAGAAAGTTTCAGAACCGATATTCCGAGTTGACAGCCAAGTTTCAACCATAATTATCTGCTAAAAACAAATGGACCTGGGGTGAGGAACAAGATCTTACCTTCCGCTTGATAAAAGAAAAGTTTCTGGAGAGCGTTATACTTCGTCACCCAGATTTTAAGAAACCATTCTTTTTAAATTGCGATGCTAGCGACCTAAGCTTAGGAACAACTTTATACTAGGAAGATGATGAGGGTCAACATCTGGTAATAAGCTTCGCTAGTCGCACGCTGAATCAATACGAAAAGAATTATAGTGTAACCGAAAAGGAATTGCTTAGCGTGGTGTTCGCATGCAGCAAGTTCCGAACATACATTCTCGGGTATCAAGTCACTGTTCGTACTGATCATAAATCCGTCTCGTTTCTACGTAGGTGCAAATTGAGTCACGGCCGATTGGCTAGATGGGTACTCGCCCTACAAGAATATGATTTAAAATGGGAGTATATTCCGGGAAAAAAGAATGTGGTAGCAGATGTATTATCACGGACAAAACTGGAAGATCAGACTTTCGAGGGAGAGAAGGAGAGCTTGGTTAAAATTTACAACCTATTTAAGACCAGATCTGATCTACAAGCTCTATTAGTAAACATCCGTATCCACCAACAGTCTGACCCTAAACTGAAAAACATCATGAGTCGATTGGAAGCCGACGATGACACCGTTTCCAAATACTACCATATAAATAAAGGAATATTATTCATAAAAACGGCTTTGGATGAAGAGACATGGAAGGTGATAATTCCACACCAAAACGAAAAGGAAGTCATAGTAGATTATCATATCAGGTATGGCCACATGGGAGCGCTAAAAGTGATACAGGCTTTAGAAGAAAACTGCAAAATAAAGAATATCAACCGAAAGGTGAGAAATTACCTAAAGTCCTGTAATATTTGCCAATGCGTCAAGATAAACAATGAGAAGAAAGAGGGTATAATGATACCTATTACCTCAAATACAAAACTAGAAAAAGTGTTCTTGGATATCTGTGGGCCATTTCCCCGTAGCGGCGGTCGACACCGGTACAAGTACCTGATAATAATCATGGACCAAATATATAAAGCTATATCCGGTTAATCGGGCAACAACAGCGAAAGTTCTTGTGGTAATCATAGATTTGTATGTGCCAGAGATCGGTAGACCATCTTCAATTATTACCGACCATGGTACGCAATTTAAGGGGAGGAGATGGCGAGACACATTATTAGCACTTGGGATCAAAACCTATAAGACGTCAGTCTACCCCCCAAGTAGTAATCCGGCTGAGAGGGTACTGAGAGAAGTGGGTAGGATCTTGCGGACATACTGTCACAACCAACAGAGAAAGTGGCAAGAGTACTTAGCAGCAACAGAGACATTCCTAAATTTCGCCCACCATCCAGCTATAGGAATTACACCATACTCCGCCATGTATGAGAAGCCGACTCCCCGAGAAATTGAACAAATCATCGAGTTTCCACCAAACAATGATCGCAAATTTAACCAGTTGAGATTTTATAACAAGGTGGCTGAAGACCAAGAGAAACGGCAAGCCAAATATCAAAAGGCAATAGGGCGTATAATAACATACAAAGAGGGTGAGAAAGTTCTTTTAAAAAATCGAGAACTGCCCAGCACCCTAGAAGGGATAACCAAAAAGTTATTATTGCTCTATACAGGCCCATATGTTGTGGTAAAGGATAATCATAATAATACTTATGAACTGAGAGAGATAGTTTCCAGAAGAGTTAAAGGTGTGTACAATCAAGCATCTATGAAAAAGTACTATGAAGAAGGAGTTTAGAATTTTGAATTTTTAACACAAACAAGCAAATTCAAAAACAATTGTAAGCACATCTTACAACCAAATATATTTTAGAAAAAATTTTATGGAAAAATAAAAGAAAGAATTTTGAATTAATACAACAAAATTCGAAAATAAATGTAAGAACATCTTACTACCAAATATTTATGAGAAAAAACTTTTTGGCAAAATAAAAGAAAGAATTTGGAATTTATACATCAAAATTCTAAAACAATTGTAAGTACAACTTTACAACCAAATATTTTTTAGGAAAAAACTTTATGGAAAAATAAAAGAAAGAATTTTGAATTTTAATACAACAAAATTCGAAAATAAATGTAAGAACATCTTACAACCAAATATTTATGAGAAAAAACTTTATGGAAAAAATAAAAGAAAGAATTTTGAATTTAATATACAAAAAATTTAAAAATGAAGTAAGACCAACTTACTGTAACTAATTTTGTGAAAAAACTTTATGGTAAATAATTAAGAAGAATTTGAATTTAGAGAAATACCAACAAATTCAAAAGATAATTGTAAGATTACCTTACTATAAACAATTTTGAAGGAAACAATTTTGGGAATAAATGAATTAAACAGAATTTGAATTTTGATAAAACATCAAAACTTTGAAACAAAATAAGATCAACTTATTACAATGATTTATGAGAAATGTTATGGAATTAAATAAAAAGAAAAGTTTGAATTTTGCATAAAACTGACAAAGTTCTAAAAATAAATATGTGCCATTTATAAATGAATTTAGAAGAAAATAATATGATTAATTCAGAAAAAAGAATTAATAATAATCCAGAATAAATGTGAATATCTAGCATTTGAAGGAGTAGAGAAGAAAAACAAAAAAGAGTGTGATATACAAGAGAAGGCAAAAATTTGGAAACAAAGAGAAGAATCTGTTATTATAATAAAATTATAAAAAATGCAAGAAAGAAAAACAATAAAATAATAATGAGAACAACCTATGACTAATTATTTATGAAACGATAATGGAAACAGTTAATCAAGAAAAAGGAATACGATATTACTCAGTTCTGAAGAAGCAAAGAAGAACAACTCATACCAAACATATGGAGAAGATGATTTTGAACAAATGATAATAATAAAACCTATATGAAATGCAAAGAGAAGAAGTACCACATGAAATATAATATAAATGAATTAATGTTAATGAATGCGAAGGCGGATTAATAACTTTCTAGGAGAAAGGAAAGAACAAAATGTTTAAATAAAATGATCAAAATAACAACCTGAATATCTAATATAAAGATACAAATTTAAAAAATTAAATATAATAAAATAAGACCATTCAAATAATGAATAAGAAAATACTATATATAAAGACCATGCTAACACTGTAAGTAACCAGAAGGAAGTATAAAGAGAATTCAGATGGAGAAGAAAAAGAGTTACACTATAACCAGTAACAAGAATTATTAAGAGAAGTTTTCAACCATAATTAAAATAAATATATCAGACAAGTTAAGAGTTCAGAAAAATATATATATATATATAATGAGTATAATAATAATTAAAAAGATTTATTAAGATAGAAAATGTGAGATAATCTGAGAAACTACGAAGTTGTACTTTTACGTACTTCTTTATCTTCATATAAATATATTTAGAAGAAGAAATAACAAGCAACATACATTTGGTTTTGTTTACCTTATTTACTTCAGACACATGTGTCCCATACACCATAATTATGGTACTTACCATAATTATAATAGCATGTTGTTTCAATCTTATTATTCTTATTATCTAGGGTCCAGGGTTTCGACTCAGCGTGATTGCTGACAGAGATAGGCATTGAAATAAAAATTCGTTCATTTGAAAACATCAAATATCAATATTGATTTATTCTCTTTCATGTGTACACCGGACTGTTTCTGTACTGGCAATGGCCAATTGCCCCAAACAAGATATCAAAATGGCGGCCTTTACTTACATTAACTCTCTTTCATTACAAAATTCTTTTATAGCTTCTTAAACGTCATGTTACCAAAATTTATATATTAACTATGCAGCTGCTTTATTATCAAATGATTTAATTAATTTTACTTAACTGAAACGCAAACCAACACCCCGCTTGGATGTCGACATTTACCATACACTCCCAACTTCCTCACTTTCACTCATACTTACAATATTAATTTACTTTTTGGGTATACATATATCTGTTAATTTGGGAAAAGAGCTCTTTAAATTGAATTTGGTTTTGCACTTTCCTGTTTTTGTAGACTAGAAGTTCTGGAAGCGGATTCCCATGTTGCTTTCTCAAAAGTGGCGTGGTTACATTTTTGCTATAGTCACTGACTCTAAGTTTTAATTTTGAAAACAATTACTGTAAACTGTCTTAGTTTCTCTTCTAGCTAGTATATAATTACATCTTGAGATTACATTTTGAACTGTTAAAACAACTAGGCCGGTATAAACTGCCGGCTGCCTTTAGCAAGGTGTTACCGCTGCTGTGGAGTTGTGTAGACTGGGCCGAACAATATGCAATTTTTTACGTATGTATGTGTGCGCATACGTCATTGTTCTTTGTCTTTCGTTACATAAACGCCCTGCTTGTTACGTATTTTATGCACGTCATTGTTTTTTTAATGACGTTTGGCGTTGTCGGCCAATGAAACAGAAGTATCTAGAGCCGGTATTTGTTGGTGTAACCATTTTAAGTGTTCTTATTCGCACGTACACTGCTGGCCTTGGAATTATTTCGTTGTCTCGAAACTGCGTCGTTGCCGGCAAAACCAGGGAAATTGTATTACCCATAAAAATGAATGTAAAAAACATCGAAATACAATAATTTGCTACCTTGTATACCATAAATTTTATATCAGGTTTTTCGTACTGTCACAAAGTGAAGAATCCAAAGATATTTTTATTAGTCGAAAATGAGACTACTTTTTATTTATTTATTCGATGACTGACTGAAGATAATTCCAGCAGCATTATGTTTTTTGAGCAGAGATGAATGTGCCTCTGGACTCAAATTGTAGAAGTGGAGTATGGCCAGCAGAGATTGTGTAGCCTACAGTGCCCCTCTGAACTGCCCCAGCCCACGTGATAGGGAATGTTAGGGAATTAATATCCCAAGGATGCAACATGAAGTTTATAAAGAAAGAAAATGTATAACAATAATAATAATATATCTCAGAAGACACTAACTATCCAAAAAGGATCAAAAGTCAAATAAGTAACTGTATATATAAAATTTATTAAACTCAAATATAAAAAGTTGATACAGAAATGGAGAGGAAAATGAAATATAAAAAATAATGAAATTATCATAAGAAATTATTTCATCCATAAACATGTCTGAAATAATTACTTCTGGAGGAGAGCAATCTGTACCCTGACAGATAAACACATAATAATGAATGGCATTGATCATTAGAATAATATAAGATTATAACATTAAATCCGAAGAAAGCATAAAAATAATATAAAGAATTAATTCAGAGCAACTGTGCAGAACAATCATGGATATTAAAAGTATAATTTCGTATAAAAGCAAGGTTACTAGTGATGAATCATCAAAACCAGTGTAATAACCCAAGGTTTTAAAATATAACCCAGGAAGGTAAGGAGTATATAAAGAAGCAACCCAGAGTATTACTAAACCCCCAGCAAAGATGAGGAATAAATTAAAAGAGAAACCCTGAACAAGGCAAGATCCACCATAAAAGGTGATGTATTTCAAGAAACCAGAAGAAGATGAAGTAACCCCAAGAAACTCGATGGCATCCAGAA
Source organism: Magicicada septendecula (assembly GCA_034769895.1). Classification (NCBI taxonomy): domain Eukaryota; kingdom Metazoa; phylum Arthropoda; class Insecta; order Hemiptera; family Cicadidae; genus Magicicada; species Magicicada septendecula. The sequence goes on from CM068371.1 coordinate 395,990,806, forward strand.
GAAGATGAAGAACATACAATTCAAAGAAGACAGAAGAAAAGAAGACATCATTGAAGAAAGAAGAAGAAGACAGCATCCAGAAGAAGAAGGAATGCTCTTATAAAAAACACCCATAAACCCATATCCCAATCTAAATAAAAACCACAATAATAAAAAGTATAACGAAGTATTCATGAAAAGAAACCATATGTACAATAAAATTAAGAAAAAAAGTGTATAGAGTAAGAGTTGCCAGTGGACCAATGTGAAACAATAATATAATACCCAAAGAACAAATCTTCATTGTAAGCCACAAACCAATTTCTTGATGTTAATAAGACTAAACAACCATTTAGAAATAGCATCAAAAAGTGTAAAGTGAACCAGTGCTAGTTTGTGTATTGTAAAAAATAAACCTTATGTTTCATCCTTGGCATCCACAAACTGTGTAGATAATGAAAAATACAACTTTGAGTGACTTATGATTTGTACAAGGTGGATATAATACATGAAATAATATCACGCTGTCAATCTGTTTGAAATGACATTTCTTTAAAAATGATGAGTAAAAACAGATGCAAACACAAAGTGACAGGGTACAATTACCCTAAACCATATAAAAAACAGTTAAAAACTGCATAATTAAATTTAATATAAGAAATAGAATAAGAATGTAGAAAATAAGGTTTTGTTTATTTGAAATAGGATATTGTAAAAATGTATTAGTAATAAGAACCTTTTAATAAGTTTGGAACCACTAACATCCCATTGTAAAAACGTTTATTACTTGTATTGATAGTAATAATTAAATAAGATGTTAGATGGGAAAAAACATTCTTTATAAATAATATTTATGTTTTAGTATTAAGTTTTAATTATAAAAAAATGTCTAATTAGTTGAAGACAACCATTATTTAAAAATATTTTTTATCTTGGATTTCGTTGTCCATGACGTGTCCGTTACTTAACTAAATATCACTATAATATTGACGACTCGGAACACAAAGTTTTTTATAAGTAAAAACGTAAAGTTTTACCTTACAGCCTAAACCGGCTTTCACCTATAGAAGGCTTCATCAGAGGCTGTCGTTAGTAGCGCTGCTCGTCTTGTTGTTGGCGACGAGAAAGTGTTTCGAAAGATTGAAGCTGTGTGTGTGTGGTGAGATGTGTTCGAATAATGCGTGCGATTTGAATTGTGTCTGTTCGTTTAGGATGTCGTTTTTATTTGTTTTTGTGTGTTTGTATATTTCTAATTGTTCTAGAGTGTCTAGTTTTCGGCCTTTTGTGTGTACGTGTAGTATGTTCATGTTATTGTCGATGTTTTTATATGTGTGGTTTGCTTCAATGAGGTGGTTTGCGAAGGTAGATTCTGTAGTGGTGTGGAGTGCTTTAGTGTGTTCAATGTATCTCTGTTTGAAGCTACGTCCTGTCTGGCCTATGTAGAATTTACTGCAATTTGAACAATTTAGTTTATATACACCGGGTAGATCGAATTTGTTTTGTGCTTTTGTGCTTTGGGCATGCGTTTTGATAGTGTGTGTTCTGTTTTGTTAGTAGTTTTGTAAGCGATTCTGTATCCTGCTTTTTTGAATTTGTGGGCAATTTTTTCTGTTTGTTTGTTGATGTATGTTAGTGTTATGAATTTGTTGTTTTCTGTCTTTGTCTGTTGTTTGTTTTGTGTTTTGTGTAGGAGTTTACTGACTATTGTTCTGTCATAACCGTTAGATTCTGCTAGATATTTTATCGTGTTTAGTTCGTCTTTGTAGTCTATTTCATCTAAGGGGATGTTGTTAAGTCTATGTATCATGGTTCTAAAAGCAGCTAGTTTGTGTTGTATTGGGTGATTGGAGGTGTTGTGTATTAGTGTGTCAGTTGTAGTTGGTTTTCTGTATATACTGAATTTGTGCCTGTGTTCTAGTTTTGTGATGGATGACAAAGCCAAACACATTATGACACATAAACAAAAGCCCTACATGAAACAAATCCGACCATCAGCACCTACACTCCAAGCGCTTCCCAAAATCCATAAAGAAGACATTCCGATCCGCCCCATTATCAACTACCGTAATGCCCCTGCACACAAACTGGCAAAATATCTAGACAAAATTATTAGACAACACACACAAATAGACAACAACATTGCAGTAAAAAACAACACTGACCTAGTAACAAAAATAAAAGACATACACATCCCCCACAACGCCACATTAGCCTCCTTTGACATTAAAAACCTGTACACAAACATCCCCATCTCTGAAACAATCACCATCCTACAAAACAAACTCAAACAGAACAACACACCAGACGAACTTATCAATGAAATAACAGAAACTCTGAACATTATCACAAAACAAAACTACTTTACTTATAACAATAAATACTACACACAGAACGACGGCCTACCCATGGGCTCCCCCATATCCAGCATTCTAGCAGAAGTCTTCCTCCAACACTTAGAAAAAACAAAAATACTCACAAACAATGACAGACACTCACATAAAATACTATATTGGCATAGATACGTTGATGACATTCTAATACTATACAGGGGAAACAAAAGACAATGTGAACAGTTACTAACGCACATAAACAAAATACATAAAAACATAACCTTCACTGCCGAATACGAACACAACAATACCATAAACTTCTTAGACCTCTCCATCACAAAACTAGAACACAGGCACAAATTCAGTATATACAGAAAACCAACTACAACTGACACACTAATACACAACACCTCCAATCACCCAATACAACACAAACTAGCTGCTTTTAGAACCATGATACATAGACTTAACAACATCCCCTTAGATGAAATAGACTACAAAGACGAACTAAACACGATAAAATATCTAGTAGAATCTAACGGTTATGACAGAACAATAGTCAGTAAACTCCTACACAAAACACAAAACAAACAACAGACAAAGACAGAAAACAACAAATTCATAACACTAACATACATCAACAAACAAACAGAAAAAATTGCCCACAAATTCAAAAAAGCAGGATACAGAATCGCTTACAAAACTACTAACAAAACAGAACACACACTATCAAAACGCATGCCCAAAGCACAAAACAAATTCGATCTACCCGGTGTATATAAACTAAATTGTTCAAATTGCAGTAAATTCTACATAGGCCAGACAGGACGTAGCTTCAAACAGAGATACATTGAACACACTAAAGCACTCCACACCACTACAGAATCTACCTTCGCAAACCACCTCATTGAAGCAAACCACACATATAAAAACATCGACAATAACATGAACATACTACACGTACACACAAAAGGCCGAAAACTAGACACTCTAGAACAATTAGAAATATACAAACACACAAAAACAAATAAAAACGACATCCTAAACGAACAGACACAATTCAAATCGCACGCATTATTCGAACACATCTCACCACACACACACAGCTTCAATCTTTCGAAACACTTTCTCGTCGCCAACAACAAGACGAGCAGCGCTACTAACGACAGCCTCTGATGAAGCCTTCTATAGGTGAAAGCCGGTTTAGGCTGTAAGGTAAAACTTTACGTTTTTACTTATAAAAAACTTTGTGTTCCGAGTCGTCAATATTATAGTGATATTTTTTATCTGTTTATAGTATTGAGACAGATACTAATTGTTGTTATGTTTAATAGAAAAAATGTTTAATTTATATTACAATGTTAAAAAGTCAGAGAGGGTATAACACAGTATGTATTGTTTATGTAAAAATTTGTATGAAAAACTTGTTAAGAATCTAGGCAAAATGATGAAAACTAAACCTCATCAAAACTGAGAAACTAAGTACTTAAATACCTTTAAACTGAAGGGATTTAGATAACATAAACCAGAAATGAAGCCATATAATTAGAAATACAACTTAGAAAGATTTTGTAAAATTATAGCCAGGATTATAAATAAAAATGGAAATGACAGAACTCAAAAATTTGGAGAGGGGAGTCATATATTCCAACATAATACTTTAAAACTTAACCAATTCAAATAATTGCAAGAAACTAAGGGAATATAAACCTTTTATTACAATATGAGATTAATCATAAATATAACTTAAAAATGGCAGAATTTGCATAATGACAGGAAGCTGATTTTGAAAATTTACCAGATACAAAATGAAGGTAAAATTACCAATTTTAGATAAAAAACATAATAAAACGGCATTATTTGATATCAAAATACGCCGAATGAACTGAAGGATAAAATTAAGTAACAACTAGCAAATAAATTTGAATAATAACCAAAGTTTAAGCAGTTATATAATGTAACTTTAATACATGCACAGGATGCAAAGTAAAATTCGAACAATGTAAGGAATAATATTGCTTTGGCTAAGATTTTAGTCGAAAGTGAAGGAAGTAGATAGTTGATTATTGAACGTTGTACGGGACACTTGACACGAGTAATTAATACGAGTTAACCTAATTTCTAGTACCGTAATGGCGAATCAGTGTATGATACAAATTTGAAAATCACGAGTGGCAACAAAAAACGTTTCACAACATCGACACAGTGACATAAACACTTACAAGAGACTAAATAACATTTTATAGTTGTCTTGATTATTCATCTCTTCTTTCACAGTACTAACACTTAACTAAAAATGAACTTTTTTCATGTGAAAAACTTACTATTTTATTGGACGCGTTTCGGCTTAGTATCCGCCTTCTTCAGCTTTGGTAACAGACTGCCAGCATTTTGTAACGGTTGTGTGGAAGGTGAAGTGGGGGTGGTGTGTGGAGGAAGGGGATTGGCACGGGGATTCAACTTACTGTTTGTTTTCTGTATAATTGTGTCAAAAAGTGTATGTGATTTATATTGTAATTGATCGTTGAGTATGTTGTTTGGTTGTGTTGTGTGGTGTTTATATATTTCGTATTGTTCAGTTGTGTTGAGTTTTTGACCTTTGGGTATGTAATGTAAAATTTCAAGATTAGTGTCTATGTTGGTGTAACTGTGGTTTTCTGTGTGTATGTGTGTGGCAAATGCAGAGTGTATATTGTTGTTGGTTAAAGCTTTTAAGTGTTCAGAATAACGGGATGAAAAAGATCTTCCCGTCTGGCCTATGTAGAAACTATTGCAGTCATTAGAATTTAATTTGTAAACACCTGTTTTGTTATATTTGTCTATGTCTGTGTTTGTATTACTGATGTGTTTTTTGATGGTATTGGTTGTTCTGAATGCTATTTTGTATTTGTGTTTTCTGAATGTATTGGCGATTTTGTGTGTGTATGAGTTGTGGTATGTGAGTGTGATGTACTTATTGTGTTGTGTGTTGATGGTATTAAGTGTTTTGTTGTTTTTGTTTTTGATGCGTTTGTGTAGTATGTTTATTAAATTGGGGTTATAACCGTTTTTTATTGCTATGTATTTTATTGTGTTGAGTTCATCGGTGTAATCTTGTTTATTTAAGGGTATTTTAGTTAGTCTATGGAGCATATGGTTGAAGGCCGCATGTTTATGTTGTGTTGGGTGGTTTGATGTGTTGTGTATAACCATGTCGGTTGTGGTTGGTTTCCTGTATATTTTGTACGTGTGTGTATTGTTAGTTTTGTTAATTGTTAGGTCTAGAAAATTTATACTATTGTTTTGTTCAGTTTCCAGTGTAAATTTTAATTTGTGGTGTATAGTGTTTATGTATTTGTGGAAGTTTTCAACTTGTCTTGTGTTGCCTTTGAATAAAAGTAATATATCATCTACATACCTGTGCCAGTATATAATTTTGTTAGTGTATTTGTTGTTGTTTATTATGTGGTTCTGTTCAATGTTGTGTATATATATTTCTGCTAGTATTCCTGATATGGGGGATCCCATCGGGAGTCCTTCTGTTTGTGTGTATATTTTGTTATTGTATGTAAAGTAATTTTGTTCAGTTATTATTTTGGTAAGTGTGATGATTTCTTGTATGTGTGTTTCAGGTGTGTTGTTTTGTCTGAGTAGTTGTTCTAGTGTTTGTATGGTTTCTTTGATGGGGACATTAGTGTATAAATTGGTTATATCAAAAGATGCCAGAGTTGAGTTATGTGGGATGTGTATGTGTTCAGTTTTCCTGACTAGGTCAATGTTGTTTTTGATAGAGGTGTTGTTGCTGAGTTTTATGTTTTCTCTGATTATTTTGTCTCGTTGTTTTGCTATTTTGTGGGAGGGGGCCTGTGTGTTGTTTATTAATGGTCTGATTGGAATGTTAGGTTTATGTATTTTTGGTAATGCATTTAGTTTAGGGGGGTTAGGTTTTATTTGTTTAAGGTATTTGGCGTTTTCTGGTTTGATTATATGTTTGGTGTTGTTTATAAATTTATTAATCTGTTTATGAAATTTTAGTGTGGGGTCTTTATTTATTTCCGTTATATTATTTTCGTTGAAGAAACTTTCGATTTTAGTGTTTAATTGGTGTTTGTCCATTATGACGCTAATGTTACCTTTGTCGGCTTTTAGGATTGTTGTGTTGTGTTCGAGTAACTTGTGTTTTACACTATTGAGTGTTTTTATTTCATTGTTGTGTATTTTTGGTTTTGTATATATACAAAACTGTTTGTATGAAGTACAAAATAGTATATAGTATGAAGTACAAAATGTAATACAAAATAGCATTCAGAACAACCAATACCATCAAAAAACACATCAGTAATACAAACACAGACATAGACAAATATAACAAAACAGGTGTTTACAAATTAAATTGTAAGGACTGCAATAGTTTCTACATAGGCCAGACGGGAAGATCTTTTTCATCCCGTTATTCTGAACACTTAAAAGCTTTAACCAACAACAATATACACTCTGCATTTGCCACACACTTACACACAAAAAAACCACAGTTACACCAACATAGACACTAATCTTGAAATTTTACATTACATACCCAAAGGTCAAAAACTCAACACAACTGAACAATACGAAATATATAAACACCACACAACACAACCAAACAACATACTCAACGATCAATTACAATATAAATCACATACACTTTTTGACACAATTATACAGAAAACAAACAGTAAGTTGAATCCCCGTGCCAATCCCCTTCCTCCACACACCACCCCCACTTCACCTTCCACACAACCGTTACAAAATGCTGGCAGTCTGTTACCAAAGCTGAAGAAGGCGGATACTAAGCCGAAACGCGTCCAATAAAATAGTAAGTTTTTCACATGAAAAAAGTTCATTTTTAGTTAAGCGTTAGTGCTGTGAAAGAAGAGATGAATAATCAAGACAACTATAATACCGCAGATAAAGCGTATTTCATCAATAAGTACAGAAACGCCAAGCAACAAGTAACAAAAACTTCCTTACACATAGCATTCAATAAAACTTGTCGAAAACACAACATCATACCAACACACGCACAAGTTACAATAAAACAAAACACACATACAGCACTACAAACCAAACGGAAATTAGAACAAATAAACCTAAACAACATAATCAATTATTTATACCATAAAAAAGACACACTCAACAGACAGGCATATAACTTACACATGAAACTCACACAAATATTACACCACACAGAACTTGAAAATGTAATACAACACACACAAGACAACATAGAAAAACTCAAATTGACAATACAACATCGACACAACAAAAAAATAACTAACCGTACAACACACACAATTGAATCAATCCCTGAACCGGCACACATAATCCCACGCACGCGTAGTTAATACAACACACATTAATTTCACAAAAGATGAAATGAATTTATTAAACAAAGGACTGAAACATAATTTGAATACCAATACAACTAACATAAAAAATCACAATAAACACATACGCGACATCATCATAGACGCAGAAACGGCTGTACAAAACACGCACCTCAACGACCAAGACACGATACATCACGACATAAAAAGAAAACTTCAAAACACACATACAAAACCAAAAATACACAACAATGAAATAAAAACACTCAATAGTGTAAAACACAAGTTACTCGAACACAACACAACAATCCTAAAAGCCGACAAAGGTAACATTAGCGTCATAATGGACAAACACCAATTAAACACTAAAATCGAAAGTTTCTTCAACGAAAATAATATAACGGAAATAAATAAAGACCCCACACTAAAATTTCATAAACAGATTAATAAATTTATAAACAACACCAAACATATAATCAAACCAGAAAACGCCAAATACCTTAAACAAATAAAACCTAACCCCCCTAAACTAAATGCATTACCAAAAATACATAAACCTAACATTCCAATCAGACCATTAATAAACAACACACAGGCCCCCTCCCACAAAATAGCAAAACAACGAGACAAAATAATCAGAGAAAACATAAAACTCAGCAACAACACCTCTATCAAAAACAACATTGACCTAGTCAGGAAAACTGAACACATACACATCCCACATAACTCAACTCTGGCATCTTTTGATATAACCAATTTATACACTAATGTCCCCATCAAAGAAACCATACAAACACTAGAACAACTACTCAGACAAAACAACACACCTGAAACACACATACAAGAAATCATCACACTTACCAAAATAATAACTGAACAAAATTACTTTACATACAATAACAAAATATACACACAAACAGAAGGACTCCCGATGGGATCCCCCATATCAGGAATACTAGCAGAAATATATATACACAACATTGAACAGAACCACATAATAAACAACAACAAATACACTAACAAAATTATATACTGGCACAGGTATGTAGATGATATATTACTTTTATTCAAAGGCAACACAAGACAAGTTGAAAACTTCCACAAATACATAAACACTATACACCACAAATTAAAATTTACACTGGAAACTGAACAAAACAATAGTATAAATTTTCTAGACCTAACAATTAACAAAACTAACAATACACACACGTACAAAATATACAGGAAACCAACCACAACCGACATGGTTATACACAACACATCAAACCACCCAACACAACATAAACATGCGGCCTTCAACCATATGCTCCATAGACTAACTAAAATACCCTTAAATAAACAAGATTACACCGATGAACTCAACACAATAAAATACGTAGCAATAAAAAACGGTTATAACCCCAATTTAATAAACATACTACACAAACGCATCAAAAACAAAAACAACAAAACACTTAATACCATCAACACACAACACAATAAGTACATCACACTCACATACCACAACTCATACACACACAAAATCGCCAATACATTCAGAAAACACAAATACAAAATAGCATTCAGAACAACCAATACCATCAAAAAACACATCAGTAATACAAACACAGACATAGACAAATATAACAAAACAGGTGTTTACAAATTAAATTCTAATGACTGCAATAGTTTCTACATAGGCCAGACGGGAAGATCTTTTTCATCCCGTTATTCTGAACACTTAAAAGCTTTAACCAACAACAATATACACTCTGCATTTGCCACACACATACACACAGAAAACCACAGTTACACCAACATAGACACTAATCTTGAAATTTTACATTACATACCCAAAGGTCAAAAACTCAACACAACTGAACAATACGAAATATATAAACACCACACAACACAACCAAACAACATACTCAACGATCAATTACAATATAAATCACATACACTTTTTGACACAATTATACAGAAAACAAACAGTAAGTTGAATCCCCGTGCCAATCCCCTTCCTCCACACACCACCCCCACTTCACCTTCCACACAACCGTTACAAAATGCTGGCAGTCTGTTACCAAAGCTGAAGAAGGCGGATACTAAGCCGAAACGCGTCCAATAAAATAGTAAGTTTTTCACATGAAAAAAGTTCATTTTTAGTTAAACATTTTATAGCACGAAACTACAGTTAAATAACATTATTAAACACCATAAAACAGTATATATCATAACCATTAAATAGTGCCTGATCGACAAAAAGTGAACTGACTTATAAATACACCACTATTCAAAATACAACACAGAAACTTAACCAAAGACACTACACCAACATCGGAAGGAAGATTTGCTGACACCAGGACGTGAATTCGGCAAGAAAATATCTTAATTGGAACGCCAAATCTACGAAGGGACGTTTGACGACCTCGACGGTGGCCATTTGCATTTTCGTCACCATTCAACTGAACACGGCCATCTAGTTTGTCAGTGACACGGTTCGCAATCAATTTATTTATTTTAAAACTTTTCAATTGAATATATGTACTTTAGTGTTAAGAATTATTATTGTAACTTATACTTTTTTAATCTTTGCCCGATTTCTCTGACTTTTCCAATGAATAGCTGTGAAAAGAACCTGATTGTATTTTATATAAAAAACTTGTAACATTCGATACCCTGAGAGTCGATTTTAAAAAATCGACAAGAGTCTTTATAACCAATTGTCCAATAAATAATTCATACTTTTCATATCAAAACAGTTCTTTCTTTACTAAACATAGTAATTTACACTTAATATAATTTAAACAACATACTACAAGAATTTCACCATATTGAAGGAAGATAACCTCCAAAACTGGAAGTAAACAAAGATCGATTGTATCTGTAGACAATCTTATAAGTGGTTGGAGTTTATTGAAAAATACAAAAAAACTAATAAAATTTTCTAGACAAGTGATACACGTTTCGGAACTTCACGAAACACAATTAATTAATTAATCAATAAAAAGAAAATTTTTTTTTAATTATAAAATTTTTTTTTTAAACAAACAATTTTTATTTCTTTCACAACCAACATATTTAAAATATTTTTGTAACATTACACCTATACAACTTTAACACTATTAACAGGTTTCGTTACAATTTGGACAGCTCAACAGTGGGGATTAAATTAAAAAGAAAAGGAAGACGAGACGAGATTGAAGAAATTGTAACCACATAATTGAGTTATTTTACACTTGACGGTACAACCAGAACTCAAAAGTAAAATATTGATAGTAGAAATTAAGAGGGAGAGTGAATATAAGAGTTGTAAATATATAAATTAGTAATGTATAAAAATGACAACTAGATAATCTCCAAAGGACTAGTCAAATTTGTAAAGTAGAAATAAAATTCTCAAAGGCAACTATTACTCAACAATAAAGGTTGAGGTAGTAACAAAAAAGAAAAATAACTATAAACAATAAATATCAGCTTTAAGTAAATGTAAAGAATCATGCAATAAGTAAAAAAAATAGTCTGAGATTCAACCATTGTTGGGAATCCAAGATAGGACGTAACCTAAACTGGCCAACAAGTTTCCAATAAAATAGTAAAAAGCAGTGCTGGAATGATGTTAAACTAAAATGAATTGGAGTGTAAACAAACTAGAGAATATAAGTAGCATTCCAGTTACAAAAAGTAATAATTATAACATCACCAAATTCAGATAAATTTTGATAATAAGTATGTATAAAAAATGCTAAATGATATTATGGTTGAATAAATAAATTATGTGGATAGTAAAAAATAAATAAAAGGTAATTAACATGGAAGGAGGAGGTGTAATAAACTGAAAGTGATTAATAAAGAAACTCAAATAATAGACTGACAGACAAATGACATTGACCTAACCCCAGAGATTGGCCAGTTAAGAAACCAGTTAAGAAATCAAAATAAAGAAAACAAGACGAATGAAGGAGAAGAAGAATGAAAACCAAGAGAGAACAAACCCATGAGGAAGAAAACAAAATGAAACGCATCAAGAAAACTAGACAAGTGATAAAAAATAGAGAAGGGAGAAATAGTGTAATCCCAAAATAATAAAGACAATGAAATTCGGTTAAGAACCAAAACTATTAATGAATGTTAGTATTGACAAAATGACAATTATGAACCGTCAGTAATAGGAAACAATGTATAAAAGTACACTGACCAAAAGAATTAGGGATATATATAATTTGTTAACTAAGAAAGACACAATATTAATAATTTTATATAGATAGTGGGTAGAGAAAGAGAATAAAATGATGAGAAATGACTGGAAGTTGAATTAGTGAAAGTGATTTATACTAGAGTGATATAATACTAAAGAAACACTAAACAAATTATAATGAACACTAAATAATTTAAGAGAGTGCTAGTGAAAAATAAATACAAATATTGTCTATCATAAAAATAGTAAGAGGAGAGTAGGCTAAGGTAAAGACTTAGTAAAATTACTCATGTTTTAGTATTAAGAGTGAACAATAACATTTAACAAGTTACAATGAATAGTAGTTAGGATAGAACATTTATTCAGTAAATAATGAACACTAAGTAGTGATATTCACTGTGATGACTAGGAAGTAGTATTGTTATAAATTAAAAATGTAATGTAAAAGTTTAAAGGTGTGTTTCACAAAGAAAAGTAATTAGATGGTGTTAACATGGAAGGGAGAGAAAAAAGCATTAGAAAATAAGTTTGTATTAACATTAATTAAATACCCATATTATAAGGGGAGTTTAATGGAAAAAGTTCAATAGAGGTGAGATTGTTTAGCACCAGAACAACAAATCAGAAATAATGAATGGTATAAACTGTTAGTTATGAAATGGATATGGCTGTAAGAGTTATACAGACCATAGACCTAGATGTTACATTTTATATTGGAAATGAATAACAAATAATTAGCAAGTAAGATTGAATAACACAGTTGTTACTAACAAAGACTAAATTAAACACATCCAGAGACATTAAACCTAATTATAAATGCAAAATAACAATTTGGGACTAAATGAAATATATTGTGTATGAAGCCGCAAAAATCCAGTAATGGCTACTTAAATGTGAAACAGGCCTAACGGTCAAACATAAACAATTACTGATTGTACAAAAATCACCATGTAATGGACAAATCCAAGGTGACTAATTCATCAAGGATGAATAGTAGTTATTATTAAAAACCAAATATTAAATTAAGGAATTATATAAACAAAGAAAGGTAATTGATAAGTATGAAATTAATTGTGAACTTAGAAAACTTGATAAAACCCAATATTGTGGGGTACCAAAATAATCTTTGTGAGAAAATATAAATGACAGTGCATTTAGATATTAACTCAGAAGGAAGATAAGAGGAGGAAGAAAGTCCGAAGATATGGGAAGATTTGAAAGGAATTCGAAAATTGATAACAATGTACTGATGTTGAGCTCACCCAATGAGAGCAACGAGGTAACCATGGAAACGACCGTTTAACGAGGTAATTACTGTTAAATACAATTACTTGGAAAGTGACGCTATCGCAAGCCAGAGGCGAATTTTCTGTACAACACATTTTAATATTCAAAACATCTTAGAAGTAAAACCAAGTACAGAAATTGATAGTACAGAAGTCTGATGGGTGCGGAATACCATTTCCAGAGGGAGAAGACGTTTAATTCAAGACGAAAGTTCTAAACGAGTCCCAACAACTTTGAAAAAGATGCCGAAGCTTGAATAAAGAACACAGAAATAATATTGATGCCATAATCCTTCCTTCTCTACATCCCGAGTAATTCCGTACTGCAATGCTGTTAAGTATCAGTTAAATTATTTCAGCTTCCAAAAAATAAACGCACGTTGAACATTTCTCAATGTATGTTGAATACCACTGAATCATTTTTATTCTCTTGCAAGGATTGAATCGAATTATTAAATCACTGTAAATTTGTTAACTATAGAACTAACCTCATATTTATGTACGACTTTTAAACTTCTTGTATGACACTTAAACAAAACAATTACCACTACACATTATCCTACTTAAGGAAAATCATTGTAAGGTTGTGTATTTTTAATATTGTAACTGCATCTGTACCTTTTAACGTGATCCAAACAACCCACAAACATCGACAGAAATATTTGTTGATCGGCGAAATAACACGCCCACACCATACTGTTTATTTGTATTCAAAAGTCGATTGTTCAGCTCTGTAAAGAGTCTTATAAAGAATTATCCGGTGCAGAATTATATATGAGCAAATTAATTACAACTTGTGTCTATAAAATATTAACTTCAAATTAATAATAAATTTATACTGTGTGTGTTAAATCGTGTCTTATTTTCTTTAGCAAAGTGTATGTTTAAAAATATAATGTATAGTGAAGGTTTCCAATGCGATGTCTAGTGCTCAAGTAGCGAATCCTACAACTGCTATCTCGATTGACACAAAATTGAGAAAAGGCGGGACGGATTGAATTCGTCACCTCGTTCAAATAGAAAAGTGATAAGGAAATAATTTTAATTGTTTTATGTAAACAATTTGGCGCCACCCGGAGATTATCCACTACGTTTGAACCTCAGATCGGGAACCACGATACCTGGTCCCCAGTACGTTCGCTACGGGCCCAAACATCGTGAAGTACATTGCCGTGCGAGGACGCAGTTGTTAGAAACACAGACACACTTTTACACTCAGACACACTGTTATATTTTACAGAGGTATACTATACGAACGAAGAGACGAGACACGAGGAAAAAATTACAAGATGGCGACCAACTGGTGAGGCTAGAAGAGAAGGAAGTACGACATTCTAGCGGCGAATACGAAAGGACAACAAGATGGTGTCCAACCAGTGAGGCTGGAATTGGGGAAATTACTGATCCTAACGTAATTATTAACGATACAGGAAACCCGATTTCAGCTGGCGACTGTCAGAAAAAACAGAGATGCAAAAGAGTGAAGTTATGGAGGAAGAAAATAGAGGGGAAGAAGAGGAAGGAACACCAATTGAAGAAGTGGAGACAGCAATAACCACAACAGAACCAACCCAAGACGAAGAAATGGAAACACAGGCGGGTGACAGGGGAGAAGGTAGAGGAGAACCAAATTGGCAACTAATAATGGAAGCAATGGCTGAACAAAGCAGACGAAATAATGAAAGTTTGATACAACAAATTAACCAAAAATTCGACAAAAACGAGGAGAGTCTGAAACAGATGAAGAAAGAAAGCAGTGAAAATTTTAAGAGACAGGAGGAGAAATTCGACAAGAATGAGGAGAGTCTGAAACAGATGAAGAAAGAAACCAGTCACAGTTTAAAACAAATTAATGAAAAATTTGACAAGAGTGAGGAGAGTCTAAAACAAATCAATGAAAAAATAATTAGTACCAATGAAAGTACCAAGGAAGAGTTGAGACAAACCATTAACCAGAATAACGAAACATTACAACACCAATTGATGGAATACTGGCTAGAAACTAAACAGCAGATAACTGAAACAAATGAAAAATTAGAGGAAACGTTGGAGAAGCTAGAGAAGACCAATGAAAATGTTTCTGAAATCCGGGAGGAAGTGCTCAATAAAATGAACCATCTCGAAGGAGAAAATAAGAGGAGAATTGAGGAGGGTCAGGAAGAAACAGTCAGAAGATGTGCCCAGATGGACCAGGACATACATCAAGTCCGGGAAGAAAACCAGAAGGAGGTAGCAGCTGTACGAACAGACTTGGGAGAACGAATGGAAGGCGTTTACAGCAACTTAAATAAAATAGACAGCAAAGTAGACAAAAATCAACAAAGGATTGACGAAATGCGCAGAATAGAAGAGTCATTACGGGAAGAAGTGGACGCCTGGCGTGACAGACCATGTAACAATAATCATGTCATGAACACGGACAGCAGAGATACTGTTAACTTCCGTAATTATAAAAGGAACCCTGTTGAGTTCTTGAAGAGGGTAGAAGAGTTAATTATCAAAAATCGAGAGACCCGGTGGACAGTAATAAGAGGAATGCTGGACGAAATGTTCAAGGAGACCTATGACAGCTGGTGGACTGCCACCAGACCAGACATCCAAAGCATTCAAGATTTTAAGACCCAGTTCAAGGCTAAATACTGGTCTGAATCAACTCAGAACATGGTCCGCAATAACCTGAGCAATGGAAGGTATGAAAATCAAAATGGACAATCTCTTACCTCCTACTTCTTGGGAAAAATCTGCATGGCCAGGAATTTGGAACCACGTATACCTGAAGAGTGTCTGGTAATACAGTTATCTTACCACTACGACGACGCCATCCAAAAGGCACGGATGTACAGCCAGGTAAAGACCATCCAAGACATGGCTAGCTTATTGGAAAGCCATGAACACGAGTGGCAGTACAGAAAAAATAGAGTGTCCAGTTTCAGGAATAATAGAACCAATGATGGACAATTATCACCAAATCAACAGGGAGATAATAAGCCACCGGTAAACAACCCTAACAATTACCAAGGGAACTCACGGGGCAATAACGCGCCCAGAAATTTTAACAGAAATGGAAACAATAATAATAACAACTTCAGGAACAACTACAGGGGTAACTACCCATCGAATAGTTACAACAATTATCGCCCTGGAAACAATAACAATAACCATAACAATAATCCAGGATACCGGCCACAGGTAAATTACATGAGGGGACAAAGACAACGGAGTCCAAGAAGAAACTACCCCCCATCTAACTATCGGCGAACATACTCTAACCAGGTACCCGATACAAGGAGTCACCCCTTCGAAGAAGATCCCAGGAACAGCGTGGATTACCGGAACAATCGACAGGAGCCGAATGCTAACCAACCATCAAACAATAATGAAGTTAGGGACAATGAGGTCAACCCTCATTTAAACGCTTAAGGCCAGTGAAAACTGTGGACAGCCCATCACTGGACCAATCTCTTGGGGAAAGTACGACGACGAAAGATATAATCACTATAATTACAACGCATTATCTAAAAAATATCAGAGATGAATTGGTCGAAGAAAGTAATCAACCAATGCCCAGCCGAAATAGTGAGATAGTGTACGTGAATGCCCAAATCAATGGAGTAATGTCAACATTAATGATCAACACTGGATCCAACATATCTTTAATTGACCAAATAGAGTTAAACAAAATACAACAAGAAAGTAGTACACCTATACCCACTCTACCAATAAATAACATAACAATTATCGGTGCTACCGGCAGACAAAACAAAACTGTCCGGAAACAAGTGTCTCTGGAACTTGAAAGTGAAGGAATAACATTCACTATGTCTTTTCTTGTTGCCAGTGGCCTACCATTCTCAATACTGGTGGCATGTGACATACTCTGACAATATTCTGCTATAATTAATCTAAAGCAGGGAGAAGTGTCATTAAACACGGAAAATGGAATATGGACAACCAGTATAGTGAAGGGTGTCAACTTACCTTCAATAAACCACTGTTATACAATATTACAGAATAATTACTGTCAACAAACACAGGTAAAAATAATGAATGAGTGGGAGGACGAAGAAATATGGTCAAACAAGTTGGAGGAGATCAGACAATTCCAAAGGGAAGTACGAGATCAAAACATTAGTGCCAACCAGGCAGAGGATCTCATAAAAATTTACAATCAATACCGACACATTTTTTCTGATGCCCCGGGAAAGGTAAAAGATTATCAATATCAAATTATTTTCAAGGAACCAGTGGATTTTAAGAAAAAATCATATCCTATCACATACTCTCAAAGAAATGCAGTGAAGGCCGAGATTAACCGGATGATGGAGGAGGATATAGTAGAATTAAGCCAATCCCCGTATACAAGTCCGATAGTGGCGATACCAAAGAAGGACGGCAAGGTAAGAATATGCCTTGATGCAAGAGAAATCATTAAGATGATAGTAAATGATAGAACGTCCCCAAGCGAAATTGAAGAGATCCTTAAGAAATTCCATGGCACGAAATACATCAGCGCATGGGATACAGTCTGCGGATACTGGCAGGTAGAGCTACACCCGAACAGTAGAAAATACTTAGCTTTTCTGTTCGATGGGAGAAACTACCAATTCAAGAGACTGCCATTCGGATTAATTAATTCCGTTGCTGTATTCGTCCAGTGTATGGATCAGATACTGGGACAAGAGGTACTTAACTTTACTACCGTCTATGTGGATGACTTATTGATCACATCATCAAACTGGCAAGACCACTGTAATAGAGTAGAAACAGTTTTGAAAAAATTATCAGATAACCATATCACCCTTAAGCTGGACAAATCCAAATTTATAGCCAGCAAGGTACAATTTTTAGGTTTTAATCTGACCGAAGAAGGTATCACCCCTTCAGCAGAGAAGGTTGAAGCAATACAAAGATTCCCAACACCTAGAAATAAAAAACAGCTGCAATCTTTCCTTGGAATATGCAATTATTATCGGAAATTCCAGGACCATTATTCCAAGCTAACGGCACAATTTCAAAAACAGTTATCCGCAAAAAATAAATGGACATGGGGGGCCGGCCAAGACAAGGTATTCGAACAAATAAAAGAAACATTTTTAGACACCGTCATGCTACGCCATCCGGATTTCCAAAAGCCATTTTTCATGAATTGTGATGCAAGCGACGTGAGTGTCGGTGCTGTCTTGTATCAAGAAGATGATAAAGGGCAACATATGGTAATAAGCTTTGCAAGCAGGACCCTAAACGCATGTGAAAGGAACTACCACGTCACAGAAAAGGAGTTACTTACTGTTGTATTCGCCTGTGACAAATTCAGGACATACATTTTAGGGTACAACGTAACCATGAGGAGTGACCATCAAGCAATATCTTTCCTTAAACAATGCAAGCTTAGCCATGGAAGACTGACCCGATGGATATTACTATTGCAAGAATACCATATCAACTGGGAATACATACCAGGAAAGAAAAATATTGCTGCTGACATATTATCACGTATCAACATCCAGCAACAAACATTCGACGGAGAAAAAGAGTTGCTAGTCAAAGTATATAACATCATTAAAGACAGAACAGATTTGGAAAGGATAACGCTGGAGATAAGCAAGCAGCAAAAGTGGACCCAAAGATAATGAGTATCAGAGAAAGAATACTGAAGGAAGAAGAACCCCTTGTACAGTATTATAAAGTACATGACAATTTATTATTCATAAAAAATAACCCTAGAGTCGGAGAATGGAAACTGGTAATCCCATATACAACCGAAGAACAGATAATCATGGACTACCACATCCGGTACGGCCATATGGGTGCCATGAAAGTAGTGAAGGCACTAGAGGAGCAAGTATATATCAAGAGTATCTATCGAAAAGTAAGCCAAACCATACAAAAATGTCACATCTGTCAAATGGTGAAATGCAACAATGCTAAGAAGGAGGGTATGATGATACCCATAATATCAAGCCAAAAATTAGAGAGAGTATTTCTTGATATTTGTGGTCCGTTTCCTCGCAGTGGAGGAAGACACAGATTTAAATTCATAATCATCATATTCGATCACTTTACCAAATACACCAAATTATATTCTATTAACCGTGCTACTACCAAGAAAATCATTGAAATTATATTGGACAACTATATACCAGAAGTGGGAAGACCGACGGCCATAATAACCGATCATGGAACCCAGTTTAAAGGAAATTTGTGGAAAAATAAACTCTGGGAACATGGTATCAAAACATACAAAACATCTGTTTATCATCCCAGCAGTAACCCAGCTGAGAGAGTGCTTAGAGAAATGGGCCGAATTCTGAGGACCTACTGCCATAACAAACAAAAGGAGTGGCACAATTACCTAAGGTCCGCTAAAGAGTTTATAAATCTTGCTTACCACAATTTCACTGAAACCACACCATACTCAATGATGTTTGAACGCCCACCACCTAGAGAGATAAACGATTTAATTAAATTTCCCACCAATGCCGAATACCAATTTGAAAAGAGAAGAATTTATAACAAAATTGCTGAGAAGGTAGAGCAGCAGAAAAATAAATACTCTAAGAAGCACCCACATACGATTAAGTACCAGATAGGAGAGAGTGTGTTAATAAAGAACAGGGAATTACCCAGCTCCATAGAAGGCATTACAAAAAAATTACTATTGCTATATGTAGGGCCGTACACTATCACACAAGACAAGGGCAACAACACATATGAAATAGCCAACCCCACCACCCAGAAAATAAAGGGGGTATATAACCAAGCATCGATTAAAAAATACTATGACAGTCAAACTTAACTGAAAAGAATTCAATTTAAAAAAGCCAACCAAGTTAGTTGGAATAAAAAGAAAGAAGAATAATACAAGCAGATGAAGTTTGCTGATAAATAATAATGAAAAAATATAAATTCTTGGATTTCGTTGTCCATGACGTGTCCGTTACTTAACTAAATATCACTATAGTATTGACGACTCGGAACACTAAGTTTTTTATAAGTAAAAACGTAAAGTTTTACCTTACAGCCTAAACCGGCTTTCACCTTTAGAAGGCTTCATCAGAGGCTGCCATAGGTAGCGTTGTCCGTCTTGTTGTTGGCGACGGGATAGTTATTCGAAAGATTGAAGCTGTGTGTGTGTGGTGAGATGTGTTCGAATAATGCGTGCGATTTGAATTGTGTCTGTTCGTTTAGGATGTCGTTTTTATTTGTTTTTGTGTGTTTGTATATTTCTAATTGTTCTAGAGTGTCTAGTTTTCGGCCTTTTGTGTGTACGTGTAGAATGTTATATGCAAGCTAAATTGCTCAAATTGCAATAAATTCTACATAGGCCAGACAGGACGTAGCTTCAAACAGAGATACATTGAACACACAAAAGCACTCCACACCACTACAGAATCTACCTTTGCAAACCACCTCATCGAAGCAAACCACACATATAAAAACATCGACAATAACATGAACATTCTACACGTACACACAAAAGGCCGAAAACTAGACACTCTAGAACAATTAGAAATATACAAACACACAAAAACAAATAAAAACGACATCCTAAACGAACAGACAAAATTCAAATCGCACGCATTATTCGAACACATCTCACCACACACACACAGCTTCAATCTTTCGAATAACTACCCCGTCGCCAACAACAAGACGGACAACGCTACCTATGGCAGCCTCTGATGAAGCCTTCTAAAGGTGAAAGCCGGTTTAGGCTGTAAGGTAAAACTTTACGTTTTTACTTATAAAAAACTTAGTGTTCCGAGTCGTCAATACTATAGTGATATTTAGAAAAAATATAGATATAAAATGAATTTCAAAATTCAAAAAAATTATGTAAGGACAGCTTACACAGATATTTCGAGAATATTTTAGACCAATCATAAAAATGGAGAAATAAAATTACCAAGAATCCACATAAAGTAAGAAACAATAACTTACTATAATCTTTGAATAAAAACTAATAATAATGGAGTGAAGTTACAAAACATTCCTAACAAAATAAGATTAAGTTACAATAATCTTTAGCCAAAATGTGAGGCACAAAAAAGCAAAACATACTATAAAGGAATGAGCTAAAAACATTCCTAACTAGTAAGAAACACTAACTTACTATGATATTAAAAAAGTTATGAAAAAAAAACAATATCAATCAAAATGACCAACTTCCAATACTATTTAGAAAGAAATGGGAAGTAAGATTAAGAAAACCAATGATCAAAAAATGATATAAATAAAATAAACATTCTAAGAGTTGTAATATGAATTGAGATGAAACAAAACTTATTAAAAATGAATAAAAATGTGAATTGTATCAATAAAAAGCAATGCTTCAAGTATTATCAAGTAGTATCTATAAAGAAAGATGAAAAAAATATATGACTCGAACTGAGCAATAATGAAATATAAAGGTAAAAGATTCCCAACAAATGTTATGCTTATTATTATTATGTTGAGTCACGAGATGACTATATTTAAGATTCATTAATTGAGATTGACTGTTGAATAAGTCCAGCAATCATTTTACTGAGCAGGGATGATGTTCCCCTGATCTCAGAATAAGAGTAGTTTTGAACAACGGAGTTAGGTAAGCCGATAGAGCTCATCCGAATCAATTGCAACTACAAAGTAAAGTTAGTTAGGGAAAATAAGATTTATAGGGAATAATTTATAATAAAAAATCAATAAGCCAGTCGTAATAAGAAAAAATGACGAAGAAACGAATCAGGAGAAAGGAAATAAAAGATACAGAATTAAGCATAAAAAATCGAGTGAGAAGCAGGAGAGTTTAAGAAGAAAATGATACAATACAATTGATAATTTCATCAAACTTAGAATCACGTTTTATAAAATGATCAATTTTGGTGGGAGAGCATTATATAACATCACCAAATTCAGATAAATTTTGATAACAATATGTATGTATAAAAAATGCTAAATGACATTATGGTTGAATAAATAAATTATGTGGATAGTAAAACATAAATAAAAGGTAATTAACATGGAAGGAGGAGGTGTAATAAACTGAAAGTGATTAATAAAGAAACTCAAATAATAGACTGACAGACAAACGACATTGACCCAACCCCAGAGATTGGCCAGTTAAGAAACCAGTTAAGAAATCAAAATAAAGAAAACAAGACGAATGAAGGAGAAGAAGAATGAAAACCAAGAGAGAACAAACCCATGAGGAAGAAAACACAATGAAACGCATCAAGAAAACTAGACAAGTGATAAAAAATAGAGAAGGGAGAAATAGTGTAATCCCAAAATAATAAAGACAATGAAATTCGGTTAAGAACCAAAACTATTAATGAATGTTAGTATTGACAAAATGACAATTATGAACCGTCAGTAATAGGAAACAATGTATAAAAGTACACTAACCAAAAGAATTAGGGATATATGTAATGTGTTAACTAAGAAAGACACAATATTAATAATTTTATATAGATAGTGGGTAGAGAAAGAGAATAAAATGATGAGAAATGACTGGAAGTTGAATTAGTGAAAGTGATTTATACTAGAGTGATATAATACTAAAGAAACACTAAATAAATTATAATGAACACTAAATAATTTAAGAAAGTGCTAGTGAAAAATAAATACAAATATTGTCTATCATAAAAATAGTAAGAGGAGAGTAGGCTAAGGTAAAGACTTAGTAAAATTACTCATGTTTTAGTATTAAGAGTGAACAATAACATTTAACAAGTTACAATGAATAGTAGTTAGGATAGAACATTTATTCAGTAAATAATGAACACTAAGTAGTGATATTCACTGTGATGACTAGGAAGTAGTATTGTTATAAATTAAAAATGTAATGTAAAAGTTTAAAGGTGTGTTTCACAAAGAAAAGTAATTAGATGGTGTTAACATGGAAGGGAGAGAAAAAAGCATTAGAAAATAAGTTTGTATTAACATTAATTAAATACCCATGTTATAAGGGGAGTTTAATGGAAAAAGTTCAATAGAGGTGAGATTGTTTAGCACCAGAACAACAAATCAGAAATAATGAATGGTATAAACTGTTAGTTATGAAATGGATATGGCTGTAAGAGTTATACAGACCATAGACCTAGATGTTACATTTTATATTGGAAATGAATAACAAATAATTAGCAAGTAAGATTGAATAACACAGTTGTTACTAACAAAGACTAAATTAAAACACATCCAGAGACATTAAACCTAATTATAAATGCAAAATAACAATTTGGGACTAAATGAAATATATTGTGTATGAAGCCACAAAAATCCAGTAATGGCTACTTAAATGTGAAACAGGCCTAACGGTCAAACATAAACAATTACTGATTGTACAAAAATCACCATGTAATGGACAAATCCAAGGTGACTAATTCATCAAGGATGAATAGTAGTTATTATTAAAAACCAAATATTAAATTAAGGAATTATATAAACAAAGAAAGGTAATTGATAAGTATGAAATTAATTGTGAACTAGAAAACTTGATAAAACCCAATATTGTGGGGTACCAAAATAATCTTTGTGAGAAAATATAAATGACAGTGCATTTAGGTATTAACTCAGAAGGAAGATAAGAGGAGGAAGAAAGTCCGAAGATATGGGAAGATTTGAAAGGAATTCGAAAATTGATAACAATGTAGAGGCCGGACAGTGAAAATTGAACGCTTATGTCTCGATGTGCAGTAGACAAACGCCTCGCTGCGAGGCTAACAAAATTTTCTTTCAGTTCGCACATGCGCAGAATAGTTTTGTGCAGTGTTTCGGAATGTGCACATCGGGCTTTGCAAGCGTGGTGTATAGTCATTTACAAATTATACTGTGACAACAAAACTATTTGTGTTAATCAGTGAAATTAGTTGTAGGCTACCTATTTACATTTTATTAGAGAACATATTATTATATTTTAGAAAAATGTTAATAAACTATTTCATAATTGCGTGTATATGTTTTAAATAATAGTGTGAAACGTACATTAATATGTCCCCCAAAAGTTCCAAATTGAGGTCAAAAACTCTGCATAGAGTGAGGTGGTGTGGAATGTGTATAATTTCATGAAGAGTGAGGCTGAAAGTGGGAAACCTCTCTTAGTGTGGGGTTCTTTTTGATTTGCAGTGGACTGTATATTGTCAAAATAAATGGTTAAAAGGCTTTATTCCCATGTAATCAGCAATGCATAAAAATTAAGCGTTTACTGACCTTGTCCTTGTGCGTTGTAAATGTCCTGTTGTAAGCAACACTGGTGATTTTCTAGGCAGTCCTAAACTTAACAATAATATCCCAACAAACGTTAAACACATAAATAAACACATGAAATAAGCACAAAGTAAAATAACAAGAGCGTTGAATAGTCTTTCTATTCTTGCGGTATGCGGGTATAAACGAAAAGAACTGAACTGCACGATATACCGTACACTACAGGAAAGAAAAACGCTCTAACTATGACTGCTGATTACAATGTGAATTGAACTTTGAAACAGGTAATGGGAGTGCATTCTATTAGAGATAATGAAATATAGATAGGGTGAGTTTAACTATTGTTATGAAAACAAAATATCTGACATACCGGCCCCTTTGAACCAACTGGTTCAACAAGAAACATTAAAAGAACATAAGAACAAATTTGATCCTTTGGAAGAGTATAATAAACTAAATTATAAGGGGCAGTAGCCAATTGACTGGTCGAGGATTTTAGTAAATGGGAAGACGGGATACCTTAACAGAAGGACGGGTCAAGGTTCCACCGGCAGTCTTCATGTTGACGACACGTACCACTCCATCATTCCCTGGAGATACGGAGATGACTCTCCCGAGCTTCCACTTGAGGGGTGGCAGGTTCGCTTCATGAATAATGACTAAATCTCCTATTTTGAGATTTTCTTGAGGTCTGATCCATTTGGACCGTTCTTGAAGTGTGTGGAGGTACTCCATTTGCCATCTTTTCCAGAGATGTTGTGTGAAGGCTTGAACCAATTTCCAGCATTTTATGTGATTAAGTGGTGCATTGGTTAGTTGAGGTTCGATCAGGGCATTAAGAGGTCCTCCAGTTAGAAAATGTCCTGGTGTAAGAGGTTGAAGATCTGAAGGGTCATTCGAGAGAGGAGCTATCGGCCTCGAATTAAGGATAGCTTCAACACGCACAACTAAGGTGGTAAATTCTTCGTACGTTAAAATGTGTTCACCTATGACTCTGGTGAGATGATATTTTGCACCTTTAATGGCACGTTCCCAAAGTCCACCTTGGTGAGGTGCACGCGGAGGAATGAAATGGAATGTGATACTGTTGGTCGTAGCAAAATCTTGCATCTCTGGTTGCTTCATGAGATCTTGGAAACATCTTTTGAGCGAAGAAGCAGCTCCTATGAAATTAGTCCCACAATCAGAGTACAGGTCTGATACAAGACCTCTCCTAGAGATGAATCTCGTAAGGGCTGCAATGAAGGCGTCTGTAGTTAAATCAGTAACCACTTCCAAGTGTACAGCTTTTGTTGCAAAACAGATGAACAGACAGAGGTACACCTTTATAGGCTCTATCCTGCGAAGTGTAAAAAACTTGACCGTGTAAGGACCAGCATAATCAACTCCAGAAGCGTTGAAACAACGAGTAGGGGTAACACGACCGGCTGGTAGATCACCCATGAGCGGAGACGTGTTTGTTGATTTTGTACGAAAACATCGTACGCATTTAAATATTCTTGAGCGTATAACACTGCGGGCGGAGAGGATCCAAAAGCGTTGAGATAGTGTTGCTTGGAGGAACTGGGGACCAGCGTGCAGGTACATGCCATGATAGTAATCAATGAGTAAATGAATAGCGACATGATTTTTTGGCAGAAGAATAGGATGTTTGGCATTGTAAGTAAGCGCAGAGTTTTTCAGTCGACCTCCGACACAGACTATTCCTGCATCATCAATAAAGGGTGCTAGACGTTGGATGCGGTTTGAGCATGTCCTTTTATTGGAGAGTAGATCTATGTCTTCTGCAAAGTGAAGTCTCTGAATGAGCCAGCAAATGCGGTTACAGGCGTTATTTAATTCAGTTACTGTAAATGATCCACTTATGGTGGTTTTAAATTTCAAACGGGTTATAAAGCGAAGGACATAAGCCATTACATGAAGAAGAGTCTTCCAAGAAGAAAACTTTGTAAGAAATCCAAATGTTGGGACTTCTTTTGTGGTCATCATAAGATTAAGCACATTTGGTTTCATTTCAGGAATAGACTCCTCCGAAATTGGATGAAGGATAGATTGTGGCCAGGTCTGCGTTGATTTAGCGAGCCATGGTGGTCCTAGCCACCACTGACTATGTTTCATCAGAACCGTGGGTGTCAAGCCTCGAGAAGCACAATCAGCAGGATTGTCAACAGTTGAAACATATTTCCAGATGTGCGGTGAAACTAAGTCTTGTATTTGTGCCACACGATTAGCAACATACACCTTGAGACGAAAAGATAGAGTGTGTATCCAAGGTAGAACTACTGTAGAGTCGCACCATGCTGAAATGTTGTCGATCTTGTGATGTTGTGAGAGCTGTTCTGTACAGTAATGTAGCAATTTGGCTAACATGTGCGCACCACAAAGTTCCAAGCGGGGAATAGTCACACGCTTCAGTGGAGCTACTCTTGGTTTTGCGATCAGCAGTCGTATGTTGACATCTCCTTCTGCGTCTTCTGTGCGCAGGAAGACACAAGCTGCATATCCGGATTCACTTCCATCTGAAAATCCATGAAGCTGTATATTGACTGCAGTTGCTAAGGATATGAAACGTGGTATCCTTAGCTTTTCTATTTCTGGAAGTTCTTTCACGAATCGTGACCACTTCTCGGAAATATGATCAGGTAATGGAGAATCCCAATCTAAGCCTAAGGTCCATACATGCTGCATTAAGACTTTAGACCAAAAAACTATTGGGGATATCAAACCACAAGGGTCATAAATCTGAGCAATTGATGAAAGTAAAGTTCTTTTTGTGTAATTACTTGAAGGTGTGTGCATCACATATGAAAAGACATCAATATCTGGGATCCATTTTAGCCCTAATACACTTGAAAATGGCTGTTCCGATGTGCGTAACATGAGGGGTGTCTCAGGATTATCTTGCATGACATTTTCTAAGAGTTTAGGATGGTTTGAAGACCACTTGCTCAGTTCGAATCCACCCTTTTTCAAAAGTAAAACAACATCCTCTTGAAGGTGGAGAGCTTCTTCCAGAGAATTGCTCCCTAATAGAGCATCATCAACATATATTTGCTGTTGGAGTGCTTCAGCAGCAAGTGGATGATTTTTTCCTTCGTCCATAATGAGCTGTTGTACTACTCTATTAGCAAGGTAAGGCGAGGACGTCATACCATAAGTGACAGTAGTCAATTGGTAGACCTTTAGCGGGACTGAAGTGTCTTCTCTCCAGTATATTAACTGAAAGATCTGATCATCTTCATGGATGGATATCTGCCTAAACATTTGTTTGATATCACAAGGGAAAACAAATTTATGTTGACGAAAGCGAAGAATTATATCAGTAATGTCATTGTGCAACTTTGGACCCTGATGTAGAATGTGGTTCAGTGAGACACCTGAAGAAGATGGTGCTGATGCATTGAAAACAACACGGATTTTCCTATCTTTAAAAACGCCATGATGTGGCAAAAAGTAATGCGGCTTGTTCAGAGATGGCACAGATGTGCACAGTTTCATGTGCCCACATGCTAAGTAGTCATTCATAAAATTGACATACTTCTGTTTAAACTCAGGTTGAGATTCAAATTTGCGTTCCAGTGTATTAAACAGGCGTTTTGCCAAAGTTGTAGAGTCACCTAGTTGAGCAGGGTTTCCGCTGAAAGGCAAGTGACAAACATATCTGCCGGAGGCATCTCTCTTATGAGTAGAGACGAAGTGAGCTTCACATTTTTCATCTTGTGGAGCGAGTTTTGTAGTGTGAGGTGGTTCCTCTATGGACCAAAAACGTTGCAATGTTGCGTGCAGATCATGATCATTCGTCGATAAAAGAGTCACTAAGCCTGAGTAAGGCTTAGACTTAAGTGAAACAGGTGTCGGACCAAGCACAACATAGCCAAAGATTGTATTGACAGCGTATGGCATATTCTTGCCGAGATTGATAAAGGTACCATTAAGAGTCAATGCAAATAAATCTGCTCCAATCAGAAGGTCAACTGGACCCGGAACATCAAAAGTTGGATCCGCTAGCATATAACCTTTGAGTCGCTCTTTAATTTCTGGTGGGAGCTGAACACGAGGCAGATTGCATGATATTTTATTAAGAATCATGACTGGGTGAGATTTTGCTAAAATATTCCCACTGAGCGAAGACAATGTCACAAAGGTAAGTCCCTTCGTTTTCACTGGGGCTGTAGAGATGCCACTAAGTTCTGGAACATCTGTTTGAGAGCGGTACAAACACAACGTCTTTGCACAACTTTCTGAAATAATTGTTGTTTGGGATGCACTATCAAGCACAGCTCGTACAACTGCTGCATTTCCATTGGCAGATGTGATATGCACCAAAGCGGTTGCGAGTAACACAGTGTTATTCTGGTTGCAAGAAACACCTATCAAGGTAGTATCCTGGTGACACTCTGCAGAGTGGTTTTGCTTATTCATCGTCGTTTCAACAGAAGGGCACAAGGTAGGTTTATTTGACTGAGTCAATTTTTGTTGTGGTTGTGCGGAGCGGTTCTCAACAAAAAAATGTAGTAGGCTATGGTGACGCCTATGACATACATTGCATGTGTGGACGGACTTGCAGGTGACTAACTTATGTGTTCCAAAACAATTTTGACACAAGTTCTTATTTTTAACAAAAGCTTGTCTCTCTTGTACAGTAAGTGCGGAAAAATCTGCACATCTATATATGTTGTGTGAATTTGATGAACAGAAGATACAATGCTGAGTGTGAGTAGTGACCATCGCTATTTTGTGCGGTTTAAACTGGTTTGTATTCATTTTAAAGCCACTGATTTTTTGAGAGGTTTGAAGAGAAGGTTCATTTTTTTAGATGATATTAGTTAAACCCGCTGCCTCTTTGCAAGAACATTCATTTTCTAAGAATGTAATTACTTCTGTAATGGTAGGAACATTTTGTAAATTATCTCGAGAACGTTCAAGTTTGGTCCTGAATTCCGTGTCAAATCTACGCAAAATATATGAGGTCAACAACAAACTTTCACTAGCAATATCATGTCCTAGTGCTTTGAGCGCTTGATAATTTTCATTGTAGGTCGACAGAAAATTCCTCATTTGTTTAACTGAAGGATTGTGCAATTGTGGTAACTCAAATATATTAAATATCACTATAATATCACTATAATATTGACGACTCGGAACACAAAGTTTTTTATAAGTAAAAACGTAAAGTTTTACCTTACAGCCTAAACCGGCTTTCACCTATAGAAGGCTTCATCAGAGGCTGTCGTTAGTAGCGCTGCTCGTCTTGTTGTTGGCGACGAGAAAGTGTTTCGAAAGATTGAAGCTGTGTGTGTGTGGTGAGATGTGTTCGAATAATGCGTGCGATTTGAATTGTGTCTGTTCGTTTAGGATGTCGTTTTTATTTGTTTTTGTGTGTTTGTATATTTCTAATTGTTCTAGAGTGTCTAGTTTTCGGCCTTTTGTGTGTACGTGTAGTATGTTCATGTTATTGTCGATTTTTTTATATGTGTGGTTAGCTTCAATGAGGTGGTTTGCGAAGGTAGATTCTGTAGTGGTGTGGAGTGCTTTAGTGTGTTCAATGTATCTCTGTTTGAAGCTACGTCCTGTCTGGCCTATGTAGAATTTACTGCAATTTGAACAATTTAGTTTATATACACTGGGTAGATCGAATTTGTTTTGTGCTTTGGGCATGCGTTTTGATAGTGTGTGTTCTGTTTTGTTAGTAGTTTTGTAAGCGATTCTGTATCCTGCTTTTTTGAATTTGTGGGCAATTTTTTCTGTTTGTTTGTTGATGTATGTTAGTGTTATGAATTTGTTGTTTTCTGTCTTTGTCTGTTGTTTGTTTTGTGTTTTGTGTAGGAGTTTACTGACTATTGTTCTGTCATAACCGTTAGATTCTGCTAGATATTTTATCGTGTTTAGTTCGTCTTTGTAGTCTATTTCATCTAAGGGGATGTTGTTAAGTCTATGTATCATGGTTCTAAAAGCAGCTAGTTTGTGTTGTATTGGGTGATTGGAGGTGTTGTGTATTAGTGTGTCAGTTGTAGTTGGTTTTCTGTATATACTGAATTTGTGCCTGTGTTCTAGTTTTGTGATGGAGAGGTCTAAGAAGTTTATGGTATTGTTGTGTTCGTATTCGGCAGTGAAGGTTATGTTTTTATGTATTTTGTTTATGTGCGTTAGTAACTGTTCACATTGTCTTTTGTTTCCCCTGTATAGTATTAGAATGTCATCAACGTATCTATGCCAATATAGTTTTTTATGTAAGTGTCTGTCATTGTTTGTGAGTATTTTTGTTTTTTCTAAGTGTTGGAGGAAGACTTCTGCTAGAATGCTGGAATGCTGGAACGAAATCCAAGAATTCAAATATATTGTTTACGTGAAGTGTTATCAACAATCTAGAATTTTGATATCTTTTTAGCAAAGTTTGCCAGGCTATGGCATAGTTTGTATTAGTAACAGGCAACGATTTAATTAAATTTAGCGGCTCATCAGTCAAACAAGAAAGCAAGTATGTAAATTTCTCCACATTAGAAATGGTTTCATTTTTGTGCACTGCATTTTCAAACAGACTGTGAAAGGCTACCCATTTCTCAGGTTGTCCAGAAAATGTTCCCAAGTTTAAGCGAGGTAAATTTACGGTGGGAGTGGGTGCAACTAGTTGTGGTGCACCAGTGTGAGACTGATCCAAGGTTTCCTGCGGTTGCGATGGTAGAAGAGGAGCACACGAACTTTGTATAGATATATTTAAGTCTGATATAGAATCTTGTAATCTTGAAATCTGTTGATTATCCAGATCTTCTGGTAAAGGTGTTGTACTAAATAGTTTATTTATAAGCCTTTCAAATTCAGCATATTTATTTTCTGTGGTGGAACTAAGCAAACTAACTTTTCGTGTTTGCTGTTCAGTTAAATTACCTATACCAATAACCTCAAGAGCAACAATTTGCTTGTTAATATTATGAAGCCTACTCTCAATCAGTTCACATTGCTTCACAAAAGAAGAAAATCTCATTTTGGTAATTTATGAATACACTCGGTTTAAAAAACAGATTCAGATGTAAATGACAAAAGAGTTCTAAGTAAAAGTTGTAATTCACAATGTTCTTCCACTATTCAGTAATTTCCAGTCCAAATAATTTTAATTTATTTATTTTTTATCACTCTAATACCAATAGCGTAGATGACAATAATAATGGTAATATGGTAATAAAGGAATATGGCTACTGTATTTTAGAAACTAATACAGAGGTCGGTTTTGAAGAAACACACTACACTTCAGAACTATGCTTGCTAGATAAAACATGAAATAACACACGCTGCACGATGAATCAATAAAACTATGCTTGCATGAAAAAACAAGAGAAAATCATAACAAAATGAAAAGAGCACTGAGTATTGGCAATACTTGCCAGTAGTAAATAATTGTTTTTTTTTTTTTTATTTAAGCGTTACAATAATTCAATAAACATAATAATAAAGAGCGTAATAATTAATAAAAATCTTGCTTTCCAACGTGCTGGATTCTGAATGAAAGATGCTATCTGGCCCGGAGGACCAAAAATGTGGGGTTCTTTTTGATTTGCAGTGGACTGTATATTGTCAAAATAAATGGTTAAAAGGCTTTATTCCCATGTAATCAGCAATGCATAAAAATTAAGCGTTTACTGACCTTGTCCTTGTGCGTTGTAAATGTCCTGTTGTAAGCAACACTGGTGATTTTCTAGGCAGTCCTAAACTTAACAATAATATCCCAACAAACGTTAAACACATAAATAAACACATGAAATAAGCACAAAGTAAAATAACAAGAGCGTTGAATAGTCTTTCTATTCTTGCGGTATGCGGGTATAAATGAAAAGAACTGAACTGCACGATATACCGTACACTACAGGAAAGAAAAACGCTCTAACTATGACTACTGATTACAATGTGAATTGAACTTTGAAACAGGTAATGGGAGTGCATTCTATTAGAGATAATGAAATATAGATAGGGTGAGTTTAACTATTGTTATGAAAACAAAATATCTGACACTTAGATTTCCATAAAGTACAAGAGCGTGTTGCAAAAGCGATGGGTATTTCTCATATCTCCATAAGGAGAATAATAAAGGAAGGTCAGAAGCTACACAGTCCAGATTCAGAAGCGGGAACGTCATTTAGCACACCGGGAAAGAAACACCGCGTTCGTAAACCTATAACCGGGCTTGACGATTTTGATAAAGTTGTAATTAGGAGAACAGTTCGGAATTTTTACATTGAAGAAAAGTGTCTCCCAACGGTAAAAAAGCTGTTAGAAAAATTAAAAGAATCTATCAACTTTAAAGGCAGCAGTAGCAGCCTAAAAATTATCTTGAAGGAAATAGGCTTTAGATGGGTAAAAACTAAAAATAATCGACCTTTGTTAACAGAAATTCACGAAATAAGAGCTATGAGAATACATTATTTACAAAACATAAAAAAATTTAGAGAAGAAGGCAGAACCGTAGTATATCAGGACGAAAAATATATTCATAGCAGCCACACACTTCCGTACACATGGAACGATCAGATTCAGCATGGTGGCTACGCTGTTCCAGTTGCGAAAGGACAAAGATTAATTATTGTTCACGCCGGCAGTCAATACGGGTTTGTTCCAAACACACTGCTGATTTTTAAATCTAACCAAAAGACACGAGATTACCACGATAACATGAACGCTGACAACTACAGACGTTGGATTGAAGAAAAATTGGTCCCGAATTTGCCCGCCAACAGTGTGTTGGTAATTGACAATGCCAGCTATCATAATGTACAGCTAGAAAAAACACCTACATCTAATTCTACGAAACGTGATATGCAAGACTGGCTAACACGACACGCAATACCGTTCCGTCCTGATATGGTTAAAGCAGAACTTTATGAAGTTGTTAAAATGTATAAATCAAACTTTAAAACATACTTGATAGATCAAATTCTGCAAAGCAGAGGACATTTAGTTTTAAGGCTTCCCCCTTACCCCCCTGAACTAAATCCTATAGAGATGATGTGGTCAGAAATTAAGCGAGGTGTTGCTGAAAAAAATGTAACGTTTAATTTAAATGATGTGAAAAACTTATGTGAAGAAAAAATTTCAACTGTGACTGCTGACGATTGGGAAAAAAGATGCAAACATGTAGAAAGCATTGAAAAAGAATATCTGGAAAAGGAAGCTATTGTTGATGAAACAGTAGACCGCTTCATAATTAGTCTTGGAGGAGAGAGTAGTTCAGACAGTTCCGACGACTTTGGTGAAGAGGAAGATGGTAATATCTCTGGAATACAGGTATTGCCTGACAGCGACTGAAAACGTCCTTCAAACGTAAGTACTGTACAATAGTTTTTGTAGTTAAATAACTCCAATATTATTATTTAAATGTAGTACAAATTTTTATATTTAATTAAATATAATAATTAATATTTGCTCAGTTATTCTTGTTTATATTTTTTATTATTATTAATAAATAAAACTTTTCTTACAATATATTTTTTGAATATATAACACTATTTCGATAGTATAAATTATCATCATCAAAACTATGATGATGATAGTTTATACTATCGAAACAGTGCCTTATTAAAAAAATACAAAAAAATATATGCTTGTAAGAGAAGTTGTATTTATTGTTAATAATATTAAAAAAATAATTAAATATGAATAACTCAAAATGTTCTCGAATTTATAATTTTAAAATAAATTTAGGTTACGTACATTAAAAACAACGCAACTAACATATATCAAAAACTGTAAATGACTGTTTTCAAAGTAATGAGTACATGTAGTACTATGTTACACATACTAAGTAACATCAGTGATGTTAAGTAACAAAATAGATGAAGTTAAAATGTAAATAGATTTCTGGCAAGAACATCATAAGCGTGCAAGTTTTGTTTTGAAGGGACTGTACGTGTTAGAGAGACGCTGTTATCGCATACTCTCCTCTCTCGAGTACTTTTTGAGTGGGGGTAATTCATACATTGGGTCTGCGCCGATGACTGTTCAGGAATCACTGGCGGGCCTATACTGATGTTGAGCTCACCCAATGAGAGCAACGAGGTAACCATGGAAACGACCGTTTAACGAGGTAATTACCGTTAAATACAATTACTTGGAAAGTGACGCTATCGCAAGCCAGAGGCGAATTTTCTGTACAATACATTTTAATATTCAAAACATCTTAGAAGTAAAACCAAGTACAGAAATTGATAGTACAGAAGTCTGATTGGTGCGGAATACCATTTCCAGAGGGAGAAGACGTTTAATTCAAGACGAAAGTTCTAAACGAGTCCCAACAACTTTGAAAAAGATGCCGAAGCTTGAATAAAGAACACAGGAATAATATTGATGCCATAATCCTTCCTTCTCTACATCCCAAGTAATTCCGTACTGCAATGCTGTTAAGTATCAGTTAAATTATTTCAACTTCCAAACAATAAACGCACTTTGAACATTTCTCAATGTATGTTGAATACCACTGAATCATTTTTATTCTCTTGCAAGGATTGAATCGAATTATTAAATCACTGTAAATTTGTTAACTATAGAACTAACCTCATATTTATGTACGACTTTTAAACTTCTTGTATGACACTTAAACAAAACAATTACCACTACACATTATCCTACTTAAGGAAAAATCATTGTAAGGTTGTGTATTTTTAATATTGTAACTGCATCTGTACCTTTTAACGTGATCCAAACAACCCACAAACATCGACAGAAATATTTGTTGATCGGCGAAATAACACGCCCATGCCATACTGTTTATTTGTATTCAAAAGTCGATTGTTCAGCCCTGTAAAGAGTCTTATAAAGAATTATCCGGTGCAGAATTATATATGAGCAAATTAATTACAACTTGTGTCTATAAAATATTAACTTCAAATTAATAATAAATTTATACTGTGTGTGTTAAATCGTGTCTTATTTTCTTTAGCAAAGTGTATGTTTAAAAATATAATGTATAGTGAAGGTTTCCAATGCGATGTCTAGTGCTCAAGTAGCGAATCCTACAACTGCTATCTCGATTGACACAAAATTGAGAAAAGGCGGGACGGATTGAATTCGTCACCTCGTTCAAATAGAAAAGTGATAAGGAAATAATTTTAATTGTTTTATGTAAACAATTTGGCGCCACCCGGAGATTATCCACTACGTTTGAACCTCAGATCGGGAACCACGATACCTGGTCCCCAGTACGTTCGCTACGGGCCCAAACATCGTGAAGTACATCGCCGTGCGAGGACGCAGTTGTTAGAAACACAGACACACTTTTACACTCAGACACACTGTTATATTTTACAGAGGTATACTATACGAACGAAGAGACGAGACACGAGGAAAATATTATATAATATAAAGCAATTTGTGTACAGTATAAATGTAAATTAATGTAATCTACAGTACAACATAGTATGGGTACCTGGAACAACAAAAACCACACATAAAACTATGACAAAAGAATAGAGACTCAGTCAGTGATACTAACTAAGACATAATAACATTCATGTGAGGAAAATCAGTGTGTATTGCCATAAAATTAATAATAATAATGTAAATTATAGGTAAACATAGCTGATACTAGATGCAGGAAGTTTAGATGAATGTAAACAAATGTCAGATTATAAGAGCAGAGCTAAACACTGCCAAGCATTAACATTGCTATAACAACACTGACACAAAATAGACATAATCAAAAGATAAAGGTGAAATAATCAAATAAGAAAAATGTAACACCCAAGTATACTGAATAATAGTCAGAGAAAATGTAATTAAAATAAAATAAAACAATAATAGCTAGTGCTGATATAATCAGAAGTGGTAATGATTAGTTCATTATAGATAGGCCACAACAAATATGGATTACAAACCCCTAAGATTATGAAATAAGTAATAAACACTTAGAATGACAATAGACCAAGAGTCTAGTCAAAAGTAAAGTAATACTTAGGAATAATAATGTGAAAAACTATTGTGCAGTATTGATAAGCTATCACAAAGAACAAAAGTGGAGTATAATAATTTAATAAATATAAGAATAGTTAATATAAAAAGGTGATAAAAACATAGAAAAATTATGGAAGTAGGCCTAAACGAAAAGTGACAATTTTAACGAATTACCGCCTAAAACTTTAACAAGAAGGGGTGATAGTTAATAACTGAATAAACATAATAATTATTTATCCAAAAATGAACAATATAA
Source organism: Magicicada septendecula (assembly GCA_034769895.1). Taxonomy (NCBI): domain Eukaryota; kingdom Metazoa; phylum Arthropoda; class Insecta; order Hemiptera; family Cicadidae; genus Magicicada; species Magicicada septendecula. The sequence goes on from CM068371.1 coordinate 396,027,303, forward strand.
ATAAAATAAGACATTTGATTAGTTCATAAGAAATAGTAAGAAATTCATTTTGTTAATCGTTATCAGAACTATATGGTGAGGGTAACCAAAATACTCGTGATAAAAAGACAAGAACGGTAATAGTCATGAAAATAGTATCAGTGTATTTATAAGTGAATTATTCAAATTACAGTAGAAGCCCGATATAGCGCGGTTGTCGGGTGACATACTTTCCCCCGCGTTATAGGCGGAACCGCGGTATATCGGAAGGTGACCTGTACAGTGAGGGGAGGGAGGACCGGGAAAAAGGCTACAGCATAATGCACTACTATATACTGTACGTAAATTACGTCACCAAATGTAGAAATAAAAAATAAGAAAACTATTTTAACCCAATATTTTAATCCAATGGAATATAAAATACACTATTTATACATTGCTCACTCGACCTACTGTAGGCCTAATTGTTAAAGCGAAGCTTTTTATGTCGGGCGTCCGCACGGAGAGGAGTGAACAGAAAAAAACGTTACGAGAGAATCGTCACGCGCAGCGTCACGAAGAATCGTCTTGCGCGTTCATTTGGCAAACGATAACAGCCGCAAATTCATACAGAATCAAATAATTTTTTGCATACAGCCCTGATTTGTAGAGTACTCAAGACCTTTTGTTTTTGGTGAAGATCGATTAAGGGAAAGGGGTAGTTTACCTGTAACGATTTTTTTTTAAATCAAGGGTATCGAATAAGTACACCAGCGTAACCATTTTTTCATCCAGCGGGGAACTTTTTTTCCAAAGCGATGACCTATACTTTTTTTTTGCTTAACCGTTTTCTGAAAGTCAAAATAAAATTTTAAGATCACAATCCAATAAAGTGTTAAGGAAAAGTTTTGAGATATCAAGGATGTAAGCAGAGTGTAGCGGAGCATTAACCAGAAAACACGCATTAATCTGAACTGTGTGTTGTCTACATAACTGTGTTACAGACACACACACGTTGCAGATTGTGCAACGACTAAACGCTTTGTTTAGTCTAATCGCAAACTTACTATCAACGTATTTGGAAGGAACGTTTCTTGGAAGTAAAGTTGTCACCGATTTCTGAATCGTGATTCTGCGTATTTGTGAACAGTTCAGTCACTGACCAGGGGGAAGGGGTTTTGAGACATTCCAATGGTTCCAAAATTCCCTACTCGGCTAAAACACTGTAATGATTTATTTTCCTTTACGAAGGTTTAAACATGGTTCTGCGAATGTACAGAAATCGTTTTAGTAGACTGGTGACATTAATATTTACCACCTCCACTTTTTGTTATAGGCTTGCCTGGGCATGAATTCTTAGAAACGTAGAGAATGTAAATACGGGGCAATTGTTTATGTCTACAGGTACACTTGAACTGGCAATTCTGGCTGTTGTTTACAACGCCGTTTCCAACAACAAGCCTTTGTTTACAATAAACGCAACGCATTCCAATGTGGCTACGGAAGTCACGATAAACAATTCATAATTTACTCACTCTCTACAAGTAAGAATTTTCGCTAATAACGGGCGACATACTGTTCACTGCGTTATATCCGAATCCGCGGTATATCGGACCGCGCTATATCGGGCTTCTACTGTATAAAAAAAAGAATTAATTACAAGCCCGTGGGCGTATGAGGGAAACCAAAAAATCAGAGCCTCAAACCCAGATACTGACGCCAACATAAGCGTCTATTTTGCCGAGTGTTACCGAGAGTTCACGAAAATTAGAACAATTAGCCAATCAGGGGCCGTTATTAATTACTAGGTACAGAATCTCGACACAGGTAAGATCATCAGTTCATCTCAAGCCTTGATGCAGACTCCACGCTGGTCATCGTAACCAAAAAGTACTGAATTGATAGCCGACAGCTGACGAAAGCGTCTAACCTAGAAACGCCAAGTTGAGGTTAGGTCGGATAGGATAGTGAAAGTTTTCTTTAACTAGTGACCTAAAACGGAGTATGTGCGCATAGGTAGTGAGCGAGAATGAATTAATCAAAATTAATCTCATTCAAATAAAAAAGAAAATTTTGTGAAATAGTGATACTACCAGAACGACTTAGTACGCAAGTGTCAGTGACCATGGCAAATATTTTAAATAAGTAATCCAATAATTAAGGAATGCTATCAGCGAAATTAATTAATAAACGTAGATCAAATATAACCCAACCTATATGGAAAAAAGATTTTAATAATTAAAACAAATAAGTAATAATTAAAAATCTGATCATTAACAAGTTTTAACTCTCTAATTAAGTAAATGAACTTGTAGAATAAGAGACATTGAATCGTCAATGAGGGAATTAAAAGAAACTCTGGACATATAGTATCTTAAGTGTTATATTGTGTTTAAATGTAAGATTATAGCTAAATGTAATATAATCATCAACCATATGAGTGGGTAATTTCCAAATACCTGGTAATTTGTTTATATCCAAATGTAAGAAGATAAAATGATGAAAGTATCACTGGATTCCCATTATAACTGTGTTATACGAAACTGTTAACATATTTAAGGAATTTTAAATCATTTAAAATCAAGTAAGTTAGGTTACAATGAAACCAACTTAACCTACAATTCCAATAAGGAACACGTGTTCAATGTTTATGTTTTTTTTTGTTAAAGAATTATAATAATGTTCTCACTCTCCTAATACTAACTATCATAGTAGTGCATTGTTTTGATTTGAGTGGTATCTTGCAGTCTAAAAGAACCTGCGTTCTTTATTAATTAATATATCGAAATGTTAAGTCCAGAACGGTAGATAGTCCGATTCAGTCTGGAAACCCTGAGATCTAATTATTTGAAAGGGTCCATCAATAAAATTAAAAATTTTGAAAGACAGTAAACATATTATTGTATAACAGTAATCATTAATAATGAGTTCGATGAATATAAAAAAACCATTTCATAACCTATCCAAGAGTTTGACTATTATTGTAGTAGACTAAGATTTTACAGCTTAGGTGAACGACACATGGTTGGCAGCAGTGGCGGTGGCAATAAGTTGATTTGAATTCTTCTCACTTTATTACTAGTAATACACCTCAACATTACTAGAGTTAACTGCATGGAAGTAGTACCGTCAAGGTCACTCACTTTCACTGCTTCTCCCTGTCACCTCCACGCCCCTCGCCCAGCGTTGTTGCCGGCTAGTACAGTGTGTAGCGTTTTAGCAGTGTTACGAAAGCAAATATCATACATCCACCTTATATTGCTCGTTTCAAATTTATTTATGCGTATCGCGTAAACGAATTTTCTTATCAGGAATAATTAGTTGTGGGTAACATTACTCAGTTAAATTCTGGGCGCCAGTATTTGAGCTATAAAAATTTGTGTGAGTCGGCAACATATTTTTTGTTGTCGCGTAAATATCTACAGAATTTCTATCTTTGCGTTTCTTCTCTTTCTTTGGCTTCTTTTGTTACGATTTGCAGTTCTCTGAATCTACGATTTATACTGCGCTGGTTTTTCTTATGTTGGAATCTAAAGCTTTTAGCAATACACACCCTAACTTTACGAAGTACCATTAGGTCAGTTATTTTGTGTTTTCCGTACAGTGAACTTACTTATTTAAAGTTTTACTCTTTTCTTTATGGGTGGTTATCCCACAGACTGACAGTTGTCTGAGAACGCTGACCTTGCCTGCTGTTGTCGCTTTAATTTTTTCATACTCACGGTCTTTTCCCTTTTGTAAATGAATCTATTTTTGTTCTCTGCACGGTCGTTCCTAAGCCATATGGTTCGGAAGTTCTGTTAGGTATATGTACACATTTGGTATGCAAATTGCGTATACCCTGTCGGCATGTCTTTTAGTAAATATTGGTGTCTGACACTTTTATGAATGCCTTTGTCATTTTACACTCCCCTCAAAAATGTGTGTGTTTACTGGCCGCGCTACTACCTTTCTTCCGTTGCACAAATAAAAGTTAAATAGGACTGAGCAATTTCTGTAAACAAATTTGTCGCTGTTGTGGCAAAAGCCAATCCCATTTCAGTTACAGTACTGACTATTATTTATAATACTTATAAGGAATTCTATAGTTTATAAAATAAGGAAAATTTTAATTATAAAATTTGTAAGGACAATTCATAAAATATAGAATTATAAATTTAAATTCTATATTTAAAGATTTATAATATATTAATATATGAATAAGGAATTTTAAATTTATTTCACGACGCATTTGTATTTGTTGTTTATAAAATTATCCTTATTTTCTTAAGACATCCAACTCGTTTCACGTTTATACATACGATTATTTTTATGCTGCTTGTGCATGTAACGTGTTATAGTATAGTTCTAATTTTTTTACTTAATTATTAATAAGCAGTGCAGGAAATAAAAATAGAATATTTTTCAGAGTCACGAATAGTGCGGTGTCTCTTCAATAATTAAATGGGGCAAGCTTAAGACGCAGGATGCGTATGAAAATTCGTTCAAACAAACTATAGCTGACGCATCGCATTGAATGTTATGTATAAGTTATGGAAATTCATTGTTAATTAATTATTAACAATGTATTAATTGTGATGTAATTATTATTAAGAATTATTGACAATGTATTCTAATGTATGTATTAGAAACTTTCTCCCTGTAAAATTTTACTTAAAAAAATACAGTAAAACGCATGTTAACCTTACATTACACTATCTTACAAAACCAGAACAACTGTGATACTCGTAAGATTTTAAAATGTTTTTTACTTTAAATAACATTAAATTTTATCTATAAAATGTCTGCTGTGGGCATCTATGAACCTTCAAAATGTATCGTTGTTTTTTCAGTCTTCTATTGTCATTGATTTTAGAATGTTCAACAGTTTAAAGCACAAAAATGATTTTAATCGAAGCCTTATTGATAACAACAAAGTAAATATTTAATTTAAAAATCACTTTGTTATATTCTTTACATTAAGTAGGCCTACTTACTAGTGTAGCATTTTTCGGAAGAAAGGGAAACTGTTGCTTAGTGGCAACGCTGTAAGTAAGTGGTGTGACCTTGACGATACTACTTCCATGCAGTTAACTATAGTAACCAACCGTCACAAGTAAGTATTTATATAAACTTATGTTTTTTCAGTGAAAGGGTACACCGATAGGTATCTCTAATCTCAGCGACGAGAGAAGAGCAGAATTATAATACACATTCAGCGAACCCAAGCAATACACCAACCAACTTAAGTGTTCAATGAAACAACATACAACCAAACTCATAATACTAATAATTAAATAATAACCACTTTTTAACGAGAGAGGATCTCGTCACATTATACAGTTTTCTCTTTAATGTTGCCACTTATATTTATTTCTTTTTTTTTTTTATTTTCCTGCTCCTGTTATCCTTCAGTAATCCATTACAGTGGGTTTCAACATGTTTTCCATTATAATTTTTATCTCCCATACTTTCATAGGTTACAATACTTTTAACCTTTTCAGTGCTCTGAGCGGGTTTACTTGTAAAATTTGTATGTGCCTCCAGTGCTCAAAGCGAGTTAAATCACATGTCCTTTTCAAATTGATAACATGCTCAAAACAGGCTTGTTGCATTATCTATAACTCACTGAAGACACACCGTGCACTATTACTGTGAATGAATCATTTCACATAAGGTGATTGTGAATGTGTAGACCAACAAGCAGTGGATAATAAAAATACTTCATTGAGGTTTATTTTAATTGTCTATTACTGGAATACTCTACACTGACTTGCAATTTTGTAATTCTCTAAAACTTTGTAGATGACTTGCAAATCTGTAAACCAGGGGTCTCCACACCTTTTCATTTGAGAGCCAAATTGAAAAATCTTGGAAGTCACGTGGGCCAACAACATATATATATTGTTACAACACAAATAAGCCACCCCAGTACCAGGGATGAAAAAGATGATACTAAATATAAATATACTTCATATAAAATAAAATGTTAAATATAAATAAAATATAAAGACGGTGACACGACAAACGACGACATGACCTAACCCAAGTGATTGACCAAACAAACAGGAAAACAAAGAAGAAGGGAAAAAACCGAAACCAAATAAGAATAAAGCCAATTGAAGGAAGTGAATGAATTCATACAACCAAATGAAATAAAACCCAAACGAGAAAGGGAGAACCAAATTAAAATGAAGCCAATGGAAATTGAAGGAGAAAAAGAAGAAAAATGAAAATGAAACTAAAGTGAAACCAAGGGATAAGAAACAAACCAATAATATCAAATATGTAAGGGAGAAATGGTACACTCGAGTATAATGTTGGGAATAAAGCCAATGATTATCCAATACCAGAAACAAATATTATTCTCAATTAAATAATTAATGTAATTGGTTTAACCAAAACACAGTAAAGTAATATTATAAAAAGAAAAGTACACTCACCCAAGAATTAGAGTTAGGTGTAGTAAAAATCTATAGAAAAATAACATTAGTAATACTGTGTATAATATTTGTAAAGAAAGAAATAGTGAGAAAGTGACAAAGAGAAATAATTATAGGGATTACCCACTAAGAAACACTTAATGTAAACAGTTAAAAAGTGCAGTAGTGAAAGTGTGAAACCCCAAAATGGTTAGAAACTATATTTATGATAATAAAACGCTCAATAATCAATAATAAACAATAATTGATTAATAATGAATCCAATAATAATTAAGAATAAGGTTTTAATGATAGCATTAGATGTAAGCACTTCATAATGTGAATAAACACTGAAGAGTGATGAGGAAACACTATGTGATTAAAAGTGAAACAAAATAGTAATAAAAAATATAAGGTTTTAATAATAATAGTAAGTGTCAACAATTAGTAATATGAAACGAACACTGGAAAGTGATAATAACGTTGTTAATTAAGAGAATTAAGATTAATTGTAAACGATTGTAAAAAAAGGGGAGAATCCCATGAAAAGATAAACAGCTAGTGTTAACATGGATTGAGAGTAGAGTTTAATTAGGGAATAAGAAATTAATAATGTAATAAATAAACACCCCAGATTGTAAGGGAAAACCAATTATTCAAAAGGTGATGTTAATTAACACCCAAAAAATAGTAATTGTTATGTTTTGATTTATTCATATTAATAAAATAAATAAAATATGATTGATTTTAAATTTATCCAAATTTTTACTGTCTAACTATATCGGGCGCCATCTTGTATTTATTAATTACAAGAAACAGATTTGTACTTACCATTTTTGGGGTTCTTTTTAGCCGAACTCAGGAGATCAGAATTGGTTGTTTGAAATGACTATTTCGATCTACTATATTCAAACAAACTTGTGTTTATTCATGATTTAGTTTTACTGTTGCATATTAACGACAATGACAAAATTACTCCTCCCATCTTTTAACTTTTACTATTTTAACATTGACAGTGTACATGCTTATTCTGACCACAACTTTCAAGATATCATTGATAATTAAACTGTTGAACACTAAAACAAATGCTGTAAAGAAATAATACTAAACTAACTTCTCTTAACGTAAACCAGTGCCTTTGTAAGTACGTAATTCAAACTCACCCATACACACTCACACATTAGACAAGTTATATTCCCATTAGAGCTCATATTTGAAATTAATTTTCCCCCTCTGTTCTTGAAAATAATAAAATTTGTTAGTTTACTTTCCTGTTATTACGCTGAAGGTATCCTCCTACAATGTCTTCTCGTATACACGAACTGATTTATTGCCGAACTGTTATATGATTATTTACTTATTATTTTCTCACTGTATCTACTCGGTTTCAAAAATACTGTTTTAGATGATCAAATATCAAAATTTTTTTACATTTTCTATGTTGCGGGCGACGTAAATTTCGCCTAAAACCGGCGAGCCGGCGGACGCACAATACAGCTCGCGTCCGTCACTTGTAGATGTTATTAGCCGACTGCTTTGTTCTCTGTGTGTGACCAAGCTGCTGGCGCTGACACACCTACATTCTTCGTTATGTAAGGCGCTGACGTAACATCGCCTGACGCTCCGTTACATAACTTGTTGACAGTTTTGTGTGTCATTGGTTGACCTTGGCACAATTCCAGCTTGTTAAGTCTGTCGCTTCAATAATTTTCACATATATAATGTCAACAGCAGTGCTACCACCGTCGCTATCGTCGCTACCACTGAATTTACCTTTGTTTACGTTTGTCCCTATCATTGTAAAAATGTTATTTACTTTAATAAAAAAAAAATACAAATTTCCTTATTACCCCAAAATAGGCCCAAAAATGCCCCGTTACAATAGCCCCTCAATGAGATATTTTATGCCAAAGCATAAAAAATCTCATTGACACATTCATACTTGCTAAAGGGATCAGCCAGGATATGTCGCCACAACCCCCTGTATGGTTTACAAAAAATATAATCAACTCACCCTTGGTCCGGTGACTGACCGCACCTGAATGACAATACTGGACTTCTCTCTCGAGATCCCAACACCGTAGAGTCAGACAGATACTTAACGCCCCTGCTCTGACGCGCTGGCCAGCTCAGGTCTGCCGCCACGGCATCATCAAACACTGAAACAACAAATCAAATATCAACTAGTGGCCTTATACAACACCATATCCCCAACTGATCTGTTTCCCGTTAACAGTGCTGGTTTGCGCTAAGAAGCACTGGTTTTGTTTTTTACTTACTTCTAACATATATCAGAATACCTAACAACAACATGATACCCATTTTAAAATCCCATAATCTCATTCTATCTACTTTCTCTTGTTAACTTTTATCCCAAAATTCAAAATTATTGCCCTGATTCCCATCAGAATTTAAATAAACATTTCCCATTACCATATCACATTTCTCTCATCCCCAAATTGCATTTAAAATATTTAAATTCATAAAATTCTCTTACACTAACAAACACAATATAACATACGAAAACATAGTACATTCATAATTCACCTTATTATTATTATCTTAAAATAAACAATTTGTATTTAAAATGTTACACACTTAACATCATTAAATTTGCATATAAAATCATAAAGTTACCTTTTAATCTCAATTTACTTTCATTAATTCTCTTTCCAATTTTTTTTTTTTTTCAATCTTTGTTTTACACATCATTTCATTTATTATTCCCTTTCATTAATTTGGGTGATTCTCCGTTATTCATTATAATTCACTTTATCAACTTGGCATTTACTCATAATAATCTTACCTCTTTTATTACTCTAACGCTCCCTTACAAAATCTTTAACTAGTATGACACCCCTCTATCAAAAAATCTACTAACCCTTCTCTACCTCTAACTACTTACTACTTTAACTCAATTCGCCACCTTCTCTCAATATATAAAAAAATACTCTCTAACCCTTTGTACTTAGGATATGTGTTCCCCCCCCCAAAAGCTCATTTCCCTTATCTGGTTCCTGGATTCTACCTAAGGCAACCCCTCCTCACTAAATCGATACCAATCCCGTCCCAACTTATCATTATGTTGCGGACTCCCACATCACACTACCCCCTACTACAAAATTGCCATCCCCAAAAATCTCAATCTCATTACCTTACTACAACTGCAACAAAATAACAACATCAATTATAAACAACAATATATCACTCAAAACTATACATATATTCTCCATTTCTACTGTGTCTCCACTTATACTCAAATTCTCTATTACATGTATTTCATCTCTCATTCTCTTTAATACCCCAATATTTTTCAACTTGGACTGACTAAAATGTTTTACTCAAATAATTACTATCACCCAACTTCTATCTTTTACAACCCATTAAAAATTTTAACCATCACAACTTTATTTCATCTTTATTTAAAATCTATAAACACATTGAAAACATATTCCTTATTCCTAACATACTACATGCAATTAACACAATAAGACATAATAAACACAATATAGGAAGTATGTAGTGCATCTATTTTTCAAATCAAAACAAAATTATTTAGTAGCGAGTCATCATTATTAAAATACAACAAATTTCTAATACGTTACCCCCCTGGATAACCTCCCTGCCACACACACACACACACACACATCTTGTATAATACATTACATAACATAATAAACAAAGAGAAATTAACCTGGATTATTAGCACACCTTAAACAAACAATTCTCCTTTAAATAATTTATATAAAAACTTATAAACATTATAATTTGAAATTTTTATTAACTCTTTTATATCATCATTTCATTATTTATCCTTTGCTGTAATTAGATTTTCAAAATTTCCAAATTTATTATTAATCTATTTATTTCAACAATTATGTTATTCCACAAAATAAACCATTTAACATTTATTCATTAATTATTATTAAATTGAAATCTCATCAAACAATTTAAATTCAAACATATAACATTCAATCACAATATTGAAACATCTCAATTTATTTACTTCAATCGATTCTTAAAACACAACATATTTCGATTACTATCAAAATTTACAAATCATTAATTATTGTCTTCATATTTGTTTTATTATGTATTTAGACTGCAAACTATTAATAATATTATTATTATTATCACAACATTTTTCTACTACATATACACATTATTTACCTAACATTTCATAATACACACAATTGAATTCACTACCTTATTTACAAATTATTCGTCAATAACTGTTCAATTGTTTCACACTTCATATGTCCAAATCTGCAAGGTCATTACCATAAATTGCAATATTTAAATTGTCCATTCACTGATTTTTTATTTCAACCTCCATCATCGTATATATATCGAATATATTTATAACATGCATCATTGTTATCTACACACAATTTGTTATTATTATTATAATAATCCATTAACTTTATTTCATCCATGATGCCATTATAATTTATAGGGTTATTCCCTATTAATATTTCATAAATCTTGTCAACATAAGTTATTATTGTCCAGTCTCCATCAGTATTATTGGTCAACGTCAGGTAAGTTATTTTATCATTTTTGTATTCCTCTACTATTACGTCAGGTAAGTCATTATCGTTTATAAAGATATTATCAAAATAATTCTCTATCTCTCTTTCAACAGGTAAGTATTTTATATGGTTCATCTTCACCTCCTCTAACCTTTCTCTCAACTCATTATAGTTTCTTTTTAACTTATATAATTCTATCTCTCTCTCCTCATTTTCTAGGCTATCACTCTCTAGACATATATTTATCTTGGTCTCTATCTCTCTATCGTTTATCTGCTTATGTAACATTTTGATTCCCGTGACTTTACTTTCATTTACTACTTTCTTAAACTCTATTCTGACTGGTTTATTCCCCTTCTCAAATTTTACTATTTGTTTATTGAAATCTATTACTGCTCCGGTTCTTTCCAAAAAATCATTTCCCAATATTACATCTAGACTCAACCCTTTAACTACCAGGAAAGTGTTTTCAAATTCAACTTCATTGATTAAAATATTTAATTGTACTTGTCTAGTTATTCTCTTACTTCTCACCCCAGTTACCCCCACTACTGTAACCCCGGCAACTGGTAATGACGGTATATTCTTGTTTAAATCTTTTAATTCACCCATGACATTTTCAGAAATTACTGAGATCTCGCTACCGGTATCAATTAAAGTTTTATAATTCTTACCTTCAATGTTAATTGTCACCTCAGTCAATCCTGTTCTGCGTTCCATCACCCTGTTCTCCTCTTCTTCTAACAATTCTTTTGCCATGTCCACCTTGATAACGTTGTTCGCATATTCGTTGGTTACTTGGACCCGGTTCTCCGTAGACAATGGTTGGGCCCGCTTCTCCATTGTCTTCCTCAGTTTCCCGTGGATGGACCTGCTACAGCGGGATGATTTCCTCCTCTTCCTCTATTATAATGTCCTCCTCCTCTTGGTGCTCCTCTATAAAATTCTCCTCCCCTCGACTGTTGATTTGGTGGTGGGTTTGTTCTCTCGTTTCTGGCGCACTCCCTGTTTCGATGACATCTAAAACAATTTGTTCGATTAGCATAGTTATCAGTTTCACAGTCTCTACACCTCCAACTCTCGCCCCTATTATTGAAACTTCCTCCCCGCGCTCCCCTGTGAAAATTGTGTATTCCCCTTGGTTGATTATGATTCCCACTTATATTTGATACTGGTGTGTTTATCCGCCTACTCATATCCCGTTCTCTTATATTCTGAAATATGTCTAAGATTTTCTCTAATTCCGTGATTTCTACAATCTCTCGAGTCATTAATGTAATTTGTATTTCTCTCGGTAAGTGCTTGCTTATGTGACGGACGAATGACCCAAATGGTAACGGTGGCTCGAAATATTTTGCCTCATTATATAGTCGCATTACATACATAGTTACGTTACCCCCTTGGTTCCCAAAATTACCTGGTCCCATAATTTTACTCCGTAATATTTCTTGTTCCTCCTCCGACCAATATTTCTCTCTAAAAGCCGTTTCAAAACACTGATAATTTACCCAGTCTACTTTATGCACCTCCGCCCATACCGCGGAATTCCCTCTAAAACATTTCATGATTTTTAACAATTGTACCTCCCAGCTACTTCTACAAAATTGATTAAATTCTCTGACTCTATTCAAAAACTGCATAGGGTGTACCCCCCTGTTTTCATAATTAAATACCTCTAAATCAATATCGCTATTCATATCTTTGGCAATGACTATGTGTTCAGTAACTCTATTAAGTTTTGCGTTTATAGCTATATTCAATTCATCTTTAACATTAACTATACTCTGCTCAATTGACACAAATTTATTATTATTTAAATATTCAAATTGTTTACTACTTGTATCTATAGTATTTACTGTATTTTGTATAGCTTGTATCTCTGTTTTGCAGTTACTTTCTATTTCATTGATTTTGACATTAGTACTATTTTCATATGTTTCAATCTTATCAACTACATAATTCAATTTGTACTCATTACTAACATTACATTCATCTATTTTACGATCACAATTTTCGGTTACTTTTTGTATTTGTTCATTGGTTTTTTCTACCACACTACTCTCTATTTCGTCAATTTTATTATTCATACTATCTAATGAGTGACTCAACGTTTCATTTAATTCATATTTTAATTTGTTACAGTTACTCTCACAGTTGATGTGTACTTTATTAATTTCAGTTCTAAGTTCATCAAAACAACGGTCAAATTTTTCGTCACTAGAGTTAAACGACTCAAATTTTTTGTCAATTGCATCAAACTTGTCATTCTGTATATCTAATTACTCATTTATCTCGTTTTTCTGTTCATCAAATTTGCTATCAAATTTATTCAACAATAACTGCATCATAGTCATCATATCATTATTACTTCCTTTCTTAACTGAGGTCGGCGTCGACTGACTCGTTACGCCTTCCATTATTCTCGATTCAGTCTCGCTTAAATTGCTATTTATTTGACTTTCAGTTTGACTATCAGTGAAACTGACTTCATTGTTAACATTTTCATTAGTATTCGTCATTTTTATTTAATTCTTACTTATTTATAATACACATCTATCAATCATATTATAACCTTACTATTTATGTTTACACATTTTTTAGTTACCTTAAACAACCATTCTGCTCTTCCAGTAGGCCTATATTTTATATAAATTTCTTTATATAAAATTGTCCCTGTTCGGGCGCCAATGTTATGTTTTGATTTATTCATATTAATAAAATAAATAAAATATGATTGATTTTAAATTTATCCAAATTTTTACTGTCTAACTATGTCGGGCGCCATCTTGTATTTATTAATTACAAGAAACAGATTTGTACTTACCATTTTTGGGGTTCTTTTTAGGCGAACTCAGGTGATCAGAATTGGTTGTTTGAAATGACTATTTCGATCTACTATATTCAAACAAACTTGTGTTTATTCATGATTTAGTTTTACTGTTGCATATTAACGACAATGACAGAATTACTCCTCCCATCTTTTACTATTTTAACATTGACAGTGTACATGCTTATTCTGACCACAACTTTAAAGATATTATTGATAATTAAACTGTTGAACACTAAAACAAATGCTGTAAAGAAATAATACTAAACTAACTTGTCTTAACGTAAACCAGTGCCTTTGTAAGTACGTAATTCAAACTCACCCATACACACTCACACATTAGACAAGTTATATTCCCATTAGAGCTCATATTTCAAATTAATTTTCCCCCTCTGTTCTTGAAAATAATAAAATTTGTTAGTTTACTTTCCTGTTATTACGCTGAAGGTATCCTCCTACAATGTCTTCTCGTATACACGAACTGATTTATTGCCGAACTGTTATATGATTATTTACTTATTATTTTCTCACTGTATCTACTCGGTTTCAAAAATACTGTTTAGATGATCAAATATCAAAATTTTTTTACATTTTCTATGTTGCGGGCGACGTAAATTTCGCCTAAAACCGGCGAGCCGGCGGACGCACAATACAGCTCGCGTCCGTCACTTGTAGATGTTATTAGCCGACTGCTTTGTTCTCTGTGTGTGACCAAGCTGCTGGCGCTGACACACCTACATTCTTCGTTATGTAAGGCGCTGACGTAACATCGCCTGACGCTCCGTTACATAACTTGTTGACAGTTTTGTGTGTCATTGGTTGACCTTGGCACAATTCCAGCTTGTTAAGTCTGTCGCTTCAATAATTTTCACGTATATAATGTCAACAGCAGTGCTACCACCGTCGCTATCGTCGCTACCACTGAATTTACCTTTGTTTACGTTTGTCCCTATCATTGTAAAAATGTTATTTACTTTAATAAAAAAAAATACAAATTTCCTTATTACCCCAAAATAGGCCCAAAAATGCCCCGTTACATAATTAATGAAATGAGTTGTAAACAAACTTTACTTAATAATTGTTAAATAATTGTGTAATTATATTTATGAATAGGGTATGACTGAAGAATTTGTACAGAACATATGCCTAGATGTTATGTTTTAATTGAGGAAGAATAGGGACTGGTAGCCATCTTATTAACAAGGGCAAAATAGATAATTAAGAAGTTAAGACAATACAAATATCATTACACTAGAAAATCAGTATATGTAGAAAATGACAGAACCACACAAATGGGATAATAACAAAACAAAACACATTAGACTAAAATGAGACATCATTTGTATAAATTCAGTAAATGTAGTCAATGGCTGCTAGTGCATCTGAAATGCCTAACTGTCAAAACCAATAATTACAAATTGTATAAAATCCACAAGGAAATTAACAAATCTAAGGCAAGTAACTAGCCAAGAATAATGTGTAAATCATTTTAAAAGAAAAATGTTACAATAAGAACTTAAATTAAAAGAAATATGTAATTAACAAATGTTAACATAAATGTACAAAAGTTAATATCTAATAGAACATGACCTTATGAGGTATTATTTTAATCTTTGAAAGGAAATACATACAATAGTGATAATATTTAATACTCAGGAAGGAAGACAGAAGAATAAAATCAATCAGAAAATATATAGTAAATTTGAATAAAAATTCGAATATGATAACAATGGTAATAAACCATGCCTTAGCCAATCAAAGGGTTTAGGTTACAATAGAAACGAGCCGTTGGTTACTAATTTTCCGTTAATTTTCAGTAATCGTATAATGACGCTTGTGTAGTAGGGACGCAAGATTTTGTATGACACGAATTTTACTTTAAAATGTTGAAAAACTAGTCAAAATCCAAAAACATGTACCAGTGAGAAGGAGATGAAGAGGAATAACATTTAACTGATGTCCAGGAACAATATAAACGAAAATTAAAAAACAGAATTTCCCAAGACTGATTAGAAAAGGACGCCAGCAGCCCAAGTCACTCAAAATTGATGAATTTTCCATTTCCAAAGAACAACGATCTATCACAAACCTTCTGAACTGATAAGTATCATTTAAATACCCTAATCCCAGAAATAAAGCACTTTAAATATTTCTCATATCTATACAAACTCCCACTATGAATTAAAAATAATTTCTTTCAAGGATTAAATAAAATAAAATTACATAGAAAAACTTGTTAACTAAAAAATAACCTCGCACTAGATTGCGAACTTTTGTAACACCTATTACTACACTGCAGAACAAATTGTAGCCACACTTTATATTATTTAAGTACGGATAATGTACGGTAGTGTACTTTTTTATTGTAACCATATTTAATGTTTTCTTTATAATCTAAAGGACTCCAGATTTTGGACGAGTTGACGTATAAAATACAAACAGTAGCCATGATGGCATCAGAATAGCTCGTTCAAAACCAATTTCGTCAACTTGAGATAATGCGTTTCATGTTTAATGTCGGGGCAAATTTATTGAATACTAAATTATAATATTATTGTCACATTACATAATTACCAAACAACCATTAAAGAAACAGTACAGAGTGTAACCATTGTTTTATTTCATAGGAAATTGTATTATATATGTGTGTATTAGCGAACTTACAGATTAGACAACTAGCGCTTTCGCTATCTGTGCAATACAGTAAGCTGTACAAAGGCGGGAACTGATTCGAATGCTCCTGCCGTCACCGCTGAAAACACCATACTAACACATTAATTCATAAATTTAATTGTTTTCAACAAACAATTTGGCACCACCCGGGATTCACAAACCCCTATGAAATTACAGGTAAGGTTTCCACTAGGTTGTACTGATAATTGTGACAACGCTACTGACTTCGTTAGCAGCAACCATTGATGTAACGACAAGGTGTGAGACGAACACACCACACTAATACATAAAAAACCATATACACGTCTTTACACGGACGCACCAGTCATTTCAACGTTACAGATTGGCGCCCAACTTGGGGCTTAAACAAAGACGGATGTCGTTTCAACGTTACAGATTGGCGACCAACGTAGTGAGGCTAGAAAAGGACGACTAGCGGCGATTATGAAGAGACATTCGATGGTTACCAGATTCGACATTAAGAAAGGAACCAACCGAGAAGAAGTGGAAGAAATTGAAGAAATGATCGGAGGATTTTTCGAAGAGGATCCCCAGGAGGACCAACCGGAAAATCCAACAATACCAACACCGGAAGTAGAAGTAATAGTAGACAACCAACCGGAGAAACCAATTCAAGATAGTGAGAAGGAACAACAGTCGGGAGATCATGAACCAGCAAATGGAGGTCCGAGCCTGCAAGACCTGATGAATTTCATAGCAGAAACTTCAAAGAAAATGAAGGAAGAAATAAACGAAAACTTCGATGAAAAAATAAACCAAATCGAGAAAAAACTTAATGAAAATTCAAGAAGACAAAACGAGATTTTAAGTGAAAACTTAAAAAAACAACTCAAGGAAGACACGGAACTTCTGAATAAGAAATTGGAAAGCATCCATGAGGCTTTGAAGAGAAGCCAGGAGATGCTAGAAAAGAAGAGTGAAGAGCTGAAGAAACAGATCAAGAAAGATCTGGAGATAGTGAATAAGAAGATTGAAAATAGTAACGAAACACTCCTACGACAAATGAAGGAAGATGGTGAGAAGAACAGAGAAGAATTAAGATTCATACTAATAGAGTTTCGTGAAGAAGTCAAACAGACAAAAACGGGGATGAACAAGAGATGGGAAGAAACAAGTTACCCAGTAGATCAACTTAATGAAACATTAGATAGTGATTTCAACCCATTGAATAAAACACTAGACACCACTTCTGAAGGTAGTAAGGAGATGGAAATTGTAGAAGAAACAAGTGTATTGTTTTCTGAAAATAAAGGTAACAATAACACCGAGAAAATCAAGCGCATAAAAACCAACAGTAGAAGGGTAAAGAAGAATCGTATAATTAAGAAGATTAAGAAAACAGAGGAAATGGGAAAATATACAAAAAGAAACTACAAAAAACCAGAGAAGAATTAGAAATGGTAAAGAATGGACTGATTGAGGTATTTAATTTACCAATTACTAACTGGAGAGAAATCATGAAATATAAAGATTGTAGAAGGAATCTAAAGGAAATTATAGAAGGGATTCACAAAGAACCAGTGAACAAAAACTTCTACAATTCTCTTGTTAAACGGAAATTACCAGAAATGGAATTACAGAATAAAAAAGCAATAATAACGTTAACGAAGGAGGTACAATTAACAACTTCTTTGATTAATCAAAATGTAGTGAATGAAGCAGTCAGGGAGACAAAGGAACATATGATAGTAGAGGAATTGTGGTACGAGACAGAAGAAACCTATATCACAAGAACGAAGATAGTTCTACACACCAAGGTCATCCGAACCACAAGCGCAGATGAAATGATGGACCATGGGTAAACTAAGCGAAGATACCACACACCAAGAAAAGGGACTGATCTTCGAATTACTGACCATGCAAACCAATGGAGAGGAAGGAGTATTAAAAGCAAATTAAACCAATAAGAATCACCAAAACAAGAAGGGACAAGAAATGACTAAATGACTAAGACGAATTAAATGAGAACTAATAAACCATAATAAATAAATTTAAAAAATTTATCCAGAATAAATGTAGAAAATCAAACATTTGAAGGAGAAAAGGGGAAGATCGCAAAAGTGTATTACATATTGAAAGATAGGAAGGACCTGGAAGATATCATAAGCGAAATAGTGTTACAACAAAAGCAAGATACCAAAATCTTAAACATACGAAAAAGACTGTTGGAATCTGAAGAAATTATAAATAAATTTTACTGTATATACAAAGACATATTATTCATAAAAACAAAAAAGAACCAAGACACATGGAAACTAGTAATTCCTCATTCATTAGAAAACCAGATAACTAAAGATTACCATGTAAGATACGGGCACATGGGAACACTCAAAATAGTAAAAGCATTAGAGGAAGATTTGTTCATTAAAAGTATCACAAGAAAGGTAAATAAAAATATAAAAACCTGCACATTATGTCAGATGGTCAAAACAAATAACGAAAGGAAGGATGGAACGATGATACCCATCACTTCAAACGCCAAACTGGAATAGGTGTTCCTCGACATATGTGGACCATTCCCACGTAGCGGAGGAAGGCATGGATACAAGTTCATCATAATTATACTAGACCATTACACCAAGTACACCAAACTATACGCTATAAACAGAGCCACAACAAATAAAATATTAGACATTATAAAAAATAAATACATTATCGAAATTGGAAGACCATACATGATTATAACCGACCATGGGACACAATTTAAAGCGAAAAAGTGGAGAGACGAATTAATGAAATTGAACATCAAAACATATAAAACTTCCGTATACCACCCTAGTAGTAATCCAGCAGAAAGAATGTTAAGAGAGGTGGGACGTATTTTAAGAACTTATTGTCATGATAACCAAAAAGAATGGCAGAAATATTTAGCTTCAACCGAAGTATTTCTAAATATTAGTTACCACCAGTTTACTGAGAACACCCCATATTTAATGATGTTCGAGAGGAAACCAAATAGAGAGATACAAGAAATAATAGAACTCGCAAAAAACCCAGAAGACCCGTATGATAAAAACAAATGGTACAGCCTAATTATGGAGAAGATTGAGAAACAAAAAGCCAAATATGCTAAAAACCAGCCCAAAATAATTAAATATAAAGAGGGAAAAAAGATATTAATAAAAAACCGTGAACTGCCAAGTACACTGGAAGGCATAGCAAAGAAAATTGTTATTACTGTACACAGGCCCCTATGTCATCACCAAAGATAATGGTAACAATACTTACCAAAAAGTAATATAAACACAAAAAAGATAAAAGGAGTTTACAATCAAGCTTCAATAAAAAAGTTTTATGAAGAAAAATAAATTACAAGAAATAAAATAAACAAATTTCAAAATTCAAAAAGTCTGTAAGAGCAACTTACTACATTATTTCGATGACATATGAGGAATGAAAAAAATAAAATAAATAAATAAAAATATAAAAACAAAGGAATAAGTTACAAAAATTCCTACCAAGTAAGATCAACTTACAGTCAAATAAAGTTGACATATGAAGTATAAAATAAAAAATTATAATAAGGGAATAAGTTACAAAAATTCCTATAAAAAAGTAAGAACCACAAACTTACGATAATATTTAAACAAAAAATACCTAAAAAGGAATAAGCCACAAAAATTCCTATAAAGTAAGAAAAACTAACTTACGAAAAATTATCAAAAATGATATTTAAAACAAATTAAAATAAACAAAAATAAAATCAAGCAAAACTGTTAAGATAAATACCTGAAATTATAATGAATTTAAAGTATTCAAAGAAAAAAAAAATCTGAACTGGTACAACAAGGAAGAAAAAGAAGTTATGTATAAAACAAATACACAAAAGTGGCGAAAGCAGAATATTGCTAAATAACGAAGAAAAAGAATAAAGATGTCTAAGATAATTAAAATGATCACAAGAAGAAAAGAAAAACAAACTAATGAAAAGTTAGATATGATGAAATTAACAAATTAATAAATAAAAAACAACCAACGGTATGAGTAGACGACAGTATATAGCAAAGGTACAGCGGAAGGAAGAATGAGTAAAAGGCCAAAGTGATCTAAAAAACAAACCACAAAGTGGACAATCCCAAAATATATTATTATTATTAATTTAAGTCACAAGTTGACAAAAAAGGTATTTAAGATTGACTGTTGAAAAGTCCAGCAATCAAAATAAACTGAGCAGAGATGATGTTCCTCTGGTCTCAGAAAAAAATGAGTAGTAATGGAAGAAACCAGCTACTAAAAAGTTAGGGAAAAAATTGTATAAAAGGGAGAACACACTAATGGAAATAAAGAAAAACAGATCCAAATAAAATGGAATGAATCAAGTAAGAAGAGAAATAAAGAATGGAGAAACAAACAAGAAAGAAAAGGAAAAAGATTATATATAACTGATAATTTCATAAAAAACTATGCTAGTGTTTTATTAAAATGATCAATTTTGAAGGAGAGGCATTATGTTACAACACAAATAAGCCACCCCAATACCAGGGATGAAAAAGATGATACTAAATATAAATATACTTCATATAAAATAAAATGTTAAATATAAATAAAATATAAAGACGGTGACACGACAAACAATGACATGACCTAACCCAAGTGATTGACCAAACAAACATGAAAACAAAGAAGAAGGGAAAAAACCGAAACCAAATAAGAATAAAGCCAATTGAAGGAAGTGAATGAATTCATACAACCAAATGAAATAAAACCCAAACGAGAAAGGGAGAACCAAATTAAAATGAAGCCAATGGAAATTGAAGGAGAAGAAGAAGAAAAATGAAAATGAAACTAAAGTGAAACCAAGGGATAAGAAACAAACCAATAATATCAAATATGTAAGGGAGAAATGGTACAGTCGAATATAATGTTCGGAATAAAGTCAATGATTATCCAGTACCAGAAACAAATATAATTCTCAATTAAATAATTAATGTAATTGGTTTAACCAAAACCCAGTAAAGTAATATTATAAAAAGAAAAGTACACTCACCCAAGAATTAGAGTTAGATGTAGTAAAAATCTATAGAAAAATAACATTAGTAATACTGTGTATAATATTTGTAAAGAAAGAAATAGTGAGAAAGTGACAAAGAGAAATAATTATAGGGATTACCCCCTAAGAAACACTTAATGTAAACAGTTAAAAAGTGCAGTAGTGAAAGTGTGAAACCCCAAAATGGTTAGAAACCATATTTATGATAATAAAACGCTCAGTAATCAATAATAAACAATAATTGATTAATAGTGAATCCAATAATAATTAAGAATAAGGTTTTAATGATAGCATTAGATGTAAGCACTTCATAATGTGAATAAACACTGAAGAGTGATGAGGAAACACTATGTGATTAAAAGTGAAACAAAATAGTAATAAAAAATATAAGGTTTTAATAATAATAGTAAATGTCAACAATTAGTAATATGAAACGAACACTGGAAAGTGATAATAACATTGTTAATTAAGAGAATTAAGATTAATTGTAAACGATTGTAAAAAAGGGGAGAATCCCATGAAAAGATAAACAGCTAGTGTTAACATGGATTGAGAGTAGAGTTTAATTAGGGAATAAGAAATTAATAATGTAATAAATAAACACCCCAGATTGTAAGGGAAAACCAATTATTCAAAAGGTGATGTTAATTAACACCCAAAAAATAGTAATTAATGAAATGAGTTGTAAACAAACTTTACTTAATAATTGTGTAATTATATTTATGAATAGGGTATGATTGAAGAATTTGTACAGAGCATATGCCTAGATGTTATGTTTTAATTGAGGAAGAATAGGGAGTGGTAGCCATCTTATTAACAAAGGCAAAATAGATAATTAAGAAGTTAAGACAATACAAATATCATTACACTAGAAAATCAGTAAATGTAGAAAATGACAGAACCACACAAATGGGATAATAACAAAACAAAACACATTAGACTAAAATGAGATATCATTTGTATAAATTCAGTAAATGTAGTCAATGGCTGCTAGTGCATCTGAAATGCCTAACTGTCAAAACCAATAATTACACATTGTATAAAATCCACAAGGAAATTAACAAATCTAAGGCAAGTAACTAGCCAAGAATAATGTTTAAATCATTTTAAAAGAAAAATGTTACAATAAGAACTTAAATTAAAAGAAATATGTAATTAACAAATGTTAACATAAATGTACAAAAGTTAATATCTAATAGAACATAACCTTATGAGGTATTATTTTAATCTTTGAAAGGAAATACAGTGGAACTTGGTTATTACAGCCTCGGCTGTTACGTCAACTCGGGTGTAGCGTTATTTTGTCATAAGTCCGGTCAAACTGATATCTTTAACGTTATAAAAATTCCCGGTTTTAACGTCACTAAATATTGTACTACTCTGTTATAGCGTCAAAAATTTCTCAGATATTTTACTCTAAGTTTCATATAAACGTATATTGTGCGCGCGCTATGCCCATGGCTACAGACATACATTATATGCAAGCGATAAGCACTGTAACATTCGACGTAAATGAATTTGGAAATGAACTTGATTCCTATGCATCAGTGGATGACCAAGTAGAAACATTCCAAGTGTTGAGTGACGCAGAAATTATCGCGGAAGTAAAAAACATAGAAGCAGAAGATAGTGTTGAAGAAGATGCTGAGCAAGAGAAGGATGCCAACATCGTTTGTCCGACAGTACAGGAAGCAATGAGAGCCGCCGAAACTCTTTCACGATTTTACTGCTTTAGAGAGACGTCTGACGACATGTTCAATGCAGCGCAGCACAGCACAACAGAAAGAATTTATTTTTCAGAAAGGAGCGTTCAAAAGAAAATTACGGATTACTTTCGACAGTAAGCCTAAATGTAAATTACATGTACTTTCTTTTTGACCTTTTAAAATATTTTT
The DNA here is from genome assembly GCA_034769895.1 of Magicicada septendecula. Classification (NCBI taxonomy): domain Eukaryota; kingdom Metazoa; phylum Arthropoda; class Insecta; order Hemiptera; family Cicadidae; genus Magicicada; species Magicicada septendecula. The sequence continues at coordinate 396,050,600 of CM068371.1, forward strand.
CATGCTGTTTGTATAAATGAAATGCAGTTTGTAAACTTTAGAATAAATATCACGAATAATGTTAATAATGCAAAGATCTTTTTTTTTTATTTCTCCTTCCTTACTATTAATTAAAAAGGGTCTTTTATAACGACTCTTTTATAACGTCACTCGGACATAACGTCATTATTTTTTTGGTCCCTTCAGTGACGTTATAACCAAGTTCCACTGTACATACAATAGTGATAATATTTAATACTCAGGAAGGAAGACAGAAGAATAAAATCAATCAGAAAATATATAGTAAATTTGAATAAAAATTCAAATATGATAACAATGGCAATAAACCATGCCTTAGCCAATCAAAGGGTTTAGGTTACCATAGAAACGAGCCGTTGGTTACTAATTTTCCGTTAATTTTCAGTACTCATATAATGACGCTTGTGTAGTAGGGACGCAAGATTTTGTATGACACGAATTTTACTTTAAAATGTTGAAAAACTAGTCAAAACCCCAAAAACATGTACCAGCGAGAAGGAGATGAAGAGGAATAACATTTAACTGATGTCCAGGAACAATATAAACGAAAATTAAAAAAACAGAATTTCCCAAGACTAATTAGAAAAGGACGCCAGCAGCCTAAGTCACTCAAAATTGATGAGTTTTCCATTTCCAAAGAACAACGATCTATCACAAACCTTCTGAACTGATAAGTATCATTTAAATACCCTAATCCCAGAAATAAAGCACTTTAAATATTTCTCATATCTAGACAAACTCTCACTATGAATTAAAAATAATATCTTTCAAGGATTAAATAAAATAAACTTACATAGAAAAACTTGTTAACTAAAAAATAACCTAGCACTAGTGTGAAGGTCCTCGCCTTCTACCCTTTTAATTAATAATACACTCATCATAAAACAATACTTACCGCTGCCAGAATTTTACTTACCGTCATGGTCCCCGTAAAACTTACCTTATTAAATTACCCAGGTCGCCACGATATTTTATGGTTCAATATCGAAACCTTTGCACTCTTGCCCTTATAAAAATCCTGCTATCTGACTACCCTTAAATATCAGAAAAATCCCAAAGAACGTTAGGCGAGGTTTTCAGCACAGAATAGGAAATGGTTATGGCGTAATAACTTAATTTAACACATTTTTATATCCCTAAACAAACTTGATTTTATTTTATTAAGTAGCCTACAGCTAAAAAACATGAATTTGTTCAAACACCAATTTTATCAACTAATTATTTTATAGGAACCAGTACTTTTAATCACGATTTCTCCCATTGAATATATAGCTTTTACCCCCTTTATAGTATTCTCATTAATTCTTTTATAAATCTAAATTTGTATAGTTTTTCACTGATATCAGATTGTTACGGAGTCACTTTTATATATATTTGTTACTTAACTGACATGTGTTCCAGTTGTTACCCGATCACTAGTATTTCACTGTCACATTAGCCACATCACACAGAACTGTTCTAACTGCACAAATTAACGTATTCGTTAATTGTCTCGATCTCTTTCTTCATTTTACTCTTTTGCACACTTTTTATAAGATTCGGTAGGCCTAGGCTACTGTATTCGCTTTGGCCTACCAAAATTTCCGAGGCCACGGTATAAAGTTTTACATATACATGCACTGCTCTCCACTGCTGTCTGATGATAACTCTGGTGATAGACTGCATACTGTGATTCACAAAAAGCCTGCTGCTGGGGCAGTTACGCAATACGTCTGGGCAATTGTTTAGGCTAACTGTGTGCATTGCTGTACTGGGGCTCCTCACAGGTGAAGTCTGGCAATTTGAAAAGTGATTGAATTGATGCAATATAAAATTAAACTGGGGTAGCTCACAATTCTGTACCGTTACAATACCCCCCCAATAAGAGGTTGAAGGCCGAGGCGTTCAAACTCTTATTGCCTAAACCTAAGAGGATCAGTGAGGAGATGGCGCCACAACCCCCCTGAACACTTTACTAAAATTATGGGTTCTTACCCCCCTAGTCCGGCGACTGCGGCAGCACCCATCCGATCTTACTGGACTTCCCTGTTCGAGATCCCAACACCGAAAAATCGAACAGATACCCGCCCCAGTATCGCCTGACTTTAAAACATTCAATTAAAAAATCGACAAGCGGCCTTCCATCACTCCATATCCCACAACTGATTTGTTTCCTCTTAGCCGTACTGGCTCATTTTATATTATAGAATATCTCTTAACCCTAGAACATAGTGTTAATAAAACAATATAGGATATATACAATACAATGGTACATATAAGTTCCAGTCAAAATGACACATTAATTATACAGAATTACATTTACACAAAATTTCCTTCAGTTTTCATTTTTAAATGAATATTTTAATTATTATGTTTTTTTTATCAATTATTTATTTTACAATCAAAATTCAGATCAAAATAGATTCGAAGTCCTTATCAAAAATTATCTTTTTAATTCATTTAATTACCTTTCATTAAATTTAATTCATAATGTTTTTAATTAACAATTTCAAAATTAACTACATTTTTCAAAATGATCCGACAAAGAATATTACCTACATTATTCAAAAAATTTACATTCCTTTCTTCACATATGGTATGTCTTTTTTATTTCATAATAGGATTTTCCTACTGGCAAGATTCAGCAGACTGCAACATTTTGTTATTGTCAATTCAGCATGCCTGTAGACATTAGTCACAACATACAGCATACCTGTTTACACAAACACTTGTGTGCCAGACTTGTTTTCATAAACACAGTTATAAACACTCCTTCAGTCTAAACATGCTGCTTACCTCACCTCTAACAGCTGTACTTTTCGATAAATCTTTTAATGTTAACATATTTAACAAAGTCTATTTATTACAGTTCAAACCAAATATAATTTTAATTCACCTTTCAGTTATTATTACTTTTTTAATTACAGTTTTCATTTAATACCATTATCTCAATTCATTTTTATTGTTGAATTAAACTCTTTTCACACCTGTAAGCATTTTATTCTATCTGATTGGTATTATGAACTTTATACTCACAGTACATTAACCACCTATTGACCTGAACACAAAATACACACCACACACACACACCAATATCTCCACGTAACCTCTGAAACATTTAACAACAATGTTATTTCATACAAACCATTTAACATTTATTTATTAATATCAAATCTCATAAAATAATTTAAGTCCATTGGAAAATTCAATTATACAACCTTTAAATTAATCAGAATATTTAAACATCTCAAATTGTTTTAATTAAATTAATTATTGAAAATACAAGTTCAGTTGCTATCAAAACAATTACAATTCCTTAATTACTGTCTCCAAAATTAATTTTATTATTTATTTAAATTGCCAAAATATTATTATTGTTATTATCACAACCATCTACATACATACATTGTTTACTTAACATTTTACAATACATACAATTGAATTCACTACATTTTTATTTACAAACCTTCCTCATTATTTATTCAGTTATATCATGTTTCAATGTCAAAATCAGCTAGGTCCTTACCATATATTAATATACTTAAACTGTTCCTTCTCCGATTTCTTAATCTAGCCTCCATCGTCAAATAGATATCTAACATATTTGTAGACTAAATCATTTTTATCTACCTCGAACTTATTATTATTATTTTCATAAGCCATTATTTCTAAGTTCCTCATCATACCATTTATTATTTCATACAACTTGTCGCTATCAGTTAATTTTGTCCAGTCTCCGTTAGTAAATTTTCTCAATACCCAGTCAATTATTTTATCATTTATAACAGTTTTATTCAAATATTCCTCTCTCTCTTTTTCATACTGCAATTCACTTTCTTCATCTCTCTCGATATCTAACACCTGCACCAACATTTCATAACCTCTATTAATCTCAAAAATTTTTATTTCTCTCTCTCTTTCATTACAACACCTCTCATAACCATACTGAACTCTCCCATTCCATGCAAAGGGCACCATTAAATATTTATTACCTCTACTGGCTTTACCAGTTAAATCACAAAAAATACCGGGCCTGTCTGAAGACACCTTGTCTTCCATACAAATACAGGAGGAAACGCTGTCCTCATTAAATACCTGTGAACACTCTGTTTCACCATAAACTTGTGGAACATCTGCCCTTTGCCCATTTAACCTCTCTACACACACACTTATAACCTCATCAACACTTTCTCTGCTCACAACCTTACACTCTAACACCACATTTTTAATTTCACCACTGTTACTTACCGTATCATTCTTAGATACCCAACTTTCAGCTATATAATCATTATTCTTATTTAATGTTATTTCATCATTATAATTACTGGTAGTACTACCACTTACCTCAGAATTGTAATTACCATCATTATCTTCCCTAGTCAACACTACCTTTCCCACTATTTTGTCACTGTTATTTATTAATTCATTATTGGAATTATCGTTATCACTCACCTGGTCAATTATTCCCTCACTATCGTTAACAACATTATTCTCACTTACCTGTTTTAATTCAACTCCTGTACTCTCCTTTAATTTCTCTGCCTCTCGTTTCCACTTCTCGTCTCGTTTATCCATATTATCAATAAGTTTATCCATTTTTTTATCAATCGTTCGCAACATATCCATTATCATTTTATAATCAGATTCACTCAATTTATTACTTACCTCATTATCTTCCACCTGCTCGACTTTATTCTTGTTAACTTGGTCTGTCTCTCTATCTGTATTTACCACCACCACACTCTCATCCTTATCACTAGGCCTATTCACTGCCTTATTTTCTACCCCTATTACTTCAACTATCTTACCTTTATCATTTGTTATCTTACCCCACCCCTCGTCGGTCATTTCACCTACTTCACCCATATTTATACTCGTACTTCAAAATTTATTTATAAACCCCACATTTACGCTACCAAAACATAACCTAATTTCCACAACGTAATTATATACAATTAATTTTACAAATACGCCGTTACCAAATCCTACTTTCTGTGCTTTAAAACAGGTCTAGTTCCTATAATTTTTATATACGAACATCCTGGCAGGGTCGTCGTTGTGAAGGTCCTCGCCTTCTACCCTTTTAATTAATAATACACTCATCATAAAACAATACTTACCGCTGCCAGAATTTTACTTACCGTCATGGTCCCCGTAAAACTTACCTTATTAAATTACCCAGGTCGCCACGATATTTTATGGTTCAATATCAAAACCTTTGCACTCTTGCCCTTATAAAAATCCCGCTATCTGACTACCCTTATATATCAGAAAAATCCCAAAGAACGTTAGGCGAGGTTTTCAGCACAGAATAGGAAATGGTTATGGCGTAATAACTTAATTTAACACATTTTTATATCCCTAAACAAACTTGATTTTATTTTATTAAGTAGCCTACAGCTAAAAAACATGAATTTGTTCAAACACCAATTTTATCAACTAATTATTTTATAGGAACCAGTACTTTTAATCACGATTTCTCCCATTGAATATATAGCTTTTACCCCCTTTATAGTATTCTCATTAATTCTTTTATAAATCTAAATTTGTATAGTTTTTTACTGATATCAGATTGTTACGGAGTCACTTTTATATATATTTGTTACTTAACTGACATGTGTTCCAGTTGTTACCCGATCACTAGTATTTCACTGTCACATTAGCCACATCACACAGAACTGTTCTAGCTGCACAAATTAACGTATTCGTTAATTGTCTCGATCTCTTTCTTCATTTTACTCTTTTGCACACTTTTTATAAGATTCGGTAGGCCTAGGCTACTGTATTCGCTTTGGCCTACCAAAATTTCCGAGGCCACTGTATAAAGTTTTACATATACATGCACTGCTCTCCACTGCTGTCTGATGATAACTCTGGTGATAGACTGCATACTGTGATTCACAAAAAGCCTGCTGCTGGGGCCGTTACGCAATACGTCTGGGCAATTGTTTAGGCTAACTGTGTGCATTGCTGTACTGGGGCTCCTCACAGGTGAAGTCTGGCAATTTGAAAAGTGATTGAATTGATGCAATATAAAATTAAACTGGGGTAGCTCACAATTCTGTACCGTTACACTAGATTGTGAACTTTTGTAACACCTATTACTACACTGCAGAACAAATTGTAGCCACACTTTATATTATTTAAGTACAGATAATGTACGGTAGTGTACTTTTTTATTGTAACCATATTTAATGTTTTCTTTATAATCTAAAGGACTCCAGATTTTGGACGAGTTGGCGTATAAAATACAAACAGTAGCCATGATGGCATCAGAATAGCTCGTTCAAAACCAATTTCGTCAACTTGAGATAATGCGTTTCATGTTTAATGTCGGGGCAAATTTATTGAATACTAAATTATAATATTATTGTCACATTACATAATTACCAAACAACCATTAAAGAAACAGTACAGAGTGTAACCATTGTTTTATTTCATAGGAAATTGTATTATATATGTGTGTGTTAGCGAACTTACAGATTAGACAACTAGCGCTTTCGCTATCTGTGCAATACAGTAAGCTGTACAAAGGCGGGAACTGATTCGAATGCTCCTGCCGTCACCGCTGAAAACACCATCTTAACACATTAATTCATAAATTTAATTGTTTTCAACAAACAATTTGGCGCCACCCGGGATTCACAAACCCCTATGAAATTACAGGTAAGGTTTCCACTAGGTTGTACTGATAATTGTGACAACGCTATTGACTTCGTTAGCAGCAACCATTGATGTAACGACAAGGTGTGAGACGAACACACCACACTAATACATAAAAAACTATATACACGTCTTTACACGGACGCACCAGAATATTTCACCTCACAGAGTCCACCAATTAAATAAAAAGCCTTTTTCTATGTCAGGCAATATATTACTTAAAGATAATTAATATTTTCAAGGAATAAAAAGGAATCGAAACAAAAAGGGAAAGATTATCATAAATAAATCATTGGGAAATAGGGAAATAGAGAATGCAAATTTAGGAATTAAATAATGCAAATAACCTGACAAAACAATAACTGATGATGACAAATACTCAGAAAAGACGATCAAATGACAAAAAATGTAAACAGTTATTAGTAGACATAAATATAATGTACAAATGTTCAACTTAGTATGTAAAAAATAAGACATTGAGTATAGCCTTAGATTAAAACTATGAGGAGGTCTGCGAACCTCAAACAGTTATTTTGTATAAGTGAACTACAGACTGTAAGTCATATAGAATTACAAATATAATAATATTGAACAATAATTGAAAAAGTCAGGTAATGTAACAGTGTAAAAAGGTGAGAACAACAGTGATAGGCTTTAAAAAGTAAAAACAGTGTATAGTGTAAGTGAATAAACATATTTACAATATGAACATTGTATGAAACATGCAATTTATATGAAACAACAAGGTAACTAATACAGTGAAATAAAACCAAGGGGAAATAATTAAAAACATAAAGAATCTTCCGTTACAAACTTATAATATAATAGTGAGATTCTATGGAATCATATTAATTATAAATTGTGAAATCGAACCTGTGACCCATAAGCGTATCATTGCCACGACCTGAAATGAATGAATTAGTGTTTTAATAAAAAGGAAGGTATTGTTGAAAAAATATTTAAACCAAACAGAACATGTCAGTTTTACTGCTGGATTTTATACAAATTAAAGGCAGATACGAGACGAAATAATACAGAAAAACTATGGAAATACCTAAAAGAAGGATGTTTTAATCGATGGCACAAAAAACTCGAAGTTGGGATCAAGAAATAAGCTTGTAAAGAAAACTCCAAGATTGGTGAGATTACTCCATTGATCAACCACGATATTTGAAAACATTTTAACATTTAAAGATCGAGTTACAGTGACATACTATCACAAAACTTTATAATAACAATAAAAACTTTATAATAGTGAATACTAATTGTACACAAATAATTATTAGTATTAAGAGTTTCTTTTTCAATTGTTCATTTGTTCTTTTGTATGATCCAAAGAACCCACTGATACACAACATACATCAACAACACCTAATACCCAAACATTATTTATCAATATTATGTTTTATGATATGTTTACGATTTGTTCTATACTTTGACATGACTAATAGATGAACCCTGAGATTGAGATTTTTCATGCTCTACAACAGAAATGAGTTTCGAAAAGAGTAAATAAAAATAATTGAAAGTAAGACAAGAACGAATAAGGAGTTGATTATTTATTTTAGAAGAAAGAGTCGTTTTACAAATTGGCGACCAACTTGAGGGCTAGAAAAAGGGAATTAAACCAAGATGGAATAGAATTATAGTTGTTATTTCTAGCTGGCGATCATACAAAAGTGAACAAGATAGTGTCCAACCAGTGAGGCTGAAATTAGGGAAAAATTATTATAGTAGGAAGTTATAATTGTATCACAGGTAACCTGATTTTAGCTGGCAGCTGTTAGAAGTACAGAAATGCACACAAGAGGCAAGTCCAAGCAACGCGCGGCAGAGGCCAGAAAAGAAATCAGCATGGAAGAGAAGGAGTCATCGGTTCAAGAAGTGGAGACGGGCGATAAGGCGGAAAATAGAGGAGAACCAGATTGGCAAAAAATAATGGGAGTAATGGCCGAACAAAGTAGACAAAATAATGAAAATTTGTTACAACAAATGAACGAAAAATTTAACAGCATTAAAGAAGATAGTAAACTAACTAATGAAAATTTTAAACGAATGGAGGAACAAAATAAACAAACAAATGAGAAGGTAGACAGTATGGAGGAAAGGATCGATGAACACTCGAAGAAACAAAACGAAGCTTTGAAGGAAAATTTGATAAAACAGATGAATGAGAAGTTGGACAGTACCAATAAAAAGTTAGAAAGTAAAATAGACGGTATTAAGGAGAGTAATAGTGAAACTTTAAGGGAAGCTATAAAGGAAAATAATGAACAAATGAAGAATGAGTTCAGACAAATAAATGAAGAAAATTTAAAACAAATAAATGAAAGAATTGAAAATGTCAATGAGGCAATTACACAAAAAATAGATGAGTGTAATGAATAAAGAAAACGAGAAATCGCTGAAACAAATGAAAAAGTAGAAGGCACCAAGGAAACCATTGGACAGGTCAGAATAGATTTGGATACCAAGATAGGTCAAGTAAAAGAGAGTAGTCACGCCCAAATGCAATCAATAAGAACGGACTTCGGAGATAAATGTTGGGACATCGATACGGCCATAAGTGAAGTACGTGGACAGGGACAACGCAACCAAGAGAGGATCGAGGGACTCCAGCGAACAGTCGATAATCGACCCACTTCTATTTCATACATCCAACCTATGGACAACCGGGAGGCTATCAGTTTCAAAACTTATAGAAGAAACCCGATGGAGTTCTTAGAATGGGTCAACGAACAGCTGATTAGAAATGGAGAGGACAGGTGGCCAGTGATACGGAGTTATCTAGACGAGGACTTCAGAGAAATTAGTGATAACTGGTGGACGGCTTTGAGACACAACCTCCAGAATTATGATGAATTTAAAGCGGCGTTCAAAGCAAGGTACTGGTCGGAGGCCACACAGAACATTGTAAGGGATAACATTTGCCACAGGAGGTATGATGCTAGCAGAGGGACCACACTCACCGCGTACTTTCTTGGAAAAGTGTGTTTGGCGAGAAACCTGGAGCCAAAAATCCCAGAGGAAAGTCTTGTCACCAAGTTAGCCTACCACTATGAGGACGGAGTATCCAGGGCATGAACAGGAGGGCAAATTAAGACGGTACAAGCCATGTCGGCGTTGTTAGAAGAATACGAACGAGAAGGGTATTATAGGAGAAGTCGGCAGAGGTACGAAACCAGGAATGTGCCAAGCAACGACCACCACAATAGCAACGGAAACAATCGGCCAAATTTCAACAACCGGACAAATCACAATAATGAGGCGTACAACCGGCCGAATTTCAACAACCATGGAAATAACAACAACGAGGCGTATTACCGACCAAACAACAACAGCCCAGGAAATAACGGAGGCAACTGCGGCAATTGACCAAATATCCCAACTAATCAATACAACCGGCCATACAACCCGAACTACCGCCAACAAAACAACAACAGCCGAAACTACAATAACAACCACAGCCCGAATAATCAAAACCAGGACTACCAAAGGGTCAACTATGTACGAGCAGAGGATAATGGCAACGGGAGATCACATTATCAAGGACGTGAGAGTTCCAGCCGGGACACCTACTGGAACCAAGACGACCATGACAACAGAAGGGGTGCCAGGACCAACGGAGGTAGAAGTCGAAGCCACGAGGGTTACCGGCGAAACAACTACGAAGATGACCATCACCAGCCAGAACCTAGACCGACGGTGAATGATAAACACGTAAACCAAAACGGCAGGCGAGACGAAGAGTTTGAGCCGGCTTTAAACGCCATGCGGCAGTGAAAACACCTAAGGGACCCTCACTGAACCAATCTATTTGGTTAATTAACGCCGGACATCACGTTCAAAATATGAAAAAAGTTATTACAATTATTCGAAACAATTATTTAAAAAGTTTAAGGGAGGAACTGTTAGAAGAAGAAGACGCGACTCCAAATAAACGTAACAATGAAATAATCCACATAGCGGCGGAAATCAACAGTGTACAGACCAAAATAATGATAGACACTGGGGCTAACGTCTCATTAATCAACGGGATTGAGCTAGACAAGATCCAGGAAGAAGGTAAAAAACAAATACTAACGTTACCGATCAGTAATATTATACTAGTAGGGGCACGGGACGCCAGAACAAGATGGTCCGAAAACAAGTGAGATTGGAACTATAACTTGACAACAAACAATAGAACCCTCGGCTAGTTGGGTTCACGCACTTGCGTCTGCCAGTTCTGATACGACGGTTGGAAATCCGTAATCTGGTGACGTGGTGGGGGCACTGGAGGGGCGAGCGGAGGTTCAGCACTTCGCTACAGAATGCGAATGTTTCATACAAGCGTCTGACTAAATAAAATATAATATTTCATGCAAATTTGTAATTTGTATATAATAAAAATAATATATTTTTTTATAATATATTATGTATTTGACAATGTACACAGATTTTTCCTATTTTTGATAATTAATTATCTGTTCATATTGTTACTGAATGAGATTCTGCGTGTGAATATGAGGTGTTTAATATTTCGTGTATTTAATTTAATTCGGAGCTTAAATGTCATGTGGGCTTCAAAACCTATTTGAAACATCTATTAAATATATAAACCTAAAATATTACTAAACCTAAAATTATAAAATAGTATTAATCATAGAGTTAAATGGAACTATTTACGATTCTCAAGCTGTAAACCATATTTTAAAGAAATATACGGCTCCAATAAGCGTACACACAGAGGACATAATATGAACAAAACAAAATAATACATGCAAAACACTCGCTTATGAAGGATAAGGATTAAGTCATAAGAGGCAGTATAACATACCTGTCATTCTCGTATCTCATCTGCGATCTCACCATCGTCTTCCTGATTACTGCTGTCATCCTCGGACTCAGATTCAGATGAGCTGACATCACTCACAGAAATAATGAAGCTATCAATGGCATCATCAATGAGGACATCTTTGGATATATATTCATCTTCTATGTTGCGTACGTGCTCGCAACATTTTTTCCATTTGGACTCTGAATATTCCGAAAATGCTTGCTCGCAAAGTCTACGCTTCACTTCTAGAGTCTGACACAGATTCACCCACTCTACCTTTGATGTCTGCACACACCAACTCAATAGGATTGAGGTCTGCGTGATAGGGCGGCAGATGTAAAACACTGTGACCGGCATTGGTAAACATTTTATCAATTTTGTAGGTCTTCTCACTAGGAACATTTTTTACTAACATCAGCAATTCCGCTTTGGTCAAACTACCTTCAAATTGGATGTTGTTGTGCGTAAGCCAATCAACTATGTCCTTTTTGAGCGACGATATTGTTGGCTTCCTATTCTCTTGTACGCTGTGATAACTAGCATTGTCAAATACTATCACACTGTTTGGACTTAAGTTCGGTAGCAGTTGCCTTTCCACCCAGGTTGAAAAATTGGTAAAGTTCATGTCGTCATGGTAGTCCCCTGTTTTTTGCTTTGATTTGAATATCAATAAGGCGTTGTTTATAAAGCGTTCCTCTCCCCCGGCATGCACAACAATAATGCGAGGACCTTTTCCTATAGCTTGTAATTTTCCCAACTCTGTATCAGATTGCCAGCATGATGGGACAGAGTGAGTAGAATGAACGAATGTTTCATCTAAATACACTATTTTCCGACCATCCTGTCTATACTGACGAATTTGTCTGAGGTACCTTCCCCTCCATGCCACGATATCAGGTTTTTCTATCAACAGCTTTCGAGAACTACGGCACCTTGTCCACCGGAACCCCATCTCTTTCAATATCCTTCGAAGATACTCTCTGCTACAGTCAAGTATATTTTCTGATTTTAACACTCTGTTCAATTTATTCAATGTAGATACAGTTTTTTTCATCACGTAAAATTCACTTATTTTCCGACGTATCACACCTTTCGTGAAGTCGTCTGTTTCGATCCTTTTCTTATGGACTGTTTTCTTGCCATCAGGTGTAGAAAACTGCAGACGACCCTTGGCCATAGACGTCTTCCCTTCCGCTATTACACGCTTCACCAGTGACTTTGAAACTCCCGTTGCTTCACTTGTTGAAGCCACAACATTATAATTAAGTTTATTAACGGTTTTCTGTTCTCGTAGGTGAGCAGCTACATTATAGACTATTTCTCTGGCTTGTCCCCTTAATGGCCGTCCAGATTTGCTAACAGACTTCGAAGAAGCAGCCATAACTAAACTCAAATGACACTATCACTAGAATAACATGCTACACAACACTATATACATAAACACATTTACCAATAAAGTACACGCTACACGATAAGGGATTATAGGACTACAACTAACAACTAAAGAAAGAAAGAAAGAAAATGTATATAAAAACCGACAAAACAAGAACGCGCGAAAACTGATACAGAAGTGGCAACGAAACTCTTGTGTCACCGCGGCTTCACATGTGCACAGTACAGTGGTCAGACAGCATGTGACCCCCTCCACCACTCCTCTATGACGTCACACATCCACTCGGAGAGAATGTGCAGGGAAGTGGGCTTTGCGCAGGTTCTTTTGATCATTGCACCTTTATAGTAAGCAACGACAAAATAATCCCAATGACATTCCTAGTAGCCAGTGGTTTACCATTTCAAATGTTGGTCGGGTGTGACATTTTAAAACAATATTCAGCGGTCATCGACATGAACAAATCTAAATTAAAATCCATGATATTCGTATCCAAGTCACACTTTGAATAAATTAATATTAATATTTACCTTATTATCCGTCTTGTGACTTCACTTTTTTAAACAACACTACGCGTTTCGGAACGTATTTTCCATAATCAGGTGTAATTACTCTTGCGAGGTCGTCGAAACATTAAAGAGATATCATAAACACATAAAACACTAAACATAAGTTCGTATTCAGTACCTAACACGCGTGATACGTTTTCGGTGCGCACCTTGATGACACTGAACTCCCACTATCAATTCACCGCTATCACTGTTCGCGCATGATGTGTGACGTGGATCTTAGTTGTTCTGAGATTTGCATCGCAGTGTCATACAAAGAGTTAGAGTGAAAATTTAACTGGTCATTTAATAAATAATCTGGACTGGTTTTAAAAGCCTTATATATTTCAAATTCTTCATTAGCATTCATATTAGTACCTTTATTGCATATGTGTATTGGTTTAAAGTTTGTACTAAAATCTGTATAATTATGATTATTGTCAATCAAATGTTGTCCAAAATTGGATTTAGTTTTTCCAAAGTCTTTTTTGTTGGAGATGTTCTTTGAATCTCTTTATGAAAGGTCTCTCTGTCTGGCCTACATAAAACATTTACAGTCATCACATATTATCTTGTAGACACCTGTTTTTTCTTCTAAAGGTCTGGCCATTTTTGGACCAAGTATTTTATATATGTTATTGCTTGTTTGAAAGGCCGTCGCTATATTCATTTTCTTAAAGATATTTGTTAAAATTTTTGAAAGGACATTACCATACTCAGTTGATATGTGTGTTGCTCCTGCCTTGTTCTTCAGGGGCCTCATTTGTCTGTTTTGCTGTTTCTTGAGTAGTCTATCTATCATTGAACTTTGCCGTTATCTCTGGCTATGTATTTTATTGTATTTAACTCTTTTTGAAAATCAATTGTCTCAAGTGGAATTGTAATTAGCCTATGGATAAAACTGTTGTATGCAGCCATTTTTTGAGATGTAGGGTGGTGGGAGTCTGCGTGTATAGTGATATCTGTTGTGGTTGGTTTTCTATAGATTTGGTATTGGAATCTATTTTTTGTTTTTGTGACTGTTAAGTCAAGAAAATTCAGCTAATTGTCGGTTTCAGTTTCGAGGGTGAATTGTATGCGTTTATGTATGCTATTCATATAATGTCTCAAAGTATCTATCTGTCGTAGTGAACCGTCAAAAATTATAAAAGTATCATCGACATATTGCGTGTAAAAGACTATTTTGCTGTGAAGTTTATTTTTATTGGACAGTAAATATGTATTTTCGTAATGATTCAGGTAGATATCTGATAATAAGCCAGAAAGTGGTGAGCCCATGGCGAGGCCCTCCTCTTGATAAAATAACTATTATTGAACGTGAAATAGTTCTGCTTTAATATTACTTCTAATAAATCAATTAATTCGTTTATTTTTCGGGGACTTAGTAATTTTGCTTCATTGAGGTGTTCCCTTAAAATGGCTATTGTTTCCTGAATAGGTATGTTTGTGTATAGGTTAACGATATCAAATGACGCAATTTTGTAGTTAGGCTGCAATTTAATGTCTTTTAATTTATTAACAAAATCAATATTATTTTTGATACTATGATTATTTTCTAATCTTATGTTGTCTTTTATTATTTTTGCTAGTTTTTTGGCGATTTTATACCCTGGGGCTGTTGTAAAATTTATAAGTGGTCTAATTGGTACATCAATTTTATGAATCTTATTTACAGCTTTGCACCAGAGAAAAATGACTGATTTTGTGCAACACCTTAAGTAGTGTCTAGTTATGTAGTGTATATTTATTGTACTTTTTTGTGTTTTATACACTTTTACTGGCACTAAACTGTAAGTACCAATATGTTTTTCCATTCACTTTACAGACGCTTATTTCTTGATAACGTAATTCAAAACTTTATTTTGCCACATATTTAAAACAATCTAAAGTACTTAAGTTTTAATAAGAATTTCACTAAAAATGCATTAGTGTGTATTTATCTAAGTTTTTTATGTACAAATTATATTGATATGTTCCAGTTATTTTGTCATATTTTTTATTTATTTGTCCAATTTTTAGACCCTTTTTTCAAACTACTGGTTCGGATTAAGTGGGTTTTCGGACTAGCAGGGTTCGGACCTGTGGGGTTCCACTGTACTATTAAATTTAAAATATATATATTTTTTAAATCATACATGATTAGCTTGCTTTGTGTTAGACCCATTATTTCTGGGTTATCTTATCTTCAAAGTCATTGTGATGAAAGTTTATTATTATGTAACATTAAAGTTTCTGTTATCTGAAGTTTTTTGGGGCCAATAACCCCCCCCCCCAACTACCTCTGTTAAAGTGGGTCCCACACTGTACTTTTGAAGAACTATTGACTGTAGAGCTGTACGAGACCTTTTAAAATATATTGTTGTTGTTTTCCAATGGCTCCCCTTTGGTACATTTAACCCATTTGGTAGCGGGCTTCCCAGTAAACCTTTTATAATATTTTAGAGTGAATTCTGAAAATGGTTGAGTGCTCTTAGCAACTATATTCGTAACCCTTACAAGCGTGGCACATGGACACCACATATTTGCTCACCAATATTGTGCACCAAAAAGGTTTTAAGATGGTGTTATACATTCTTTGTTTATTTGATCTTGTCCTGTTTACTTGCTGGGACATATTCTATAATTCAACAAACCACACACAAAATGTAACTTGTCAAGTTGTGAGTTACACTGATTTTCTAACTAAAATGGTGTTTTCTGTGAGTGTGGAGGGGCATGCATGCACACTTTACTTCAACCAATTGATTTCATAGTGTTTTAATTTTACTTGAGTTATAAAATCAAAAAATAGCCATCTAATTTATCAACGAGTAATTTATGTGTTCAGGTATTCTTTCTCTGTTGGGTGGACGCCACAAAGAGCCAATGCCACCTTGTAACCTGCTGGCTGACTTTGCAGGTGGAGGACTGATGTGTGCTTTAGGGATAGTAATGGCATTGTATGAACGCCAGAGTTCGGGAAAGGGTCAAGTTATTGACTCCAGCATGGTTGAAGGTACAGCATATTTGGCTAGTTGGATCACACGCGGTAAACATACACCATTGTGGAATCGACCAAGAGGACAAAATGTGTAAGTAGTATTAATCAGTTGAAACGTAAGTATTCTTAAATTTGTGTCATTCTTAGTTCCTATGTAAAATACTGGGTCTGATATTTACCACTTTATTTACTAGTTTATGAGGTAACTTCAAAACTTCTGAGAAGACATTTATTTTACAAAAACAATGTTCGTTTTGAAGTACAGTGCTAACCACTACCTTCTTTAACTCTTTAACAAGATGCCACCCAAAAATTTCATTAATTTTGTTGTATTGGTATAATTGATAAAGTATGCTATCCATTACTGATTGTGACAGAGGTGAAGTGAGGTCACCTCTGGCTTGTTTTAGTACCATGCAGACAGAAATATGATGATCCTTTTGCTCAATACCTTGGCAGAAATTTCACAGAAATGCATCTCATGTTTAAATAGTTCAACAAAATGGTCATGTGTGTCACCAACACTACTATTTCACAGGGAGTCCTACAGACTTGCAATGATAGTATGAACTTTTTCTTGTGTTTTTTTTCTATGTTATGTTTTTTGTCAACGGTCACCAAGAATACTCATTGTATGTTTTGAAGTATTTGAGCCATTAAAATAATTTGTTTGGCTTATGACTTTTCTAAAGACTTCCTAGTTTTCTTTCTAGGTTGCAAATACTAAGGAAGCGTATTCTTTGGAAAATCAGTTTACTTGAGCTTGATAAAAATTTGATTCATATGCTTTGCCCCTTAAAGTCTGTCATATCAGAAGGAAAGGTAATCAACAAACAACAAAGAATACCATTTTCTTTGGCATGAACGGAATGCCAATTCTTTGGGTTTCTGGAATGAATGTATACTAAACAATACCATGGGAAAAATAAACTTGGCATCTGATACAAAAATCGTTAATAGTAACAAAACATTTGTACTACTCACAGACTGTAACTTTTCATTGCTGTGGTGCCACATGCTTTTGCAAGCAATATTAGTATACATATCTATATAACTTGCAACTGTCTCCACTGGTTTGTAGTCCACTGTCAACTTAACTTCTGTCTGACCTTCCATTTTCTAGATGTACTCCGTTCACTGTTGTTTTCTTTTGCTCTTTTCTTTTATTCACAGAAAATATATTTAGCTCTGCATTTGACCTTTTGGTTGATAACATTTTACTTGCCTTAAACACTTCCATTTCAGTGGTTGTATGGCTGTGTTTTGTAAATTCTGAAGCATATCAAAAAGTTTATGTTTGTACACACAATTTATACGATGTCATTCTATTAAGCATAGCATAAACACTGGTAAACTATTTGAATGAAGATTTGAACAATATAATGAAGAGCTGTAATACAATAGCTTTTACATACTACACCTACAAAAAATATTAGTTATCTCTAAATTGTAATTATGATGTGACATAATATTTACATTCAAGGAATAAACATTTGGCTTTGTAGCTTCAAATAAGGTGGTGTGGAGATTATGATTTACTTTTGAAATCTGAATGCAATCTAGTATATTGCCAACACAGCAGAGATGTATCCTAAAGGAGATGACAACAAATTTTAGCATTCAGGTGTTATAATAGAAATACTGTTCAAAGAAAACTGTTTCAAGTAAGATCGATTTTTTCTAGCTTTAAATGCAGATTTAATTTAATCCTTATACACTACAATTATAAATTATAATTTATCATTATATAGCAAGGGTATTTTAATTTACAATTAACAGTATTCAGAAGTTCCATAATTTACATGTCTGCTAAGAAAAACAATCATACATAGAAACAAAATTTTGGTTCATCAGAAATGTGCAAAAAGGAATCACGTGGTGTGAAGCGAATGATGTAAAGGGGCTCATTTATTTGGCAAATGTTGCATAGGAAATACAGTATATTTAGTTGTACTAGCCCTGACTGAATGTGTGTGTGTGTGTGTGTGTGTGTGTGTGTGTGTAAGAGAGAGAGAGAGAGAGAGAGAGAGAGAGAGAGAGAGAGAGAGAGAGAGAGAGAGAGAGAGAGAGAGAGAGAGAGAGAGAGAGAGAGAGGACTTATGTTTCCACCTTGCACTTATTTAAATGGTAGGTGGATTTTTCAGAATTGCCAGACTATATTCTAAGTGCCATAATTTACAACTAAAAGTATTTAGCTGAAATTTACAATTAATGGGTATTCAGGGGATTCTGTAGATTTCAAGCAGTTTTGAAACAGTATTGAGAAGTCAAAAAAAATTTGAATTACAGCCGTCCAACAGATAGAAAGCGGTAATTTTATAAGAGAAGTTATATTTTTTATCCCTGAATGTTTTAACGTTACCGTGTGCAGACTAAAATGTTTATTTGGTTGTAGTCTTGATGGAGGAGCTTACTGTTACACTACATACGAAACCAAAGATGGCCAATGGATGGCAGTGGGTGCTTTGGAACCCCAGTTTTATGATGCACTTTTAAAAGGATTAGGATTGACTCATGAAGAAGTGCCGCAGTTTGAATACGGCTATGATAAGTATCATAAACTGTTTGCTGAGAAGTTCAAACAACGCACTAGAGATGAGTGGTGTGAGGTATGAATATTTTGCATAATGTTTATAAACTAATTTTATGACTCTAAATGTTTTTATTTCAAATGCTTCAACCCCACCTGTAGAAGATGGAGCTGAAACATCTGGAATTTTAAGAAGTGGACCACAATATGTTGTTTAATCTGCAATGTTACTATAGTACAGGACTTAGCATTATAAGCTTCGAGGTTACGCAATAGTAACAGCTCTTCCCCACCCCTCGCCATCCAGCATTGTCGCACATTACACTTGGTTATGCGTAGGCAAAGGCAGGGAGCGAAGCGACTTGGCAATACTGCAGTCGCCTCGAAGCTTATTTTGATACGTCTCACATAATAGCAAGACAATACTATTGTTGTAAAGCATAACAGAGAGTCAACAGTCCAAACTATCTGAAACGGGTAGTTCAAGTTATTGGTTTGTGTGGATGTATAAGCATTTTCTTCTTCCGTGACAAAGCTTGGGCCTGTGCCAACTGTTGCTAGTGTCACTTATTACCATACTAAGTCTCCTTAAGATGCAGTTTTGTTTGGGTGATTGTTGCCTGTGATGAGTGCATACAGTGACTGTGCAACCAACGCATGGATTTGGGGAAATGTTTTTTTCCATGTCGTAGATGTGTGGCATAGTTACAGCTGGGATTATAGTCTACAGTAAATCACATCAAGAAACAGATGAAAAATAACAAGAAATGGAGTTTTTAAATTAAGAAATGGAGGAGTGGTTTACCTGAATCATCATAGAAACATGTAAGGAAGAGAACTGATGCGATGTATAAAAGAAGACATGAAGAAGGATAGCATTCAAAATAAATTAATTTCAAAATATCATATGGAAGATGACACTGAGTTCTGTAGTCTGTACAAGAACTCATTTTGACATGATAATGTCTTTTAGCTGGACATCGTTTGAAACTTTCTGTAACATTTTATTTACCGTCACGCTGTATGACATCATCATTGCATGACGTCATTGGGATTGTTGTAAATAAAGGTTTGTTTTGATACGTCACAATATATATTGTAAAATGACATAAGATAGCGCAAAATACCACTAATGATTAATAAAAGAAAAAGCTGAAGGTAGGAAGAAATATTAAAAACTTATAACTTGAAGATTGATGACCCAACTACGAAATAACAATTGACTAAGAAACTGACTATTACTTAACCCAATAGATTGGAGAAACAAGAATGAAGGAACGAGAAACCAGAATGTAACCCAAAGTATGACCACAATCATTGTAACCCCAAGAAGTAACTAATAAATAAAATGTAAAGTA
Organism: Magicicada septendecula; assembly: GCA_034769895.1. Lineage (NCBI taxonomy): Eukaryota > Metazoa > Arthropoda > Insecta > Hemiptera > Cicadidae > Magicicada > Magicicada septendecula. Next base: position 396,070,885 of record CM068371.1, read on the forward strand.
AATGCACTAAAACAGATAGGGCATAAATAAAATGTAAAATATATAAACCATGAATAATAAAATATAGATAGTATGTATGTTAAACAAAAAAGAAAAGAAACATGAATTTATAAATATAAGATAGGAAGTTAGAAATAAAAAAATACCCTATTAAATAATAAACTAGCCAAAGCAAGTAAAATATAATTGAGCTGAGTAAAGACATAATTAATACCAAAAGTGACCAATGTGAAATGAGAATAAAACAAATATTAATGACTAATAACCACCCAGTGATAATAGATAAAGAAACCTCATGTGAAAGGAAAAGTGCAATGTGAGTGCATACAGTGTAGAATTAGTAAAAAAGCAGACTATATTGATATAGCAAAACAATTTTTAAAAACATGTAAGATAGTAAGAATACTAAACTAATTGTACCATTATTAATTTAAGTGATAGAAAGTAAGAATTACAAAAAATAAGGTAAAAGTTAAAATATTAGAATGGAAGATGGGAGAAGGAGACACTAGGTTTAGTGAAGGAATTTGTGAATGAGTTTTATTGTTTAGATTAGTGTGAAAAATTGTTATTATAAGAGTTTTGTTATTATAAGAACCATAGTATTAATAAACTGAGAAGATAGGTGAGATGGAAGTAAGAAACCAATAATAATTAGAAGTTTAATTACAGGCTTGGACCAGGTAAGAAAATATTTTAATAATAAAAGGTGTGTTGTTAAAAGCACCAATGTTTTTTTGTTAATTAGTTTCTATAGAAAATGTTCAATGAACCACTAAATATAGTTAACGAATTGTAAAAGAAAGTTGAATAGGAGTATTGTGAAACCTAAGTTTTAGGCCTAGCATGAAGGAAAGAATTTTGTAAGTTTAAAGAGAAAACAATAACCAAGGGTCAATTAGAGTATATAAAATGTTTAAGTACTTAAGTAAGAATCTAAGATATAAAAATGTGTAAATAATATTCAGTTTAAAGATAATTACAAAGGAAATATCAATAAGAAAATAAGAAAAATGTTATTAACTAATCAAAAGTAACCATGAGGGATATCAAAATAATCTTTAGTAAAAAAGCAAAACAATGGTGTTAGTATAATTAATATTACTACTAGCATAAGAAAGTATTATAATTTAAAGGATTTTTACATATTTGAACAGAAATAAAACGTTAGAATATAACAATGTTATAAGATGTTGACCAATGAGAACTAGTAAAACTTGAAGAGTTACCATGACAACTCGAGCTTGTTACACATTATGACCATTGAAATCTAATTACTTCATTATTGACTAACATCGAGGGTGGACGTATGGAGCCCTTGATGACAAATTAATTTTAAAATCTTTAAGTTTATCTAAATTCTAATGAAGAAGTGCAAAGAGAATATTTGAAGGAACCATTGATGAGATGATCATTATTTAAAACATTTATATAAAAAATATTATGGCCAAAACTGGAAGGAAGTAAATTACATTAATAAACAACCAATTCTGGAGGAAGAACTGAAAATACCTAACTCAACCTGAGGAAGAAGATCATCTACAAGAACTGATGGAAGCTGGACATTGAATTTCAATCGTTTGAACGGGGATCTCAGCAAATCCAAAGAAGAAAGGACTCTTAGACGTGTTCCAGAAGAAGAAGAGGATCGCAAGAGAAGCTATGTTAATCAATCGATGAGTATAAATTAAATACTTCACCCCAAAATTAAACTTTCAATTACCCATAGTAAACGAACAATCTTATTTTCACTTCACAAATCACTAAATTAACTTTTGAACTAAACTTGATTAAATAATCACTTTCGATAAACCCTATCAACCACTGAATATTGATTTTATATTAAAATAATTTTAAAAACATAACTTGTTAACAAATGTTAACCTAGTGTGCACTATTTCTCATTGCCAATAACTTACTTTTCAGGTTTTAAAATATCCTCTATTGTATATTAATTATAAGGAATATTATAAATTTATGTGCATTTATTAGTCTGTAATCCAACTTCTGTAGTCCAAAGGACTTATCCCTGAGATTATTTTTATAAAAAATAAACTGTACGCCATTGTGGCTTTTACATATGAACTGGACGTATCCAAACACTGCCAACTGAGCAACTTGTAAACGCCAGAGTTATAATAAATATATGTTTCATTTATCAACTGTAATTCACCAGATAATATAAAGGAAGGGTTCAATAAATTTTCATATTTCTCAATTGCTGTATGTTTGATTAATTTAAAAAAAGTAATATAAGAATTTGGGACATAAACAATAAACATACGACAGTTGACGACTTTGACTCGGCCAGATAGCGGGAACCAATCAGGCGGCGAGGCGGAAAAATTTGAACTGAGCGACGAGAATACGGTCGACTTAGTAAGTACTAAGAAAAAGTATAAAACGACTCGATACACACTTTTAAATACAAAAGTAAGTAAAAAACACATCCATAAATAATTAACAACACCGGCAATACGCTAGTTTACAAAGTGACGATCCCAACAGTGGGGCTTAAGGTAAAGGATAGATACGGGACTTACATGTTTCTATGACAAATTGACGCTTACAACGGGTGACATTAAATCTCGTCGAAAAGGCGACTATATATATATATTGTAACCATTAATTAATACGGTGTGTATTAATCTGCCACACTGTGTATGCGTTAGCTTGTAATAAAATAAAAGTGTTGCTGTTGTTATTTAAAATTATGTTTATGTTTAAAATATTAAAGGTCGTGTTTAAATAAAATTCAATTATGTTTGATATATTATTTAAATTTGTAGTTGAAGGTTACTAATTTTGTAAAGCGATTTAAAATGTAACATTCAAGGTTACTCACAGTGTGTTTACAATTGTGTAATTATACTTGTCTGAAAAGAATTCCCTTATATGAAACAAATAAAATAGTTGGGTTGATAATAATTAAATACTAATTTTGCTTAGGTTTAAAAGTAAAGTACAATAGTTGGTCGCTTGATGATGATGATCGTCTTGTTGATACTGACTGTGGAACTTCTCTTCCAGGTTGCTGATAGTCTAAGTACGTTACGTCTCGTAATGTCTGGACAATATAATAAACAAAATATACTTTCACGTACCTGGTCGTGTTTTCTAGAAGTTCTATTATAAGCTGTCAACTCAGTTTACAAACACCAACTTACTTTAGTTGCAAGGTTAGTTTGCCTTGTTTGTTAGTGGGCGCCACACGGATTTATTTAGGGAAAATCCCGTGTAAAACCCACAAATAGAATCACTGAATGATTAAGAAAATTTAAAATATTTGTTTTATTACTTTTATGGCAATGCTATTCCAAAATGTTTGAACACAACTGAAGGTTGTTTAAGTTTGCTAAATAAAATGTTTAACTATCAGTTAGAAATAAATCAAGTCGAGTTATGCTGTTAATAATGGGTTTTATTAATACCCTTGATTGAGAATTCAAAACAAATATAATTAAAACATACAATGTTGTACAATTGTAAATAAGTTATCATATACCTTATAAGGCTTGCTCAGAGCACAAGTGGCGAATCTGGCTAAGTCCAGATATTGGTTATTTTTAACATTAATATTATTAAAATCTCAGAAGTGAGTTCTTTGAGACACGAAAAAGAAAGTTATGCCTACACAATATCTAATAATTTGCTGATATAAAATTGATCAATAATGTTTTGACGTTACTTTTATAACGTAAACAAATAAAAGTAACCTATTTGATAGGTTATGCGTTCATCACGCCTGGTTCATGAATTACAAAATTTATAAATTGAGAACACTTATAACTAACATTCAGTTTAATTACTAATAACAAATTCATCAAATAAATTGAGACATGGTGTAATATTGAAATGTTTCTGTGGTTTGCGTCAGTACAGATCAGTGTATAAAAACGTACAGGTTATAGTGCTCGTAGAAAAAATGAAATAATGGTTACACTGTTACCTTTTGGTTTTAATTATTTAATTAAAACTCATTTTAGCACCTTGATAATAGGATTATAGTGATTATCATGATTTCACTGCACACGCACAAGAACAGAGTATTTCGATCCTCTTCTAACTTAATGGATCGTGAATAATATTATTTTAATTACTCTTGTTCATTATCTTCCCGCACAAAAACGAAATAATACTGCACATAATCACTGTTGTTTTCTGTAGAATAATTTGAAGTAATCGTAGGTTATTGTCGAATGGTTTCCTGTGATGAGTTCTCGAGGTGACGCTATAGGTTATTAAAAAATGTTGAGACGGCGGGCACACGTTCTGCACTGAATGAAGTTGATAAATGTCTAATGAGAATCGGTTACATCCTCTTATATACCCTCCTCGTCGATTGGCCTTAGGAAAAAATGTTAATTACTAACTAATTTTGTGATTGGTTCTGGCCGGTGTGATGAGCATGACGTATTGTTCGTTAGCCATTAATAACGGTTTTTTAACTGTCAAACTCTGAGGTGGCAGATTGCTTTCATTGTTGTTGGTATTGATAAATAAATTTCTGATGCATACTTGGCAAATGATGCTAACATCTTTCCCGCACTTAATACAGTTGCGATTGGGTCGATATCGCCATCCAATTAAAGATTAATTTGGCCTCTTTAATTTGATATCACTCGATATCGAATTAATTTCACTTTTACCGACATTGTTATAAAATCAATGTTCGGGTACACTATTTTGTGCTGTCGTCTGTTTACTTGAATCGACGATTTTACACTTTGATTAATATTGTTTGTGTTCACATAGCATTTTATTACTCAAACGTTTATGTGGGAACACTATTAACTCTGTACTGACCTTCAATTATTGAACATTATAAATACACCTTAACTTTATACATTGTGATGAACGATTCTTATTACTATGACATTTCGTTTTACGCTAATTCGTTCTATTCTACTACTTAACAATTGAATTATGATTAAATATATCATTTTAATAATGTTTTTTGTTATGTTGGAGCATAACGATTGTTCTGTGTATTTAATTTACACTTACGTTACCTCCCAATAATTTACTCACTGATTGTTGCTTGGTCTAGGCCTGGTTAAGACATACCGTCTATACTGGAATTTTGCCTTAACAACATTTATTGGTTCTCAATTCGGTAATTTGTTGAGGTACCTTCTTTGTATAATATTCCCTCATACAAATGGTTTTTCTTTCTCATAAGTATATTTGATATTGAAATATATCTTTGTTCTCACTTTGTAGCCATTGCTAATTTTAGTTTTGGCATTCATAATTTACTAGTCATGGTTAAATTTATTATCAGCAAAATGCTAATTCTGATTTCACAGTATTCAGATTCTTATTGATTCACTTTTTATTTACATATAATATTCTGTTTACATTATCTACTGACTTGATTGATAGCTTAATGTAAATTTACTCTGTCCATCAGTTTGAGTTAGTCATTGTCTGGTTGTAGTGTCAAACAGTATTTGGGTTTACTGTTTCATGTGGTACTTCTGCTTCATTCTTCTTTCTTGATTCCTCTCTTCTTGTTTATTCTTATTACTATATTCCCTATTTACATTATTGTTCTGTCCTTATAAAATCTGATAATATACGTTTAGGTTAGGTAACATTTTGTTATGTTACATATACCCCCTCCTCAAAATTGATCATTTGAGAAAAAATTTATTTTTTATAAAATTATCATTTCATGTCAGTTTCTTAGTACATTTCTATGTTTTTTTTTTTCTTTTGTACTCTTTGATTTTTTAACATACTATTAGTGTATTACTCTAGCTTGATTTTTTGTCTAGTGATATAATTCTTAACTTACTAGTATTTTTCAAGTAGCTTACATCTTACGTCATTTAACTACAATAGATCTTATTTCTTAAATTAACAATTTCCTGTCTTATTCACATTCTTCTTTCTTATTACATATCTTTTCATTCGTGATTATCTTAATGGTTATTATAATTTATACCTCACTGATTCTCTTATAATACTCCTTGATACATTAATACAATATAACTCCCTAACTTTTGTAGTGGGTTCGGAATCAGAGTGGCTCACTATGGCTTACATTCTCTGCCGTTCCTCAATACACATACTCAGATTCAGAGGCATTACTCTTCTCTGTCTGAGAAAAAAATAAACATTGCACCTGGCAATAGTTGCACTATCACAACTCATAAAATATCACATATCATTCATTTACAATAATATAATATATTCACTATAATATTCAAGGTTTCAGAGGTTTTCATTTAGATCACATTTCCATCTTTATACTAGCTAACATGCTTCCTTTTTTACAGGTAATTATTTCTTTTCAGACTTGACATTCTCAGCTATGTTGTTTATCAGCTGTATAGTTACTTTTTGTACTAGTTGACAATTTCCTTTGGTTCACTTGAGTATTCTTAAGGTTACACACTTATTTTGCTGCTTATATACTTATGCAGCTGGTTTTCATATCTAGAGTTTATAATATTTTATTTTCACAATAGTTCATTAAGCTTTTCTTAATAATTTATATTTATCCTGAAATATCAGGGCGTACAATGTTCGTATACTAAATGGTTTTTTGTTTGATGTTCTCTGACATATCTGGTGATGTACAATATTTGATAATTAATAAACATTTTTCTCTCTTTTTACACTTTCCATAATAATATCCTTCTTTTATTCTACACACTTTGTTATTCTGCCTCTCTACTCCTTCAAAGGTTAGTTGGGTGAACCTTTATTCTGGATGATTTTATATAATATACAATATTCTATAATTACAATTTAATGTGACAATATAACAACATACTAATATCTAATTTTATAGACATTCTTGGGGTTACATGGTTCGTTTTATAAACATTTTTTCTCTTTCTTTACACTTTCCATAATAATATCCTTCTTTTATTTTACACACTTTGTTATTCTGCCTCTCTACTCCTTCAAAGGTTAGTTGGGTGAACCTTTATTCTGGATGATTTTATATAATATACAATATTCTATAATTACAATTTAATGTGACAATATAACGACATACTAATATCTAATTTTATAGACATTCTTGGGGTTACATGGTTCGTTTTATAAGCATTTTTCTCTCTCTTTACGCTTTCCATAATAATATCCTTCTTTTATTCTACACACTTTGTTATTCTGCCTCTCTTCTTGTGAAGCTTCTTTCTTCTAGGAGTATTCACTTTAAATACCTCCTTGTTTATAACCTTTTTCGTCATCACATAGTCACTGGCATGTAACATTGGCTTAATCGTTCCGTCATCTGGATTATTAATCAAATAGTTTAATGGTTGGTTATTCATTAAGGAATCAATTGACCTTGTTTGGTGTATTTCATTTGTTGGTATATTTAATTTAATTGGATTCTTATTTAATTTTTTACCCACGGTTTTATGGTGATTTACTTTTAATATTTTTATGAAGTCCTGTTTATACTTCTTACTGTTGATTCTTGCTCTATGACGAATAGTTGGGTTGTCCACGAAGTTAATTAATCCACTCCTAGTCATCTCTAATATTTCCTTTGTAATCCTTGTCTTCTTATAGCGTATTATTCCTTTTATCTTTGTCTCTTTCTCTCCTGTTTTCTTAATTATCTTGTTCTTTACATTTTTAATGATGGCTTCTTTATGCTGAATATTCTCTTCATTCCTATGGTGTGTATCCTCAGGCACCAATGCTTTCGAGTCTTCTTTATTCTCAGTTTGTTTACCAGTGTCTTCGGATTGTAGACTTAATTCTTCCATGGTTTCATCATTTGGTACTTCTTCTATCTCTGAGTTGTTGTCGTTTGGTAATTCTCCTCTTGTTGTCTGATTCACCTCTTTCGTATATTTCTTACTCATTTCATCCATTTTCTGGCTAATCTTATTTAATGCGGTGTTCAATTCTTCTCTGATGGCTCTACTGTTGTCATCTATTTTACTGTTCAGCATGTCCATTGATTTATGGGTATTATCTATCCTTCTATTCAAGTCTTCTTTCAGCGACTCCATATTTTTACTAATAGACTGTATATTTTTATTTAAGTCACGATGATCCTCCTTCATTGACTCTATATTTTTATTTAATAGCTCGATATTCTTCTGATTCTCTTCCCGGGATCTCCTACCATCTTCCCTTAAAGTTCGACTATCTTCCTTTAATGCTTCCATATTTTTGTTGATCGACTCCGTAGTTTTATTCACCTAGTCATTTGTTCCATCATTCTCATCATCTGATCCCATCTTGCCTCTTCGGACGGTCTGTCTGGTCGGTCGCCGACTATTATTTCCATCTCTGGTTCTACATGAGGTGTTTCGTCGGTACGAGTTTCGATATTATTGATGGTAATGACTTCCATTTCGTGTATGGGTTGTGCTTCAGATGTCTCTATATCTGGTTGTAATTCTCCTACCCGACTGTCCTTATATCTCGTATCATATTGATGGGTGTGCGGCATGTTTATTCTTTCGTGTCTACCGGGCTGATATAAAATATAAAAAATATTTTTATTTAATATTTTTTAAGCCACACTAGTTGGTGCGCCAATCTGTAAGTGCCGAAATACGGTGTGTATAAATCTGCCACACTGTGTATGCGTTAGCTTGTAATAAAATAAAAGTGTTGCTGTTGTTATTTAAAATTATGTTTATGTTTAAAATATTAAAGGTCGTGTTTAAATAAAATTCAATTATGTTTGATATATTATTTAAATGTTGTAGTTGAAGGTTACTAATTTTGTAAAGTGATTTAAAATGTAACATTCAAGGTTACTCACAGTGTGTTTACAATTGTGTAATTATACTTGTCTGAAAAGAATTCCCTTATATGAAACAAATAAAATAGTTGGGTTGATAATAAATAAATACTAATTTTGCTTAGGTTTAAAAGTAAAGTACAATAGTTGGTTGCTTGATGATGATGATCGTCTTGTTGATACTGACTGTGGAACTTCTCTTCCAGGTTGCTGATAGTCTAAGTACGTTACATCTCGTAATGTCTGGACAATATAATAAACAAAATATACTTTCACGTACCTGGTCGTGTTTTCTAGAAGTTCTATTATAAGCTGTCAACTCAGTTTACAAACACCAACTTACTTTAGTTGCAAGGTTAGTTTGCCTTGTTTGTTAGTGGGCGCCACACGGATTTATTTAGGGAAAATCCCGTGTAAAACCCACAAATAGAATCACTGAATGATTAAGAAAATTTAAAATATTTGTTTTATTACTTTTATGGCAATGCTATTCCAAAATGTTTGAACACAACTGAAGGTTGTTTAAGTTTGCTAAATAAAATGTTTAACTATCAGTTAGAAATAAATCAAGTCGAGTTATGCTGTTAATAATGGGTTTTATTAATACCCTTGATTGAGAATTCAAAACAAATATAATTAAAACATACAATGTTGTACAATTGTAAATAAGTTATCATATACCTTATAAGGCTTGCTCAGAGCACAAGTGGCGAATCTGGCTAAGTCCAGATATTGGTTATTTTTAACATTAATATTATTAAAATCTCAGAAGTGAGTTCTTTGAGACACGAAAAAGAAAGTTATGCCTACACAATATCTAATAATTTGCTGATATAAAATTGATCAATAATGTTTTGACGTTACTTTTATAACGTAAACAAATAAAAGTAACCTATTTGATAGGTTATGCGTTCGTCACGCCTGGTTCATGAATTACAAAATTTATAAATTGAGAACACTTATAACTAACATTCAGTTTAATTACTAATAACAAATTCATCAAATAAATTGAGACATGGTGTAATATTGAAATGTTTCTATGATTTGCGTCAGTACAGATCAGTGTATAAAAACGTACAGGTTATAGCGCTCGTAGAAAAAATGAAATAATGGTTACACTGTTACCTTTTGGTTTTAATTATTTAATTAAAACTCATTTTAGCACCTTGATAATAGGATTATAGTGATTATCATGATTTCACTGCACACGCACAAGAACAGAGTATTTCGATCCTCTTCTAACTTAATGGATCGTGAATAATATTATTTTAATTACTCTTGTTCATTATCTTCCCGCACAAAAACGAAATAATACTGCACATAATCACTGTTGTTTTCTGTAGAATAATTTGAAGTAATCGTAGGTTATTGTCGAATGGTTTCCTGTGATGAGTTCTCGAGGTGACGCTATCGGTTATTAAAAAATGTTGAGACGGCGGGCACACGTTCTGCACTGAATGAAGTTGATAAATGTCTAATGAGAATCGGTTACATCCTCTTATATACCCTCCTCGTCGATTGGCCTTAGGAAAAAATGTTAATTACTAACTAATTTTGTGATTGGTTCTGGCCGGTGTGATGAGCATGACGTATTGTTCGTTAGCCATTAATAACGGTTTTTTAACTGTCAAACTCTGAGGTGGCAGATTGCTTTCATTGTTGTTGGTATTGATAAATAAATTTCTGATGCATACTTGGCAAATGATGCTAACATCTTTCCCGCACTTAATACAGTTGCGATTGGGTCGATATCGCCATCCAATTAAAGATTAATTTGGCCTCTTTAATTTGATATCACTCGATATCGAATTAATTTCACTTTTACCGACATTGTTATAAAATCAATGTTCGGGTACACTATTTTGTGCTGTCGTCTGTTTACTTGAATCGACGATTTTACACTTTGATTAATATTGTTTGTGTTCACATAGCATTTTATTACTCAAACGTTTATGTGGGAACACTATTAACTCTGTACTGACCTTCAATTATTGAACATTATAAATACACCTTAACTTTATACATTGTGATGAACGATTCTTATTACTATGACATTTCGTTTTACGCTAATTCGTTCTATTCTACTACTTAACAATTGAATTATGATTAAATATATCATTTTAATAATGTTTTTTGTTATGTTGGAGCATAACGATTGTTCTGTGTATTTAATTTACACTTACGTTACCTCCCAATAATTTACTCACTGATTGTTGCTTGGTCTAGGCCTGGTTAAGACATACCGTCTATACTGGAATTTTGCCTTAACAACATTTATTGGTTCTCAATTCGGTAATTTGTTGAGGTACCTTCTTTGTATAATATTCCCTCATACAAATGGGTTTTCTTTCTCATAAGTATATTTGATATTGAAATATATCTTTGTTCTCACTTTGTAGCCATTGCTAATTTTAGTTTTGGCATTCATAATTTACTAGTCATGGTTAAATTTATTATCAGCAAAATGCTAATTCTGATTTCACAGTATTCAGATTCTTATTGATTCACTTTTTATTTACATATAATATTCTGTTTACATTATCTACTGACTTGATTGACAGCTTAATGTAAATTTACTCTGTCCATCAGTTTGAGTTAGTCATTGTCTGGTTGTAGTGTCAAACAGTATTTGGGTTTACTGTTTCATGTGGTACTTCTGCTTCATTCTTCTTTCTTGATTCCTCTCTTCTTGTTTATTCTTATTACTATATTCCCTATTTACATTATTGTTCTGTCCTTATAAAATCTGATAATATACGTTTAGGTTAGGTAACATTTTGTTATGTTACAATATATATATATATATATATATATATATATTTTTTTTTTGAAATAAAACGATTTCAGTTATTCTGTAGTTACTTATAGGTGACCTCCTGTAACACAATTTTAATAGACAAGTTTATTTATTATTTTGTTATTACAACTTTTATGTAGACCATAACACGGTTTTACCTAATTACTCAATGTTAATTCTAAATTTCATGTATTTAATTAATAAATTGAGAATTCTCTCCAACCCTAGTCAGTCCGTATTATGTAAATCTATTCAAAAATTGTGCAGGAAACACGCTAGTTCGGTAATCTCACGTTCTACCAGCTGTCGACTATAAGCGCTGTTATTCGTAATTGACTTACGCTTCTAGGTTAGCTTGTTCGCCAGATTTTAATCACCCTTTTTACCTGTAAATTACTCCACCCACAAAATACAATACCTATTCTACAATAATATAAAACATCATCATATACAAGAAGGATTCTTTATGTATATTACCTTTTAATTTAACTTCTAACAGTGCTCTTCATGGTTATAATATAGTTATATCAATTGTACAATGATAAATCGATTGGTTAGTTGACTATTCCCTTTTTTTTTTTAATACAAATTAAATATAATGTTAATTATCTCTTATCCCAGGGTACGTGTGATTCTTTTAACGATTAGTAAGGCCAGGTAATGCAAAATTAAGGTTACTTAGTATTACAAAATGTTATTTTCTTGGATTTCGTTGTCCATGACGTGTCCGTTACTTAACTAAATATCACTATAATATTGACGACTCGGAACACTAAGTTTTTTATAAGTAAAAACGTAAAGTTTTACCTTACAGCCTAAACCGGCTTTCACCTATAGAAGGCTTCATCAGAGGCTGTCGTAAGTAGCGCTGTTCGTCTTGTTGTTGGCGACGAGACAGTGTTTCGAAAGATCGAAGCTGTGTGTGTGTGGTGAGATGTGTTCGAATAATGCGTGCGATTTGAATTGTGTCTGTTCGTTTAGGATGTCGTTTTTATTTGTTTTTGTGTGTTTGTATATTTCTAATTGTTCTAGAGTGTCTAGTTTTCGGCCTTTTGTGTGTACGTGTAGTATGTTCATGTTATTGTCGATGTTTTTATATGTGTGGTTTGCTTCAATGAGGTGGTTTGCGAAGGTAGATTCTGTAGTGGTGTGGAGTGCTTTTGTGTGTTCAATGTATCTCTGTTTGAAGCTACGTCCTGTCTGGCCTATGTAGAATTTATTGCAATTTGAACAATTTAGTTTATATACACCGGGTAGATCGAATTTGTTTTGTGCTTTGGGCATGCATTTTGATAGTGTGTGTTCTGTTTTGTTAGTAGTTTTGTAAGCGATTCTGTATCCTGCTTTTTTGAATTTGTGGGCAATTTTTTCTGTTTGTTTGTTGATGTATGTTAGTGTTATGAATTTGTTGTTTTCTGTCTTTGTCTGTTGTTTGTTTTGTGTAGGAGTTTACTGACTGTTGTTCTGTCATAACCGTTAGATTCTGCTAGATATTTTATCGTGTTTAGTTCGTCTTTGTAGTCTATTTCATCTAAGGGGATGTTGTTCTGTCATTGTTTGTGAGTATTTTTGTTTTTTCTAAGTGTTGGAGGAAGACTTCTGCTAGAATGCTGGATATGGGGGAGCCCATGGGTAGGCCATCGTTCTGTGTGTAGTATTTATTGTTATAAGTAAAGTAGTTTTGTTTGTGATAATGTTCAGAGTTTCTGTTATTTCATTGATAAGTTCATCTGGTGTGTTGTTCTGTTTGAGTTTGTTTTGTAGGATGGTGATTGTTTCAGAGATGGGGATGTTTGTGTACAGGTTTTTAATGTCAAAGGAGGCTAATGTGGCGTTATGGGGGATGTGTATGTCTTTTATTTTTGTTACTAGGTCAGCGTTGTTTTTTACTGCAATGTTGTTGTCTATTTGTGTGTGTTGTCTAATAATTTTGTCTAGATATTTTGCCAGTTTGTGTGCAGGGGCATTATGGTAGTTGATAATGGGGCGGATCGGAATGTCTTCTTTATGGATTTTGGGAAGCGCTTGGAGTGTAGGTGCTGATGGTCGGATTTGTTTCATGTAGGGCTTTTGTTTATGTGTCATAATGTGTTTGGCTTTGTTGACTATTTGTTTTACTGAGTTTTGGTATCTGTCGGTGGGGTCGTGTTTTAGTTCTGTGATGTTGTTCTGTTCCATAAAGTCTTGTACTTTTTTGTGTAGGTTGTCTGTGGGGATAATTACAGTCGTGTTGCCTTTGTCAGCTTTTACAAATGTGATGTTGTGTTTGTGGACCTTTTCCCTCAGTTTGATGGCTGTGTGTATTTCTGAGTTGTGGTTGTTGTTGTCTGGTGTCTTATGTACTCCTATTGTGTTGTTTATATTATGTCTTAATGTGTCTTGATGTTCTGGTGCTGTGTTTTGTATATTTGTTTCTGTGTCAATTATGAGCTTTGTTAGTGTTTGGTTGTTATGTTTGTAATGTATGTTATGTTTTAGGCCTTTATCAAGGAGTGTTTGTTCGTTTTTTGTGAGTGTGACGTTCGTGAGGTTTACTGTACGTGGGTGGAATTTGTGCGAGGGAATTATATCTGTTTTGATTGGTGTCAGGTTTTTTATTTTTCTGTCGTGTTTTGTCTGTATGTTATGTATTTGTTTTTTTGTCCATTCATTTGTGTGATGTATTAGTTCAGTCATGTAATTGTGTCCGTATGTGTTGGCGATTTTTATTTAAAAATTAATTTTTTTTCTAAGAATTTAATTATTTATTAATTAATTATTCGTATTTTACTTTATTTTTGTTTTATCTTCGTTGTCTGAATTAATTAATTCGGGATTAAACTGTTAAAAATTATTAGTCAAAGCTTATTTGATTTCCATCAGTTCGGTTTATTTAAAGAAATGTTTTGAGGAAGTTTGGTTCGATTGTGGAATCGACTCATAGAATATAGGTTATCTGCTTGTTCACTCTTTCTCGAAGACGTTCCAATCACCAACATGTGTTCTTCCTTCCTTTGATACCTAAAATCCTTTAAACTAAATTTATTTACCAAATAAAACTCAATTCAGTAGTAATTAATTCTTTTTATTTAATTATACGACTCTTGAGTCGAAAGTGTCTTTTCCTGGATCGACTCTTTACCTCGGATCGATTTTCACAATGTTTATTTTTTACTAATTCTTATTATATTAATTTTCAGGTTCTTTTTTAACTGCTACCAAAAGTCAGAAATGCATTTAAGAAGTACAATACTTACAAATAATTATGAATCTTACTTACTAATACATAAATAGTTGATTTTGTTTTAAAATATAAATTAATAGTTATTGAATTCATTTAACCAGAGTTCATAAACATGGCGTTGTTTGGCCTCGTTTGAAACGATGACGAACTGTTTTAAAGATGGCTGCCTGTGTTCCACCTCGATTAATATGAATGTTTTTCCGTCACGTTTTCATTTAAATAAATGAATTTGTTTTAAGTGTTCACTGTAATAATAGTTATTTATTATTTTTCTTTCACTGCGATGTTGTTTAAAAGTGTCTGTGAAGTTATTCTTGGTGTTATGTGGTCGTTAGTAGTGTCTTTAGAATAAGGTTATTCTTACCATATTTAGTTGAAACAATTTCACTTTATTTTTATTTTATACCTTACTTATTACTTGTTCTTTTCTTATTGTATGCTTGTTGATTTATATTGTCATAATTTTTTAATAATGTCTTGGTTTATATAATTATTTCTTCGTTTTGACACACTCGGAATTGATACTTGGTCGAACTTTCTGTTCTTCGCTTCACAGAGTTGACCTGCTCACATTTAAGTCTAACAATCAATTAATTCGTTTTCTTACTCTTCAAACGGTCTTGACCAAATTTTGCTAATTCCTCATTGGTCGGTTCAGCTGAACTCTGGGTCACATGCTTAGTATTATTTCAAATAAATGGTTTTTTCACCTTCCAGTATAAATTACTCCCTAACTATTACCTAATTTTACTTATTTTAATTTACATAATGGTTTTCCTTATTTTATTACAAACCTGATATGACCTGTGTGTGTGACCTAATAAGTATTTTTTGTGATTTACAAAATCATGTTTTATAGGCCATTTAGTCATTTGACTTTCACAAAATAATGTTATAATTCCTTAAACTAATTACTACATTGTGGTTACTATAAAAAAGAAAATCTATGTAACAATTCTGGCTTACTTTCACTAATTCACAGTGGTTTAACTTTTTGTTAACTAATTTTGATACTACTTTTAATGTTTAACATCTGCCTAGGCCCTGTTGTTTCTTTAATTCCTTGTTTTGTTCGTTTACAATCATTATTTGTCCTGTTAATTTAAAGCCTTATGATTAATTACAAATTTTCTCTGTAATTTACTACGTTGTATTAAAATTTAATGTAGCCTTATTCTATTTCTTCATTAACATACTTTATAAACAATTTAACTTCATGCCATGTTTCCATGACTGGTATTCTAACAAATTTTCAACATTTAAATTAACTTTCAACAACCATATATACTGTGTAACATACCATAACATTTTCTTGTTTCTGCAGTTTACCATAATTAGTTATATGACCAATCCTAAAACACTAGTATTGGCCTATTGCTTGGTATACTGCTTTAACTTTACCAACTGTATTGTTTTTTTATTACTTTGTTACCTTCTGGTGAATTATTTAAGTTATACTCTTTATTACATTCCTATAACCTTATTTTAACAAACAAAAGATGTATTCTTATTTTAACAAACAAAAGATATATTTTTATATTAACTTACTGTCATGCCCATGTGGCTATGATCCTAATGAACATTTGCATAACTAAACTATTTTTTTCCAATTAAACTATATAATGGTTCAACACATAGTAACCATGTCTCCTTTCAGCCCATTTTGCTGTGTTTATTTATTGATCATTCTTTTTGTATGATAATTAATGGTTGCCCTTTCACTTAAATATAGTCCGGTTTCTGTAGTAGTAAGGAATTGGGAACATAAACAATTATTATTAACTTTGTTTTTCATACACATAATATTATCACTTGATTTGTGATCGTTGTTTATAAAACACTTAGTTTGCTATGAGCTTTCACCACATATTTGTGGTGATTTTATGGTGATGATTTATCAACTCACCTAAACACTGACACTAATTTTCTCAGTCCTGTTTGATTGATTATTACTCATTATTATTCACTGGTTTATGCTCGTTATCACTACACTTGTAACGGTACAAACCAAGAGGTTTAGTTTAATTTCAAAATAATTGTAAAAAAAATTGTAACCAACCCAAGCTGAACTTTTTGATCACGAAATTTCGACTTTTGGAACACCTTGTAGTTCATGCGTAACCAGCCGTGCGAGGCACAAAACAATTAAAGCGTCTGGGAATGTGTAAGGGCGCACACCTCGGCCAACGTTCTCACAAAAAACGGCACGTACATACATTCCTAAAAGCAATACAGAATACGTTGACGGCGACGCCTAACACCTGGGCAGTTAGGCAACCAAAACACACACAGTCAGTCGTCACATAGGAGTTCTCTACAAGCCTTCAACCTGTACAGTCGTTAATTCAACCATGGTCTCAAATGAGTCCTTAGTAGGCTGCAAAAGTATTAAAGTAGGCCTACCAAGGAGTATAAAATGTACAACCAGTGTTCAATAATGAAGTGACGATTAAATGACGTTAAACGTGATCGGAGTGGAGTGTGTTTAGTGAAAACAGTTCCGGACAGCATTTGGATATTACGCAAATAGGTAACAAGTAAAAAGGGAAATTCATTTGGCCAAAACAATATAAACCATAAGGAGCTCATAAATAAAACGGGTGTTAAAATTGAATAATAGAGTGAGAGAGTGTGTGTACGAAAAATAACAGGGGAGAAATCATTAATAAAAGTACTGGTTACTAAATAATAAGTAGTTGATAAAATCTTTTGTTTAAACAAATTCATGTTTCTAGTTATAATAAAACATATTTGTTTCGTGATATGAATACGTGTTAGCGTAGTTATTTCGCCGTGAACCATTTCCTATTCTGTGCTGAAAAATTCGTTTAACGTTCCCGGGAATCTTCTGAATTGGGGGGAAGTCAGATTGCAAAATTATCCCGTTTTAATTAAGGTAGAGTGTAAAGGTTTCCATATCTGTCCTGCAAAGATATTGGTGGCGACTCTGGACTTCTGATTGGACTGTATAAAAAGGTAAGTCAGCGGAAAAAGATCGCAGGTAAGGTTCTGGCAGTTTTTATTTTATTTATTTATTTCGAATTAGTTTGTTACTTAACAATTGGCAACTCGCTGCCAGGATCCGAGTATAATTTTATACGAGGTAGACCTATTTTAAGGACAGAAAATAGGATTTGGGTAACGGCGTATGTGTGAAATTATCGTATATATTTACGTTGAATAAGGTTATGTTTTGGTAGTGTTATTGTGTTTACTTTTACTTTTGATAATGATTGTGTTAAGGATAATGGTGGGTTTTTATATATATAATCGTTTTGTTTATAATATAAATAAAAATAAATAAATTTTGTTTAATATGGCACAAGTAAACGAAATAGATTTTGCGTGGTGGGACGAATGGGAAGGCGAATTCAGAGGGATTGTGGAGAAAATGACAGACGAGGAGTGGGGTAATTTGGATGATAATTTGACACGAATGGAAGAACAAGAGGAGGGAATATTTGCCGAAATTAAAAAGCATAGTGATGATATTATTATTGGTAGTGAGTGACAAATAATAAAAGTAAAATAGTTGAAGTGTTAGTGGTAGAAAATAAGACAGTGAATGGGCCTAATGATAAGGATGACAGTGTAGTGGTGGTAGGAAATGGTAGAGACAGACCAATTTAAAAAGAATAAAAACGATCAGGTAGCAGATAATAAGGTAGTCCTAAGTAACGATGAGATTGAAGTGAGCGAGTCAGTTGTCATAGGGGGAGTTCAATGTAATAGCAAATTTGAAAAAGACTTACTGAGTCTGTTAATTAAACAGTTTGATGAGTTAAATGCAGAGATAAAGAAATGTTTAGATGAAAGAAAGGAAATAATGGATAAGTGTTTTGATATGATGAATAAACATTTTGACGAGATGGACAAAAAGTGGGATAAATTATTGCGGAAACCAGAGACAGATCAATTAAAGGAGAATACAGAAGTTGAATTTAAACAGGTAAGTGTTTGTGGTGGTAGTAATATGACGAAAATTAGTGAAGGAATAATTAACAAGGTGAGTAATAATGATGATTATAATAATGAGTTAACAAGTGATAACAGTGGTATAATTAAAAACATGGTGTTAGAGAGTAAGGTTGTGAGCAGAGAAAGTGTTGATGAAATGGGGAGTGTTTGTGAAGAGAGGTTAGGTGGGCAAAGGGCAGATTTTTCCCAAATATATTGCAACAAATTATTATATAAATTAAATTTGTGGAGCCCCACGATCTTGGAGCACCAATTTATGCAACAGTTTTTCCTTGCATAAATACAATTTAATTTGGGTTTCAGGTGTATCTGTAATAAGAACTCGATGTAACTTGTAACGGTATTTCAAATTTATTTGATACTAATAAAATTGTGCGCATGGCACTTGATTCGACTTAAAACATTCGTTATTACTTTGTTACTATGCCATAAGGCTTACGCTATATACATCCTTACTGACTAAATATTCTATTCTACTAATTATTTTATTAAAAAATATCATTTCCTGGCTACTCAGTCAATTAGTGTGCTTCGAAATATCAATGTTTAAATATCTTTTTAGATATTGTAATGGAAACTCAAAAATATTAATAGTTACTGAATTTATCTTTCTTTTATCAGTACTGATTTGTACAACGCTAATTTTTATTTAAATGCTTTGGATTCTTTTCATTTCAATACTAATTTGAGCTCTTGTTTACGTTAATTTTACTTCAATAATATCTATGATTTTAACTGTATATTTACAATAAACATTGGCTCTTAACTTTTAAATAGAACAAGAATGTCTTTAATTGTCTTTGAGTTAGTTGTTCGATTAAGAGATAAATAAGTTGTTTATCACCTTATTGTCATCAATCATACTCAATCAATTGATCCAACTGTAATCGTCCTCGTCTCGAACTCCAGCATCACTTCCTCTTGTCCAGCGTCGTCTCTCTCTTGTCCAGCGTCGTCTCGCTCTCTGGAACTAAGTCGTCAGCTCCTCTCTTTCTCTGGAACTTCTCCTCGTGCTGTTTCGGACGTCAGTTGATCTTCTTATATAGATTTTCTCCTCGTGTAATTCTGTTACTAATTAAAATTGCTTGTTTTTACAATCCTGTTACATAACTATATGTAACTGGAAGGATGAAACTATTTACAAAAAATTTAAATACTCTGTGCGGACGGGCAAAAGCTCCCGCTGCACTGTGGGTGATCGAAAAAAGAGAACAACTGTAGCGTGTGTGTCCTATTTGTACCCACGTCTTGGTCAACACCTGCAGTTGTATGAAATCGACATGTCTGAAATTGTCTCTGGGTTCAGTCCTCCCACTCCTTGTCAATTTCGCTATTTCTTATATTTCTGCGAATTGCAGAGTCCTGTAAGTATACTCTTATACTCATCTTATAACTATTTTCACTACACATGTTCACTGTATTTTTGGACATTGCAACTTAACCCTTTCGCTCTGTACACAGTTATTTCACCACTACACTCGTACGGTGTATCCCTTTCACGTGGTTTTTGTATACAGTATTTAGTTAATTTTATTACATTTATTGTGTTTTTGGATTTTACTCCTTATTTATAGTTTATGAATAATTACGGAAAAACAGTAATTATGCAATTATTCATCTTGGGTTGGTAAGCTCGCCTGCATAGACCTGCATCACACACACTTGCAAAATACTGGTGTACACACTTTCAGTTACATTTATGTGTGTGTGCACGTCGATTCAGGTCAAAACACCTGTTCATATTTTTGTCTGAGCCAAGCTTGCAATCCCTGACATGCTTATTTCTAATACATTATTAATTATTTACAGTTTATTAGGTATATTAAAATTTTTATATTCAATGCTCAGTACATCACTTATTTGTACTGTCGCAATATAGTGAAACAGGGTTTTCACCGTGGTGTTATGAGGACAAGGTTTCCTCCAGTAGTTGTGTGGGAGACATGGTGTCTCAAAATAGTCCCTTAATTTTTGGTGGTGTTCTTGGAAGTGCCAAGACGTATAATAAGTTTGTTGTGCCCTTTGCATGGTATGAAATAGGTCAGTGGGGTTGTGAGAGGTATTGTGATGAGAGAGAGAGATAGAGATTTTTGAGATTAATAGAGGTTATGAAATGTTAGTGCAGAGTTTAGACATTGAGAGAGGAGAGAAAATTGACTTACCTTGTGAAATAGAGATGGGTGATTATTTTTATGATACGGTTGTAAATGATGAAAACTTACCTGATGTTGTGATGGATATAGTGGAGGAATATGATGATAAAATAACTTACCTTATGTTAACCAAAAATACTGATGGAGACAGAACTAAAATCACCAATGTAGACGGGCTTTATGAAATAATGGGAGACAAATATGTAGTTAATTACTGTATCAATATAATTAACGAAAGTAGTCATTACAATAATAATTATAATGTAATAAGTGTTGATAAGAATGACTTGTGTTATAAATACATCAGGTTAATATATGATGATGGGGGTTAAATAAAAATCAGTGAATGGACGTTTTAATTATTTTAGTTCATGGTAATGACCTGGCTAGATTATGTAATGAGGTGTGGTAAACAGAAAAGTAATGACAAGAAATTGTAAATAAATTCATAGCAAAATTAATTGTGTTTGTGTTGTAAAATGTATTATGTGAACAATGTGTGTAGGTAGTAGAGATTGATTTAATAATAATAATACTTTATACAACCATTATTTATAAATAATGAGAGTTGGTACTAAATGAATTGTAATTATTTTGGAGTAAAGTAATTAAAATAACTTGTGTTTTCAATAATTGATTGAGTTAAATAATTTGAGATGAAGTAATTGATTAATTTAAAAATGTTGTATAAAGAAATGTTGACAATGAATTTAAGTGATTTTATATGATTGGAATTTGATAATAAATAGTAAATGAAGAAATGTAAAATGTGTTTATAGTTGTGGAATCATATTCTTGTTATAATGTTTCAGAAGGTACATATGATTGTGCATGATCTGGTGGTGATAAATGTTTATAATTTTGTGTCAATAACAGGAATCATGTGTTTTGAGCGATGTAATGTAAGTATGAATTTTATAATACAAGTAAATAAAGTAAAAGGTTTACATGTGTTTAAAAGGTTTTAAATTAAATAATGAAATTAATTTGAGGTAGTTATAAATTTTTTAGTGTAATTTTCAATGGTTAACTTAATGTAAAATGTAAAAGTTAGAGTTTGGGTGATAATGATTTCAGTAAGGCATTTGAGTCAGTCAGGGTTAATTTTAAATGGGTGTTAGAGAAAATAAGAATTTTGGAATATAGGGAACACAGAAACAGGGTAATAGTAGTGACACAGTAGCGATAATGTATATATGGAGAGCAATGAGAATGATGTAATTGGGGAGTAAATAGATGGTGGTGAAATTTTGTAGTGAGGGTGGAGGTGTAAGGAGTTCTCAACGTGAAGCGTTGTGGCGGGTAGTAGAGGGTTTTAGGGGAGTGATTGCCATGGAATGGAGGGGCAAGAGGTTGCGTATGCTAATTAGAGGGGAGGGAACACACATCCTAGGTACAAAGAGGGTAACAGGTATTTTGTTATAAGAGTAGAATGAGTCATGGTGAGTTAAGATTAGAGAAGTTAATGGAAGTAAATATTTTTGAGAGATTGGTGTCATACTATACAAATCCGTAAATGGTTGTTAGAAGGAAGAAGGGGGATAAGGTTATATTTGGATACCCATTTAATAAATCAAATCATTGTGAGTAGCGAAGAATCACCCAAACCAATAAATGATGAAAATGCTAAATAGAAAATCATAGTTAAAATGTAATAATAAATGAAATAAGTGAAAGATTTAATAGAATTTGAAATAAAATTAAAGCTGTAAGGTGTGTAATTTTGGTCAAACTTAAATGTGAATTGTTTATTTTAAGGTAACAACAACAATGTTAAAAGGTAACAACAACAATGTTAATTATGAGTGTACTATGTTTTATTATGTTGTAGTATGTTTGTTAGGGTGTAGGAAAATTTAATAATAATATAACCAAACATATAAGAGTTTACCATCTGAGAATTGTAGTAACGGTGTAAGCGTAAACCTTATATGTCTTTTAGTAGTTTCCCCTACATTTCGGGCAGTCACGGCTTCACCAAACCCTGACCGTGGATTTATAATGTAAATATATTCTAAATTGGTGAACTTAGAAATTAACCGGGTGGTAACTCAGGGGAATCTACATAACTATGGAACAGCAGCTATCATCGAAGGTGGTGGTGGAAGGCGGTGGCGTGTGGTAAGGGTGTGTGAATCATTATAGTAGGATTACTGGTGTCCTCGGACATCAGTAATGCCAAATTTTTATATAACGCTGAAGCAAGAACGGGGTGGGCAGCGTCTACCCCTAACAGCCTTCCGTTCTTGTGGAAGCAACTGGGCGCCACAGTCCAGTGGGGGGGGGTCATAGTGTGTGTGGTAAGGGGGTTACTCAGGGGAGTAACGAACTAAAATTTGAAACTTAATGATGCTGACTAGCTAATAAGCTCATTAAATAATTTTATTTTGATTCAAGAGATGATTACAGTAGATAATTTGTACGGAAGTAATTGATTTAAATGTTTTGCTCTGTATAATAATTTTATAAATGACTTTACTGATTTTGAAAAGATCGTTTGAGGAGAGAAGGTGTTTATTAGGTTTTCTTTAGTATGTTTTATAATGTTATTATTTTACTATGTTAGAGTGTAAGAATTATAAACATACGAGGTGTGTTCATAAAAAGACCAAACTTGTTGAGTAACACACCAACCCGCACAAACGACGCGCCACGACTTTGCGCGCACCTAGCAATAGTTTTTGAAAACAAACTGCCACTTATTGTGTTCCGCTATTAGCAGTAGTCTTTGAGGTATATCAGATTGAGTGGGGACGTGCGCACGACGTCAGGCGGATTAGTGAAAAAGCGATTAAGAAAGACCGTGAGAACAACGTGTGCGTATAAAACGTGGCGACAAAACTAGGTTAAAACGTTTCAGAGACATTCTGGGTTTTAATTAAGCATACACGGAGGCCTGCTTGAGCCAAACGACTATTTTAAGAATTTTTAAAGAGAGCAAAAATCTAATTATAAGTGCAATCAAAGCGATATCGAAGATCATGAGAAGAGAGCTCGCGATGTGGTAATTGTAATTCATTCTTTTAAGTACCAAGACTTTCTGAGAGAATGCGCATTCATATAAGATCGTAAAATTAAATTTAGATCGATAAATTTAATTGTATGGTATTACTGCATTTGTAAGGAAACAATTCTTACTGCGTTGGTTGACGACGATCAGAAAAAGACCCGTTTTGAAATCGATCAACAACTGCGTACCAACCCAAATGGTAATAATAACTTTGGAATGCAATGGAAATAGCTCAGAAATAGATTTTACGAAGTTAGCACCAAAATTTTATACACACACATTGTATTAAGATCTTCCTTCTCACTTCGTTATAAATCCGCCGGACGGTGTGTGCCCGTGCCCACTACAGCGCGTGTGGCTCGAAGACTGAAGATCATGACGGGACGGAGAAAACAGCATTCAGGCGTCAAAACCTGTCGCTAGCAGCACTTAATTCTACAGCTCGCTCTATGCGCTAGTTGACGTGCTACACAAATAGTTCGGTCTTTTTTTGAATACACCTCGTATGTTATGTATTTTTCATGGTATAGTTTTGTGTAGTGTATCTAGGGTAAGGTCATTCACCTGACCCAGAGAGATCAGCTGATGACTGATGTTAGACATGTAGTAGATGCCTTATAATTAGGGCTAGGATTTGTATGTAATATCAACATGCAAAATATGTACATATTTATGTAATAATATTAGGTGAAATATGTAATATTACATAAAAAAGTTTTAAAATATGTAAGATTAATTTAATTTAATTTTTATATAAATGATATATTAAACATTATATTACTTGAAGATTCCTCATTTTATTAATTATATTTTTGCAAAATAAAGTGTGGTACAATAATTAATTAATTAAGCATGTCCATATTATAGCAAACTTAAATAAATTCCATTATTATGTATGAAAAAATGCGAAAATTTAATAGAAGTTTCACAATTATTATAATTTTCATAGTCGCTGTTTAAACTATCTGTCCACTAAATATTACTTTGGAGAACTCAATCTACTTACTTCACTCTGAATTGCAATGAACTATCAGATACATCTCCAAGTTTTCCATTGTCATGGAATGCCGCCGGTCAGAGAGGATGGTTTTGTATACAGAAAATGACCTCTCCACGTCACAGGAAGTTTCTGGTGCAAATTTAAGTAGATTAAATTTTTCAGGAGAGATATCGTCTGGAGGATTCTCTTCTTCGCTGCTGAGGATCTTGCACACTGCAGTCATTGTCGAGAAGCCAGGGTTTCTCTCCATAACAGACTCATATTTCTTCATTACTTCTATTCCAACAGTCCCTTCAACAGCACTTAACTTGGATTTCACATCTTCCACAATGTCCAGTGATTTCTTCAAAGGCATCCCACGAGTTTCTAATTTTAAAATACTGTCAGCAATGAATCCAAAATTGCTTTGGATATAAGCTAATTGGCACTGTACTTCAGAATCACTGAAGGCACTTTGGGCGTCTCTTACTGAAACTGCTGATTTACCTGGAAACGAATCTATCACAGACTTCACATCTTTAAAATGTTCACTATAAAAGCAGGCAGCTTCGATCCACGTACCCCACCTAGTCAGGACAGGTTCAGGGGGCAATTTCACATTTGGCAATTGTTCTCTGTAGTGCAACACACGTTGGGGGGCTTTAACGAATACTTTCTTGGTGTTTGAAATAATGCTGTTCACTTGTGGATATTTACTTCGCACTTCTTCGGCGACACATTGCAGTCCATGGGCGAGACAGGTGAAATGGATCATATTTTGATAGAACACACGTAAAGCAGTTCCCGCCTTTAGCATGTACGCTGCAGCATCAGAATAAAGAACAAGAGCTTTATCTTCTTGAACGCCTTCAGGCCACAACACTTTAAGTCCATCATTCACAAAACGAGCAACTGTTGCATGATTTGTGTGTTCCAACACTTTCGAAGAAATCAGAAAAGGTGTAGGGGATTCTTCTCCATCCAGCTTACCAATCACAAGGTTGGCAACATAGCGCCCTTTCACATCCGTAGTTTCATCGACAGCGATCCATATATAGTTGCTGCCTATATGACGTCGCACGTATGCCAGCGCTTCCTCGTAACACAAATGCAGGTAGTTTTTTCGGAGCGTAGAATCGTTAGGTATCTGCCTCCCGCAATACTTCTCTAAAAATGCGCGATATTTAGGTACCTGGAGTTTGTACCATGGGATAATTGCGGCAACCATAGCAGTACACATGTCATAGAAGAATTCATTCCTTGCACTTGAAGACTGTTGCATTTGAGATAGAAGGACTTGCTTTTTAGATGTTTGTAGTGCTTTATTCCTAGTATGCAGGGCACTGTGCACATGTTGTTCAAGTTGTGATTTCATTGAACATGTAATCTTCTTATTACAAGCCTGGCAGGGAACCACAGCTCTATCAGTAGTGAACGAATCATCTATTGTAACCCACGACTTTAACTTCGATGATAATCTTTAACAGGTGGAATTCAATTAAACACTGTGGTTGCCAAAGCGATACTAAACGTACGAACTCAAGAATAGTGGTGGGTACAAAAATGCTCAACTGTTTGAAACAAACAGTTCGCCGAGAAAAACGAACGAACTGTTCTTTCTCACGCACACAAACAGTTTACTCTTTACTCTGCCCCTTCCACTTAGCCTCTCCATTTACTAGTACCCACCCCACCACGCACTCTGTTTGTAAGCAAAACGGACTGTTTTCCTAGAAACGGAGCTATTTGTCCAAAACAACTGTTGCTTATCGTTTCTGAAAATGGAGTGAATAAGCAAAACACAATCGGAAATGAACTGTTCTTTTCTCCACTAATATCTTTCTTGGAATTCTTCCCTGACCTTTTCTCAGCAGCTTACAAATAGCTTGGAAAATCCGTTTCAGGTACCTGAGTTTCTAGTGAACAAATATTGTCATACGGACTGTTTTAAATTACCGTATATTTCACTTGTGAAAAAATACTTTTTTTACAGTAAGAGACAGAATATTAGGGGAGCGGGATGGTGTAGCGGCTTCGCTGCTCGCCTCTCATGCCGGCGACCGTGGTTCGAATCCCAGTGTGTCGGTGCGAGATTTTCAGTTGAAAAATCCCGCGGTGTCAGGAAGGGCATCCGACCTTAAATCCCCGGCCACAACTCTTACACACCTTAGTGCGTGCAAACAGCGACCCTGCGCAAGCGGGATAAGCTGAGGAAGTTGATGAAGAGACAGAATATGTAATTTTACATAAAAAAAAGTAAAAATATGTTTAAAAAAAGTAAAAATATGTAAAAAAATGTCATTATGATCAAATATGTAAAATATGTAACAACAAAATGTCATTACATGATAGCTAAGGTTCTAATTCACGGACATTTATCATTTTTAGTTATGTATAAGCAAAGGGAAAGAATATGTATTTACATACGAATCCTAGCTCTACTTATAATTGATTGGCAGTTTTTTTTATAAATCTAATTAAATGATTGAATGTTAAATTTTATGGACAAAATAAATTTTGTTTGGAATAAAATTTTTTTTCTGAAAAAAAATTTTAATTTTGCCTGAAATACAGATTATGTATTAAGGTTCAATATATATTGTTGATTATGGGTATTGCTAAAATATTAAATGAGTTATATGGTTCATATGATATGTGGTAGACAAATGTACGGATAAGGGAATTTAGAAAAAAAAAGGTGTTCATTTTATTTCGTTTATTATGATTGTTAGCAGCTAATTAAGAAGAATTGTAAATTCATTTAAAAGATTTTGAAATTTCGAAAGTAAATGGAAAGAGATGATAAAATTAATGGTAATATGAATCTTTGATATTGGACTTAGATTAATTTCTTTAGGTGAACAGAATTTAAATAATTTAAGTTGAGTTGTCTGATTTATTTTTGATTTGAAACTGTAACGTCGAGCCAAGTAAATTGAGAAATGAAATTGAAAATAAAATAGAAAATATTTTGGAATTTGATATCAAGAAGTAGTATATAGATATTATATTCAATAAAATCGTGGGTATGTGTACACACCCAGTATTTGCTAAAGGCAACCCAGTATGCATGTAAGGGGGAACATATCGGTTGAGAATCTGGTATGGTATAAGGCCAGTTTTGATTTTTGATGGAATGATGTGAGGTTAGGTGGTACTATGGTGTGTACCTGGCTGATTTTATGGTGTTGGGATCTCGAACAGAGAAGTCCAGTAATGTCGTTCAGGTGCAGCCATAGTCGCTGAGCTAGGGGGGTAGTTTACCCATGATGTGTAAAGTAATAAGGGGGGGTTGTTGGTGCCATATCCTCACCGATCCTCTTAGGGTTAACAATGAGGGTTTTTCTGTTTCGACAGAAAACCTCTCATTGGGGGGGGGGGTATTTTAACGGTACAAACGAAGAGGTTTAGTTTAATTTCAAAATAATTGTAAAAAAAATTTGTAACCAACCCAAGCTGAACGTTTTGATCACGAAATTTCGACTTTTGGAACACCTTGTAGTTCATGCGTAACCAGCCGTGCAAGCCACAAAAGCAATTAAAGCGTCTGGGAATGTGTAAGGGCACACACCTCGGCCAACGTTCTCACAAAAAACGGCACGTACATACATTCCTAAAAGCAATACAGAATACGTTGACGGTGAAGCCTAACACCTGGGCGGTTAGGCAACCAAAACACACACAGTCAGTCGTCACATAGCAGTTCTCTACAAGCCTTCAACCTGTACAGTCGTTAATTCAACCATAGCCTCGGATGAGTTCTTGGTAGGCCGAAAAAGTATTAAAGTAGGCCTACCAAGGAGTATAAAATGTACAACCAGTGTTCAATAATGAAGTGACGATTAAATGACGTTAAACATGATCGGAGTGGAGTGTGTTTAGTGAAAACAGTTCTGGACAGCATTTGGATATTATGCAAATAGGTAACAAGTAAAAAGGGAAATTCATTTGGCCAAAACAAAATAAACCATAAGGAGCTCATAAATAAAACGGGGGTTAAAATTGAATAATAGAGTGCGAGAGTGTGTGTATGAAAAATAACAGGGGAGAAATCATTAATAAAAGTACTGGTTACTAGATAATAAGTAGTTGATAAAAATCTTTTGTTTAAACAAATTCATGTTTCTAGTTATAATAAAACATATTTGTTTCTGATTGGAATTTATAAAAAGGTAAGTCTGTGAAAAAAGATCGCAGGTAAGGTTCTGGCAGTTTTTATTTTATTTATTTATTTCAAATTAGTTTGTTCTTAACACACTCTTATCATTTAATCTTATATACATTTTTTTGTATATATATTATGGTACATTACTCCATTTACTAAATGCATTGTACATCATTGTCATTTATTATTGTTTTAGTTTCAATTATTTTTTATAGGTCTTTTTTATTTTTGAGTTTTTACATTTATTTAGTTTGTAACTATATAATTCTATTTGCTATAATAAAAGTTTTTAAACTTCCACCTACCTTTATTTCTTGTGTGTGTTCTGGCCGGATCTCTAGTGTTGAACTAACCCCATTTGTACGATGAACTGATCAGTGCAGCAAATGAAATAAGGTGTTTGAAATGATTTGTTTAACAAATTATGTAATATAGCAGATAACATTTTATTGACTACTAATATGACATTTATTCTTCCCACTTCCTTCTATGCATGATATAAAAAATAAAAAAGTAAACCTTTTTCTTTTTTAAACTATGAAATACATCGTCATCATTTTTATCTATATCAAAGCTTAACTATCTAACATCGATTATTCTAAAAGAACCAATCCTTTTATTTTTATTTTCTTATCTACACACCCAACTCACATACAAGATTATTTGAGATCTCATTTATTTCCTTTTAGTTTCTGCCCATTTATATAAAATAAAAAAAAACTGTTATGTGTTCAAGACTTACGTGGTACCACTCTGTTGCGTCACGAGTGTTTACGCACTTTCACTATTTTACCGAATTTGGTTAAATTTTGTTCTTTGCTATTACTTCAGCAACTCCAACGTTATTCTTCTATCATATTTGTTGAAATTTAAAACATTTTATTAAAATTAGACTCGGTTTTTTTATGAGTCGAGTCCAATTCCACCCGGCCGGGTTTGTGACTGAGCTGAGAGTGCGAACCAGACTCCCCACTATGCCTTGTTGCTGAACGGGAAGGCACTGCCTCCAGGCTGCGATTTTTTCGTCGTCGTACACGAAGTATGGACTGTCTATGTGCCAATTGAGCTAACGATGTTAAGCGGTGACGATATAAGAGGCTTAGGTGGGTGGAGCCTCTAATTGATTTCCTCCGTCTCCAGAGCACATGGCAAGAAACTCTTTCTCCTTAGTCATTTTTGGTCGCGTCGGTTCCAACTGTTGTGCGTAAAAGCTGCGCCCGGGTTTGTGTACGCACACACTGCACATGACAAATACTCGTTTCACAACCAAGTATTACATTCTCTGACAACACCCAGGCCAAAAAGTTATGTTACCGTTCATTGTTTGAATACAAGGCTATTTCACATGGGACTTGCAGTGATGATATTAAAGAAATTTAAATAAATTTACTGAAAAATAAAAGCCCCCATTTTGACACATTACAGTACCCCCCCCCCCAATGAGAGGTTTTATGCCCAAGAGCATAAAAACTCTCATTGCCTAATCTAAAGGGATCAGTGTGGATGTGGAGCCATAACCCCCCTTTAATCCTTTATCACAAACACTATGGGTTTAACTACCCCCCTAGTCAAGTGGCTGTGGAAACATCTATCCGACTTTGCTGGACTTTCTTCGAGAGAATCCCAACACCACAAAGTCAAACAGACCCAAGACTTCGCTGCTCCGACGTGTCGGTCAGAACAGGTAAGCCCCACAGTATCACTTGGCTTTTAAGCATTCCGTAAAAATATCTAATAACGGTCCTTTCATTCTTCCACATCCTCCACTGATGCGTTTCCCTTTAATTGTAAATAATGGTATTGGTTGGCTAAAAGAAAAGCATTGGTTCTTGTTTATACTTAATCATACATATACATATATTCTTAACAGTAATGTAAACATTTGTCATTTATTATACATGTTGACCTTGTCCGGTCTGAAACATCAAAACAATTAAAAAAATAAAAATAATCAATTCCAAAATCTTCAGATTTGCTTTAAAATTAATCAAATACAGTTACCAATTCAAATGAAAAAATTCAATCCTAACCTGTCAACTATCATCTTCAATTACCAAATTTCAAAAATTTTTTTTTTAAATAAAATTTCCAAAATAATTATGAAAAGCATCAACTATTTTTTAATTAATTTAATTTGTCTAAATTTTAATTAATTATGTAATTCAAAAATTTTCATTTCCATTAACTCATCTAAAATTATTTAACTGCTTCTCAAATTACACTAAGTTCCATCTCAAGTTTCATTATCAACGTTAAATTCAAATAATTTTCAAACTAATTTTCAAATATGGTGTACATACATAAATTCATCATAATACATTTGGTTCAAAGTAAACACCAAAATTAAACAAAATTGTAGGTACATGTTATACATATAAAACACAAAAAAATACAACTTAATCTAACATACATTACATTTCAAAATAATTACATATCAATTCCCCTTGTCATGAGCATATCATACAATACCTACTCTGAATAAAAAAGGAAACATCAGAAAATACTAACTACTAGGTACATAAAAACAAGTTACATAACATATTAATTACTTGAAATGGCCAAGTACATAAAAACAAATGCATACACATTACTACATTTAAAATATTCTACTTTTACAATCTCTAAGTCATGAAATTAGCTATTTCTGGTAAGTGAATATAATGTACGTCATAAGCAATTATAGCAATAATCAGACCATCAATACAATTTGAGATAACAATGCCGACTGAACAGTATCCGTGGTGTTCATTGCTATGAGCACAATAATCATTTAGTCATCTCATCAACTCATCAACATACGTCAGTTTAAAGTTTTAATTCGTTACTCCCCAGAGTAACCTCCCTTCCACACACACAAGGACCCCCCTGGACTGTGGCATCCAGTTGCTTCCACAAGGACTGAATTAGTGGAGGAATTTTGGCATCTCCTGTCCTTGCTTCGGCCTTATATTTTTAAATTGCCAGATATCATCATATCTGAATGTTACATAGTTCACCTGTTTTGCTGTTCCTACTCGAACAAGGTGATAGCCACTGTTCCATAGTTCCGGGGATTTCCCTTAAGTGGCCCCCCATTAATTTCAGTTTTCACCAATTTCAAGGACA
The DNA here is from genome assembly GCA_034769895.1 of Magicicada septendecula. NCBI lineage: Eukaryota > Metazoa > Arthropoda > Insecta > Hemiptera > Cicadidae > Magicicada > Magicicada septendecula. The sequence continues at coordinate 396,103,023 of CM068371.1, forward strand.
ACCAACCATGGTCAGTTTTACAATTGCTGCCCACAGCTGGTTGTCGTCCAAAACCACGATTAGTGCTGGTAAGACAGTAATCGCCCGAAAAGGCGGGGAAATCTTCTCTCATTCGCATGTTTTCACTTCGTCTTTAGAATACACTGCATGGTAGCAATTAACATATAATATAAAATTATATAAGTGGTTGTGCAGTGTACATACGCCAGTTTTGGCCTCCGATGATGGTAACGTACCTTGACGTTACTTATCAACCCTTACTGCTATCTACAGTGGCACATGCCGCCACCGCAATAGCCTACCTATATCTAAACTTATGTCTTTCTACATTTGCTGTCTCTACATTCCACAATTTACTTTCACTTTAATAACACCAAACAACCCCCAAAATTACCCCTTAATCTTGCATAATAACATAATAAACATTAACATTGCTACGTTCAACTAAACAATTCACCTTTAAATAATTTGTATAAAAAAAAATCAACATTACAACTTGAACTTTCTATTAACTCTTTTTATTTATAGTCTCAATTATTTATCATTTATTGTACCATTAAATTTTCCACACATTCAAGTTTATTATCAGCCTTCATTTTGCATAACATTTCACAATAATATTTTACCTAAGTTAGCTTCTTTCAAACTCATTTAGTGCCATTATAAGACTCTTTTACTTTACTTCAAGGTCATTATCAAATTCATACTTACATATGGTCAATCACTCCATCTAATAAATACATGATTACTGTCATTAATTCCAAATATAAACCATTCATCACCACAAATATCCTGTACAACCATATGTACCTTCTGAAACATTTTAACAACCATATGATTCCACAACTAAATATATTTTACATTTATTCAATTACTGTTTATTCTCAAGTATAAACCATATAAAATCATTTAAATTCATTATCAAAATCTCTTTATACAACATTTTAAATTAATCAATTAATTCATCTCAAATTATTTGATTCAATCAATTATTCAGACACAGTATTACTTTAATTACCTTTCCAAAACAATTCTAATTCGTTTATTACCACCTCTCATTCTTTATTTTGTCTGATAAAATATTATTATTATTAAAATCAATTTCTACTACATACACATTGTTTACGTAGAATACCTTTTACAACACAAACAATTAATTTCACTATCAGTTTATTTAAAATTTCTTGTCATCATTTTTCTGTTTACCACACCTCATTTCCTAATTTAGCCAGGTCATAACCATAAACTAAAATATTTAAAATGTCCATTCACTGATTTTTATTTAACCCCCATCATCGTATAATAGTCTTATTTTTATATAACAATTATCATCTTTACTCACACTCAATTCATTATTATTATTTATATAATAATTCTCTAATATTTCAAAATGTTCCGTAAAACCCACATAATAATCTACTGGATTATCCCACATTATTATTAAATCATAAAACCTGTCTACCTCATTAGTTTTAGTCTCGTCACTGTCTATATTATTAGCCATCACCCCTAAGTATTTTAACCTCTCAATTTCAGAATCATCTATTATTAATACTCCACGTCTATGCACAGGTAAGCATTCAATATAATTATGAACGTTATTATCACTTATTTCTGCACTGTCTTCATAACAAGGTAAGTCAACAATATTACTAACTCTCTCTCTCTCTTTATTTTCTCTAGTAGCTCTTCATAACTTCTAACAACATCAAATAATACTATCCCCCTCTCTCTCAATGTGAATAATTCTACCACTCTCTCACAATACCTCTCATCATGACACCATCTCACTTTGTCTCTATCACTCCACACAAAAGGCAACATAACGTTATCATAACCCATCCTGATTCTTTCAGGGAACTCATGATACACAAAAGGGGACCTACTTAGAGACACTTTGCCTCTATAACCACGGGAGGAAACTCTGTCCTCATAACTCACTATTGGAGTCTTTACTCCATTTAAATCACGGGGAAAATTTGCCCTTTGTAAACCCAACCTCTCTTCAACCACTATCTTATTGCTACTCTCTATTTCCACTAAAACTTCATCTCCACTATTATTATTCACTTTATTTTCTAACACATTTTTAATTATCTCGTTAACACTTTTTATTTTGCTATTATTTGTTAACTAATTACTATAATTATCATGATTACTCACCTTGTTAGTAATTATTTCACTATTTTTCATCATATTACCACTACTCTCGCCTATATTGACACCCATGTCGTCTGTTACTTCGTAATTTCCGTTTATACTGCACTTACCTGTATTTATTCTCCACACTCCCATACCCTCTATACTTTGTACTAAATCGTTACATTTAGTTTCAAATATCTCATTGGTTCTTTCAAAGCGTTTATTGATTTGTTTTATTTCATTTCTAATTTCATGAAAATTACTTTCGTTTGTATCAAAACGATTATTTATTTTATCAAACTTCTCATCAAAATTATTCTTAATTTCATTGAAACTACGTTCGCATTTTATTTTTTGTTCATTAATATCATTATACATTTTGCGTAATAAATCGTCATTAGAATTAAAACGACTCTCAAACTTACTATCAATTTTTTGTAAAAAGCTCATTATATCTGTATCATCGGATTGTTTATTTTTATTTGTTGAAACTGGAGTTAATTGAATTCCAGAATCAACAGCTGATTCGCTTAATTGCAATTGAGTCGCAATTGGGGTAGAATGAATTATTACGTTACTGCCAACAGCTGTTTCTGTAATAGCGCTATCGTCACTGCTTGGACCAGCTGTCCGCGTTTCACTTTCATCCAATGACTGTGGTTCAAGGCCACTTTCGCTCATATCTACGTCTGTTAAATTACTTACTTTGCGTGCTCAGACATTTTTAACTGATTTATAACTTATTTTTACTTATGTTATAACTACAATTGGTTAATCTTCCCTTCAAAACATTATACTATAACATACATAAAATAAATCTTATACCATAATTACGTAAATTAAATTTTGCCTTCACAACCGTATTTCACTTCCTGCACTGTCAAAATAGGCCGGTGTAATACAATTTATGATTATATTACATCATGGTCACACCGCACAATTGTAACTATATAATTCTATTTGCTATAATAAAAGTTTTTAAACTTCCACCTACCTTTAATTCTTGTGTGTGTTCTGGCTGGATCTCTAGTGTTGAACTAACCCCATTCGTATGACGAACTGATCAGTGCAGCAAATGAAATGAGGTGTTTGAAATCATTTGTTTAACAAATTATGTAATATAGCAGATAACATTTTATTGACTACTAATATGACATTTATTCTTCCCACTTCCTTCTATGCATGATATAAAAAATAAAAAAATGTAAACCTTTTTCTTTTTAAACTATGAAATACATCGTCATCATTTTTATCTATATCAAAGCTTAACTATCTAACATCGATTATTCTAAAAGAACCAATACCTTTTATTTTTATTTCCTTATCTACACACCCAACTCACATACAAGACTATTTGAAATCTCATTTATTTCCTTTTAGTTTCTGCCCATTTATATAAAAAAAAACTGTTACGTGTTCAAGACTTACGTGGTACCACTCTGTTGCATCACGCGTGTTTACGCACTTTCACTATTTTACTGAATTTGGTTAAATTTTGTTGTTTGCTATTACTTCAGCAAATCCTACATTATTCTTCTATCATATTTGTTGACATTTAAAACATTTTATTAAAATTAGACTCGGTTTTTTATGAGTCGAGTCCAATTCCACCGGCCGGGTTTGTGACTGAGCTGAGAGTGTGAACCAGACTCCCCACTATGCCTTGTTGCTGAACGGGAAGGCACTGCCTCCAGGCTGCGATTTTTTCGTCATCGTACATGAAGTATGGACTGTCTATGTGCCAATTGAGCTAACGATGTTAAGCGGTGACGATATAAGAGGCTTAGGTGGTGGAGCCTCTAATTGATTTCCTCCGTCTCCAGAGCACATGGCAAGAAACTCTTTCTCCTTAGCCATTTTTGGTCGCGCGTCGGTTCCAACTGTTGTGCGTAGAAGCTGCGCCCGGGTTTGTGTACGCACACACCGCACATGACAAATGATCGTTTCACAACCAAGTATTGCGTTCTCTGACAACACCCAGGCCAAAAAGTTATGTTACCGTTCATTGTTTGAATACAATGCTATTTCACATGGGACTTGCAGTGATGATATTAAAGAAATTTAAATAAATTTACTGAAAAATAAAAGCCCCCCCCCCATTTTGACACATTACAAGTTTTCCTATTTTGTTACATTACAATATATTGTATTGAGACCCGTGTGTACGTTTTAAGCCACACTGTTGAGTTCGTCAATTTATAATATTTCTCTCGTATGTACCTCTCTTTGATTATTTTAATATTTCAATTTCTTATATATCTGGGTTTGCTAGATATAGTAATATCTTTAATTATGACTATCTTATCTCTATATTTAATCTAAAAGTGTTAGTGTGAATGTCACTTATGTATGTAGGATGTTATTCTAAAATTCCGCTCAGAACTAGTCTGCCTTGCAGAGAATTATCGAAAATTCGTGTGTAACTCTCTTCTCTTTGGTATCGGAAAATTCCGCAACAAGCACTGCTGTTCCAAAACAAACGGAATTTAGAGGTTAACCCACCGCGTACGGTGACTAGTTATTATACACTTAGTCTGTTTAATTCTTATTCCCACTTCATTAAATAATACACAAATAATAAGATCCTGAAATTATACAAGGTTTCTTTATTAGTTCAACTTGTTAACATTCAATAAGATTGGTTTTACTTGATATACGAAAGGCTATACGTTGAGTTAATCGATTATTGTTCGGTCCAATATTTTATTTTAAATTCAGTTATAGTTTTTCTAATTAAATTAGATTCAGGGTGTGAAGGTTCTTTCAGTTGCAGGGAAGATTAAAAATACATAAATAAGAATGCAAGATATTACAAAATTAAAGTGTTGTTGTGTTTAATATTATTTATACAATTGGAAATTACCATACGAAGTACTAAGCGACTCTGGAAGGCGGTTGCTTTTAACCTCGTGAGTTGATGCCCCGTATCAATCAGAGATGAGATGATTTTCTTTATTCTTGTCTTCAAGTGGTAATAAAGTGGACTCCTTGGTCCTGGTTGATTTAGAAATACCGCTCCCTTTATTCACCAACGGCCAAACTAGTGATTACGTTCTTCGGCAAACTCTGGATCCAAATACGTTTTTTTATCGTATGATGTAAACTGCGATGTCCAATGTGACTTAATGGTTATTATTTTTCGTTTGGTTTGTAGGATTAACTCTTTACACAGGTAGTTCTTTATATGGTATTATTATTTCATTAAATTTTCATTTGTTCTTGATCTGATATTGGACAATCCAAGTCATTCCTTTTTTGGAATTCAATTACTTATTATCGTTTGTATGATACCATTATACAATTTGGTTAATGTTTACTGTCTTAATTATGACAATTAGTTATTCATATATGGTGACTGTTACTGGATTTAAATAATTTATATTAAATTAGTTTTATTAACCATTTCTCTGGGTTTATCTCATCATGTTCAGGTCATAAATTGCAATAATCAAAATCAACAAATTATATTAATTTTTGTTGTCCCTAGCAACAACATTTTTTTATTCTTTTTCAATGTTTTGTTATATAGTGATAATTTCATATATTATTCTTCCGCTCATCAAAATAATTCCTTATTAAACTTCCGTTATATCAAAATATAATCTTATTTATAGCTTGTTTACTAATTTCTATATATATTCTGCTGGTTTTTCAATCTTAGTCCGTTTCTTTTCATAAGTATTATTTTTCCGATATCAAACGTTATCAATCGATATCAATGCACTATGGCATTATCATAATTTGTTTATATTGAGTTTGTTTATTATTTATTATTAATTATCATAGGTTTTTTATAACTCCTTGAACTATATTCATTAATTATTATTAACTTCTTTCCCTAACCTTTCTATTCTGAGTTGTTATATAGTGTTATTGGCTGTTAGGCCTTTTATTATATTTGGATCTACTTTTGAATATAACTTGTTAACAACCATAGCCTTTTTATATAAGTTTACAAATATAATCAACCTTTAACTATGTACATGTATACAAATAATTATCCTTATTATATCTAACAACAACTTTATCTTGACCTATGGATCACACATAAGAAAAATTGAAATTAATTAATACTAATTAACTGAGTTCCCTCACATTTCTACAACAGTAAACAAATAATACCTATTGCTTCATTATTTGATATTACATCAACAAGTAAGCTTCATAAGCTAACACAAACTTTAACATAGTATTTATAGTAACAACATAACATTATACAATTCAGAATCATTATTTTCGATTAACTAGTAATGTATATTATTGATTCATTTTTATCTATTTTCACCGTCATTTATTTTAACATATTCGATATTAGTTTCTTTCTTATAATTCTTATCCGTATTTTTGATTTACTTACTTCTCACTGAACATTGATTTCTTACTATTGTCTATATTACATGTTTATTTTTTATTGCTATTACTACCTTGCATTCTTATTGTTTTTATATAATGATAAATTTATTTATCTGACCCTTGTATTAATATGGGATATAGATATTTATTTCCCTATTCTATTTCTAATATTTTTATTTATGTAACGTCGAGGACCGCATTTCTGTTGCGTTACAATATATATATTGTAACGTGTATAACTCTGTTACCCTCTCTTTTATATTATACAAACCTATAATCTTTCTTTCTAAATTATATTTTATTTAGCTTCACTATTAGGATAGCCAATTTGTTACATCTAGACTCGAATCTATGGTTATTTATCTGAATTTGTGTCTTGTTTAATTCTGTTATTATTTGTATATATTTTCGTTAATATTAAATTAAGGATGAGTATCTGTTCAGGGGGATGTTTGTTGAGCGCCAATTTGCAATCACCATTTGCAAATAAAATTTTATTGGTGAAATATCAATAACAAATTTTTATTCAAATTTATTTATGTAAATAGTATGTGGTCTCTTTATTCTGTAATGAACTCTCTTTTATTCTTTTCTTTCAGAATGGATATGATAATTTGTACTCATCACCACATTTTTTAAAAGAAATCTGCTAAGATTTTCAATTGATGAGTGTTACCAACTTAATCTAATTACTGAGGTCAACTCACAGTATCAGATATTTTGTTCAGAATATCATACCCTTTATGTTTTCATAAAATAAGAAACAAATAAACCTTTTTCTGTATTGTGTAAACTCAAATCCTTTATTTCTTTTTTAATTTGTTCTAAATGTAAAACATAATTTTTAACAAAGTTTGGCCAGCTGTATTTTTATAAGCTCAGAGTGGCAGCAGTAACTCTTAGATCTCAAGGCTTTTTAAAACATTTTATATTTTGTATTTAATAAATAAAATACAATTATGGTGTTCTGTAGGTCCTTTAGACTACGATATAACAACAGTATTGACAGGGAAAGTACCAAAATACATATGATGAGAAATAGTCACAATGCATTTTAAAAGGATTATATTAAAAGTGTAAAACAGTTCAGTGTATAGGTTAAGTTATAAAAATGTTTTTTAGACTTAAATATCTTTAAATTATATTAGCACTATACATCACTGGTTGCTTATGCTTATGTCTATATTATTAATCATTAATGTTCTCAGTGACAGTTAATTATGGTTTTTTTATAAAAAGCGTATTCAAAGTTTTTTGAAACCTTTAGATCAGGTTTAACAGGGAATATTTCAGATTAATTTTAGATCAAAATATACTTCTCTCCCTGTGTCAATTGGTCCAATTTCTTCAGAGATGTTCTGGTTTAATTCTGTAGAGTCTTGTAGCAATTCTTTCTTCTGTTTTAATCTTGTTATTTATAATTATTCAATTGTTTATCTGGAGATGCACTGATGTCACATATATTATAATTTATTTTTCACTATAGGTATTTAAATCAACCTTTTTGCATTCAGTTTTTTTAGAATAAATCTATTTTTCTTCTTCAACATATATGTTGCTAAGGCCTCTCTTAGATATCTCCTTGGTTTCCAAGTAACATTTTTATATCACCCTGGTGACATCATAAGAATAATATAAACAAACTTTTTATTATTTTATGTCATTTTCTTTTAAAAGGATATACCTTTTTTATAAGAGCTCTTATCTTCTTTTTATTTGTTTCTTTGTTCTTCTGATAAAAAACTGATCATTTTGACATCACTCTTGACTATTTTCTGATCTATATTTCCTGAGTTAATGATTCACTTTTTATTTATTTTTATTACAAACTTATTTATTATTTCTTTTTGTACCTTTCACTTTCTTAAATTTATTTTATACACTTGGTAATCTTTTAACATAAACTGACATTGTTTACTTATTATTTTAATAGAAATCTTATTCATATAATTTGACTGACTATGATTTTGGTGCTTTCTTGTAAAGACTAACATTAGTGTAGTGTTATTAACACTAGTATACATAATATTAATAAATGTGACAAAAACTGATTACTAATAACTATTAGTAATATGTTATAATTCCCCTTAACTGACTGTGTTTATAACTTTACAGTCTGCACACAAAAAACAAATTTCATAAGTAAGTTCTTACTTTAATTATAATAAACATAACATACAATAAACAATTAAAATTAAACATATTCAATTAAGTCTTTCTAAAAATATTATGTCTCCTGGTACTTTTTAATAATATAATCATGGTATATTTATGTTACTAGGGCATGGTAAAAATGGCACGTAACAATATATATATATATATATATATATATATTACACTTAATATTTATAATTAAATTTACCTCAAGATGTTATTTTTATCCTTTATTGGAACATGTTTCGGTTACTATCTTGTACCCATCCTCAGCCTTCCGGTTTTTTTGTCTGGTGAAGTACATATGTGTTGTTGGTTGACTATTATTATTGTGGCTTCCTGTTGGCTTCTGGTATTTCAAATTGGTTTTATTGTGTGTGATTGTGGTGTATGTGTTAGTTTTTTGTGTATTTTCAATGTTGAGTGCTTTGAATATTGTGTCATGTTTTGTATTGATTTGTATTTGTTCAGGTATTTGGATAAACTATAACTAGCTCTAAATTACGTTATGTCACCAAACATTATAAACTATATTGAAGTGATATACAGTGTAACAAGTGAGTTATAGTGTACCCAGTGCGTAAATAAGTGAATGTGGAGGGAGCATCTTACAGACTTGTGGTGTAGATGTAGGAATTATGGATTATAATAGTAGACTGTGATGCTACAAATCAATACAAAACATGACACAATATTCAAAGCACTCAACATTGAAAATACACAAAAAACTAACACATACACCACAATCACACACAATAAAACCAATTTGAAATACCAGAAGCCACAATAATAATAGTCAACCAACAACACATATGTACTTCATCAGACAAAAAAACCGGAAGGCTGAGGATGGGTACAAGATAGTACCCGAAACATGTTCCAATAAAGGATAAAAATAACATCTTGAGGTAAATTTAATTATAAATATTAAGTGTATTATATACATCAAGAAACGGACTGTAGCAAAAAGTGACTAAAAAAAAATATATATATATATATATATATATATATATTATAACTACACTACTATGCGTTATTGTAATGTAATGTTGTGTGTGAGTACCCACCTGCTGTCTGATCTTGCAGATTCTTCCGACTAGGGCGTGTGGATTTTGGATTTGAAGTTCGCAAGCTAGTAATCTCAAATTATTACAACAACACACATAATGGGTTACTTTAAAGGGGGAGAGTTTTGTGAGTCTGGTAGGCTTTATCGTACAACAATAAAACACTGTTATATGGGGTAATAAAACGTTGTTTATTACACCAACAACACACAAGAATAGAATGGTTATAATCTTATGAATTTTCTTATAGTCTATACAATGAATCGATGTTTTTCGATTGATTAATAGTTGAAAGAAACTGAACTCGTTCTTTGCGAGTTAATTGCAATTTAAATTTGACTTTATTAATTGATTTGTATTTAATTAAATTTATTTAATTAATTTGAATCTAAGTGTTCATGAAACAAAATATGAAACTCTGATATTAATTCGAATAATTAATTAAAATAAATTAGACGTGACAGTCTAGTTCACGTTATTTCATTTCTAGTGATTCTACTTCTGATCTACTGCAGTATGATCTAAGATTAGATTGTCAGTTAAGATTTGTATAGCGCTTTTATACTACTTCTATTTCTTAACTATAACTTACTAAAGCCTTAAACTGCTATACAGATTATCACAACGAATTTACTTTTTAATTACTAGAGTCTTTGCTTTTTGGTTTGGCACCTGAATTATTTGAATTACAATGCTTTAATTGAAAAATAGAAAATTTGATCTGAAAAATAAATAAGTAGATTTTGCTTTCCTGTTACTGAAGAGGATGTCGTTCCGATTTGTCCCTCGTCGATTCGAGTCCTTGGTTAGAGAAAGTAATCTGCTTAGAACTGCTGGATTCGGTCGTGGAGTTCAAAATTCGGCAACACTCTGCTTCCTTGCTGTTTGTGAATATTTTAACGTCTGCTGTTGTCTGCTGGAAGTGCTTGCTGTCCCTCGTCGATTCGCACGTTGCACGTCAGCGTGTGTGTGTGCTTCGTTCGAGTGGTCGCTCTGCTCGTCAGCTGTTAACCAATGATTTAGACGGCCTCTCTGCTGTATTCTTGAAGTCTGGTCTTGAAGTCTGGTGGATCTCTTGCGTGCTTATGACTAACTGGTAGTACACAATAAGCTTAGTTGATGTCCTGAAGAGTATCTCGCCTTTACACAACAATTACGAGCTATACAGACGATCTGTAGTTAGTGTGTTCGTAATTGCGTGTGTGTTGACCACGTAGAGTCTTCTTGTTGATCTTCACCACTTTGGTTACTAGACGATCGAAGGACTACGTCTTAACTTCGTGAGTACTGACAGAAGAGTGATTTTTCAACCAGAAAACACCGCAGTAGCCGGGGCTGCATGAAATGATTTCATTGGTCGACGCACTCTCCCTACTACATAAAATTTAGAATTCCCTTGGTCCGTGAGAATGAAGTCTGGTTCTCACAGACGGAGAATAGAATTATTATCTAACATAATTATCCGGCGGAACCAATTTGTCGCTACGGATATCCTGTACTTATTTAATTTTGCAATAACTTGGTTGCAAATCAAGTTGTGTGAAATCTAAAATATACAATCTGTCAGAAATTATTATCTTTATGACATACTAAAATCTCATTACTGTATCTCTATTTTAACAGAAGTTATTCAATTATTTTAATTAACTCTTTCATTTGTTAATTATATTGCATCAAATTTGCACACGTCATTATTAATATCTCGGCAAACATTTTGGCTATGTTAGATTTCGCCTTTATTTATTAGTTTCCGAGATATTAATAATTAACAGTTTGGGTGTGGTCGCTTCCTTGTACAGCGAACCGATTACATAATGACCATGTGTGCGTTGCTTTACACAGCATTATTTTCAATGCGCTACATTCAAATGGAGTTTTGACTGTTACTTTTTATTTAAATATGCTTTCAGCATGCGGTAAACATATAACCCCAAATAGTTAATATTTGGTTCCGTTATATATTCCCACACCCGCTTAAAAAAAAAAATGAATGTAATAATTACAGTTATTTTTTTTTTTTCTTAATCATTACACACATATTCTGTAATCATTATTCTTATTAACTATACATTGTATTACTTATTCTGAAGACATGTACACAAGTGTTAATGTTATTGCATTATATACAATTTAACTCTAAATACATGTATTAAAATATCATATTTGCAACTTATTTGTATTAATGTTTTCAAAACGAGTAGTACCCTTTGTTTATAAACAATGGCACGCGTACAAAGAATTTGCTGACAGCATTTAGAACCGTTATCGCCGGGCGCGCGGCTAATTGCTTGACCTAGTTTTCAATGTGGGTCAGCAGTCGTTATCGCGTGACGTAATTATTTCCTGCCGTGAGCTCGTTCACTCAGTTGTATACGCTTATTATTTACCGCTATAGAAAAACATTATCATTAATACACAAGTTATCTATAATTATTATTAATAATATTATAAAACACAAATTATTTATTTTAAATTTAATTATTATAATACAATTACATTATCTTTTAACCGTAATATTTTGTAACCCTTTTTACGAACGGTTCGACAGTACTTCGTTAACCATCGGTCATTTTCGTCACCGGATTATTCGTCTACGTCTTCCCACGCTGACTGTGTGGGAACGTCGTCGTCACTTTCCTGCTCTACCGGATGTACTTTTGTCGGTGCCCATTGTTGCATTGTGTTAACGGCCAACCACGTTTCCTTACCATCCGGTTGAAATACTTTGTCAACTGGCGTACAAATTTCTGTATAAAAATCACTTTTCTTAAACCTAGCATTTTTCTTATTTTTACCTACTTTATTGCGATAGGCTTTAGCATGATTTATGGCGCTTCCTCCCTGGAGGCGCCCGTTTCCAAGTTTTTTGGAAACTTACGATTCTTTCTCCTCTCGTTGGGGTCTTTATTACTTGGAGTATCGCTGTCTTGCTGTATTGTATCGGTCCTAGCTAATTCAACCGTTTGCATAGCTCTAATCGGGGCCCCGTCGTTACCCTTACCCTGCCCCTTTGATCTACCAAAATTTTGTTTTCCCTTGTACTCAAAGGTCTTATCTGGGGGTTTTGACGATGTTTGGGGTGGAGTAGAACTAGTACTCGGTCTCTGGTCAGGTTGCTGGTATTGTTCTCGCGTATTCTGCCCTTCATTATTTCGGCGAAAATCGGGATTATACCGCCACCCACCAAAATCAAAAACCGTCTCACTTTGGGACACTAGAATGAGGAGTTCGTCTACCGTGCGAATACCCTGCGTAAATACAGCTACTCTAATATTATGATTAAAATGGTAGGCAAGCTTCGTGACTATGTCAATCTCCGCAAATGCTGGGGTTAAATGCTTCGCGCGTTCGACCTGCTGGATTATATAATTTTTGGCGGTAATACCCATTTTCTTATAAAAACGGCCATATTCCAGTTCATTGCGCAGAAGTCGTTGGGTATGCGAGTTCCAGTATCGGCTTTCAAATTTTTGTTTGAACTCCGCGTATGTGGACACTCTATCGCGTACAATGTTATACCACTTACGCGCCGAATCACGCATCGCGTTAACCACCCACTGTATTTTGTCTTGATCTTCTAGTCGGGAACCTACTCTAGCCATTTCACTCTCACATGCTAATAAAAATTCAATGGGGTTTTCGTTATTTTCCCCCGTAAAATACACGCGATTTTTCTCATCGACAGGACCTTGTACCAAAATATTTGGAGCAGACCTCCTTCGTACCTCCTGTCGTACTTTCAAAATCTCGTCGCTTAACGTTTGTAAAACACTCTCTTTATTAGAGTCAATGTTAGATCGCGTCTCTACAATTGAAGCGTCTAATTTATCTACTCGTCGTTGCGTTTTGGTCACGTCCGCGTGAATTTTTACCTCTAGGGATTCGACCTTCCTAGAGACGTCTAGTGTTTGCTTTTCACAACGGCTTATGTGATCCTTGAACCGGCCCTCCATACGTGTTACTTGTTCAATAAACGATTTTTGCATAGTGGTCTCGAAAACCTTAAACCGTTCATTGATTTTAGTATCGACCGTATTTACTCTTTCAGCGATTTCCGCGACTTTCACAGTTAGCTCTTTATTACTCTCACCGATTTCAACGACTTTAGCGGTTAGTTCGTTTACGCTTTCGTCTATTTTCTCGGTGGTTTGTTTATTGCTTTGCTTAATCTCGGCGTTTATGTCAGCATTGCTTTGATCTAATTTCTCGGTTAGACTAACTTTTTGTGCCTCGATATTAGATTTTAATTCTGCGATATTTATTTCAGCATTGGCTGTTATTTGTTCAAATTTCGCGTTCATATTAGCGGTCAAATCCGCGTTAGCTTGTTTCATTTCCGCGTTCGCTTGTTCCGCTTTAGCCGCGTTTTGTTTAATTTCTTGTAATAACTGTTTAAGCATTTTATCAGTTTCCATTTTAAATACACAGCAATTTCAAATATACACAATTTAAAATACACAGAACAGTTTCAAATACACACAATACTTTACTGTTGTACACACACCAGTCACAAAACTCTTTGGGGAATTGTTTAGTTGGACGCCAGCTGTTTTACAAATTAAAACAGCAAAGTTTGTTTTAAAGTGAAAATTAAATTTAAATTGAATTTAATTAACTTAATTTAATTTGATCGTGCCCCACGTTCCGGGCAAGCCATTTATAACTCTTGTTCGGAACGTGAATTCAATTTGACGTACGTTTGTCGGGCCCCACGTTGGCCGACATTTATAACTACACTACTATGCGTTATTGTAATGTAATGTTGTGTGTGAGTACCCACCTGCTGTCTGATCTTGCAGATTCTTCCGACTAGGGCGTGTGGATTTTGGATTTGAAGTTCGCAAGCTAGTAATCTCAAATTATTACAACAACACACATAATGGGTTACTTTAAAGGGGGAGAGTTTTGTGAGTCTGGTAGGCTTTATCGTACAACAATAAAACACTGTTATATGGGGTAATAAAACGTTGTTTATTACACCAACAACACACAAGAATAGAATGGTTATAATCTTATGAATTTTCTTATAGTCTATACAATGAATCGATGTTTTTCGATTGATTAATAGTTGAAAGAAACTGAACTCGTTCTTTGCGAGTTAATTGCAATTTAAATTTGACTTTATTAATTGATTTGTATTTAATTAAATTTATTTAATTAATTTGAATCTAAGTGTTCATGAAACAAAATATGAAACTCTGATATTAATTCGAATAATTAATTAAAATAAATTAGACGTGACAGTCTAGTTCACGTTATTTCATTTCTAGTGATTCTACTTCTGATCTACTGCAGTATGATCTAAGATTAGATTATCAGTTAAGATTTGTATAGCGCTTTTATACTACTTCTATTTCTTAACTATAACTTACTAAAGCCTTAAACTGCTATACAGATTATCACAACGAATTTACTTTTTAATTACTAGAGTCTTTGCTTTTTGGTTTGGCACCTGAATTATTT
This sequence comes from Magicicada septendecula, assembly GCA_034769895.1. Classification (NCBI taxonomy): domain Eukaryota; kingdom Metazoa; phylum Arthropoda; class Insecta; order Hemiptera; family Cicadidae; genus Magicicada; species Magicicada septendecula. The sequence goes on from CM068371.1 coordinate 396,118,202, forward strand.
GAATTACAATGCTTTAATTGAAAAATAGAAAATTTGATCTGAAAAATAAATAAGTAGATTTTGCTTTCCTGTTACTGAAGAGGATGTCGTTCCGATTTGTCCCTCGTCGATTCGAGTCCTTGGTTAGAGAAAGTAATCTGCTTAGAACTGCTGGATTCGGTCGTGGAGTTCAAAATTCGGCAACACTCTGCTTCCTTGCTGTTTGTGAATATTTTAACGTCTGCTGTTGTCTGCTGGAAGTGCTTGCTGTCCCTCGTCGATTCGCACGTTGCACGTCAGCGTGTGTGTGTGCTTCGTTCGAGTGGTCGCTCTGCTCGTCAGCTGTTAACCAATGATTTAGACGGCCTCTCTGCTGTATTCTTGAAGTCTGGTCTTGAAGTCTGGTGGATCTCTTGCGTGCTTATGACTAACTGGTAGTACACAATAAGCTTAGTTGATGTCCTGAAGAGTATCTCGCCTTTACACAACAATTACGAGCTATACAGACGATCTGTAGTTAGTGTGTTCGTAATTGCGTGTGTGTTGACCACAGAGTCTTCTTGTTGATCTTCACCACTTTGGTTACTAGACGATCGAAGGACTACGTCTTAACTTCGTGAGTACTGACAGAAGAGTGATTTTTCAACCAGAAAACACCGCAGTAGCCGGGGCTGTATGAAATGATTTCATTGGTCGACGCACTCTCCCTACTACATAAAATTTAGAATTCCCTTGGTCCGTGAGAATGAAGTCTGGTTCCCACAGACGGAGAATAGAATTATTATCTAACATAATTATCCGGCGGAACCAATTTGTCGCTACGGATATCCTGTACTTATTTAATTTTGCAATAACTTGGTTGCAAATCAAGTTGTGTGAAATCTAAAATATACAATCTGTCAGAAATTATTATCTTTATGACATACTAAAATCTCATTACTGTATCTCTATTTTAACAGAAGTTATTCAATTATTTTAATTAACTCTTTCATTTGTTAATTATATTGCATCAAATTTGCACACGTCATTATTAATATCTCGGCAAACATTTTGGCTATGTTAGATTTCGCCTTTATTTATTAGTTTCCGAGATATTAATAATTAACAGTTTGGGTGTGGTCGCTTCCTTGTACAGCGAACCGATTACATAATGACCACGTGTGCGTTGCTTTACACAGCATTATTTTCAATGCGCTACATTCAAATGGACTGTTACTTTTTATTTAAATATGCTTTCAGCATGCGGTAAACATATAACCCCAAATAGTTAATATTTGATTCCGTTATAATATATATTGTAACGTTACATAACCCAGTCCCAATAAATGATAACTTAATTATACTACCATAAAGGTCAGAAATGGGTAAACTATAACTAGCTCTAAATTACGTTATATCACCAAACATTATAAACTATATTGAAGTGATATACAGTGTAACAAGTGAGTTATAGTGTACCCAGTGCGTAAATAAGTGAATATGAAGGGAGCATCTTACAGACTTGTGCTGTAGATGTTTGTATATAAGATAACCCAGGGTTAAAAAATAAAAGAATTAAATATAAGATGATAATAAAAAATAAAATAATACTGTATGAGGAAAATGGCAGAAAAAATAGTGCAGTGTAAGAATACTATAAGAGATTAATAAATAATATATAAATTCAATTAAAGTTAATAATAATATTAAAGACTTATATCTAAAGTTATAAGAAAATAAACGAAAAACTGTTATATAAATCAAATAGGAAAATAAACCAAAGTTAAAAAGAATTATTTTTCTATAAATCAGAAATAATTTTATAATAATTAGAAACAGCCTATATACTCAAAAGTAAATAGAAGCACCAATAAAAAATGATATAGAAATTATGTGTTACTAAGAGTAACAGAATAACAACATATTGTTTAATCGAAAAAGAGATTGAAAACCGTCCGGTTGAAAAAAGTGATGAGACCAAAATTGTATTAAAAAACCTTTTAAAACGTTTGGAAACAGTACAAAATTATAACAAAATTAACTCACAGTATCCACATTATGTCCAAACTCCTTTAGATATCAAATATAACTTGCTTTACCCACTAACAAAGTGATAGAAACCTTTTCAAGATCTGGCCTAGCCAAACCGTACTTCGAGTTTTTAACGAGATTGTATCTGATAGACATTCAATGAAATTACAAAACAACTAGAACGACCACACGAGAAACCGCTTCACGCAAGTAAGAACTTCGAGGAAAGAGGTAACATAAACATTTCTTTTAATAATTAACCAAGAAAACCTCAAATCAAATCGTTGTGCAGTACAGAAATTTCTAAAAATGTTGTCATGTGTCTAATAAAGAAACAATCTGCACTCTCGCGGACAAATCCAGAACTACGTACTACGAAAATAAACAAAAAAATTCGAAATTGATTATTTTTATTCTGTAAAGCGTAGTATATAATTATCCATTTCTGACCATCTCATAACACAAAGAACTTACCCTTAACCCTGGGGAAATAAATAAAACGAATTATATGTTTGGTGATTGATGTTTAATTAAAGATAAAATTGTAAAATCATTAAAAACCAGATTTTATGATAATTTCATGTTTACTTAACTAAATCGATATAATGTATTAGTGACTGGAAGGATCGATTGTAATATTTGTATATTGGAAGAAGAGGAAATCAATATTATACAAATAAATACCCTTAATATTTTATGTTGAATAATAAAATGTGAATTCTTTATTGTAGAGGGTAGTTGTTGTAGATTTCAGTAAGCCAAGAAGAGGACTATCCATCGGGGAGTATTACTGAACAGTGTCGTTTGGTTAACCTAACATTTGGAGATTGATGTCAAAATCAGCTGATCTTATGAACGGCTAATATTTGAAAAAATAAGAAATTGTCTACTCTGGGTGTAAACAAATTGTACTTACTCTCTCTTCCAAACAAGATTAAACAACTTCCTTAATCTCTACCAAATCACACACGCTCGATTTCTGTTTTGTTTGGGTATAATTACAATCCAATTTATTTAAACATTAATACTTATAATTCATAAGTGGCGATCGCTAAGAGGTACTCTGACCGCTCCGAGACTGTCAAAAGACGGACGTCACCCCTTATTTAAGATTACGTTACAAAAATGACGTACTAACATTGGGGCTGAATTAATTATAAACCCGTAATTAAAATACACGATTGGAGAGGTAAGAAACCGATTGATACCAGCGAGACGTTACAAATGACGTACTAACGTGGGGCTTAATTAGGAAGCATAATAAATAAACAGAGACTTTCGCTAATACTCGCGGGACGTTACAATATATATATATTGTAACGAGTAGCCTCTGTCGTATTCTGTAAATGTGAGTATTTTATTGTGTGTTAGCCTCACACGTTGTAGTCGTTACTTTAAGTTTACTTACTTACTTTTTCTTTTTGTTACGCTGACGATGTCCGTCGCGATCTCACGAATTACCAGTACAATATCTCGCGAGTGTAGACCTTACCTGTCCTTTAATAAATATATTTCATTCCCGGGTGGCGCCAAATTGTTTATGAAAACAATTAAAAAATATGAAATCGAGCGGTCGTTCTAGACGGTGTTGGCTGATTCAAATTACCCTCGCAATAGGCGGGCATATGAATCTCGCTAGTAGTTCGCCGTGTTGCCGACGTCTAATGCTGGCCGTCAATTTCGCTCGTCGCTAAAGTACACAAATTTTATAATGCAATTTACAATGAAATAAAGGACGGTTATTACAACTCAGTACTAGTTTATTAACGTGAAATTATCAGTGGTTCAATTCAATACAAAATTATATATTGTTATTAAACAAAGTTGCTCCGGCAATAAATAGACAATCTTTCTCAGGTTGGCTAAAGTTGATTAAACATTACTAGATCAACATGCTGTCATTTTGTGTTTATTTTCTTAATGTTCGTTTAATCTGAGGCCGAAAAAATATTAATAAGATGATAATAAAGTACACTACCTTACATTGATGGTACTTATATACTATTAGTTTTAATTACAATTCGTTCCTGAAGTGTTAAAAAGTGTGTGTTAAGAGATCGTAATTTATACACAGGTTATTTTCTGGTTTCATACAAGTTTAGTTTTTTATTTTCAATTAATTCTTGAAAGAAATTTGATTATCAGTTCGTAGTGAGAGTTAATTGTGTTGTGAGAAAAAGTTAATAAGAATTTATTCCATAAATTCGGGTAATTCAGCAATACTTATCAAATCTATTGAATTCGGGTGAAGAGTTACTCAGTTCTAGTTAGGTTGGGTCCTTTTGATCATCAATCTTCCATCATTTATGATTTGGAGTATGCCTGGCTTCTTTCTGTGATATGTGGATTATATAATTAATTTAGAATTTGAAAATCTGGTCTGTGGTCTCTGTTGAATTGACTAGTCAGACTTCTTGCATCCTTGTTTTATAAAATTTTGAATTAATTTTGACTATTATAAATTAAAATTGAATCGACTATGGTTTGGCTTCTCTCTGTCTTGAGCGTCAATAATGAACTAATTCTTTTTAACGGAAATATAATAAATAACGTTCCGTTGTTATGGCAACTGTCTGTACTCTCATTGGACGATCATATTTTATGTCTATTGTTATAATATTTGAATTTTAATTCAAAATGATCAAATATCTTCTGATTACTATTATTCTTCTGTCTTCTTATCTTTGTATGAGATATTATCACAACCGTTTATATTTTCTTTCAAAGATCAATTTGCCATCCCACAAAGCTGGGTTTGTTTATGTATTAAAGTTTTGACAATAATGTTAATATTATGTAATTACATTTCTTTCTTATTTTATGTGTTTTAATTTAACTTTGACATCTTAATATGATTCACCAATTGTACTTAACTAGTTACTTGTCCTGGATTTTCTAATACAATAGTTAATTTCTTATAATTTGTTTATTTTGGATTTATACAGTTAGGCATTTTATAGTCCTAAGTAGTAATTGGCTATATCTTTTTATTTTACACAAATTAAAGATTATTTTACATTTACATATGTTTTGCTTGGTGTCACGTATGACTTGTTTACCTTTTGAATTAATTTGGGCTATTTTACTTATGTTCCTTAAGGAAATGGCAGTAAAGTGATGGTAAAAAAAATCGTGTTCGAGATTATTGCAGACTCTGATTGTACTACACTCAAAACATGAAAAAAGTCATTTTTCGAAAAGTGTCTGTATGTCTTCTGTCTGTCTGTCTATCTGTAGATTTTTTTCTATGGCAAAGGTAACAGCCGCAAATTCAAACAGAATCAAATACTTTTTTGCATACAGCCCTGATTTGTAGAGTACTCAAGACCTATTGGTTTTGGTGAAGATCGGTTAAGGGAAAGGGGTAGTTTACCTGCAACATTTTATTTTAACAAGGGTATTTTTTATGGCATACGATAAAAGCCGCAAATGTTAACAGAATCAAATAATTTTTTGTATACAGCACTGAATTGTAGAGTTCTCATGACTTATTGTTTTTGGTGAAGATCGGTTATAGGAAAGGGGTAGTTTACCTGCAACGTTTTATGTTTTAAAAGGGTATTTTATATGGCAAACGATAAGAGTCGCAAATTCAAACAAAATCAAATAATTTTTTGCATACAGCTTTGATTTGTAGAGTACTCAAGATCTGTTGTTTTTTTGGTGAAGATCGGTTAACGGAAAGGGGTAGTTTACCTGCAACGTTTTTCTTATCAAGGGTAATTTTTTTCTGTGGCAAACGATAGCCGCAAATTCAAACAGAATCAAATAATTTTTTGCATACAGCATTGATTTGTAGAGTACACAAGACTGTTTTTGGTGAAGATTGGTTAAAGGAAAGGGGTAGTTTACCTGCAACGTTTTATAGTTTAACAAGGGTATTTATTATGGCAAACTATAAGAGCCGCAAATTCAAACAGAATCAAATAATTTTTTGCATACAGCCCTGAATTGTAGAGTACTCAAGACCTGGTGGTTTTGGTGAAGATCGGTTAAGGGAAAGGGGTAGTTTACCAGCAACTTTTTTTATCAAGGGTAATATTTTTTCTATGGCAAACGATAACAGCCGCAAATTCAAACAGAATCAAATAATTTTTTGCATACAGCCCTGATTTGTAGAGTTCTCAAGAACTTTTGTTTTTGGTGAAGATCGGTTAAGGGAAAGGGGTAGTTTATCTGGAACATTTTATATTTTAACAAGGGTATTTTCTATGGCAAACGATAAAAGCCGCAAATTTAAACAGAATCAAATAATTGTTTGCATACAGCCATGAATTGTAGAGTTCTCAGGACTTGTTGTTTTTGGTGAAGATCGGTTAAGGGAAAGGGGTAGTTTACCTGCAACGTTTTATGTTTTAAAAGGGTATTTTCTATGGCCAACGATAAGAGTCGCATATTCAAACAAAATCAAATATTTTTTTGCATACGTTCCTACATTGTAGAGAAATCAAGGCCTGTTGATTTTGGTGAAGATCGGTAAAGGGAAAGGGGTAGTTTACCTGAAACATGTTATGTTGTAACAAGAGAAATGTTTTCATGACGAACGATAACTGCCGCAAATTGAAACAGAATCAAATATTTTTTTGCATGGATCCCTGCATTGTAGAGGACTGAAGGTCTATTGATTTTGGTGAAGATCGGTTTAGAGAAAGGGGTAGTTTACCTGCAACGTTTTATGTTTTAACAAGAGTAAAGTACTTAATTTTGATAAATAAAGTATCTTGATAAGAAGCTCATAATAATCCACTGTAGAAACGTAGATGAAATATCTATAAATGAAGAGGTTATGTGAATGGGGTGGGGGTAATTTTCTATAAATAAAAATTATAATTGAAGGGCGAGGGGAGAACTTTTTATGTGTACTACGTTATCGGCAACAAAGAAGTAGTTCTTTGTTAAAATTCCTTCCTGGGCTGTTTAGCCGTAGCCCAATGTTTTCTGCAAAACCAGACTTTTCGGCAGTGCCATCAAATTCCATCTCAGTGAAAATCGAGTGTGAAAACGTGAGGTGGTATACGTTAGTGACCACAGTACTGTGGTTTAAAGCTCTGTTTTGCTCGGTGTGTCTGATCACACTACAGGTAGATGATAGTGTTATTTAAAAGTACTTACCTCAAGGTTAGTGCTAGTTTCTCTTCTGATGATACGGGATAAAGATTTCTACTGTACGACACCTTTTTAATGTCCTCTGCTATCAAACTTAATAAGAAATCAAATTGGGCAATAGACAGTCTAAAAAACTCTAAGAACTTACTTTCGTCCTTGCGTAAATGGTTCATGATCAAGTTTTTAAAGTATCCTTCAACAGTTCTGTTACTAAATACGGGATGTATCACTTGTCTTGGTTTTATTAAAGTTTCAATAATACCGTCGTCTTCCATTTCTTCCACTGTTAGCCACTTCAATATTTATTTTATTTTCCTACAACTCACCGCAACACTTGACACCAACCAACCTCACCCAACTGACAAAACCCCAGAACTCACCCAGCTGACAAAAAGACGCTAGCGTTCAGTCACTTCGAGGAAAACAGCCCAGGGTAGCGATGATCGCAACAGCCACTCCGAGCAAAACTAAGCTTAATCGCTCGCTACTGCGTCTCCAACTGGTCCTGGAGCGGTCAGGTCTGCGTCTGACGCTGGAGACGCTAGCGCCTCTAGCGACAGACGCTTGGAGGAAAACGGAACTATGAGAACCTGGTTAGAGCAGTAGATGGCGATGATCGCTGAGCGATGATCGCAACAGCCGCTCCGAGCAAAACTAAGCTTGAAGCTCTGTTTTGCTCGGAGCGTCTGTTGCGATCATCGCTCAGCGATCATCACTGAGAGATAGTCGCTCAGCGATCATCGCTACCCTGGGCTGTTTTCCTCGAAGTGACTGAACGCTAGCGTCTTTTTGTCAGCTGGGTGAGTTCTGTGGTTTTGTCAGTTGGGTGAGGTTGGTTGGTGTCAAGTGTTGCGATGAGTTGTAAGAAAAGAAAATGCATACTGAAGTGGCTAATAGTGGAAGAAATGGAAGACGACGGTATTATTGAAACTTTAATAAAACCAAGACAAGTGATACATCCCGTATTTAGTAACAGAACTGTTGAAGGATACTTTAAAAACTTGATCATGAACAATTTACGCAAGGACGAAAACAAGTTCTTAGAATTTTTTAGACTGTCTATGGCCCACAGCATATGGCCAACATCTATAGCACAGCACGTGCTACACAACGCAATAATCGCTCGCGACTGCGTCTCCAACTGGTCCTGGAGCGGTCAGGTCTGCGTCTGACGCTGGAGACGCTAGCGCCTCTAGCGACAGACGCTTGGAGGAAAACGGAACTATGAGAACCTGGTTAGAGCAGTAGATGGCGATGATCGCTGAGCGATGATCGCAACAGCCGCTCCGAGCAAAACTAAGCTTAAGGCTGAAGCAATAAGTAGAAAGAAGTAGTTTCTATGGAAATATTTCATTTCGAATATGATTTTAAATATAAATCTTAGAACATGGAAGTCATGTATGTTCCTTAACACGATACTCGATACCGATATTTACTTCCATGTTCCTTAAGGAAATGGAAGTATGGTGATGGCAAAAAAAATCGTGTACGAGATTATTGCAGATTCTGATTGTACTACACTCAAAACATGAAAAAAGTTGTTTTTCGAAAAGTGTCTGTATGTGTGTCTGTCTGTCTATGTGTGTGTAGATTTTTTTTTTGGCAAACGATAACACCCGCAAATTCAAACAGAATCAAATAATTTTTTGCATACAGCTCTGATTTGTAGAGTACTCACAACCTATTGTTCTTGGTGAAGATCGGTTGAGGGAAAGGGGTAGTTTACCTGCAACGTTTTTTTATCAAGGGTAATTTTTTCTATGGCAAACGATAACAGCCGCAAATTCAAACAGAATCAAGTAATGTTTCGCATACGGCCCTGAATTGTAGATTTATCAAGACCTGTTGGTTTTGGTGAAGATCGGTTAAGGGAATAGGGTAGTTTACCTGCAACATTTTATGTTTTAACAAGGGTAATGACGAACGATAACTGCCGTAAATTCAAACAGAATCAACTACTCTTTTGCATACATTTTTGAATTATATATAACTCAAGGTCTGTTGATTTTATATCAACATTGATACAACAGTTGATACTATATCAAAGTATAACAAATATTTTTTTTAATAATAAAAAAACGGGAATCTCCAACATAGCAGATCACCTTATTAACATGAATCATAGTATAACAAATATATCCAACAATATGGAAATAGTGGAAATAAACAATAATAAAAATGACATTATACATAATTAAATTACCTTATTCGGTCCACCTTAGTGACACTTGCTTCCGTCGTTTAATGACGCGTTTCGGGATGAAATCCCATCTTCAGATACACAAAGTCAAAACATAAATGTATACCACTATTTGTGGTTTGTCATAATTTAAAATATTTAAAATCTTTTAAATAAAATATATATAAAATAAAAACGTAACAATTGAATCGCTCGGAGCGCTCGCATGCATGCACGCTGTACTACGACTTCCTCACGACTGGCTATACTTATCATTCAACCGTATAGCAGTGTCAAACAGGTTATTAGAACCGAAGTTCATTTGATCGTTTAATATGTTATTTTTGGTCATTGCGTTTTTTGTAGCTTTGTATATTTCGAACTCCTCTAGACTATCCATTAATTTACCCTTCTTGCAAGTATGGAACGCCACGAAATTGTTTTCGAAACTAGTATAACTATGATCTTTTTCTATTAAATGTTGTGCAAAACTGGAATTATTATTATTTGTTTTTGGAATGTATATAAATGTTTTTTTATTTTATATATATTTTATTTAAAAGATTTTAAATATTTTAAATTATGACAAACCACAAATAGTGGTATACATTTATGTTTTGACTTTGTGTATCTGAAGATGGGATTTCATCCCGAAACGCGTCATTAAACGACGGAAGCAAGTGTCACTAAGGTGGACCGAATAAGGTAATTTCATTATATTAACCATAAAGAGACTCGGTACGTAAAACATGAATAGATTGACATTATACAGTTAGAAAAATTATATATATACCTTCATAAAAAATATGACAAATTGATGAATCAACAGACAATATTTGAAAATGATCAATTATTTTGATACATATCTGGCTTGGTTTCACCCAATAATGATGGCAGTGGAAAGTTCAAAATGAAGAACAGTAAGAGGTAATACACACAGTTAACAACAGTTATACATTTAAAGGAAAACATCACAACAGGAACATTACAGTGTATGAACTGATGATGAAATTTTAATATTTCGAAAAGGCCTTATTCATTATTTTAAAAAATGGAATTTTACTGACTTTGGTGGTATGTGTATATAATAAAATAAATAAAAATATTCCATCATTACCAGTTGCGGGTGTAACAGTAGTGGGGGTAACAGGAGTGCGAAGTAAAAGGGTGACTAAACAAGTACAATTAAATTTATTCATTAATAGAACTGAGTTTGAAAATACCTTTCTAGTAGTCAAGGCGTTAAGCTTAGATGTAATCTTGGGAAATGACTTTTTAGAGAGAAATAGAGCAGTAACTGATTTTAATAAACGAATAGTAGAATTTAATAGTGGGAGTGAGCCAGTTAGGGTTAATTTTAAGCGGGTGTTAGATAAGATTAGAGTTACGGGAGTAAAAATGATACAGAAGTGGGTAGGCGATAGAGACATAGAAACAAAAGTGAATATATGTTGAGAGAGAAAGATTGTGGAGAGTGAAGAGGGAGAGATGCATGTGAGTGAGGAGAGAATATGGGAAAATAGGGCGGATACATTTTTTAATGAGGGTGGAGTTGTAGGGAGTCTCCAACGACAGGAGTTGTGGGCAGTAGTGGAACATTTTAAAGAGGTGTTTGCGGAGTTGCCTGGAAAAGCCAGGAACTATGTGTGTGAGTTGAAGGTTCGGGAACACACACCCTTCATGCAGAGGAGTTATCCAGTACCATTTTCAAAGAGGAGAGCAGTGCAAGAGGAGTTGGACAGAATGGTGGAGGGAGACATTATAGAGAGATCAATATCGCCTTACTCGAATCCGTTAGTAGTAGTAATAAAGAAAGATGGGAGGGTAAGATTATGTTTAGATGTGAGAAAAATAAATCAAATTATAATACCTGACCGGGAGTCACCGGAACCAATAAATGAGATTTTTCAGAAGTTCAGCTGAGTCAAGTACATGACGTCTTTAGATCTGACAGCTGGATACTGGCAAGTTCCTTTAGCAGTGGAGAGTCGGAGATATACTGCGTTTCTCTTCAATGGTAAGAACTATCAGTTTAAGCGTTTGCCATTTGGGCTTAACACTAGCATAGCAAGTTTCATTAAATGTTTAGATATGATATTGCAACCGAAAGACTTAGATTTTCTAACAGTATACGTCGATGATATATTAATTGCGTCTAGAACATTTTCTGAACATTTGGAACATCTTGAGTATATGTTAAATAAATTGCAGAATGGGGGATTAATGATTAATTGGGAGAAGTCCAAGTTTTTACAGACTGAGATACATTTTCTAGGTTTTATTATTACTCCAGAGGGAATTCTAGCTAACCCTGATAAAGTCGAAGCTATTATGCGTTTCCCCGAGCCAAAAAATATTAAACAGCTACAGAGTTTTTTGGGTATGTGCAACTTCTACAGAAAATTTCAGAAAAATTACGCGCAGATAACGTTAAGGCTTAGTGCCGTTTTACAAAAGAATAAGCAGTGGAAATGGGGAGAGAAGGAAAGGGATGCATTCAAGGAGATAAAACGAAAATTTTCTAATATGATAATGATGAATCACCCTGATTTTTTGAAAACTTTTTATTTACAGACCGACGCCAGCAACGTCGCCCTGGGAGCGGAGTTGTACCAGGAAGATAGCGACCGGGAACATCAAACAATAGCTTTCGCCAGCAGATCCCTTTTGGCAGCCGAGAGAAATTATACGACGACAGAGAAGGAGTTACTTAGTATCGTGTTCGCTGTGGGAAAGTTCTGCACCTACATCTTGGGGAACAGGACAGTCATCAGGATGGACCACAAGGCGCTGTCGTTTCTAAATACATGTAGGTTAACACATAGCCGTTTAACCAGGTGGGTACCGGGTACTAGCCGTACAAGAGTACAATTTCTCATGTGAGTATATTAAAGGGACAGACAACAAAATACCAGACACTCTTTCCAGGGTAGATGTTACAGAAAACAAAACAGGGAGGGACCTAAAAGAGATAGAGATTTTTCGTTTAACAAGGGAAGATAGACTTTTTGGTGAGGAATTAAGGGATATTAAGAATATGCAAACATCAGATAATAAATCGGGGAAAATAATTGCTAGTTTAGAAGCGGAGTTAGATGGGTCTGAATATAATACACATTTTCAAATATATCAGGGAATTTTGTTCAAGAAAGTAGAAGGGGGTGAGCGTGATTGGAGATTGGTTATACCGGACGGGTTGATAGATAGAATTATATGGGATTGCCACATAAGGGACGGGCATTTTGGAGCGAAAAAGTGTGCAAATGTTTTAAAGGAATCATGTGTTTTTAAGAATATGGAAAGGAGAGTTCGAAGATTGTTAAGGGGATGCGATTTATGTCAGAGGTCTAAAGTAGTGAATTATCGGGTAGAAGAGGAGCTGAATTATATTAAAGTGGAGAGACCGTTTGATTTAGTTGCTGTAGATTTATATGGGCCATTGCCAAAGGGTAGGTATGGAGTAATGTATGTTTTTGTGTTGGACACTTTTTCCAAGTTTGTTAAGTTATATAGTGTGAAGAGAGCGACGAGCAGGGTTCTAAGCGAAAAGATAACGAGGGACTACATGGTAAATATAGGTAAACCAAAAATAATATTATCAGATCACGGACCCCAATTCATAAGCGGTAGGTAGCGGCAGACTCTAGGATGGGAAGGCATCATACCCAAACATATGGCAGTATATCATCCACAGTCCAACCAAGCAGAGCGGGTGATGAGAGAGATCGGCAGGATATTTCGGGCTTATTGTCACGCCAAGCACAGTGAATGGCCACTATACGTGAAGAATGTAGAAGAATGGTTGAACAGTACCACCCATGAATCCACCGGGTTTACGCCGTATGAATTAATAAAAGGAACAAGCCCACCTAGAATACTGGAACAACTTTTCGATTATCCACCAGAAAATCAGACCATAGACGTGAATGTGAAAATCCAGCTAGCAAATGAAAGTTTACTAACTAAAGGGGAAAGGAGAAAACAGAGACATGATGAAAAAGGTAAGTGGTCCAAATATGAGGTAGGACAGTTAGTATTGGTGAGGAGACATGATTTATCTAATGCTCAAGATAAGGAGATCAAAAAATTTTTTCTATTATACGAAGGACCATACGAGATTATAGAGATAAAGATGAACAACGCATATGTGCTACAAAACCAAGTGACACGGGAGATAGTAGGTATGCATAACGCGACGAATTTTAAATTATATTGGTCACATTAAATGAATGAATTTTAAACTATATTTGTATGTTTTCAGAAGGGACTCTCCCCCACTTTCAGGCAGTCACGGCTTCACCATCCCTGACCGTGGATTTTGCCTGTTTGGAGGCGGACCATGGTTGGAGATAACCTCAACTAGGGGGTGAAAGCAACGATGGTCCTATTCCACAAATTGGTGCAAGTAGAAATTTAAATTTAATATTTTGTTGTTGAACAGGGAGGGGGACCCCTAAAGTTCGTGGATTGAAAAAAAAAAAAATTGTCCACGAACAAATAATGGTTTTATTTTACTAATAGAACATCCAAAATTAATGTAAATAACAAGTGCGACTCGTTGGGAGTCATTTCATTACCTAACAATATAGTCAGTAATGAGTAACTATTTTGCTAGGTAATGAAATACAAACAAATAATTTTAACAAAGTCGTCCAAACATTTTAATTGAGTTTAAAGAAGTAGTTTTAATTTAGATTTAATTTAGAAGGGTTAAGGTGACCAATTCGCATTACAGTTGTAACGTCACATAACGTTCCATAAAGGAAATTATTTGCATAGCAGTTTATCATAGGAGGAAAGTGAGGTGAACAGTATCGAACCCAAGTAATCCTAAAAATTTTGTAATATTGTCTAATAATTAATACCATTAACAGGAAAAAAAATGACCAGACTATGACTAAGACTCAAACCCCATATATATTATTTAAGTGAAGAACAGTGCAAAACCAATAATATACTGTAAGAGAGACAAATAATATCAGAAACAACCGAAATGAAGTCATTAATTATTAAGTTTTGTAACTCTGAATAGGGTATAAAAAACTATTTATTGTGAATTAATGGACAAGATCCATTATTATACTATGTAATGTAAATAAAATAAATGTATTAAATGATTTGAATACATTATTAGAAAGGACCTAAGTTAAAATAAAAAATATATAAATGTTACGACAAAAATATATGTTTAGGAGCTGAGTCCAATCACTCAGATTTTATGTAAAAATTAATTATTGTAAAATTGAGATAAAAACTATATGTAATTGTCAAGTAGACAAAGATGAACAATTTATCTTAAATAAAGAAAGCTGTAAAGTGAATAAAAATCAGTTAAAATAGCCAAAAACAGTATTAACTGAAAACATGTAGTAGACCTATAATATTGTAATATTTATGAATTTAATGTTGACAAAATGCAACCAAATTGCATTATAAAGTTGAAATACAATATAATGTGACTATACTAATATATTTGACTAACTTAAACACTTGAATACTCGAGTTAGGAAACTATTTACCTATACCATATCTGGCTGAAGCCAAGGACCCATCACAAAAAAACAGTCATTTTGACTTAATGATTACAAAATATTAACAAAAATAAAAGAAAAGGGTACAATCCTGTAGTGTACCATGAAAACAAACATACTCAGTTGAAAATAAGATCAATTATTAAAGAATTTGACTTATGAGAGTGAAATTTGTCACACCAAGAAATAGAATCACTTATGCAAACCAATATGATGCTAAGTAAGCTTACAATAAAAATAATATGTATCAGGATAAACCAGGTATCACAAAAGATAGACAATATAATAAACTCTCAGTGTATACTCGAAAAATCCCATATACAGTAGAAGCCCGATATAGCGCGGTCCGATATACCGCGGATTCGGATATAACACGGTGAAGAGTATGTCGCCCGTTATTAGCGAAAATTCTTACTTGTAGAGAGTGAGTAAATTATGAATTGTTTATCGTGACTTCCGTAGCCACATTGGAATGCGTTGCGTTTATTGTAAACAAAGGCTTGTTGTTGGAAACGGCGTTGTAAACAACAGCCAGAATTGCCAGTTCAAGTGTACCTGTAGACATAAACAATTGCCCCGTATTTACAGTCTCTACGTTTCTAAGAATTCATGCCAAGGCAAGCAGCCAACTAAATCCCTTCTCTCCCTCATAGTGTACTCTTATATTACAGTATAAGATCATACTCTGATATTATCTTATCAAAGTGTATAGTCTTTGTCATAAATTCGCATAGTGTAGAGTTTTGTGATGTCACAGAAAAGAAAAGCATATTCTGTGAGTGGTAAACTCAAAATAATTGATTGTGTGAAGAACGGAGAGTCAAAGGCAAGTTTATCACATGAGTGTGGCATCCCAGAAGGAACAATTAGAGGGTGGATGAAGGAAGAAGATAAACTTAAAAGTTTTGTGAACACAGTTGAAAGTGAAGTGGGGTTGCAAAGAAAAAAGACTAAAGTAGGTAAGGATAGTGAACTAGATGAGTGTCTGTACAGGTGGTTTTTAATAAAACGAAGTGAAGGTGTGCCACTGTCAGGACCAGTTATTAGAGCTCAAGCTGTGAAATTCCATAGTTATTTACATGGCAACAGTGACTTTAATGCATCTGATGGGTGGTTTTCGCGATGGAAATCTCGTCATGGTATAAGCCAGATAAGCATTGAAGGGGAAGCACGATCATGTGACAGTGAAGCTGCAGCACTTTTTCCTCAGGCATTAAACAAAGTAATGATCGATAACGATTTAAATGACCATCAAGTGTATAACTGTGATGAAACTGCTCTGTATTTTCGAATGCTTCCTACCAGAACTCTGGATGTGAATAATTCAATAAATAAATCTGGATTAAAAATAAATAAGGATAGAGTTACCCTCCTGTTTGCCACAAATAAATCAGGCAGCCACAAAGTTAAACCTCTCTGTATAGGGAAAAGCCGAAATCCTAGATGCTTTCAACATGTTAACATGATGTCATTACCCATCACATATCGTAATACAAAAAATGCTTGGATGACAAGTGATATTTTCGGTAAATGGTTCCATGAAGAATTTGTTCCATCTGTGAGAAGCCACCTGCGGTCACTCAACCTCGAAGAAAAAGCTGTACTGACCCTTGACCACTGTCCAGCACATCCACCTGCTGATATGCTACAGTCAAGAGATGGGAAAATCGGAGTCATGTTCTTGCCGAAAAACACTACAGCACTGATCCAGCCATTAGATCAAGGCATCATAAAAGCATTTAAAGCGCATTACCGCCGTGAACTTCTGAGTGCTATAGTGAATTCTGATGAGGAAATGGAAATTTACCTTAAGTCAATAAACCTGAAAACAGTTGCGTATTCAATAGGTCTTGCATGGGAAAGTATTAGTACGGCTATGATTCAGAATTGCTGGAAGAAATGTTCCTTTGAACAAAACATCGCCAATGGAAATTGCTCTGTTGCCGGATTCACTAATAGTGATGTACAGTCTGCGAGTAGTGCTCTGCATTGCAACTTCACTCTAGATGACTTGAATGACTGGGCAGAAGTTGACAACGGTGAGCCTGTTACAGAATGTATAGGAGATAAAGATATCATCGATGCAGTCCGAAATGCAAATTGCGAAGAAAAAGAAGACGATGACGATGATGGAAATGAAAATGGGGTGGAAGTGAAAGAAGTTATTCCAAATGTTAGTGAAGTGATAATACACATAAACAAAGTAATTTTGTGGATGGAGAGGCAAAGTGAATCTAATAATGTTCATCTGCTGCACCTCGCGTTTATAAAACAATACGCGGAAAAGAAACGCTGTGCATTATCCCGTCAAACAACAATTACGAACTTTTTTAAGACCAACAATTAGGCCTACAGTAGGTCGAGTGAGCAATGTATAAATAGTGTATTTTATATTCCATTGGATTAAAATAGATTAAAATATTGGATTAAAATACAGTTTTCTTATTTTTTATTTCTACATTTGGTGACGTAATTTACGTACAGTATATAGTAGTGCATTATGCTGTAGACTTTTTCCAGGTCCTCCCTCCCCATCATTTGTCACTGTACAGGTCACCTTCCGATATACCGCGGTTACGCCTATAACGCGGGGGAAAGTGTGTCACCCGACAACCGCGCTATATCGGGCTTCTACTGTATAATAAGGAAAAAAGACTAATTATTGTATTTTAACAGTGACAACAACTTAGGCCATAGGCATGGACCATGTAAAACTGAACTTATTTATATATTATGTGTTAAACTTTATTAATTTTGTTATAGAAAGATGATAATATTATGTATTAATGTTGTAGAAGAAACCAAACAGCTTCACAACAATTTTTTAGTTAAAAAATTGAATTTTTTTGGAAACATTCCAAGGTAAGAGTTGTATGTTGTGTTATTTTATTATAGTTAATTTATTAAAAAACCGATCATAATTAGTATCATTAGATTCAGTTGAAAGCAGAGAATCCAAAAATAGTAAGGGCATGCAGATTGTAAGTAGTTATGTAAAATTGTTTGACAAATACCAGAATAATTTTTGTAATATCCTTAGTGTGAAGAATAAGAAATTTTTGTTCTAAAGCTTCTACGGAAGTCAAATTTGTTCCATGAGGTTCCATTTCATTATTCTCGAACGTTCTAGAAGGAATTTTTACACAAATACACCGGAAGTTCATGTCAAAAAGCTAAAACAATGAGCCTTACAGAGTATAAAAGGAAAACCAAATTTGACCAAAAGACACTTCATGCTTTGAATTCAGAAGAGACACATCACCCACGAAACTGATCATCACACCCGAGGCGAAACCGAAGAACGAGAAGTCGACGTGAGAACGCAGAAAGGCTTTTCCCGTACATTGACAATAGACTGAATTAACCTCTACAAGAGTATACGCCAATGTGTTGCTGAAATAGAGCAGCAACACGGCACATTTAATAGAACACACGCAGCCAGAATATCAGCGGCCCAGGAGTGACCAAAATTTTAATAGAGAATCAATTCTGCTGTATTCGCTAAGACAAACTGACTTTGACAAAAATCCCAATAACGTAACGTACACAAAGCCTTTTCATCAACTGCAGGAGGAGAATCAGCGCTGTGGTGGCTAATTCAGAAACCACGCGGGCAGCTGATTGTCGGCGGCGGTATTCAAGCGTACATTCACTGCTAAACTTTTTTACAAAAGTGCGGAAGTTTTAAAAACCGTATTTTGACTTTCAAATAAAATCAGTGCACAAGGAACGTCAACACGAAGAGGCGAGATTGAAAACGTACCCGAGAGAAGTGTCCAGTGCGAGAAATAATTACCCATCGGAATGTGAGTTGTTCAAAGTTAAAGTCATTTTTTACCTGGTAACATTTGTCACACAGTTGTACTACACATGCCACACACCTTCAAATCACTTAATTTTTGTAAAGCATTTTATTGATCTGTCTTGGTAGTTCAAAGGAGTCACGTCCTGAGTATAAAGATTTTTCATACATTAAACTCATGCTTTTCAACTGAGTAAAATAAAATATTTGTTAGCCGATACTTGATTGGAGAAAAAACTTGTCAATAATAATAATTTATTTTTTGTAACTCTGCAATTTTATTTTTTTTTATGAATGTTAGTCCTTCAGACGATTTTTTAAGATTCATTAAAACATACGTTATTTTTTCAAACTCAAACTGTCTTGTTCACATTTTTTCATAGAATTAAACTAACTACTAAGAATTCAAAATTTTAATTTTAATAACAATTTCTTGGAACAAAAGATTCCAAGTGGCGCCCACAAACACGTAGTAGCTTAAGTTGTTTTGCAGGACGACATCATCGCAGAGGATCCAGTCATCAGTAAGTATCATAAAGTGCGCGGAGTGTAACGCCCGACATATAACAACACGAACAACACGACAACAAACATGACTCCCATTTCTTTTTGTTTATTATAAATTGACGACTCCAACGTGAGGCATTAAAGAAGGGACATACAAATTTCTGTTTATTATAAATTGGCAGCCCAACTAGTGAGGCTTGAAAAAAAAGGAACAAGCCCGGCAACTACCAACAAATCAAGATGCCGCAACCAAAGGGAAAAAAGGTGAAGAAGAATGTTGAACCCGAATTAAGTGTGGAAGACGGAGAGGCAGTACAAGTTGAGGAAACGGAATTAGAACCGCCCACACTAGAAATTGAAAGACCGATACAAACGGGAGAACCCATACAAATGGTAGAACAAACAGAGAAACCCGAACCAGAATAAATAACAGGGAGCGTCGACATGCATGCAATAATGGTGATGCTCCAAAGAATGGAAGAAAATAATAATAAAAATAGACAGGAAGATAAGGAGGAAATAATAGAATCCCTAAATAAAAACAGACGGGAAGATAAGGAGGAGAATAATAAAAACAGACTGGAAGATAAGGAGAAATTAGACAAAAAGATAGAATCTTTAGGGGAGTATATAACCGAGAAAATAAATGACAATGGGAAAAAGCTGGAGCTGTTTCAGGAGGAGAATAAAAAATGTATAGAGTCCCTGAAAAAAGAAATTAGCACTAATTACGAAATAGTAAACAAAAAGATCGATGATTTTAAAATCGACAGTGACAGGAAGGTCGAGACGATGGAGAAACAGTTAGAAAGATTACAGGAGGGAAATAATACCCATTTTGAAAATATAGAGGAGCAAACCGTAGGGACCAAACAAGATGTTAGAATTCTCGAAAACAAGGTAAGGCAAAACCAAGATGAAATCATGCAGGAGGTGGGAGAAGTCCGGAAAGACGTTAGCGAGAGAATACAGAGAACGTATGACATAGCTAACAGGCTGGATGAGCAAATAAAAACTAATAGAAATAACATACAGGAAATAGATCAGAGAGAGAAAAACCTGCAGGAAAGATTAGAAGTGCTGAGGGACACACCTATATTGAATACTCATACGTGTCATAGCGAGAACAGGGAAGTAATCAACTTCCAAAACTATCGTCGAAACCCGATGGAATTCTTAGAGAGAATGGGAGAGTTTATTGAAAGAAATAGAGAAACAAGGTGGGACAGAATAAGGGAAATGTTGGACGAAACGTTTCAAAACACGAGGGATAACTGGTGGATAGCGGTACGACCCGAAATCACGAATTTAGTCGAATTTAAACGCCAATTCAAAGAGAAGTATTGGTCGGAAACTGCGCAAAACAAAGTACGAATGGACATATTCTACGGGAAATACGACGCGTCCAATGGACAATCCCCAACGTCTTATTTCCTGGGAAAGATATGTTTGGCACAAAAGTTGATACCGCCGATCCCGGAAGAATGTTTGGTGAGGCAGTTAGCTGGACATTATAGCTATGGTATTAAAGATGCCCAATTGTACCAACAGCTCAGTAAAATAACCGATTTAGCTAAGTTATTAGAAAACTGTGAATCCGCTGGAAGGTTCCAGGATTACCAACCCCCAGTCGTAAAGTAGACTATAATAACAGCAATAACGGACCAAACTGGAATGGAGGTGGAAACGGTAATAGCTTTAACCCGAATAGCCAGAACAATAGCACCCCACCAAATAGCCAAAATAATAACAATCAAGGTCCAAATAACCGCAACTATCCGGGACCAAACCGAAATAATTACCCTGAAAATAATTACAGTAGGAACTATAATCAGGGAAATAGTTATCGGGGAAATAACTATAGGGGGAATAATTATGGTCAGCGTAATAATTATTGAAACGGAGGTAATCAAGGAGGAGGTGATAGGAGGAATCAGGAGTATAGGCCCCAGGTAAACTATACAATGGCCAATAGTCAACGGCCATATCCACCCAATTTACCTACTTACATGTATTACCCACAACAGACGCAAGGTAACCAGAGTGATACAACGAATAGCCAACCTATTACTGGTAACCCCGAGGTCAGGCAGGAACCACAGGCAAGTCAGCAACCCAATGTTCCGGGAGACCGGTCCAATGAGACAGGGGCTCATTTAAACTAAACGCGGCAGTGAAAAAGGAAAACAGCCCTTCACTGAACCAATATTATGGGGTGACTGAATATAAAAATAGATGGGACAAAGACAGGACAATGACACTAAGAATGGATAATTATCTTAGAGATATTAGGGAGGAATTATTAGAAGAGAGTGACCATATAGTTAAAAATCATAATAAAGGGAATAATGGTATAGTACAAATCAAGGCAAATATCAATGGTATAGAAGCAACATTACTCATTGATACAGGATCAAATGTATCACTTATAGACAGTGTAGAGTTAGAGAGAATTAAACAAAACAGTAATTTACGTATAGCCACTCTGCCCATAAATAACATTATTCTAGTCGGAGCAACGGGGAGGCAGAATAAATCAATAAAGAAACAGGTGTCATTAGAGATGACTAGTTATGGTGTAACGTTACCAGTAGGATTGTTAGTGGCGAATAATTTACCCATGAGTATCCTAATAGGCTGCGATATACTTAGACCATATAATGCAATAATAGATTTAGAAGGTAAGAGTATAACGTTAAAAACAAATGAGGGAATTTGGACCAATAATTTAATTGATACCCTAGGAGATAGTACAAACAACGCACTTTATCAAGCGGTAGTGAACCATTATTATTGTGCCGATCGACCACTAAACATGCCCTTATATCAGGAGGAAAACCCAGAGTTGTGGTTAGAAAAATTAGAAGAAATAAGGGATTTCCAGAGGACGAAAGCAAGGGGTCAGATCAGCGAAGCACAGGCGGAACAATTGATTACGGTATATAATAATTACAAACATATATTCTCAAACGCTCCAGGTAAAGCCAGAGATTATCAATGCACCATAAAATTTAAAACACCTGTAGAATTTAACAGAAAATCATACCCGATCGCCTACTTGCTAAAGAGCGAAGTTAGGGAGGAATTGAACAGGATGATAGAGGACGACATAATTGAATATAGTCATTCGCCCTTTACTAGCCCAATCATAGCTGTGCCGAAAAAGAATGGACAGGTGCGTATATGTCTCGATGCTAGGGAGATTAACAAGATGATTGTTAACGACCGCACTTCCCCTGGGGAGATAGAAGAAATATTGAAAAAGTTTCATGGGACAAAGTATATAAGTTCATGGTTTACAGTATGCGGCTACTGGCAGGTAGAACTCCACCCTGATAGTAGGAAATATATGGCATTCATATTCGAAGGGCAGAAACTATCAGTTTAAGCGATTACCCTTTGGTTTGATAAATTCTGTGGCGGTGTTTGTAAAGATAATGGACAGAATATTGGGGCAGGAAGTGCTGAAATTTACGACAGTATATGTCGACGATTTACTGGTAACTTCAGCGAATTGGGATGACCATTGTAATAGGGTTGAACAGGTGTTAGAGAAACTATCAGAGAATAACATCACACTCAAGTTAGACAAATCCCAATTTATTGCAAATGAGGTGAAATTTTTAGGTTTTAACCTAACCGAGCAAGGGATTACTCCATCCAAAGAGAAAGTAGGGGCTATACAGAAGTTCCCCACCCCAAAAAACAGGAAACAGCTTCAATCATTTTTAGGAATCTGTAACTATTACAGGAAGTTTCGGTCCAATTATTCAGAACTAACTGCCAGGTTCCAAAAGCAGTTATCAGCTAAAGACAAATGGACTTGGGGACCAGAGCAAGATGGAGTGCTCAATCTGATAAAGGAAAAATTTTTAGAAGCAGTTATGTTACATCATCCCGACTTTACAAAACCATTTTATCTAAATTGCGATGCCAGTAACGTAAGTTTAGGTGCAGCCCTATATCAGGAAGATCAGGATGGAAACCACTTAGTAATTAGTTTCGCCAGCCGCGTGCTGAACAGTTGCGAACGAAACTACAATACCACTGAAAAAGAATTGTTGAGTGTAGTTTTCGCATGCGGTAAATTTCGAACGTATATATTAGGGTACCCCATCACGGTTAGGAGTGACCACAAATCAATATCATTTTTAAAGCATTGTAAGCTAAACCACGGAAGGCTGATGAGATGGGTTTTAGCCCTGCAAGAATATAATATCACGTGGGAATATATACCCGGCAAACAAAACATAGCAGCCGACGTCCTATCCCGCATCAATATACAAGACCAAACCTTTGACGGCGAAAAGGAACAAATAGCAAAGGTATACCATATTATTAAGAGCAGGGAAGATTTAAAAAGTATTTTAAACGATGTAAAGGCACAACAAGAGGCCGACCCAAAATTAGGAAATATTAGAAAAAGGGTACTGGAAGGCGATGAAATTATAAATAAATATTACTGTATACACAACGACACTTTGTTTATAAGGAATACCCCACACCAGGAGAATTGGAAGTTAGTAATTCCACCAGCGATAGAGAGACCACTAATAATCGACTATCACGATAGGTACGGACACATGGGTGCTCTCAAGGTAAGGAAGGCATTGGAAGAGCAAACATACATCAAAGGGATGAATAAAAAAGTGCAACAGGCGATACAGTCATGCGATATTTGTCAGAAGGTAAAATGTAATAACGAGAGAAAGAAAGGGGTCATGATACCCATAACATCCACCGAAAAATTGGAAAAGGTATTTCTCGATATCTGTGGACCATTTCCACACAGCGGTGGAAGACACAGATATAAATTCATCATAATTATCTTTGACCATTTCAGCAAATATACCAAGCTTTATCCAATAACTAGGGCTACGACCAGGAAAATTATAGACATCATAATAGAACGATATATAATGGAGGTAGGCAGACCGTATTCTATAATTACAGACCACGGTACCCAGTTTAGGGGAAAATTATGGAAAGAAAACCTTGGAGAACACTGGATAAAAACGTATAAGACATCCGTATATCACCCGAATAGTAACCCAGCCAAGAGAGTGTTGAGGGAAGTAGGAAGTAGGACGGTTGTTGAGAACATACTGCCATAACGAACAGAAGAGATGGCATGAATACTTAGCGTCAACCGAGGATTTTCTCAGTTTGTCATATCACAACACCATAGAGGTGTCACCATACACAGTTATGTTCGAAAGACCCCCACCACGAGAGATAAAAGAGATTATTAGTTTTCCTGACGAACCCGAATACCAATTTGAAAGAACCAAATTTTATAACAAAGTGTTAGAAAAAATGGAACAGCTACGGAAGAAATATATTCAATCCCAGCCAAAGGCAATTAAATATAAGGTAGGAGAAAAGGTGTTAGTCAGAAATAGAGAATTGCCCAGTGCTATACAAGGCATAACGAGGAAATTGTTACTTTTATATACAGGACCGTTTACAATCACAAAAGACAACGAAAACAATACATACGAGGTAACAGACACTGTTAGTAACAAAGTAAAGGGTACTTATAACCAAACGTCATTGAGAAGGTACCATGAATAAAAACATGTCAACATAAACTTTCCAACTTACCCATATTTAGAAAGGGAATAAAGATTATTAATAAAAAATAAATAATAAATAATACGAGAAGGACGCCTTCCACCAAAGGCAAAAAGATATATATATATAAAATATAAATTTATTTCCAATAGCCAAGTCAACGTATATTTACCAACTTACCCGTACTTATAGAAGGAGAGAAAGGAGAGAGAATATTATTAATAAATAAAAATATTACGAGAAGGACACCTTCCACCAAAGGCAAAAATATATATATAAGATATAGATTTATTTCCAATAGCCATGTCAACGTATATTTACCAACTTACCCGTACTTAGAGGAGGAGAAAATGGAATGAAGGAAATGAAAAAATGAATTATTAAACAATCAAATAACAATTGATATTACTAAGGGGAAGAAAAGGAGGAGAAATACTGCCATATAATTGATACTAAATGGAAATGATAAATGAAAAAAAAAAAGGAAACAGTGTGTTACATAAGGAGGTAATGATGAATATAAATATAGCTATTAACATTGAATGATTTTAAAAGATAATTTTACCTGCGGAGAACGATATATTAATATAATTGAGAAATAATCAGAAGAGTTTAAGAAAGGGAATTAATGTTTAGGAGCCTATGATCTTTGAATATTATATTTTTTTATTATTATTATTTGTTGCGAAAGTGCAATTATTATTTTTCTGGACAGAGATGTGTTGCCTCTGATTTCAGTAGTTATAGTTAGGGAAGGGCGGAGAATGTATGCCATAGCGAGCCACTCTGACTTCCAACCCACTATAAAAGTTAGGGAATTGTTAAGGAGTTATATCAAAGATTAAATAATTAACATCAAGGTAAAAAGGAAAGGAATAGGAGATACGACAAAGAACGAAACATGAATTATGAGATGGATTAATATATTAAAGGAGTAGTACAGGGATTTAATTATAAGATAAAAGAATGAAATATAAAGAAGCTAATAAAAGGTTATATAGAAATGATAATTTCATCAAAACCAAAGAAATGTTTTTCCAAAAATTATCAATTTTAACGGAGAGGCATATGTAACATCACATAACGTTCCATAAAGGAAATTATTTGCATAGCAATTTATCATAAGAGGAAAGTGAGGTGAACAGTATCGAACCCAAGTAATCCTAAAAATTTTGTAATATTGTCTAATAATTAATACCATTAACAGGAAAAAAACGACCAGACTAGGACTAAGACTCAAACCCCATATATATTATTTAAGTGAAGAACAGTGCAAAACCAATAATATACTATAAGAGAGACAAATAATATCAGAAACAACCGAAATGAAGTCATTAATTATTAAGTTTTGTAACTCTGAATAGGGTATAAAAAACTATTTATTGTGAATTAATGGAAAAGATCCATTATTATACTATGTAATGTAAATAAAATAAATGTATTAAATGATTTGAATACATTATTAGAAAGGACCTAAGTTAAAATAAAAAATATATAAATGTTACGACAAAAAAATATGTTTAGGAGCTGAGTCCAATCGCTCAGATTTTATGTAAAAATTAATTATTGTAAAATTGAGATAAAAACTATATGTAATTGTCAAGTAGATAAAGATGAACAATTTATCTTAAATAAAGAAAGCTGTAAAGTGAATAAAAATCAGTTAAAATAGCCAAAAACAGTATTAACTGAAAACATGTAGTAGACCTATAATATTGTAATATTTATGAATTTAATGTTGACAAAATGCAACCAAATTGCATTATAAAGTTGAAATACAATATAATGTGACTATACTAATATATTTGACTAACTTAAACACTTGAATAGTCGAGTTAGGAAACTATTTACCTATAAAACATATCTGGCTGAAGCCAAGGACCCATCACAAAAAAACAGTCATTTTGACTTAATGATTGCAAAATATTAACAAAAATAAAAGAAAAGGGTACAATCCTGTAGTGTACCATGAAAACAAACATACTCAGTTGAAAATAAGATCAATTATTAAAGAATTTGACTTATGAGAGTGAAATTTGTCACACCAAGAAATAGAATCACTTATGCAAACCAATATGATGCTAAGTAAGCTTACAATAAAAATAATATGTATCAGGATAAACCAGGTATCACAAAAGATAGACAATATAATAAACTCTCAGTGTATACTCGAAAAATCCCATATATAATAAGGAAAAAAGACTAATTATTGTATTTTAACAGTGACAACAACTTAGGCCATAGGCATGGACCATGTAAAACTGAACTTATTTATATATTATATGTGTTAAACTTTATTAATTTTGTTATAGAAAGATGATAATATTATGTATTAATGTTGTAGAAGAAACCAAACAGCTTCACAACAATTTTTTAGTTAAAAAATTGAATTTTTTTGGAAACATTCCAAGGTAAGAGTTGTATGTTGTGTTATTTTATTATAGTTAATTTATTAAAAAACCGATCATAATTAGTATCATTAGATTCAGTTGAAAGCAGAGAATCCAAAAATAGTAAGGGCATGCAGATTGTAAGTAGTTATGTAAAATTGTTTGACAAATACCAGAATAATTTTTGTAATATCCTTAGTGTGAAGAATAAGAAATTTTTGTTCTAAAGCTTCTACGGAAGTCAAATTTGTTCCATGAGGTTCCATTTCATTATTCTCGAACGTTCTAGAAGGAATTTTTACACAAATACACCGGAAGTTCATGCCAAAAAGCTAAAACAATGAGCCTTACAGAGTATAAAAGGAAGACCAAATTCGACCAAAAGACACTTCATGCTTTGAATTCAGAAGAGACACATCACCCACGAAACTGATCATCACACCCTAGGCGAAACCGAAGAACGAGAAGTCGATGTGAGAACGCAGAAAGGCTTTTCCCGTACATTGACAATAGACTGAATTAACCTCTACAAGAGTATACGCCAATGTGTTGCTGAAATAGAGCAGCAACACGGCAGATTTAATAGAACACACGCCGCCAGAATATCAGCGGCCCAGGAGTGACCAAAATTTTAATAGAGAATCAATTCTGCTGTATTCGCTAAGACAAACTGACTTTGACAAAAATCCCAATAACGTAACGTACACAAAGCCTTTTCATCAACTGCAGGAGGAGAATCAGCGCTGTGGCGGCTAATTCAGAAACCACGCGGGCAGCTGATTGTCGGCGGCGGTATTCAAGCGTACATTCACTGCTAAACTTTTTTACAAAAGTGCGGAAGTTTTAAAAACCGTATTTTGACTTTCAAATAAAATCAGTGCACAAGGAACGTCAACACGAAGAGGCGAGATTGAAAACGTACCCGAGAGAAGTGTCCAGTGCGAGAAATAATTACCCATCGGAACGTGAGCTGTTCAAAGTTAAAGTCATTTTTTACCTGGTAACATTTGTCACACAGTTGTACTACACATGCCACACACCTTCAAATCACTTAATTTTTGTAAAGCATTTTATTGATCTGTCTTGGTAGTTCAAAGGAGTCACGTCCTGAGTATAAAGATTTTTCATACATTAAACTCATGCTTTTCAACTGAGTAAAATAAAATATTTGTTAGCCGATACTTGATTGGAGAAAAAACTTGTCAATAATAATAATTTATTTTTTGTAACTCTGCAATTTTATTTTTTTTTATGAATGTTAGTCCTTCAGACGATTTTTTAAGATTCATTAAAACATACGTTATTTTTTCAAACTCAAACTGTCTTGTTCACATTTTTTCATAGAATTAAACTAACTACTAAGAATTCAAAATTTTAATTTTAATAACAATTTCTTGGAACAAAAGATTCCAAGTGGCGCCCACAAACACGTAGTAGCTTAAGTTGTTTTGCAGGACGACATCATCGCAGAGGATCCAGTCATCAGTAAGTATCATAAAGTGTGCGGAGTGTAACGCCCGACATATAACAACATGACTCCCATTTCTTTCTGTTTATTATAAATTGACGACTCCAACGTGAGGCATTAAAGAAGGGACATACAAATTTCTGTTTATTATACAGTACACTTGTTAGAGATAATTGTTGGAAAATAAGATAGAGAGTATGCGTGTGTGCCTAGGTTAAACTCTATGGTAGATAGTAGATGAAATATCATAAATAAGAAATAGCAGACCAGTGTCTGGTGGTAATTAAAGGAAAAAATGTAAATTGTGAATAAATCAAATGTTGTGTGTAATATCTAGTGGAAATGGAGCAAAAGAACATAGTGAAGCTATGGTGATAATATAGAACTGATAAATGGACAGTGAAATTTAAATGATGTTTGTGCAATTTGTTTTAACAAATAATGATTTCTTTTACTCTTTGTGAATTTTAGTTAAATTTTAAATGTATAATATGTTTTGAATGCGATTCCCCACTTTCGGGCGGTCCCGGCCTTACCAGCCCAGACCGTGGTTTTGGATGACAACCAGTTGTGGGCAGACTTATTGTAAACTGACCATGGTTGGTTGCCTTTAAAATTGGTGCAATTTAGAAATTAACCAGGGGTTGAAGCAGGGGAATCCACATAACTTTGGAACAGCGGCTACCACCGAATGGGGTGATAGAATTCTTGGATTTCGTTGTCCATGACGTGTCCGTTACTTAACTAAATATCACTAAACTAGACACTCTAGAACAATTAGAAATATACAAACACACAAAAACAAATAAAAACGACATCCTAAACGAACAGACACAATTCAAATCGCACGCATTATTCGAACACATCTCACCACACACACACAGCTTCAATCTTTCGAAACACTATCTCGGCACCAACAACAAGACGAGCAGCGCTACTAACGACAGCCTCTGATGAAGCCTTCTATAGGTGAAAGCCGGTTTAGGCTGTAAGGTAAAACTTTACGTTTTTACTTATAAAAAACTTAGTGTTCCGAGTCGTCAATATTATAGTGATATTTAGGGGTGATAGAACCGTATTAAGGGCATATTGTAACGTTATATTACTTTTATATCCCCCCACATGACTTTTACTTACCTTGTGCAATCTTTTTACGCACTAGCCCTTATTACCCTTTACCCTGACATATCAAAACAGAAGATTCCCAAATTACTTATAGGTCGCCACCAATATTTTTAAACAAAAGGACAAATATGGAAACCTTAATACATTTCCCCTTTCTTACTTTACTTACTTACCAGGTTCGTTTAGGCGAGATTTTCTATACAGGACAGGTTATGTTAAATGGGCATAATAACTTACTCTAACACTTATTCATGATAATTCAAATACTATTTTATTTACCATAAAAATTGACTTCTTTCTTTTCCTTCTTTACTTTTTCTATAATTTTGTTAATAAGGTTACAATATCAAAATATGTAAATTCTATATATATTATACGAACCAATACTCTCCTTAATGTTTTCTTTCTCCCCCTTTATTATATCACTCACTCTCTCACTCTTTTTACACTTTGTTTTTACACCCCATTTATTGAGCTCATTACCACTTCTCTTTACCAACACACTTCTGGCCAAAAATAAACGAACTTGTAACTTTATCTCCTCCTTGTATTTAGAGGCACATGGTTTGAACTATGGTGCACGATATCATTTTCGTCTTCTTCACGGAACTATCCGCATTCACTTTCTGAACATTTTTTCCCGCAGTATTATAAACAGTTTGCTGTTATACGGGGTTAAATTCACATTTTGGTAGACCTACTTTTCTTTTGGTCTTTTTTGGTCTACCAAAAAATCGTCCGAGGCTACGGTTAGTTTTATGTCCACTCTGTTTGCCAACTGCTATTCAACTTCACTGTTAATCAACGACTGTCACCTCCTGATGAAAACCGGCTTGTGTGAATAAACGTAATTCACAGAGAGACTGAGTTGCCAGCGATTACGTAATACTTCTAGCCGGGGTGTCTAGACATAAGCAATTTTCAATAACATTGTACAGCTTTGTGAAAGCAGGGGTTCCCAAAAGGTTGTACCTTGTATGAATTGACAATTTTGTTAACATTCTCTGCTTCCCAATTCTGTACCATTACAATATGAATCATTATAGTAGGATTACTGGTGTCCTCGGATACCAGTAATGCCAAATTTTTATATAACACCGAAGCAAGAACGGTGTAAGCAGCGTTTGCACCCTAATAAAATTCAGTTCTTGTGGAAGCAAATGGGCTTCCAACAGTCCAACATCACAAACCAGTGCTTCTTAACGCAAACCAGCACAGCTAAGGGGAACCAGATCAGTTGGGGATATGGTATTATACAAGGCCACTATTTGATTTCATGTTTCAGTGTCTGGTGATGTTGTGGCGGCGGTCCGGTGCTGGCCTGCGCGTCAAGTGCCTGTCTGGCCTTGCGGTGTTGGGATCTTGAGTGGGAAGTCCAGTAAGGTCATTCAGGTGCGGCCACAGTCACTGGACCAGGTGGGTAAGTTACCCATGATTTTTAATAAAACTTAAGGGGGTTGTGGTGACATATCCAGGCTGATCCCTTTAGGAAGTATGTGAGTGTCAATGAGAGTTTTTATGCTTCGGCATAAAACCTCTCATTGAGGGGGTATTGTAACGGTACAAATATTACCGTCCTTGGACATTGGGAATTTTAATAATTTTATTTATGAATTGTGTGGGGATGATAAACACTGTACGCAAATTGGAGTTAAGGTTGACTAGTTCATGGAGAGAAGCAGTTATTGTTAGCCATCTGACATTTGAACTTTGTAAAACAGAGGTCACGACATAGACGTCATGGCCAAACCTTGTTTACGTCAGTTTGGTATGCAAGGCGCAGTCAACTCCGCCTCAGAATCTGTCTTCGTCATATTCATAACACAATGCAATGAGATCACGTGACCTCCCGCCACCTCAGAAATCAATGCAGTTTCAGCCGTCCCAGTTAAAAATACACCTTTGTGCCGGCCGGTCACTAAAAAAGTTCCGGAATGAGATTGCGGGTGCCCGTACAGATAAAATGTGATTTTTCAACATTCAAATAATAATTTGAATAATATATAAATACATAATGTAACTATACAGTTTTGTAACTAAAATGTAATAACAGTTTCAGCAATATAAAAGCAGTGCAAGAATAAAGGTGCGGGATGACAGAAAATACAGGACAGTTCCGGATCACCAAATGAACAGCTAAGTAACCTTTGGGGTACAACATAATTTAAAAATACAATATTAAATTTTATCATGGATAGGAAATTTAAATCACTAAATGAGATCTCTTAAAGGCCTGGGATGGGTGTATGCGTGTGCATGTGAGACGGTGAAAATTTAGATAATAAACGTAAGAAGTGCTGGTTTGTGGTATATTTTATTTTGGGGGAATTAAGACGATGTTTAAATAAAAAATTCTATTTGTGGTTATATACATATATAAATGTCAACATTTGTTCACTACTATAGATGGGTTTTACATTTTTATAAACACGATAACTTAGTTTCATGGTGTCATGATTAAATGCATTAAACAATTGAGAATAAAAGAGAACAATCTTTGAAAACAACTAATCAATCTTATTTATTTGAATAACCAATTTTGTTCTCCAGTACGTCTAACCGAACCCTGGTAAGTACAATTTTTTTGTATAGTTGGTAGCAAGGTAAGATGGTGTCCACATGAAGTAGACGCTAACAAGTGATTATGTGAAAGTAAATAGTAAATAAATAATTAAAGTAATAATTATAGTTACAACAGCTTAATAAAGTCACAGTGTAAAGTAACACTGTTAATACTTTTAGTTTCAATTTATTTCTTGTAATAAATTATATAATACAGGTATATGTATAATAGGTATATAATAACAGGTATTTGTATGCTATTTTTTTGGAACGGGTTTGTTTGTACCTGGTATTTTCAAATACTAGTTTAGCACACCTCTACACAGTTTGTTCAAGTGCTGATATGAAAACTAACATTATAAATCATTGATTTCCAACTGGTGGCCCCCACAACTTTATATGCGGTCTGTGACCTTAACTTCGAAAACCAATTTAATATATACTCTATTTACTTTAATAAGTAAATGAATAATAAAGTAGAATTTTAACTGAGAATGGTCTTGCAGAAGAAACCTATGGAAAATTGTTTCACTGAGTCACTAATAAAGATACAGTAGAGTTCATATTATTTGTTAAATGGAATGTGTATTTGCACTAGTCCTCTTCTATTTTTACATTAATACAAGATCAAGTATACTTCCTTCCATCCCTCAGCTAGACAAAACTGACATGCTTGTCCTACATTTTGTCCTTTGTTCATAATCAGTCGCATCTGTTAGCAAAAGTTACATTCAAGTGTTTTCAGCTCGATGTGAACATTCCTGCTTTAGTGGTGTGACGCTCAAATACACTTTAAAATATATAAAATACATAAATACAACTCCCACCTACCTTCAAAGTTTCGTTTCTCTGGGGCCAGGATTCTTTCGTGCGAACGCTAGATACAAACATGTGTTTCATGGGTTATCGAAATAACTAACTCTACACATTGTATAGGAAGAGAAATAATTAGTTTTAATGATCGACAATTGAAATTATTGTTTACCAAATACATTTACGTGTCGTCAAATATTGTGCAACTTTGATTCCTACATTTTACTTTTACATATATAACTAATACTAATTACTTACTCAAGATAGCCCAGCCTGCCTTTCACTCACTACTCACATTCTATTATAAAACCCCATTACCCTGATTACTCGTATTAATACATGATATAAAGTCCCCGCCGGCAACGCGTTCTTCAGTGACCTCGTGGCCACACCGCTGTAAGTCGTAAGCGTCCCGAAAAAAACAAAAACTTGTGCCGTACGTAGGTGTACGGCAAGTAGTGGTTATACGGATTCCGGGCGATATTTTCATGTATTTGGGTAGTTCGCTTTGCACAGTGTCACTTCGCTATCTGTGAGACGTTACGGCGACTGTTTGTTATTTCGAATCTTACCCCATCTGTGAGACGGGCAACTTCGAACTAAGGTATCTTTCGTTCCGTCTGCTAGATGGAGTCTGCTGTACTTCGTCATGATTTGTAGGCGCCTTTGGGATACCCATCGGCTAATTCTCAGCTGTGGAGTGAGACTGTTTCGGACTCAAGTAGTAGGTTGGCCTGTGGTTTTCTTTTCGTTGAGTGGAGAGTTGCGTTTTTGACTCGATGGGTTGGTTCCGGTCAGCTGTTCTCAGCAGGAGCTGATCACCACCATGTGTTGGGCTGTTTGTAGAGAGCTGAAAAGTCTTGTGGTTTTTTTTTATGCCGGCGTTTTGTTTTTAAATGATTATGTCTGGCTAAGGGGACAGTGTGCCATGGGGGTCCCTGTGGGCCGGCGTCCGTGATCATGTGAAGACCGGGATGTTAAATTGTGTGATATACGTGTGTAAGTATTGAGGGACACAGGACGCGTGATTATGCACGCACTATGAACAGGTATAGAGAAATAAAATTTATTAAATTTTGCCCTGGGACTTTATGGGTCGAGTGGGGGGTCTGGCTGATTTTTTTTAACACTACAAAAAGAGAAAGAACTTTTTTTCCCCTAGTGGGGCAAAATTCAGCTGAGTTACTTAAATGCTCTTATTCCGTGTGTGCATGTAATTGTGTGGTGTTCCAGATACGCATGCAATATTGAGTACAATTTTCCTTGTAATCTGTGTGGAACTTATATTGGTGGCTGTTTTAATCGGAAGGTGTAAAGTTGCTTGTGAAAAGAGTTTCAGTCCACCTACTGCTGTAACAACCCATTCCCTTGTGCTATAACAGTAATTCCTGTGTTGCCACAGATTTATAATATGGCATAGATTTATAATACCATTACATCTCAATGAATAATGATATTGTTTCATAAAAATAAAAATCCATACACAAAAAAAAAAAAAAAAAAAACTTGGGAGTTTTACACTAAACAAACATTGTGATTTTTATAATATTTAAATTATTATGAATTGTTGATATATACTTTATTTAGTAAAATTTATTTATTTTTAATGAATATGTTGAAAGGTGTAATATATTTTTAAAACTGTGAACCTGTTAAAACTATTTGCAAAAATCTATTGGAGACTGTTATTCTATTACTTTTATAATTGTTTAAATTGTTGTGGCTTTAATGATGTTGTACGATAGAATTGCTTGTGAAAGGGTTTAGAAAGTTGGTTATATTATTGAAAGCTGCATGTTAATAGTTTCAGCATGGCATGGAAGCGATTTTAAATGTTTTATATATTTTGCATAGTGTTCAGTATGGCCTGTAAGAGTTTTTAAATGTTTTATATATTTTGTATAGTTTTCAGTATGGCATGCCAGAGATTTTAAATGTTTTACATATTTTGTATAATTTTCATGGAATATTTCTTGAATATTGAATATTTTTACCTGTTAAATTTTGAATACCCTGTCATAGTTTAAATATTTACACATTGTCCATAATTCTAATGGAATAACTTACAGCTTGTGTTTTTTGTATGCAATTTCATTGTCACAAAAGAAAAAAAAAGATAGCCTCAATAAACTTGTTATTTTTTGAAGTTTTAAAACTGAGGTCACCTCATTCATCCAATTACCCAAAGGTTATCCAGCATGCGGATATTCTTCCACTAGGAGGCCTCTCCTAGTTCAGTGAAATGGTGAGCCGGTCATGAAGGTAAGTTGTGGTTTTTTGAAAATTATTTTTCGGTTGTCAGTTTTGGAAAGTTTAAAAATTGTCGTGACGTCATGGGCAATGAGCGGCTCACAAATGGTAGCAGAGCGTGGTTGGACGTAGTCCTGGCCACCTCTGAAACGAAAATTGGAAATGGATGAGGTGACCTCCATATCTTAGTGGGAAATGTTATGTTAAGTATGATATGTTATTAGTGTTGTAAATCTTGATCTTTGGGTGCGGTTACCGGTCCGGGACCCCTGGGGGGGGGGGTTGCGCTCAGCCTGGTGATTTCTGATTGTATCTTGGGGGGTTCTTAAGTGTTTATCTGTTGGTTTGTGTTCTTGTGTGATCATTGTTGTCTTTGTTGTCTTATGGCACTTCATCTTGGTCTTCATTGTTGGTCCGGTGTCGGGTCGGGACACCCCAACTAAATTTGTTGTTTTATGGGGATACGAGATATTGTCAGGGGTAGTTTGTGTGGTGTATAAGTGCAAAAGTATGTTGTTTGTCATTGTATCCGGAGTATAGACATTGACAGAGTAACTTGTAACCAGATGTATTGTTGTAAAATTGTTATCTGGGCGAGTTGGACTATGAGCTGTTGATAGACGGCTGCAGGGTGGAATGTTGTTGTTGTCGTTTGCGTAATCTGATAAACCCGTCCTTGTCTCTTGTATCGGTTCTAGGTTTGATATGTCAATTCACGGTCGACCTGGTTGGTGCATCAGCTGATTGAACTTTGTTATTAAATGGCCATGCCGTTCACCCCAGTTAGATTTAGTTAGGGTCCTCGGTTTGGTTTTCGGGGGGCTTCGCTGGAGGGATTGTGTTTTATGGTTTTAATTTTTAGCGTTTTATTGTTTTCAAGATTTATCGGTATTTTAGCTCCTTTCCTTTCCTTTCTTCTTTCTATTGCTTTAGGCCGCGGCCACTCACACTCCCCATATCTTCTACACTTACACACACTCAGCTACACACACATCCACACCTTGTCCTTCCTTCTGGTGTCCTTTCGTTTTCAACTTCCGCCTGGTTCTCTTTTTATTGGTTTTTAGTCAGTCCCCGCTTTTCCTCCAGGGGTGGCAGTCCCGGTGTCGTCCAACCCGTTGGACTCCTTTTGTTGTGGGGGTGTGCCGTACGTAGGTGTACGGCAAGTAGTGGTTATACGGATTCCGGGCGATATTTTCATGTATTTGGGTAGTTCGCTTTGCACAGTGTCACTTCGCTATCTGTGAGACGTTACGGCGACTGTTTGTTATTTCAAATCTTACCCCATCTGTGAGACGTTATGGCAACTTCGAACTAAGGTATCTTTCGTTCCGTCTGCTAGATGGAGTCTGCTGTACTTCGTCATGATTTGTAGGCGCCTTTGGGATACCCATCGGCTAATTCTCAGCTGTGGAGTGAGACTGTTTCGGACTCAAGTAGTAGGTTGGCCTGTGGTTTTCTTTTCGTTGAGTGGAGAGTTGCGTTTTTGACTCGATGGGTTGGTTCCGGTCAGCTGTTCTCAGCAGGAGCTGATCACCACCACGTGTTGGGCTGTTTGTAGAGAGCTGAAAAGTCTTGTGGTTTTTTTTTATGCCGGCGTTTTGTTTTTAAATGATTATGTCTGGCTAAGGGGACAGTGTGCCATGGGGGTCCCTGTGGGCCGGCGTCCGTGATCATGTGAAGACCGGGATGTTAAATTGTGTGATATACGTGTGTAAGTATTGAGGGACACAGCACGCGTGATTATGCACGCACTATGAACAGGTATGGAGAAATAAAATTTATTAAATTTTGCCCTGGGACTTTATGGGTCGAGTGGGGGGTCTGGCTGATTTTTTTTAACACTACAAAAAGAGAAAGAACTTTTTTTCCCCTAGTGGGGCAAAATTCAGCTGAGTTACTTAAATGCTCTTATTCCGTGTGTGCATGTAATTGTGTGGTGTTCCAGATACGCATGCAATATTGAGTACAATTTTCCTTGTAATCTGTGTGGAACTTATATTGGTGGCTGTTTTAATCGGAAGGTGTAAAGTTGCTTGTGAAAAGAGTTTCAGTCCACCTACTGCTGTAACAACCCATTCCCTTGTGCTATAACAGTAATTCCTGTGTTGCCACAGATTTATAATATGGCATAGATTTATAATACCATTACATCTCAATGAATAATGATATTGTTTCATAAAAATAAAAATCCATACAAAAAAAAAAAAAAAAAAAAACTTGGGAGTTTTACACTAAACAAACATTGTGATTTTTATAATATTTAAATTATTATGAATTGTTGATATATACTTTATTTAGTAAAATTTATTTATTTTTAATGAATATGTTGAAAGGTGTAATATATTTTTAAAACTGTGAACCTGTTAAAACTATTTGCAAAAATCTATTGGAGACTGTTATTCTATTACTTTTATAATTGTTTAAATTGTTGTGGCTTTAATGATGTTGTACGATAGAATTGCTTGTGAAAGGGTTTAGAAAGTTGGTTATATTATTGAAAGCTGCATGTTAATAGTTTCAGCATGGCATGGAAGCGATTTTAAATGTTTTATATATTTTGCATAGTGTTCAGTATGGCCTGTAAGAGTTTTTAAATGTTTTATATATTTTGTATAGTTTTCAGTATGGCATGCCAGAGATTTTAAATGTTTTACATGTTTTGTATAATTTTCATGGAATATTTCTTGAATATTGAATATTTTTACCTGTTAAATTTTGAATACCCTGTCATAGTTTAAATATTTACACATTGTCCATAATTCTAATGGAATAACTTACAGCTTGTGTTTTTTGTATGCAATTTCATTGTCACAAAAGAAAAAAAAAGATAGCCTCAATAAACTTGTTATTTTTTGAAGTTTTAAAACTGAGGTCACCTCATTCATCCAATTACCCAAAGGTTATCCAGCATGCGGATATTCTTCCACTAGGAGGCCTCTCCTAGTTCAGTGAAATGGTGAGCCGGTCATCAAGGTAAGTTGTGGTTTTTTGAAAATTATTTTTCGGTTGTCAGTTTTGGAAAGTTTAAAAATTGTCGTGATGTCATGGGCAATGAGCGGCTCACAAATGGTAGCAGAGCGTGGTTGGACGTAGTCCTGGCCACCTCTGAAACGAAAATTGGAAATGGATGAGGTGACCTCCATATCTTAGTGGGAAATGTTATGTTAAGTATGATATGTTATTAGTGTTGTAAATCTTGATCTTTGGGTGCGGTTGCCGGTCCGGGACCCCTGGGGGGGGGGGGTTGCGCTCAGCCTGGTGATTTCTGATTGTATCTTGGGGGGTTCTTAAGTGTTTATCTGTTGGTTTGTGTTCTTGTGTGATCATTGTTGTCTTTGTTGTCTTATGGCACTTCATCTTGGTCTTCATTGTTGGTCCGGTGTCGGGTCGGGACACCCCAACTAAATTTGTTGTTTTATGGGGATACGAGATATTGTCAGGGGTAGTTTGTGTGGTGTATAAGTGCAAAAGTACGTTGTTTGTCATTGTATCCGGAGTATAGACATTGACAGAGTAACTTGTAACCAGATGTATTGTTGTAAAATTGTTATCTGGGCGAGTTGGACTATGAGCTGTTGATAGACGGCTGCAGGGTGGAATGTTGTTGTTGTCGTTTGCGTAATCTGATAAACCCGTCCTTGTCTCTTGTATCGGTTCTAGGTTTGATATGTCAATTCACGGTCGACCTGGTTGGTGCATCAGCTGATTGAACTTTGTTATTAAATGGCCATGCCGTTCACCCCAGTTAGATTTAGTTAGGGTCCTCGGTTTGGTTTTCGGGGGGCTTCGCTGGAGGGATTGTGTTTTATGGTTTTAATTTTTAGCGTTTTATTGTTTTCAAGATTTATCGGTATTTTAGCTCCTTTCCTTTCCTTTCTTCTTTCTATTGCTTTAGGCCGCGGCCACTCACACTCCCCATATCTTCTACACTTACACACACTCAGCTACACACACATCCACACCTTGTCCTTCCTTCTGGTGTCCTTTCGTTTTCAACTTCCGCCTGGTTCTCTTTTTATTGGTTTTTAGTCAGTCCCCGCTTTTCCTCCAGGGGTGGCAGTCCCGGTGTCGTCCAACCCGTTGGACTCCTTTTGTTGTGGGGGTGTGCCGTACGTAGGTGTACGGCAAGTAGTGGTTATACGGATTCCGGGCGATATTTTCATGTATTTGGGTAGTTCGCTTTGCACAGTGTCACTTCGCTATCTGTGAGACGTTACGGCGACTGTTTGTTATTTCAAATCTTACCCCATCTGTGAGACGTTATGGCAACTTCGAACTAAGGTATCTTTCGTTCCGTCTGCTAGATGGAGTCTGCTGTACTTCGTCATGATTTGTAGGCGCCTTTGGGATACCCATCGGCTAATTCTCAGCTGTGGAGTGAGACTGTTTCGGACTCAAGTAGTAGGTTGGCCTGTGGTTTTCTTTTCGTTGAGTGGAGAGTTGCGTTTTTGACTCGATGGGTTGGTTCCGGTCAGCTGTTCTCAGCAGGAGCTGATCACCACCACGTGTTGGGCTGTTTGTAGAGAGCTGAAAAGTCTTGTGGTTTTTTTTTATGCCGGCGTTTTGTTTTTAAATGATTATGTCTGGCTAAGGGGACAGTGTGCCATGGGGGTCCCTGTGGGCCGGCGTCCGTGATCATGTGAAGACCGGGATGTTAAATTGTGTGATATACGTGTGTAAGTATTGAGGGACACAGCACGCGTGATTATGCACGCACTATGAACAGGTATGGAGAAATAAAATTTATTAAATTTTGCCCTGGGACTTTATGGGTCGAGTGGGGGGTCTGGCTGATTTTTTTTAACACTACAAAAAGAGAAAGAACTTTTTTTTCCCCTACAAAAAAAAAAGAGAAAACAAAAAAAAAACACGAAACTAAAACTTAAGAAAATGTGTTAGTTATTGGCCAAGGTGTTCATTTGGCCTAGTGGGGCAAAATTCAGCTGAGTTACTTAAATGCTCTTATTCCGTGTGTGCATGTAATTGTGTGGTGTTCCAGATACGCATGCAATATTGAGTACAATTTTCCTTGTAATCTGTGTGGAACTTATATTGGTGGCTGTTTTAATCGGAAGGTGTAAAGTTGCTTGTGAAAAGAGTTTCAGTCCACCTACTGCTGTAACAACCCATTCCCTTGTGCTATAACAGTAATTCCTGTGTTGCCACAGATTTATAATATGGCATAGATTTATAATACCATTACATCTCAATGAATAATGATATTGTTTCATAAAAATAAAAATCCATACACAAAAAAAAAAAAAAAAAAAACTTGGGAGTTTTACACTAAACAAACATTGTGATTTTTATAATATTTAAATTATTATGAATTGTTGATATATACTTTATTTAGTAAAATTTATTTATTTTTAATGAATATGTTGAAAGGTGTAATATATTTTTAAAACTGTGAACCTGTTAAAACTATTTGCAAAAATCTATTGGAGACTGTTATTCTATTACTTTTATAATTGTTTAAATTGTTGTGGCTTTAATGATGTTGTACGATAGAATTGCTTGTGAAAGGGTTTAGAAAGTTGGTTATATTATTGAAAGCTGCATGTTAATAGTTTCAGCATGGCATGGAAGCGATTTTAAATGTTTTATATATTTTGCATAGTGTTCAGTATGGCCTGTAAGAGTTTTTAAATGTTTTATATATTTTGTATAGTTTTCAGTATGGCATGCCAGAGATTTTAAATGTTTTACATATTTTGTATAATTTTCATGGAATATTTCTTGAATATTGAATATTTTTACCTGTTAAATTTTGAATACCCTGTCATAGTTTAAATATTTACACATTGTCCATAATTCTAATGGAATAACTTACAGCTTGTGTTTTTTGTATGCAATTTCATTGTCACAAAAGAAAAAAAAAGATAGCCTCAATAAACTTGTTATTTTTTGAAGTTTTAAAACTGAGGTCACCTCATTCATCCAATTACCCAAAGGTTATCCAGCATGCGGATATTCTTCCACTAGGAGGCCTCTCCTAGTTCAGTGAAATGGTGAGCCGGTCATCAAGGTAAGTTGTGGTTTTTTGAAAATTATTTTTCGGTTGTCAGTTTTGGAAAGTTTAAAAATTGTCGTGACGTCATGGGCAATGAGCGGCTCACAAATGGTAGCAGAGCGTGGTTGGACGTAGTCCTGGCCACCTCTGAAACGAAAATTGGAAATGGATGAGGTGACCTCCATATCTTAGTGGGAAATGTTATGTTAAGTATGATATGTTATTAGTGTTGTAAATCTTGATCTTTGGGTGCGGTTGCCGGTCCGGGACCCCTGGGGGGGGGTTGCGCTCAGCCTGGTGATTTCTGATTGTATCTTGGGGGGTTCTTAAGTGTTTATCTGTTGGTTTGTGTTCTTGTGTGATCATTGTTGTCTTTGTTGTCTTATGGCACTTCATCTTGGTCTTCATTGTTGGTCCGGTGTCGGGTCGGGACACCCCAACTAAATTTGTTGTTTTATGGGGATACGAGATATTGTCAGGGGTAGTTTGTGTGGTGTATAAGTGCAAAAGTACGTTGTTTGTCATTGTATCCGGAGTATAGACATTGACAGAGTAACTTGTAACCAGATGTATTGTTGTAAAATTGTTATCTGGGCGAGTTGGACTATTAGCTGTTGATAGACGGCTGCAGGGTGGAATGTTGTTGTTGTCGTTTGCGTAATCTGATAAACCCGTCCTTGTCTCTTGTATCGGTTCTAGGTTTGATATGTCAATTCACGGTCGACCTGGTTGGTGCATCAGCTGATTGAACTTTGTTATTAAATGGCCATGCCGTTCACCCCAGTTAGATTTAGTTAGGGTCCTCGGTTTGGTTTTCGGGGGGCTTCGCTGGAGGGATTGTGTTTTATGGTTTTAATTTTTAGCGTTTTATTGTTTTCAAGATTTATCGGTATTTTAGCTCCTTTCCTTTCCTTTCTTCTTTCTATTGCTTTAGGCCGCGGCCACTCACACTCCCCATATCTTCTACACTTACACACACTCAGCTACACACACATCCACACCTTGTCCTTCCTTCTGGTGTCCTTTCGTTTTCAACTTCCGCCTGGTTCTCTTTTTATTGGTTTTTAGTCAGTCCCCGCTTTTCCTCCAGGGGTGGCAGTCCCAGTGTCGTCCAACCCGTTGGACTCCTTTTGTTGTGGGGGTGTGCCGTACGTAGGTGTACGGCAAGTAGTGGTTATACGGATTCCGGGCGATATTTTCATGTATTTGGGTAGTTCGCTTTGCACAGTGTCACTTCGCTATCTGTGAGACGTTACGGCGACTGTTTGTTATTTCAAATCTTACCCCATCTGTGAGACGTTATGGCAACTTCGAACTAAGGTATCTTTCGTTCCGTCTGCTAGATGGAGTCTGCTGTACTTCGTCATGATTTGTAGGCGCCTTTGGGATACCCATCGGCTAATTCTCAGCTGTGGAGTGAGACTGTTTCGGACTCAAGTAGTAGGTTGGCCTGTGGTTTTCTTTTCGTTGAGTGGAGAGTTGCGTTTTTGACTCGATGGGTTGGTTCCGGTCAGCTGTTCTCAGCAGGAGCTGATCACCACCACGTGTTGGGCTGTTTGTAGAGAGCTGAAAAGTCTTGTGGTTTTTTTTTATGCCGGCGTTTTGTTTTTAAATGATTATGTCTGGCTAAGGGGACAGTGTGCCATGGGGGTCCCTGTGGGCCGGCGTCCGTGATCATGTGAAGACCGGGATGTTAAATTGTGTGATATACGTGTGTAAGTATTGAGGGACACAGCACGCGTGATTATGCACGCACTATGAACAGGTATGGAGAAATAAAATTTATTAAATTTTGCCCTGGGACTTTATGGGTCGAGTGGGGGGTCTGGCTGATTTTTTTTAACACTACAAAAAGAGAAAGAACTTTTTTTTCCCCTACAAAAAAAAAAGAGAAAACAAAAAAAAAACACGAAACTAAAACTTAAGAAAATGTGTTAGTTATTGGCCAAGGTGTTCATTTGGCCTAGTGGGGCAAAATTCAGCTGAGTTACTGAAATGCTCTTATTCCGTGTGTGCATGTAATTGTGTGGTGTTCCAGATACGCATGCAATATTGAGTACAATTTTCCTTGTAATCTGTGTGGAACTTATATTGGTGGCTGTTTTAATCGGAAGGTGTAAAGTTGCTTGTGAAAAGAGTTTCAGTCCACCTACTGCTGTAACAACCCATTCCCTTGTGCTATAACAGTAATTCCTGTGTTGCCACAGATTTATAATATGGCATAGATTTATAATACCATTACATCTCAATGAATAATGATATTGTTTCATAAAAATAAAAATCCATACAAAAAAAAAAAAAAAAAAAAAAAACTTGGGAGTTTTACACTAAACAAACATTGTGATTTTTATAATATTTAAATTATTATGAATTGTTGATATATACTTTATTTAGTAAAATTTATTTATTTTTAATGAATATGTTGAAAGGTGTAATATATTTTTAAAACTGTGAACCTGTTAAAACTATTTGCAAAAATCTATTGGAGACTGTTATTCTATTACTTTTATAATTGTTTAAATTGTTGTGGCTTTAATGATGTTGTACGATAGAATTGCTTGTGAAAGGGTTTAGAAAGTTGGTTATATTATTGAAAGCTGCATGTTAATAGTTTCAGCATGGCATGGAAGCGATTTTAAATGTTTTATATATTTTGCATAGTGTTCAGTATGGCCTGTAAGAGTTTTTAAATGTTTTATATATTTTGTATAGTTTTCAGTATGGCATGCCAGAGATTTTAAATGTTTTACATATTTTGTATAATTTTCATGGAATATTTCTTGAATATTGAATATTGAATATTTTTACCTGTTAAATTTTGAATACCCTGTCATAGTTTAAATATTTACACATTGTCCATAATTCTAATGGAATAACTTACAGCTTGTGTTTTTTGTATGCAATTTCATTGTCACAAAAGAAAAAAAAAGATAGCCTCAATAAACTTGTTAT
Source organism: Magicicada septendecula (assembly GCA_034769895.1). Lineage (NCBI taxonomy): Eukaryota > Metazoa > Arthropoda > Insecta > Hemiptera > Cicadidae > Magicicada > Magicicada septendecula. The sequence goes on from CM068371.1 coordinate 396,162,466, forward strand.
TTTTTGAAGTTTTAAAACTGAGGTCACCTCATTCATCCAATTACCCAAAGGTTATCCAGCATGCGGATATTCTTCCACTAGGAGGCCTCTCCTAGTTCAGTGAAATGGTGAGCCGGTCATCAAGGTAAGTTGTGGTTTTTTGAAAATTATTTTTCGGTTGTCAGTTTTGGAAAGTTTAAAAATTGTCGTGACGTCATGGGCGATGAGCGGCTCAAACTGTATCAGCAAATTTAGATGTGAATGTTCTGCAACTATTCCTCCATCACTGTCACTTGTTTAAAGAGATTATTTCACTTTTATATCAAAAAACTGATGAAATTTACTAGAGCATACTTAGCTCTGGTGTCGGCCGACACGCACAGAGTAGGACTGGGAAGTGTGCTTCGTTGAGCGGGAGGAAATGCATATGCACTGCCAACAGGTTTTAGTCGTCGTATAATGTTGATTTGCTGTGACTTATGAGTTCTATGCATGGCACATGGTCGTTATTTGTGTGGTCACCGGGGACGATATTTGCCTAGGCTACACTGATGTCACTAGTAGTAGGCGTGGCTTAAATACATTTCCTGTAGCTGGCTGGTTGCTGCTACAAAGTGTTCGTTCCAGCGCCATGTTTTACAGCTTCTTTGGAGTTTTTCACGGCGTCACTAACAGCGCCCCGTCCTGAAACGTTACGTGCGGGCGTCTGCACACACATACAGAGTTCTTAGAATTTTTAGGGTGGCGCGAATTCCTCGCCGCGTTAATCGACAACAACTGCGTCTTACTGCTTTGTTACACCACTGTTTCACTTGCCATGCGTTCTGTTGTAATGGAAATAACGTTCGCTGGGAAATAAAACTTTCACAATAAATTTATATAATCCCACACAAAATGAAATAAATAAAAATACAAATGCCCCCTACTGTAAGAAATAAATTTACCCAAATTTTGACACGTTACAATACCCCCTCAATGAGAATTCTGCTGTCCACAACAGAAGAAATGTCATTGATAAACCCCCTAAGAGGACCGGTGAGGAACTGGTGCCAACAACCCCCTTGTTCTTAATCTACATGGCTATACGACCCCCCTGGCTCAGCGACTATGGACTCATCTGAACGAGATCACTGGACTTCTCCGCAAGAGATCCCAACACCGAGAAATCGAACAGACTCGTACCAGAGCACACCTCACCTTCTAACATGCTACCCCCAAAAAATCCTCAATCCCTGGCTTAGATTATGCCAGATCCTCCACCGATATGTTTCCCCTTGTACGCAAGCTGGGCTGCCTTTAGCAGATACTGGGCTCACACACACTCACATTACATATTATACCTTGACAAATTCTTTAAAATTTACGAAAAATTAAAAAAAATTTCAAAATTCAAAATAATATAATATACTTTATCAAAAAAAATTCTCTTCCTTGTTTTCTGTTTTTTACTTGAAATAAGTGAATTTAAACATTTCTTATAGTTAAACATCTCCTTAACCTAACATGTGAATACTTATAGTCTGACAATACAATTCAATACAAAATAAATCAATAAAATAAACATGGTTAACACACAAATAATAAAATAATCAATACTTAAAATATTCATTAGCTGGCAGGCGAAAAATCATTTTTTTTTTCAAAAATCTATTTTCCCAAAAAATTTTAAAATTCAAGAAAAAAATTTTAATTTTATTTAAATGTTTCCTTTATATATATAATTTGTTTAAAATTTGTTTGAATTGATCAAATAAACAAATTGAATTGACTTCCTACTGCACAAGCTTAGTATGTATATGACCTCATCAGCTGATCGAAACTAGGTCAAGTCCAAGACCCTTGACCTACATATGTTATGTATACTTTCTGAAAATACATTCAACATCTGTAACAATCTAACTTGAAACACAAAACATAATAAAACTAAACATTTAAAATTAACAAAATATTATTATAAACAATAAGCCAATTGCCATTTAAATTATTCAAAAATAAACAATTCTTAATTTTACCTTATTTCCACATTCTATGAAAATTCTGTCACTGGTTTCAAAATACAAATTTTAAATCTTTATTATAACTCTCTCTCTTTATTTAACAATCGTATTCTCCATTACTGTGGGTGATGTAAATTATTTATTCTCATTTAATTTACTACTTGATCTGTCTACATATATAATCTTTCTCCCACTGACTCTAACCTCTAACAACTTCAACTACCCTGACACCCATCTCTATCAAAATATCTATCCCAAAACACTCTCTAACCCCAACTTATTATTAAACTCCAATCGTCACCTTCTCTATATATATATATAAAAAAATACTCTCTAACCCTTTGTACATAGGATACGTGTCCCCCCCCAAAACTCAATTCCCTTATTTGGCCCCTGGATTCTACCTAAGGCAGCCCCTCCTCACTGAAATCGATCCCTATCCCGTCCCAACTTATCATTACGTTGCGGACTCCCACATTACACTACCCCCTACTACAAAATTGCCATCCCCAAAATCTCAATCTCATTACCTTACTACAACTACAACAAAATAACATCATTAATTATAAACATCAATATATCACTCAAAACTCCACATAAATTCTCCTCAACTACTGTGTCAACATCAATACTTCTCAAAATTGTATAATATTACATTACTCCAAAACAACATCACATTATCTTCATTTCTACTATTTCAACTTTAACTTTGACTTCAACTTGGACAGATCTATATGTCCCACAACATATTTATCACCCAAAACTATCTTTTATTGACTTGCATAAATTATTACTTTACTTCTCACTTTATCAAATTATTTTTATCATTACTTTAAAATATCTGTAATACATTAAAACATTACATTGAACATTAATTACTTGGAACATTTATAACCAATATACCAGTGACATCTTATTGCTGATCAGCTGATCTTACTAACACTGTGAAAACACATCTCAAAATTGAACAAATTACATGAAATATATATATTTATCAATACTTACTTCTATTATGTTAATTGCCTGCCAGTCAGTTTAATTATCTGCTTAGTTTAAAATACACACATAATGAAGACACATTTCTATCAATACCTATATCTAACGTACAACAATAAAATAATACATTTAAAATTATAGCATGAACACCTTATATCGCATATATGAGCATCTAGTTATTTAACAGAGCACAAGCATTTTTATTGGATCAAATTTGAACGAGCAAAAAAAAATTTTTTATGTTGTAAAATTTAAATTCGTGACTCATTTGAGTCACCTCCCAGCCACACACACTATTTCAAGTTATGAAGGACTGTATCGCCCTTTTCGCTTTCACAAAGACGGCATATTTTGGAGTAGTTTTACCTCTCCGTGTCTTTGCTTCCGCTGTTACATTTAAAAAGGTTCAGATATCAACATACCTTTGTTATATAGTTAAACGCCCTTAATGCGGGTCTACCACCTGGCTTTGCTGCCCCCAAGCGGGCAGAGTGGTAGCCGCTGTTCCATAGTGCTTGGATTTCCCGTAATTGTCACCCCCATTGAATTTCTACTATATATACCCATTTCAAGTCAGCTATGGTCAAGGGACTTGATATGACCATAGCTAACCGCTAGCCAAATCCACGATTATGCTGGTAAGGCAGTAATCGCCCGAAAAGTCGGGGAAATCTAACTTCATTTCACTGCCTGTTATACATCGTCTTATTATGTGCGACACGGTCGTCTATCAGTGTGTAAATTTTAATTTACACGAAAAAGGTGTGTCGCACATTTTCGCCTCCGATGGAGGTAACACTCTCTGTTACCCCCAACCCATTTCGCTATCTACGGGAGCACAGGCCACCCCCGCAATAGCACCTTAATAACTCTAACTAAATTTTATATACATTATATAAATATAATCTTTTCATCAATAAACATTTAACTCATTCATAACTTTCTACCATTGGACTTTCTTAAAATTTTCAAAATTTATTATTATTAATTAGTATATATCATTTTTCCTTTATTATTAAATTTGTTAATTATCATTTTTATTAAACACAATTATTTCAAATAATCTCAGTATTGAATTAGCATCTCAATTACATCTGTAAACATTTTTATTATACATGATTCATATTGTAAAAGTTCTATACTTACATTCCATTCAACATGATATACCCAAAACACACTCACCATGCACCCTCATTCTTTCACCTCACTTCTGAAACATTTCACAAAAATATTAGTTTAAATTAAATAATTTATCATCCATTACCAAATTTCCATCTCGTAAAATAAATTAAATTCGTTAAAAAAATTTAATTAATTAACATTTAAATAGTCAATCAAAATATTTAACACGTATCAAATTGTTTTAATTAAATTAATTACCAAAAATATAAATTATAGTTATCAAAACAATTCCAATTAATCAATTACTGTTTTCACAATTCATTCTATTTATTTATTTAAATTGCAAAATATTAATATTATTATTATCACGATTACACACTTGTTTACTCAACCTTCTACAATTCACAGAAATAAATTCACTACATTTTATTTACAAACTTTTGTTATTACTGTTCAGTTTTTTTCCGCACTTCATTGTCCAAATCTGCCATGTCAAAACCCATAAAACATAATGTTTACCACTGTCTTTTATTGTTTTACAGTTTAACCTCCATCGTCCCAAATAAGTCTTGTTTTTATATAACATCGTTCAATTTTATCACCACACAAATGACTGTTTTGTGTGTTGTAACCATACAAACTAAATTCATTCATCTTATTCAAATACTCATTAAACCGGTCTACGTTAGGTATTTTTGTTAAGTCTCCGTCATTAAATTCATTCACTATCGGGTTAATTATTTTTACCAAATCATTATAATCATTGTTACTCAAATATATTTCTAAACTTTCTTTCCATTCCTCATACTCTCTATTCAAATCATACACTTCTATTTCTTTATCAGCATACAATTCTCTGTTTACATCTCTCTCCTCATAACCCCAAATCACACTCTCAAAAGTATTACAGACAGAGGGTACAAATTCAATTAAACCTTTCCTGACTTCTCCAGGAAAAACAAAAAACTTCAAAAAACAATTATTTGTAGCACACTTGTCTACACAATATATACGTGAAGGTCTTCCTTCACCCCCCATTCTACCTCGTAAAAAATTTACCCTCTGTTTCATACCCATAATATAACTCTCTTTCCACTCTCTCTCTAACTCATTAATACACATTAACATCTCATAATCACATTCTACAAACTCCTCAGTACTCTCAGATATCACATTTTCAATTACATTATTATTCTCATTATTTTCAACAACATCATTATTATTTATTAATTCTTTATCTAATACAACATTGCCATTACAACTTTCATTTGTATTACTCGTACTCGGTTCTACTTTATTCAAATTATTTCTTATTTTATTGGTACTTTCTAGACGTTCATTCTTGTCTTGTATATTATTTATTAACTCATCAAATTTTACATTTATATTCTGCTGAATTTGAATATTCTGTTGCTTAATTTCATTAAAAATAATATCATTTTTAACATTCTGCTGTTCGCATTTTATTTTCTGTTCTTTGAATTCGTTACTTAAAATCTCAAATTTCTCATCATTAGTATTAAAACGACTCTCAAATTTTTTGTCAATTGCATCAAACTTGTCATTCTGTATATCAAATTTTACGTTAATATCACTAGACATGGTTCTCATGAAATTAAATAGATCGTCCAATGACAACTCTTTCGCTTTACTTGTTACGGGAATTGATATCGCTCCCGGTGTGCTAAGTACAGATGCTTCTACGTTATACTCATTTATTGACGTTAATTCTGTTTGCATACCGGAGTCAGCATTTACTTGACTCTCGGTCTGACTGTCAGATAAGCTGACTTCATTGTTATCTGCCATTTCTTATTTTATACTTGATACTTGTGTAACTATAATATAATCAATATAATGTATTATATAACCAATTTTTCGTTAATAACGCACTTTTGTTTTATTCCGCTAACCCCAAAAACATGTTTGTATTTTTTCTGTAGGTACGGTTTTTACTAATGTAGTTTTTTAATTAATAAAAACTGTTCCTGTATCGGAAGCCACCTGTGACGCTCAAATACACTTTAAAATATATAAAATACATAAATACAACTCCCACCTACCTTCAAAGTTTTGTTTCTCTGGGGCCAGGATTCTTTCGTGCGAACGCTAGATACAAACATGTGTTTCATGGGTTATCGAAATAACTAACTCTACACATTGTATAGGAAGAGAAATAATTAGTTTTAATGATCGACAATTGAAATTATTGTTTACCAAATACATTTACGTGTCGTCAAATATTGTGCAACTTTGATTCCTACATTTTACTTTTACATATATAACTAATACTAATTACTTACTCAAGATAGCCCAGCCTGCCTTTCACTCACTACTCACATTCTATTATAAAACCCCATTACCCTGATTACTCGTATTAATACATGATATAAAGTCCCCGCCGGCAACGCGTTCTTCAGTGACCTCGTGGCCACACCGCGGTAAGTCGTAAGCGTCCCGAAAAAAACAAAAACTGTATCAGCAAATTTAGATGTGAATGTTCTGCAACTATTCCTCCATCACTGTCACTTGTTTAAAGAGATTATTTCACTTTTATATCAAAAAACTGATGAAATTTACTAGAGCATACTTAGCTCTGGTGTCGGCCGACATGCACAGAGTAGGACTGGGAAGTGTGCTTCGTTGAGCGGGAGGAAATGCGTATGCACTGCCAACAGGTTTTAGTCGTCGTATAATGTTGATTTGCTGTGACTTATGAGTTCTATGCATGGCACATGGTCGTTATTTGTGTGGTCACCGGGGACGATATTTGCCTAGGCTACACTGATGTCACTAGTAGTAGGCGTGGCTTAAATACATTTCCTGTAGCTGGCTGGTTGCTGCTACAAACTGTTCGTTCCAGCGCCATGTTTTACAGCTTCTTTGGAGTTTTTCACGGCGTCACTAACAGCGCCCCGTCCTGAAACGTTACGTGCGGGCGTCTGCACACACATACAGAGTTCTTAGAATTTTTAGGGTGGCGCGAATTCCTCGCCGCGTTAATCGACAACAACTGCGTCTTACTGCTTTGTTACACCACTGTTTCACTTGCCATGCGTTCTGTTGTAATGGAAATAACGTTCGCTGGGAAATAAAACTTTCACAATAAATTTATATAATCCCACACAAAATGAAATAAATAAAAATACAAATGCCCCCTACTGTAAGAAATAAATTTACCCAAATTTTGACACGTTACTGTGGCTGCAGCAGATAGATCTCAGTTTTCACATTGAAGATTTTATGTAAATACACAATGTTTAATATGTTATTGCATACCTTTACCTTCATTATTATACTTACACATTAAAGATTACACTGTTAAAGAATGTAACAAGGTATGCCCTTGTGTAATAACAGTATTGCCCTTGTCAGCGCGGGTAAATATTATATTATTAACTACAGATTTTCTCTTAATTGAATTAATAGTTAGTCTATTTTTATACTGTTATTGCTATCGACAAAGGCGAATATGTAAACAAGACACTTGAATGTTTGAACTCTTTTGAACCCATTGATATTAACCTGACTTTTAAATTTCAAATAGATGTTAAACAGTCTATAAAGAATTGTTCTTTCTTTGATAATCGAGATTTGGATTTTTTATCAGTAATGAATCCTCAGCCACCAAAGCTTTACTCTTTAATTAAATTGCATAAGGATAACCATCCAATTAGACCAGTGGTATCATATGTAACTGCTCCTTCTGTTAAATTATCTAAAAGACTAATTAAGATTATACAAACACAATGCAAATTTCAATCAACACATAGTATTAAAAATTCACTAGACTTAATTAACAGAATTAAAGATTCACATATCCCAGACAAAGCTGTTTTATTATCATTTGATGTGAGAAATTTGTTTCCGAGTATTCCACCGACTGATGTAATAGATATTGTAGAAAAATTATTAATTGAAAATTGTAATAACCCCTTTATGAGAGAGGATATCTTGAATTTACTGAAGGTTTGCCTTAATCAAAACTTCTTTGAATTTAATGGAAAGGTCTATATTGGCAAAGAAGGGCTTGCAATGGGAAATCCACTTAGCCCTTTGGCAGCTGAAATCTTTATGGACTACATAGAAACTAAAATTAGAGCACACCCTTATTTCAAATTGTTTATTTTTTGGTATAGATATGTGGACGATATTTTAGCAATTTTTCTAGGTACACGTAGACAATTACAGATCTTTCTTAATTTTATTAACAATTTACACAAAAATATTAGCTTTACCTTAGAATTAGAAGATAACAATAGTATCAATTTTTTAGACCTTACAATAACAAAATGCAATAATAAATTAGACTTCGGTATTTTTCATAAGCCTACACATACAGATATGACAATACACATTACTTCCACACATCCATACTCACATAAATTGGCTGCTTTTCACAGTTTTATTCACAGACTAGTTAGTATTCCGTTATCAGACTCAAATTTCCAATCAGAACTTAACATTATTAAACAAATAGCTGTCAACAATGGTTACCAACCTAGCCTCATAGATCACTTGTTAAACAAAAAATTTTATTCACAAGCTTTAAAACTAGTTTACCCTCCCTCAACACAGATTAAAAGATATCACACTCTCACTTACATAGGTTCTGCTTCTGATAATATTGGTAAATATTTCACACAAAGGAATGTAAATATAGCTTTTAAGACGGAGTCTTCTTTGGGAAAATATATTCAAAATAACAAGAGTAAAACAGATAAACTGCAAAAGTCTGGTGTATACAAATTATCCTGTGGGTCTTGTAATAAAGTGTATATCGGACAGACAGGTAGATCTTTCGAAAAAAGAATGTATGGTCACAATTATAGTTTTAGATATAATGATGGCAAATCAAATTATGCAAATCACTTGTTAGAAAAAGACCATAGTTATAATGACAATTTTGAAATTTTACATTTATCTGATAAAGGTCCAAAGCTTGATGTATTAGAAACCCTTGAAATTAATAAACACAAATATTTAAATGTATTATTAAATGATCAGTTAGATCTAAATAGCTCGCCTCTGCTTAATTTGTATAAATAGACTTGGTATATGTTATGTTATATGTTTGTGTAATGTGTATAAATCTTATTGACACGAGATTACTATCGCTCTCTATACAACAGCACTTGTATTATATTTTATATTCTGTATTGTTTGTACGAAAATTAGTCAGCTTACACCATCTGATGAAGGCACTGTGCTGCCGAAACAGCTGTCATGGTTTTATAATTTTAATAAATTGATGAGTGGAAATCACTAAAACTATTTTATGGTTTTATTTTTTACTATAATTTACAATGGATTTTCACCAAGTAAAGGTATCAAGCATTAATTATACATATATTCTAGAAATAAATCTACTTATGATACTACTATGTGGATTATCAGTGTTCTACGGTAATTATATTCTTATTATTAATTGTTATGTTCAATTTAAGTTGTACTGGATATAACTTAATAAGCAACTCAATGATTTTTCAGATATTTGATGGTACAGATGCATGTGTGACTCCAGTGCTGAGTTTAGCAGAAGCTGAGAAACATCCTCACAATGCATTACGTAACACGTTTACGAGATCATGTGAAGGAGATATCACTGCTAGGCCATCTCCACGGCTGTCGCGCACTCCAGCTAATTCTTTAGCTAGTCAACCTCGCCCGGTACCAGGCCAACACACTTTTGAAGTGCTCACTTCTTTTGGTTATTCTGTAGATGAACTTCAGGAACTACAGAAAGTCGGTGTCATTGGTGATGACAACAAATCAAAATTGTAGAAATTCTAAGGCTGTGAAATTCTGTGTCACAAATTTAAATTGCTCAAATTTAACAGGGTTAAGGAGATGGAAGTATATGAAGTTATATACAACTGTATGAATTAACTGTGGCATATAATTATGATGTACTACATGTGTTTAGTTCCAGGAAAGGAAAACAACATCAAGTTGATTTAGAGAAATTATATTGAAATGCTGTGGTATAGTAGACACTTATGAAACATTCAACAACATAAGTAATATTTAGGAACTGGTAGTATGTGTTGGTTGCAGCAACTTAACTTTTAATATTGTTAAACTCTTTTTAATCACGTAAGCTGTTGATACTGTTTTACTCAGGCTCAGAACTTAACGTTTCTCAACAGTTGTTCTCTTTGAGTACTCGTCTGTGGTTAGTTTCATCTTGGGAATGGTCTTAATCAGTTGTTATACGAAACTTTCAGTTGTCACATGTTTTGATACACACTCAGCTTTACACAATCTGTAGTAGGAAAATACAGTATTATAAAATGGGTATGTACCCAATTCTAAACATTTGGGCTATGGTGTATATATGTGACAGCTAAAGTAATTAAGTTCATATGTGTGTGTGTGTGTGTGTGTGTGTAATGATTTACAGGATTCTACATAGGTGAAAAAAATAATAGAATAAAATAAAATGTGCCGATTCAGAGGTTAGAACTGTCAGACATTTATGAAAATTTAGAAGAAGATACACCTCCGACTATCGAAGAAATTGAAGAAGTAATTAAAACTTTGAAAAATAATAGAGCTAGTGGAGAAGACTCCATATATCAGCTGAACTTTAGAAATGGTCTCTACCAAAGATAAAAAATTATCTAAAATTAATTTCTGAAGAAATTTGGAAAACAGAAAAAATCTCAGAAGAATGGAAGGTGGCCTTAATACATCTGCTGCATAAGAAGGGTGATAAGCAAGAGGTTAATAACTACAGAGGAATATCTTTACTTCTAGTTGCATATAAAATATTTTCAAAGATTGTATTGAAGAGAGTAGAAAAAACGTTGGATAGCCATTTGGGTGAATATCAGGGTGGCTTTAGGAAGGGCAGATCCTGTCCAGAACAAATATTCACTCTGAAGTCAATAATCCGTCACACGCTACTGAATTCAAAGGAGATTGTAGTAACATTTGTTGATTTCAAAAAGACCTTTGATTCTGTTGATAGAGAAACTATAGGTAAAATAATCCGAGAATTTGGTGTTAAATCTAAATTGGCAAATCTAATTCGTGAAACCCTTATGGACACGGTCTCAAAAATAAAATTCATGGGAGAAATATCTCAGCCATTCAAAATAAATACCGATGTAAGACAGGGTGTTGGTTTATCCCCAATTCTTTTTAACTGTGTCCTGGATAAAGTAGTGAGAATTTGGAATGAAAAATTAAAGGAATGCAAAATATCACCAATTATGTTGGGAAGAAGGAACAAACGTATTGAAATAAACTGGTTGGCATTCGCAGATGACTTTGCTATACTTTCTGAACATCTTACATCTGCAGCAACACAAGTTAATTTTTTAGAGGACATAGCCAGTAGAACAGGCTTAAGAATTTCTGGTAACAGATATTGGTCAAATAGGAAGGGTTCGAAAATTTAAGTATCTAGGAGAGATAATTCAAGAGAATGGCTTGGAAAAATATGCTGTAGAAGAAAGGATTCATAAGATGGAAAGGGCGTATGGTATAACTAAAGATATTTACAATAAAAAGTGCATATATAAAAATGCGAAAATAAGGCATTACGGTACAGTAGTGAAGCCAGAATGCCTATATGCAGTGAATGTCTAGCATTGAATTTATTATAATTTAGACAAACTTGAAATATTGGAAAGACGAATTATTAGGTATATAATAGGCCCTCAAAAAACTTCAGAAGGTTGGAAATTAAGAAGTAATTATGAAATATATCAAAGTATAGAAAATATAATAGAAACAATGAGAAAAAGAAGACTATTATTTTTTGGAGATTTATATAGAATGGACGATAATAGGTTGACAAAGCAAATCTTCAGATATCTGTGGGGGAAGAAGTCAACATCAGGTTGGATTAAAGAAGTCCAAAAGGATTTAGAAAAAATAATATCCACATAGAAGAAGCAATTGACCAGACATTTTTTGGGCAAAAGTGTTAAAAATGGAGGGAGTCCAGGGTAGGAGAGATAAAAACGCAGGTTCAAAGTGGACTGAAGACAGGAAGAAGAGACACACTGAGAAGATGAAAGAATATTGGAAAAAAGAAAAGAACAAAGAGTAAAGAATTGAAATTCCTTAGATGGCCGATACAAAAAAAAAGTGCCAGTATGTGTCTAATAAGGAAACCAATTTGTCATCCAAACAGATGGGTAAAGATAATATCGACATCTGAAGTAAAGTGTATTCATTTTGAACTGTAATGTATGACCAAGATGTAACAGCTAGAAAAAAATTTAATAATACATGTGGAACAATTCATAGAATATTACAAAAGAAGATGTAAAGAATAAAATGAAATAACATGATTGATTATCAGTGGTAGTTCCACTGAAGGGATAAAAGCTATACGCACCACTTATGAATACTAAACTTAGTGTAACATACTAAAAGCATGAAATTTACAGATTATTGAAAAATACAGTCCAGTTCCTGGAAACTAAACAGAAAATTGTATCGTATTAACAAGGTTTAATATTTATTAGTTGCAAGCATTAGTGCTGTGGTTTAGAATTGTTGTATTGAAATTTAACAATCTGAAGTGTTAAATAGTAAACAGAAAAGAACATAACACACTGTGTTGTATAAAATATACAGTGTTAAGTAATACATAGAGTATACAACAGCTCAGAAGACAAGCTGTCAGGGAGGTGCACTACTGCCCTTTTGTGCAGGTTGTCCCAAAAGTGAATTCTCAAAACATTTATGGAGGCCATACCTCCTCTATAACATGCCATACATTTGAAGCACTGTTGTGAGTTTGAATTTTTGTTTCAAACTTAGGATGCAAATTTATTAGTAACTGTTTATAATTTAGGGCAGTAAGCACTAGTGTGATATTTCCAGGCTAGACCAGTACTGAAAAAGCAAGAGCATGATTTTTCATTCACAGGAGCACCTTTATCTAATGTGTATACTACTTATAGAAATATCTTATAGTTATACTTATACTTATAGTTATCTTATACTTATAGTTAGTCTGCTATTAAAAAATAAGACAACAGTTGTTCTGTAAGAAAAATTCTGAAGTTCTTTTAATTATAAAAATAGGTTAATTACCTTTCGTCACACTTCTTATATATCCAAGTTTAGGATAACTCGAGTTTCAACACTGTTATGTCATCATCAGATCCTTAAAATATTGTTGAAACTACATATATTGATGTTCACACATCTTGTCAAATGATAAAACAACACACACGAAGGGACAAAAACATTTAAACATTCAAAATAAATAGGGAACACACGATACGTGAACGTTGCCGACCTGTACAGGACTGCGATGCACGGCAAAATTAGTCGACTCCAACTTGACCTTCGATCCTTCCTATCAATCTGTTACAGCTGAGTTCTCGCTCTATATCATTAATTCTATTAAATAAAATATTATTTTTATGTTTTGATTTCTCATTCAAAACAAGAGTGTAATTTTCTTTTGTGGCTTATATATTTCAAACCGTTCAAGGGTGTCTAACTTACGTGATTTTTTACATTTATATATTATGTCCAGATTTTCTTTAATACTTTTAATGTTATGATCCTTTATGCTTAGATGTTCAGCGAAAGTGGATCTTTTTACATTTGATTTAGATTTTGGAATGTGTTCCTTGTATCGTCGTACTTTGAATGAACGACCAGTTTGTCCTATATAGAATTGCGAGCAATCAGAACAATTAAGTTTGTATACTCCAGTGCCGTCATATTCATCAGATGGTCTATTCTTACTTTGAAAGTTCAGTTTGTTCTCAAACTTATTAGTTGCCTTAGAAGCTAGTACAATGTTTTGTTTTTTCAATTGATTTTTTAGCGTGTGATGTAATAATTCGCCATATTCTATTGCTACATATTTTCCTTTTTCTTTAGGCATGTCATTATGTGCTGTTCTGTTTTGTTTCTTGTGTATTATTTTATCTATTATATTGCTATTGTATCCGTTGACGGTCGCAATGTATCTAATAATGTTAACTTTGTTTTTGTAGTCTTCTGCGGAGAGGGGCACCGGCATTAACCTATGTATCATGCTATTGAAAAATCCCATTTTGTGAGAATACGGGTGATAAGATGAGGCATGGATAGCGTGATCCGTGGTTGTTGATTTTCTATAAATGCTGAAGCTGATTTTGTTGTCTATTTTAATTAAATTAAATCTAAGAAATTTATTTTATTTTCCTTTTCTGTTTCTAATGTAAACTGCAGGTTGTTTGTAACGGTATTCAAGTATTTGTTAAGTAGTTCTAATTGTCTACAATTGCCATTATAGATTACTATCATGTCATCCACATACCGACGATAAAATAAGATTCTATTACAATGTTTGTTATTAGGCGATAATATGTTATTAGTTTCTACATGGTTTAAGTAAATTTCTGCTAAGATACTTGACAGGGGGGATCCCATTGCTAGCCCATCTTGTTGTAGCGAGAACTCAGCTGTAACAGATTGATAGGAAGGATCGAAGGTCAAGTTGGAGTCGACTAATTTTGCTGTGCATCGCAGTCCTGTACAGGTCGGCAACGTTCGCGTATCGTGTGTTCCCTATGTATTTTGAATGTTTTGAGTGTTTAAATGTTTTTGTCCCTTCGTGTGTGTTGTTTTATCATTTGACAAGATGTGTGAACATCAATATATATAGTTTTAACAATATTTTAAGGATCTGATGATGACATAACAGTGTCAAAACTCAAGTTATCCTAAACTTGGATATATAAGAAGTGTGACGAAAGGTAATTAACCTATTTTTATAGTCATAACCACTTCTGGAGGCAATAACAATGTTCTTTTAATTAACTGAGAATGCGAATATGTTCATTTCACTATGTTCCAAATTAGCGAAAATTAACACTGTCAAAAGCTTCTGTTGTAGCTATGAATCCGAGATGTGTTCCTAAGCTGAATTCTCTTCTATTTTCAATTACACACTTGAGGGTAAAAATCCCATCTACACTCTTTTCCTGATGCCCGCTGTGTTCACTTTCTAATTATTATAAATGTGGGACATGCCACAATAATAATTAATATAATTTTTGTACATGTATTAAAACCTCACTAATTTGACATCATCAAATCAGAATTCTCACTGTTTTGGACTAAAAGTTCACCTCATTAATTCAGACTGCAAGGAAAGTATTTTAACAACAGTTCAAATTTTCATTCTAATCCAGCAGCAAAAAACAAATAAGAATTTTAGTTTCAGGCAGAAGTTGTATGGTAAAATAAAGATTAAATATGTAACAAAAATGGATTATAATGATTAAATGTAATATTTTTTATTATATTATAGAAAATATTGTATTATAATTTTAAGGTGTTAAAATATGTATACACTAACTGGAGATGGGTTGTTTTAAAATGAACTGTCTGTATAACATTTCTTTATATATATACTCAAACTTTCACTAGTGAACACTTACTTTGGTTTTATGTCCCAAACGTTTCGACGTGGTGTCCGTCTTCCTCAGTGGGATTTGAAATACAGAGTCACAGGACTACAGAGGATACAGAGGACTCTGTATTTCAAATCCCACTGAGGAAGACGGACACCACGTCGAAACGTTTGGGACATAAAACCAAAAGTAAGTGTTCACTAGTGAAAGTTTGAGTATATATATAATATTTAAAAAAGTGAAGAAAGAGGATGTATCAACAAGACAATTATAACATTTCTTTATTTAGAATACTTGTATGTATTTGATTTTTGTGTTAACGTGCATATTTCATTAGATCAATCTCTTCTGAACATCGTCAGAGCTGCTTTTCTACACATTACAATTTTTCTTTGTTTACAATTTCACTGTGTTTAATGTTGATCAGCTGTTTTATGTTATGATTTAGATACATTATGCCAAATTTGTCTATTTACATATATATTACTTAAAAGGCCTTACATTAAATATTTAGCATAAACTGTGTCAAACATTTGATCTAAAATTTGAAAGTAGTTATTGTATTTTGAATTGATTTGTATACCTTAATATTGTAATTGTTTTTATTTTTTAAAATATAAATTTTTCCAACTGTTCAGTTTTTATCTTTTGGGCACATTTTAAATAAATTTTATATTATATAATATTATTATTTGTCACACACACACACACACACACACACACACACACACACACACACACACACACACACACACACGCACGCACGCACGCACGCACGCACGCACGCACGCACGCACGCACAATACCATACATTTTATTATGTACTTTGTTATGCTCCAAAATTACATCAATACATATCTGCTTTACCATTTAGACTAATTTACACATAAAACATTACACATTTCCATTTAAAATATACTTGCTGTATTTAACAACAACAGATTTGTAAATAACAAATCATAACAGTTTCAAGTTTATATATCTGTTGATGATGATTTATAGCTATTGAATTATGTAATATTGTAACGGTATTGATCTTTTTACCATTATTAAAAATATAATACACTAATATTACTACTAAAACTCACTGCTGCTAGAATTTTACTTACTCTAATACTTTCCCAACCCAATTTCACATTCTCACTCCACACAGAGGACAATACTACTTTATTATAACCCCATCTGGCCGTACCAGATATACACAAAAACCTATTTTGACCATTTGCCGACCCATTGTCGCCCAAATGTCCTAATGAGGATCTTTTATCCTCATGCACCACTTGTGAAGTCTTTGCTTCATATTGAACCCCAGAAAAATTTGCCCCCTGTTCACCCTCTACAATTAAACTATCTCTATACTCCCTTTCTAAGTCATAAACACTAACTAGCAATCCTCTAACCTCAACTAATTTTCTACTCTCAATGTCACTACCACTGTTACTCAATATATCACTATTATTTTTATTCAATAATATTTCCTCATTATTTATTTTAACACCACCACTTACCTTGTCTACTGCCACCTGTTTTGCATTTAAACTATCACCATTATTATTCGTAATTCTTTCCCCACTAGAATCCTCACTTATTTTAACTACATTATTACTCACCTTGTATTCTATCATTTGATTATTGTAACAAGACGCGTTTCATACGCTGTTACAAATAATTATTTCTTCGTGTTGTACAAAGAAAAAAAAAATTTATTTTAATTAAAAAAAAAAAAGTTTATGTTTGTTTATGTGTTAATAATTTGTAAATAATTCTTGTTTTGTTGTTTCGTTAAAATTTTAAAATTCGGTGAGTTGATTTGGTCAATATAAGCACTTCTGGTAGACCTTAAATGAATCTGGAGTTAAACAGATTGTCTTCTTACCATAATCGATTTGCGATTTTCTGTTCTGCTCCAATATATCACTTTCTTTTAATGTTTGTCGTCTCCCAGTAAGTCGTGTAGTTAACTCGAACTCTTATTTTAATATGTGAAATAATTTTAAATACGGGTAGTTGAATTAATTTAATTTATTGACAATATTTCTAAAAGATCGATTTAAAATCGATATTATTCAAATGTTCGACTCTTTCACAGGGCTTGGTCGATTTTACAATTACAGGTTATTTTATATAACTGTTAAAATGGTTCTTTTAGCGATTATAATTATATAGTCAGAGAAGGGAGCAAGCATAGAAAGTATAACATGTACAAATAATTCGTAATAATTAATAAATGACAATGGATAATAATTTATAATGTTTATAATGGTAAATAATTCAAACCAATTCAGTGGGCGACGACTTTCAGCTGATATACACTTTGCATCACGGGAGCTCAAAATGGCGGCACGTCTCGTAGTTGAAGAAAATCTAGAAACGATGGTTATAAATTCTGTTAATAAAAATGCCTTCACTACCGTTTTATTGTCTCCGTATTATTGTATATTGTCTATTATGTGGTTAAAGGTGTCCTGAAGAAGTGTTCTGTGTTCACTGGCGTTAATTGTCTGGTGTTAGGTGTGTTCTGTTGTATAGCATATATGGTGAAAAATGTTAAATTTCTTTGGAGAGTGAATTATCAATGTGGTACAGTTTTACTGGTTGAGTTCACTTATATTTTGATAGGTATTGTTCGTTTTCACCTTTTGTGTTGTTGTAGTGCACTGATTTTAAGTTTAAAGTAAATAATTCGTTAACTCTCGTTTTCAATTCATAACCTTATGCGCCATTACTCGGTACGTATAAAGATTCTTAACGCGATCGAGTATCAACCGTTCACGTTGAATGTTAATAATGAACTGTTTTACTTCCTTCGTCTTAGGAAATATCTTGCCAAGTTAATATGAAAAAAGTATTGTTTAAATATATTTGACTTCCTATTTATGTAAATATAAAATACATTATATACAGAATATTTTTAGTTTATAGATTGCTTTAGTGAACTATTAACAACATAATTTGTTTATTTACCTCATTCTGTTTAATTTGATACGGCATAGTCCATATTTATAAAGATTTTTGTTAAAATTGCCATATTTCTGTCTTTTTGGAAATCTAGGCCCAAAATCCTGTTTCCTGTTCTTGTACACAATTCCTGCCATTTTAGGTGTTATAAATATAATTTTAATAAATTTCAGATGGTCACAAATCTTTTGCTTTCCTTAATTCCTTATAAATTTAACATTTGAACTGTCTTTTAGTTATTATTCATGAATTTACTATTCCTCCTTTAAAATAGTTAGTTATTACATTTTGAAAATTTTTAATAATTTAATATATCTTTTTATATTACTCTTTTAAAGTATAGGATCGGTTATAGTAGTTGGTTATCGATCCACCTTACATAAATCTTATTAGTTTACATGGTTCATTGGTTAATTAACTAGTTTATATTAATTTTTGGGAATTCATTATTTGTCCTAGATCTTAGTATTTTACTTATATTGTTTTTTCAAATAAAGTTATTTCTACACCTCCTCTGACTTTTTAAAGTTAACATAACATTAAATAAAATTGCTTACATAATTATTGATACCTGTAGCATATTATTCCTGCTACTAATACAAAAAATAATATTTAACATTAACTAGCAGTCTCCAAAGTTAGACATGTTAGTTTGAATTCTTTTTAACATACATAATAAATATTTTATAATCTGGTACAGCATCCATACATAAACATTTTAAGCTGTATGCATACTGTTATGTAACTAAACATTCTTATACTAAACATAAATCTTATTCTATTAGAACTCTTGGAAAAGTGGAGTTCATAGGCTCTAAACATAATTAGCCATTTAAAATTTATTAATTTTTATTAAACCTAAGTCAATCACAGTCTTTTCTGTTTATATTGTATTTTAATTTAATCCCCTGTTTGTGTAATTATTCCCGCACATACTCTCTTTATCCTTTGCATTTCTATGAATGTTTTTAAGATAAAAGTGACCTCTTTTATGAAACATTGGAAATATTTTTCACTTCAATATTTCATCACTTGTTAATTCTGTAATTATATAACATATAAAAGTTATTTAATAGCACCTTGTTTAAGTAATAGTTACACATTAACTTGAAGTTTATTATATTTAAAATCACTTACACTGGTACACATTCACTGTTGGTTCTGACTTATTTTTGAGTTTTACTATATTCTCAGATCAAACCTTTAGTCATAATGGACTGTGAAGATTTGTTTATTTTACTATATAATAACTTTAGTTGGTGCACTTCTTATCACACTACTAAATACTTTTGTCTATAATTAATTTACAATTTTATGAGGTTTTGGGGTGTTATACTTTCTTTGGTGGTATTAACATTTGGTTTGGGGTTCATTGTCGTTAATAATAGGTTTATTAATGGGTATTTCTTGTAGTTCTTCCATCCTATATCTTCTTTTCTTCTCTTTTCCTTCTTGGGTTTACCAAGGTACTTGGTTTTATTTTGTCCGTTGGTTGGTTCGGGGTATCTTCTTTATTATCTGCTCCTAAACTTCCTGGGTGATTTCCTGATTTTTTATATGAGTTTCTTTTAATTTATTTCCTTGAGTTTTAGTGTTGCATTTTTATTATTTAATTACTTTTTCCTTTTATAGTGGTGTTTTTCTTTGAAGTTTAAATTATTTTCATTTGAAATTCTTTGAGTTATATGTAATTTAATAGTTTTTATGATCTTAATGGAATTAATTTTTAGTGGATTATCTGTCATGCTACAGATTGCCCTCCTCCAGAAGTGATTTTTTCAGACTATACTTGGTTTGTCTGAAATAATTGCTAATGATAATTATTATATTTTTTAGTATTCTTGACTGCCTTCCATTTCAAAATTTTTCTTATATATATTTGAGCTTACATCTATTTCATTCCTACTTGATCTTCCTTGATAGTAATAGTCATCTGAGTTTCATATTTATTATTTTATTTTCGTTTTTCTTCTTAGTGTTTTATCCCTGGGATATTTATTCCCTATCATTCCCTAACACGTGAGCTGGTGCAGTTCAGAGTGGCACAGTACGCTACTTCCTCTGCTGTCCAATACTTCACTTCTATTTGAGTACAGAGGCAAATCATCTCTGCTCAAAAAACATATTAATACTGCTGGACTTATCTACAGACAGTTATTAAAAAAATTATTTCAGAATAGTACACTTTTGTTACTATTTAAAAAATATCTTTGGATACTTCACTTCGTATATTGCTCAGAGATTTTAATATTCTATCTCAGTTATTCTTCTGACTAGTTAACTTGATGGTTATTTCAATTGGTATTATGGTTGGAAGCTCTTTTATTAATATAATTATCAATGTTTATGATCATATAAAGTTTTTGTTATTAGTTCTTTATACTTTTCTGGTTTTTATTACAATCTGCTTTTGTTTATTGTAGCATATTATATTTCTGATATATTTGTTTGTTTCTCAGTTTTTATTTGTTCCACTTGTTCCATGTTCTAGAACTTTCTTATAATTGTCTTTATTACATTTGACACTTATTTCATGATCATTTCATTATTGATTTATTTAATTACATTTATAACTTTGATTCTTTTCTCAAATTACTTCTCTGTGGTTTTTTATTCAAATGAGTGTTTTAATTAATTTTTTAATTGAGGTCATTGTTTCTCTTTATACCACTTCAAAGTGTTATTATTTTTATTTCCACACAAGTTTATTCAGTTAATCGTATCACTGGTTTTTATTTCTTTTTATATAATTTCATAGAAGGTTTTTACAATTTATTGGTTGTAAATTGACATTCCTATATCCTTTAGAATTGATTTGTTTTACATCTCTAAATTCCTTTCCTTTTATTCCATAAAGTTTTTATAAATAGTTTGTCAGTAAGTAGATATTTACTTTATTTTTGGAATTTGGATGATTTTTAATTCAAAATTCTTCCTTTTTATTTCATAATAGTTTCTTCATAAATCATTTGTAGTAAGTGGTTCTTACTATGTTTTTTGAATTTATAGGTTTTTTAACACCTCTAAATTCTTTTTCCTTTTTTATATTTCTTCTAAATGGTTTCATTAATAATCTTGTAGTAAGATGTACTTACTTTGTTTTTAAATTTTTATGTTTTGTAATTCAAAATTCATTTCTTTTTATTCCATAAAGTTTTTTATTCATAAATTATGTCTGTAAGGTGATCTTACAATTCTTTTGAATTTAGGGGGTTTTTAACAAAATTCTTTCTTTTTTGTTTCTAAATAGTTTTCATAATAATGGTAGTAAGGTGATCTTACAATGTTTTTGAATTTTGGGATTTTTAATTCAAAATTCATTTTCCTTTTGTTTCTAAATAGTTTTTGTAATAATGGTAGTAAGGTGATCTTACTTTGTTTTTGGAATTTTAATGATTTTTAATTCAAAATTCTTTCTCTTTTTTTTTTTGTATTTCCAAAATGTTTCTTTCAAGATTGTTGTAGTAAGTTGTTCTTATTTATATTTTTGAATTTCGTGGTTTTTATATTCAAAATTCATTCTTTTTATTTCATAATAGTTTCTTCATAAATTATTTGTAGTAATTGATGCTTACTATATTTTTGAATTTTGGGGTTTTTAATTCAAAATTCTTTCTTTTTATTCCATAAAGTTTTTTATTCATAAATTATGTCTGTAAGGTGATCTTACAATTCTTTTGAATTTAGGGGGTTTTATATTAAAAATTCATTCTTTTTTATATTTCTTCTAAATAGTTTTCATAATGATGGTAGTAAGGTGATCTTACTATGTTTTTGAATTTCGTGGTTTAATCAAAATTCTTTTTATATTACTCCTCATGATACTTTTTCATGGATGCCTGGTTATATACACCCTTTATTTTACCAGAACCCATCTCCTTTATCTCATATGTGTTATTGTTTTTGTCTTTGGAGACTATATAGGGTCCAGTGTATAAGAGTAATAATTTCTTAGTTATCCCTTCCAGTGAACTTGGTAATTCCCTATTTTTTAATAATACTTTTTCACCAATGGTATAGGTAATTATCTTACCCATACCTTTTTGATATTTATTTCGCCGTTTCTCCTGGTCTTCGGCCACCTTGTTATAAAACTTGATTCTGTCAAAAGTATAGTTATTTTCCCTTGGGAACTCCAATATTTCTTCGATCTCCCTTGGGGGTTGCTTTTCGTACATGGCAGAGTATGGGGTAATTCGTATGGCTGGGTGGTACGCCAAGTTGAGGAATTCTTCTGTGGCCTCTAGATAGTCTTGCCACCTCCTCTGTTGATTGTGGCAATATGTTCGTAATATTCGCCCCACCTCTCGTAATACTCTCTCTGCCGGGTTACTGCTCGGGTGGTATACCGAGGTTTTATAAGTATGAACACCCATAGACAGTAGGGTATCCTGCCATTTTTTCCCCTTGAATTGGGTTCCGTGGTCGGTAATGATCGAAACTGGTTTTCCGACGTTTGGGAAGTACTGGTTGGTTAATATGTTGAGAATTTTATTTGTAGTCGCCCGATTGGCTGGGTATAGCTTGATGAACCACGTGAAATGGTCCATCACGATGACTAGATACTTGTATCTGTGACGACCCCCACTGCGGGGAAATGGCCCGTAATGTCCAAAAATACTTTTTCCAACTTTGCCTGAGATGTTATTGGAATCATTTGCCCTTCCTTTTTCTCGTTATCCGATTTAACGAGTTGGCAAATGCGGCAACCCTTTATATATTTCCGGACCTTCCGGTTGATATCTTTAATATGGCAGCTCTCTTCCAGGGCCTTTATCACCTTTAAGGCGCCCATATGCCCATATCGAATATGATAGTTACTTACTATCTCCTTTTCGATATGGGTTGGGATGATAACCTTCCATTTCTCCTTCCTCAAAGATGGTTGCATGAACAGTATATTGTTATGAATTTTATAATATCGGGCGATAGTCTCGTCCCCTGCTTCCAATCTCGTCTTAATGGATTGTAATTTCGGGTCTGCTTGTTGGTGGGTGCTCAGGTTTTCCAATAATGAGGCTAAATCGGCTCTGGTACTAAGAATGTGGTATATTTTGAGTACAAATGAGGCTAAATCGGCTCTGGTACTAAGAATGTGGTATATTTTGAGTACACTTTCTTTCTCCCCCTCGAATGTTTGCTTATCAATGTCGATTCGTGACAACACGTCCGCAACGACATTCTTCTTTCCTGGGATGTACTCCCACTTAAGATTATACTCTTGTAGTAACAGTATCCACTGGGTCAACCTTCCGTGACTGAGTTTGCATCTCCTTAAGAACGATATGGACTTATGGTCTGTCCGGACGGTAACGGGGTAACCAAGGATGTAGGTGCGGAATTTGCCACACGCGAACACCACACTTAACAGCTCTTTCTCAGTGACGTGGTAGTTCTTTTCGCACTGGTTTAATGCTCTACTTGCGAAGCAAATCACGAGATGTTCGCTCTCCTCATCCTCTTGATACAGTGTTGTGCCAAGGCTAATGTCGCTGGCATCGCAATTCAGGAAGAACGGTTTACTGAAATCCGGATGGCAAAGTATTATTGGTTCAAGGAATTTTTCTTTATCAGCTTTAAGGTCTCATTCTGCTCTATACCCCATATCCATTTATTCTTGGATGACAGTTGCGGTTGAAATCTGGCGGTCAATTCAGAATACTTTTCCTGGAACTTGCGATAGTAATTACAGAGTCCCAGGAATGACTGTAATTGCCTTCGATTCTTTGGCGTTGGAAATTTCTGAATCGCTTCTACTTTTTCAGCCGACGGTGAGATTCCTTGGTCGTTCAATATAAAGCCCAAGAACTGAATTTCCTTGGCTATGAAATGAGATTTTTCTAGCTTTAGCGTGATGTTATTCGCAGCTAATTTCCTCAGCACATGTTCCACACTGTAGCAGTGTTCCTCCCAAGTTTCTGAGGACACTAGCAGATCATCTACGTACACGGTGGTGAATTGTAGTGCTTCCTGGCCAAGTATCTGGTCCATGCAGTGTACAAAGACAGCAACCGAATTCACTAGTCTGAAGGGCAATCTTTTAAACTGGTAGTTCCGCCCTTCGAATATGAAGGCCAGATACTGGCGACTCTGTGGATGCAATTCCACCTGCCAGTAGCCGCACACCGTGTCCCAGGTACTAAAGTACTTGGTACTGTGGAATCGTTTTAAAATCTCTTCAATCTCACCGGGCGAAGTCCTGTCATTAATAATCATTTTATTAATTTCCCGCGCATCTAGGCATAAATGGACTTGTCCGTTTTTCTTAGGAATAGCCACAATAGGACTGGTGTATGGGGATTGGCTACTCTCTATTATGTCACGGTTAATCATCTTAGTTATTTCAGCTCTTACTGCTTCCTTTCGTGATTGCGCGATGGGGTATGACTTCCGGTTAAAGTCCACTGTGTCTCGGAATTGTAGAGTACACTGGAAGTTTTTTACTTTACCGGGCTCGTCAGAAAATACTGATCTGTACTGTTCGTAAATATTTATTAATTTGTCTGCTTGGTGTTTTTGCAACCTTTCTCCTGTTATACCGCTCCGGAAATCCCTGATTTCCTGGATCTTTTGGGACCATAAGTCCTCATTAGCGTTATCGTCCATCATTCGTTCAATCATAGGATTTTGATTTATATAATTGATTTTACGAATCTGTTGGTGGATATTGTTGGGAATTACTTGGTCGCTACCAACCAAGTCAGCCGTCCAAGTTTGTCCGTTCGTAAACAGTGACAATTTCTCCGTTCGTAAATCAATTATGGTGGAGTTCCACCTGAGCACATCGCACCCTACCAATATGTTAAATGGCAGCCCGCTCGCCACTAAGAATTCCATTTCAATAGCTATACCGCAGCTCATCACATTGGCGGAGACTTGCCTTCTTATTGTCTTATTTTGGCGGCCGGTTGCACCTAATAAAATAATATTACTTAACGGCAAGGTCGGTAATATTCGTCCGCATTCTCTTTGTATTCTCTCCAACTCTGTAGTACTAATTATGGATACGTTGGAACCAGTATCGATCATTAAATTGGTGGGGATTCCTTCTACCTCCGCATTTATATGTATTATTTCGTGATTTATGTTATTGTTGGGACTAGTATCGTCCTCCTCCAATAATTCGTGTCGGAGGTTCTTTAGATAATTACAACCAATTATAGTGATACGATTAGTTTCAGTTGCATTTGGCAACTCATTTCTATACCCAGGATTTAGGAGCAGCAACGGGTCTCGGTGATTTATTACTGCCTCCTCCCGTTTAAATGTTCGACATCATTGTTATTATGTGTCGCACTGGTTGATGCATCATTCGGGAGACCTAGAGTGGGTCCCTGCCGCTCTGTTCGATGATCTAACGGTTGTTCGCGGTTGGTCAGCCGTTCTGTGTTATCTAGACTGGTACTCCGTCTAGCAGGATTGTACCTTGGTTCTTCTAGTTCTCGGCTCCTTTGCCGATCTTCATATTCATGATAGCTGTTGCGTCTCTGGTGGTAGTACCTACGTTGGCGACCGTCTTCCGCTCATATAAAATTTACTCTCGGTCGAGAAAACCTATTATTATTAGTGTTACTATTTTGTGGATTGCCACGACTATTATTATAATAACGATCGTTGTTATTATAATTGGGGTTTCTCTGACTATTGGGGTTTGGGTAGTACGGGTTTCTGTTACCCTGATAACCATTATTGGTTCGATTATTATTTGAATTATTTTGAACCTGGTTATTGTTATTATTATTATTATTATTATTACTGTTGTTATTGTTGTTACTCGGTGGATTGGCTCGGTTTCCCTGGTATCCAGTGTTGTTGTTGTTTGTACTGTTGTTGGTATTTGGATAGTTTCTAGGTTCTGGCCGATCATTCCTTCTCCGGCTTTGTCGGTAGTACTCCTCATTTTCATAGTTTTCGAGGAGTTCTGTCATGGCCTGTATGGTCTTAATTTGGCTGCCTCTCCTCGCTCGAATCACCTCCTCGTCATAATGATATGACAGCTTGTTGATGAGGCATTCTTCAGGTATGGCTGGTTCCAAATGCTTGGCCATACATACTTTGCCGAGGAAGTACGCCGTCATTGAGCTACCCATTTGTGGTTTGTAATGGCCGTGACAGATGTCACGGATTAAATTTTGGGTAGTCTCAGACCAATATTTCGCCTTGAAGAGGCTTTTAAACTGCTGGTAATCTTCTATTTCACTGCGGTTGGCCATCCACCAATGATCGTTCATTTCTCGGAAGGACTCGTCTAATAATTCTCGGTTATTGACCCATCTGTTGCCCCTATGTTTGTCCATGTATTCCTCGATTCGGGCCAAGAACTCCATGGGCTTTCGTTTATATTGGTGGAAGTTCAACCATTCTCTATGCTCGTTCATGGGGAAATTAGTGAAGCTAGTCGGCCGGTTTCGGATTACCTCCATCTCTTCCTGGCTCTGCCGCACTTGACCAGTGATATTAGTCATTGCCGCTTCCATCCCATCGCACCTTTCTGTGACTTGGGTTCGCACCTTACTTATTTCCTCCTGTGTTTCTTTTCGGTTTTCTGGTGTTCTTTGACCTGGGTAATTTCCGTATTTATTACCTCCCTAACTTCCTGTACTTCATACTCAGTTTGACGACATCTTTCGTCCACTTCCCTGATCTGTTGATTTACTATTATTGCTTCTTGTTCTAATTTTTTATTTATAGCTTTCTTATTGTCGTCGATTTTCCTATTCAACTCTTCCTTCGCCAACTCTATTCTCTCGTCTACCTTGTTCATGTTTTCCTGGTTGACTTCTCTTAATTCTTCTCTAAGTAGTTGGTTATCCTCTCTCAATTCTTCCAACCTCTCCACCATCTTTTCTTCCATTTCTTGGTATTTTCCCTTAATTCTTCCTTCAATTGTTGGTTGTCACTTTCCGTCTTCTTACGGTTTTCTTCAATTCTCTTGTTAGTATTTTCTATTTGGTCAATCAATTCTTCCTTAGTTGATTTGAATTCTTCTTTCAAAGACTGGCTGTCCTCCTTCAGATCTTCCATCTTCTTATTCAAGGATTGGTTGTCCTTTTTCCTTTCCTTGTTGTTTTCCTCCATTTTCTCTTCCAAATTCTTACTGGTTTCCTCGATCCTCTTATTGCTAGTTTCGATTTTACTACTGTAACGTATTTCCGCGTTACAAATCCAGGGAACCCATCTTAACTGACATCTGCCAATTACATGGGCTGCCTACGTTGTAACGAACTGTATTTAAAGTCAAATTAATTGAACAAATTAATTAATATAAGTATAAGGAAACAAGGGAAGGTATTTTACTGATTTATGCACTCATTTTCAGGTGTAACAAGACGACTTCTCTTTATTAACAACAGTTACTGACAGATCCCATGACATCATTATTTAAAATAAAATATTTAAATGCTTTTCATAAAACTATGGGATCAAATTGATTGTATATTCTTATACCTCGGATCCGAGTTTACTTTCTGTATATTTATAGTAAAGACTTCTAATTATTTTCAGTTCATTTTTTAGAAGCTTGCAAGACTTCTTTAACCATTTGAAGAATGGTACTATTACTTGGAACGATCATAAGTTACATTAACATTTAAAGCGTTACAACGTATGATAATTGAATTTTTCCAGTAAACTCTTAGATTTTCTCATTATAATGTTTACATAAAATTAATCGTCTTTGAAAAGTCTCTTTTAGAAGTGAGTAGTGTAACAAATATGATTAACTCTCGATAGCAAGGCTATCGAGTCACCTCTACAATTGAACGTAGAAACCTCGTCCTGGGGTGTCCATCTTGGGAATCCTTGTAGTCGGCGTCATCATCTGGGTCGTGTCTTCGGCAAGAATAGGTCGGATGTTCACAGAGGAGATTGAAGCTTCTTTGGTGTAAGTATATGTAGATTCTCGGATGTCCTAAGCAACGTCTTAAGCATGGTATACGTGTCTTTATGAAGTTTCTGCAGATCACATCTTCAGGAGTGATGTTGTAAATGGAGTTACCTCTTGGAGGGAGTCGTCATCTTGCTTACCACTAGTTCTGTTTTTTGTGTTACATTTTCTATCTTCTTCTTACCACATATTTATGTTATTGATACATGACACACGCTTTCCACTTTTAGCAGTGGTAGTTAATATACTACATTTAAATAAAACAAACAATTTAAAAACATTTTGGTAGTGCTTTCGCTCGTACGTCTGTACTGTGTGAAGGCAACATAGCGAGGGACTTTCTGCTCGCTTCAACTGGTACTTAACAAAGGAGAGGGGCAACTACTCCGCGACAATATAGTCCCTATTTTTATTTAAGTTAACATTCTTATTACCAAAAACTATACCTTAATTATACATATATAATTTAAGTGAGTTATTTTAGCGACTATTTGTGCCTTCAGATTTCTAATTATAAACATTATGATTTTTTATCTCTTCCTAAATTACAGACGACTCGGTAAACACGTCGAGTCCGGAACTAACAGGTCACCGCATGATGACAAGCAAAGGGTTAATTATGATAATAATAACTTTTTTACAATTCGCCCTCCTTATTAGTGTTTCTTTGGATCTCTTAATTACTTCTCATTCTCATACTGAGTAAATACAGGGGTTTTAGGTATTATAGTGAGATTTAAAATTACTTAATCGCTCGCAAACTTAATTTTTTTTTATTTACGATTACAGTTAGAATTTAAATCGTCACATACTCCACCGCTTAAGTTTCACGTTACGGTTTATTTATTTTTTATTTTTTTTTAAACGCACAACTGGGGACTTGGAGTATGAATGGGGTCAGTGTGTGTAATTTCTTTCACATAGTTATTGGTTAGAGTTATATCTCTTGCTTCTTCTCCATAACACAATATACTTTCATACTTTCTTATTAACTACCTTTTTTTTTACATACTATTCACACTTAATATTTACAAAATAAAACACAAAACTCTTTCTTATCTCTATCACTTAAATCTACTACCGGTTTTTTCTTTTTGGTTGTCTTACTCTTTCTCTGTAGAGTAATTTTCTAAATCTTTGCTATTTAGAATTCAGTCTAATTTTCATCTAGTACTAGTTTTCATCTAGTAAATGAGTACTCATTAACGTATTCTTCGCAGAACTGGATCTCAGGTTGATCAGGTCTCATTTCCAAACTCTACGTTTAACATTTTCCACGGTTTCAGAAGTATAATATACTTCACTACCTAGTATTCCCTTCTCTATTTTGGGTTATACTATTCCGTCTCTTCTTCTTATACAATTTTAGCTGCGAAATATGCGTTCTCCGCACATATTTTTGAGTCGCAGGTTCGTACAGGGCTACTGTAACTGGAGTTAGGTACTTCTGGATTTGGTAAGGGCC
Source organism: Magicicada septendecula (assembly GCA_034769895.1). Classification (NCBI taxonomy): domain Eukaryota; kingdom Metazoa; phylum Arthropoda; class Insecta; order Hemiptera; family Cicadidae; genus Magicicada; species Magicicada septendecula. The sequence continues at coordinate 396,192,250 of CM068371.1, forward strand.
ACACCATCGGTATGATAGTTTAGAGGTGGCCTTATCAATTGCACTACTAGTGGGGTGAGTCTTATACATTACTAAGTCACCTACTTGGTACCTAATCGAATTGTTATGAATACCTTTCTCGTGGTATTTTCTGGATTTCTCTAAGTTTGCTCTTAAATTAGAGCGGGCTTTATTCCATATTTGCTTTATCTGCTTATCCGTTATTTGCGGAGGCAGCAGGTCGTGTATATTCCATCTTGTGGACAAAGGGTGGTTTGGTCGGTATTTGTACAGTAACTCAAAAGGGGTCGACTTGTGAACTTGTCGACTCATAACTATCGTCAGACTTTTTGCCTTGGACTGGCGTCGACTGACTTTCTGTTTTATCGTCAGTGAAGCTGACTCCCTTGTCATTACTTTTATTTTCATTATTTGATTTTGGGGTCGTATGGATCCCCGAATCATCTGTATTATTTGATCCATTTATACTACTTATGTTCAGTGTTTTGTCGCCTTGACCTACATTCGGTGTTGAATGTATGTCAAGACTACTCATCACAGCTGATTCGTCAAATTCAGCTGTTGTTTCACTTATCACAGTCGAGTCGGACAAATCGACTCCGTTCTCTGTATTTTCCATTATTATATTTTTAAATATGTAATTTATTTCTTATCTGTCTGAACAAATATTTTTTATTTATTTTACGTAACTTTACGTCTTTCACTTAACCTCTCAATTGCGCTTGTATCTTATTTGTAGGTATGGTTTTTACATCAAATTTTTAACTTATAAAAACTGTCCCTGTTCGGGCGCCACTGTGAACTTACGTATTTATCACCATTTAATTAACTTATAAAAACTATACCATAATAAAAAAAACTTACACTTACTGTTTTGCGTGTTCTTGGGTCCAGGATCTCATACGAACTTTGGGATACAAGCGTAATTTTCAAGGTTGTGTGAAGAACTTGTACAATGCATCTTGGAAGAGAAATTAGTTTTCTTTTATTACTCAAAAGATTTTAAATTGATACTTTTTCTCCAAATTTAGATTTTACATACCTTCAAAATATTAAGATTTTACAAGTTGTGTAATCATTACGTCTTATATGCTATTCTTATTTTCTATTACTTACAAGAGAGCCCAGCCTGCCATTCTCACTTAACTTAATTTTAATTTATTTAATACCCCATACTCTTTTAAAACCCCTACCCTTACTTTCAATAAACGAAATGACCCCCGGCCACGTGGTCTTCGCGCACACCCATTGTTCTTTTCTAATTTCGTGTGAAAGTGTCCAAAAAATGTCTGATGTAGTTTTACATTTGCTCTTGACCGCGGTCACATAAACTTTTTGGCCATAATTAACACCTCTTCTGTTGATAAAGTAAAACTTGGCTGACGAGCCTACTTTAATTGTACCGGCGCCGGTGGATACAACTGTGAGACTGCACTGTAATGTAACAGGTACTTTTCACTTTTTGCCGGGAATCAGTGTTTCACTGCCACTATGCTTTCGTCGCTCCGGGCTCATTTGTTGGGAAGTAACCACTTTATATATGGATTAAAGCTGGTATGTGTGTGTGTCCAGAGGCCGATATTGGACTTGGTTCCGCTGATGTCACCAACAGTAGGCGGAGTCTAATGCGCCTTCCGGGAGGTTTTAGAGAAGACGACTAATATTTTTTACGCTCTGGCCATCTTGGTTTTTGTCGAGAGCGTTCTTTGAGCGCGTGCGGGTGTAGTTGCGCTTGAGCGTTGACACACATGTACAGAGTTCTTAGAATTTTGGTGGAGGTGCAAATGCTCTGCCGCATTCCTCAACCGTGTTACACCACTGAAATTGCGCGTCGCCTTTGTTCCAAACGCTGTTTCTCAACTCTGGTCTATTACCCTGACAAATACGTTGCACAATAATACGGTTATTTCGTCATATTTTATAAGGCTCCCGACCCAAAATGAAATGAATAAAATATAATTATCCCATACTGTTGAAAATAAAAACACCCAAAATTTGACCCGCTACAGACTTGTGACCTTCGTGATAAGCTGAATTAAAAGCGTATTGAATCCAGGATAGGTTTTGGTCCCACGACGTGTGATCGTTTGCATGATAGGCGATTAACGCAGATTTGAGGTTTCGTAGATACCTTTCAGCAATATTGCCTTGCGGTCGATACTCCGTAGTGGTTATATGGTCTATTCCTAACTTGAAACACATATTCCTAAATTCTTTCGCTTTAAACTGTGGTCCATTATCTGATACTATACGTACAGGTGTACCGTAGTCTTTAAATAATCTTTCCTGTAATATTTTTACAGTCGTCGACGCTAATGCTCGTCGCATGGGATACATCCAAACAAATTTGGTGAAAGAATCTACACAGATGAGTAACATTGTATTACCTGATTTGGATCTTGGATATGGACCTGAAAAGTCTAGATAAAGTTTAGAAAAAGGGGTCTTAGGGATTTCTGAAATCAGTTGGCTTACTTGAGTATTTCTGGCTGGTTTACTGAGGGCACATAATGTACATTTCTTCACGAAACTGGCTATTTCGCTGTTCATATTGTTCCAATGATATTCCTTTCGAACACGATGTATTGTCTTATTGATTCCCATATGGGCTCCTATGGTAGATGAATGGAAGTATTCCATCAGCATGGGCTTAATTACATCAGGGGCTATTATTCTTAGTTCCTTTCCGCTTCTTATTTTGTGACATAGTACATTTTTACTCAATACGTATTTCTCGGATTTAATACCTTGCGTAAGTTGTTCTATAATAGGCTTCAGTAAGGGGTCTTGTTGTTGATACAGAGCAATGTTTGTAAAGGCAAGGGGGAACTCAGTAATTATGGCGTTAGCAAGTGCTATTTCCGGATTCTCCTTGCTTTCGGGAGTTTTAGTGGGCGACTGGAACATACGGGACAGGGTATCAGCGACTACGTTTTGGGTACCTTTTATATGCTGCACTCTGAATTTGTAGCAGTTTAACTTCAATATCCATCTTCCAATATGTCCTAACTTTTTAGGGTGATTCAATAACCAAGATAACGCTTGATTGTCAGTTTCCAAAAGGAATTCTTTATGTTCTAGGAAGGGTTTAAACTTCTCGAATGCAAAAACAATTGCTAAACATTCCAATTCATATGCGGAATAACTAATAGGTAGTCTACAGTTTTCTATATATCACTGCACCTAACGCTACACTGGAACTGTCGGTGTGCACTATGAAAGGTTTCGTGAAATCCGCTAGTTGCAAAACTGGGGGAGATATAATACTTTCTTTAAGTTGCTCAAACGCGTTTTGATGTAGTGAGCTCCATTCAAACTTCGTTCCCTTCTTTCGTAATGAATTTAGGAGTGCTGCTATTTCGGCAAGATGGGGAATATATTTGTGGAAATAATTTACCACTCCCAAAAATCGGGCTATACCTTTTGCATCTCGTGGGGGTGAAAATTCTCTAATAGCGCGAGTTCGTTCGGGGTCAATGCTTACCTTTCCATTCGCTTTCACGATGTGACCTAAGAATGAAAACTGTGGCACGGCAAAACTTACCTTCTTTGGGTTAACAGTTAATCCTGCTCTTAGTAACCGAGATAACACTTCGCGTAGGTGTTTAAGATGGAGTTCCATAGATTCGCTGTATATAACGATGTCATCCAAATAGTGATGCACATATTTAAATTTAATATCGTGAAATATCCTTTCTAATAGTCTACTACATACGGAACTTCCTTGAGATATTCCAAAGGGTACTCTAGTAAATTGGTACAAGTTAAAAGGAACTGCAAACGCGGTTAGACATTTTGATTCTTCAGAAAGGGGTATTTGGTGAAAAGCTTGATTCAGATCCATAACCGTAAAGACCATAGCTTTAGTGAAGTAATGGAAAGCACTACGGATGTCTGGAAGAGGGATAGATTCAAATTCTATTCTTTTGTTTAATTGCTTGTAGTCCACAACTAGTCTGTGTTTATCGTGACCTTTTGGTACTAAAAAGGAGGGTGATGAATATGGGGACGTAGAGGGTTCAATGACTCCTTGCTCCAACAACTTGTTGATATGGTTTCGCATCACTTCCATCTTGGGAGGCGACAACTTGTACGGAGGTAGGCGTATTACTTTCTGATCGCTCAGATTAATTTTATACTCTATTAGTTTAGTGAGTCCTAGTTTAGGTGTAAGAACTGAGGAAAATTCTTTTATTAATTTCAGTATTCTCATTCTATCTCTACTTTCTAGATGAGATAAATCTGACTCTTGGTGTATTACATGTGCAGTAGATGAACAATTTTTTTTCTTTTTCTCATTATTACAATCAAATCGATATTTCCGTGTACGGTCGAATCGGAAATAATATTTTTGCTCATAGATGTCAAGAATCATTCCCGTTTTACTAATAAAGTCTGCTCCTAATATTAAATTGGGTCCTAATTCCTTACATACTAACATTGTAAACATCCAGGTTAGGTTCTTGATTTTAACCTTAACGGTAATGCTCAGGTTTATGATTATATTACGTTTATCGGCGGTAGCACACTTTATATTCACCGGTTGACTCCGTTTTACTAGATGGTGTTTCGCTAATTTGTCCGCTAATTCTTGGCTGATTAAAGTTCTACTAGATCCCGAATCAATTAAGGCGATGGTGGAGGTAACGCCTAAGTCAACTCGTATTAATGGTAATAGATTTTTAGTCCAGTTACATTTATTAATCGCGTTAGATTTTTCACGAAATTCTCTCACATAGGGATCTATTTCTTTCGAACTTCTTTTCCTTCCACGTTGGTTACAAAATATTTTATTATTATTATTTTTTTTATTATAAGTTTCTTTGCGTTCACCAGATTTCGAGTAGCTGCGGAAGACACAGGATTTCGGGTCTCCCTGCCTTACATGTTTTTTGGAGTTGGGTGATTCCGTTCCAATGGCTTACTCTTGCAGTCTTTTCTTATGTGCCCATATTTGCCGCAATTGTAACAGATGGGTGTATTGCGAGGTGGGTACTTAGTTTCCGCTTTATATGGTGTTACACAACTTACCAGATTTGCGCACATTGTGAGGTCTACTGAAAACTTGCCTTTCATGCGAGGTTGTTACATCAGGCACTAGTGCTCGCAATTCATTTCTATTAGTTCCAGCGGTTTTCATTGCTTGTCTATTTTGATCGGAGTACCATACATTTGACGAATGGATACAGCACTGTTCTAGATCAGCAATTGTGTTGGGTCTATTTATCAACGATAAACGAGATCTTTCTTCAGGTGACAGTCCTATTAAAATGGTGTCGACCATTTGTGTCTCATTCCAGTCTACACGTAGTAGTCGAGATGACTCCCTGATGTCGGAGATGTAATGAGCTAATCTCTCCTGATTTCCTTGTACTCGGAGTACAGTCTTTCTTTTAATTTCTTTGTAAATACCGGTTGGAATAAAGTACTTTATTATCGAGCTACGTAGCTCTTCTACTGGAAATGTAGAGGTTAGAGCTTCTATGACACGATTCTTTAACGGGGGTTTACATTTCGGTAGCAGAACTTGCAAAATTTGCCAGTCATTCAGCTGCTGTAGATCTTTTATCTGCAGAAGATAGCTAATGAAAGTTAGTAGTTTGGAGACATTTAATCCATCTGTGTAAGGGATTTCAGTTAAGATTTTCTCCACAGGATGAGTCATTTTACCGTATAGGTCCGCGTTATGGTTCATGGTTGGCATTCCTTTAGGAGAACGATTTGATTCATTAGGGGTGGTCAATTCATGATTTCCGGGACGAAACTGAAAACGCTCGGGAGGAGGGGCATTTAAATCTCTATCAGTATTTTGCTCTTGGTTCGCTTGCATTTGTGATACGGCGGGTGAGTTCCGATCAGTGTTAGGCGGAGGTAGATCAGTAGTAGGTGATTGTACTGGGGAGATGTGTAATTTCTTTAAGGACTTCTCTATTTCGTCCATCCTGAATGAGTCGGATCTTCTTCTTAAGTCATTAATAATTGTGGGTAAGCGGCGTAGAGCTTCGTCAGCTAGGTTTTGTACTTCAAGAGGTATTTCCGTGAGATTAGGCCAGATCAACAAATTTTTCATTTGCCGGGTTAAATGCTCTATTCTCTGGGTAGTCCGCAAAATTATCGCCGGAGATTTCTCATCTTGGAGGGTTTGAGACAATAAGGTAAGCTCACTATACTTGGCATTACAAATTTCTCTCTCGCTCTCATAATCGAGTTCGCTTAGGTTGTTTAATTGCACGGGTGTATCAAATCCACATTCACGAATTGACCTACGTAATTCCGCGACTGTTACATTCGCATGGGGTAGTCCACGCAAAAAAGCTTCGTAAGACAGCTCGTCTTTTAATAACAAATCCGGATTGAATTGGGCCATTTTTATCTTAGATCTAACACATTAAAACGTACTTAAAACTAATTCTACAACACTACACATATATAAGATAAATTCTTGAGTAAATAATTTGCATAATTCAGAAAAGAACAATTTCTCTTCTAAGGGAGAGACAGAAATTCCACACACATATTTTTCAAAATTAAATAGCCGATCAGCTGTTTTCTGGAATGTAGGTCACCCTCTTTATTTAGTAAACAAAGGTAGGGTCAGTGTGTCAGTGAGAATGCGGGGGGGGGGTTGACGCTCACGTATTGTTCTCTACACAATGCCACCGATTAACTTCCTTAACAGGTCATAACTGGAGGAGACAGCTGGCACGCATAGGGTGAATCTTATTCAACAATGCACACCTCTTCAATTTACACTAGTATTACGCTTTATAACAGTTTGACTTTATTCATTCATGTGCTTTCCCCAATTAAATTAATTATTTATTTTGGTCACAATTTCAAGTTACGAAATTCTTTCCACATAATTAACTGGGTCTACTTTACACAGGAGCATTATTATTAACAAAGTTTTTTTTTTTACCGTGACAACAGACATACACTAACATATACTATGCAGATTGAATAATTATAATGCAGGATTATTCAAGAAACAACAGGTCTTGGATTGTCATAATACAAACCTGTTAAAGACTGATCAGTTGACCAAACATTACAATTCATGTATGCAAGTAGGTACATGCATATATCTTCCTACAATGATATTTCAATTTATACAGACTATCTTTTACGTATGTCAAAACAAATTCATTTTTTTTTTTTGAAAATTAAAGTTACATTAATTACATTCTCTGAGTGCATAGATCAATAACTGAATGCCATGAGTTATTTAATTTATTAATAAATTAAGTTAAAAGCAGAGTTGCGCAATTTTGTAACGTATTTCCGCGTTACAAATCCAGGGAACCCATCTTAACTGACATCTGCCAATTACATGGGCTGCCTACGTTGTAACGAACTGTATTTAAAGTCAAATTAATTGAACAAATTAATTAATATAAGTATAAGGAAACAAGGGAAGGTATTTTACTGATTTATGCACTCATTTTCAGGTGTAACAAGACGACTTCTCTTTATTAACAACAGTTACTGACAGATCCCATGACATCATTATTTAAACTAAAATATTTAAATGCTTTTCATAAAACTATGGGATCAAACTGATTGTATATTCTTATACCTCGGATCCGAGTTTACTTTCTGTATATTTATAGTAAAGACTTCTAATTATTTTCAGTTCAGTTTTTAGAAGCTTGCAAGACTTCTTTAACCATTTGAAGAATGGTACTATTACTTGGAACGATCATAAGTTAGATTAACATTTAAAGCGTTACAACGTATGATAATTGAATTTTTCCAGTAAACTCTTAGATTTTCTCATTATAATGTTTACATAAAATTAATCGTCTTTGAAAAGTCTCTTTTAGAAGTGAGTAGTGTAACAAATATGATTAACTCTCGATAGCAAGGCTATCGAGTCACCTTTTCAATTGAACGTAGAAACCTCGTCCTGGGGTGTCCGTGTTGGGAATCCTTGTAGTCGGCGTCATCATCTGGGTCGTGTCTTCGGCAAGAATAGGTCGGATGTTCACAGAGGAGATTGAAGCTTCTTTGGTGTAAGTATATGTAGATTCTCGGATGTCCTAAGCAACGTCTTAAGCATGGTATACGTGTCTTTATGAAGTTTCTTCAGATCACATCTTCAGGAGTGATGTTGTAAATGGAGTTACCTCTTGGAGGGAGTCGTCATCTTGCTTACCACTAGTTCTGTTTTTTGTGTTACATTTTCTATCTTCTTCTTACCACATATTTATGTTATTGATACATGACACACGCTTTCCACTTTTAGCAGTGGTAGTTAATATACTACATTTAAATAAAACAAACAATTTAAAAACATTTAGGTAGAGCTTTCGCTCGTACGTCTGTACTGTGTGAAGGCAACATAGCGAGAGACTTTCTGCTCGCTTCAACTGGTACTTAACAAAGGAGAGGGGCAACTACTCCGCGACAATATAGTCCCTATTTTTATTTAAGTTAACATTCTTATTACCAAAAACTATACCTTAATTATACATATATAATTTAAGTGAGTTATTTTAGCGACTATTTGTGTCTTCAGATTTCTAATTATAAACATTATGATTTTTTATCTCTTCCTAAATTACAGACGACTCCGTAAACACGTCGAGTCCGGAACTAACAGGTCACCGCATGATGACAAGCAAAGGGTTAATTATGATAATAACTTTTTTACAATTCGCCCTCTTTATTAGTGTTTGTTTGGATCTCTTAATTACTTCTCATTCTCATACTGAGTAAATACAGGGGTTTTAGGTATTATAGTGAGATTTAAAATTACTTAATCGCTCGCAAACTTAATTTTTTTTATTTACGATTACAGTTAGAATTTAAATCGTCACACTACCCAATTCTTCCTTCGTAGATTGGTTGTCCTTCTTCAAATCTTGACTCAACTTCTTACTATTTTCTTCCATTTTATCTTCCATCTTCTTACTGTTTTCATTCATTGTCTCCATCATCTGCCTGAACATTTCTTGTGTTGTCATGTTCTCTGTTTGTGAGGGTTTCTCAGGTTGTTCCTCTGGTGGTGCACGTTGTTTAGGTTCCACTGGGTTTACTAACTCTTCCACATCTACGGGTGTTGCCTCCTTGTCCCCCATGTCGACTTCCTTTTCGGCCTCTGTCGCCCTTTTGTTCGAAGTCGCTCGTCGTTGCATTTTGCCTCCTTCTCGATGGTATAACCGCTGCCAAGCTTAATTAGTAATTGGGTAATTTACTGTCTTCCAATCGCTAATTGAAGCCCTCTAGTTGGACGCCAATTTGTAACAAGACGCATTTCATACGCTGTTACAAATAATTATTTCTTCATGTTGTACAAAGAAAAAAAATTTATTTTAATTTAAAAAAAAATTTTTCAAAAAAAAAAGTTTGTTTATGTGTTAATAATTTGTAAATAATTCTTGTTTTGTTGTTTCGTTAAAATTTTAAAATTCGGTGAGTTGATTTGGTCAATATAAGCACTTCTGGTAGACCTTAAATGAATCTGGAGTTAAACAGATCGTCTTCTTACCATAATCGATTTGCGATTTTCTGTTCTGCTCCAATATATCACTTTCTTTTAATGTTTGTCGTCTCCCAGTAAGTCCTGTAGTTAACTCGAACTCTTATTTTAATATGTGAAATAATTTTAAATACTGGTAGTTGAATTAATTTAATTTATTGACAATATTTCTAAAAGATCGATTTAAAATCGATATTATTCAAATGTTCGACTCTTTCACAGGGCTTGGTCAATTTTACAATTACAGGTTATTTTATATAACTGTTAAAATGGTTCTTTTAGCGATTATAATTATATAGTCAGAGAAGGGAGCAAGCATAGAAAGTATAACATGTACAAATAATTCTTAATAATTAATAAATGACAATTGATAATAATTTATAATGTTTATAATGGTAAATAATTCAAACCAATTCAGTGGGCGACGACTCTCGGCTGATATACACTTTGCATCACGGGAGCTCAAAATGGCGGCACGTCTCGTAGTTGAAGAAAATCCAGAAACGATGGTTATAAATTCTGTTAATAAAAACGCCTTCACTACCGTTTTATTGTCTCCGTATTATTGTATATTGTCTATTATGTGGTTAAAGGTGTCCTGAAGAAGTGTTCTGTGTTCACTGGCGTTAATTGTCTGGTGTTAGGTGTGTTCTGTTGTATAGCATATATGGTGAAAAATGTTAAAGTTCTTTGGAGAGTGAATTATCAATGTGGTACAGTTTTATTGGTTGAGTTCACTTATATTTTGATAGGTATTGTTCGTTTTCACCTTTTGCGTGTTGTAGTGCACTGATTTTAAGTTTAAAGTAAATAATTCGTTAACTCTCGTTTTCAATTCATAACCTTATGCTGTAACGGAGTGAATATGAGGGGTTTTTATTTTTATTAAAAATGGGGTTTTATTTTGTAAAATTTCACAATTCACATTTCATATATGTGGCGAGTCCCCGGTTGAATCTAACTCGCAGTTCAAACAAAGCAAAGGTACGCTGTAACTGTGGTGAAACAATTGAAAAGGAATGTGCTGTCGACGATTCCTAGAACTTTGCGGCTGTGTGACATCCACTCACTAATGCGCAAGCACCAACATCTACGGAGCGCCTAACCCACGCTAAACGAAAGGCGCAAAACATGGCTTGGTGCGAATTTTGTCGAACACATGCTCTCAACTTACCGGAAACATAATTGTAAGCCACACCCATTTATGGATACAGAGTCTTACTATCGTTTTATTTCATAGGACGTTGTAGAGTATATGTGTGTTAGCAAGTTTTATTCAATAACCAACTAGCGCTCGTCACGAGTGGTTGACGGTAACCTGTATAGCGGCGGGAACCATTCGAACGCTCCAGCTGCCGACACTAATAACACGTATCATCTTATAATTTAACTATTTTAATTGTTTTGATAGAAACAATTTGGCGCCACCCGGGATTCGCAACCCCTATGAATTAACAGGTAGGTTGTACTGGTAATTTTGACAACGCTACAGACCCCAGTAGTGACTTCGATTAATGTAACGACCGGTGTGAGGCAAACACACTATATTCACACTAATACACATAATAAACAAGTGTGAACACATTTTAACAAAAGGACGACCTCGGTTGCTCGTTACATATTGGCGACCAGCAACGTGAGGCCCGAAAGAATAACTAGCGGCGGTTATGATTAGACACGGTATGGTTACAAGGCTTAAAGGCAAGGCAGCATTAAACCAAGAAGAAATGGAGGAAGTTGAGGAAGTAGAAGCTGAGGAAACGACTGGAGAATTGTCGGAAGAACATCCACAGGAGGACCAAATGGAAAATCCAAACCCACCTGAACCAGAACCGGAAGTGGAAATAATAGTCGACAACCAACTTGAGAAACCAGTTCAGGACGATGAGGGAGAAAAACGGGCTGGAGATAATGAAACAGCAAAGGGAGGTCCGAGCATGCAAGACCTGATGAATTTCATAGCAGAACTTTCAAGGAAAGACAAGGAAGAATTGAACAAAAAATTAGAGTCAGACAAGGAAGATTTGAATAAAAAATTGGAATCATTACAAATGGGAATGAATAAAAAACTGGACCAAAACAGTGAAGAATTGAAGAAGCAAATGAAGGTGATACAGGGAAGTCAGGAGGCATTGGAAAAGAAGAGTCAATAATACGATCGAAAATGGTAATGAAACACTCCTACGACAAATGGAGGAAGATGGTGAGAAGAACAGAGAAGAGTTAAGATTCATGCTAGTAGAGTTTTGTGAAGAAGTCAAACGGACGAAAACAGGGATGAATAAGAGATGGGAAGAAACAAGTTACCCAGTAGATCAACTTAAGGAAACATTAAATAGTGATTTCACACAATTGAACGAAACACTAGACACCACTTCTGAAGACAGTAAGGAGATGGAAACTGTAGAAGAAACAAATGTATTGTTTTCTGAACATACAGATAACCATGACACCAAGAAAATTAAGCGCATAAAAACCAACAGTAGAAGAGTAAAGAAGAATCGAATCATTAAGAAGATTAAGAAAACAGAGGAAATGAGAAAGGTATATAAAAGGAAACTCATCAAAACACGAGAAGAAGTGGAGATGATGAAGAACGGACTCATCGATGTATTTAATTTGCCCATTACCTACCACAGCAAATTAATAAAGTACAAAGATTGTAGGAGGACTCTGAGGGAAATTACAAAAGGAATTCACAACCAACCAGTGGATGAAAAATTCAGCAAATCTATGCTTAGATGGAAGATGCAAGAAATAGAAATGACTGACAACAAAACAGAGTATAACAAATCAAGAAGGTCAATAAAATACTGGAGCACACCAGAAATGGAAATGCCAAATAAAAAAGCAAAAATAATATTAATGAGAGAGGCACAAATAACTTCTCTGATTAATCAACAGAACGATCAAATGATTCATGTAGACATTAATACTACGGGACATATAGTAGTAGAGGAATTGTGGTACGAGACCGAAGAAACCTACATCAAAAGGAAGAAAATTCTACACGCCAGAGTTATCCGAACCATAAGGGCAGAGGAACTGATGGACCATGGGTAAACTAAGTGAAAATACTACAAACCAAGAAAAGGGACTGATCTTCGAATTACTGACCAAGCAACCCAATGGAATACAAAGAAGTATTAAAGTTAACTTAGACCAACAGAAATCACCAAGACAAGAAATGACAACGACCAAGACGAATTAAATGAGAAAAATTAAACTATAATAAACTATAATGACCAAGAATTTTAATTTTTTTAAATTTTGATCGAAAATACGTTACAAGCAGCCAAGACACCCCAACACGAGCCAGAAGCAATAAATAAGGAAACAATTTAACGAAGTGTCAACTGAACGTTTGCTAGGGACAATACGAATACGCTTCACATAACTTTACAATGGGAAATAAGGTTGGCCTGTGACAGACTCGACTCAACTGAGATTTACAGCCCACAACAAGCACGACAAAAAGGAAACTACAACAGTAGCACTTTACGGAGAAATTGTAACGAGCACACACTGCAAGGTTAATTTGAAGTGTGCCAGCAGTAAAAAAAGGGTGTAGTTGCACAATGGTATTTACCCTGTATGAGAACTGACAAAGATATCTAAAGAATGGAATCGAACATGTGCACAGCGGGAGAACATCTTACTGGCGACAACTGATATTTACGTCAGAGAGAAGGAGTGCCGTCTTGGAAACGACGACACGCTGCGTCCGGATAGCTAACGGAAAAGGGTCATGGATAGTCAGACAATAACAAAATACGACACACTGTTCGCGTGAGAACAGCAGCAGGGTTCCGGAGTACACTTAGACAAAGACTTGATCAACAGCCGAAGAATTGCTCTTGTTCCAGGAAAAGGGTACGGAGGCCTTCGACGCGAACTTGAGGGGAGACAAGATACCCAACCACAATCCAGCATCTACCCAGAGCACAGGTGGAGAGGACCGTCGTCACCATAGCAACGCGAACGACGAATGAGAAGTGGAGAACCATAGTCTTGCATAAGGGTAGGAGTTCACCTGACCTATCATGTTTGACCAGAGACGTGTTTTCCAGGAGATTGCATTGTGGTAAACGATGCTTAAAAAAAAACTGTTTACAGAGCACGCGGGAGAACAGTCTTTCATAAATTTTTCAATCATATACTTTGGACAGTCTTTCATAAATTTTTCAATCATATACTTTGAACAGTCTTCACGGAACTTAAATCTTAAATTTTCTAAGTCTTAATACAGTTCGGTTAACATACGTACAGCAGTTGGACTTTGAAACTCTGCTACGCGGTATTTTAATCAGTTGACTTAAACATTTCGATATTGGCGAGGTATCCGGTAATAGGGTATCTACAGTGACTAAATCATGCAATATACGCCAGTGATTAATAACTCTCAAGTACTTTATCTTACTCAGCTACCGCTTATTAAGAACTAAACTAACCAATCGCAGTTTCGTCAATAACAGACTCTCAGAACTATTGTTAATGCTTTACCGGACACGAAATCGTAGCGTTGTACAGTGCGAAGCGATACAATACCAATTGGAACAAATACACCATGTTATCAAAGACACGATACATTAATGTACACAAGAAGTTCAATAATAGACAGTCAGATATATACACCCTAGTTAACGATGAACTTACTCACACAACACATAATTTCATAGACTCTGACAGTAACGGTAGACATCAACAGAAAATACACACAGCGCGAGTGAATCTGATCCGCGTGTGTTGAGTGTTAGTGACATCACGGCTACTCAACTTCGTACATATGGACCACCAGCGGGAAGGAGTTACGCCGATGGAAATATTGGATAAATCACTTTACAAGTAATCTTTATGTTATTCTTGTCATAAGAACTCTACTGTCCTGTCTCTTTTCAAGAAAACACCCTTGAGTATTTAAATTAAATATGATAAATTTAAATAACGCTATTCATCTGAGGCAAGAAATGAACGCATTAGTATAAGATTTATAGTTTGACTATTTATGTTTTTTATATGTTGATTGTGTTATATATGTATGTGTATGTTTTCCAGCAAACAACGTACTGGATTCGCATTGTAATTTGATATATATACATGTGTTCTTTTTATGAATGTATTTACAGGGAATCATCCATATTTATATATTGAAGTCTCTTTACTTGAATGATGTTAATAAATAAGTGTTTATTTTACTCAGAATATATGCGTTCATTATTGTCAAAGTTACCTCAGAACAAGAAAGTAACGTCACTTGAATGATTTATAGTAGATTTTATTAATTTATACAATAATTAGAGTCTCAGTGCAGTAATTATGCTAACATCAAATAACTAACGTATCACGTAGCTTCAATCAGCTTGGTATAAGTAGCCTAATTGAGTAATTACACGATCACATTCTACAAATTAGTATAATTACATAATTGATTAAATTATTGTTTGCATAATTAATTGCACATTATAAATTGGCGCCCATCGCATGGCAAAGAGCAGGCAGTAGATAGGATAAGCATATATATTTCATGTTAGTTGTAAGAACAAAATATATTTAGTGTGAAGCTAGTTGGACTGAATGTTAACGCGGAGTAAGGCTGCAAAAATGACGACTAGTAGTTCCGATTCGATGAACTTCGATATCAATAACCAGCAGGGTGTACCTAACAACGAACGTGAAGAATCACCAGTGGAGTCACAAATGACCGAGGAGACGTCAGACGTCAGAGCGCGGGGACAGGAGTCCCAACAACCGCAGGAAGAGGTGACGTTGCGCGCATTAATGGACTTTATGAGTAGGAAATTCGAGAAGCAGAATGAATATTTTACAGAAAAGTTTGAAAAGCAGAAGGAAAAGGCTAGTGAAAACCTTAGAATAATTAATGAAAATTTTATAGAGATTAGAAGAGAACAGAATGAGAGATTCGAGGAGCAGAATAAGAAGTTCGACAAACTAGAAGAAAAGCTAGACAAGCATAAGGAGCAGTTCACACTGTTACGCACAGACATACGTGAACATACGAATACCTGGAACGACAACAAAAACGAAGTCCAGAAGAAGCAGGAGGAAGAAGTGAATAAAAGTTACGAAGAGGTACGGAAAGTACGAGATAATGATAACGCTGTTGATTTCACAGACGTGTCAGCTACTAAGAAATTAGCAACTGTGGGATCCGACGTAAGTGTCAGTAGTAAGCCGATAAACAGGAGGATTGAGAAAAGAAATGATTTTGTTTCTTTGTATTTAACGACGTCGGAAGATGATTATCCTGACATGGATAGAGATAATAAAAGTTTAATACCATCAAGTAGAATGCGTAAAGAGCACAAATTAAACAACACGAGAATAGATGCTGCATTAGTAAAAAACATGAAAGGAAAGTTCGATATTAAGATGAATACTGCATGTTATAAAAATGAATGCAAATCTAAGCAAGCCATCGATGATGTGAAGCGGAAAAACCTACCAGGTCCGTATACATATTCGTCCTGGACAAGAAATGTTATGAGAAAAAGGAGAAGAAAAATTTTACTGGACGACTTAAGCATATTATAAGTGCTACCAGTACTGAAAGGCGAGTCCAAGCGCTCGAGGTAAGAATTCTTAAAAATATAGAAAACAAGATATTATTACGTGAGCACACGGGTAGTAAAATGACTGTCGAAGAACGGAGCCGTAGACAAGTTTGGAAGAGACGACAAAAGCAATTTAGCGTGTGTCTGCTTAGAGGAAGTGGTCGGAAAGGACGGTGTGACATATCTTCTACCCACCCTCAGAGAGAGAGAAAGGGACATGTCATAAATCTTGGAGGCGTAAGTGCAGCACATTGTACCAGAGTAACGGGGACGACTAACCAGCCGTTGAGTAAATGTGTGACGCAAACCCCAAGGTCAGCACCCTCACTATTTACAAACAAAAATGCGTGCGTGAGTAACGGCACAAGGTCTACAAGACATACAACTATGTCTCCACAAATAGAAAGTTAAGAACGAATTAAATGAACACGTGGTAAGAAGGCGATTTTAAGAACGTCTGAAAATTTAATAATTAGGTTAGATAATATTGAATAAAATACATTAAATATGATTGGTTATGTGAGAATACATAAACCAAAGAAGATAATTAGATATGAGTATTAATGAATGAAGATTAACGTATGAAATTAAAATGATGCAACATACGAACTCGCTGATTGTGATAGCAGTGACAAGGTGAGAGGGAAATTTAATGTACGTCAGTTGAAGAAGTATTATGAAACGAAAGTACAAGTTTCACAGGAAAGCGAAAGTTACGTCGACAGTTAGTGGACTACAGGGGACGGGGCAAACGCATAGGGCGAGGGTTTCGTGAAAACCGGTCCAACTAGCTAAACAATATGATGTGTAACTTATTAACGTGTAATTTAAAGATTTTTTTTTGTACATGAATTTCTTGTCACGATGTGACAATCTAATGACATTAATTACATGTGAATAACCAATATTAATGAAAATTTCAATAGAAAAGACACTTATAGTGCGAAAAGTTTGATCGGGTGTGCAGCAGTAAATTGCTAAAGACATTATAACGAGCCTTTTATAGACACACAATGATGTAAGATCAATTAATCAAATATGAGTGGTATAAAGCGAAATTATCTATAATCGTGATGATATCAAATGAACTGTTAATTGTTCATAAGTAGTGTATATAAATTTATAATCAATGTAATCAGTATAAATGTTAGTAATGCGTATTGTGAGTGATACTCAATAATAAATAGTGAATGTATCAATATGTATTTACAGGTTCATAAATTGTTGTTTTTAAATGTTCAAGATAGACTAAGGACATCAACTATCGTAACGATATTTAAACGATACATGAATAATTACATTTCATGTTGAAAAACCACTATTTCATGTATTAGGTTATAAACGGATGACATAGCCATCCACAGCTATTATTATTATTGTAAAATAAATCCATATCTAATTATATATGCACCATATGTGAAAATGCGTTCATCCTTCCTCAGATGCACAGCAATAAATTCCCGGAGTTAGTTAACAACAAAATATAGGGAATATATATCCGTATACCCCAAGCAGAGGAAAGTGGGTCAATGACCGTGACCTTACCAAAGGGGACTCCCACAACAAACACAGAGCGCAGAAATCGGATTAGAATGTCTTCTGCTGATCCAACACCCAATCCGATTTGGGGACTATATAATGACCAAGAATTTTAATTTTTTTAAATTTTGATCGAAAATACGTTACAAGCAGCCAAGACACCCCAACACGAGCCAGAAGCAATAAATAAGGAAACAATTTAACGAAGTGTCAACTGAACGTTTGCTAGGGACAATACGAATACGCTTCACATAACTTTACAATGGGAAATAAGGTTGGCCTGTGACAGACTCGACTCAACCGAGATTTACAGCCCACAACAAGCAGGACAAAAAGGAAACTACAACAGTAGCACTTTATGGAGAAATTGTAACGAGCACACACTGCAAGGTTAATTTGAAGTGTGCCAGCAGTAAAAAAAGGGTGTAGTTGCACAATGGTATTTACCCTGTATGAGAACTGACAACGATATCTAAAGAATGGAATCGAACATGTGCACAGTGGGAGAACATCTTACTGGCGACAACTGATATTTACGACAGGGAGAAGGAGTGCCGTCTTGGAAACGACGACACGCTGCGTCCGGATAGCTAACGGAAAAGGGTCATGGATAGTCAGACAATAACAAAATACGACACATTGTTCGCGTGAGAACAGCAGCAGGGTTCCGGAGTACACTTAGACAAAGACTTGATCGACAGCCGAAGAATTGCTCTTGTTCCAGGAAAAGGGTACGGAGGCCTTCGACGCGAACTTGAGGGGAGACAAGATACCCAACCACAATCCAGCATCTACCCAGAGCACAGGTGGAGAGGACCGTCGTCATCATAGCAACGCGAACGACGAATGAGAAGTGGAGAACCATAGTCTTGCATAAGGGTAGGAGTTCACCTGACCTATCATGTTTGACCAGAGACGTGTTTTCCAGGAGATTGCATTGTGGTAAACGATGCTTAAAAAAAAACTGTTTACAGAGCACGCGGGAGAACAGTCTTTCATAAATTTTTCAATCATATACTTTGGACAGTCTTTCATAAATTTTTCAATCATATACTTTGAACAGTCTTCACGGAACTTAAATCTTAAATTTTCTAAGTCTTAATACAGTTCGGTTAACATACGTACAGCAGTTGGACTTTGAAACTCTGCTACGCGGTATTTTAATCAGTTGACTTAAACATTTCGATATTGGCGAGGTATCCGGTAATAGGGTATCTACAGTGACTAAATCATGCAATATACGCCAGTGATTAATAACTCTCAAGTACTTTATCTTACTCAGCTACCGCTTATTAAGAACTAAACTAACCAATCGCAGTTTCGTCAATAACAGACTCTCAGAACTATTGTTAATGCTTTACCGGACACGAAATCGTAGCGTTGTACAGTGCGAAGCGATACAATACCAATTGGAACAAATACACCATGTTATCAAAGACACGATACATTAATGTACACAAGAAGTTCAATAATAGACAGTCAGATATATACACCCTAGTTAACGATGAACTTACTCACACAACACATGATTTCATAGACTCTGACAGTAACGGTAGACATCAACAGAAAATACACACAGCGCGAGTGAATCTGATCCGCGTGTGTTGAGTGTTAGTGACATCACGGCTACTCAACTTCGTACATATGGACCACCAGCGGGAAGGAGTTACGCCGATGGAAATATTGGATAAATCACTTTACAAGTAATCTTTATGTTATTCTTGTCATAAGAACTCTACTGTCCTGTCTCTTTTCAAGAAAACACCCTTGAGTATTTAAATTAAATATGATAAATTTAAATAACGCTATTCATCTGAGGCAAGAAATGAACGCATTAGTATAAGATTTATAGTTTGACTATTTATGTTTTTTATATGTTGATTGTGTTATATATGTATGTGTATGTTTTCCAGCAAACAACGTACTGGATTCGCATTGTAATTTGATATATATACATGTGTTCTTTTTATGAATGTATTTACAGGGAATCATCCATATTTATATATTGAAGTCTCTTTACTTGAATGATGTTAATAAATAAGTGTTTATTTTACTCAGAATATATGCATTCATTATTGTCAAAGTTACCTCAGAACAAGAAAGTAACGTCACTTGAATGATTTATAGTAGATTTTATTAATTTATACAATAATTAGAGTTCAGTGCAGTAATTATGCTTACATCAAATAACTAACGTATCACGTAGCTTCAATCAGCTTGGTATAAGTAGCCTAATTGAGTAATTACACGATCACATTCTACAAATTAGTATAATTACATAATTGATTAAATTATTGTTTGCATAATTAATTGCACATTATAAAACAAACTTAACAAATTATCCAGAATAAGTGTGAATATCAAACACTTGAAGGAGAAGAGGTGAAGAATAACGAAGTGTCGAACAAAAAGAGAAGGCAATAATAAAGGAAAGAAAAGGAGAAGTCAACTTACAAAAGTATAATTAACAAGGTCCAGTGTATAGCAATATGAATAGAACAATTATGTATATCATAATAGTCCGTATATCATCACAAGAGATAATGGTAATAATACTTACCAGATAAGCAATATCAATACAAGAAAAATAAAGGGAGTTTATAACAAAACTTCGATAAAAAAGTTTTATGAAGAAGAATAAAACCATTGTGAAATGAAACATATTTCAAAATTCCAAAAGAGATTGTAAGAGCAACTTACTCAATTATTTAGATGATATATGCGGAATAATAAAAAGAATTAATATAAATGAATAATAAGGTAAAAAACAAAGGAAACCGTTACACAAATTCCTTTCAATTTAAATCAAGTTAGAGTCTAATAAAAGATTGATATATGAAGTATGAAATAAAAAGTGAGATAATAAGGAATAAGTTACACACATTCCTATATAATAAAAATGTAAGAATCACAAACTTACTATCACAAAAAATAACTAAAAAAAGGGAATACGCTACAAACATTCCTTTAAGGTAAGACAATTAACTTACCAAAGAATTATCAAAAATGATATTTAATACAGAATAAAATAAACAAAAAATAAAATCAAGTTCAAATTACTGAGATAAATACCTGAAATTATAATGAATCAAAGATATTCTAAGAAAAAAAAAGAAATGTGAACTGGTACAAGGAAGAGAGAGAAATTGTATATAAAACAAATATACAGATATGGCTAAAGCAGAATCTTGCTAAATAACCAAGAAAAGAATAAAAATGTCTAAGACAATTAAAATGATCACAACGAGCATTGAAAACAAAATAATGAAAAGTGAGATATGATGAAATTAACATATGAATAAATATAAAAACAATCAAGTGTATGAGTAGATGATAGTGTATAGTTAAGGTATAGCGGAAGGAAGAATGTGTAAAAGGCCAAAGTGATCTAAAAACAAACCACAAGGTGGACAATCCCAAAGTATATTATTATATTATACTATTATTGATTTAAGTCACAAGTTGACAAAAAAGGTATTTAAGATTGACTGTTGAAAAGTCCAGCAATCCAAATAAACTGAGCAGAGATGATGTGCCTCTGGTCTCAGAAAAATGAGTAGTAATGGGAGAAACCAGCTACTATAAAAGTTAGGGAAAAATTGTGTATGAGGGAAAATGCACCAATGGAAATAAATAAAAACAGATCCAAATAAAATGGAATGAATTAAGTAAGAAGAGAAATGAAGAATGGAGAAACAAACAAGAAAGAAAAGGAAAAAGGTTATCTATAACTGATAATTTCATAAAAAACTATGCTAGTGTTTTATTAAAATGATCAATTTTAGAGGAGAGGCATTACGTTACAACACAAATAAGCCAAACCTCGTACCAGGGATAAAAAAGATAATTCTTAATATAAAAATACTTCATATAAAATAAAATGTTTAAAAATGAATAAAATGTAAATATTATGACACGACGAATGACGATATTACCCAACCCAAGTGATTGACCCAACAACAAAAACACAAAGAAGGGAACCACGAAACATACTCAAGAAAAAAAGGTGATGGACCACAAACAATTATGAACTAACAAAGGAAGATAAGAAACCAGAACTAAAGAAGAATCAAAGGAAGGGAACAAATCCCTACGATTAAACAGAAATCAAACCAGATGAGAGGAGGAGAACCGAACCAAGATGAAGACAATTGAAGAAGATGAAGATGAAGAAGAAGAGGAAGAATGAAGAGGAGACAGGTTAAACCCAAGGGGAAACTAACACACATATAAAGGGGAAAAATAGTAGACTCAAGGATAGAATACTGTAAATAAACCCCAAATAATTATCCATTAATGAAACAAATAGTATTGTTATAATTGAAATAACTTATGTACCTATTTTAAAGACACTAGACGATTGTAAAGTAACGTAGTGTAGAAAAGTACACTAACACAATTAGGAAGGTTAGATTTAACAAAAAATAAATAACCTAATATTATTAATAATAAATATTATGCTGTAAAGAAATAGTGAGAAATAATAGGAGAAAAGTATAGTGATTACCCATTAAATAACGCTCAATACAAACAGTGAACCAAAGTAAAGTGCAATAGTGAAAGTGTAAATACCATAAAAATAGTGAAAGTGTATCAGTGATGAACCTCTATTAATTAAAGGTGAAGATGATGCAGGGAAATAGTTATGTTAAGCAATAAAAATGTAGTGATAAGTAAGAAAACACTTTATAAAGCATTGATAAACAATCAATGATTGGAGTGATCTTGTACACATTTATGTAATTAAAAATAATTAAAGGAATATTTCAAATAAATATAAAAGAAGCATGTAATATTATTCAGGGAGAAAGCCCAGACAAAAACAGTTTGTATTAACATGGTATGGAGGAGATAGTAGTATAGAAATAAAGTTTTGTTTTAAAATTATGACTACAATGAATAAAAACACCCCATGTTGAAGGGGGAAATAACTTTCATAAATTTGCAAGAAGTGATTATGTTTATCACTCAAAGTAGTAACTTATAAAGAATAGTTTGGTTCAATGTTATGAAGAGGATATGGCTGAATAGGCTTGCAGTCCATAAGCCTAATTGTTATATTTTAAAATATGTGTAATGAAAGCTGTATTAAATAGCAATTAAAACACAAACAGGATGAACACACAACACAAACAAATATGATAACTAAGTGAAGCCCATCAGGCTGAATTCAAAATGTAATTTAAAAGAAATCCACCAAAAACCATCATGGCTAATCTTGGCTATGAAAACATCTAACTGTCAGATACACTCAAATGTCAATTGTAACAATTTCGCAGGAAACTTTACTAATCTAAGACCAGGAAATGGCCAGTAATTCTATGTAAATCATTTTAAAACAGAAATGTTATTATAAAAGTTTAATTTAAGAAAGATATGTAAATTATCAAATGTCAAATATTTAGACTAAAGTTAATGTATAACAGAATATGACCTTATGAGGTATCATTGTAAACTTTGAAAGGAAAGAAATATAATAGTGATATTATTTATTACCCTAAAGGAACGATAAAGGAATAAAACCATTAGGAAAATACTTAATAAATTTGAATAAAAATTCAAATCGCTTAACAATGCTTTTGAAAGAGGAATTAACCAATCCAAGGAGTGATGTTACCATAGTAACGGGCTGTTGAAGGCTAATTTTCCGTTAAATTTATTAGACTTGAAGAAACGAAGCGTGGGTAAGCGGCACGCAAAATTGTGATGATTGAAATTTTACTTTAAATAGTTACGAAAAGTTTCGGAAGTTAACCAAGATGACCAAAGAGGAATAGATGCCGACCTACCAAGAATTAACGATGTCCTGGAACCAAATACCAATAAATTAGTTAACAGAAATCCCAAGACAAGATTGAAAAAGATGTTCGAAGCTTAAAACCTGTCCAAATTTGCAGAATATCCACTACCCCAGATGACAACACAGCAACACTATCTGAACTGATAAGTATCGAATAAATTCCTTAATCCCGAAAAACCAAAATACTTTAAATATTTTTCAAATGATCAAATTTCTCACTATTGAACAAATATCATTTTCTTTCAAAGGTTTTAATGCATAATTTACTTACGTAAAAACATTTTATTAAGCAAAATATAACCTCGCATAAGAGTGCAACTTTGTAACAAAAATACGACACTACCGAACAATTTGTAAAAACACATTATACTTTCTAAGTACGTATAAGGTATGGTAGTGTACTTTTTTAATGTAACCAACGTTTATGTCTTATTTCATAATCCAAAGAACCCCAGATTTGGAACAGATTAATATATTGTATGTAAACTGTAGCTATAGCGGCAGAGAAATAATTTGTTTTCAGATCGATTTGCCAACCTTGAGATATTTGTGTTTCATGTTATAAGTCGGAGCAATTTGTTATCAAAACATTTATAATTCTTTTGTCATATTAATTAATGACTGAATTTGTATTAAATTTACCGTACAGAGTCTTACTATCGTTTTATTTCATAGGACGTTGTAGAGTATATGTGTGTTAGCAAGTTTTATTCAATAACCAACTAGCGCTCGTCACGAGTGGTCATGACGGTAACCTGTATAGCGGCGGGAACCATTCGAACGCTCCAGCTGCCGATGCTAATAACACGTATCATCTTATAATTTAACTATTTTAATTGTTTTGATAGAAACAATTTGGCGCCACCCGGGATTCGCAACCCCTATGAATTAACAGGTAGGTTGTACTGGTAATTTTGACAACGCTACAGACCCCAGTAGTGACTTCGATTAATGTAACGACCGGTGTGAGGCAAACACACTACATTCACACTAATACACATAATAAACAAGTGTGAACACATTTTAATAGGTACGACCTCAGTTACTCTCGTTACAATATAAAATACATTATATACAGAATATTTTTAGTTTATAGATTGCTTTAGTGAACTATTAACAACATAATTTGTTTATTTACCTCATTCTGTTTAATTTGATATGGCATAGTCCATATTTATAAAGATTTTTGTTAAAATTTCCATATTTCTGTCTTTTTGGAAATCTAGGCCCAAAATCCTGTTTCCTGTTCTTGTACACAATTCCTGCCATTTTAGGTGTTATAAATATAATTTTAATAAATTTCAGATGGTCACAAATCTTTCGCTTTCCTTAATTCCTTATAAATTTAACATTTGAACTGTCTTTTAGTTATTATTCATGAATTTACTATTCCTCCTTTAAAATAGTTAGTTATTACATTTTGAAAATTTTTAATAATTTAATATATCTTTTTATATTACTCTTTTAAAGTATAGGATCGGTTATAGTAGTTGGTTATCGATCCACCTTACATAAATCTTATTAGTTTACATGGTTCATTGGTTAATTAACTAGTTTATATTAATTTTTGGGAATTCATTATTTGTCCTAGATCTTAGTATTTTACTTATATTGTTTTTTCAAATAAAGTTATTTCTACACCTCCTCTGACTTTTTAAAGTTAACATAACATTAAATAAAATTGCTTACATAATTATTGATACCTGTAGCATATTATTCCTGCTACTAATACAGAAAATAATATTTAACATTAACTAGCAGTCTCCAAAGTTAGACATGTTAGTTTGAATTCTTTTTAACATACATAATAAATATTTTATAATCTGGTACAGCATCCATACATAAACATTTTAAGCTGTATGCATACTGTTATGTAACTAAACATTCTTATACTAAACATAAATCTTATTCTATTAGAGCTCTTGGAAAAGTGGAGTTCATAGGCTCTAAACATAATTAGCCATTTAAAATTTATTAATTTTTATTAAACCTAAGTCAATCACAGTCTTTTCTGTTTATATTGTATTTTAATTTAATCCCCTGTTTGTGTAATTATTCCCGCACATACTCTCTTTATCCTTTGCATTTCTATGAATGTTTTTAAGATAAAAAGTGACCTCTTTTATGAAACATTGGAAATATTTTTCACTTCAATATTTCATCACTTGTTAATTCTGTAATTATATAACATATAAAAGTTATTTAATAGCACCTTGTTTAAGTAATAGTTACACATTAACTTGAAGTTTATTATATTTAAAATCACTTACACTGGTACACATTCACTGTTGGTTCTGACTTATATTTGAGTTTTACTATATTCTCAGATCAAACCTTTAGTCATAATGGACTGTGAAGATTTGTTTATTTTACTATATAATAAATTTAGTTGGTGCACTTCTTATCACACTACTAAATACTTTTGTCTATAATTAATTTACAATTTTATGAGGTTTTGGGGTGTTATACTTTTTTTGGTGGTATTAACATTTGGTTTGGGGTTCATTGTCGTTAATAATAGGTTTATTAATGGGTATTTCTTGTAGTTCTTCCATCCTATATCTTCTTTTCTTCTCTTTTTCCTTCTTGGGTTTACCAAGGTACTTGGTTTTATTTTGTCCGTTGGTTGGTTCGGGGTATCTTCTTTATTATCTGCTCCTAAACTTCCTGGGTGATTTCCTGATTTTTTATATGAGTTTATTTTAATTTATTTCCTTGAGTTTGTGTTGCATTTTTATTATTTAATTACTTTTTTCCTTTTATAGTGGTGTTTTTCTTTGAAGTTTAAATTATTTTCATTTGAAATTCTTTGAGTTATATGTAATTTAATAGTTTTTATGATCTTAATGGAATTAATTTTTAGTGGATTATCTGTCATGCTACATTATTCATAATTATTTCCTCATTGTAATTATAGTTGTCACTATTATTTTCGCTTACCTTATCAACTATCACCTTGTTTGCACTTAAACTAACCTCTTTCTGATTATCACTTGTATTAACCTCACCTACCTTGTTTTTTATCTCCACTGCACTTAAACTAACACTGTTGTTTGTAAAAGTATCGTCATCATTATTACCTCCACTATCAGAACTACTCACCTGGTTTAGGTCACTTTCTTTATTCTCCTTTAATTTATCTGTCTCTAATTTCCCATTTTCATTTCGTTCTTTCATGTCATTAATCATTTCACCTAACATTGCGTTTTGTTTAACTAAACTTTGATGAATCTCCTTGAACATCATTTGCATGAAATTCACCATATCTTCCTTTGATGTACCTACGTTGGCCTCCTGTATCTCAGCCATGTTCACTTTTTTTTACTCAATAATTATTCACCTTAACTTCAAATACCCCACACATAAAAATTGCAATCAATATATAACGTATAAAAGTAACCACACAATAATCTCAAGCACGTTCGCTACCAAAACATAACCTAGTTTACGCAACGTAAATCTAAACAATAATTCAGAATTTTACAAATACGCCAATACCACAACCTATTTTCTGTGCCTCAAAACAGGTCTAATTCCTATAATATTTATACGAACATCCTGGCAGGGTCGCCACTGTTACGGTATTGTTCTTTTTACCATTATTAAAAATATAATACACTAATATTACTACTAAAACTCACTGCTGCCTGAATTTTACTTACCGTCATAATTCCGTTAAACTTACCTTTTAAACACCAAAAACCCCAGGTCGCCACGATATTTTATGGTTTAATATCGAAACCTTTACACTCTTGCCCTTACAAAAATTAAAATAATCCCGCTATCTGACCACCCTTAAATTCAGAAAATTCCACAGAACGTTAGACGAGGTTTTCAGCACAGAATAGGAAATGGTTATGACATAATAACTTACTCTAATATATGTTTTATATTAAACCAACTCTTATTTTATTCACAATGCAATATTCCCTTCTTTCTCTGTTACTCTTTCTTAACAATTAGAAACAAACTTATTTAACCAAAATTCTTTTAACAACTGCTTTCAGCTAGAAACCAGTACTTTGATTAATTATTGCTCCCCTTTTCCCTCGCATACACTCTCTCACTCTTTACAATTACTACATAAACGTTTTTCCCCCTTTTTACTAAGCGCTTTACTATTTTAAAATTCAAAAATTTGCTGGCCAATGCATTCACTGTACTTAGCTTTTCTCGCTATTCCACTTGTTCTGCCATCTTCCCGTGCACTTTCACTTAAACCACACTTACCCTGTTCTAATTACTTTAATTTAAGAATTCATCTTGTATCATGCTCACTGTTTCTTTATAGTATTCTTCATTGATGTTTCAATACGTTTTGGTAGGGCTAGGCTACCCTTTCCGCTTCGACCTACCGAAATTTCCGAGGCCACTGTTATAAAGTTTAACTTGTAAAACTGTTCTCTGCTACTGTCTGATGCAAACTGCGGTGACAAAGTGTTTTACTGTGATTCACAAAGAGACTGCTTGCCAGCGGTTACGTAATACGTCTAGCCGGGCAGGCTCCAGACATCAGATATAAACAGTCTGCAATAACATTGTATGTGTGGCTGGTTACAATGGGGTACCCCACAGGTGAATACTGACAACTTTAAAATTAAAACTGATTTAAATTATTTTTTTCAAACACCCAATTCTGTACCGTTACAATATACATGTACAATATAAAATTACTAGTAATAGTTATAGTTTTTGTGATAACAACTGCAGTAATGTTGTGCATATTGATTGTTATTGTTTGAAATATATTTTTTAAAAATAATTTCTCTTTTACTACAACCGTGAGATTACCTTAACTGACTACACAATGGATCATCTAAGAATAGTCATTTGGTATTTAATCTTCCTAACATGAAAATGCAGTATATTGCTGGATACACAGGCAAATTCGGGTTGTTTTTTACTACTATATAAAAAAAATTGCTCAACTGCTTCAATTAAAAAATCTGTATTTTTGTCATTGCTTAGTAATTCTGATCAAAGCCGTTTGTACCTTTCTTCTCTATCTTGATATGCTTTCCTACTGCCCCCTCCCACCCCCAAAAAACATGGGATTACTCTAATGTTCATGGAATTTGATAACAGTTCACTGTTAATACGTGGTTTTTGAAAGCAAAAATTAAGCTATTTGGAGCATAAACAAGATGTAGCCATGAAAAATTTGATGATACTAAATTCTGTTTTTAGTAGGCCTTGTAACAGTACGTTATGTAACGAATTCTATTTTTAGCCAGTGAATCACACAAAAAGCATTTTGTTGACAAAGATGAAGTAAGTCAGAGTTTGGGAGTGGCCGGCAATAAGGTGCTGTGATGGTCAACTGAAAAACAAGTAACGTCAATCCAAAGGAGGGACGGGTGGAGGTGACCAGAATAAACTGGTTTCAAATGCATATTTGAACTGAATCGTGGCACAAAAACGAAAGCGAAGCGCAGTCTCCAGCCAGCCACCGAACAGTACACACGCGATCACAGTGCGCGTGGGCAACCACGGTAGGCCGAACAGTTACTGTAGGCCTACATAGTTTCTTGTAAAAAAGTTTTGGAAAATGGTAATAAACGTGTGAATTCAATCGAAACAAAAATGTGAACATAAATTTGGACTTTTGGAACATTCTTTTTGTAATTTTTCATCGGGAAAGCAAATTACAATTGACGGCGTAACCAGCAGGAGACTCCCCGTCGGAAGAGATAAGTAGAAAAAAATAAGGACATAACCAGTTTTGCACAATTGTATAAAATTCTTTTTTTTTTAAATAAAATTACTTTTTACTAAAGAAAAGATATCAAATAAAATCTGAGATCTCAATAGCATGTGAGAGCGAGTGAAAGAACAAAGGGCGTGGCAAGCACTAAAAAGTACTGATTTGCATTTGAAGATTTTTCTTTAGACTTATTTTTTTTTGAATTATATTTTTTTAACATAAAAAAAGGTACAATGTGTTTTAATAAAATAAAATCAGATTTCTCATTATCATGTGTTAGTTTAGTTAATTACGCACTCTACCCAAAACCTATTCTCTGTCAGTAAGTTCGCCTAGACGGCCCTGGAAACTTTTCTGTGAAGGAGTTTTTGTTTATTTATCAAAATTGTTTTAATGGGGAGAGTGATAAGGTTTCCACATTTCCTCCAAAAAATGTGGTGGTGACCCTGGGACTTTGGGAATCTTCTGACTTTTTAAAGGTAAGTCGAAAAGAGCAATAATCGGGGTGTCATTTCTTCTTTACTTTTATTTTTTCACCACATAGACGGTTCCAGACGTTTCTCGAAGCCGGAAATTCGTTTTACATTAAAACATGTGGTGTGCTTATTACGGAGTACGGCCACGTGCTCGTCCTGAGACTTAACTACGCTTTGTTCCAACTCCCAATACGTCTCCAACAATAAAATTATTATATAAAATGATTATGCCCCTTTTGTCCCGTTACAATATGATTGGTGTGTAGATGCACTTCAAACTTGGTAGGGAAATATTCAGTTTCTACTGCAATATCAGTGATACCTAAGGTTTACTAGAGCATCCCCTAGCAGCCGTCAGGCTAGGTGTGAATTTAGCCATGTGGGCCCTATGACCGAACAACAGTCGCCTGAATACACTGTTCATATTCAATTTAATACCATTGTAAAAGTTCAAAAAGTTAAATGCCTACCAAATTGAATTTATAATCACCATTCTTGTGATTATAATTCTCAAAGTGGAACTGAATACTTAGGACAATGTTTCCAAATTATTTAGTACAAGATACAGTGAACGAGGACTGGGATCTTTTGCCACAATATTATAAGATATAATTTGTATTTAAGTCCACACTGAAAATATAATTTTAATAATAATAATGTTTTATTAGTAATAACACTGAAGCTTACTGCTGATATCTGAGTCAGCAACTAATATAAATAAGTGAAACAGGAAGTTAATGAAAACAGGAAGTTGTTAAAAAAATCACTGTCACACACACATACACACAACAAATTCAATCATTCACTCATTTTAATTTGTTGTCTCTTTTTATTTACTGAATGAGTGCATGGCCCTGTGGCAACTGCATCAGTCCTAAAGAATACCTGTGGTCTTGATAAAAGTCACTACTGCAGAGGTACCAAAGGAGTGTTGACACTATTGTTTTGTAAAGTTTTAATTTCTATGTACCTGTTTGCCTAGAGTCACATACCATTATGTCCATTTTGGTTTCAAAGTCTGGCTATACAAGGACAGGATGAAAAACCGAAGGCCTGAAGAAGAAAACATTTTATTTTGAGTAATTTGGATTTTTCTGCCATTTAGCTTGCTATAGTTTTTCCAACAATATTCTAGAGCAGTTACGCCAGATTGACAAGCTGATTTGTCAGGGCCCTCAAAACAGCTATTTGCAGCATTACTCACTTAACTGTCATCAGCAAATCCACACCAAGCCATTTTTTTGAGATTAATGAGATATACGTTGCTGAGGACTGAATCAGATTAGCATTGTGGATGAAGAAGCAATTCGAACCTTAATTATTTGATTTTAGCTATTGGAACTGTGTGGAGTGGCATACTGTTCTGATAAAACAGTACATTCTTTTTTCTTTTTTGCTAAATGTGGCATTTTCTCTTGATTTCACTGTTTAAATGCTGAAATAAGTCTGTAATATATGGTACTCATGCCATCAGATGAACTTGTCTTAGCCTTCCTTCTTTGGAATTGGTTTGCCTTTGTGATCCTTCGTTTTGACTGTTGTTTGGTCTCACAAATGTTATGGTGTGGATCAATTTCACCAAAAGTGAATCAACTCAAACATTCAGTTCAACTGCGCTCACAGAGTGCCAAACAATTGTTTGAAACATCCTTTTAAATTGTTTTTTGCTAGAAGTAAGTGGAGCAACCATTTTGCAACCAGCTTTGTCATACCTTTAACATAGCTTTGTTCAATGTAGGTGTAAGTTGTGGCACTCTCGTTTCGTTAATTGGCATGTATCTCCCTCACTTTCACTTTACAGTCAACCAAAACGATTTTGTGGATTTTTCGACTGTTATTGGCATTGTCTCGTTTATCACCTGTGTTTGTCCGACCCATTTTAAATTCAGAAATCCACTGCTTAACTATTGTACTCAATGGAGAATAGTCCTCTGACATTGAAACCAGTTCGTTGTTTTAAATAGAGTGCAATTAAACTATTAAAAAATAAATAAAAAAATAGTCATAGCACAAAATTCCAATCTGTCCATTGTTGAAACAACATTTGAGGTGGTTACTGCAATGTTTTGCCAAGTTAATACTAGCTTGACTTCACTGGCTTCAAGCATTGAACCTCAGCCTGCAAATGATAAAATCATACAACACGATCAAAATAATGAGCATAGTCACTGATGCCATCCCCAAGTGTAGCCTAGAACTTTTCAGCTACCCTTGTATAATAATCCTTTGGTATATGTCAACAACCGAGAATTTTATTCTCAGATGTCAGTAATTTTTCTGTAACCAGTCTGCTGTAATCATGTGTCAGCCAAGAGCTCGCAAACCAAACTGTTGATGAACGCTCACCTTCCAGCAAATAAATTGGCTGATAACATGTGTTGTGATGAGTTGAAAATTTGAAAAACAAGACTGGTAATTAAGAATATTATAATGAATAACACACTGTTTACAAACAGAAATTTTTATTTATGTAAATGTACAATCAGAATACTGGACAAAATATGTCACCTTTTAAAATTTTTGATACACACATTTAAACCAAGCTAAATAACACAACAGGTCCAAACAGTGATAAAATAAAATTGAAAACATTTTAGTATTGTCTTTATAATACATTTACATCTGCATTCAGAATCGAAATTTATCTGTTGTGCTGTCAAATCTATTATAAAAAGTCATTCACATTAAAACTGCAAATAAAATCTAAATACAAATTTCTAATTTAAAATAATTCAATAAATGTCACAGACAAAACTTGAAAACCTCTGGATTACATGAAAATCCAGCATTTTCAGTGCAAAAGTTGGAGCTTACTAGTAATATTATCACAGACTTGCAATTGGAAATATACACTAATAAAATACAATAATAAAAATCATCATACTATAATGACATTTTACGACCTTCTATTGATATTTCCACTGCTCGTCTTGTAGCTTTGCTCCTCTTTGTGTCTATGAAGTTCTTCAAGTGTTTTTCAAACCGGTTCATCCGTTTTCTTGAAGTCTGAAACATTAATTCATTGTACATTTACTAAAATTATGCATTGATATTTATAAAAAATATATTTATTAACATTGTAACATGACATAAGATAGCAGAACGATAAAACAATTATCATTAGAAACTACGAAGGAATTGATGGACAGAATTTAGAAAATATAATCAATATCAACATATGGACTATACAATGACAGATTAAGACAATACCCAATTGATTGGTGGTGTGAGTGAAAAACATTTTAACTTTATGATTATTCCCCAACCCTTTTACACATAAAAAGAATATGATAAACAAAAGTGAAAGTACAAAGCTGTAGATAAAAATATGAATTCAAAAATAATAACTGTATCATGTAAAACTTCTAGAGATATAGAGGTAACTAGTTAGTGATGATAATAATAATAAGGCTATAATAGAATATAAAAGAATAAAACTATTATGAATGTACAATGTTTAATGGTAAGTTCAGATATATGATTAGTTTAAAGGGAATAAAAGGAATGTGAACAGTGAGTGATATAAGTAAAGAGTGTATAGAACCCATGAATGTTATACTAACTGAAAGTCAGCAGTAGTAATAAAGTGTAAAATGAATAATAAATAATGCTTGAGTAAAAAATGATGAATGTATACTGTGAAAAAACTAAGGCATAACAGGCCTATACAAGTGGAATAGGTAGAATTAATGTTCATGTTTTAAAATAAGAAAATAATAGTTACGTAATAGTTATAGTTATCTGTTTGTGTTAAAAAGAATATTTAACATGAA
Source organism: Magicicada septendecula (assembly GCA_034769895.1). Classification (NCBI taxonomy): domain Eukaryota; kingdom Metazoa; phylum Arthropoda; class Insecta; order Hemiptera; family Cicadidae; genus Magicicada; species Magicicada septendecula. Next base: position 396,225,595 of record CM068371.1, read on the forward strand.
TCATTTAAACATGAATAATTTTAAGAATAGTTAATGAGAGTAGGAATGTATGTAATGTATTAAAGAATAGCATGTGCGTAGCATGTTAGAAAGAATAGTATTATGTTTTAAAAATGATTATGAATCATCAAATGTTATGTTAATTTATTATAGTTATGTTTAAAATAGTTCAGTTTCATGAAACCCAAGAAATATGTTATAATAACTGTATAAATAAAATCAGTTGGTCTAGGCATAAGGAGCCTATAGTAAAAAACAGTAATTTGTAAAATTTGACATTATAACAGTAGTAAGTAAGGACAAACTGTAGGTAATACTATTAGAGTTCATTATATGAATTTAAAGACACACAATGTATACCAAAAGAAACAGTTATAAAATAATTAATAGAAAAACACAATTGTTAAAATAGTAACTTAGTAAATACTAAACAGAAACTATTCATGTTTGGTTTCTAATTAATTTATAAAAGAAATGCCATGCAATAATGTTATTATCTTAGGAATTCATAGTAGTATAAGATTATACTAATTTAAAAATATTTGTTAATTTTGTAAAAATTCAGTAGCAAAATCTAACAATGTAAACAATATTTTTCAACCAATAGGAGTATGAGGCTTGCTGCCTTGACAACCAAATGTTAACAGAAAAAGTCGTTAGTTCATTGTTAGACTCAAAGAAGAAAGGATTAAACTTCCATACAACCAGATGAAATAAAAATGATATTGAATGAAAATGAAATGATGTTCTGAAGAATACTAATAAAAAAAGAAGGAATTCGAATTAAAATCATATTAAAATAGAAGAATAATTTCAAAAACAGTGAATTATGTGTTGAACCTAATAATTGAAGGAAGATGATAAGTATAATATCAGACTATAAAAACTAATCAGTATAATAAACTATATTACACTGGTACACGATTTCAATCACACATAAACTATATTTCACTATTCACGTGATATTAAATTATTACTCCATGGTGATAGACTTATTGGAAGTGTAATAATTTTCATAAAACACTTAACCTACAAACAATGACTGTTGTAAACCAAATAATTATAACCTTAAAGTTAAGTTGTTCATAACTTATATAATATTTAAATGCTGTTTATGAGAAGCTTTATACTTCCTAAAGGGTGTTTTTTGTTAACTTTCTGCAATCCAAAGGACCTAACGATAGGGTTACCAGACATTATAACGTTAACCCAGGACAAAAATGTTCAAAATCCAGGACAATCCAGGACATTACCAGTTCTAAATAAAATGTAAATGCAGGAAAATAAAAATACTAAACTGGTATAATTTTTTTACTTATTTATTTTTATTAGAGCTAACTTAACATTGTAATTAAAAAAAAAAAAAAATAGCATTTAAACAGCTAAAACTAAATTACGTAATGTATTTGTCATCTTGGCCAATTTTCAGTAGAATATCTGTATCGAATGTTTGTGATTGAATGAAGTCATAAAATTGGCTACAATTTAAATGTTGTAAATTAAATTTTGTCAAAATTATACCTTTTACTGTACTTGGTAATAAACTATTACGTTCCTTTGTCCATTGAGCTTGAATTAAAGAAAAAATTCGCTCAGCATTTGCGTTATGACAAGGGATGGCAAAAACATATTGTGCAAGTTTTAAAAGTTCACCATACAATTCATCAGAAACACATGCATTGAAATATTTTACCCACTTCATATGTAACAAATTCTTGGTGTCATTAGCGGGCAGATTTTCCATATATTTTTTCAAATTGCACCACTGATCAAAAAATTTTGAATCGTCTATAATTACCCCTTTATTCCTGATATATTGTAGGGAAACTTCTACGTCTGACCAACTGCTGTTAGTTTGGAACCCCATCCATTTGAATATCTCAAATTCTTGCAGAGGCACAAGCCATACTTTCAGATATTCTTCTGCATCTTTGTAAAGTTTGCTCACATTAGACTGGAAGATATCTACTTCTTTTTGGAAACCATTTTCGGTAGCTTTCTTCAAAATTTGTGTTATTTTCAGTGGTATGAAATGATTGTTGACCCTGTCTTGTAAAGAATCAGCTACATTTTTTATAATGGATATTGTTTCTATAATAGAATTATCATGCCTTTCTATTTGCTGAATACTCATATGAAAAAGGGATATTAGAGAATGGATAAGAAGTAAATAAGCTTTACTAAATTCATTTTCAAAAAAACTTATTATTTTTGGAGCATTACCAATAGACAGGAAATAAGACTTTAATGGCTCAAACATAAGTATTAACTGGTCAATTGCTGGAAACAAGGACAACCACCTCGTTTTCGAGTGATATAATAGTTGTTTATATTCGGTATCAATAAAATCACAAAAATCTTTGAGTTGTTCTGTTCGAACAGAGTAAATAGAAAAATAGTTATACATTTTGAAAATTAATACATCTACATCTATAGGTAATGAAGAATCACAAGCATGATGAACAGCATTGTTGAGAACATGGGCTGGACAGCCAATTCCTATCAAGTTTTCATTAATTTTTTTTTAAGTTTTGAATAAACATTATTTGTTCCCTGTCTTTTACAGACACCAAAATCTGTGTTGCAATTGTCGCCGCAAAATGCAATACACTTACATAAAAGTCCATTTCTATTCAAAGCGTCAACAACAAGATCAGAAATAGCTGTAGAATCTTCTTTAGATTCGAAAATTAAGTCCAAAATTTTACATTTAGTGCCTCCATTTTTAAAATCAAAATATTGTATGACTATTGGAAACATTTGGTTGTCAAATGATTACTAGCGTCTGTGAAAACAGAAATATATGAAATATTTTCTAGCTCACATAAAATTTGCTTCACAGAAAATGGTCCAAGTATATTATTTATTATTGCTGTAGCTTTTGTTCGCGCACACGTAATTTTTTTACAAATACCAGAATCTGAATATATTTTCTTATTCATTGTAACTGTGCAGTTTAACGAATTGTATGACTGGTGATGACATACTGTATGGAACAAAAGTGTTGCTTCAGCAGCTGCTGCTGATTTTATTATATCTGGTTTGGTAACAAATGACTTTAGGCAATTTGATGTACCAGCTACACTCCTGAGATTAGTTTGATGTTTTTTACTACCAATATGGTCACCAATGTCGCTTTTCCCTTTATTTGCAACTGAAATAGTGCAATTACAAATTACACAAGTTGCCTCCCATTCTCTTGGTCCTTCTTTAAAAGATGAATATTTCCGTTTTAGTTCATCATTGAATACGCACTTCCTCTTGAAACAATGTAAATTAATTCAATTGATATTTATAATATTTTATCTTACCTTCGGGTTCTCTTCCAAAGTCGTACAGACGAAAAAATCAGCTGCAGACAAGGTTATTTGGATTGACGTTTCAAAATAATTGTTCTAACACCAATTTTTGTATTTTAAAACAACTAGCTTTCTTTAATTTAATATTTGCTTTCACTCTATTTTTACATTACATTTTTCAATACAAAAAAATAAGGCAGGAATACTTAAACAATTGGTTTTAACGCATACGAAAATGACTTAGCAATAATACAATTTACAAATAACTTGACCAGCACTTTGCAACGCTCTCTCACTCATACTTTTTTATTTTATACTCTTTTAAAACCCCGTAATTAAAACTCGGTATTTATATTTAATGTCTGTATTTAGGGAATAGTTCTGATAGGGTTATGTAGAATACTTAACAACCCACGACGTTAATAAGTTCCATCACCACCTCATGTTGTTGGCTGTTTCTGGTCACAACTGTTATTTCCACCGTTCATAAACTTTCGCACTACCGCGACACACTCCGTCTTACTTAATTTATCATTTCTTTATACTTTTACAAACTTGTTTGTCGGCCGACAATTGCTCGACCTCTTACGTTTTTAATTATTTGACCGCGCGTTATACTGTTTGTGCATTTTTTTACATTGTTTAGTTCTTTAATGGATAGGCCGCCTATTAATTATGGCCTATCTTGCACCCGAGGCCACCGTTTTATTTAGCAAGCTGTATGCTGCTCCTTACTGTCTGATGTTAATCTGCATACTGTTGAAGAACTCTGCTTACTGTGATTCACAAAGCCTGCTACTGGGGCGGTTACATAATATGTCTAGACTGTTGTTTAGGCTAACTGTGTGTTGCTGGTTAAACTGGGGCACCTCACAGGTTATACTGACAATTAAAACTGATTTAAATTAAAACTATGGGATCACACAATTCTGTACCGTTACAATACCCCCCCAATGAGAGGTTGAAGGCCGAAGCCTACAAACTCTCATTGCCTAAAACGTAAGAGGATCAGTGAGGATATGGCGCCACAACCCCCCTTAACTCTCTACTAAAATTATGGGTACTTACCCCCCTAGACTGGCGACTGCGGCAGCACCCATCCGATCTTACTGGACTTCTCTACTCGAGATCCCAACACCATAAGCTCGGACAGATACCCGCCACAATATCACCTGACTCTGTAACATTGGATTAAAAAATTAACAAACGGCCTTCCATCCCTCCATATCCCACAACTGATTTGTTTCCTCTTAGCCGTACTGGTTCATTGACAAAGTACTGGTTCATTTTTTACTATAAAATATAATATGTATTCGACTACATTGTAATATAGCTTCTAAATTGTCCAACAGTTACCTGGGTCAATTAAAATTTAACTATCAGGCCCATCGGCTCTTCTTCAACAAGTTACATGGTTCAACAATATAGCTTAACCCTAGAAAATACAGTGTTAACAAAACAATATAAGTTTACAGTAGTACATATGCGTTCCAGACAAATTAAATAAGGTTCCCAGTACAATATTACCCAGCCAAAATAACACATCAATTATACAAGTTATCCTTAATTTCTATTGGTGAATATACGAGGGCTATCCAGAAAGTAGCAGACGTTTTGAGCGACCGCGGCGGTGGGCGGGGATAGAGCCGCCATCTTGGTGTCAGAACGTTCCTACACTCAGTACGCATCCAGCTGTGGTAGCGTGCGGTCTGTGCCCCTCTTACTTTGCTCTCTGTGACGTGTTAAAATGTGCGCTGCAATAGAAAATCCCGCCACTTGTGAGGTGCGTTCTGTGATTAAGTTTTTGTTGGCAAAAAATCACAAACCAATTGAAATTTATCGCCAACTTTCTGATGTGTACGGAAAAGGAATAATGAGTGAAAGCCGAGTGAGGCAATGGTGCATTGATTTTAAAAATGGCCATACCAATGTTCACGATGAGGACCGCAGTGGTAGACCTAGCCTTGTGACTGATGAACTGGTGATGAAAATCAACGACAAAATTTGTGAAGATCGTCGTTTCATGATTACGGAACTTTCGAAACATTTTCCCCAAATTTCACGGAGTTTGGTGCATAAATTGTGGTGGAAAAGCTTGGTTACCACAAATTTTGTGCTAGGTGGATTCCGAAAATCCTAACGGAAGACCACAAAAAACAGAGACTGGCTGCAGCACTAACTTTCCTCGAAGGTTACGACAAAAATGGTAACAAAGTTATCGATCATATCGTAACTGGGGACGAGACTTGGGTGAAGCATGTCAATAGTGAAACAAAAAGGCAGTCGATGGAATGGGGACACACAAATTCTCCCAAGAAACCAAGGAAGTGTTTGCAAACGCTGTCAGCAAGAAAGATCATGGCTACTGTGTTTTGGGACTCTGAAGGAGTGATTCTCATTGATTTTCTTGAACGTGGCACAACAATTAACTCAGAGAGGTATTGTGAAACACTGAGAAAGTTAAGGCGCGCGATACAAAACAAGCCTCAGGGAAAACTTAGTGCGAAGGTTTTGTTTCTTCACGACAACGCACGTCCACACACGGCCAATCGTACCCGAGAGCTCTTCGATGGTTTTGGATGGGAGGTGTTCGATCATCCACCATACAGCCTGGATTTGGCGCCGAGCGACTATCACCTCTTCCCAGCGATGAAGACATGGCTCGCTACACAACGCTTTGATACTGACGCCGAACTGCATGCCGGTGTAAACCAGTGATTGAAATCGCAGGCGGCAGATTTCTACAGAGACGGTATTGAAAAACTTGTGCCACGGTATGATAAGTGCCTTAATTTGAATGGCGATTATGTAGAAAAATAGCTTTAGAGTGTACCTTTCAAATGTATATAATAAAATTTTGTTTTTTCATTTTGTAAATTTTTTATTTCAAAACGTCTGTTACTTTCTGGATAGCCCTCGTATAATTTCTATTATATGAACAGTTATATGTACATCTTATTTTCCCAAACACTATCTCCGCTTGAACGTTCTTTCAGTTTTCAATTTTAAATGAATATTTCAATCATTGTTTTTCATCAATTAGCATTTAATTTATAATTACAGTCAACATTAGGATGAAAACAGATTTGAATTAATTAAAATTTACCTTTTCTATTAATTTAATTACCAAATTAATTTAATTTTATTCAATTAGCAATCTCAAAATTAATTACATTTTTCAAAATGATCCTACATAAAAATATTACCTACATTCCATCACATCTGGTATATCTTTTGTTTCATAATAGGATTTTACTACTGGCAATGATTCAGCAGAATACAACATTTTTGTTATTGTCAACTCAGCATGACTGTAGATATTAGTCACAACAGACCACCTACCTGTTTATATAAACAGTTGTCTGCCAGACTGGTGTTATAAACACTCTCAGTCTCAACATTCATGATTACATCATATACTGACACATGTACTTCAACTTTCAATTTCTATAAATCTTTTAGTTAACAAATTTATCACTTATTTGTTACAATTCAAAGCAGAGTTAATTTTGCTTCATTAATAAAATTGACCTTTTTTAGATTAACTTCATTTTAACTTCAATCAGAACAGTTTGACTTTGATTACAGTATTTAAAACACTTTTAATGCAAACACAATTCAAAATTAAATTCATTATTATTACCTCTTATTAATTATTATTGTTAATTGGCAAAATAAAGTATTATTATTATTGTAACATACTATAAACATTGTTACATAAACTATGATCTACATTTAGACAATATAGCCTTGACACAATACATTTGGCATTAACACATTTATTTACAAATTTTCGTCATAATTTTCTTGTGTACCACAGTTCAATACCTAAAGCAGCCAGGTCATTACCATAAACTAGAATATTTAAAACTGTCCATCATTGAGTTTATACTCAACCTCCATCGTCAAAAATTAGTCTTGTTTTCACATAGCATTTTTCAATTTTATTTGCATTCATCATATGGCTATTTTTTGTTTTATAACCATAAGAACTTATTTTTTCCATTGTACCAAAATAATAATATATATGGTTACCCCCCATAATTATCTTATCATAAATCAAGTCGACATTAGTATTTTTTATAAAGTCTCTGTCAGTGTTTGTTATTACCATTACATCATTATTACAATATTCTGCTACTACAGGTACATTAACTCTCCCCACAGGTAAATGTTTATCGTCCATATACTCATTGTTTACTATTACACAAGGTAAGTTTACATTGTTTATTATAATATTGATATTCAAAATCTCTATCAACTCTTTATAACTTCTATTTAACTTGAACCACTCAAACTCTTTCTTCTCTCATTACAACATTCCTCGCAACATTTCACATTCTCATTCCACACAGAGGGCAACACAACATTGTTACAACACATCCTGGCCTTACCAGATGCACAAAAAATCAAGGGACAATTATTTGTTGACCATACGTCTCCCAAATACACTCGTGAAGCATTTTCTTCACCCACAGCCACACCTTGGGAAAATTTTACCCTCTGTACACTCTCTTCATACTCTCTCTCTAACTGATTAACATTTGTTTCTCCCCATTTACAACCCATTACTCTCTCACTCTCACTAACTGTTTCTACATCATCACTAACTTATACCAGATTTTCAACATCATTACCCTCTTTACTTACAAAGCTTTCTAATTTGTCATTTACTGTAATTGTTTTACCGTCTACCACACACACACTCTCTCCTAACTCATCTGTTTTTCTTTTTGTTTCACTACATATTTCATTTATTTTGCTTAATCCGTATTTCAATTCATTAAAGTTACTCTCACACTTAATTTTTACTTCATTAATGTCAATTTTAAGTTCATCCAATTTAACATTCATGTTTCGTATGGTATCCAAGTCACTTTTATGTAATATTAAGTGATTACCTGTATGCGGTCCGCCGTGTGACTTCTCAAACTTATTACGTTACGCGTTTCAAGGCGTATGCCTCATCATCAGACGTTTAAAAACCAAAAACAAGCATATTATGTGCACGTGATGTAGGGTGCGCACCCGTTCAAGTGTTGTCTGCTACTGATTGGAATTCGTTGAGCAGTCTCATACAGGCGGTTAGATACAAAGTTCAATTGTTCATTCAGAACACAATCACGACTGCTATCATTATTATATGCATTATAAATTTCCAGCTCCTCCAAGGCGTTCATAAAATGGCCCTTGTTGCATATATGCAAAGGCATTAGATTGGACTTAAAATCTGTATAATTGTGATTGTGTTGGGTCAGATGACGAGTGTAATTAGATTTTATATCATTGTAATTGTGTGTCTTTTTTGGTAAGTGTTCATGGAAGCGTTTGTAAAAACCTCTTCCGGTCTGACCTATATAGAAGCTGTTACAATCATTACAAACCAGTTTATAAATGCCTGTTTTTTCTTCAATAGGTAAGGGCAGTTTAGGTCTAAGTATATTAATTAGTTTATTATTGGTTCTAAAAGACATAGTATAACCAATATTGTTCATCACTGAGGATAAAATTTTTGGCATGATGTATGTGTATTTTGCAGATATAAATTTTTTCGGTGTTTTATTAAGTGGACGGGGCTTAAGTTGAATGTTATTATGCTTCTTTAGCAATTTGTCAATGATGTGACTACTGTAACCATTGGAAACTGCAATAAATCTTATTGTATTTAGCTCAGTCTGGAAATCATTATTGTCAAGGGGGACTGTCAACAATCTATGGATTAAACTATTATATGCTGCCATTTTTTGAGAGTATGGATGGTGGGAATCTGCATGTATTGTATGGTTAGTGGCAGTAGGCTTCCTAAAAATATTGAATTTCAATGTGTCCATTCGTCTAGTGAGGGTCAGGTTGTGCCGGTTTGATGCCGGCGGTTACAAAATTCTAGAAAGTTTTCGTAATTGTAACATAACGTGAGCCGAGGCAGAGGGGGCGAACTTTGGTCCGCGGTATGAGGGGAGCGGCACTGTGTGTGGTTGCGCGCGCAACTCGGCTTGTGCTGTGACTATTGTGTGCCACGGTGGCCAGTCCACGCTTTGCCTCGCTCAGAGAATTGTCCCGTCTCCGCTCTACGTATTGTTCGACGAAGTTGCTGTTTCTACATGCTTGGCTAGACGTAAATTGACTCCCGGTAAGTTTGTCCTGTATTTATTTGTCTTATAAATAATGATACATGTATGGATAATTAATAACTATATGCAAATGCATAAAATACGAATGATGTGTGTGTGCGACCCGACAAAGTTATGTAAGAGAAACTCATTCTGTACTGTTGTACGTAACGCCCTGTATATAGTCCATGCTTTATTATTTTCTGTAATAGTGCGAGTAGTTTTTCAAGAGTCATTGTCATGGTAAAAGTGCTCTACATTAAAAATTAATGACTAAAAACTTGGTGCGCTGTCAGGTCGTGAACGGTGTCTGTGCATGTTGTAAGCGGCCACAGAGTTTGTTAATTAACTTCACAACTAGAGAATGAGGTGTGAGAGCTTCTATGTATGAAACTTAATTGAAGGTAATACATTCTCAATGCTGTGAGTGACTTGCTGTTAAATTTTTTTTGGTCAAATAATGATTACTGCTCTCCACGTGGCCGGTTTAACCTGCAAATTTTTGTCGAAGCATGTTGCCTGTGTACAGTTCACCTTATATTTAGCCACAATTTAATAAGTTCTGTTCATGATGCAAATTACTTATTCCATGGCTGATTTTTAGACTCTTTAAGCTGGTTGTAAAAACTTTTATTAATGAATATTGTGCTTTATTGAGAGTTAGCTGGCGGCCCGTTAAGAGGTTAATTACCTTAACTCGGGTGTACATTTTTATAGACTGTTCTCTAATTTACTTGAATTCATAGGGTTCTCGCACTAAGCCGGGTTCCCGGCTTGCTGATGGCTGAACATCCGCCTAAGCTGTGAACCATGTCAAGATCACATACAAAGAGGGAGATGGAGACTGAATTCCTATGTTGCACTCGCCAGCACTTATGAGGTGACATTTATGCTTTATTTCAGTTTTTGGGGCCGGGCCGGCAGTGTGCCCGTTTATTGAAAATTGCCTAGAAGCCATGGGACCACGTGTCCAGACTGTTTACCGGGAAGTTGAGCTGTGATCATGACTCTGAACACTATAACTTAAATTTCATAAACCTTTTTTTTATAACTCAGTTACATAACACTATATGCAATGGCTGTAAGTGCGTGCTGCACTGCGGGAGCGCACCAGAGAGATTTTAATCTTGTACCATTTTATTGTTGCATCTCATTTTCATTTTACTCCTTACAAACTTTAATTATTGCTTGGTAGATCGGTTCCGGCTGGAACAGCTGTGTATAAATTTTAATTTGACTATGGGTTTCACATTTAAGGGCTGGGGACTTTTCTGGGGTTACAAAATGGGACTTAGTTTTTCTGACACGCTGGTGCAACTTCAGACAGGTTGTATGCCTGTCAACTTTTGTCAACTACATGTGGGCGCGCTCCCACAGATGCCAGAGCACAACCACCTTACTGTATTCTTTTCCTTTAATTATTTTATATATTTATTTGAGGCTAATAGAAATAATTTACTAATGTAATGGAAATATTTTAGCTGATTTTTGCCCCTTGCACAAGGGCTAAACTGATTGTTTTCTTAACTGGCAAACACATATGGGTTGACTTCCCACTTATAGCATTTGCTGTTTAATTTTTGATTATAAAACATGTATTCATCATTTTCTTTTTTGAGTAAATTATATATTGTCAAAATCTTCTGAAATAGTAATGCCTCAAGCAATTAATTTCTGTTTATTAAAGTACATAAAGATTTGATTCCTTTTGGAATTTTTTTTTGAAGTCAAATAACTGTATAGAGTTTTATAAACACTGTCTGAAAGTAGGTGACGTAGTTTGTCAGTTTCAATTAATGATGTGAAAGGAACTTAAGGTTCACACGCTCAACATGGGTCATTGAGCAATGGAATGCTAGATAAAGGGGTGGTCCGGTTATTTATGCCTCATGAATTATTATCATTCTTCCTGGGGTTTTGACTTTACGTTATTCTGCTGAACGGGTTGCCGAAGGGCGTATATTTTATCACTGCCGAGTTATAAGATTGTAGTTACTCTACCTGTGGGGTGGGTGCATTCCAGGGGCATGCGTGTTAAAAATTAATGTAATTGTGAGTTGGTGTACCTTGTGTTCTGTGTGTGTTGTTATGTGTCTAGCTAGCCACGAGATGGGAGAAAATTTTATAATCGTATACATATATGGGTGTTCATTGATTTATATATATATTTGTTGTGCTTAATATTATACATATTTGTTATGCTGAAGATTTGAAGATTTATACACACTTGTGATCGTTTATATTTGTACACATTTGTTATGACTAAGATTTTACACACTTGTTATCTTTTACCATATTCATACTTGTGATTGGGCATACAAGCAGGGCATGAAATAAAATAAATTGTTATCGTTCTGTTACAGCTGAGTTTTATTGCAAGTCCCGTCATACTGGACCCAGCATAATTTTTGCTTCCCTAGGCTTCGGCCTAGTCCTAATTAACTTGTAACCTCTCTTTCAAAACCAACAAGCAAGGAGATAGAAATTTAAAAGGAAATAAAATAAATACTAAAAGCATAGAGAGGTTACAAGGTCCAGAAAGTTAATTGAGTTATTACGCTCGGCCTCTAAAGTAAATTGAATATTATTGTTAATTTCATTTAAAAGATTTTTAAAGGAGTCAACTTGTCTCAAAGTTCCGTCAAAAATAATAAACATGTCATCTACGTAACGTGAATAAAATTTTATCTTATTAGCGTATATGTTATAATTTAATAAATAAGTATTTTCGTAGAAATTTAAGTATATGTCAGCCAACAGGCCTGAGAGGGGTGAGACCATCATCTTGGCATAGAATAAACCATTGAACGTGAAATAATTTTGATTTAAAATGACTTTAAGCAAGTCAATCAACTCATCTATCGCCTGTGCACTCATGGAAGCGTTAATTTGTAAATTGTCCTTCAATAATTTTAAAGTTACATCAGTTGGAATATTTGTATATAAATCCACTATGTCAAATGAAACCAATTTGTAATTGGGTTTTAATTTAACGATATTTATCTTATTAATGAAGTCAGTATTATTTGTTAAGCTGTAATTATTCTTTATCTGTAAATTGTCTTTAATTAGTTTTACAAGAATTTTTGATGTTTTGAAACCGGGAGCTGTAGTGAAGTTAACCAGCGGTCTTATGGGTATGTGTGGTTTGTGGATTTTGGGGAGTCCCGTAAATATCGGAGCCTTCGCATTAATTGGCTTCAAATAACGACGTGTATTATCACTGAGCAAACTCGTACATTTGTTAATACATTGGTTGAGGTTTTTGGTGTATTTATCAGTAGGATCAGATTTTAATTGTCTAATATTATGGTTAGAGATAAATTCGTGAACTTTGGCATTATAAGAATCAGTATCCATGATTACTAATGTATTCCCTTTATCTGCTTTAATAATACTAGCATTATTAATAGTTATTTTTGTTTTGATGTGCCTCAAAGTTTTGTATTCACGGGAGAATCGTGGATGCATAAATAGATTATGTGGTAGGTTATCGTTAGATCTGATAGTTTTAGTGAATTTATTGTTTATCAATATGCGTGCTTTGTTCTGTACAATAGGATTCGGAATAGTCGTAATAGCCGCCTCCGCCTCAACGAGCTCATAAATATGTTTGTTATTTCTGGTTGGTGGGAGATTATAATTAAGTCCTTTATTAAGGAGCTCCATTTCATTATCACTGAAGTTTATATTAGTTAAATTCATTGTTCTAGGATGAAATGTATGTTTGCAATTAATGTCAGTCTCTAGACGGTGTTTATTTTCTAAACTACGAAGTTTACATAATTGATTGAAGCGTATACGGCGTGAAACACTAGCTGTGTATTTAAATATATAATCAAAAACATTGTTGATAACGCTTGGATGAATGCTGTTGAGGATATGTAAATGTAATTTGAATAAACGAGTGTTAAGAATAGATTTTTTAATATATAATGCCTTAATTTCTTCTCTAATATACATCCGTTCAGCAGAATGTTTGCGGCCTTGGAAGAGCTGTTGATCTTTACAATAGCATATTTTGGTGTTATGTTCTTCAGTAAACAGATTTTGTTAAATTTAATATGCAAATTCGCTTTTAGCAATTGTATTTTAGTGTTTTGGAATTTAAATACCATTTTTGCCTGGCTGGGCTCCAGTTTAACATTCATGTTTCGTATGGTATCCAAGTCACTTTTATGTAATATTAAGTGATTACCTGTATGCGGTCCGCCGTGTGACTTCTCAAACTTATTACGTTACGCGTTTCAAGGCGTATGCCTCATCATCAGACGTTTAAAAACCAAAAACACACATATCACACAAAACTGCGTTTGTCAAAAATTAAAATTGCAGAAAAAGCATATTATGTGCACGTGATGTAGGGTGCGCACCCGTTCAAGTGTTGTCTGCTACTGATTGGAATTCGTTGAGCAGTCTCAAAGCAGTATCATACAGGCGGTTAGATACAAAGTTCAATTGTTCATTCAGAACACAATCACGACTGCTATCATTATTATATGCATTATAAATTTCCAGCTCCTCCAAGGCGTTCATAAAACGGCCCTTGTTGCATATATGCAAAGGCATTAGACTGGACTTAAAATCTGTATAATTGTGATTGTGTTGGGTCAGATGACGAGTGTAATTGGATTTTATATCATTGTAATTGTGTGTCTTTTTTGGTAAGTGTTCACGGAAGCGTTTGTAAAAACCTCTTCCGGTCTGACCTATACAGAAGGTGTTACAATCATTACAAACCAGTTTATAAATGCCTGTTTTTTCTTCAATAGGTAAGGGCAGTTTAGGTCTAAGTATATTAATTAGTTTATTATTGGTTCTAAAAGACATAGTATAACCAATATTGTTCATCACTGAGGATAAAATTTTTGGCATGATGTATGTGTATTTTGCAGATATAAATTTTTTCGGTGTTTTATTAAGTGGACAGGGCTTAAGTTGAATGTTATTATGCTTCTTTAGCAATTTCTCTTTGAGACAAGTTGACTCCTTTAAAAATCTTTTAAATGAAATTAACAATAATATTCAATTTACTTTAGAGACCAAGCGTAATAACTCAATTAACTTTCTGGACCTGACCCTCACTAGACGAATGGACACATTGAAATTCAATATTTTTAGGAAGCCTACTGCCACTAACCATACAATACATGCAGATTCCCACCATCCATACTCTCAAAAAATGGCAGCATATAATAGTTTAATCCATAGATTGTTGACAGTCCCCCTTGACAATAATGATTTCCAGACTGAGCTAAATACAATAAGATTTATTGCAGTTTCCAATGGTTACAGTAGTCACATCATTGACAAATTGCTAAAGAAGCATAATAACATTCAACTTAAGCCCCGTCCACTTAATAAAACACCGAAAAAATTTATATCTGCAAAATACACATACATCATGCCAAAAATTTTATCCTCAGTGATGAACAATATTGGTTATACTATGTCTTTTAGAACCAATAATAAACTAATTAATATACTTAGACCTAAACTGCCCTTACCTATTGAAGAAAAAACAGGCATTTATAAACTGGTTTGTAATGATTGTAACAGCTTCTGTATAGGTCAGACCGGAAGAGGTTTTTACAAACGCTTCCGTGAACACTTACCAAAAAAGACACACAATTACAATGATATAAAACCTAATTATACTCGTCATCTGACCCAACACAATCACAATTATACAGATTTTAAGTCCAATCTAATGCCCTTGCATATATGCAACAAGGGCGTTTTATGAACACCTTGGAGGAGCTGGAAATTTATAATGCATATAATAATGATAGCAGTCGTGATTGTGTTCTGAATGAACAATTGAACTTTGTATCTAACAGCCTGTATGATACTGCTTTGAGACTGCTCAACGAATTCCAATCAGTAGCAGACAACACTTGAACGGGTGCGCACCCTACATCACGTGCACATAATATGCTTGTTTCTGCAATTTTAATTTTTGACAAACGCAGTTTTGTGTGATATGTGTGTTTTTGGTTTTTAAACGTCTGATGATGAGGCATACGCCTTGAAACGCGTAACGTAATACGTTTGAGAAGTCACACGGCGGACCGCATACAGGTAATCACTTAATATCATCCAATTCAGCATTGAAATTACTATTTTGTATGTCAAATTTTACGTTAATTTCGTTTTTTTGTTCGTCAAACTTTACACTCTGTTTTGCTATCATTGCTTGTATTATTTTAAACATTTCATAGCTATCGTCAGATTTTTTACCTTGGATAGGTGTCGATTGATGTTCGACATATTTCATTATTTTTGATTCTGTTAACTGGCTATTACTGTCAGTGAAGCTGGCTTCATCATTATTTTCACTCGTTTGAATTCCTGAGTCGCCCTTATTGGCCAACTCAGTTGACATATTTTCATTCTCCATTATGAAATTACTTTATTTACACCCTCACCTCCAAATACCTGTTCTGCAGCTTAATTAGGTCTGGCGACGTAATAAAAATTACACTCGCCGTCCCTGTATCGGGAGCCAATGAAACTACTCAACTTAGTGCAAATAATAATATACTCTCCGAGTGCCTGTTCGGGCGCCAATGAAACAATGTAAATTAATTCAATTGATATTTATAATATTTTATCTTACCTTCGGGTTCTCTTCCAAAGTCGTACAGACGAAAAAATCAGCTGCAGACAAGGTTATTTGGATTGACGTTTCAAAATAATTGTTCTAACACCAATTTTTGTATTCTAAAACAACTAGCTTTCTTTAATTTAATATTTGCTTTCACTCTATTTTTACATTACATTTTTCAATACAAAAAAATAAGGCAGGAATACTTAAACAATTGGTTTTAACGCATACGAAAATGACTTAGCAATAATACAATTTACAAATAACTTGACCAGCACTTTGCAACGCTCTCTCACTCATACTTTTTTATACTCTTTTAAAACCCCGTAATTAAAACTCGGTATTTATATTTAATGTCTGTATTTAGGGAATAGTTCTGATAGGGTTATGTAGAATACTTAACAACCCACGACGTTAATAAGTTCCATCACCACCTCATGTTGTTGGCTGTTTCTGGTCACAACTGTTATTTCCACCGTTCATAAACTTTCGCACTACCGCGACACACTCCGTCTTACTTAATTTATCATTTCTTTATACTTTTACAAACTTGTTTGTCGGCCGACAATTGCTCGAGCTCTTACGTTTTTAATTATTTGACCGCGCGTTATACTGTTTGTGCATTTTTTTACATTGTTTAGTTCTTTAATGGATAGGCCGCCTATTAATTATGGCCTATCTTGCACCCGAGGCCACCGTTTTATTTAGCAAGCTGTATGCTGCTCCTTACTGTCTGATGTTAATCTGCATACTGTTGAAGAACTCTGCTTACTGTGATTCACAAAGCCTGCTACTGGGGCGGTTACGTAATATGTCTAGACTGTTGTTTAGGCTAACTGTGTGTTGCTGGTTAAACTGGGGCACCTCACAGGTTGATACTGACAATTAAAACTGATTTAAATTAAAACTATGGGATCACACAATTCTGTACCGTTACACTCTTTGGCATTTTATGAGTAATCTGACTCACACAGTCTTAATTATAAAATCAATAATTAATTAATGTAATCACACGAAGACACGTAAAATAACACGTAGATCTGCAGTATAACTTCAAAATCTTAAGAAGTTCTTAGGTTTTAGGTTAGGACGAACACTTCACACCGATTAGTTACCTTTTTAACAAATAAAAACAACAGACAGCTAATTCTGTATACTTCACGGTCACCAAAAACTCACAATGTAAGGTAGTCACGTAGTGTGCAATGAAATGTCAAATGCTACGCATCTATCGCTAACTGACATACAAAACTTAATAAACCATGTTGAATAAGTGAACGCTTGTGTGCACCAGACAAAATTCACGTGGTAAATTTAAATTTTAGAAAATACCGGACACATTCAAAATCCCCCCCGGACATTCCCGAACATCTCATTTTCCCGGACGTGTCCGGGAAACCCCGGACGTCTGGCAACCCTACCTAATGAATGTGTAATCTCTTTTTATTACATTTAATTATTAAACTTTTAATTCATTTTATGCCTTACCTCTTAAGCCAAAGTCCGTTGCACGAAACTGCGGCATACAAGTATGACCTTCAGGTTATCTGAATAACGTACTCAACTCGCTTTACATTTGAAACAACTCTAATTTAATTTTATTTTTTACTTTCTTTCAATACACACCTTACTCATCCTTCTAACTCAATTCACATATTACTGCTACTTTCTTTTCTTTAAAACAGATATAACCTAAACATTTATTTTAACATCTTAACTTATTCTAATATATTTATAAATCTATCAAAGCGACCCAGATTGCCCATCCACTCACTCATACGAAAACCCCCTTTTATATATTTACTTTAAACCCCCTTTTTATATATTTTCATAATAATTTTGAGTTGGATACAGTTACAATTTACCGTGGCGTCTCCGTCGACCGCATGGCGCGTCGCACACACTATTCCTTTTTTGATAAAAATGTTATTATTCCATTGGTTTTTTAAGTTGCACTTAGTCACTGATTCATACTATTTTTCACTGATTTATACTTTTTATTTATACATAATGTTATAGTCGGCCAACTTTTAAAATTGCCCGGACAGAAAATTTAGTTTGACCACGCGTGGCCGATATTGTTCGTCGACTGGGGAGAAAACTTTATCTGATGATGTTACATCCGGGCGGGCATCACTGCCTTGCCGGCGAACATATTTCGTCGCCGTACACAGCCTTCATAGTCAATGTCTTAGTAGTTGTACACCTGGCACATAGGATTTTTTTAAGTATTAGCCGTCGACGATATTTCACTACTTTACTCTCGTCACATAAATGGGTGTGGTTTACAATTATGTTTCCTGCGTCTTAAGACCATGAGGCGAAAAATAGAGTCTTTGCGCCAAGTCCGTTTTATGGTTCTTGGCGTGGGTCTGCGCACTTGCTGGTGGTTGCGCGTTGGTGTAGATATCACAGCCGCAAAGTTCTAGGAAGTGTGCTACAGTTGACAACTCATTCTTTTCAAATATTTCAACACAGTTACAGCGTACCTTTGCATTGTTTAGACTGCGAGTTAGATTCAAACTGGGGACTGGCCACATATATGTAATGAATTTAAAATATTAATAAAATCAAAACCAAAATTAATAAAATAAAAAACCTTTTAATTTGCCCCATTACAATACCCCCCCCAATGAGAGATCTTCTGTTGAAACAGAAGAAATCTCATTGCTAAACCTCTAAGAGGACCCGGTGAGGATATGGTGCCAACAACCCCCCATTTGTTCTTATACATCATGGGTAAACTACCCCTGGCTCGGCGACCATGGCCGCATCTGAACGAGATCACTGGACTTCTCTGTACGAGATCCCAACACCGAAAAATCGAACAGATACGCACCACAGCGCACCTCACCTCCTAACATGCCTCCCCAGACTCCAAATCCCTGGCTACTATTATGCCAGATCCTCAACCGATATGTTTCCACTTTTCATGCACACTGGGTCGCCTTTGGCAAATACTGGGCGCATACATACACCTATAATATTTTTTAAACAAACTCATCATTTAAAATCTTAAAACTTTTCAACAGTCAATCTTAAATACCTTCTTTGTCAACTTGTGACTTAAATCAGTAATAATAATAATAATATATAATAATATACTTTGGGATTGTCCACCTTGTGGTTTGTTTTTAGATCAATTTGGCCCTTTACTCATTCTTCCTTCCGCTATACCTTAACTATACACTATCATCTACTCATACACTTGATTGTTTTTATATTTATTCATATGTTAATTTCATCATATCTCACTTTTCATTATTTTGTTTTCAATGCTCGTTGTGATCATTTTAATTGTCTTAGACATTTTTATTCTTTTCTTGGTTATTTAGCAAGATTCTGCTTTAGCCATATCTGTATATTTGTTTTATATACAATTTCTCTCTCTTCCTTGTACCAGTTCACATTTTTTTTTTTCTTAGAATATCTTTGATTCAGTATAATTTCAGGTATTTATCTCAGTAATTTGAACTTGATTTTATTTTTTGTTTATTTTATTCTGTATTAAATATCATTTTTGATAATTCTTTGGTAAGTTAATTGTCTTACCTTAAAGGAATGTTTGTAGCTTATTCCCTTTTTTTGTTATTTTTCGTTTAATTATAATAGTAAGTTTGTGAATCTTACATTTTTATTATATAGGAATGTGTGTAACTTATTCCTTATTATCTCACTTTTTTACTTCACACTTCATATATCAATCTTTTATTAGACTGTAAATTGATTTAAATTGAAAGGAATTTGTGTAATGGTTTCCTTTGTTTTTTACATTACATTAATTCTTTTTATTCCGCATATATCATCTAAATAATTGAGTAAGTTGCTCTTACAATCTCTTTTGGAATTTTGAAATATGTTTCATTTCACAATGGTTTTATTCTTCTTCGTAAAACTTTTTTATCGAAGTTTGATTATAAACTCCCTTTATTTTTCTTGTATTGATATTGCTTATCTGGTAAGTATTATTACCATTGTCTCTTGTGATGATATACGGACCATTATGATATACATAATTGTTCTATTCATATTGCTTTATACCGGTCCTTGTTATTTATATTTTTGTAAGTTGACTTCTCCTTTTCTTTCCTTTATTATTGCCTTCTCTTTTTGTTCGACACTTCGTTATTCTTCACCTCTTCTCCTTCAAGTGTTTGATAGTCACACTTATTCTGGATGATTTTTTAAGTTTGTTTATTATAGTTTAATTTTTTCTTATTTAAATCGTCTTGGTCGTCGTCATTTCTTGTCTTGGTGATTTTTATTGGTCTAATTTAACTTGAATACTTCCTTCTATTCCATTGGGTTGCTTGGTCAGTAATTCGAAGATCAGTCCCTTTTCTTGGTTTGTGGTATCTTCGCTTAGTTTACCCATGGTCCATCAGTTCCTCTGCCCTTATGGTTCGGATAACTCTGGCGTGTAGAACTGCTTTCTTCCTTACAACATAGGTCTCCTTCGTCTTGTACCATAATTCCTCTAATACCATATGTTCCGTAATATTTATGTTTACCTCAAACATTTGATTACTTTGTCGATTAATCAGAGAAGTTAATTGTGCCTCTCTCATTAATGTTATTTTTGCTTTTTTATTTGGCATTTCCATTTCTGGTGTGCTCCAGTATTTCATTGACCTTCTTGATTTGTTATACTCTGTTTTGTTGTCAGTCATTTCTATTTCTTGCATCTTCCATCTAAGCATAGATTTGCTGAATTTTTCATCCACTGGTTGGTTGTGAATTCCTTTTGTAATTTCCCTCAGAGTCCTCCTACAATCTTTGTACTTTATTAATTTGCTTTGGTAGGTAAGGGGCAAATTAAATACGTCGATGAGTCCGTTCTTCATCATCTCCACTTCTTCTCGTGTTTTGATTAGTTTCCTTTTATATACCTTTCTTAATTCCTCTGTTTTCTTAATCTTCTTAATGATTCGATTCTTCTTTACTCTTCTACTGTTGGTTTTTATGTGCTTAATTTTCTTGGTGTCATGGTTATCTGTATGTTCAGAAAACAATACATTTGTTTCTTCTACAGTTTCCCTCTCCTTCTGTGTTATTTTCTGATTCCCCGGTTCCATCTTCTCATTCAACGTTTCTTTGATACTTTCAGAAGGGCGGTCTAGTGTTTCATTCAATTGTTTGAAATCACTATTTAAAGTTTCTTGAAGTTGATTTACTGGGTAACTTGTTTCTTCCCATCTCTTGTTCATCCCCGTTTTTGCCTGTTTGACTTCTTCACGAAACTCTACAAGCATGAATCTTAATTCTTCTCTGTTCTTCTCACCATCTTCCTTCATTTGTCGTAGGAGTGTTTCATTACTATTTTCGATCGTGTCATTGACTATTTCAAAATCCTTTTTATCTCACTCTTCAGCTCTTCGCTCTTCTTTTCCAATGCCTCCTGACTTCTCTTCAAGTCTTCATGGTTGCTCTCTATTTTGTTATTCAGGAATTCTATGCTCTCTTTCATTTGCTTCTTCAATTCTTCACTGTTTAGGTCCAGTTTTTCCAATTTTTTATTCAAATCTTCCTTGTCCTGTCTTCTATCTTCCTTGTCTGACTCTAATTTTTGATTCATTTGTCCAAATTGTTCCATCATGAAATTCAGCATGCGATCTAATTTTGTTTCTTCTGTTGGTTTGACTGGTTGGTCGTTTACCATGACTTCTGCTTCTATTTCTGGTTCAGGTGGGTTTGGATTTTCCAGTTGGTCCTCCTGTGGGTTCTCTTCCAGCAATTCTCCAGTCATTTCCTCAACTTCTACTTCCTCCATTTCTTCCTGGTTTAATGCTTTCTTACCCTTGAGCCTCGTAACCATACCGTGTCTATTCATAACCGCCGCTAGTTATTCTTTCTAGCCTCACGTTGCTGGTCGCCAATATGTAACGCGATATTCGAGACTTCCTTTATTTTTAAAGCCCCGCGTTGGGTTCGTCAATATGTAACGAGAAACCGAGGTCGTACCTGTTAAAATGTGTTCACACTTGTTTATTATGTGTATTAGTGTGAATGTAGTGTGTTTGCCTCACACCGGTCGTTACATTAATCGAAGTCACTACTGGGGTCTGTAGCGTTGTCAAAATTACCAGTACAACCTACCTGTTAATTCATAGGGGTTGCGAATCCCGGGTGGCGCCAAATTGTTTCTATCAAAACAATTAAAATAGTTAAATTATAAGATGATACGTGTTATTAGTGTTGACAGCTGGAGCGTTCGAATGGTTCCCGCTGCTATACAGGTTGCCGTCATGACCACTCGTGACGAGCGCTAGTTGGTTATTGAATAAAACTTGCTAACACACATATACTCTACAACGTCCTATGAAATAAAAAGATAGTAATACTCTGTACTGTGATTTTAATACAAATTCAGTCATTAATTAATATGACAAATGGATTATAAATGTTTTGATAACAAATTGCTCAGGTTTATAACATGAAACACAAATATCTCAAGACTGGCAAATCGATCTGAAAACAAATTATTTCTCTGCCGCTATGGTTACAGTTTACATACAATATATTAATCTGTTCCAAATCTGGGGTTCTTTGGATTATGAAATAAGACATAAACGTTGGTTACATTAAAAAAGTACACTACCATACCTTATACGTACTTAGAAAGTATAATGTGTTTTTACAAATTGTTCGGTAGTGTCGTATTTTTGTTACAAAGTTGCACTCTTATGCGAGATAATATTTTGCTTAATAAAATGTTTTTACGTAAGTAAATTATGCATTAAAACCTTTGAAAGAAAATGATATTTGTTCAATAGTGAGAAATTTGGTCATTTGAGAAATATTTAAAGTAATTTGGTTTTTTGGGATTAAGGAATTTATTCGATACTTATCAGTTCAGATAGTGTTGATGTGTTGTCATCTGGGGTAGTGGATATTCTGCAAATGTGGACTGGTTTTAAGCTTCGGACATCTTTTTCAATCTTGTCTTGGGATTTCTGTTAACTAATTTATTGGTATTTGGTTCCAGGACATCGTTAATTCTTGGTAGGTCAGCATCTATTCGTCTTTGGTCATCTTGGTTAACTTCCGAAACTTTTCGTAACTATTTAAAGTAAAATTTCAATCATCACAATTTTGCGTGCCGCTTACCCACGCGTCATTTCTTCAAGTCTAATAAATTTAACGGAAAATTAGCCTTCAACGCCCCGGCCCGTTACTATGGTAACATCACTCCTTGGATTGGTTAATTCCTCTTTCAAAAGCATTGTTAAGAGATTTGAATTTTTATTCAAATTTATTAAGTATTTTCTTAATGGTTTTATTCCTTTATCGTTGCTTTGGGGTAATAAATAATATCACTATTATATTTCTTTCCTTTCAAAGTTTAAAATGATACCTCATAAGGTCATATTCTATTATACCTTAACTTTAGTCTAAATATTTGACATTTGATAAATTACATATCTCTCTTAAATTAAACTTTTATAAGAACATTTCTGTTTTAAAATGATTTACATATAATTACTGGCCATTTACTGGTCTTAGATTAGTAAAGTTCCTTGTGAAATTGTTGCAATTGACATTTGTGTGTGTCTGACAGTTAGATGTTTTCATAGCCAAGATTAGCCATGATGGTTTTTGGTTGATTTCTTTTAAATTACATTTTTAATTCAGCCTGATGGGCTTCACTTAGTTATCATAATTGTTTGTGTTGTGTGTTGATCCTGTTTGTGTTTTAATTGCTATTTAATACAGCTTTCATTACACATATTTTAAAATATAACAATTAGGCTTATGGACTGCAAGTTCCCTTCAGCCATATCCTCTTCATAACATTGAACCAAACTATTCTTTATAAGTTACTACTTTGAGTGGTAAACATCATCACTTCTTGCAAATTTATGAAAGTTATTTCCCCCTTCAACATGGGGTGTTTTTATTCATTGTAGTCTTAATTTTAAAACAAAACTTTATTTCTATACTACTATCTCCTCCATACCATGTTAATACAAACTGTTTTTGTCTGGGCTTTCTCCCTGAATAATATTACATGCTTCTTTTATATTTATTTGAAATATTGCTTTTAATTATTTTTAATTATATAAATGTGTACAAGATCACTCCAATCATTGATTGTTTATCAATGCTTTATAAAGTGTTTTCTTACTTATCACTACATTTTTATTGCTTAACATAACTATTTCCCCGTATCACCTTCACCTTTAATTAATAGAGGTTCATCACTGATATACTTTCACTATTTTTAGGGTATTTACACTTTCACTATTGCACTTTACTTTGGTTCACTGTTTGTATTGAGCGTTATTTAATGGGTAATCCCTATACTTTTCTCCTATTATTTCTCACTATTTCTTTACAGCATAATATTTATTATTAATAATATTAGGTTATTTATTTTTTGTTAAATCTAACCTTCCTAATTGTGTTAGTGTACTTTTCTACACTACGTCACTTTACAATCGTCTTGTGTCTTTAAAATAGGTACATAAGTTATTTCAATTATAACAATACTATTTGTTTCATTAATGGATAATTATTTGGGGTTTATTTACAGTATTCTATCCTTGAGTCTACTATTTTCCCCTTTATATGTGTGTTAGTTTCCCCTTGGGTTTAACCTGTCTCCTCTTCATTCTTCCTCTTCTTCTTCATCTTCATCTTCTTCAATTGTCTTCATCTTGGTTCGGTTCTCCTCCTCTCATCCGGTTTGATTTCTGTTTAGTCGTAGGGATTTGTTCCCTTCCTTTGATTCTTCTTTAGTTCTGGTTTCTTATCTTCCTTTGTTAGTTCATAATTGTTTGGTCCATCACCTTTTTTTCTTGAGTATGTTTCGTGGTTCCCTTCTTTGTGTTTTTGTTGTTGGGTCAATCACTTGGGTTGGGTAATATCGTCGTTCGTCGTGTCATAATATTTACATTTTATTCATTTTTAAACATTTTATTTTATATGAAGTATTTTTATATTAAGAATTATCTTTTTTATCCCTGGTACGGGGTTTGGCTTATTTGTGTTGTAACAATATTTAATTAAAACATGAACTGCCTTATCCGTACATTTGATTATACATATATCCTAAACAATATAATTCAATAACACTATTAATACGCATAAACAATAATACAATCAGAATTTAAAACATCAATTTGATGGCAGGCACCAAAAATATATATATTTTTTTTTCCTACTACCCCCCTTTTAATCCCTTAACCCCTGATACCCGTTACATATTCATGTGTTCTGCGCTAGGCTTCTTGGCCATTTACAGCCTCATCCTAGCCGTAAACCACATCTCCCTCGTGACCTGTAACTGGGTCACCGCCCATCCACACTCACTATTTCCCCCCCTGGACTGTAGCGCCCAGTTGCTTTCACAAGGACTGATGCGGAAGGGGTGGACATTTTTTTCTTTTATTCCACCCCATCCTTGCTTTGGCGTTACAATAAAATTCGGTATTACACCTACTATTCTTGATTTATACACCCCTAATGGACTACCACCCCTATCTGGGTGAAAATAGACCTGTTCCAAAATTTAGTAGATTCCCCAAAAATAACCCCCCCTACTAAATCTAACAAACCACCGGGTTAACAAAATAAAACAAACCACAAGCCGGTTATATCAAGTGAAATTTATGATTTGCCACAATTAACTACTTTCACGGTCATGATCCGGTGAGGTCATGACCGCACTTAGGTGGAGAATCTACAGTTAAACATAAAACCTAGATTGACATTTATAAAATTTTACATGAAGAGTAATATACACATCTCAGTTTCCAGACACTATCTCACCTTAAACGTTCTTTCAGTTTTTTTAATTTAAATGAATATTTTAATCATTATGTTTTTTATCAATTATTTATTTTACAATCAAAATTCAGATCAAAATAGATTCGAAGTCATTATCAAAAATTATCTTTTTAATTTATTTAATTACCTTTCATTAAATTTAATTCATATTGTTTTAATTAACAATTTCAAAATTAATTACATTTTTCAAAATGATCCGACATAAAATATTACCTACATTATTCAAAAAATTTACATTCCTTTCTTCACATATGGTATTTCTTTTTATTTCATAATAGGATTTTCCTACTGGCAATGATTCAGCAGACTACAACAGTTGTCAACTTAACACCTGGCACTAAACATTAGTCAAAACATACAACACACCTGTTTACTTTAACAATGGTCTGCCAGACTGGTGTTATAAACACAGTTATAAACACTCCTTCAGTCTAAACATTCATGGTTACGTCATATACTGACACATATGCTTCCTACAAAAAATTTTTTTTTGTTTCTATAAATCTTTTTGTTAACATATTTATCAACTGGTACCAATTCAGATCAGAATTAATTTTGCTTCATTAATAAAACTGGCCCTTTTAAATTATTTGTTTAACTTGAAAATTCTTTAATAATCTCCACTCAAAACAGTTTAACTTTAATTACAGCTATATGAAGTTAATGTATAAAATATATAAAAATACAGTTTCACTTTGAATCAAAATGAAGTTAAAACACATCACTAACCTTCATATTATTGAGTCACTCCAAGGACAACTACAATTCAATTTAATCTCTTCGTACATTCAAAACAATTTCAATTACTTTAATTACATTTATCAAAAAGATTCTAATTAGTCTAATATTTCAGTTTTTCTTAATACTTCAATAAATTTTACAAACATTCCATCATTTGTTTCTCTTTATATTTCAGTTATTATTATTTTTTAAATTATTATCTCAAGTTACTTTCATTGTTAAAATTAAAATTCTTTCATTTGAGTTAAACATCTTATTACATTTTATTCCATTTAATTAGTATGATAAATTTTATACTTACAGTCCATTTAAACTGACATACACAAAATATATACACCACACACACCAATAACTCCAAGTAACCTCTGAAACATTTAACAAAAATGTTATTTCAAATCCAACAATTTAACAATTAATTACCAAATTCACATCTCCTGAAATAATTTAAATTCATTAGGAAATTCAATTATATAACATTTAAATCAATCAAAATATTTTAAAACATCTCGGATTATTTTAATTAAATTAATTATTGAAAATACAAGTTCCCTTGCTATCCAAACAATTACAATTCGCTAATCACGGTTTTCAAAATTAATTTTTTATTTATTTAGATTGCAAAATATTAATATTATTATTACCACACTTACCTCCAGACATCCATTGTTTACTTAACATTTTACAATACATACAGTTGAATTCACTACATATTTATTTACAAATTGTCATCATTATTACTCAGTTATATCACACTTCAATGTCCAAGTTTGCGAGGTCAAAAACCATAAACAAACTATTTAAAATTGTCCATTTATGAATTTAAGGCTCAGCCTCCATCGTCAAAATTTAATCTGGGTTTCAAATAACAATATTCAATTTTATTTGCATTCCACATACGGTTATCTTGTGTATGGTAACCATAAAATTTCAGTTCATTCATTTTACCACAATAATCATAAACCAAGTCAACATTATTTGTGTCTGTCCAGTCTCCATTAGTAATTATATTCATTGTCAAGTCAATTATTTTCTCATTTATTACAACATAAGGTAAATTATTATTCTTTAAACATGTATCATCAAAACAATTCTCACTCTCTATTTTAACAGGTAAGTATTTCATATCATTTAACCTCTCTTTCAACTCATTATAATTTCTCTGCAACTTATATAATTCTATTTCTTTATCAACACACAATTCTCTATCTAAATCTCTCTCATCATAACACCATATCACATTATTCCACACAGAGGGTACAAACTTATACAAAAAGGGGAAATAATTCAAATATTTCACTAATAAGTTTCTCTTGCCCTCCAATAATAACATTTTTGAACACCTCGGTTCATCCCAAATAAGGGGAAAATTTACCCTCTGCCCTCCATTTTCATCTACTCTTTCTTTCCATTCTTTTTCTAATTCATCAACACTAATTACTACCTCGTTACAACATATCACTCTCTCTCTCTCACTCACTATTTCACTATCTATTTTCAACGTATCACTCTCTGATACCACCCTTTCAATCACATTACCATTTTCAATATAATTGTTAACATTTGTTACCTTACTCTCTAATACCACATTTTTAATTATATTCTCATTTTCGACATTATTGTCATCATTTGTTGATTTTTTATTATCATTATTACTTTTACTTTTACTCTGTTTTCCTACTGACTCTACTATTCTCTCAATATCTTGTTTCAATTTGTTACAACTATTTTCGCATTTCATTTTTACCTCATCAATGTCACATTTAAGTACATCAAATTTACAATTAAATTCACTTTTAATTTCGGTCTTAATTTCATTCAATTTTATATCGTTATTGTCAAAACGATTATTTAATTCGTTAAATTTACTATTCTGTTCCTTGAATTTTTCATCATTACTATCAAATCGTTTACTTAAAAGGTTAAATAAGTCATTCATGGACATCTCTTTTTCTTTTGTATTTGTTTTAATTGTCACGGGAGTAGAAATCGCTCCCGGCGTACTAATTACAGATTCTTCTACATTACGGTCATCTATTGATAGTGACTCTGTTTGAATACCTGAGTCGGTATTTATTTGACTCTCTGTTTGACTGTGAGAGAAGCTGACTTCATTATTGTCTGCCATTTTTATGTTGTGAATTTACTAATTTTCTAAACTTACATATACTGCTCTTAGACTTATTTCTACAACATCTTTTATTTGCTCTAATCTTAACTCATTGTCTTGCGTACTTTACGTAATTTTTTCGTATCGTTATTTAACCTTCAACCACACTTGTATTCGCTTTTAGGTGCCGATTTATAATTATTTTACAAATCAAGTCTCTGTTCGCACGCCATTTGTGTAATCACTAATTATTACCTTTAATTATTAAACTTTTAATTCATTTTATGCCTTACCTCTTAAGCCAAAGTCCGTTGCACGAAACTGCGGCATACAAGTTGACCTTCAGGTTATCTGAATAACGTACTCAACTCGCTTTACATTTGAAACAACTCTAATTTAATTTTATTTTTTACTTTCTTTCAATACACACCTTACTCATCCTTCTAACTCAATTCACATATTACGGCTACTTTCTTTTCTTTAAAACAGATATAACCTAAACATTTATTTTAACATCTTAACTTATTCTAATATATTTATAAATCTATCAAAGCGACCCTGATTGCCCATCCACTCTCATACGAAAACCCCCTTTTATATATTTACTTTAAACCCCCTTTTTATATATTTTCATAATAATTTTGAGTTGGATACAGTTACAATTTACCGTGGTGTCTCCGTCGACCGCATGGCGCGTCGCACACAATTCCTTTTTTGATAAAAATGTTATTATTCCATTGGGTTTTTAAGTTGCACTTAGTCACTGATTCATACTATTTTTCACTGATTTATACTTTTTATTTATACATAATATTATAGTCGGCCAACTTTTAAAATTGCCCGGACAGAAAATTTAGTTTGACCACGCGTGGCCGATATTGTTTGTCGACTGGGGAGAAAACTTTATCTGACGATGTTACATCCGGGCGGGCATCACTGCCTTGCCGGCGAACATATTTCGTCACCGTACACAGCCTTCATAGTCAATGTCTTAGTAGTTGTACACCTGGCACATAGGATTTTTTTAAGTATTAGCCGTCGACGATATTTCACTGCCTTTACTCTCGTCACATAAATGGGTGTGGCTTACAATTATGTTTCCTGCGTCTTAAGACCATGAGGCGAAAAATAGAGTCTTTGCGCCAAGTCCGTTTTATGCTTCTTGGCGTGGGTCTGCGCACATGCTGGTGGTTGCGCGTTGGTGTAGATGTCACAGCCGCAAAGTTCTAGGAAGTGTGCTACAGTTGACACTTATATTCTTTTCAAATATTTCAACACAGTTACAGCGTACTTTGCATTGTTTAGACTGCGAGTTAGATTCAAACTGGGGACTGGCCACATATATGTAATGAATTTAAAATATTAATAAAATCAAAACCAAAATTAATAAAATAAAAAACCTTTTAATTTGCCCCATTACACGAATTAGTTTTAATAAGTAAAAATTTGTTTAATATCAACTCTGAGAGCCTTGTTGCCAACCGCTGAGCACTTAAACATCATAGCTGGAGCAAATATTGTAACGTATCTAAAATATGGGGTATTTCATTTTATTTCATTTCGGGGTTTTTGTAAAAATATTGTGAAAGTTTTATTTTCCGACAAACATTAATTCCATTGTAACAGACCACGTGGCAAGATAACAGTGTTGAAACAAAGGCAAGACACAGTAATCAGTTGCGAAACCAAGCAAAGAATTTGTACCACCCTCGATTTCTCAGAACTCTGTATAAATGTGACGGTACATGCACGCAATGACTCGAATATGCGCGCTGTAGGGACGCCAAGAGGAACAAACGACGCTGTAAAAAATGGCGCTGGAGCGAACAGTTTTTAAAACCAACCAGCCAAGCTACAGGAAACGGAGCTAAGGACTGCCTCCGTGTTAATGACGTCAGTCTAGCAGCGCCTAATTTCATCGGCCAACACTAGGAGAAAACACATTATTTATCATGGTCATAGCTAACAAACCACAGCAAATCAGCTGTGAACCACAACGAGATCTGATGGCCGTGGAACACTGTTTCCTCCCACTCACCAAGTAAGTTGCGTAGTTGTTAGTCCCTAGAGTAACCGGCCGGGTCCTTTATAGAGGTAGCTCCTCTCAAAATTTTAACATGGGACAGTAAAAGTGATTTAATTGTTATTTCAATCAGTGGAAGTGAGAGTGAATAATTACTGAACAGTAACATGCCAATTTGATATATTTTTCTTTATTTTCGGGACAACTACCAACTCACCACGCGGCGACCACGAGGTCGCAGATATACGCGTTACCGGCGGGGAGATCATATCATGTATTACAGTAATCAATCAAAGTAAAAAGGGGGGTTTTTTATGTTTTTAAGAATGTGAGTAGTGCGTGAGCAGGCTGGGCTATCTTAAGTTGTAAGTAATAGTATGTAAGTTTAGAAAATAAGAGGTATAAACAAGAATTACACCATATTTGAAAAGCATGTAAGTAACTGTATTTGATAAACAAAATTTTAAAATGGCAATAATTGATCATTAAAGCTAATTATTTCTCTTCATAACGATGTGTAGAATCAGTTATTTCGATAACCTTAACACCGGTTTGCATCTGATGTTCATGTGATTGGATCCTGGACCTTAATAGAATCTTGGCAGGTAGGTGGAAATTATGTAATTTCGTAATTAATATATTTAAATTGGATAAGGAGATAACAATGGCGCCCGAACAGGGACGAATTTAAATTAATTAATTAAATTCCACATCTACGAGGATGCAAACATGTGTTAGGTTAGCGTAGTAAAATACAAATGCGTTATGTACGCAAAGTTAATATGAGAAAGCAATATAGAAAGTACATTACAAAAAATTAAATCAATTAATTAGATTAATTAAAATATTCTGAATATCAATTATTAAAAAAAATGGCAGATAACAAAAGTAACAAAAATGAAATAACTAATGTCGAAATTTTGGACGAGTCGAACATGAGCAATTTTGAGATACATTCGACTCCAAGTGCGAGTCAAGAGAAAGCAGAGTTAAATTTAAGTGACCAGAGTAATGTAACTGAAGATTCGGGGATTCAAATAACCCCAAATTTGAGTAGGGACTGTACAACTAATAATGAAGAAGTCAGCTTCACTGACACTAATGTAGAAATAACCGAATCAAAAATAATGAAAGATGTCGAACATCAATCAACACCTATTCCAATGAATCAAAATAAAAAATGTGATGACAGTAGCATGTTAACAAATTTGTATAGTTTGATGTGTAGTATGAAAGAAAATTCAGAAAAACAACATGACGAATTAAATGATCGTTTTGATGAAATTAAGACCGAAATTAAAAGTGAATTTAATTGCAAATTGGAGGAACATAAAACTGAAATTAATAAAGTACAAATCAACTGTGAGAGTAACTGTAACAAATTAAAATATGAATTAAATGAAACGTTGAGTCACTCATTAGATAGTATGAATAATAAAATTGACGAAATAGAGAGTAGTGTGGTAGAAAAAACCAATAAACAAATACAGAAGGTAACCGAAAATTTTGATCGTAAAATAGATGAATGTAATGTTAGTAATGAGTACAAGTTGAATTGTGTAGTTGATAAGATTGAAACGTATGAAATTAGTACTAAGGTCAAAATCAATGAAATAGAAAGTAATTGCAAAACAGAGATACAAGCTATACAAAATACAGTAAATACTATAGATACAAGTAATAAACAATTTGAGTATTTAAATAATAATAAATTTGTGTCAATTGAGCAGACTATAGTTAATGTTAAAGATGAATTGAATATAGCTATAAATGAAAAACTTAATAGGGTTACTGAACACATAGTCATTGCTAAAGATATGAATAGCGATATTGATTTGAAGTTATTTAATTGCAAAAACAGGGGGGTACACCCTATGCAGTTTTTGAATAGAGTCAGAGAATTTAATCAGTTTTGTAGAAGTAGCTGGGAAGTACAATTGCTAAAAATCATGAAGTGTTTTAGAGGGAATTCCGCGGTATGGGTGGAGGTGCATAAAGTAGACTGGGTAAATTATCAGTGTTTTGAGACGGCTTTTAGAGAGAAATATTGGTCGGAGGAGGAACAAGAAATATTACGGAGTAAAATTATGGGACCAGGTAATTTTGGGACCCAAGGGGGTAACGTAACTATGTACGTAATGCGACTATATAATGAGGCAAAATATTTAGAGCCACCGTTACCGTTTGGGTCATTCGTCCGTCACATAAGCAAGCATTTACCGAGAGAAATACAAATTACATTAATGACCCGAGAGATTATAGAAATCACGGAACTAGAGAAAATATTGGATATATTTCAGAATATAAGAGAACGGGATATGAGTAGGCGGATAAACACACCAGTATCACATATAAATGGGAATCATAATCAACCAAGGGGAATACCCAATTTTCATCGAGGAGCGCGGGGAGGAAGTTTTGACAATAGGGGCGAGAATTGGAGGTGTAGAGAATGTGACACAGACAATTATGCTAATAGAACCAATTGTTTCAGATGTCATCGAAACAGGGAGTGCGCCAGGAACGAGAGAACGAACCCACCACCAAATCAACAGTCGAGAGGAGGAGAATTTTATGAAGGAGCGCCAAGAGGAGGAGGACATTATACTAGAGGAAGAGGAGGAAGTCATCCAGCTGTAGCAGGTCCATCCACGGGAAACTAAGGAGGACAATGGAGAAGCGGGCCCAACCATTGTCAACGGAGTACCGGGTCCAAGTAACCAACGAATACGCGAACAACGTTATCAAAGTAGACATGGCAAAAGAATTGTTAGAAGAAGAAGAGAACAAGGTGATGGAACGCAAACCAGGATTGACTGAGTTGACAATTAACATTGAAGGTAAGAATTATAAAACTTTAATTGATACCGGTAGCGAGATCTCAGTGATTTCTGAAAATGTCATGGGTGAATTAAAAGAGATAAATAAAAATATACCATCATTACCAGTTGCGGGGGTTACAGTAGCGGGGATAACTGGGGTGAGAAGTAAGAGAATAACCAGACAAGTACAATTAAATATTTTAATAAATGGAGTGGAATTTGAAAACACGTTCCTAGTAGTTAAAGGGTTGAGTCTGGATGTAATTTTGGGAAATGATTTTTTGGAACGAAACGGAGCAGTAATAGATTTCAATAAACAAATAGTAAAATTTGAAAAGGGGAATAAACCAGTCAGAATAGAGTTTAAGAAAATAGTAAATGAGAGTAAAGTCACGGGAATAAAAATGTTACATAAGCAGACAGCGATGGAGAAATAGAGACCAAAATAAATATATGTCGAGAGAGTGATAGCCTAGAGAATGAGGAGGGAGAAATGCATGAGAGTAATGAGAGTGTGTGGGCAGATAGAGCCAACAAATTTTTTAATGAAGGTACAGTTGTAAGAAATACTCAGCGAGAGGAGCTGTGGGCAGTGGTGGAACGTTTCAGCGAGGTATTTGACGAATCACCAGGGAAAGCGAAGGACTACATATGCGAGCTGAAAGTTCGGGACCACGCACCATACATGCAGAGGAGTTACCCGGTGCCGTTTTCAAAGAGGAGGGCTGTACAGGAGGAATTAGACCGGATGATGCAGGGAGACATAATTGAACGCTCAGTATCACCCTACTCAAACCCTTTGGTAGTAGTGATAAAAAAGGATGGAAAGGTAAGGTTATGTTTAGATGCCAGAAAAATTAATCAAATTATTATACCGGACCGGGAATCTCCGGAACCCATAAACGAGATTTTACAGAAGTTCAGCGGAGTCAAATACATGACGTCCTTAGACCTGACAGCTGGATACTGGCAGGTGCCATTAGCAGCAGAGAGCAGAAAATACACAGCTTTTCTTTTTAACGGTAAGAATTACCAATTCAAACGCTTACCTTTTGGGTTAAACACCAGTGTTGCCAGTTTTATTAAATGTTTAGATAATATATTACAATCTAAGGATCTAGACTTTTTAACCGTATATGTCGATATCTTGATAGCTTCTAGAACATTCACTGAACATTTAGAACACATAGAATATGTATTAGATAAGCTGCAAAAAGGGGGTTTAACAGTTAATTGGGACAAATCTAAGTTTCTGCAGACAGAAATACATTTCCTAGGATTTATTATTACACAGGAGGGGATATTAGCTAACCCTGACAAAGTAGAAGCCATAATGCGATTCCCCGAACCTAAAAACATTAAGCAATTACAAAGTTTCTTAGGCCTATGCAACTTTTACAGGAAATTTCAGGAGAACTACGCACACACAACATCCAAACTAAGTGCTGTACTGCAGAAGAATAAACAGTGGAGATGGGGAGATACGGAACGGAATGCATTCAACGAAATTAAGAGAAAGTTTAGTCACATGATTATGATGAATCATCCCGATTTTAATAAAACTTTTTATTTGCAGACCAACGCCAGCAATGTAGCGCTAGGGGCGGAGCTCTACCAGGAGGGCTGCGACAAGGAACATCTAACGATCGCCTTCGCCAGTAGATCGCTGCTGTCGGCTGAGAAAAATTATACAATGACAGAAAAAGAACTTTTAAGTATTGTGTTCGCCGTAGGTAAGTTCCGGACATACATCCTAGGCAATACAACAATAATCCGGACGGACCACAAGGCATTATCATTCCTAAATACATGTAAGCTGATGCATAGCAGATTAACCAGGTGGGTATTAGCTTTACAAGAATATAACTTTTCCTGGGAGTATATAAAGGGGTCAGATAATAAGGTACCAGATACACTTTCTAGAGTAGATGTTATAGACAATAAAACTGGTAGGGATCTCAAAGAGATAGAAATTTTTAGATTAACTAGAGAAGATAGAATTTTTGGTGACGAATTAAGTGATATTAAAAATATGCAAAGATCTGATAGTAAACTGGGTAAAGTAATTGTTAGTTTAGAAACGGAGGTAGAGGGATCTGAATATAATAAGCGATTTCAAGTATATCAAGGTATTTTGTTTAAAAAAGTAGATAGTGGGGAGCGTGATTGGAGGTTAGTTATACCCGAGGGATTAATAGATAAAATTGTTTGGGATTGCCATATAAGGTATGGTCATTTTGAGGCGAGAAAATGTGCAAATGTTTTGAAAGAATCATGTATATTTAAGAATATGGAGAAGAGAGTTAGAAGAGTGTTAAGAGTGTGTGATCTATGTCAAAAATCGAAAGTAGTGAATTATAAAGTAGAAGGGGAGATGAATTACATAAAAGTAGAGAAACCGTTTGATTTAGTTGCAGTAGATTTATATGGACCATTACCCAGAGGTAGAGGGGGTGTATTGTATGTATTTGTAGTTCTAGACACTTTTTCAAAATTTGTGAAATTATATAGCATTAAGAGAGCGACGAGTAAAGTACTCAGTGAAAAAATAGTAAAAGACTACATGGTTAATGTTGGAAAACCGAAAGTTATATTATCTGACCACGGTCCACAGTTTATAAGCGGCAAGTGGCGACAGACGCTTGGATGGGAAGGTATCATACCCAAGCATACGGCAGTGTATCATCCTCAGTCGAACCAAGCAGAACGGGTGATGAGAGAGATTGGTAGGATATTTCGGGCGTACTGTGTAAAAGACTACATGGTTAATGTTGGAAAACCGAAAGTTATATTATCTGACCACGGTCCACAGTTTATAAGCGGCAAGTGGCGACAGACGCTTGGATGGGAAGGTATCATACCCAAGCATACGGCAGTGTATCATCCTCAGTCGAACCAAGCAGAACGGGTGATGAGAGAGATTGGTAGGATATTTCGGGCGTACTGTCACGCCAAACACACAGAATGGCCATCCTACGTGAAGAAAGTAGAGGAGTGGCTGAATTGTACCACCCATGAGTCCACAGGATTTACGCCGCATGAGTTGATCAGGGGAACAAGGCCGCCCAGGATATTGGAACAACTTGTCGAAAACCCACCAGAAGGTCAAGTTTTGGACAGCAACATGAAAATTAGATTGGCAAACGAGAACTTACTTACGAGAGGAGAGCGAAGGAAACAGAAACATGATGCTAAGGGTAAGTGGACCAGATATGAGGTACGTCAGTTAGTGCTAGTAAAAAGGCATGATTTGTCCAGTGCTCAAGATAGAGAAATAAAGAAGTTTTTCTTGTTGTACGAAGGACCATATGAAATTGTAGAAATCAAAATGCAGAACGCGTATGTGCTGAGGAACCCAGCGACGCAGGGAATAGTAGGTACTCAAAATGCGACGAATTTAAAATTATATCGGTCACTTTAATTATGTTTATAAATAAGATTTCAAATATTGTTGTATGTTTACAGAAGGGATCCTCCCCCATTTTCGGGCGGTCATGATCTTACCAGTCCTGGCCGTGGAATTCGGAACTTGGAGGCGGGCCATGGTTGGCGGATCTTCCTTCGGGCGGTGAAAACAACGATGGTCTGGCTCCACCAAAATTGGTATAAAGTAGAAAATTAACTACACCTTTGAACGGGGATGGGGACCCCAACAGGTACGTGACACGAATTAATTTTTTTAATACACTCCAGGTGCAGCGGTTTTGGTGTACCTGTCACGTGCCTGCACTGCCTTAGAGTGTTGTACATAATGGAGGCTGCACATAAATAAAAGGCAGTGCGTACAAATTTAAAAGTTTCAGTACCAATGGCAAAATTAAAATTAGCCATTGGTTATAGTTCTGTGCAGTCTGAAAAGACGAATTTTGGCGCAAGAGGGGTTGGAGTAAGATGGACAGCGGGTTTGAAGAAATGGTAGGAGAGGGGGGATAGCTTTGGTTTAGTAGGGGAAGTGAATTCACGTAGTGGATCTATCTTGTTCCAATTCTTTTTGCAGCGAAACCCGACTTTTCGGGCGATTACTGTCTACCAGCACTAATCTCGATTTTGGAACGTTAGTCAGCCTCCAATGTAAATATAAAAGTTTTGAAAAAAAAAAAAAATAAAAAATATATCCCAAAAATATTTTGGATGTTTATAATTTTAAATTTAAGTAAATTTTAGAAATAAGTGACCAAATATAATTGTCAAGTTTTAGTATCAGTGAGCATGGGAACGTTTTAAAAGATGTGAAATAAAATAAAAACTTGTTGTCAATGCAAGATGTGGGGATAATTTTGGGGGGTAGTTTGGTGCTCAATGAAGTGATAGAACAGTGGAGTGTGGAACTGCAATTGTAGAAAGTTTTAGTTTATCACTTTTAATTAGTTAGTTATTAAGCTGCTATTGCGGGGGTGGCCTGTGCTCTCGTAGATAGCGAAATGGGTTGGGGGTAACAGAGAGTGTTACCTCCATCGGAGGCCAAATGGCGAAAATGTGCTACACACCCTTTTCGTGTAAACTCAATTTACACACTGATAGACGTTCGTGTCGCACATACTAATGATGAAGTAGAGCAGGCAATGAAATGAAATTAGATTTCCCCGACTTTTCGGGCGATTACTGCCTTACCAACACTAATCGTGGATTTGGCTAAGTAATTCAATCACCCACAGTAATGTAGAATAAGATTGTTGAATAAAGAAAGAGATTTATAATAAAAATATATCTTTTATTGACACCAGTGACAAAATTTTGATAGAATTTGGAAATATAAAGTCAGAAAGTGTTTATTTTAAATAATTTGAATGTCAATTTGCTTATTATTTATAATAATATTTTGTTATTTTAAATGTTTTATTTTATTATGTGTTGTGTTTCAAGTTAGATTATTACAGATGTTAAATGTATTTTCAGATAGAACTGGTACATAACGTATGTAGGTCAAGGTTTTTGGACTTGACCTAGTTTGGATCAGCTGACAGTGAGGTCATATAAGTTAATAGTATGGAAGTCAATTCAACTTTGGTTTTCGATCAATTTAAACAAATTTTAAATAATTTCTATATGTAAAGGAAACATTTTAATAAATTTACATTTTTTTCTTTGAATTTTAAATTTTTTGGAAAATATTTTTTTGAAAAAAAAAAAAAAAAAAAAAAAAAAATTTGCGCCTGCCAGATACTGGATATTTTTAAGCTTTGATTATTGTATTGTTTGTGTGCTAACCATGTTATGACTATTGATTTATTTTGTATTGAATTGCATTGTTAGACTATAAGTGATCACATTGTAACGGTACGAAATTGTGAGCCACCCCAGTTTAATTTCATATTAATTCAAATCATCATTTTAAGCACTTTTCAAATTGCCAGACTTTCACCTGTAAGGAGCCTCCAGTACAGCAATGCAACATACATACATAGTCAGCCAAAACAATTGCCAGACGTATTGCGTAACCACCCACCAGCAGGCTTGTGTGAAACCCAGTCTGCTGTGTGTCAGCAGAGGGAGTAGAAGTAAGCAGCATACAGTGCAGATAAAAATTACATAGTGGCCTCGGGTGTAAGATAGGCCGCAGTTAAGAGTAGGCCTATCTTTGTAAATACTAAAACTAATATAAAAACTGTATAACGCGCGGCCAGCCTAAGCGAGCTAAGTGTTCGAAAATATATGTCGGCCGACAAAACAAAACTAAATGCTATTTTAAAGTGAACTAAAGTAATAGTGGCGCATCAACTTAATTTGAAATAAGCAATAACAGTACCGCGGTTAAACAGTGAAAAACTAAATCATGGTGTGTTAAACAGTGCATTCACAGCAGAGGTGCAAAACAGCGGAGTTCTTCAGACGTTAAGTATTAACTGAGTTTTAACCAAGATTATTTTACCTTTTTCCCCAGAGTATAATTCAACATAAATAAATTATAAATCTAAAATGTAAATCAGAGATCTCGAAGTGGGGTTTAAATAGAACGACAAAATCAAAGAACGAATGTGTGTGAGTGTGTAGCTAAATCACGTATTGGTTCATTACAAATAATAAATAGTTGTGGTATACCATATAGTTGTCATAAGCTAGCTAATTAGGAAATATTTTGTTACTATGTTTGATTTCACAAATTGTTGCTCATTCTACAAGTACTTAATCTAAATGTCATGAAAGAGAGACGAAGTAGTTATTTTGAATAATAAATCAGAGGCAATTTGTTTTAGCACAAACGGTGTATTTGATCTTTGCCCATATCAAATCCAAATAATCCTTTTTTGCAGCTGTTTTCGTCTGAAAGACTTTGGAATAAAAACCCGAAGGTAAGAGATAAATATAATTATAATTATGTAATGTAATTCGAGAAGTTACATTTGGCCCCCGTACAGCGACGCGAGTATAGGTTACAACCTATATTCGCCAGACCTAATTAAGCTGCAGAAAGGGTTATTTGAGAGGGAGGACACTTTGGTAAATTAAATATAAAAAGGGTTAAGTCAATAGTGGATAAGATTAATATTCTTGTGTAACATTATATAAACTTGTATAAAATGGCAGCGAATAATGACGATGTCAATGAAATAACGAGTGTTGACAATTGTGACGAGTCAAACGTTATGAGTAATTTTGAGATACATTCGACTCCAAGTGCGAGTCAAGATAAAACAATACAGCTAAATATAACAGATGAAACAATAGTTACAGAGGACTCTGGGGTTCAATTAACCCCAACCTCAACAAAATGTAATAGCCAATTTGACAATGAGGTAATGAGTTTTTTGCAGAAACAATTTCAAGTAATCAATAGTCGTTTTGATGTAAGTGATGTTAAGTTCCATGAGTTAAAGGGCGATATAAATAATATTGACCAAAAATTTGATAAGCGTTTATATGATATGAAACAACAGAGTGTTAAGTTAGAAGACAATATTAATAAACGTTTAAATGAGACGAATGAATGTTTCAATACATTTAAAGAACAAATAATAGAGTCAATAGGAGAACAGATTAAAAGTAATAGTAATAATGATATAATTAAGAATGTGGTATCAGAGAGTGCTATGCTGAAAATAGATAGTGAAACGGTAAGTGAGAGTGAGAAAATGATAAGTTGTAACGAGGTAGTAATTAGTGGTGATGAATTAGAAAAAGAATGGAAAAAAAGAGTAGATGAATGTGTAGAGCAGAGGGTAAAGTTTCCCCTTATTTGTGATGAACCAGAGTGTTCAAAATTGTTAGTATTGGAGGGCAAGAGACCCTTATTAGTGAAAGATTTGAGTTGTTTATTTTTGTTGAATAATTTTGTACCCTCTGCATGGAATGAGAGAGAAAGCGTGATATGGCATTATGATGAGAGAGATTTAAATGGAGAATTATGTATTGACAAAGAGATAGAATTATATAAACTAATGAGAAATTATAATGAGTTGAGAGAGATGTTAGAGACGAAATACTTACCTGTTAAAATAGGGAATGAAGATTGTTTTGATGATACATGTTCAAACAATAATAATTTACTTTATGAAGAAAAGATAACTGACTTGATAATGAATATTACTGATGGAGACTTAACCGATGTACTCAATGTTGACTTAGTATATGATTATTATGGTAAAATGAATAAACAGAAATTGTATGGTTACAAAACACAAGATAACCGTATACGGAATGTAAATAAAATTCAAAATTGTTATTTGAAACCCCGATTAATTTTTGACGATGGAGGTTGAAATTCATAAATGAACATTTTAAATATGTTAATATATGGTAATGACGTAGCTGATTTTGATATTGAAGTGTGATATAACTGAATAATTATTGCTGAAGAGTTGTAAATACATATGTAGTGAAATTAATTGTATGTATTATAAAATGTTGAATTGTTTGTATGAAATAACATTGTTGTTAAGTGTTTCAGAGGTTACACGGAGATATTGGTGTGTGTGTGGTGTGTATTTTGTATTCATGTCAATAAGTGGATAAGGTATTGTAAGTATAAAGTTCATTATACCAGTCAGATAGAATAAAATGCTTACAGGTGTGAAAAAATGTTGATTCAATAATATGAATTGAGATAATAGCATTAAATAGAAACTGTAATTAATAATAATAAATAGAGAAATAATAATTGAAAGGTGAATTAAAATTATATTTGGTTCGAATTGCAAGAAAGAGATTTTGACAAATATGTTAACAAGAAGATTTATAGAAATAAAAATTTTGTAGGAAGTATATATGCCAGTGTATGATGTAACCATGAATGCTGAAACTGAGAATGTTTATAACTGTGGTTACTAAACAAGTCTTGCAAACTAGTGTTTATATAAACAGGTGTGGTATGTTGAGACTAATGTCTGTAGTCATGCTTGGTGACAATAACAAAGAATGTTGCAGTTTGATGAATCAGTATCTTGAGTAAAACCTTATTGTGATAGAAAAGAATTGAAATTAATTTTTTTTTTACAGACCAAATAATAATGAGGCAATTACTGTAACTTTTGAGATTAATTGAATTAATTAAAGTAAATTAAATACAATTAAACTAATTTAGTAATAAAATTAATAGAAACAATGATTTTTAACAATGAACTTAACTTTATTTTCATTTAAATTCAAATTGGAATTATAAAGTAAATACTAATTGATGTAAATAAGGATTTAACTTATTAAAACATTCATTTAAAATTGAAAACTGAAGGAAATGTTTGAGCTGAAGCGGTGTTTGGAAAATAAGATGTGTATATTACTGCCCAAGTAACTTGTATCAATGCTAATCTATATTTTATGTTTTAACTGTAGATTCCCCACCTAAGTGCGGTCACGACCTCACCGGACCATGACCGTGAAAGTAGTTAATTGTGGCAAATCATAAATTTTACTTGATATAACCGGCTTGTGGTTTGTTTTATTTTGTTAACCTGGTGGTTTGTTAGACTTAGTAGGGGGGTTATTTTTTGGGGAATCTACCAAATTTTGGAACAGGTCTATTTTCACCCAGATAGGGGTGGTAGTCCATTAGGGGTGTATAATATAAAAAAGAATAGTAGGTTATATGTATACCGAATTTTATTGTAACGCCGAAGCAAGGATGGGGGTGGAATAAAAGGAAAAAATGTCCACCCCTTTCCGCATCAGTCCTTGTGAAAGCAACTAGACGCCACAGTCTAGGGGGGGTAATAGTGAGTGTGGATGGGCGGTGAACCAGTTACAGGTCACGAGGGAGATGTGGGTTACGGCGAGGATGAGGCTGAAAAAGGCCAAGAAGCCTCGCGCAGACCACATTAAAATGTAACGGGTATCAGGGGTTAAGGGATTAAAAGGGGGTTATATATGTAAAAAAAAAAAAAAAAAAAAAAAAAAATTGTATAGTAGCTAAGTATAAATGGAGTTAATGTCCTTTTGTGTAATTAAGGTGTTATTTTGGATGGGCAACATTGTATGGGGAATATTATTCAATTTAACTGGAATTTATGTGTATCATTGTAAACCAATATTGTTTTATTAATATTATTCTTTAGGGTCTATAATATAAAATGAGCCAGTACGTTGTCAATGAACCAGTACGGTTAAGAGGAAACAAATCAGATGTGGGATATGGAGTGATGGAAGGCCGTTTGTTGATTTTTTTATTGAATGTTTTAAAAGTCAGGCGATACTGGGACGGGTATCTGTTCGATTTTTCGGTGTTGGGATCTCGTACAGAGAAGTCCAGTAAGATCGGATGGGTGCTGTCGCAGTCGCCAGACTAGGGGGGTAAGAACCCATGATGTCATAGTGTGTTCAGGGGGGTTGCGGCGCCATATCCTCGCTGATCCTCTTAGGTTTAGACAATAAGAGTTTGAACGCTCCGGCCTTCAACCTCTTATTGGGGGGGGGGGGTATTGTAACGGTACGAAATTGTGAGCCACCCCAGTTTAATTTCATATTAATTCAAATCATCATTTTAAGCACTTTTCAAATTGCCAGACTTTCACCTGTAAGGAGCCTCCAGTACAGCAATGCAACATACATACATAGTCAGCCAAAACAATTGCCAGACGTATTGCGTAACCACCCACCAGCAGGCTTGTGTGAAACCCAGTCTGCTGTGTGTCAGCAGAGGGAGTAGAAGTAAGCAGCATACAGTGCAGATAAAAATTACATAGTGGCCTCGGGTGTAAGATAGGCCGCAGTTAAGAGTAGGCCTATCTTTGTAAATACTAAAACTAATATAAAAACTGTATAACGCGCGGCCAGCCTAAGCGAGCTAAGTGTTCGAAAATATATGTCGGCCGACAAAACAAAACTAAATGCTATTTTAAAGTGAATTAAAGTAATAGTGGCGCATCAACTTAATTTGAAATAAGCAATAACAGTACCGCGGTTAAACAGTGAAAAACTAAATCATGGTGTGTTAAACAGTGCATTCACAGCAGAGGTGCAAAACAGCGGAGTTCTTCAGACGTTAAGTATTAACTGAGTTTTAACCAAGATTATTTTACCTTTTTCCCCAGAGTATAATTCAACATAAATAAATTATAAATCTAAAATGTAAATCAGAGATCTCGAAGTGGGGTTTAAATAGAACGACAAAATCAAAGAACGAATGTGTGTGAGTGTGTAGCTAAATCACGTATTGGTTCATTACAAATAATAAATAGTTGTGG
This sequence comes from Magicicada septendecula, assembly GCA_034769895.1. Taxonomy (NCBI): domain Eukaryota; kingdom Metazoa; phylum Arthropoda; class Insecta; order Hemiptera; family Cicadidae; genus Magicicada; species Magicicada septendecula. Next base: position 396,269,706 of record CM068371.1, read on the forward strand.
TATACCATATAGTTGTCATAAGCTAGCTAATTAGGAAATATTTTGTTACTATGTTTGATTTCACAAATTGTTGCTCATTCTACAAGTACTTAATCTAAATGTCATGAAAGAGAGACGAAGTAGTTATTTTGAATAATAAATCAGAGGCAATTTGTTTTAGCACAAACGGTGTATTTGATCTTTGCCCATATCAAATCCAAATAATCCTTTTTTGCAACTGTTTTCGTCTGAAAGACTTTGGAATAAAAACCCGAAGGTAAGAGATAAATATAATTATAATTATGTAATGTAATTCGAGAAGTTACATTTGGCCCCCGTACAGCGACGCGAGTATAGGTTACAACCTATATTCGCCAGACCTAATTAAGCTGCAGAAAGGGTTATTTGAGAGGGAGGACGCTTTGGTAAATTAATTATAAAAAGGGTTAAGTCAATAGTGGATAAGATTAATATTCTTGTGTAACATTATATAAACTTGTATAAAATGGCAGCGAATAATGACGATGTCAATGAAATAACGAGTGTTGACAATTGTGACGAGTCAAATGTTATGAGTAATTTTGAGATACATTCGACTCCAAGTGCGAGTCAAGATAAAACAATACAGCTAAATATAACAGATGAAACAATAGTTACAGAGGACTCTGGGGTTCAATTAACCCCAACCTCAACAAAATGTAATAGCCAATTTGACAATGAGGTAATGAGTTTTTTGCAGAAACAATTTCAAGTAATCAATAGTCGTTTTGATGTAAGTGATGTTAAGTTCCATGAGTTAAAGGGCGATATAAATAATATTGACCAAAAATTTGATAAGCGTTTATATGATATGAAACAACACAGTGTTAAGTTAGAAGACAATATTAATAAACGTTTAAATGAGACGAATGAATGTTTCAATACATTTAAAGAACAAATAATAGAGTCAATAGGAGAACAGATTAAAAGTAATAGTAATAATGATATAATTAAGAATGTGGTATCAGAGAGTGCTATGCTGAAAATAGATAGTGAAACGGTAAGTGAGAGTGAGAAAATGATAAGTTGTAACGAGGTAGTAATTAGTGGTGATGAATTAGAAAAAGAATGGAAAAAAAGAGTAGATGAATGTGTAGAGCAGAGGGTAAAGTTTCCCCTTATTTGTGATGAACCAGAGTGTTCAAAATTGTTAGTATTGGAGGGCAAGAGACCCTTATTAGTGAAAGATTTGAGTTGTTTATTTTTGTTGAATAATTTTGTACCCTCTGCATGGAATGAGAGAGAAAGCGTGATATGGCATTATGATGAGAGAGATTTAAATGGAGAATTATGTATTGACAAAGAGATAGAATTATATAAACTAATGAGAAATTATAATGAGTTGAGAGAGATGTTAGAGACGAAATACTTACCTGTTAAAATAGGGAATGAAGATTGTTTTGATGATACATGTTCAAACAATAATAATTTACTTTATGAAGAAAAGATAACTGACTTGATAATGAATATTACTGATGGAGACTTAACCGATGTACTCAATGTTGACTTAGTATATGATTATTATGGTAAAATGAATAAACAGAAATTGTATGGTTACAAAACACAAGATAACCGTATACGGAATGTAAATAAAATTCAAAATTGTTATTTGAAACCCCGATTAATTTTTGACGATGGAGGTTGAAATTCATAAATGAACATTTTAAATATGTTAATATATGGTAATGACGTAGCTGATTTTGATATTGAAGTGTGATATAACTGAATAATTATTGCTGAAGAGTTGTAAATACATATGTAGTGAAATTAATTGTATGTATTATAAAATGTTGAATTGTTTGTATGAAATAACATTGTTGTTAAGTGTTTCAGAGGTTACACGGAGATATTGGTGTGTGTGTGTGTGGTGTGTATTTTGTATTCATGTCAATAAGTGGATAAGGTATTGTAAGTATAAAGTTCATTATACCAGTCAGATAGAATAAAATGCTTACAGGTGTGAAAAAATGTTGATTCAATAATATGAATTGAGATAATAGCATTAAATAGAAACTGTAATTAATAATAATAAATAGAGAAATAATAATTGAAAGGTGAATTAAAATTATATTTGGTTCGAATTGCAAGAAAGAGATTTTGACAAATATGTTAACAAGAAGATTTATAGAAATAAAAATTTTGTAGGAAGTATATATGCCAGTGTATGATGTAACCATGAATGCTGAAACTGAGAATGTTTATAACTGTGGTTACTAAACAAGTCTTGCAAACTAGTGTTTATATAAACAGGTGTGGTATGTTGAGACTAATGTCTGTAGTCATGCTTGGTGACAATAACAAAGAATGTTGCAGTTTGATGAATCAGTATCTTGAGTAAAACCTTATTGTGATAGAAAAGAATTGAAATTAATTTTTTTTTACAGACCAAATAATAATGAGGCAATTACTGTAACTTTTGAGATTAATTGAATTAATTAAAGTAAATTAAATACAATTAAACTAATTTAGTAATAAAATTAATAGAAACAATGATTTTTAACAATGAACTTAACTTTATTTTCATTTAAATTCAAATTGGAATTATAAAGTAAATACTAATTGATGTAAATAAGGATTTAACTTATTAAAACATTCATTTAAAATTGAAAACTGAAGGAAATGTTTGAGCTGAAGCGGTGTTTGGAAAATAAGATGTGTATATTACTGCCCAAGTAACTTGTATCAATGCTAATCTATATTTTATGTTTTAACTGTAGATTCCCCACCTAAGTGCGGTCATGACCTCACCGGACCATGACCGTGAAAGTAGTTAATTGTGGCAAATCATAAATTTTACTTGATATAACCGGCTTGTGGTTTGTTTTATTTTGTTAACCTGGTGGTTTGTTAGACTTAGTAGGGGGGTTATTTTTTGGGGAATCTACCAAATTTTGGAACAGGTCTATTTTCACCCAGATAGGGGTGGTAGTCCATTAGGGGTTACAATATATAAAAAAGAATAGTAGGTTATATGTATACCGAATTTTATTGTAACGCCGAAGCAAGGATGGGGGTGGAATAAAAGAAAAAAATGTCCACCCCTTCCGCATCAGTCCTTGTGAAAGCAACTAGACGCCACAGTCTAGGGGGGGTAATAGTGAGTGTGGATGGGCGGTGAACCAGTTACAGGTCACGAGGGAGATGTGGGTTACGGCGAGGATGAGGCTGAAAAAGGCCAAGAAGCCTCGCGCAGACCACATTAAAATGTAACGGGTATCAGGGGTTAAGGGATTAAAAGGGGGTTATATATGTATAAAAAAAAAAAAAAAAAAAAAATTGTATAGTAGCTAAGTATAAATGGAGTTAATGTCCTTTTGTGTAATTAAGGTGTTATTTTGGATGGGCAACATTGTATGGGGAATATTATTCAATTTAACTGGAATTTATGTGTATCATTGTAAACCAATATTGTTTTATTAATATTATTCTTTAGGGTCTATAATATAAAATGAGCCAGTACGGTTAAGAGGAAACAAATCAGATGTGGGATATGGAGTGATGGAAGGCCGTTTGTTGATTTTTTTATTGAATGTTTTAAAAGTCAGGCGATACTGGGACGGGTATCTGTTCGATTTTTCGGTGTTGGGATCTCGTACAGAGAAGTCCAGTAAGATCGGATGGGTGCTGTCGCAGTCGCCAGACTAGGGGGGTAAGAACCCATGATGTCATAGTGTGTTCAGGGGGGTTGCGGCGCCATATCCTCGCTGATCCTCTTAGGTTTAGACAATAAGAGTTTGAACGCTCCGGCCTTCAACCTCTTATTGGGGGGGTATTGTAACGGTACGAAATTGTAAGCCACCCCAGTTTAATTTCATATTAATTCAAATCATCATTTTAAGCACTTTTCAAATTGCCAGACTTTCACCTGTAAGGAGCCTCCAGTACAGCAATGCAACATACATACAGTCAGCCAAAACAATTGCCAGACGTATTGCGTAACCACCCACCAGCAGGCTTGTGTGAAACCCAGTCTGCTGTGTGTCAGCAGAGGGAGTAGAAGTAAGCAGCATACAGTGCAGATAAAAATTACATAGTGGCCTCGGGTGTAAGATAGGCCGCAGTTAAGAGTAGGCCTATCTTTGTAAATACTAAAACTAATATAAAAACTGTATAACGCGCGGCCAGCCTAAGCGAGCTAAGTGTTCGAAAATATATGTCGGCCGACAAAACAAAACTAAATGCTATTTTAAAGTGAACTAAAGTAATAGTGGCGCATCAACTTAATTTGAAATAAGCAATAACAGTACCGCGGTTAAACAGTGAAAAACTAAATCATGGTGTGTTAAACAGTGCATTCACAGCAGAGGTGCAAAACAGCGGAGTTCTTCAGACGTTAAGTATTAACTGAGTTTTAACCAAGATTATTTTACCTTTTTCCCCAGAGTATAATTCAACATAAATAAATTTTAAATCTAAAATGTAAATCAGAGATCTCGAAGTGGGGTTTAAATAGAACGACAAAATCAAAGAACGAATGTGTGTGAGTGTGTAGCTAAATCACGTATTGGTTCATTACAAATAATAAATAGTTGTGGTATACCATAGTTGTCATAAGCTAGCTAATTAGGAAATATTTTGTTACTATGTTTGATTTCACAAATTGTTGCTCATTCTACAAGTACTTAATCTAAATGTCATGAAAGAGAGACGAAGTAGTTATTTTGAATAATAAATCAGAGGCAATTTGTTTTAGCACAAACGGTGTATTTGATCTTTGCCCATATCAAATCCAAATAATCCTTTTTTGCAGCTGTTTTCGTCTGAAAGACTTTGGAATAAAAACCCGAAGGTAAGAGATAAATATAATTATAATTGTGTAATTAATTCGTAGAGTTACAACATGTTAGGTTAAGGATGTTCTTAATTATAAGAAATGTTTAAATCAACTTATTTGAAATAAAAACAGAAACCAATGAAGAGAATAATTTGAAATTTATACAAAATTTATGAATCGATTTTACCTGAAAGCAACCAATGGGTTGTAACTTAAATAACTTTTGAAAATTTTTTTTTCTATTTTATAATATGTAATGTCTGTATGTAATGTGAGTGTGTGTGAGCCCAGTATCTGCTAAAGGCAGCCCAGCTTGCATACAAGGGGAAACATATCGGTGGAGGATCTGGCATAATCTAAGCCAGGGATTGAGGATTTTGGGGGGTAGCATGTTAGAAGGTGAGGTGTGCTGTGGTACGTGTCTGTTCGATTTTTCAGTGTTGGGATCTCTTACAGGGAAGTCCAGTGATCTCGTTCAGATGCGTCCATAGTCGCCGAGCCAGGGGGGTCATGTACCCATGCAGATTAAGAACAAGGGGGTTGTGGGCACCAGCTCCTCACCGGTCCTCTTAGGGGTTTTATCAATGAGATTTCTTCTGTTTTGGGACAGAAGAATTCTCATTGGGGGGGTACTGTAACGTATCTAAAATATGGGGTATTTCATTTTATTTCATTTCCGGGTTTTTGTAAAAATATTGTGAAAGTTTTATTTTCCGACAAACATTAATTCCATTGTAACAGACCACGTGGCAAGATAACAGTGTTGAAACAAAGGCAAGACGCAGTAATCAGTTGCGAAACCAAGCAAAGAATTTGTACCACCCTCGATTTCTCAGAACTCTGTATAAATGTGATGGTGCACGCACGCAATGACTCGAGTATGCGCGCTGTAGGGACGCCAAGAGGAACAAACAACGCTGTAAAAAATGGCGCTGGAGCGAACAGTTTTTAAAACCAACCAGCCAAGCTACAGGAAACGGAGCTAAGGACTGCCTCCGTGTTAATGACGTCAGTCTAGCAGCGCCTAATATCATCGGCCAACACTAGGAAAAAACACATTATGTATCATGGTCATAGCTAACAAACCACAGCAAATCAGCTATGAACCACAACGAGATCTGATGGCAGTGGAACACTGTTTCCTCCCACTCGCCAAGTAAGTTGCATAGTTGTTAGTCCCTAGAGTAACCGGCCGGGTCCTTTATAGAGGTAGCTCCTCTCAAAATTTTAACATGGGACAGTAAAAGTGATTTAATTGTTATTTCAATCAGTGGAAGTGAGAGTGAATAATTACTGAACAGTAACATGCCAATTTGATATATTTTTCTTTATTTTCGGGACAACTACCAACTCACCACGCGGCGACCACGAGGTCGCAGATATACGCGTTACCGGCGGGGAGATCATATCATGTATTACAGTAATCAATCAAAGTAAAAAGGGGGGTTTTTTATGTTTTTAAGAATGTGAGTAGTGCGTGAGCAGGCTGGGCTATCTTAAGTTGTAAGTAATAGTATGTAAGTTTAGAAAATAAGAGGTATAAACAAGAATTACACCATATTTGAAAAGCATGTAAGTAACTGTATTTGATAAACAAAATTTTAAAATGGCAATAATTGATCATTAAAGCTAATTATTTCTCTTCATAACGATGTGTAGAATCAGTTATTTCGATAACCTTAACACCGGTTTGCATCTGATGTTCATGTGATTGGATCCTGGACCTTAATAGAATCTTGGCAGGTAGGTGGAAATTATGTAATTTCGTAATTAATATATTTAAATTGGATAAGGAGATAACAATATGTTATTATAAAATGATTTAATTGTTTTAAAGGAAAGAAATACACAATCAAAAACCAATATTGAAGATTTTTAATTGTATGGTTAATTTATTTCTATGTTAATAATATTTTATTTCTTCATACAGCAAAAGGTGAAAATTTTTTTATCAAAAAAGGAAAGTTGGTAACAATTGTTTTTAGGAATTAAATTCGAATTGAATTATTAAAAAGGTAAGTCGACCAAATCTAATAAAGAGAAGGTGAATAAATAAAACAAAGTGAGTAATTTTAATTGTTTTAATCACAAAACAATTTGGCGCCTAAATCGGGAAATAACATACAACATCAGTAAAATAAAATAAGGTAATAGATTGGCAAAGCAAGGTGAGGCTTCAATGGGTACGACTTCGGTTCATAACAACATATATGTAGATGTTGTTGTTTCAACAACCTATGAAAATGCACTAATGGCCACTAATGAAAATTATTTTACATTCCCAAGTCCTTTATGTAAAAAATAGTAATGAAATAATTTTTATTTATAAATGTTTTGTCATTAAAATGAGATAGACAGTGCGTCTCAAGTGGTGTATTAGTGAAAAGTGATTATAGTATGGAATTCTTAATAGTTGACATTATTTATTTGTGTGGACAGATTAACTTGAATTATTGTACAAGTATAATCTTGTTGATTACAAACTGTTTGCGATGATTAAAGCTGGTTTTTAGTGACTTCATTGGTGTTTTGTACTTTGTTCTCCACTGTACCAGTTAGACTGTTGCAACAATAGTAAACCATAAAGAGCAAAAATGTTACCCGAAAATAGGAATGTTACTATGTGAAAACTAAACAAATTATTTTAAGATTAACAGAACATTTATATATACTGAAACTTTTATGACTGAAAAGTAAAAAAGTTTCTCATTTCTGGAGTTGGAAATAAGGTAGCCAATTATCATAACACTCATTATCTTAATGACCATTTGTTCCTGTTCATATACACTCGTTTACACACCTATTCCGCCATAACTGTCAACGTTGCTTCTGTTTGTATAAGAAATTGTTTATTATAGGCCTACAATTAGAAATTATCAAGCCTATAAAGAGACTTTCTAATTCTCCTATTCATGAACCTTCGTTTTCTTCCCTTTTGTATGTATTATTATTTGTTGTGTTTTTTGTAATTAATTTATGTAATTAAAATTATTTTACTTTTCGTTTGGTTTTTGTAGATTCTGTTTGTTCTGACTAGTTTTTCTGTTTAAAAATATTACAACAAATTTTGAAAAATGCTTAAAAAAGATTTTATGTATTTTTGTATATATCACGCTTTGTGTTTGCATTTTCTTTTGCAAAACCACTGAACATTCAAATTAAATTTTCTGAACACAGAAACTGATCAAATGTTTGCATATATATTAGAACGCCACAAGTTCCGGAGCATTCAACAGTATTCCATTGAAATTTATAACTAAATAACAGCATTGATAGAGGTAAGCAAGTGAACAAAATTTACACCCATTATGCGTATAATGAAGATAAATGAGACGGTGAATTAAAAAACTAATAAACAGTAAATGCGCGCGCGCGCGCGCGTGTGTGTGTGTGTGTGTGTGCATTTATAGGGAAATTTTATATGAATTTGTACAACATAATGAAACAAAAGTGCTGGTTTTATTTGACTTGATATAATTTTTTAAATCAAGATAGTAATTTCGTACGTTAAGAACAATGAAAGATAACCAAATTCAATAAAATGCTAATTCAATAATTATAATCATTCCAATGCTGTAGCAGTGTTATAAATAAATTATATATGAAATATTTAATACATATGATATTTTCAAATTTTTCATAATCATTTGTATGTATGATAAAATCTAATTTTTTTTATACTACCGTAAATGTTTTAAACAACATACAGCGATATCAGTAGGAAAGGAACACATATATGGATGAAATTAATGTTTTGAGTAGTAAAAATGATTTTACATTAAGTGTTCTTTTTTGTCGCATCATCCTGACCTAATCTGTGCTTATCGGACTCACTGAAACATTTCTGGTCTTAGTACTCTTATGTAAGGGCTTGTGTGAATATTTAACATTTCGGTTGTCGTGTTGTTAATGGCAACAGCGTTGTGGTTTCCACATCCTGCCTATAAAAATGTGGTGGTGACCTGGGGTTTTTGATTTTTTTTTGAGAAGTTATTTTAGGGGGGCTCTTTGTTGGTACTATTACAGGTCCTAAGTGTCTCTAAGGTTAAAAAAATCTTCATAGTAAATGCCACATTTGAATTTGGGTTAAAATTCCATTTAGTCTGACACACGGATGGATATTTATAATTTTTAAACAATTTTACCCAATTTTAGGGCCACAGTGTAAAAAATTTTGAAATTTCCAAAACTGAACACTACATTCACGTTTTACTGAAGTGATTTAATACCCCACATGCATTTATACGATTTTATCAAAATTTTGACCCATTTTTGTGTGTCCTAGCATCCCAAAATATTGAGATTTCAAAAAATAAAGAGTACTTTCTTATATTGGTTAAAGTTCTCTTAATTATATCCCACATGAAATTTTTTGATTTTTTAACAATTTTGACCCCCTTACATTACTGCCTCATATTTTGGATGAAATAAATCTAAAAAACAATAGAGTTCCATTTTTTGTAGGGTAAAAGTATGGATACACATGCTAAGTTTTATGAAAATTAGTTGATGTCTTTAAAAATTATTGTGAGACTTACCGCAGACAGCGATTGAGTTTAAAATGAGAACTTGCTTTGCTCAATCAATCACAGAATGCAACACAAAAGTAAATACAACTACAGTGGAACCTCGATATAACGCCCCTGTGATAAAACGCGACCCTTGATGTAATGCTCATTTTTCATGGTCTCGGCAAATGAAATAGTTAAATTGGGACGTTTATATAAACCGACCCTCGATATAAAGCGCTTTGTGGCCAGTCCGGAGAAGAGTGTTATATCAAGGTTTCACTGTACATGCGAAGCCACGAATGTGAATCCAAGTTAAATGATTCCACTACCTTTGTACTGAACAGTGTAAGTTAACATCATCTGGGAAGGGTGTAATTCTGAAGTTTTACATTTGTATATTATGTTGTGACACACACACACACACACACACACACACACACACACACACACACACACACACACACACACGCACGCACGCACGCGCACACACACACACATTATACAACAATGGAATTCTTACCCTGCTCAGGTCTACTTCACTCTTCCATTTAGGTCTGACTACATAATCTTTGTTAGATGGTTTGGGAACTCTGGCTCGGGCTACCCAGCCTTTGTCACCTGGTCTCAGTGCTCTAAAAATGGATTAAGACACTTTACACATAATATAAATAGATTATTATAGTGATAGCTAAGAAGCTACTCAAATAAACAGTTTTTTTAATGCACATATGCTTCAACTTTCAATTAATGCCACTACAACCGCAAAACTTACAAGCCATAATGATGATTTTAGATTCTGATTCCATTAGTGGCCTACATGTTACACACAGTACTCAACGTTTGTATATGGAAAATTAAACGCGCGCGCACACACACACACACACACACACACACACACACACACACACACACACACACACACACACACACACACACACACACGCACGCACGCACGCACGCACGCACGCACAGTTTTTCCTTTGAATTGTATATATTCCTCCATGATTCAAAGCAGTTTGTGATAGTGAAATATTTTAAAACCAGAGTTATTTTATCTTATATGTATATTTTGAAAAACAAGTAGATTTGTTATGTTTGCTGGCTTTCCCTATAACATTATTTAAGAAATATAAATTATTTAATAACAAGCTAATGCTCCACTAATTTTATGTCGATGTTGTTGAAATTAGACTCTGACCTTTCACCTATACGACTATAAGGCAGCCTAAAAATGTACGAATTATAAATTGTATTCGCCTTGCTTATGTTTGCAAATTTATTTTTCTATAATATCAGCAATGCTGAACTGTCAATGCAGTGAATTCCTGGCCTGTCATCTTCATTAATTAATGGACATTCTGGAAAAATCCTCAATCCCTCAAGCAGAGTAAAAGATGCTACTGACCATGAAGCTCAAGGTAAGCAATGTGGGGATGCAGCTGCTTAGACAATAATGATCTTTTTGCAAAGGCATTCAACTTTTTATTAAATGTCACATTTGTTAAATTCTTAGCAGTAGTCAATACCAGTGGTGGATTTTCCATTTTTTTAAATGAATTATAACATTTCTAAGTCAGTTCTTGTCTTCAAATTAAGTTTACTTTTTGGCCACACCAATGGCCAACAATTTGCAGATTCAGCAAATGAGCACAAATATTTAAAAAAATTACAAGAAGAGTTTAATAAATGTGACAAAGACACTCTCAAATGAAACACCCAGATAAATAAATGCTGTTTCCAACTGAAGCGATGCAGCACTTATGAGGAAAGGACGAGACGAATTCAAAGGTGGTCAAAGAGTTGCTTTTTGAAGTCATCAAAAAAACCTGCTATGAAATTGAACTTTAAGGAAAATAAGGAACAAGTGATCAATAATAACTTTGTTTCAAAAGGTTAAACAGGATCCTTAACATTATAGAATAAGGGAAACTGATCAAGGCAATTTAGTCCTTAATAGAACTATGTGTCCAGTGGGAGGCAATAAAACGGTCACTAATCTACACAAGTATGGTCTATACTTAGCAAGAAATAAAGAATTTTCAGAAAAATTAGCTACTGGAAGTGTTCAAAGACTTTCTGTGGCTGATGTTCTCACTTGTAACCTGCTTTACTATTTTTTAAACTGCTGAATCTCTTAATTTCTAAATTATTAAACTTACTTCTCATCTGCAATAATAGCTTTAGCAAGATCTTTCTTCTGCGGACTGCTAGGCTCTTCATCTTCTGAAACACGTCTTCTCTTTGGCATCTGTTCTAGGTCTCTTTGTAACCTCTCTTCTCTACTTAAGGCTATTTTGACAAAAAAGTTAATAAATTAAAAGTTTAGAAAAATAATAATTTCAAAGCTGCAATACATTAAGTTTTCAACAACAATAATAACAACAACGATAGCAATATTTTTAATTCAATACTTGTAACTTTTTCTAATTCATTAATACACAAAGGTGCAATGAAAACAAAAAAAGCTAATTATTTTTAATTACTATCAATATTACACAACCTCAAGGAGATGATTGTTCCATCTCAATACTCCGTCTCTTCCTTCACCTTCACCCATGTCTACTATTAAATGAAATTTTTGTTGCATTTCTTTTTTGTACTGAACTTTTGAGTATTGTAAAATTTTAGTTTCTCTAAAAAATGCCACCATGCAATCAACTTGCTGTGAGCTTACACAGGTGATCTCAAGGTATCCCATCATCTTAAACTTGTACTAGCCCCAGAGCTAGGGTTGCCTCCTTAGACTGACATTATAAGTCCACTGGTGAGGTCTTCACCCTTGATACCCTGGGAATGGGATTGTCTGTCATATCCCAAGCATTCTGGCTCTGTGATAGTTTAAGCCTGCTCCTGACATTTAATTTCCCCAGTACCTGCCATACTGAGCATCACACTGCCATCCTGATCTCACACTTGGAAAGGCACCCCCATGTGGACTATGTTTTTTTAAGGATTAAATACACTTGAATGTTGCTTTTAATAAAAGAATCTCACATTTTTTATACTGTTTTTTATCATCTCATATTAGAGGAAATAAGTGCCCATTTTATCTACAAGTTTTTCAATTATGAACAGAAATATAACAAAAATTTAAATTTAAATTTTGTTGGAGGTTACAACCTTTTAATTTATAATTCTTTCAAAACAGAAAATTTTGTAGTAAAGTGTAAATGTTTTCAAATGTCCATTTATGTTGACTGAAAGTGAATTAATGAAGAAAGTTGTGTTAGTGGTTAAAATCACAAGCAGAATTATTACTGTTGCACACCACTATATAAAAATATTCCGATTAGCGCTTTCAAGCTTCACAGCTCATCGTCAGATCAGAAAATGATTTTGGTGTGCAACAGTGATAATTCTGCTTGTGAAAGTGAATTATATTAACACTTTGAGGACCAACGGCGTAATATTGCGCCGCCAGTGGACTTGGTATTTTGACAGACGGCGTACATTTATGCCGCTCACTTTTCAATGCTTTCAAACGCTTCACGTCTTATTATTGCACCACAGAACGAATTGTAATGGGACAAAATTGGCATAATCATTATTTTGTAATAATTTTCAGTAATTCTCATGTGGTAATAATTTATAATAAAAATCTGAGAAACATATCTTGTTAGAAGTGTGTAAGGAGGGGGCATATAATCCGTAGTTGGTGAATCATAGAAAAAGCATGTGGCTTACGATACAATATTCAACAGCGACTCAACAACGAAGTAGGGGAATTTGACAGCCTTATAAGGCGAGGAATTTTGCTAATTACCATCACATGACCTGTGAGTCACACAAGCTTCACGTGCTTCCAACTACGCAGAGAGTTTCTGGTGACGAACAACTACAAAAAGCTTCCGGGCTCCAGGGTGGGACGCAAGTAGGTGAACCACCTAAAACCAGTTCCAAAGGCAAAAAAAAGTGAATCAGCGTACCTACGCCACGCCAATGTCTCGCCCCAGTCTTACGTTGTCCAGCATACGAGATACACGTGCTTCTATCGGTGGCCTTGGGCGTTTTTGGTAGGCTGAAAGAGGCACAGTAGGCCTACCGAATTTTGGTACCAAAGTGGTGAAAATGTTTCCCAATGATAGTAAATCGTTGAACTAAAACGTATTAAAATCAGGATGTAAACGTTTCAGGACATTTAATTCTTTTATCACAAAGTGAGTGTCAAGTGGTAGTGCAACGACTCGGAGACGACTATGACATAGATAAGTAACTAGATTGTTTAAACTTTGTACTTGTTTATAAGCTGTACGCGGTGTACCGCCGCAATACGGCACGAGCGGATGACGTCACGTGCTTATCAAACGCTGCCGCCGGCCAGTTCGGCCGTCGGCAGACAAGTTTAGTTTAGTTTCTAACAAGGCTCCGAGCGCATCTCTCGTAAAACACATCTCTTCCAGCCGCGGCTTCTGGACAGTTTTAAATATGTATTCATAAGATTCAATTTAATTCAGATTACCTGCGTCCATCTACAATGGACCACGATTTCGTTCAAAATTAATTTTCGGGCGTTATTGCCTCAAATGCATCTGCATGTGCCGATCACAACCAATAATTTAAATTTTCAATAAACGCATGTCAAATATTCGTAATACAGTCCACTTCTTTCTTATATACAATCCAGCCTTTCCTGCTTAGCGTCTTTGGAATAACTCGCGATTCATCAAGAGCTTCCAAACCGAAAACATTTTTGGTCCTCACGGGCAGGATCTCATATTTTTGGGCCCAAAAACGACATCATTTTTGGTCCCACCGGGCAGGATTTCTTATTTTTGGCCCAAAAACGAAAACGTTTTTGGTCACCACAGGACGGATTTCTCATGTTTGGGTCCACAAGCGACAGCATTTCTTTATACGCATCATTTCTGGACCAACCGATTTGAATTTAGTCACGCCCTACGGGCATCATTCTCGTCCTGAGCGACACCATTGTTGTGAATCACATCGCAGTCATCTCGACAAGATTCGGCCAAGCAGTAGACCAGAGACGACGGGACACGGCAGGACAACATTTGCGAGGTCATCAAAAAAAGATTCTACAGCTTTAATTCATGAGGGTTACAACATGAGGCGTCATCTGACCAGCAGAGACAGGAGGTGCAACAGCTCCTAACAGGATCGAACAACGGGATCGAAGCCAGCTTCATCACGAATGGATCAACGGCCACGTGACTATAAACTTTTTACTTATATTTGATGTTTAATAATATTTCACTTTAGTGGTTATTTCTTAACACATTTGTATAAATAAACACCGTCATTACACAATACAGCTTAATAAATGGTTGGCAGCTCATTATCAGTTAAAACTTTAAAGATAAAGATATATTTTGTTACCATTTAAATTCATAATTTTAATAATTTAATTGCCAACAAAGCTTGATTAGTTAGAGAGAATAAGTTTATGTTCTAAACAACGATCGCTAGCTACCGAAACGTATTCAAATTCATTCAAACTTAAGTTTATGGTTCACATGCTCTATGCTCAATTTCTTTCAAGATATTTTTCTTTTTTCTCTTAAATTGTAATAATGGCCGATGTAAGGGCTCTAATAAAAAAACGAGGCACAATTAAAGCCTCAATATCACGCGTAAATACTTTCGCGGATAACTTCGATTTGGTAAACAGCGATCCTCATGCGCTGAAAATAAAACTGCGTCATTTGATGGAATTATCCACCAAATATGATGAGATTCAGTCTCAAATCGAAGCTGAGGAAGCGGACGTTGCTTTAACGAGTGATAGAGTACAAACGGAGGACGATCTTTGTAATATAGAATGTAAATTGCAACACCTGCTGGAGCAAGCTGAGCATATGAACCAAAAACCAGTAATTAATGCTGAAAGTAAACAGCTTAAAACACCCCCCATTCAATTGGAACCAATAAAATTACCACGGTTTGCGGGTAGTATTGTTGAGTGGCAACATTATTACCATATTTTTCTTGAATTAATTCACGTCAGAGCAGATCTGACGGATATACAGAAACTTCACTATTTGCACTCGTCATTACATGGCGAGGCGCTTAACGTAATAAAATCATTACCAATCACTCATGAGAATTACGCGGTGGCTATCGATCTGTTGAGGAATAGATATGACAGTAAGCTAATTGTTTCCGCCCATCATGTAGGGAATGTCCTGGACATACCATTAGTTCAACAAGAATCCCAAGTCAGCATATCGAAATTTATTGATGAAATCTCTGCCAATATAAACGCTTTAAATAATCTCAAACTACCAGTCAACACGTTCGAAATTATTGTCGTAAATTATTTAGCCAAAAAACTCGATAATTACACTTTCCGTTTGTGGAAAGAGAGTTTGTCGGAGCATAAATACCCTGATTTTAATAATTTTATGAATTTTCTAAATTCACGAAGAAAATTACTGCAAAATCTCGATAACGCGACTACCCCAACGAGCAGGTTGAACAAAAGCGATAAGTCTCCTTATCGCAAGGCAGTTAAACAGATAAGCGCTCCAAAGGGCGCATTCCATTCTCATATCAGAAACAATTTATGTAGGCTGTGTAACGGTGAACATAGAATTATCGACTGCCTACAATTTACATCGCTGTCTATCCCTGACAGAAAAAACGTGTTAATAAAAAACAAACTTTGCCTAAACTGCCTCCGTTCGGGACACGAAAGCTCAAAATGTCCCTCAAAATTTGTGACGATTTCATTAATAAAAGATGTTAATTAATTAAGTTGATAATATATAATCGGAGAAATTTTAAATTCTTAATAAAATCTCACATTGTAAACTAATTCTTATGGCAATCATTTAATAATAATAATATTTAATATAAGTCTAATAAGAAAATTAAAAGGGAATGGAACTGTACAGAAAGGGTAAAGCTTATTAATTTATCCTGTATAAACAAGAACTGACCAGAAGTAACTTGTTTTCTGACCCCTAAATAAACTAAGTATTATTGTAAATTTGTTATTATTTAAATAATTAATTAAGACCATTGTTACGTACTTTGATAACTTCTGCAACTAAGAATATCACGATTTAATTATTTAATCAACCGTAGTCCTTTAATTAAAATTAGAAAAACGGAACTACTTTTATGTAGCCTAGTAATTGTCTTGAGATTACTACGCTCCCCTTAACTATTTTCTTCCACTTGTAATGGAGCGCTCACGCCGTAAGCAGCGTAAAGCGTTGTTTCGCTACGTGTATATATAAAAATGTGAAAGGGTTGATACCATGACTATTTAAATAAGTAATTTGTGTGGTGATGACATCTCTCTATATTATAAAATAACGGACTATGTAATTTATACAGTATTACAACCTAGAAGGTGATAGTCAACTAATCTATCATCATGTGAAGTGTATAACAGTGAAACAAACTTTCTATCAATGTATTCTAACTACAAGAATTACTAAGAATAACTACAGTCGCCTGAGATGAATGTACCACACCAGGAATGATTTCACATACTTCTAGAACTTCACCATCACAGTATGATAAGGTAACGACTGAACTTCAAGAAACATCAGGAGGACCGAAGAACTAATTCTGCAGCAACTTCAGGAAACACACAGGTGACATGGAGGCTTGTCTTCCATGGTTAAGAGTTACAAAATTATAAACCCAAAAAGACAATTTAAATTATCATATTAAAGACTTTAAAACTTATGTTTAAATGTAATAACATTAAAGAGTTTAGAAACCTGACATTTTAGGTAACATGTAGTATAAAATCTAATAACGCTAGTTATAGCAAAAAGGTAAAGTTTAAACTAAAAGTTCTGTTGTTTTAGAAGATTAGTAAAAAACCATTCTTCAAATGGTTAGAGTTTCGATATTGTACATGGCAAGGTGACCATAATTCATTTAAGATATTTAATCCCGGATCCGTGGAATTAATCAATAAGATGTACATCATATTTTGAAGCCCCTTTGTAAAGTAGTAATTTATATATTTAATCATATAGTAAACTATATTGTTTGAGAACTTTCAATAGAGAACTTAATCACCAAATGTAATAAAGAGATGTCATCTAAGTACCAAGTAAAATGAGTGCATAAATCAACAGTCTCCCCTTCCAAATATCCTGCTATATAAATTGTTTATTTGTTGTGATTATTTTCAGTGCTTCACAACGAAGGCAGCCGGTATAATTGGCACATCCAATTATTACTGGTTCCCTAAGTTATAACTCAAGAGAAGAGGTTATAATTTGCGCCACTCTGCTGTTGTTCTGCTGCTATTTTTGCGAATTTGCTAATTTTGCGTAAGAAAAAAGAAAGAAGTAATTGCGTCCCAATATCCCACGCACAAAAGCTGTTGATCTATACACTCATGTATTTCAATATGTGTCAGAGTTTGAAATAAGATAAAAATAATAATTAATATTATAGTAAAATAGTATAAATAACTTTATTAGTAAATATAATATGTGTAACGTAATATTAGCATATAATCCCATGTAAACAAACCATGTCGGTACTTGTTAAAAGTCCCATTCATAAACGTGCCACATTCTCGACAATCTCGGACGGGTAGTTTCCTGCTGCCGTTTGTTTAAAATTGTCATTGTTTAGTTGAGTTGAAAATAAGTCACCCTCCTTGTGTGGTCTATTGTTATAAGAAGCGTGTCTGTTCATGTGTTAGTAACCGAAGGGGGAATCTTTTGTCGTACGCATATTCATGCATGTGTGAAATTTTTCTCTCTCTCTCAAAGTAAAACGATAAAGGTTGTCATAACATTTTATGTGTTTATTTGTAAAAAAAAAAAGAAAAAGGAGTAAGAACACGATTGGTTTATAGTTTTATATTTTTGTGTAAAAGAAAAAGGAAGCGTTGTATCGTAACTAATGCAAATGTTTAATAATAACTGTTAATAAATGTTTACCATGTACTAAAGTGTGTAGGCGATAATTGTGTATAGGATAGTAGAGCAAATAATATTATGACTTAAAGTTCAAATGAATAAATGACTTAGTTAACCCTCCCTTGTTAGATAAAGTATTAAACCCCAGGTCCAAAAACAGTAAACTTAATCACCAAATGTAATAAAGAGATGTCATCTAAGTACCAAGTAAAATGAGTGCATAAATCAACAGTCTCCCCTTCCAAATATCTTGCTATATAAATTGTTTATTTGTTGTGATTATTTTCAGTGCTTCACAACGAAGGCAGCCGGTATAATTGGCACATCCAATTATTACTGGTTCCCTAAGTTATAACTTGAGAGAAGAGGTTATAATTTTTTGTGCGTGGGATATCGGGACGCAATTACTTCTTTCTTTTCTCTTACGCAAAATTAGCAAATTCGCAAAATAGCAGCAGAATAGCAAAAATAGCAGCAGAGCAGAGTGGCGCAAATTATCTTAAGAAAGACTGGCCCACTATATCGCAGACATCAGAGAATCTTCACGTCTACTGCAAGTCGACTGGACTGAAAAACAATTGGTCGATACTATATTGGTAGGCTTATCTCCTGAAGAACGCTCCCGTTTAGCTCTAATAAGTAGACCCCTTACTTTCGCTGACCTTGAACAATGTAGTGTGCACTCTTCAAATGTGTGGTATGCAGATCAGCATCGACATGCACCGGTATCCACAACACCACATAGAAAGGAAACGCAAGCCCTATCCTCAGATACAAGAAGTCTACGAGAACGACGCCCATTTCGGCGACCAACCTATGTTCATGGCCACGGTAAGTCCAAAGAGCCACCACCTAGACACGAAACCAGTGAGACCCCGCGTAAAGAATATATATGCTATAACTGCGGAAAACCTGGACACCTCAGTAGAAACTGTAAACGGAAACAGTATCATCAGAAAACTCATTATCCAAAAAACATGTAAGGCAGGGAGATCCGAAACCCTGTGTCTTCCGCAGCATCGTGAAAACAGGTAAACCCCTGAGAGACCACAAGTTAAAACAAAATACTAATAATAATAACAAAAGAAAATTAGACCCCTATGTTAGGAAATTTATCGATAAATGTAACTCTATTAGTAAATGTGATTACAATAGGTGTGAATTACCGTATATGCAAGTTGACCTTGGTGTTACATCCACCCTCGGATTAATTGATTCCGGATCCACGCGAAGTTTAATTAGTCAAGAGCTAGCCGATCAATTATTTAAACACAATTTAGTTAAACGCAGTCAATCAGTAAATATTAGATGCGCTACAGCTAATAAGCAAAACTTAATGATAAAACTTATCATCACGTTTAAAGTAAAAATTAAAAATCTAACGTGGTATTTTCCAATGTTGGTATGCGACGAATTAGGACCCGAATTAATATTGGGAGCTGATTTTATCAGTAAAACAGGAATAATTTTAGACATTCACGAGAAGATATTTTACTTTGGATTCGATCGTTCACGGAAATATAACTTGCATGATAATGCAAATAACAGAGAAAGTACTAGCACCACTTCTACACATATAAAGCATCACGAACCTGAATTAAGTCATCTAAAAAGTAAAGATAGACGGAACATACAGACTTTAATAAAACAATTCTCCAACGTCCTCACCCCAAAGTTAGGACTGACGGATCTGATAAAGTACAAAATAAATTTGAGCGACAACAAAGTAATTCGTTTAGCCCCATACAAATTATCAGCACCGAAAATGGAAGTGATGAGGAACCAAATTAATAAATTGTTAGAACAAGGAGTCATCGAACCCTCTACGTCATCTTATTCAACACCTGCATTTTTAGTACCCAAAAGTAACGACAAACATAGATTAGTGGTGGACTACAGACAACTAAATAAACGGATAGAATTTGAATCTATACCACTTCCCGACATCCACAGTGCATTTCATTATTTTACTAAAGCAAAAATCTTTACCATTATGGATTTAAATCAGGCATTTCATCAGATACCTCTTTCGGAAGAATCAAAACGTCTTACCGCCTTTGCCGTCCCTTTCAACCTGTACCAATTTACGAGGGTACCTTTTGGTATATCCCAAGGTAGTTCTGTATGTAGCAGATTATTAGAAAAATTATTTCATGACATAAAGTTTAAATATGTGTACCACTACCTAGATGACATTGTTATTTACAGCGAGTCAATTGAGCAACATCTTGAACATCTACGTGAAGTACTAACCCGATTGGAGAAAGCTGGATTAACCGTAAATCCCAGTAAAGTAAATTTTGCTGTGACACAATTCTCATTTTTAGGTCACATCGTAAAAGCCAACGGAAAGGTAAGCATAGACCCAGAGCGAACCCGTGCCATCAGAGAATTTTTACCGCCGCGGGATGCGAAAGGAATAGCCCGATTTTTAGGAATGATAAATTATTTCCATAAGTACATCCCACATCTAGCCGAAATTGCAGCACCGCTAAATACCTTAAGAAAAAAGGGAATTAAATTTGAATGGAATGAGCAACACCAAACCGCATTCGAGAAATTAAAAGAAAGCATAATATCACCCCCCGTACTACCCAGTATCAAATACAAGACCCACGTTTGAGTCCAATTATTGAACAACTTGAAAAAGGAAATAAGTCAGAGAAATACATATTAAGTAGGAGAGTATTATGTTGTAAAATAGCGAACGGAAAATATCTACGAATAATTGCCCCTGATATTATTAAACCTATGCTGATGGAATATTATCACTCTTCCACCATTGGAGCACATATGGGAATAAATAAAACTATACACCGAATTCGTAAAGAATATCACTGGGAAAATATGAACAGTGAGATCGCCAATTTTGTAAAAAAGTGTAAGTTGTGTGCACTCAGCAAACCCGCTAGAAACAGCCAAATAAGTCAGTTAATCTCTGAGATTCCTGCTACCCCGTTCTCCAAAATTTATTTAGACTTTTCAGGACCCTATCCGCGTTCCAAATCAGGAAATACAATGTTACTAATTTGTGTAGACTCTTTTAGCAAATTCGTCTGGATGTACCCCATGCGGCGAGCCTTAGCTACAACCACAGTAAATATTTTACAGCATAGATTATTTAAAGAATTTGGTATTCCTGTCCATCTAGTGTCGGATAACGGACCACAGTTTAAGTCCAAGGAATTCAGGAACATGTGTTTCAAACTAGGTATAAACCATATTACCACTACAGAGTATCGTCCGCAAGGTAATATAGCTGAGAGGTATTTGCGAAACCTAAAATCTGCTTTAATTGCCTACCATGCTAACGACCATACTTCTTGGGACCAGAACTTATCCTGGATACAGTTCGCTTTTAATTCTGCATATCATGAAGGACATAAGTCGACCCCATTTGAATTATTGTTCAAATATAAACCCAACCACCCATTATCCACTAAGTGGAAAATACATGAATTGTTACCCCATGAAATTAGGGATAAAAATATTAGGAAAATATGGAATGAAGCGCGCGCTAATTTGCGAACAAACTTAGCGAAATCAAGGAACTATCACGAGCGAAATAAAAATAATGAAGTAAAGTACCAAATCGGTAACTTAGTTATGTGTAAAACACATCCTACGAGTAGTGCAATCGATAAGACCACTTCCAAGCTATCATACCGATGGTGCGGTCCTTATCAAATTCACAAATATTTAACTCCAGTAACTGTAGCACTGTATGAACCCTCTACTCAAAAATATGTACGAAGGACACATATTTCTCAGATAAAACATTATCACAAAGAAGGTAATGGTAGAGTGCAAGTTAAATAAATGTAAAGAAAAAAGAAAGGTATATGTTTTGTACTCAACTGCAAAGGAGTACTAGAGTAACGTTTAGCTAGCTAATGGTATAGATAGGTACGAGGCCTGATCACCCTTGAATCCTATTCTTCGAAAGTAGAGCAAAGTAAGAAGTCAGCTGACAGCAAATATGAGAAATAATTAAGTAACAAATTACTTAATGAGTAATTCTATCACTAGAATAACTCCCAACTAAAGAAAAACCCGGTAGTAGTCATAAGTAGTAGTGTTAAGAAAATTAGAATGTTAACTATATGTTTTATAATGTGTGAATTTTATGTACTATTAGAATTAGTCTGTAAAGTATGATATGTAGATAGTAAGAATGAACAATTCGAGACTGACGTGTGTAACTCATAATTACATACAGAGAGAAACGGGTGAGAGAAATTACACACGGAAATCCCTAAACATACTCTCGGTATATTCAAAAAAAATTACACCGGCGTCTGTGGCTTAAGCGGCGGAGTATGTGACGATTTCATTAATAAAAGATGTTAATTAATTAAGTTGATAATATATAATCGGAGAAATTTTAAATTCTTAATAAAATCTCACATTGTAAACTAATTCTTATGGCAATCATTTAATAATAATAATATTTAATATAAGTCTAATAATAAAATTAAAAGGGAATGGAATTGTACAGAAAGGGTAAAGCTTATTAATTTATCCTGTATAAACAAGAACTGACCAGAAGTAACTTGTTTTCTGACCCCTAAATAAACTAAGTATTATTGTAAATTTGTTATTATTTAAATAATTAATTAAGACCATTGTTACGTACTTTGATAACTTCTGCAACTAAGAATATCACGATTTAATTATTTAATCAACCGTAGTCCTTTAATTAAAATTAGAAAAACGGAACTACTTTTATGTAGCCTAGTAATTGTCTTGAGATTACTACGCTCCCCTTAACTATTTTCTTCCACTTGTAATGGAGCGCTCACGCCGTAAGCAGCGTAAAGCGTTGTTTCGCTACGTGTATATATAAAAATGTGAAAGGGTTGATACCATGACTATTTAAATAAGTAATTTGTGTGGTGATGACATCTCTCTATATTATAAAATAACGGACTATGTAATTTATACAGTATTACAACCTAGAAGGTGATAGTCAACTAATCTATCATCATGTGAAGTGTATAACAGTGAAACAAACTTTCTATCAATGTATTCTAACTACAAGAATTACTAAGAATAACTACAGTCGCCTGAGATGAATGTACCACACCAGGAATGATTTCACATACTTCTAGAACTTCACCATCACAGTATGATAAGGTAACGACTGAACTTCAAGAAACATCAGGAGGACCGAAGAACTAATTCTGCAGCAACTTCAGGAAACACACAGGTGACATGGAGGCTTGTCTTCCATGGTTAAGAGTTACAAAATTATAAACCCAAAAAGACAATTTAAATTATCATATTAAAGACTTTAAAACTTATGTTTAAATGTAATAACATTAAAGAGTTTAGAAACCTGACATTTTAGGTAACATGTAGTATAAAATCTAATAACGCTAGTTATAGCAAAAAGGTAAAGTTTAAACTAAAAGTTCTGTTGTTTTAGAAGATTAGTAAAAAACCATTCTTCAAATGGTTAGAGTTTCGATATTGTACATGGCAAGGTGACCATAATTCATTTAAGATATTTAATCCCGGATCCGTGGAATTAATCAATAAGATGTACATCATATTTTGAAGCCCCTTTGTAAAGTAGTAATTTATATATTTAATCATATAGTAAACTATATTGTTTGAGAACTTTCAATAGAGAACTTAATCACCAAATGTAATAAAGAGATGTCATCTAAGTACCAAGTAAAATGAGTGCATAAATCAACAGTCTCCCCTTCCAAATATCCTGCTATATAAATTGTTTATTTGTTGTGATTATTTTCAGTGCTTCACAACGAAGGCAGCCGGTATAATTGGCACATCCAATTATTACTGGTTCCCTAAGTTATAACTCAAGAGAAGAGGTTATAAATTCTCATGCAAAAAATGTTCTAGGCGTCACCACACCACGATTCATGTCCCCAACAGGGACGTAGCTTCTGTTAACAACCAATGCTCACTGAAATCACAGACCAATAAATCGGCACTGTTATCTACCGCCGTCTGTATGACCGCCAATAAGGTCGGTAGAAAATTTCCCGTTAGGATATTACTAGATTCCGGTTCTCAAGCGAACTTTTGAACAATGGATTTTGCCCGCAGAATGGGCCTCCAATTGGTTAAATCGCAACTACCCATCACGGGTATAAACAACTCGCTTTCCCAGGCTGACTTTAGTACTAATGTAAGGCTACATTCTCGCTATAAACCCTTCACGTTAAATGTGCATTGTGCCGTATTACCCAGTATAACTAATAATTTACCAGCGGAGTCGTTCAAATCTTGCCTCTTTGAATTTACCCAAGCGCATATTCTTGGCTGATTCTCACCTACATTGCTCGGCGCAAGTCGATATATTACTCGGCGCTCAATATTTTCTCCAACTAATTGAACCTATGAAATTTACGTGCGGACCACACTTTCCTATAATTCAGGAAACCAAGTTAGGATTTATTTTGGCCAGTGACTTACCCTTCAACGTTGATATAACTAAAACAGTTTCGTCCTTTATGGTCTGCAAGGATGACAATCAGATTTCCTCGCAACTAAAAGAATTTTGGAAGTTGGAGGAGAACTCTAGTCGCGAAGCCCGCTATGAGGACTCGCCGTGTGAAAAACATTTCGTGGAAAACACTAGCCGTAACCGCGACGGGAGATTCGTGGTATCCCTGCCCCGCAGATCTGATAAATTTCATTTGGGAGATTCTCTCCGCGGAGCCATCCGCAGATTCCAATCGTTAGAATTCAAGTTCAAGCAGAACCCTATCCTTTATAAGGATTATAGCGAGTTCATGAGTGACTACTTGAAACTTGGCCACATGTCGCCACTTAATGACTACGATTTGTCGCTTGACAGCTCAGAGATTTTTTATCTGCCACATCACGCAGTCTTCAAGGACTCTAGCTTAACCACTAAATTGCGCGTGGTATTTGACGCCTCCGCTAAAAACACAAATAATTTGTCCCTCAACGATACTCTAATGGTCGGTCCTACGATCCAGCAGGATCTGTTTTCGATAATGGTTCGGTTCCATACCCACCGATACGTACTTATTGCGGACATAGAAAAGATGTATCGCCAGATCATGGTTAACCCTAAGGATTCAAACCTGCAACGCATTGTTTGTCATGATGCGCCGCATAAGGAACTGCAACATTACGCTTTAAGGACGGTTACATATGGCATTGCTAGTGCCTCCTTCCTTGCTACACGTCTGGCTCAAATAGCCTACGAAAATAAATCCGACTACCCTACAGCTTCTAGGGCCATAGCAAATGATTTTTACGTAGACGATCTCATAACGGGTTCGGATGATCCGAACGGCTTAGCTGAAATGAAATGCGCGATCGTGAAGTTGTTGAGTAGGTATGGTTTTACGTTACATAAGTGGTTCTCTAACCACCATAAGATTATGACCCTTCGCGCCCAAGTA
Source organism: Magicicada septendecula (assembly GCA_034769895.1). NCBI lineage: Eukaryota > Metazoa > Arthropoda > Insecta > Hemiptera > Cicadidae > Magicicada > Magicicada septendecula. The sequence goes on from CM068371.1 coordinate 396,295,276, forward strand.
ACCCGTGACTTCAGCAAAGGTCAAAACGTGCGTACATTGGGAATCCAATGGAACGTTGAAAGGGATAACTTTTTATACACCGTTAGGGGTGATGATAATTTAACCGTGTTCAACAAGAGAAGCGTGTTGTCGGTCATCGCCGGGATCTATGATCCATTAGGTTTGATCGCTTCCATCACATTTTACTGCAAGCATTTCGTGCAACAGTTGTGGTTGGCGGGCACAGATTGGGACGAACCCCTATCTGGGTCATTAGCCAATCAGTGGTTGGAATTATACGCTCAATTAGTCTCCGACACTCATTTTGAGATTACGAGGTCGGTTAAGAGTTCGAACAATTACCCAATTGGTTCATTACAGCTGCACGGATTCGCCGATGCTTCGGCTAAAGGTCACGCGTGTTGCATTTATGTGCGGGCGGTCTATTCGAACGGCGCCATATCGACAAACTTGTTGTGTGCAAAATCTAGGGTCGCGCCGCTGAAACAGATAACGCTACCACGTCTTGAGCTTTGTGCTTGTTTATTGCTGGCGCAATTAACGTCCAAGGTTTTAAACGCCATCAATTACAATTTTGACGGACTATATCTCTATTCGGACTCGATGATAGCTTTGCATTGGATACATCAACAATCTTCCCGCTGGAAGGTATTTGTGGCCAACCGTGTCGCGGAAATACAGCGTATTGTTAGCAGCAGGGGAACTTGGCGTCATGTAGTATCAAATGACAACCCTGCCGACATTTTATCGCGCGGTTGCCTCCCTCGTAGTTTGCACTGTCATACTCAATGGTGGCATGGTCCGTCCTGGATAGCGCATGAGTCAGCATCATGGCCAGTCAGCGCTTTCGACATTAATACTCCCTGTACTTTTCCAGACCTTGAGCAGGAACGTCGCAAGCAGGTTCAAACCTCACTAATTGTCGCGTCCTCAACACATAGTTATGTTGAAAATTATTCATCACTTACTAGGCTTATTCGCGTCTTCGCATATTGCCGTAGATTTTTTCGCAATTCTAGGCTCGCGGTTGTTGATAGGGACACGTCCTTTTTGTCGGCTCAGGAATTGTCTGACACGCTCTTGATTTTTGTCCGGCAATCTCAGCAGTTGCATTTCGGCGTACAAGTTATGGAACTTGAAGCACACCGGTGCCTTCCTTGCAGTAGTAAAATTCTTGCTCTCAACCCATTCCTGGATGAATCAGGCATTTTAAGAGTGGGTGGACGCTTGCAATTCTCCCCACTTAGCTACGAGAGTAAACACCAAATAATTTTGCACCCGCACTCTCATCTCACGAGATTAATAATTGAATACGAACACATCCGTTTGTTACACGCTGGGGTGCAATCAACTCAAGCTTCGCTTAGGCGAAAGTATTGGATCATACACGACAAATCCTATATCCGCTCAGTGATACATAAAGTGTGTCACTTGTTTTTGTTTCCGGGCTAAAGGCGCGAATCAACTACTAGGTCAGTTACCCCCTTCTAGGGTCACGCCTTCAAGGCCATTTTCACAGTCGGCCGTGGACTACGCCGGTCCTGTAATTTTGCGCCATGGCGGGCAGCGCTCTAAGTCCACGACCAAGGCATACATCGCGCTATTCACATGCATGTGTGTGTGTGTGTGTGTGGGTCTAGGGATTATCTGCACCAGCTGCAGCAGCGCAATAAATGGCGCACCCCGTTAAGGAATTTGAATGTCGGACAGCTAGTCCTCATTTTGGATGACAATTCCCCCCCTCTAGAATGGAAGCGTGGGGTAATTACCAATGTTTTTCCGGGTCAAGATTCCTTAGTACGCGTCGCAGAAGTTCGCACTGCGCTAGGTATCTTACGCCGACCCATCCACAAATTATGCCCCCTTCCAGTGGCAACAAGCTAATCGTATGCGTGCCATACGAGATGTGTGTGTGTGTGTGTGTGTGGGTGTGAGTGCGTGCGTGTCACTTCGCCTGGACCACGCCCGGGACATTCCCTGGGCGAGCATACAAGTCAATTGTATCATAAACATTGTAAGTATCATAAGCATTGTAATGTTGTTTACGTGCCGCTAGCTATTACTGCAACAGTGACTGTGTTTCATATGTACTATCAATTATTATGGATGTTGTGTATTGTCATACGTTTATATAATTCAAGTTCTGAGAACTACAAGTGTTACTTATAGTGTCAATTATTCTACGTATGTATTGTATTTTCTAATGGACATTATGATGCTTCTATTATTTCTATTACTATATATGAAGCAGTGTTCAAGATGGTTTCTCTTATATAATTTAAGGTTGTCATTTACGTTTGTCAAGGTTTAAATATATGTATTTCTTATCCATATGTTATGCTTCAAGAGAGATCATGTTTAGTTATATAAAGGCTCGTTTTTATCATGATTTTTACTTTTTGTACCTTTTCTAGCACAGAAATTGTTTTGTTTTGACTTAAGCCTTTGTGCTAGCTTAATGAATTTTGTTTTCTACAAATTTTATGTTAGAAGTGAGTTACATTTTTATCCGAGAGTCAATTTAATGTATAAGCCTTTAAGTGTATTATGTATTGTTTATATATATACATTGATAATATTTGTAATATACTGTTCCCAGTTAACGTTTAATGTACAATATCGTCCCGATTTTGGCGGGCAGTATGTTTAAACTTTGTACTTGTTTATAAGCTGTACGCGGTGTACCGCCGCAATACGGCACGAGCGGATGACGTCACGTGCTTATCAAACGCTGCCGCCGGCCAGTTCGGCCGTCGGCAGACAAGTTTAGTTTAGTTTCTAACAAGGCTCTGAGCGCATCTCTCGTAAAACACATCTCTTCCAGCCGCGGCTTCTGGACAGTTTTAAATATGTATTCATAAGATTCAATTTAATTCAGATTACCTGCGTCCATCTACAATGGACCACGATTTCGTTCAAAATTAATTTTCGGGCGTTATTGCCTCAAATGCATCCGCATGTGCCGATCACAACCAATAATTTAAATTTTCAATAAACGCATGTCAAATATTCGTAATACAGTCCACTTCTTTCTTATATACAATCCAGCCTTTCCTGCTTAGCGTCTTTGGAATAACTCACGATTCATAAAGAGCTTCCAAACCGCGACAAAGATCAACTGTGGCCAAAATTTAATATCAATCTATATTTTTCTTAAAAACAAAAGTCAATTAAATTGAGATGAGATGAGAGAGAGAGAGAGAGAGAGAGAGAGAGAGAGAGAGAGAGAGAGAGAGAGAGAGAGAGAGAGAGAGAGAGAAAACGTGGCGGGGAAATACACTAAAACAAAGTACTGGTTTGCGCCATTATAATTAGTGCTTTATAATTTTGTTTGAATAATTTTTTTTTTATCAATCTTTGAGTAATAATTTTTGTTCAGTAATTTTTGGTTTGCATATAAAAAAATAAAATCAGATTTCTGTGCTACAATAACCATGTGTTAGTGTAATTATTACGCCTGTATACCATAACCTATTCTGTACCAAAAGGCTTGCCTAAATGAACCTGTGAGTTTTGAATTAAGGGAACTAAATTATCTACATTATTTAATGGGAAGAGTGTAAATGGTTTATACAGTTCTCCTCAAAATGTATTGGGGGCCCTGTAAGCTTTGTGGGATTTTCAGTGTTTAAGGTAAGTTCGTAAAAAGACAGTAGTCAACGGGGTAAGTAAAGGTAGTATATTATTGTGTTATATGGTTTGTTTTAATGTTTTAAGCGTTACAGAATGAAGACGTTTTATTTGACATTTTAGTTTTTGTTTCTGCCATCAGATTGCAGCACTGACTGATGAAAATAGATTTTAGGAAATAATTTGTACAGTTGGCAAGCGTCATGACTTTGTTTACATTTTGCGTGTTCAAGGTGGAAGTTGCGGTTTTTGTGTACGTGAGGTTTGCCGGTTTTTTGAGGTTAGTTTGTGTTTATTCTGCGTGTTATTGATAATAGTGAGCGTGTGTTTTAATTACTATATTATTAGTTACAATATGGATAAACAATATTTGACAGAAGAAGAAATCAGAGACTTGCTTCATGAAAGTGATGACACAGATTCGGATCCTGATTTTTTAATTGATAGTGACCATGGTGAGTATGCTTTATTTTTATACATTATTTTAGAATAAATAAACGTATATGTGCAGAAAGGTTACAGTCACATAATTAGTGCTGAGTTTTATAAATTGTTATGCTCTCAACTCGAAAATAATCTACAAATGCCAGTACGGTCATAATGGTATCCAATTCACCACACATGCTATTTCAATTTTTCTTTTGCGGCTTCCAATATTTTTCCTTTACTGAAACTAACTATTGACAATTCCTAACACATTCTGAAAAATAAATAATTATATTATGTTGTAGCGGGGCATTTTTGGGCATACCTGGGGTAATAACAGAATTTGTATTTTTTCATAAATAATAATTAACTAATTGAGAGATAGAAAAATTTTATGACCGAGAGGTAAATTTGTTATGTGGAAGCGATCGCAACGTGGCTGCACTGCTGTTGACTGTATGAATTGTTTAATAATTGTGTGGACCGTTTTAATAACTGCAAATGTACCAAAGTCAGTTCAAGGACAATGACGAACACGAAAAACGTAAACACGTTATGTAACAAAATCTGTAAACCAATTATGCAACCAGACATCAGGCGATGTGTTGCGTCAGCAACTTATATAACGAGGTGTGTCACGCCAGCAACATTGTGACACAACAGAACAAAGTCAGTCGGAAATCAACATCTACTAGAGACAGACGCAAAAAACAACTGTCGCGTCTGCCCGGCTCTAGCCAGTTTTCGGGCGAAGTTATCGTGTGTTTGCCGACGCGCCCGCATACAATAAAATGTGAATCTTTATATTTATATCTAAAACACAAACAGTTTTCGGCCGTAAAAATGTAATAGTGCGAACTATAAAACGATATAACCGCAAAACAGTGCACGCCATGAGGAGACGCCCCAGGAGTCGAACTCATATACAGGAAAGTAGACATTCAAAAAATAATAATAAAAAAATGCTGGTTTAAATATACAAATAAATAAAATTAAATAAAAATGGGAAATTTAGGGAAAGATTTTAAAATGGGGGGTAGTATGTGAGCGAGTGTGAGGTTTTGTTTGATTACATAAATAGGGAATGAAGTGCTGGTTTCCGTAGTTAAAACTAACCCTAGTAGAATAGAGATTATTTCTATGTAAAATCTTGATTTCTTGTTACACTAAAATGTTATATATATATTTTTTTTTTATTAAAAGTTGTTTTCTTAATTTCATTTTGTGTGCGTTTTTCCAGAAAGGTTAATAAATTTTAATTAATGACGAAACATATAACGTTCTCTTTATTTGTTCAAACAACATTCTGATTTTCCTGTTCGCCAAAAAGAACCCGTATGAACGTAAGTAGGGTAAGCACGTATATATTTTTTTTCTCTTTTAAGAAGTTGGCGATACAAGATGGCTACCCAAAAAATTAATGTTCTCAATTACTTTAACCTTGTTTGTATCAATGATAAAAAAATATCAATAATATCAAACGTATCAGTGGCGCCCGAACAGGGACGATTTATATAAATGAAATTATATAAATATAGGCCTACGGGGAGAACAGAATGATTGTGTGAAGTTGAAAATAAAATTTTTATGCATACGTAAATTAGACGTAAGAGGTTATGTTTAATATGGGTGAGTAGAATGTTTTCAATAAGTATGTGTTACATATAATGAGATTTTATAAAGATATATATATTAAAAATTTTAAGAAAAATGGCAGATAATAGTGCTGTCAGCTTATCTGACAGTCAGTTTAGTAGCGATTCGGGAGTTCAAACGAATAATAATGTAGAGAGTCAGTTGACCGAATCAAAAATAATGAAAGATGTCGAATATCAATCGACACCTATCCAAAATAAAAAAAATGACGATACGTATGAAATGTTTAAAGCAATACAAACAATGATAGAAAACCAGAGTGTAAAGTTAAATAGTAGTATAAATGAGAAGTTCGATATCCAAAAGAATAGTTTTGAAGAGTTATTAAAAAATCAGAATAAAGAGTTGAAACATGAAATACAAGAAATGAATAAACATTTAGAAAGCACTAACGAAATAATAAGAAACAGTTTAAATAAGTTAGAACAGAAGTTCGAGAAATTAGGTAACAATGTTTTAAATATGACAAAATGTAAAAATGACGAAATAGTAGACAAATCTGAGAGTATAGTGGGGGTGAAGAATAATGTAGAAGAAAATGATGAAAATATAATAACAAATAGTACTGATGAAGTTTTAGAATGCGATAATGAAATGTTAATGAGTGTTTATGAAATAGAAAGAGAGTGGAAGAATAATGTAGTAATTGAATGGGGACAGAGGGCAAATTTTCCCCTTATTGTTTATAATGATGATGATGATTTAATGTTGTTTTTTCAGGGCAAGAGACCCTTATTGTTAAATGAAGTAATGTTGTATAATGTTGTACCCTCTGTCCGAAATAATTGTGAGAGTGTGATGTGGTGCTATGAAGAAAGAGAGTTATATATTGAGAATGAAATAGAACTATATAAGTTAGAAAGAGATTATAATGAATTGAGAAAAATACTAGAAGGGGTGATGATGAATCATGTGAAATACGTATCTGTTGAAAGAGAGATAGAGAATAATTTTGATAATATCTTACCTGACTATAATGACTTACCTGACGTAGTAGTTGAGGAATACAAAGATGAGAAAATTTACCTGACATTAACAAATAACCCTGATATAGACGGGACAATCCTAACTTATGGTAACAAGATTTATAATGGTATAATGGATGAAACAGAATTGATGAGTTATTATGATAGTAACAATTATAATAATTTGTATGTTGATAAAAATGATGAATGTTACAAATACACTAGATATATATATGACGATGGAGGATGAGCTAAAAGATCAGTGTTGGGACATTTTTAAATATTGTAAATTTTTGGTAATGACCTTGCTGATTTGGACATCTGAAGTGAGATACACTTGAACAGTTTTGACGCATATTTTGTAAATAATATTGAATTCATTTGTGTGTATTGTGAAATGTTAGATAAGTAATGTGTATATGTTTTGGAAAATGTTGTGTTAATAATAATAATATTATTAATATTTTAGCACTCTAATTAAATAACAAAATAATTATGAAGACAATAGTTAATGATTTGTAGAATGTTGATAATAATTGAAATATGTTATTTTAATAATCAAATGAATTAAATAAGTTGAGATGTTTAGATATTGTGATTGAATGTTATGTGTTTGAATTTTATAAGGAATTTAAATTGTGTAATGAGATTCTGATTTAATAATAATTAATAAGTAAATAAATGTTAAATGGTCTATTTTGTGGAATAACTTAATGGTTAAAAATATATGTTAATAATAAATTTTAAGCAATTTTGAAAATCTGATTGCAACACAGGACAAATTCATCATGATGATAAATAAAAAGAGTTAATGAAAAATTTTAAATAATGTTTATAAATTTTTAGATAAATTAGTTAAAAGAGAATTGTTTGTTTAGTGTATGCTAATAATCCAGGTTGATTGCCATTTGTGTATTGTGTTATGTGATGTATTAAAATAGTGTAGTGTGGAACTGCTATGGGGGGAGGTTGTAAATTTTGTATTTAATATTTTATGTTAATAATGGTTAAGCTTCCATATAAAGTGGGTTAAAAACCCCATCTAAATTAATATTGTCATTTAAATATAAATTCTTAAATTTAATATTACGAAAGATATTTTACTTGGGATTCCCCAAATTTTCGGGCGGTCACGGCCTCACCGAACCCTGACCGTGGAATTGGTTTAGCTTTAACAGCTATGGTTGGGGCACATTACGATTACGCGCTGACCATAACTGGCCATAGCTGTTATCGTTGTAAAGGTGTATTTTGAAATTGATGGGGGGTAATAAAAGGGGAATCACCAAACTATGGAACAGCGGCTGCCACTCTGTTCGAGGAGGAACAGCAGAGCCAGGTGGTAGATCCGTCTTAAGGGTGTGTGATTATTTAACAAGAACATGTTGATGTTCACTAATTTTAAACTTAACAGCGGAAGCAGAGACACGGAGAGGTAAAACCCTGCTCCAAAATATACAGTCTCTGTGGAAGCGAAAAGGCGCCACAGTCTTACATAATTGGAAATAGTGTGTGTGGCTGGGAGGTTATCTAAGGGGATAACGTATTAATAATTTGCTATATTTTAATTAATAATGATGATTTGCTACTCAATAATTTTGTTTGAATTTAAAAAATAGATGCCCTAAATACTTCTTATATTGTGTTATTATGTCTTATTGTGTTGATTGCATTTAGTATGTTAGGAATAAGAATTATAAAAATATGATAATATGTTTTCAATGTGTTTATAGATTTTAAAATGAAAAATAGTTGTGATAGGTAAAATTTTCAATGGGTTGCAAAAGATAGAAGTGGGTGATAGTAACTGGTTGAATAAAATGTTTGAATCAGTTCAAGTTGAATTTTGTGGGACATAGATCTGTCCAAATCGAAGTAAGAATTAAAGAAATAGTAGAGATGAAAATAATGCAATGTTGTATTGAGTTAATGTATGTTATAGAATTTGGAGAAGTATAAGTGGAGACACAGTAGAAATGGAGAGTTTATGTAGAGTTTTGAGCGATATATTGTTTATTTTGCTGTTAATTTGTTGAAAATTGTAGTGAGGTTATGAGATTGAGATTGTTTGGGGATGGCAATTTTGTAGTAGGGGTAGTGTAATGTGGGAGTCCGCAACATAAGGGTTGGGACGGGATTTGGTATAGTTTTAGTGGGAAGGGGCCGCCTTAGGTAAAAATCCAGGGGCCAGAGAACGGGAATTGAGCTTTTTGGGGGGGGGGAAACACGTATCCTATGTACAAAGGGTTAGAGAGTATTTTTTTTTATATAAGAGTAGAAGGTGGCGAATTGGAGTTAAAATAGTAAGTAGTTAGAGGTAGAGAAGGGTTAGTAAAATTTTGATAGAGGGGTGTCATACTAGTAATAATAGAGATTTTGTAAGGGAACGTTAGAGTAATAAAAGGGGTAAGATTATGAGTAAATGCCAAGTGGATAAAGTAAGTTATAATGAAATAATGAATAACGGAGAATCACCCAAAGTAATGAAATGGAATAATGATGGCCATAATTGAAAAAAAAAAAAAATAATAATTTTTGTAATTTTGAGAAACGAATTAATAAGAGTAAATCAAGTTTAAAAGTAATTTTTTGATTTTATATGCCAATTTAATAATGTAAAGTGTGTAACATTTTAAATACCAGTTGCTTATTTTAATGGGAATTAGAAGTGTACTGTTTCTTATTTTATGTTTTATGTCTATGTTTTCTTATGTTATATTGTGTTTGTTAGTTTAAGAGAATTTTATGAAGTTAACTATTTTAAATGCATTTTTAAATTGGGGATGAGAGAAATGTAATATGGTAATGGGAAATGTTAATAAGTCGGTCGTCTGTTTATTTAAAATTCTGAGGGGAATCAGGGCAATAATTTGAATTTTAGGATAAAGTTAAGAAGGGAAAGTAGATGGAATTTTAAGAGGGGTGTCATATTGTTGGTAAATATGTTATGATATATATGTTAGTAATAAGTGAGTAAAAACAAAACCAGTGCTTCTTAGCGCAAACCAGCACCGCTAGGGGGGAACAGACCAGTTGGGGATATGGTGTTGTATAAGGCCACTATTTAATATTTTGATTTGTTGTTTCAGTGTTTGGTGGTGCTGTGGCGGCGGACCTGAGCTGGCCTGCGCATCAGAGCAGGGGCGTTAAGTATCTGTCTGACTCTACGGTGTTGGGATCTCGAGAGAGAAGTCCAGTATTGTCATGCAGATACGGTCACAGTCACCGGACCAAGGGTGAGTGATTATTCTTTTTTGTAAACCATACAGGGGGTTGTGGCGACATATCCTGGCTGATCCCTTTAGCAAGTATGAATGTGTCAATGAGATTTTTTATGCTTCGGCATAAAATATCTCATTGAGGGGGTATTGTAGCGGGGCATTTTTGGGCATACCTGGGGTAATAACAGAATTTGTATTTTTTCATAAATAATAATTAACTAATTGAGAGATAGAAAAATTTTATGACCGAGAGGTAAATTTGTTATGTGGAAGCGATCGCAACGTGGCTGCACTGCTGTTGACTGTATGAATTGTTTAATAATTGTGTGGACCGTTTTAATAACTGCAAATGTACCAAAGTCAGTTCAAGGACAATGACGAACACGAAAAACGTAAACACGTTATGTAACAAAATCTGTAAACCAATTATGCAACCAGACATCAGGCGATGTGTTGCGTCAGCAATTTATATAACGATGTGTGTCACCAGTTTTGTCAACAAGCCAAAAACAGTCCACTGGCGAACGAATACAAACTGTAAACCAATGAGAGTTGGGCGAACAACAGCCGCTTCACAAAATAGCGCCTGTAAATCTCCCCAGTCTCATCTCATCACCACTCGCGAGTGGTATCTATAAAAAGTTTCGGCAGTAAGTGCGGGCCCGCAAAACCATAAAATGTGAATACTATATTTTAAAACATGAACTAAAGTCAAAATTTCGTATTAAAACTGTAAATAACAGTTTATCTATAATAACAGTTCGATAATCATGGAGTGAAGTAAAGTGCGCACGTAAAACCATGTGACGGCTTCAGGAATAATAATCGGCTTCAAATTCAGCTAAGTAGCCACGTATCCATAAGATTTTAACAAGGGTTTTTCAAAATTACTGGCAGAATGGGGAAATAAATTTTTAATAAAATATAAAATAAGAGCTCTTAAATCATAAAATAATTGTGTGTGTGCGTGCGTGAGAAAGTATGTAGACAAAGAAGGCTGGTTTGTGTTGTTTGTATTTTAATTCATATTTAATGTCTTGAAGTTTGTTTGGAATTTATATACCATGTTTTAATTCTGATTGTAGCAGAATGATTATACAATCAATAACTTTCGTAAATGTGAATTTATAGAGAGAGAGAGGATGGCAGGAGGTAGTTTGTTAACAATAAAAAATTATAGTAAAAAATGTCAATAAAACTCCATTCATGGGAAACAAATAAAGTTTTCTTTAATTTTGAACAACCGATTCTGATGTTTCAGTGTTTGGTGATGCTGTGGCGGCGGACCTGAGCTGGCCTGCGCGTCAGGGCAGGGGCGTTGAGTATCTGTCTGACTCTACGGTGTTGGGATCTCGAGAGAGAAGTCCAGTATTGTCATGCAGATGCGGTCACAGTCACCGGACCAAGGGTGAGTGATTATTCTTTTTTGTAAACCATACAGGGGGTTGTGGCGACATATCCTGGCTGATCCCTTTAGCAAGTATGAATGTGTCAATGAGATTTTTTATGCTTCGGCATAAAATATCTCATTGAGGGGGTATTGTAGCGGGGCATTTTTGGGCATACCTGGGGTAATAACAGAATTTGTATTTTTTCATAAATAATAATTAACTAATTGAGAGATAGAAAAATTTTATGACCGAGAGGTAAATTTGTTATGTGGAAGCGATCGCAACGTGGCTGCACTGCTGTTGACTGTATGAATTGTTTAATAATTGTGTGGACCGTTTTAATAACTGCAAATGTACCAAAGTCAGTTCAACGACAATGACGAACACGAAAAACGTAAACACGTTATGTAACAAAATCTGTAAACCAATTATGCAACCAGACATCAGGCGATGTGTTGCGTCAGCAACTTATATAACGAGGTGTGTCACGCCAGCAACATTGTGACACAACAGAACAAAGTCAGTCGGAAATCAACATCTACTAGAGACAGACGCAAAAAACAACTGTCGCGTCTGCCCGGCTCTAGCCGGTTTTCGGGCGAAGTTATCGTGTGTTTGCCGACGCGCCCGCATACAATAAAATGTGAATCTTTATATTTATATCTAAAACACAAACAGTTTTCGGCCGTAAAAATGTAATAGTGCGAACTATAAAACGATATAACCGCAAAACAGTGCACGCCATGAGGAGACGCCCCAGGAGTCGAACTCATATACAGGAAAGTAGACATTCAAAAAATAATAATAAAAAAATGCTGGTTTAAATATACAAATAAATAAAATTAAATAAAAATGGGAAATTTAGGGAAAGATTTTAAAATGGGGGGTAGTATATGAGCGAGTGTGAGGTTTTGTTTGATTACATAAATAGGGAATGAAGTGCTGGTTTCCGTAGTTAAAACTAACCCTAGTAGTATAGAGATTATTTCTATGTAAAATCTTGATTTCTTGTTACACTAAAATGTTATATATATATTTTTTTTTTATTAAAAGTTGTTTTCTTAATTTCATTTTGTGTGCGTTTTTCCAGAAAGGTTAATAAATTTTAATTAATGACGAAACATATAACGTTCTCTTTATTTGTTCAAACAACATTCTGATTTTCCTGTTCGCCAAAAAGAACCCGTATGAACGTAAGTAGGGTAAGCACGTATATATTTTTTTTCTCTTTTAAGAAGTTGGCGATACAAGATGGCTACCCAAAAAATTAATGTTCTCAATTACTTTAACCTTGTTTGTATCAATGATAAAAAAATATCAATAATATCAAACGTATCAATGTATCAATATAAATTGTGACCCAACAGCTTTTTACTGCTCTAACAGTTTGATATTTTTTCGTTTATTTCAGACCCTGTTTCTGATGAGAGTGGTGAAGATGTAGCCGATATACCAGATGATTTACCCAATTCTAGTGAATCCAGAAACACCAACACCCAAATCTGTCCTCCGGCAAATCCATCAAAAAGGCAAAGACTAAATAATGATGATGAGTGGACACAGAATGATTTAGTACCAAGCATTCTAGTTTTTACTGGTGTCAGTGGTGCTAAATGTCCTCTAGACAGTTCTTCTTCAGAACTTAATTTTTTTTTTGCATTTTATAGATGAAGACGTTATAAAAACTATGAAAGAGCAGACAAATCTATATGCCAGAGCAAAAATTACCAAACTAAGATCACTGAATAAGCTCACACCAAATTCTATTTTTTCAAAGTGGTGGTGAAACTTTGAACCTATGTGAACTTTGTATTGTAAAATGCTGCATTGCTGTGCGTGTAGTGACGTCACGTTTTTCTCTGCTATCTGCTGCCGGTCTTGAGATAGGCTGACAGCAGTCAAAATTAAATCAGTTCCTTGCAAGACTCCGTACAGGCAACACGCCTTGTTCGCCAGCCGCGGCTACATGAAGTTTTTCAATATTTTAATACTAATAGCATGATCACCATGCTACAATTTACTTAGATGATCTTGGCTAATACATATTGTCGTGTACGCCAACATTTTATTTCTATCTTAATTCTACGGCACTTATGCCGTGTTAAAAACTGCACGCGCCAGCAATTATGTCTCTTTAACTTTCAATAAATAATTATTTCCAGAAACATATACAGTCCACTTCATTATTTCATTTCACACCAGCACCACAATAAGCGTTCTAAGATCAACTCAAGAGTCTTCGAGAGCTTCTAAAACGCAACATTTTTGGTCCTCTGGGCCGGATTTCATATTTTGGTCCCCTGCGACCGCATTAACATTTCATTTAATGGGCCCAAACGGCGTTTGGTTCAAGCCCCAACATTTTCAGCTTCAGATTGCTGGCAGTTGCGTGCCTCCATTATTCTAAAAACTACTTCATAATCAACACTGCAAGATTCTGCAGAGCAGCAACACAGAGACAACAAGACACGGCAGGACAGCATCATTTATTTTGCAACGATGAAGTTCCACAACTTTAAAATTACGGAGAGCTACAACTTCAAGTGTCACCTGACCAGTAGAGACAAGAGGTGCAACAACTTCTAACAGGATCGAACAGCGGGATCGAAGCCAGCTTCAGCACGCTGGGATTCAACATCCACGTGATTATAAACTTTCATTTTTTATAATTTTTTCTGTTTAATTGATGGGTACAGCAAACTAAGTAATATTTTTTGAGCAGATTCAATAACATTTAATATAACATCATTAATGATTTTTACATAGACAAATATTATTGTCAAGTGGCCATAGCTTGTATTTTATCTAGATTTTCATATGTACATATGTACACAAATTTTCATTTACCCAGCTGTACAATAATGTATTAAGAAAGTTAAGTGACGTGATAGGGCTATAAGTGTATTATCATTTTGAATAATTCATGTTTTCAGTAGCTTTCATAACTATTTTTTAAGCAAATGAAATATCTATTATAGTAAGTCATATATTAAGGTGTACACAGGTCACTGGCTCCTGCATCATATCAGATTTTAGCAAATTATTTAAAATTACAACAACTGTTCACCTTCTCTACGTTTAACTATCGTTTTAAAATCACATTTTACATTTCGGTCATGGCTGATGTGAAGGCATTAATTAAGAAACGGGGCACAATTAAGGCGTCGATATCCCGTGTGAATACTTTCGCTGACAATTTTGATCCGGATATAAGCGATTACCATGCACTAAAAATTAAACTCTGCCACTTGACAGAATTGTCAGCGAAGTATGATGAAATTCAGACTCAGATTGAGGCTGATGATTCCGATTTCGCATCAGTCAGTGACAGAGTTCAAACAGAGGATGATCTCTGTAATATAGAGTGCAAATTATATCATTTATTAGAGCAAGTAGAGGAGGTGAACAGGAAGTCACTGATCCAGGCTGAAGTCACACCAATTAAAACCCCCCTATACAGTTAGAGCCGATTAAACTGCCCTGCTTCTCAGGCAGCATTATTGATTGGCAACATTATTATACTTTGTTTGTGGAATTAGTACACGTCAGAACTGACCTGATGGACATTCAGAAGTTGCACTATTTGCACTCGTCATTAAGGGACGCCGCGTAACGGTAATAAAATCTCTTCCAATCACCCATGAAAATTATGCGGTAGCTTTTGATCTATTAAGAGCCAGGTACGACAACAAATTAATTGTTTCAGCCTATCACATAGGGAATGTCCTGGGAGTGAAGTCCATTCAACAAGAGTTCAGGGTTAGCATTTCTAAATTCATTGACGAGATCACCGCGAATATAAATGACTTAAATTTGTTAAACTTAACGGTAAATACATTTGAAATTATTTTCGTTGAGTACTTAACGCAAAAACTTGATAATCACACATGTCGGCTCTGGAAAGAAAGTTTGTCGGACGAACGATTTCCTAATTTCAGTAATTTTATCAAATTTTTAAATAACAGAAGACAGTTATTGCAAAATGTCGACGGCACGGCCAATTCAGTAAGCAAGATACACGTTAGCGATAAGGCTCCCTATCGCAAAGCAATTAAACCGGTTAATACTTCTAGGTCGACATTCCATTCTCATATCGGAAATAACGTATGTCAGCTGTGTCGTGGTAAACACCGCCTTGCTGAGTGTCCATGATTTGTAGCTGTCTCTCCCCTGGATCGAAAAAATATTCTAATTAAAAATAAACTCTGCTTAAATTGTATGCATCCAGGCCATGATCTCGCGCACTGTCCTTCCAAATTTGCCTGCAGAACGTGTGCTAAGCACCACCACACAATGATCCATATATCAGGCAATAACGCTTCGTGCAGCAACAACCAATTTTCATTAAAACTACAAACGAACAAATCTATATTATTATCCACTGCTGTCTGCATGACAACTGACCATGCAGGTAGGAAGCACCCAATTAGGATTTTATTGGACTCAGGATCGCAGGCTAACTTTTGCACCATGAATTTCGCACGTCGCATGGGCCTGAAATTAATTAAATCTCAATTACCCATCACCGGTATAAATAATTCATTATCTCAAGCTGACTTCAGTACCAGGGTAAGGTTGCATTCATGCTATAAGAATTTTAATTTAAACATACATTGCGCTGTGCTTCCCAGTATCACAAATAATCTCCCTGTGGAATCATTTGATATCTCATCCCTAAACTTACCAAAAGGCATATTCCTGGCTGACCTGCAGCTGAACTTTTCTTCTCAAATCGACATATTGCTCGGTGCTCAGTATTACTTACAATTAATTGAACCTGTTAAATTTATCCGTAGCCCACATTTTCCCATAATACAGGAGACAAAACTGGGATTCATTCTCGCAGGTAACTTGCCATTTAATGTCGACAAGACAAAACCTGTCTCATCATTCATGATATGTGAAGATAATAATGCCATTTCCTCACAGCTAAAGGACTTTTAGAAGTTAGAGGACGTTGCTATTTGTGCTCCCTCCACTGAGGACTCGGAATGCGAAAATCATTTTGTATCTAATACTGTCCGTAATAATAATGGCAGATTTGTGGTATCCCTACCATGCAGGTTACACAATTGTCATTTAGGCGATTCTCTCTCCGGCGCTATTCACAGGTTTCAATCACTGGAACTCAAGTTCAAGCAGAACCCTGCCCTTCACAAAGACTATAGCGCATTCATGCATGATTATTTAACTCTTGGTCACATGTCTTTACTTGATGTGTACGATTTGTCGGTGGACAAGTCAGACACCTTTTACTTGCCGCACCATTCAGTTTTTAAAGGCTCTAGCATAACTACCAAATTGCGAGTTGTTTTTGACGGCTCTGCCAAAACGACAAATAATTTGTCCTTGAACGACACACTGTTGGTTGGTCCCACGGTCCAACAGGATCTGTTCTCTATTATGGCTCGATTTCGCACTCACCGATATGTCCTCATTTTGGACATTGAGATGAATCGGCAAATTTTAGTCAATCTGAAGGATTCCAATTTGCAGCGTATTGTTTGGCGCGACGCCCCCCATAGGGAACTCCAACATTACGCCTTGAGGACAGTCATATATGGGACTGCAAGTGCGTCATTTCTTGCTACAAGATGTCTGGCTCAAATAGCCCAGGAAAATAAAACTAAATATCGTATAGCTTGTGCAGCCATCGCGAACGATTTTTATGTGGACGATCTTATGACCGGTTCAGACAACCCGCACATCCTATCCAAAATGAAATTCGACATCACCGATTTATTAAGCCAATACGGTTTTACTTTGCACAAATGGTTCTCCAATGATCAGACCATTATTGCCTCGCACGCTCATTCTTCCCACGACTTTAGCAAAAATCAAACTGTGCATACGTTGGGTATTCAATGGAACATGGGCGAAGATAGTTTCTTATATAGCGTCCAGAGACATGTCAATGTAGGGGTATTCAACAAGAGAAGTGTATTATCAATTATCGCAGGAATTTACGACCCTTTGGGACTCATTGGCCCGGTTACATTCTGGTGTAAGCATTTTATGCAGCGATTGTGGTTAACGGGTACAAGTTAGGACGAACCCTTATCAGATTCATTATCTAATCAGTGGTTAGAACTTTATTCTCAGCTGGTTTCAGACACTTACTTCAAAATTTCAAGGTCTGTAAAGAGTTTAAACAATTCACAAGTCATTTCATTCCAGCTCCATGGCTTTGCCGACGCGTCAGCTAAGGGTTATGTGTGTTGTATTTATGTGCGTATGGTCTATTCAAACTACGCCATCTCATCAAACCTGTTATGTTCTAAATCTAGAGTCGCTCCCTTGAAGCAGATAACATTACCCAGACTTGAACTTTGCGCCTGTCTATTGTTGGCTCAGTTAGCGTCCAAGGTTATAGACGCCGTGAATTACAAATTCGACGAATTATATTTTTATTCGGACTCAATGATAGCCTTACACTGGATCCACCAGCAATCTTCCAGATGGAAGGTATTTGTCGCCAACCGTGTTGCGGAGATACAGCGTCTCACTACAAGGGGTACCTGGCATCATGTCTCGTCACTGGACAACCCTGCCGACATTTTATCGCGTGGTTGCCTCCCTCAGATTTTACACAAGTCACCCACAATGGTGGCATGGTCCATCCTGGTTGTCCCATGAGTCGTCATCATGGCCTATCTGCGCCTTCGATGCCCATTCACCCTGCACTCATCCCGATCTTGAGCAGGAACAACGGAAACAGGTCCAAACCTCACTGATTGTCGCCTCATCCACATCTAGTTATTTTGAAAACTACTGATCGCTTTCAAAACTCATTCGCGTGTTTTCGTATTGCCGTTGATTCATTTGGAACTCTAGGCTTCCCACAGCGGATAGGAACACTTCCTTTTTAACCTCCCATGAGTTACATGGTACACTTTTGGTTTTTATTCGCCAGTCCCAGAAGTCGCACTTTGGCATCGAAATCAGGGAGCTTGAGGCGTAACGCTGCATCCCTAATAATAGTAAAATTCTTTCACTTAACCCCTTTCTGGACAAGACAGGAATATTATGCGTAGGAGGATGCCTTCAGCACTCCCAGCTTAACTACGAGAGCAAACACCAAATCATACAACACCCACACTCTCATCTCAGCAAATTAATTATACAAAGCGAGCACATTCGTTTATTACACGCTGGTGTACAATTGACTCAGTTCTCTCTACGACAGAAATATTGGATAATTAATGACAAATCTTATATACGTTCAGTAATACATAAATGTATCACCTGTTTTCGATTCCGTGCTAGGGGCGCAAACCAATTATTAGGACAATTACCCCCTTCACAGGTTACGCCTGCCAAGCCATTTTCCCAATCTGCAGTCAACTATGCGGTCCCGTATTTATACATCATGGCGGGCAGCGTTCAAAATCAACGTCAAAAGCTTATATTGCTTTATTTATATGCATGACCACTAAGGCCATTCACCTGGAACTAGTCTCAGATCTGACTTCAGACGCCTTTATAGCAGCCTTAAAACGGTTTATAGCACGTAGAGGTATCCCTGATCAGATATTCTCCGACAATGGAACAAATTTTCGTAGTGCAAGTAGCACACTTCACGAATTACACAAACTTTTGCAGTCTAAGGGTTTTGAGCAGTCCATCCAGGATTTTACCAGTGCCCAAAGCATTAATTGGTCTTTTATTTCTCCCTCAGCACCGCATTTCGGCGGCCTGTGGGAAAGCGGAGTCAAGAGCATCAAGTTTCATTTGCGGTGCATGGTAGGTGGAACCATTCTGACTTTCGAGGACTATTACACTATCTTAACTCAAATAGAGGCCTGCCTTAACTCTCGCCCTTTGTTCGCCATCTCCAATGACTCTAGGGACCCCAAACCTTTAACTCCAGCTCATTTCCTGGTTGGTTCTCCGCTCACTGCACTCCCGGAACCTGACTATTCCCAAGTCAATATTAGTCGTTTGGGCAGATGGCAGCTGCTCCAAAGATTCACCCAATCCATTTGGAACAGGTGGTCAAAAGATTACTTGCACCAGTTGCAACAGTGCAACAAATGGTGCAGCACGTATAAAAATTTGTCTCCCAGACAACTCGTCCTTATTCTAGATGACAGTTCCCCCCCACTGCAGTGGAAATGCGGGGTAGTCATGAACGACTATTCGGGTAAGGATTCAATAGTGCGTGTCGCGGATGTTCGCACCGCTACTGGTATCCTATGTCGACCCATTCTTAAATTATGGCCACTTCCGGTGGCATTAGACTAGCCGCATGAGCATCATGCGACACGTATCAGTAATGTGAACTTTATCGTGCTTCACGCCCGGGACATTCCAGGGGCGATAACATGATTTACATTGTTATGATTACTACATTATTATTATGTATATTGCATTATTGTGTATCACTATGATGTTTGTGGGTATTTTTGGATTTTTTGGGAATTATTATTATAATATCATGCATATCAATTTGTGACGATTTAAAAAAATATTTAAATCGCACAAATAAAAAATTGCTTTCAATATAAGTAAGAGTATTATCCACCCCTTACCTATACCTAGATTCATTTCATGCAACAACGTGAAAATTGTCCCGTACCAACACGTTAAGAACGGTGTTATTTAGCTAGTAATAATAATTACTTTAATTAAATAAAATATGTACAAAATAAATAAAGAAATTCATAATTCGTAACCAAAAGGTAAAATAATGTATTATGACTTAATTAGTAAATAATTAATATAACTTAAAAGAACGAACTATTTTCTTAGTGCGTAAAACCGCGCCAGCTACTGAACCCTTGCCGCTAAACATTGCATTAATTCGCCCAATAGACACCGAGATGTAAGGATGTAGCTGCTGTGTTGCGAACATACACGTAGGTGTATACCGTTAAATAATATTTAATCACGTTTATAATGAGTTTGAACTGACCTATGTAATATAATAATAATAATAAAAACAAAATTATAATGTAGTGCGTGAAGCGACATGTAAAATATAAAAAAAAAGGAAACTTAGCCGACACATCTCTTAGCAAACTGTAAATGGTGAGAAATGTTAATTACCAGATTTTAGTGCTGATAAAATAAAAACTGTAACTAAAAGTAAAATGTAAACTACGGACTCCGAAAGAAGATAACACAAACAGCAACCGGATGAACTTCTAGAACCCAAAATCTAATCTTCTAGGAAGAGACTACCAGAAACAATCAACCTCATGGAACTTCAAGGGCAACCGTGGATCACACCCTAGAAGAGGACTGAAGATGACCATCATGGACCCCACAGCATACACATTGTTATATTCAGGTGATATCAAAACATAATATTTGTAACACAAATTCACTGTAAAAACAACAAGACCAGTAAAAAAAAGAACAGTAAAGAACTTTTGATAATTTAAAGTTTAATATATATATTTTTGTAATCACTGTAACGAAGTAGTAATGACATTACGATGTTTAGATTTAAATTAATTTTAAAATTTACAACCAAACTTATTCTTCTAATAATTTGGTTGAAGTTGTAATAAAAACATAACAAAATTGAAACCCGGATCCGGGGGTAATTAAAACAATATCTAGCTGAATGATTTTGATATAAAAAGAATAAAGAGTAAAATTTACAAAATATTTAATGCAGAAATTTTTAGAATCTGAGTTTTAAAAGTAAAGTAAAGTATGAGAGGTAAATATGTTAAAGAGATGTTTTTGCTAACACCCAACGAGTGAATAAATTTATACAATCCTTGCTTAATTCCTGAATAAGAAAGTGTTATAATTTGTTAGTGATTAAGGTTTACTAACAACGGCAGCTAGTTCAATTAACAGGTAACAAATTGAACTGGTTCCCAACATTTGTGATATCTTAACAAGGGAGACGTCACAAATTATTATGTTTTCATTATTATATCATTCTATGGTTATGTATTTTTGACTTTTAGGGATTATGATTCTAATATTATTGTATCAATTATTATGTTTTTCACTATTGTATACTCTATGGTTATGTATTTTTGGATTTTTTGGGGATTTTTATTCCAATATCATGCATGTAAATTATTATGTTCTTGTCATTGTATTATTACCTGTTACAGATTATTGAATCTTTTGTGATCATTATCTTATTATTATGCACTGCCAACTATTATGTTTGCCTGATTATTGTATTATCATGTATCATTACCATGCTATTATGTATTATGGAATTTTATTATCATTGTTCTATTACTATGTAACGTAAATCATTATGTATTATGTATCCTTACATGAAACTGGTATGTTAATCATATTGTTACTATTAATTTTTCTGGGTGTCATTGATCTATTGTTATACATGTCAATTGTTATGTCGTTGCTATTGTATTAGCAGTTGTTATTTATTATTGAATTTGTTATCATGTAATGTCAATTACCATGTACTATTCACAATTACTTAAGTTGCAAAATCGCCCCGATTTTGTGTGGGCAGTATGGTCAAACTTTGAACCTATGTGAACTGTGTATTGTAAAATGCTGCATTGCGGTGCGTGTAGTGACGTCACGTTTTTCTCTGCTATCTGCTGCCAGTCTTGAGATAGGCTGACAGCAGTCAAAATTAAATCAGTTCCTTGCAAGACTCCGTACAGGCAAAACGCCTTGTTCGCCAGCCGTGGCTACATAAAGATTTTCAATATTTTAATACTAATAGCATGATCACCATGCTACAATTTACTTAGACGATCTCGGCTAATACATATTGTCATGTACGCCAACATTTTATTTCTATCTTAATTCTACGGCACTTATGCCGCGTTAAAAACTGCACACGCCAGCAATTATGTCTCTTTAACTTTCAATAAATAATTATTTCCAGAAACATATACAGTCCACTTCATTATTTCATTTCACACCAGCACCACAATAAGCGTTCTAAGATCAACTCAAGAGTCTTCGAGAGCTTCTAAGACGTAACATAAGTATGCAATGGTCACATTACTCGAAATTAGAAAATTTTTAGCCATATTGCTCCACATGTCAATAAGCTCAAGACCCGACATGAAACTACACTGGGCAAATAATCCAGTATTTCGCTGTGTCTTCTGCCCAAATCTTTTGTCGCGTAATAGATTTCATTCCATTTTATCTGTATTCCATTTAAATGATAATTCACTGGCTAAACAGAAGGGGGACAATGGTTATGATGCTCTTCATAAAGTTAGGCCTTTACTAGACAAAATTTTGCAAAAATTCAGAACATCATATCAGCTTTCAGAGGCTATAACAATTGATGAAGGTATTTGTCCTTTTAGGGGAAAAATTTTGTTCAAAGTGTACATGGCCCACAAACCTAATAAACATATGGAATAAAAATATTTATGGTGGCCGATTCAAAATCTGGATATGTTTCTGATTTTGAAGTGTATACTGGTAAAGACTCGTCAAAAGACAACAGTGTATCTGGGATTGTTTTACAATTGATGGAGGGCTTTGGAGGTTTGGGTCACACTGTGTACTTAGATAGGTATTTTACAAGTGTCCCTCTTGCTGAAACATTGGAAGAACGTAACACTGGTGTAGTGGGGACAACTGTGAAGAACAGGAAACACATTCCCCTTCAACTGAAGCAAAAACGATTGAAGAAAGGTCACCAAATCTTCTATCGTAAAGGAAATGTTCTTCTTCAAAGATGGCGTGATAAACGTGATGTATATGATAAGCACTCTTCACACAGCAGAAATGGTCACTTATACAAACAGAAGAGGTTAGCAAACACAAAAGCCACTGGCTGTGTGGGACTACAATTGTCACAAAGCAGGTGTGGATCTTGTGGACCAACGCATGTCATGTGGATCATTTGATCACCAGTCCATGAAGTGGTGGAGAAAGTTGGCTCTTCATCTTATAATGATGTCTGTAGTCAACACCTGTTTTATATAAAGACATAAAAGGAAAAGGCCTGTCTGTAACGTCAATGATTGACAAAATTTGCAGCCAGTTAGTGCTTCATCATACTGAAGAACATGCTACAGGTGGTTTTTCCGGTGAAAAACAAATGGGACGTCTTACACAGCGGCATTTCCCGGAACCTGTACCAAGAAGTGAGGGGCAGTCTAAAGGACAGAGAAGATGCCATGTGTGCACAGAAAGATCACGGACAGCTATAGGAAAAGCTTGCAGGAAACTAACACAGTGGCAGTGCAGTGACTGTGTGTCCATCCATGTTTCAAACTTTATCACACTAAAGCACGTTATAATGTGTAACTTTTTATATGTTTTAAAAATAATTTTTGTTGCTAAAGACAATAACTGAATTATAAGCAAAACAATATGAGTAAACTCTGACCTAATGTAGTTATTTTAGTTCAAATAATAAGATTTTTAAGAATTTTGTTTGCTTAAAATTGCACGAAACATTGTATTTTTAAACAGCTTCAGTTGCAATATATAAAATCAATAATAAAAATGTTAAAGAGTATTTTCACAAGGAAAGTGTAGCGGTCTGAATTGATCACCATGCTGAGAAGATCACAAGACATCATTGGTTATGACATCAGAGATTAAAGACGATAAGGAGGCGCTGGTAGCTGGTTTCCGAATGCGCCGTTGTGTTCAAGCCTTGTAAAACAAAGGAACGTGTAGCGAACTTAAAAATATTAATTCCAATACATGTATAACAGGAAATGTCTGTTGTCACACGCTAATATTTCAGTAACTATAAACAATTGCATAGTTTATACAGGGTCCGCCAGTGAAGCGGGAAAATTAAAAGTACCCAATTTTTTCATGAAACATTTATTATCAGAATTTTTTTTACAGATTTGAGTTGAGTAAAGTATGCCATTATTTTACTTGTAATAACGCCGCTCAAGTGAGAGTCATTTCTGTGTAAACATTCTTCTAATCTTGACCGAAAATTTTCCATCACTCGACGAAGCAGGTCAGGTTGAATCCGTGCAATTTCTTGTCTGATATTCGTTTTTAATTCCGGTATGGTGTGCGGTTTATCAATGTACACCCTGCTCTTCAGAAATCCCCAAAGAAAAAAGTCGCATGCGGACAAATCTGGGGATCTTGCAGGCCACGAGATGTCGCCATATCTGGATGAGTCCGTCCGGGAAGAGTTCTCTTAAAGCAGCCATGGACACATGAGCAGTATGACTTGTGGCCCCATCCTGCTGGAAAAAATTAATTTCTGGAAACCTAGGGAGCTGTTGCATCAAAAATGTTCTGACCATGTGTGTGTAGTGGTCTGCATTGACAGTTGTGGTGTTTCCTCTATCATCTTGGAAAAAATATGGCCCAATAATGCCAGATGATGAAACTGCACACCACACCATAACTTTCGGACTATGTAATGGCTTTTCATGCAACTCACCTGGGTTTTCATCATTCCAATATCGACTATTTTGTTTGTTTACATATCCATTCAAATGAAAATGTGCTTCATCTGACATAAACAGTGGTGAATAAAGTTTTCATCATCATTTACACATCGCAATATTTCTTCGCTGAAAATCCTGCGAGCCAGCATATCGCCATCTTTCAACTCCTGGATTACTTGAATTTTGTAAGGATGAAAAGATAAGTCTTTATGCAAAATTCGTCGTAACGATGTGTCACTAATGTTTAGTGCGGATGCATGTTTCATTGCAGAACGTTGTGGACTACGCGTCAATGCTACTCAAACTCTTTCAATGTTTTTCTCTGTTCTTACAGACCTTGTTGCTCCTCTATGCTTTAAGTTTTATGTGGAACCAGTTTCTTCAAACTTTTTCACCCATGACATAATTGCATGAGCGGTCGGCACTCTTCCATGTCGTGGAATATTGAAATGATTACGAAACAATCGTTGTACAAAAGTCACACAGTCACCATTCTTATAAAACGATTTTACGCAGAAAGCACACTGCTCCATGTTTAACAAATGGCATTAAATGTAAAACAACAATCGAAAACCTCCACGCCCTCTCGTGAGCAGAAAATGAACTATTGGACTTTAAAAAGTTCCCGCTTCACTGGCGGACCCTGTACATACAATATGATGTCAAAACCTCAACACCATAACACATAAAGACAAGCACAAAATAAGGAACGAAGTATGCCAATACAAAGCACGTGACTTCAGTACCACGCTGACTAAACACCAGCTGTATACAGTAAAGTGCGAACACACACTGAAACAAAAGATTTGGATGAGAACAGCATGGCCCGGGTTTTGATGCACGTGGTGGCGACTACATGCACTACAGCCCGGGCCGTGGCCCGCAGCGAACGTGTAAAACTACACCCACTCCATGAACTGAAATAACAACTTCATAATGACAACCACTTTCATTTGTAATATAATATGTATTATTTTTTGCTTGTAATTTCACTTTTTTTTTAATCTGCTGAATCACCTGCTGTAAATAACGTCTCACCATTTTTTAAGTTTATTTTTGTGTACACAAAAATGGTATTCAAAAGTGATGCAGTTCTAAATAACTCACTGTCAGTTGCTCATCTGCCTTCTTTTATCATATTTTTAAGTGAGTCCTACCTGTAAATAAATCATTGGCTTGGTTATTGTTCAACTCACTGTTCATATAATTAACAACTAAGTTTAGTACATGTGATAACCTTCACTACCCTAAACCAACAATTTCCGTCACCCACAATTTTCTTCACACCGTGTGGTTTTGAAAGTGCTAATTTATGACCGATTCTACTACATGTGCATTGCCCTTCAAAGCACTGACCCAACACGACAATTTTCTATTGGCCACTCTCCGTCAACCGGATCATTAAAAAATTCCATTTCACACCACTCACCAGAAACCTTCATATCAGCTTTATCATCATTTAGTTTGTAGAAAATTTTCAAGTTTTCATGTTCTTTCTTTTTCCTCACTTTGCCACTGTCATCTTGTAATATACAGTATTAATTCCTTAAAACTTTGTTAACTCTAAAATGGTCCACTACAGTGTAAGTTCAGTAAACGTAACTTACAGTGTAAATGTAAGTTTAGTAAACGTTAATTTATTTTTTAATTTTGTAACATTTTTCACCAAAACTCTACTCCCAGGTATTATTTAATTTTTTTTGTTATTGTGTGTCTTCCGTCAAACTGCCTTTTCTGATTAATCTGAGCTCTTCTGATATTTTTTAATGCTGCGTCATCAATTACTCTTTTTACTTCTAATATTTTTTGTAATTTTCTTCATTAATACCTTCTTCTACTTCATGAACATCTTCAGCTACTTGAAGAGGCTCCTCGTCTTCATCGGTCAAATAATCTTCATCCACAAGGTCTAATGGTAAAACTGGTTCTTTGTTATATAACATAAAAAAAGCTGAAAATCCGGTTGTTTTGTGTCTATAGATGTTCTGTACGCAAATAATACACTCTCGAGAGTATCAGGCCAGTTATTAATGTTTCCCAGTAATGTTTTTTCGGTTTATTTTTGTTTTATTTTTACGCTCTACTAATCCATGTAACTGTGGATGGCAGGATGGTGTTACTCTTTGTTCTGTCCCCGTCAGTCTATGCAATTCTTTAGAAACTTGATTTACGAACTCACAAGCATTATCGTTAATTTGTACTTTAGGGCAACGACTCTTTGATCATGCCTCAACCTCATCCTGTCCTCACCTCCGTCGCCTAAGTACAGACGAAGGCCCACCACCTGTTAAACGCATATGCCCAAGAGCCCTATTAGATAACCCCCCTCCCCATAAGGTCACAGAGCCCATTTATCTCATTCCCCTGTACTTTCTCAGTTAATATTCACTCACACCTGCTCCGTGCCGGTGCATGCCAACAGATGAATTGGGGGTTGCACCCTCTTTAGGTGAACCAAGCGCCGCCTATTGCATGTGTCTTCTCCTGCTTCACTCTCTTGCCTGCTGCGGCATTGCCAAGAGGCAGTCTTGCGGGACTCTCGATGGGCTGGCAGAAGTGTAACAACCCGTTGCGGGCATACAAATCCTGCCTTTCTCCGCGCGAGAGTCCTCCAAGCCTTCCCACAAACAAGCAGTTGCGAATCGCTCCGCGATTCGACTACCCATAGCAGTCATCCTCTCCCTCTGCCAAATAAATAAAAAAGGGGGCTCCTATCATAAACAGAAGCACCGAGACCCTCTCCAAGGTACTACCAAGAAATTCAGGTACTAAGATCCGTTTTTACTTTAACTTTAAAGACAAGTAAACAGTACACGAGTTACACCTTCACACAATTTTTACCATTTCTCTTTCTCTGTTGAGTTGTTCATTCATCGTCGTATCAGTTACATTTATTCGGTTGAGTTATTCTGCACTGCTTTATTCGTTTTCCTTAAATACACTCCTTTTAAACTTCACTTTCAAATAACTTTACAGTCCCGTTTGTTCTCGTTACTCTTCACTTCCTACCAAACTGACTGTCCTTTCATGTTACAGCTAACAACACTCCTTTTAAACTTTGTCTTCAAACAACTTTAAAATCCTGTTTGTTTTCCTTATTCTTACATTCTTTTAAATCAACCCTCCATTGAAGTACGAGTACTATATCACCTTACTTTGCGGAATGTCTCTGAAAAAATGACAAAGCATTGGGCAGGTCCATCCAAATGCTAAGCGAGCAAGGTTATTGAGAGCAGCTGATATACCCGAGGAAGGTGAACACCAATGAAGAAGGCAGGCTGAGATTAGGGCTGTGGAGACACCTGGGGAGCATAGGGAGCGTGTAGACCAACAATGAAGAAGGCAGACAGAGATTAGGGCCGCGGAAACACGTTCCAGTGAATGTCTGGTTTGCAATATCAATCAATAAATCACAAGAGCAAACTTCACGTACAGCAGGTGTAGATTTAAAAACTAAATGATTTTTATCACGGAAAATTGTATGTAGTCAGCAGAAATAGCGATCTCTTTATTTGTTTTGATGGCAATTCAAAAAATGCAGTCTATAAAGAAACACTTCAGTAAACAAATGTGTATAACTGTGTATGAACATGTGTACATTGTAACAGTACATATCTTCACCATAAAGTTAACAACAAAAGATAAAGAATGAAACACTCATAAACTAACACCAGAACAACTAAGAAAGGAATGATTAATAAATTACTGTGTACAAAGTATTATAGAAGGTTCAAGAACTCAATAAAACAATTAATGTAATTAACTCAGTAAACGAAAAATAATAAATAGTGATAAAGAAGAAAATATAGAAGAAAACATAATAATGTGATTAACCAAATGACCCAATAGATATGGTAAGTGAGTGGACAAGACTAAAGTACAATGACATTCAGCATTAACAAGAGACTGAAGAATATAAATAAACACAAGCAAGGTAACAAACCCAGAAGAATTAATAAATATGTTAGATAACGTGGCTATAAAATGAACTGATAGAGAATGAAACTAATAAAACAAGGAATCTACAGAAATAAGAAACGGCTAAGAGACACAGACATAGACAGACATTACCAAAGATGAACCACGACAAAAACTCTTTATTCTAATAAAAGAATAGAAGTAATTAAATAAATCAAAACCATGAAAGAAAATAATGAATGATAAGAATAGATTAATTATCTTAGTAAGAACAGTGTACCATGCATGCTTTTAATACAGGCAAATTCAAGTAAAATAACAAAAAAGAGAACCTAGTAATCACCTGTAGACAGGTATAAATGATAAATACTAATTAACAAGTGTAAAAGTGTCAAATAATAACCTGTGAAACATTGAAACCAGATAGACAAAACACAGACCATTGTTGTCTAACAAAGGGATCCCAGGTAACCTCAACTCGGTTACAAATCAGCTTGTAATTAGCATAAATTAAGACCAAAATGAGTGTAAGTTAGTGTTAGTGTAAACTAGTATAAGTTATAAAATAATGAGAGTAGACATTATAAAGACGAACCTAGTGATACAGTTTTATTAACTGAAAGTGGTATGTGTGGTGTTTAATGCAAATACAGACTGAAATTGGACAGAAAAGTGTACACATTAAACACGCTCAGAATTTCTATAATAATATACACCAGTGAAGAACAATGTCATAAATGTGCAATATCATATGTATTACCACTATTATAGTATACAATGATTATTATGAAAAACTAATTTAACCACAATTAAGGAAAATTGAGGTCACTGTCTGACCACACTAGCTGCAAGAAGTATTGGTGTATTATTATCAATATCACATGTAATTATAAAAGAACAACCATTGCAAAACAACCTTTAAACTATAAAGGCAAGTTAGACCTAAAAGAACCACATAAAAATGGATATAACATTAATTCAAAATTAAATCATAATAACATGGCATACTGAGACTATGAACAATAAATGTTACATTAAAAACAAGCAAATAATTGTATTCTAATGGAAACTTAGCTGTCCAGAAGTTGTAATGGACATCTTAGAATATCTATATCACTGTAAAAAAGTGAACAGGACAAATTATGTCAATAAATAAAGTAAATCTAACTGACCATGCTCTAGGCCATAGAAAGCATGTGTCAAATATAGTAATTTTATTAATCCTAGACAATCGTTGTACTAATTTGTATCATAAATGAACTTCAAAGAAACCATATGATGAAATGTAATCATCATTTGGTCAATTTTAATAATTAATCATATAAAAATATAAGAAAAATGTAATAGTCATAAGTAAGGAATTAACTTTCTTATTATTAAACTCACACATGTCTTGTGAGGACTTATTTTAAAGAACAGATTAATTGTGATAACATAATGTGATCATATTAAGTAATACTCATATAACAAGGACGTTAAACCAATTTTAAAGGAATTATATTTATTTTGGAAAAAGCGAGAATACAACAAATGGAACTCTCCAACCCGAAATCAGTAACAATTTTCTGTAAGATCAATTAATTCACAAGGGGGGGGGTGACCTCGCTGGATAGAATGTCAGCCTTTTTAACCAATGGAATCGATCAAAATCGACCGGGGGGGGGTATGTGCTCCCGACATAGGAACAGAGAAGAAGAAAAATAATTTATTATTCTACCTCGGACTAGCAAAGCGAGACGACGGCAAATTTCTGTGCGCGGATACTGTGTGTCGATTTCAAGAGATCAGCTGTGCGGTTATAAAACGTAAACAGAAGGGGGCATCCTAACCTTGAAATTTTTAGTGTCTAGTGTTTAACTAAAACGCTTATATTATAGCGAAATGCAATTGCACAGTGCATAATACAGTTGCAATTGAAGTGTATTAACAGGAAGTATAGTGTTAATTGATGTAATGGGTCTAAATTTATTTAAATATTATTGTGTAATTTCATAAATTCTATAACATTTAAAGATGAGGCCCCTTTGAGGTGAGACGAGAGCCAGTAAATATGAGTCAGTAAGTTTCCATGGCCCTATATGGTCATGGTTATGTTATTAATTTAATAGAAAATCTATTCCAACACATTAAGTATTTGTTGACGAGAAACAGGAAATTACGAATTGAAGAGGCGAAACTCAACCCAACGGAACGTTATAATATTATAGACGAGACGTGAGGCGGGGAGCGGGGTGAAGCAGTTTTCAGAAGCACCAACGGAAAATTTGTGACACTGAAGTCAGTCGGCAAACAAAATCTAAACAAAGCAGACGTGGGCAGTTCTGCTCGCCGCCGGCTGCGTACCGTTTTCGCCCGCATACAACAGAAAATGTGAATTTGTATACATTTCAAAATACAACCAGTGTTTGGCTAAATATTCATCCATAATAGTGACTATGTGCAAAATTGACAGTTCGGCCGTAAAATGTGAAAGTGCAACAGTAAAATAAAACAGTAAAACAACGCACACCATGTGGTGAAATTTGACGCAGCATAATCAAGGGAAGTAGAACATTTCAACAATATACCATTTCAACATTTTAAATACTGGCTTTTTCATAAGTTATAAAGTTGAGCTCAACAGAATCAAAAAATAAGTAAATGTGTATGTTTGTGTGAATGAAAAATTAATATAGGCCAAACCAGAAGTGTTGAGTTACGTAATTTTGATTGTAGTATTTTGGTGGCATAGTTTGTTAATAATCAGTTTTACGCTTTAAGGCGAAATAAGTTTGTTCATGATCTTTTTGATGTTTTCAAGAGAACCTAAATAATGTTCTATTTTACTATAAACACGCATTGTGTTAATCATATTTGCATATTTTTCTCTGCAAATTTGACGCCCTCACAGGGACAACTTTAATTACTCAATTACTGAGTAACATTGCATATGGCGCATTGTTATTTGTATTTGCTATAGAAAAATAAATAATGCTATATTTTACTTGATTTGCGTATTGTTATTTGTATTTGCACACCGTTCTCTGCCAAAGTACACTAAACGATTTCCTGGACCAAACATTACAGAAAAAAAATAACATTAAATTTAATTAACAACTAAAATGAGTATGACTTTTATGGCGCCCGTTTAACAGTGACATTGTAAATTAACAGTGAAATTTATGTTATTTATGTTAAAGTTGATTTACAATTTAGTCGAAAAATGGCAGAGAAAGATGCAAATCCAAATTTAGATGAAAGCGTAGAGGTAGGGTGTAACGTGTCAATTTTGGGTCATTTTATTTTTTACCGTATGGGGTATTTACATTTTATTTATTTCATTTTGTGCGGGGGTTTTATAAAAATATTGTGAAATTTTATTATGCGGAAACCGTTATTTCGATTACAATGGAACTCATGGTAAGCTGAACAGTGTTGAGACAAAGGCGAGACGCAGTTACTGTATTGTGTAACTAGGCAAAGGAATTCGCATCTCCCCGAATTTCTAAGAACTCTGTATATGTGTGACCACGCTCACACTTAACGTCTCGAGGCGGGGCGCTGAAGTGACGCCGCGAACTCTAAAGTCGATGCTAAAAAATGGCGCTGGAGCGAACAGTTAGTAGCTCCAAACAACCAGCTACAGGAAACGTCGTTAAACCCCGCCCACTACTAGTGACATCAGTGTGGCACCTGCAAATATCGGCTACACATGTGGCGAATATAATGACTATGTGTCACGCATAAAACTCATAAGCCACAGCAAATCAGCATTGTACAACAACGAAAATCAGGTGGCAGTGAACCGCCGCTTTCTCCCGCTCGCGGTCCATGTTGCGCAGTCTACATCAGTCAGAGACGCTAAGTGGTGCACGTTGTCTAGCAACAGGGTTCACATCCAGCCGTAGTTGTTACACGCGGCCCGGTCGGTTTGTACTGTTTAAGTATGAGTAACCAAATGAAATAACGTCTTCATACCGACCGGGACCCGAGGAAGCAACGAATATATAACGAAAACAGTGCCATGGTCAGCGAGTGAGACATATAAGGTGCCGGGACTAACGAAACGAGAACGCGTGTTCGGGCGAGGCCTCGATTGTATATGTGTGTATTTAAAGAACAAATGGGATTTTTCAGAACATAAGGTACTGTAAATAATAAGAGAGAATGAGCAGGCTGGGGTGTACTTATAAGTATATGTAATTGTTATATAATAATTCTATTCCCAAGTCTACACTCAGAACAATAAACGTAATTAATTTAGATACAAATATAATACCATAATGCAATCACTATGTTTACAATTGATCATAATTTTATTTTGAACATTAAAAGTATTCAGTTAATCACTAAAATGTGTTAGACTAAGTTATTTCGTCATTACCACGTTCTCATTTCTGTGTTGCGAAATTCGTCTAACGAACCGGAATCTTTCTGAGTTATTAATTGGGTGGGGTCAGATTGCTAAATTGTCCGTTTTATTAAGGTAAAGTGTAAAGGTCTCCATATCTGTCCTTCAAAGATATAGGTGGCGACTCTGGGCTTCTGATAAAATTGCTGCAGCAGGTAAGCGTAGTTATAACAGGTAAGTCCTGGTAGTGTATTTTATGTATTAATATATTTTCGGCCTATATTTTTTATTGTCACAATGTCGACGCGCTGCCAGGATTTTCGTTTAATTGTAATTTTATACGAGATAGACCTATTTTAATACACAGAAAATAGGATGTGGTAATGACGAATGTATAAAAATTGTATCGCTCATATTTACGTAGGTTATGTTTGTGTTGTGATGCACAGTGTGTTAGATGTTTGAGTATAGAAAATAGTAGTTTTATATATAAGAGTGTTATACAAACGAACTTTAAAAATGTCTATAATACAAAGTAATGATAGTGATTTTGCGTGGGATGAGTGGGAGAAAGAATTTCGAGGTGTTGTGGGTGAGATGACAGACGAGGAATGGGGTAATTTAGACAATAGATTAACACGAATGGAAGAACAGGAAGAAGGAATATTTGCGGAAATTAATAAACATAGGGAGATGACCAATGATGAAGGTAAGATAGCTGAAGTAAAACTGGTAGAGAATAAGACAGAAAATAGGCCTAGTGGTGATAATGATGAGTGTGGTGGTGGTAAATAAAGGTAACAAGACAAACCAATTTCAAGAAAATAAAGACGATTCGGGAGCAAATAATAAGGTAGGCCCAAGTAACGATGAGATTGAATTGAGCGAGTCAGTTGTCATAGGTGGAGTTCGACGTAATAGCCAATTTGTAAAAGACTTTATGAGTCTGCTAGTTCAAGAGTTTGCTAAGTTGCATGCGAAGTTTGATAAACATTTTGACAAACTAAACACAAAGATGATTAAACAAGACGAAAAGTGGGGAGGAGAGAGATATCAATTAAAAAAGAGTACAGAAGTTGAGTTAACACAGGTAAGTGGTAATAATGTCTTTGATAAGAGTGAAGTGATAAATTAACCACGTGAGTGATAAAGATAATGAGTTAATCAATAATAGTGACAAAATAGTGGAAGAAATAGTGTTGAATAGTGGAGATAATTATGATGGTTACAATTCTGAGGTAAGTGGTGAAGTTACTATAATTAGTTCTAACGATGAAATAATTTATGCAAATAAGAATAATGATTGTATAACTGAAAATGGGGTATCAAAAAGTGATGCAGTAGACGATAGTGAAAATGAGAGTAGAGTAAGAGTTGAGGTTGATCATGGATTGTTAGTTAGTGCTTATGATTTAGAAAGGGAGTATAGTAGTAGTTGTGTAGAAGTTGAACAGGGGGCAAATTTTTATGGGATTAAATGTGAAGCAGAGACTTCACAAGTGTTGATGGAGGACAAGAGTTCCTCAATAATTTTTGTAGAAGACGAGAGTTCTTCAGAAGATAAAATAGGTTTTTTGTGTTTATCTGGTAGAGCCAGATGGTATTTAAATGATTTTGTAGTATTGCCCTCTGCATGGAATGGGAGAGTTCAGTGTGGTTATGAGAGTTGTTGTAAAGAAAGAGAGAGAGAGAGAAATAAAAATTTTTGAGGTTAATAGAGGGTATGAAATGTTGGTGCAGGTGTTAGATATGGAGAGAGATGATGAAAGAGAGAGAGAGGAATATCTGAATAACACTGTTATAAATAATGATAAAATAATTGACTGGGTATTGAGACAATTGACTGACGGAGACTGGATAACATTAATGGATCATGACAGGTTGTATGAGATAATAAATGGTATGATGATGAACGTAGAAATAATGGTTTATGAAAACAATAATAATAAACTAAAGGTGGACAAAAATCATTTAGTCTATAAATATGTGAGGTATCTTTTTGACGATGGAGGCTAAAATAGAAAACAGTAAAAGACGTTAAATATTTTGTTTTAAGGGTTTTGACTTAGCTGATTTGAACATTGAAATATGATAACTGAATAAATAATGAAGTGGATTTGTAAATAAATATGTAGTGAATTCAATTGTATGTGTTGTAAAGGGTTAAGTGAACAGTGTATGTAGGTAATTAATTGTTGTAATAATAAGATTAATATTTTGCAATTTAAAGAAATAATAACATTGATTTTGGAAACAGTAATTGGCTAATTTGTATAATGGCAAACAATAATAATGGAATTTATATTTTAATAATGAATTTAATGGAAACAATTTGAAATGTTTAAAATATTTTGATTGATTTAAAAGTTATATAATTGAAATTTTGTTTGAAGTCAAATGGTTTTACGAGATGAATTTTGTAATTAAAGGAATTGTTGGATTTAAACTAAATTTTGTGCTAAATGTTTCAGATGAGGTGAAAGTATTGTGATCTGGTG
Source organism: Magicicada septendecula (assembly GCA_034769895.1). Taxonomy (NCBI): domain Eukaryota; kingdom Metazoa; phylum Arthropoda; class Insecta; order Hemiptera; family Cicadidae; genus Magicicada; species Magicicada septendecula. The sequence goes on from CM068371.1 coordinate 396,330,657, forward strand.
ATTAGGTTTTGTATATATCATGTTAACTGAACTGTAAGTATAAAAAATTTTATAATCATGTATAACACAAATATTTACAGGTAACTAAGATTTTAATTCAGTAGTACGATGTTTATTTGAAATAATTGTGTTCAATAAAAGTGATAATTAACAAATTTTAAATAATAACTGAAAGATAATGGAATTTATAATAAATCTTGATAATATATTTTGAAAATTTTTAGGAAGATAATTGTTGAAAATTATGAAAGTTATAAGTGAGTTAAAGGATTAGTGATGAATGAAGGTCTCATATGATAATGTTGTATATTTGAGTAATTAGTTAGTTATTAAGTTGCTATTGCGGGGGTGGCCTGTGCCCTCGTAGATAGCGAAATGGGTTGGGGGTAACAGGGAGTGTTACCTCCATCGGAGGCGAAAATGTGCGGCACACCTTTTTTTTCGTGTAAGTTAAAATTTACACACTGATAGACGACCGTGTCGCACATAGTAATAATGAATGTAACAGGCAGTGAAATGCAAGTTAGATTTCCCCGACTTTTCGGGCGATTACTGCCTTACCAGCACTAATCGTGGATTTGGCTAGCGGCCAGCTATGGTCATATCAAGTCCCTTGACCATAGCTGACTTGAAATTGGTATATATTAGAAATTCAATGGGGGGAGACAATTAGGGGAAATCTCCCGGAACTATGAAACAGCGGCTGCCACTCTGCCCGCTTGGGGGTAGCAAAGACAGGTGGTAGACCCGCATTAAGGGTGTGTAATTATATAACAAGAATATGTTGATATTCGATAATGTTCAAATGTAATAGCGGAAGCAAAGACACGGAGAGGTAAAACCTGCTCCAAAATATACAGTCTTTGTCGAAGCGAAAGGGTGATACAGTCCTCAATAATTTGAAATAGTGTGTGTGGACGGGAGGTGTCTCAAATGAGTCACGAATTTAAATTTTACAACATAAAAAATTTCTGCTAATTTGAATTTTGATCCAATAAAACTGCTTGTGCTCTGTTAAATAACTAGCTGCTCAGACACTCAATATCAGGTGTTCATGCTGCAATTTTGAATGTATTATTTTATTGTTGTACGTTAGATATAGGTGTTGATAAAATATGTGTTTTCATTATATGTGTATATTTTAAACTAAGCTAATAATTAAACGTCTGGCAGGCGGTTAATATGAATGACCAGAATCAGAGAAATGGGAAACAAGGAGGTGAGAGTGATGATAAATAAATATATACATATTTCATATAATTTGTTCAAATATGAGATGTGTTTTAATTGTGTTAGGGAGATCAGCTGATCAGCAATAACAGGTCACTGGTAAAATGGTAAATGTTCCAAGTAATTGATGTTCAAGGTAATGTTTTAATGTATTACAGATATTTTAAAGTAATGATTTATGCCAGTTAACAAGAGATAGTTTTGGGTGATGAATATTTTATGGGACATGTAGATCTGTCCAAATTGAAGTTAAAGAAATAGTAGAAACGAAGAATGTAATGTTGTTTTGAATTAATGTATGTTATAGAATTTTGAGAAGTATTGATGTTGACACAGTAGTTGTGGAGAATTTATGTGGAGTTTTGAGTGATATATTGTTGTTTATAATTAATGATGTTATTTTGTTGTAGTTGTAGTAAGGTGATGAGATTGAGATTTTTTGGGGATGGCAATTTTGTAGTAGGGGGTAGTGTAATGTGGGAGTCCAACATAATGATAAGTTAGGACGGGATAGGGATCGATTTTAGTGAGTAGGGGCCGCCTTAGGTAGAATCCAGGGGCCAAATAAGGGAATTGAGTTTTTTGGGGGCGGGGAAACACATATCCTATGTACAAAGGGTTAGAGAGTATTTTTTTGTGTATAGAGAGAAGGTGGCGAATTGAGTTCAATGGTAAGTTGGGTTTAGAGTGTTTTGGGATAGATATTTTAAGTAGAGATGGGTGTCATGGTAGTTGAAGTTGATGAATATTAGAGTCAGGGGGAAAAGATTATATATGTATACAGATCTAGTACAGTCAATGAGATAAATAATTTACATCACCCACAGTAAAGTAGAGTGAGATTGTTAAATGAAGAGTAAGATTGTTAAGCAAAAAGAGAGATTTATAATAAAGATATAACATTTTTTATTTTTTAAACCAGTGACAAAACTTTGAGAGAATTTGATAATGTAAAATTATGGTGTTTATTTTGAGTAATTGAAATGTCAATTTGCCTATTATTTATAATAATGTTTTGTTTATTTTAAATGTTTTATTTATGATATTTTGTGTTTTAAGACCGAATTTTACAGGTGTTAGGGGTATTTTCAGATAGAAAGCATACATAACATATGTAGGTCAAGGGTCTTGGACTTGACCTAGTTTCGATCAGCTGATGAGGTCATATACATACTAAGCTTGTATAGTAGGAAGGCAATTTAATTCGTTTGTTCAATCAATTTAAAACAATTTTCAAATAATGTCTAAATATGAAGGAAACATTTTCATAAAATTAAATTTTTTTCTTGAATTTTAAAATTTTTTTGGAAAATAGATTTTGAAAAAAAAAAAAATGATTTTTCGCCTGCCAGCGAATGCATAAGAAAGTATTGATTATTTTATTATTTGTGTGTTAACCATGTTTATTTTATTGATTTATTTTGTATTGTACTGTGTTGTTAGACTCTAAGTATTCACCTGTTAGAGTAAGGATATGTTTTGATTAAGTCATTTTTAATAAAACAGAAAAACAAGGAAGAGAATTTTTTGTCAAGTATAGTATTTTGAATTTTTAATTTTTTTAATTTTTTGTAAATTTTAAAGAATTTGTCAAGGTGTAATATTATGTAATGTGAGTGTGTGTGAGCCCAGTATCTGCTAAAGGCAGCCCAGCTTGCATACAAGGGGAAACATATCGGTAGAGGATCTGGCATAATCTGAGCCAGGGATTGAGGATATTTGGGGGTTGTATGTTAAAAGGCGAGGTGTGCTGTGGTACTTTTCTGTTCGATTTCTCGGTGTTGGGATCTCTTACGGAGAAGTCCAGGGATCTCGTTCAGATGAGTCCATAGTCGCTGAGCCAGGGGGGTCGTGTACCCATGTAGACTAAGAACAAGGGGGTTATTGGCACCAGTTCCTCACCGGTCCTCTTCGGGGTTTATCAATGAGATTTCTTCTGTTATGGACAGCAGAATTCTCATTGAGGGGGTATTGTAACATGTCAATTTTGGGTCATTTTATTTTTTACCGTATGGGGTATTTACATTTTATTTATTTCATTTTGTGCGGGGGTTTTATAAAATATTGTGAAATTTTATTATGCGGCAACCGTTATTTCGATTACAATAGAACTCATGGTAAGCTGAACAGTGTTGAGACAAAGGCGAGACGCAGTTACTGTATTGTGTAACTAGGCAAAGGAATTCGCATCTCCCCGAATTTCTAAGAACTCTGTATATGTGTGACCACGCTCACACTTAACGTCTCGAGGCGGGGCGCTGAAGTGACGCCGCGAACTCTAAAGTCGATGCTAAAAATGGCGCTGGAGCGAACAGTTAGTAGCTCCAAACAACCAGCTACAGGAAACGTCGTTAAACCCCGCCCACTACTAGTGACATCAGTGTGGCACCTGCAAATATCGGCTACACATGTGGCGAATATAATGACTATGTGTCACGCATAAAACTCATAAGCCACAGCAAATCAGCATTGTACAACAACGAAAATCAGGTGGCAGTGAACCGCCGCTTTCTCCCGCTCGCGGTCCACGTTGCGCAGTCTACATCAGTCAGAGACGCTAAGCGGTGCACGTTGTCTAGCAACAGGGTTCACATCCAGCCGTAGTTGTTACACGCGGCCCGGTCGGTTTGTACTGTTTAAGTATGAGTAACCAAATGAAAAACGTCTTCATACCGACCGGGACCCGAGGAAGCAACGAATATATAACGAAAACAGTGCCATGGTCAGCGAGTGAGATATATAAGGTGCCGGGACTAACGAAACGAGAACGCGTGTTCGGGCGAGGCCTCGATATGTATATGTGCGTATTTAAAGAACAAATGGGATTTTTCAGAACATAAGGTACTGTAAATAATAAGAGAGAATGAGCAGGCTGGGCTGTACTTATAAGTATATGTAATTGTTATATAATAATTCTATTACCATGTCTACACTCAGAACAATAAACGTAATTAATTTAGATACAAATATAATACCATAATGCAATCACTATGTTTACAATTGATCATAATTTTATTTTGAACATTAAAAGTATTCAGTTAATCACTAAAATGTGTTAGACTAAGTTATTTCGTCATTACCACGTTCTCATTTCTGTGTTGCGAAATTCGTCTAACGAACCGGAATCTTTTTGAGTTATTAATTGGGTGGGGTCAGATTGCTAAATTGTCCGTTTTATTAAGGTAAAGTGTAAAGGTCTCCATATCTGTCCTTCAAAGATATAGGTGGCGACTCTGGGCTTCTGATAAAATTGCTGCAGCAGGTAAGCGTAGTTATAACAGGTAAGTCCTGGTAGTGTATTTTATGTATTAATATATTTTCGGCCTATATTTTTTATTGTCACAAGGGTTAGTGTTGAATGTTACCCAAGATCATATGGTAACAACTAATGAAATTGTTAGTGAAAATGTTGTCAAATTAGATGTAAATGAAACTGTAGTAGCTGGGGGTAGTAGAAATAGCGAGATAAATATATTTAACCAATTAGCGTTGATGATGGAAGTAATGAATAATATCAAGTCAGAGACGACTAATAAGTTTGAACAACAAAACAAGAATAATGATAATTTGAAAACTGAAATCAAGTCAGCGGTGAGAGAAATGAATAATAGACTTGACAAACGAAACAAAAGGTTAGTAGACATAAATAACGAAGTTGTAACCATAAGAAATGAAATAAAAATGAATAATCTAAGTATGAACAATCAATTTAAAAGTATAAGTGAGAATGAATTAAACCAAATAAGTGGGTGTAGTGGTATCAAAAATAATGACGACACGGGTGAGTGTAATGAAAATAAAAATGACAAAATAACAGACAACCATGGTGTCAATAATAAAGTAACGAATAATTACGGAGAAATAATTAACGAGGTAGGTGTTAGTTATAAAAATGAATTAACAAGTAGTGGTAAGATAGTGGAAAATGAGATATATAAAAGTAATACCGTGAAAATAAATAGTGATGATGATAATATAGGAACAGTGAGAGAGTGAGAGAGTAGAAATCAATATTTGTAAATTAGAGAGAGAATATGAAGAGAATTATTTTGTGAATATAGGGCAGAGGGTAATTTTCCCCAGGTTTATTGTAAACCAAGATGGTTACAAATGTTCTTGAAGGGCAAGAATCCCTTACAGGAAAACAATGTGTTTTCAAGTAGTCCCTTAATTTTTAGTAGGCGTTTTTATGATTTAATACCCTCTGTACAGAATGATAGAAAAAGTATGAAATGGTGTTATGATGAAAGGTATGTTGATAGGAAGATAGAGTTATTTGAGATTAGCAGAGGTTATAACGAATTAGTAGAGAGGTTAGATATTAAGTACTTACCTTGTGAAATAGTTAGTGCAGCAAATGATGGTAAGGTTGATGATATTGATTACTTACCTTGTGACAAAACTGGTACAGCAGTAGATAATAATAATGATGAAATTATAATTGACCCAATGGTGACAAATTATACTAAAGGTGACTTGACCATACTCGGTGGTGACAAATTATGGAATAATCCTGTTAATTGTTATGGTATTGTGGAAGGGTATACGAGTTTGAATAATCTTTATATTGATAGAAATGATATAATGAATTTGCTAAAAAATGAACGGTGTAGACGTAAGACCAGGTTATTATACAATGATGGGGGGGGGTAAACAATAAATGTTTATGAACGTTTAACTATGAGAATAATGGTTTTGAATTGGACTTTTTTATAAAATGATTTGTGGTAAACGATAACAAAAAATAATGTGTATTGTATACTTTTGTATTGATATTAAATGAAATATTGTACAAGATGAATGTTAATAACAAGTTAAAAAATTTTTGGAGAATTTAATGGTGTAGTCAATGCTAAATAATTGATTATTAAAAAGGTCAATTGAGATTAAAATGTAATATTTATAATTTTATATGCAAATTTAAAGATGAATTGTTTATTTTGAGGTAATAATCGTAAGCTTTAATAAATAAATTGTTATGTAAAATGAATGTTGGTAATAAATTTGAATTTTTGGAGAATCTAATGGTATAAGAAGTGGTAAATAATTAAAGGTTGAGTATTAACAGGTTCAATTGAAATTAAAGTTTTGGAATGTTTGGAAATTTTATTCAGATGCAACTGAGATGTTTATTTTAACGTAATGAGGTTTATGTTCATTCTGAGTGTTTACTATGTTTTATTATGTTGTATTGCAATAGCGTGTGTGGAAGGAGGAACTTAAAATAAATTCATAATTTGACAAATTATAATGAAATATGTGATGATGGAGAAGGTGGTTACTAGGTTGTTAGTAACGAAATATTAAAGATTGAAATGAGTTACATCAATAATGTAGAGTATGTAATTGATTTTCTGATGCAAACAAATGAATAATGTTGTGTTGACAAGGAGTATTTTATTTTAATGTAATAGAGAATAATATGAAGATACTTAATGATTGTTAAGTAAGTAATTTGTTCTAATGTAGTCGATTTAATGTGTTTTACTCTATATAAGGAGTTTGTTAATTTTGAAATGTGAATGGAATATTTATAATGGAAGGGATTTATACGTTGTAATGGAAATGTTTATTTAAATTTTGATGGGAATCAGAGCTATCATGTTGAATTTTGGGGTAAGAGTTAACTAGAGAAGGTTATACAGAATGTTGATAGGTAATTCTTCTAATGTATTATATTTAGACTAAATATTGTAACATGACATATGAGCCCTAAGATTTCAGTGATATAAAATGATAACACGTCAGATAATGAGTCAAAGAGACAAGCCAAATAATTTGTCTAAAATGCCAAGCTCAACGCTACATGAGCTAACTATCACCAAATGTGAACTCACAGCCATAAGAGTCAATAAACTGATGGTAAATACAAATGAAATTACATTATAGTGAAGAGATTTTGCACCACACAATGATTGTACCAACAGAAGCAACCACCCAATAGTTTAAGGTCAGTGAAGAACCAAACAGACACAAAATCAGTGAAGAAACAAAACCAAAGAAGAAAGAAGAAAGAAGAAGGGAGAAAGAAGAAACAAGAAAGAACAAACAAGAAGGAAGAAAGAAGAAGGAAGAAAGAAAAGGAAGAAAGAAGAGGAAGGAAGAATCAGTGAAGAAGAACCAACAACCATGGCATAGAAGATTGCAAGAGCCAGTCAACTATAAATCAACACCTACCAATATGTGTAATGACCAATCAACCTGCAGATTAAAGAGATAGACAGAAAACTGACTAACTGATATGACCAGTATACTATAAATAATGTTATAAATGAATAAGAAAAGAAATGTTATACAAAGGAATGAAAATAACAATAATACTTATTGATTAGAAGCTGTGAATTAAGCATAGTAATAAGATATGCACAGCAACAATATAACAAAAGGAGTATTAATATGTCTCAGAATATCAGCAAACACTAGTCAAATAATCTGACAATCGAATATAAAAGCAAGAGAATAATGAAAAGATTATTAGTTATCTTTATTAAAACCAGATATGCAAAAAATAAGGTTAAAAGAATGCCAATGTGAGTCAAACTAACATACACATTGTTAGCACCAATGCCCAAATAACATAACCTATGATGTAAGTAAGATTCACCTGTACTCACAACTAACAGTAGGAAAAACCTACCCAAACCAGAATATAATATATATAAAAGCAAGTAGAAATAACAATCTTTCTACAGGTAACAAAATCAGATACCCAAAATAAACTTTGAATAAGAAAATAAACAAAAAAAATGAACCAAAACCCACTAAAATGGAATTCACTAATAAAACTTGTATAAAGTCACATTATAAAAATGAATAGAAACAAAATGTCGATGTCAATACCACAAATAGAGATGATATCACTACTGTACAATGGTACAAAGATAATAAGACAGAATACAGTATATTATAATTATATTTAAGTGCACATGTCATGTGACACCAGGTGTCACTAGTATTGTTTAACCAACTGCAATGTAAAAAAGTCTAATGTAGTAAACACACCAAGTCCAGTACTAAGACAATGTTATTACTCAGCTATTGTAACTGAGAGATAATAACAAAAAGAACTCTAATATCAGAAAAGAATAACATTAAGTAGGCATCTAATGATGAAAGATAGAGACCACTTAAGTAACCAAAAATGACCAAAAATTACCTCATTTTCCAGCTAACAAAGGTAACCAGTAGTAGTAACCCTTTGTTATCAACAAATGGAAACAATTAGAAAGCAGACAAATACTTTCTAATGAGTGAAATATGTAAATATAAATGTAAGTACCTAGGCTAAGATGACAGTAGAATAAGAATTGTATTTTATAAATAAATCTAAGTAAATAGTAACTAAGGAGTGATGAGAACTTGGAAGGCATGCCCTCAAGTGGGTATGAGTGCCATTATGTAGTGATAATAAAGATTTAAATATAAAATAATAGTGTTAAGTGAACCGTACTAATCACAAACAATAACTTCCTTAATAATGGACCAAAGCACACCATGAGTGGACTCAAATAATAGAGCCAAGTGTTGTGAATCCATTGATACGCTCAGATCTAAAATCGGAATGATATTAACAAAGTTATTACAATTATAAGAATTTGTGTCAAAATGAGAAAAACATTTATAATCTCGAAACCGAAGGCCCACGCCAACCTTAACAATTAAAATATAACGCCGAGGGGGTATGTACACAAAATAGAAGATCGCCCACCAATCAAATCCACGGATTTAGCCAAATTTTGGACATTTACTGAACGGAACGGCAGAGAGAGGCCTGCGTTCTGGTCACTTTTCAATCAACATTCGAAGCGATGAGATGTCGCCCGGTGAGAGAAAAAGTCAGCTGATTTGTTAATGTGTGTGCATCACTAAGTAAACAGGGTGACATAACCTAAAAATTGTGATAACGAATATACATTAGTATCAGTGAGTGAAGTGCAACAGTGCGAAATAAATTGCCCACTGTATAATCCAGGGCAATTTCGGTATTAAAATTATAAAATTAAAAGGGAGTATAAGTGATTTTTACTATTTCAATCAAATCATGAAAAACGATATTATCAAAACATTTCATAACAATGAACGTAGGTTAAGGTGTATTGGTAACTGTAACTGAACAACAAATGACAACCCTAAGAGATTTAATTAATTTTATTTGTGAATTTATTAAGCTTATAATTAATTTCTATGAATAATAATTATTTTTTTGTGTGACTTTACCACACTTGATGACAGTTGTCAACCATAACATATTAACCAATTTAACCAACAATTGCCAATGACTGAGGTTTGTCAGGTGATTGGATTATTAACGAAAGTTAATACAATATTTCTATGTTTTTATGCTTTTATGATTTAGGGAAGAAACCTACTATCATTATAATATTTCAATGTCAATTATTATTGTGAATAATAACCAAGGTTACTGACAGCCATGCAATTATACTCATATAACACTAAATACTGAATCAGATGTTTCACCAGATAACACTGTTTCAAATTTATAATTTTATTGTTCATTTTAATTGTATTATCAAGAATTATCTTGACACTAACTAATTTTGTTTCAAGCATTTATTGTCCATTGAATCTAATAATTTTACTAACCTGTAATGTCCAGATTAGGGACATGGTTATTATTTTTGTGTACTAATTATAAGTTGTAACGGGCCAAATTTATGGGTTATTTTATTTTATTGAATTTTTCGGGGATTTATAAAAATATTTGTGAAGCCTAATTTCAACAAAGACAGACCACGTGTTGTAAGAACAGTTTTAACAAAGGCGCAGTAATATCACGTTGTGCAATCTGTAGAGGAATCCGCACCACCTTAGTTTCCAAGAACTTTGTTTGTGTGTGACCGGGCGCTCGTATGCATGACACGAGCATACGCGCGCGGTGACGCTACTTGTACCATTCAAGATGGCTAAGAAGCAATTTTTGGTCGCCTTCATCTCCCATGCGGCCGGATACAAAATTTAAGTCACGCCCATCTCGTGACGTTAGCCAGTGCCTAGCCAATATCCTGACACAACTAACACAACACCAACAGCATGAGTTAAATGAGGCATAGCTACAGCGATGAAACCAAAGGCATTGGTTTCCACCTGAAAAACAACGAAATTGAGTTGGCAGTGAGACATAGACGCTTCTCCCCAGTCTACGAGTAACAGAGTTCGCTTACAGACGCAGATCGTGTTGTAAGGGCCCGGTCGGGTCGAACTTTTAAATATGACTAACTAAATGTAATAACGCCGTCATACCGACCGGGACCCGAGGAATTAATGGACGTAGTAATGTGATACTGGTGACGGGCGGCGAACATTAGAACAGTGAAATAATGGGTCGTTGAAGTGAGCGATAAAAACACGTGTTGTACGGAATCGCGGCAGTGAACAGTTTATGTGAAAAATAAATAATAAAGTTGGAAAATTGTAAAAAGGGGTAAAGTATTAAATGGTGTGTGTGTGCGAGTGAGCAGAATGGGCTACCTAATATAATATAATATAATAATAATAATATAATATAAGAGAATAGTAAATATGATACCTAAATGTATATTCCCCAAATTTTGTGTGTGTTCTGAGTCGAATAATTAAAACAATCGTATATTAATTAAAACATATAAGTTACTATAAAAATGTGTTAGTCTAAGTTATTTCGTCATTACCACTTTCTCATTTCTGTGCTGCAAGATTCGTCTAAACGTTCCGGGTATCTTCTGAATTATTATTGGGGGGCAGTCAGATGGCGAAATTGTCCCGTTTTTATTTAAGGTAAAGTGTAACGGTTTCCATATCTGTCCTTCAAAGATATAGGTGGCGACTCTGGCTTCTGAGGAAAATTTATACAGCAGGTAAGTCCTGGCAGTATTTCTATTTATTTTATATATTTCGATCTATTTTGTATGTTTACAATTGGCTCTCGCTGCCAGGATTTTCGTTTAATTTTATTTATACGAGATAGACCTATTTTAAAGCACAGAAAATAGGATGTGGTAATGACGAATTTGTAAAAATATTTATCGTACATATTTACGTAAGTGTGAGTAGGTTATGTTTGTGTTATGATTTACAGTTGTGTTAGGCGTTTTGATTGTAGAATAATAGTGGTTTTTATATATAAAAAGTGTTATATAAATGAACTTTAAACATGGCCAAAATACAAGGTAATGATATTGGTTTCGCGTGGGATGAGTGGGAGAATGAATTTAGAGAGGTGGTAGGCGAAATGACGGACGAGGAGTGGGGTAATTTAGACGATAGGTTAACACGAATGGAAGAACAAGAAGGAATATTTGCCGAAATTAGAAAGCATAGTGATGATATTAGTATTGGTAGTAAGATGACTAATGATAAAGGTAAGATAGTCGAAATAACGGTGGCAGAAAATAAGGCAGTGAACATGGCTGAGGCACAAGAAACCTTTGCGGAGAAATGGGAGAAATTCCGTGACAGTTTTGAGAGGTATTTGGAAGAAAGGACTGATGATGATCGGCGTAAATTTAATGAGAGGGTTAAACGAATTCCGGAATTATACAAATTGTTAAGAGAGAATAGTGGTGGCACTATTAGTGATGACACTAGTAAACAAAGTAACGAGGTAAGTGAAGGGGTTAGTGAGAGTAAAATAGTAGAAAATGGTAGTCACGAGATCAAAAATGATAACGGTGACACAATTGAAAATGTAGCAATAGAGAGTGATAATAATGTTGTTAATGATAGTGAAGAAATAATTAACCAGGTGAGTGCTAATGATAATTCCAATAATGAATTTATAAATAACCGTGACAAAATAGTGGGAGAGGTAGTGTTGACTAGTGAAAATAATGATGGTGATTACAAGTCTGAGGTAAGTGGTGATGTTAATATAATTAATTCTTATGATGAAATAATGTTAAATAATGAGATGGTTGAGAATAAAATATTGGATAGTGGTGAGATAGAGATAGTGAGTGAGAGAGAGAAAGTAATAGATCGTAAAGGCGTAGTAATTAATGTTGATGAGTTAGATAATGAGTGGAAGGAGAGTTATATTATGGGTATGAAACAGAGGGTAAAATTTTTACGAGGTGTTCTGGGGGGTGAAGAAAGATCTTCACGCATATATTGGGTAGACAAGGGTTCTATGAATAATTATTTTTTGAAGTTTTTTGTTGCTAGGAAATGTTTAATTGAGTTAGTACCCTCTGCATGGAATGAGAGAGAAAGTGTGATATAGCATTGTGATGAGAGAAATTTGGATGGAGAGTTGTGGGTTGATAAAGAGATAGAAGTATATAATGTAAGGAGAGATTATGATGAGTGGAAAGTAACGTTAGAAGTACGTTTAAGTAATAACCATTTAATTTATGACAATAAAATAATTGACTTGGTATTGAGACAATTTACTAACGGAGACTGGACAAAATTAATTGATCGTGACAAGTTGTATGACCTAATGAATAGTATAATGAAGAACTTAGAAATAATGGTTTATTATAATAATAATAATAACAAATCGAGTATAAGTAAGGAAGAGAAATGTTGTAAAAAGGTACGACTATTACATGACGATGGAGGCTAGATTGAGAATTCGGGGAAGGAACAGTTTAAGTATGTGAATACATGGTAATAACTTAGCTGATTTTGACATTGAAATATGATATAACAGAATAAATAAAGAGGAAGATTTGTAAAAAAATATATAGTGAATTCAATTGTATGTGTTGTAAAAGGTTAAGTGAACAGTGTATGTAGGTAGGTAATTGTTGTAATAATAATATTAATATTTGCAATTTAAATAAATAACTGAATTATTTTGAAAACAGTAATTGGCTAATTGTAATTGTTTTGATAGAAATAAAATTTGTATTTTTCAATAATTAATTTAATTAAAATGATTTGGAGATGTGTTAAATATTTTGATTGATTTGAATGCTATATAATTGAATTTTTCTAATGAATTTAAATTGTTTGTACCATGATAGACGCTCGTGCCGCACATAACAATGATGATATAGAACAGGCATTGAAATGAAAGTTAGATTTCCCCGACTTTTCGGGCGATTACTGCCTTACCAGCACTAATCGCGGATTTGGCTAGCGGTCAGCTATGGCCATATCAAGTCCCTTGACCATAGCTGACTTGAAATTGGTTGATAATAGAAATTAAATGGGGGGTGAAATTAGGGGAAATCCAGGAACTATGGAACAGCGGCTGCCAGTCTGTCCGCGTGGGGACAGCATAGCCAGGTGGTAGACCCGTTTTAAGGGCGTTTCAATATAAAACAAGGATAAGTTGATATCCACAATTTTTAAAATGTCAAGCCGAAGCAAAGACAAGGAGACGTCAAATTCCTCCAACTATGCAGTCTTTGTGGAAGCAAAAGGACGATACAGTCCTCCATAAATTACCATAGTGTGTGTGGATCAGGGGATTGCTCAAATGAGCAACGTACTTAAATTTGGTAAATTAAAAAATGATAAATCAATTTTGCTCTAATAAAAATGCTTGTATTCCGCTTAAATGAATAGGTGCTCATACATTCAGTATAATGTGTTCATTCTATATTTTTTAAATGTATCATTTTATTGTAGTAGGTTAGATATAAGAAGTGATAAAAAGTATGTGTTTTCTATAATTTGTGTATGTTTGAAACTAAGTAAATAACTAAACCGACTGGCAGGCGGTTTGCATAGTACCAGAGTCAGAAAGAGGGGAAACAATGAGGGTAGATGTAAGAATTGCTAAAAATATGTATTTCATGTAATTTGCACAATTTTGAAATGTATTTTCACTTTGTTAGGAATGTCAGCTGATCGGTAGTAAAATGTCACTGTTAGATTGTTTATGGATGTTCAAGGTATTTAATGTCAAGTATAATGTTTTAATGTGTTAAAGATCTTGTTTCAAAGGATGAAAAAAGTAATTTAATGTAGTAAGATGTTAAACAAAGTGTCAAAGATAATAAAAGATAGACTGTGGGTGATTAATATTTTGTTGGGACATATAGATCTGTCCAAGTTGAAGTTAAAGTCGAAGTAGTGGAGAGAATAATATTGTTTTGAATTAATGTAATGTTGTTGTGAGTTAATGTAATAGATATTGAGAAGTATTGATGTTGACACAGTAGATAGGAGGAATATATGTAGAGTATTGAGTGATATATTGATATTATTAAATGGTGATGTTATTTTGTTGTAGTTGAAGTGAGGTCATGAGATTGAGATTTGGGGATGGCAATTTTGTAATAGGGGATAGTGTAATGTGGGAGTCCGCAACAAAAGGGTTGGGACGGGAAGGGACAGATTTGGCGGGAAGGGGTTGCCTTAGGTAGAATCCAGGGACCAGATTAAGGAAATGAGTTTTTTTTTTTGGGGGGGAAACACTTATCCTAAGTACAAAGGGTCAGAGATTTATTTTTTTATATATCGATAGAAGGTGGCGATTTGAGTTTAATAGTAAGTTGGGTTTAGAGATTGTTCGATAGATGTTTTGATAGAGATGGGTGTCCTGATGGTTATAGTTGTTAGTGGTATTAGAGTCAGAGTGAGAAAGATTATATATGAATACATGCCAAGTGGCAAATCGAGTTATTACAATAATCAAATCACCCAAAGTAATGGAGAATACGATTATTAAATAAAGAGATGTATAATAAGAATATAAATTTAATTGCAACCAGTGACAATTTTGATAGTGTTTGAAAATAATGTAAAGTTATAAAGTGTTTATGTTGAATAATTTAAATGTCAATTTGATTGTTATTTATAATAATATTTTATTATTTTAAATGTTTTATTTTACTATGTTTTTGTGTTTCAAGATAGAATTTTACAGAGGTATAATGTAATTTCAGATGTAATGTGTGTATAAAGTATGTAGGTCAAGGTTCTTGAATTGACCCAGTTTTGATCAGCTGATGGGTGAGGTCAGATACTAGGCATGTTTAGCAAGGAAGTTAATCCAACTTTTGCTCTGAAATGATTTGAACCATTTTAAATAATTTCAATATGGAAAGAAAATATTTTAAGAAATTTAAATTTTTTAAATTTTAAATTTTTTTGGAAATTTTTTTGAAAAAAAAAAAAAAAAAATTTTCTCTTGATTTTGCGTCTGCCATGTAATTGACAGTTGGGAACTCTGATTGTTTTATTGTTTGTGTACAATTATTTATTGAATTTACAATAAATAATGTGTTTACGTGTTTATTATTATTGAATTATTTTATTGAATTTTATTGTTAGAGTATAGGTGTAATCACATGTTAGGTTAAGGATGCTCCTATTTTTAAGAAATGTTCAATTGATTTAATTTTTTAAATAACAAAAAACTAATGAAGAGAATTATTCAGTATAGATGCAAAATTTGTGTTGTGATTTTCAAGATAAACAGCTAATGATTGTCGCTTAATAAATTTTTGAAAAAATATTTTCATTTTATAATATATGGAATAAGTGTGTGTGTCTGCCTGTGACGGTGGCAGAAAATAAGGCAGTGAACATGGCTGAGGCACAAGAAACCTTTGCGGAGAAATGGGAGAAATTCCGTGACAGTTTCGAGAGGTATTTGGAAGAAAGGACTGATGATGATCGGCGTAAATTTAATGAGAGGGTTAAACGAATTCCGGAATTATACAAATTGTTAAGAGAGAATAGTGGTGGCACTATTAGTGATGACACTAGTAAACAAAGTAACGAGGTAAGTGAAGGGGTTAGTGAGAGTAAAATAGTAGAAAATGGTAGTCACGAGATCAAAAATGATAACGGTGACACAATTGAAAATGTAGCAATAGAGAGTGATAATAATGTTGTTAATGATAGTGAAGAAATAATTAACCAGGTGAGTGCTAATGATAATTCCAATAATGAATTTATAAATAACCGTGACAAAATAGTGGGAGAGGTAGTGTTGACTAGTGAAAATAATGATGGTGATTACAAGTCTGAGGTAAGTGGTGATGTTAATATAATTAATTCTTATGATGAAATAATGTTAAATAATGAGATGGTTGAGAATAAAATATTGGATAGTGGTGAGATAGAGATAGTGAGTGAGAGAGAGAAAGTAATAGATCGTAAAGGCGTAGTAATTAATGTTGATGAGTTAGATAATGAGTGGAAGGAGAGTTATATTATGGGTATGAAACAGAGGGTAAAATTTTTACGAGGTGTTCTGGGGGGTGAAGATGTTATCTTACTTATAAAGTCACTGTGAGGGCGGCATTTGTTATTTTACTTTTTTATGTCCCTAGTTCTGGGCGGCATTTGTTATATCTCACTTTTTTTTATTTAAATATATATAAATGTAAATGTATTTGTCATATAAAATCTCTAGTAACTTATATTCGGGTCTGTTTACATTGTTCGAGTTAAACACGTGTGTCACATTTACCATAATTATGGTATCTACCATAATTATAGCACCTGTTTATTTCAGTTTTGTTATATAAATTTTTATTACCTAAGGATCCAGGATTCTGCTCAGCGAGAATGCTGACAGAGATGGTCATTGAAATGAGAATACATTTAATTGCAGTAACTATTATCAATCGTAATTTATTCAGGAATTTCTTTAATCGTGTACACCATATAACAACTTGACACGGCGGCCATTACTAATTTCTGCCCTTTACTATCACCACTCCTTTATGTTTAATTTTAAAGGGTAATTCAAACAATTAATTTTACTGGCTATGACTTAGTTTCATGATCATGTGATTTGATAATATCTAATTATAGTCAACGCAAACCAACCTCCATTTGGAAGTCGACATTTAACGTTCACACCTCTCTCACTCACTCACATTCATACAAACATTTTTTGAATTTACTTTTGACTGTGTACACATCATGATTATATTTTTTATGATTAAAAGAGCTCTTTATATAAAAATTTTGGTTGCCACTTCCCTTGTCAGTAAACTGGACGTTCTAGTAGAGTGTCACATGTTGATTCCAAACGGCGTGGTTACATTTTCTTGGCTGCACTGAATTTACATTTAACGCTTTAAATATTGCTTTATACTGCTCAAACTCTGAAAGTAACTAACACTGATTTGCTTTTGATTACATTGTTAACACTTTGCAATACTTTAAACTTGACTATTTCAAGCCAGCACTATTGTTAGCGTGTGGTCGCCATGATGAACTTCTGTGTACTGGGCTAGACGTTTAACTAGCTTTCGTCTGTCCTTTGCACTGAATTTACATGTGGGTTATAATTACTGGTTAACACTGTTACTTGTGATTAAATTTTGTCAATTTAAATAAAACACTCGCTGACTAATTAGACCAGCACAATTGTTACGTGTTGCTGCCATGATGATGTTCTGTGGACTGGGACGAAAATTATGCAAATTTTACGTATGTGTGTGTGAGTAAAACGTCATCGTTCTTTGTTTCTCATTACATAATAGCCTGGTTAGTTACGTATTTTTATAACGTCATGGTGGTTTTATGACGTTTGGCGTTGTTGGCCAATGAAACGTGAGCAAGTAGCGCCGTTATTAGTAGCTGTAACCATTATAAGTCTTTTTAGCTGCATGTACACTGCTGTCCTTGAAATTATTTTGTCGTCTCGGAACTGCGTCGTTGTCGGCAAAACCAAGGGAAATTATGTCACCCATAGAAATGACTTTAAAACATCGGAATACAATAGTTTGCTACCTTGCATACCATATTTTTTATATCGGACTTTTTGTACTGTCACAAAACCCCCTCAATGAAAAGTTTTGTGTCGAGACACAAAAACTTTCATTGACTCATTCACACCTCTCTAAAAGGATCAGCTCAGATATGGAGCCACAACCCCCTGTAGTGTTACAAAAAAAAAAAATAAATTCAATCACTTACCCTTGGTTCAATGATGAGGTTCGCACCTTCTGACCTTACTGGACTTCTCCAGAGAGATCCCTACACCATAAGGCCATGAGGCACTTTACGCTCCTGTTCTGACTCACCGGCCAGCTCAGGACCGCGGTCACCACACCATAAAACTCTGAAACATTCAATACAAAATTTTAAAATAGTGGCCTTCTCTGTATCCATATCCACAACTGATATGTTTCCTCTTAGTACATTGGTTTGCGTTTTGGGGCGTTGGTTTGCTTAATTCTAAAATTTCACACAATGTATAACAAGAATTAAGATAGAAATTGCTCCCCTTCACAATCCGGTACCTAGTACACATTTCTGACTTCTGTCAACTATATTCACTCCCTTTTATCCCATGAAAACAATTGTTCTTAACCTAAACAACAATGTATTTTACTGCTTTAGCAACAACCATTAACCCTAATAATTTACTTCATATAATCTTACAATATCTATATCATGGCAGATAATTTAAAAGTTTTATAATTTCTTTACGACTTTTTCTTACATTTAACCTTCTTTATAACAGAATCATTTCTAGAGAATGGACAAACTTTACAAAATTTTAATCTTATAATCGTTACTATCTTGGTAGTAACCTCCTATCCACACACACACTATTGTTGTCATAATAAAACACAATAAAACATTGTACATCATAAGCATTAAACACTAACATTGAACAATTCACAAATAAACAATTTACATAACTTGTAGCAAAATTTTATAACATTTTTCCTATCAACAATTCTCTATTCAACTTTTAATATTTAACATTCATTTAGATTCTATACAAAATTTCACATTTATCATTTACCTTTCCATTTACCTTACCTTTCAGTTACATCACCTTTCTACTATGAATTTTCTTTTCTAACCTTTTATCCTTACTAGTTTGGGTGACTCTCTATTATTCATTTTTCTATCTTCCTTTGGCATTTGTCAACCTAACCTTACTCACCTCTTTTTTTTTTTCACTAACAACCGCTTCTAACCATTTATATATAATATGACACCAATATCTCAATAACAACCCCCTTCACAAATCCCATTAAAACCTCTGGCACCGCTCATTTTTTGTACTAGTATGTGTGTATTCCCTCTAACCAACTCATTCCCTTATCGGTTCCTGACCCTTTCAGATAACCCTTTCCGGCGCTAAACGGTCCCTTCCTGTCTCAACATCTCTCGTTGGACTCCTACACCAATACCCTTATTACAAAATATCACCATCAACAACAAATATAATTACCACTCACATTACTCACCTCTACATATAATCCCTACCTACTGTGTCCCTAAAATATCTAACACCTCTTTATATATTATCAGCATCTCAGCACTTTATTTTTCCTAACTCCCAATAACTTTATTCAACTAACTCCAATGCCCTGATTTATCCTTATTCCCAAACTCTTTACAACATTTCACATTAATATACCATTAGAAATTCATCACTTATCTACTAACAACAATACCTTTCATATCCAAATACATTACCTGCTTAATCATTTCCTAACCCTTTAGAATCTAAATTCCATAATATCCTTTCAAAATCATTATTAAACTTCTTTTACTTATTTAAAATTCTACAATAGTTTACACACAAAAAATACATAGAATACACAATAGCAAAATTACACAAATACATAGACATCAATACACAAAATATACAATTCACATAATCATTAAATCATTTACCATAATCAGTCCTGATCAGTCCATTTTTAAAAACACTGTCCACACAATTAAATGTTCATAACACAATAAACAATAAACAACTACCCCCATATCATCAAATAATAATCTTATCTTATATCTATATACATTGTTTATTATTGAATCTCTTATATTAACATCATAAATGCATCTACCATTCAAATTTTCATTATTTTCCACAAACTCATTTAATCTGTCATGATTGGTCATTGTCCTGTCACCTCCAGTATAATTCGTCACCACTAGGTATGTTATAAAGTCATTATTTTCATTATCACCTCCTACGACTGCCATATCCGCTTCATTACAAGGTAAGTACTTATTATTTTTATTATATATCATCTCTACTCCTAACCTTCCCATAAACTCTTCATAATCTCTGCTTATCTTAAAAATTTCTACCTCCCTCTTTCTCTCACAATATCTCTCACTATCATACCATCTCTCTCTCTTAAAACATCTCTCATAATAACTCTCCCAACAACATTTCTCTCTCTCAATATATTTCTCTTTATCATACCATCTCTCTCTCTTTAACCCTTCAACACACACTATCATTCCATTATCATTATATTCAATTCCCCATAAAATTTCATTTATACTACCAACCTCCACACTATTATCACCTATTACTATATTCTCATCTATTTTATCGTAATTTTCTATCCCACTTACCTTGTCTTTATTTTCATTCAATTTATCTGATTCTCTACTATTCTCTACCCCCATTTTACTCTCGTAATTTTCATCTACTTTATTCTTTTGTCTATCCAACTTCTCATTAACTAATGCAACTATTTTCTCTTCCGTTTTATCGAAACGTGCGTGCATTTCATCAACTCGTTTATCAAAATTAAAATTTTGTTTTTCGATTTCGTTTTTTATTTCGTCACATTTTACATTAAAATTATTGTTCTGTGTATTGAAAAGCATTTGCATCATTTTCATAATTTCGTTATTCTCAGCCCTGTTATTTGGGACTGGTGTTGCGTGCACTATTTCTTCACTCATAACTACTGATTCTGTCATGCTTATTTGACTATTATTTGTACTATCAGTTATGTTTAATAAAGAACTATTTTCTTTATTCTCTGCCATTATAAAATTTGTTAATGGTTTGTCGCTTTATCTTATCGTTACCACCTAACCTACAACCGCATTCTCATTTTCAATGTCCACTCTGCCGCAATTCAGGCTAATTATATAAAATGTATTTATATATTTTATATAGTCACCAGTTCGGGCCCATTTGTTACTTTTAATAATTATGTCCCTAGTTCTGGGCGGCATTTGTTATCTCTCACCTTTTCATTTGAATACTTATAAATGTATTTGTCAGATAAAATCTCTAGTAACTTATATTCGGGTCTGTTTACATTGTTCGAGTTAAACACGTGTGTCACATTTACCATAATTATGGTATCTACCATAATTATAGCACCTGTTTATTTCAGTTTCGTTATATAAATTTTTATTACCTAAGGATCCAGGATTCTGCTCAGCGAGAATGCTGACAGAGATGGTCATTGAAATGAGAATACATTTAATTGCAGTAACTATTATCAATCGTAATTTATTCAGGAATTTCTTTAATCGTGTACACCATATAACAACTTGACACGGCGGCCATTACTAATTTCCGCCCTTTACTATCACCACTCCTTTATGTTTAATTTTAAAGGCTAATTCAAACAATTAATTTTACTGGCTATGACTTAGTTTCATGATCATGTGATTTGATAATATCTAATTATAGTCAACGCAAACCAACCCCCATTTGGAAGTCGACATTTAACGTTCACACCTCTCTCACTCACTCACATTCATACAAACATTTTTTGAATTTACTTTTGACTGTGTACACATCATGATTATATTTTTTATGATTAAAAGAGCTCTTTATATAAAAATTTTGGTTGCCACTTCCCTTGTCAGTAAACTGGACGTTCTAGTAGAGTGTCACATGTTGATTCCAAACGGCGTGGTTACATTTTCTTGGCTGCACTGAATTTACATTTAACGCTTTAAATATTGCTTTATACTGCTCAAACTCTTAAAGTAACTAACACTGATTTGCTTTTGATTACATTGTTAACACTTTGCAATACTTTAAACTTGACTATTTCAAGCCAGCACTATTGTTAGCGTGTGGTCGCCATGATGAACTTCTGTGTACTGGGCTAGACGTTTAACTAGCTTTCGTCTGTCCTTTGCACTGAATTTACATGTGGGTTATAATTACTGGTTAACACTGTTACTTGTGATTAAATTTTGTCAATTTAAATAAAACACTCGCTGACTAATTAGACCAGCACAATTGTTACGTGTTGCTGCCATGATGATGTTCTGTGGACTGGGACGAAAATTATGCAAATTTTACGTATGTGTGTGTGAGTAAAACGTCATCGTTCTTTGTTTCTCATTACATAATAGCCTGGTTAGTTACGTATTTTTATAACGTCATGGTGGTTTTATGACGTTTGGCGTTGTTGGCCAATGAAACGTGAGCAAGTAGCGCCGTTATTAGTAGCTGTAACCATTATAAGTCTTTTTAGCTGCACGTACACTGCTGTCCTTGAAATTATTTTGTCGTCTCGGAACTGCGTCGTTGTCGGCAAAACCAAGGGAAATTATGTCACCCATAGAAATAACTTTAAAACATCGGAATACAATAGTTTGCTACCTTGCATACCATATTTTTTATATCGGACTTTTTGTACTGTCACAAAGAAAGATCTTCACGCATATATTGGGTAGACAAGGGTTCTATGAATAATTATTTTTTGAAGTTTTTTTGTTGCTAGGAAATGTTTAATTGAGTTAGTACCCTCTGCATGGAATGAGAGAGAAAGTGTGATATGGCATTGTGATGAGAGAAATTTGGATGGAGAGTTGTGGGTTGATAAAGAGATAGAAGTATATAATGTAAGGAGAGATTATGATGAGTGGAAAGTAACGTTAGAAGTACGTTTAAGTAATAACCATTTAATTTATGACAATAAAATAATTGACTTGGTATTGAGACAATTTACTAACGGAGACTGGACAAAATTAATTGATCGTGACAAGTTGTATGACCTAATGAATGGTATAATGAAGAACTTAGAAATAATGGTTTATTATAATAATAATAATAACAAATTGAGTATAAGTAAGGAAGAGAAATGTTATAAAAAGGTACGACTATTACATGACGATGGAGGCTAGATTGAGAATTCGGGGAAGGAACAGTTTAAGTATGTGAATACATGGTAATAACTTAGCTGATTTTGACATTGAAATATGATATAACAGAATAAATAAAGAGGAAGATTTGTAAAAAAATATGTAGTGAATTCAATTGTATGTGTTGTAAAAGGTTAAGTGAACAGTGTATGTAGGTAGGTAATTGTTGTAATAATAATATTAATATTTGCAATTTAAATAAATAACTGAATTATTTTGAAAACAGTAATTGGCTAATTGTAATTGTTTTGATAGAAATAAAATTTGTATTTTTCAATAATTAATTTAATTAAAATGATTTGGAGATGTGTTAAATATTTTGATTGATTTGAATGCTATATAATTGAATTTTTCTAATGAATTTAAATTGTTTTAGGAGATTTGAATCATATGATCCATTAATAAATAAATGTTAAATTGTTTGATTTGAAATAACTTTTTGTTAAATGTTTCAGAGGTTACGTGAAAGTATTGGTGTATGGTGTATATATTTTGTGTATGTCAGTTTAAATGGACTGCAAGTATAAAAGTTATTATACTAATTAAATGGAATAAAATGTAATAAGATGTTTACCTCAATTGAAAAAATTTTAAATTCAATAATGAAAACAACTTGAAATAATAATTTAAAAAATAATAATAACTGAAATATAATGAAAAATAAATATTAATAATAAATTTGAAAATTGTAAGTAATCTAACTGTAGAAAGTTTTAGTTCATTACTTTTAATTGTTTAGTTATTAAGGCGCTATTGCTGGGGTGGCCTGTGCCCCAGTAGATAGTGGAATGGGTTGGGGGTAACAGAGAGTGTTACCTCCATCGGAGGCCAACATGGCGAAAAGGTGCGGCACACCTTTTTTGTACAATTGTACCATGATAGACGCTCGTGCCGCACATAACAATGATGATATAGAACAGGCATTGAAATGAAAGTTAGATTTCCCCGACTTTTCGGGCGATTACTGCCTTACCAGCACTAATCGCGGATTTGGCTAGCGGTCAGCTATGGCCATATCAAGTCCCTTGACCATAGCTGACTTGAAATTGGTTGATAATAGAAATTAAATGGGGGTGAAATTAGGGGAAATCCAGGAACTATGGAACAGCGGCTGCCATTCTGTCCGCGTGGGGACAGCATAGCCAGGTGGTAGACCCGTTTTAAGGGCGTTTCAATATAAAACAAGGATATGTTGATATCCACAATTTTTAAAATGTCAAGCTGAAGCAAAGACAAGGAGACGTCAAATTCCTCCAACTATGCAGTCTTTGTGGAAGCAAAAGGACGATACAGTCCTCCATAAATTACCATAGTGTGTGTGGATCAGGGGATTGCTCAAATGAGCAACGTACTTAAATTTGGTAAATTAAAAAATGATAAATCAATTTTGCTCTAATAAAAATGCTTGTATTCCGCTTAAATGAATAGGTGCTCATACATTCAGTATAATGTGTTCATTCTATATTTTTTAAATGTATCATTTTATTGTAGTAGGTTAGATATAAGAAGTGATAAAAAGTATGTGTTTTCTATAATTTGTGTATGTTTGAAACTAAGTAAATAACTAAACCGACTGGCAGGCGGTTTGCATAGTACCAGAGTCAGAAAGAGGGGAAACAATGAGGGTAGATGTAAGAATTGCTAAAAATATGTATTTCATGTAATTTGCACAATTTTGAAATGTATTTTCACTTTGTTAGGAATGTCAGCTGATCGGTAGTAAAATGTCACTGTTAGATTGTTTATGGATGTTCAAGGTATTTAATGTCAAGTATAATGTTTTAATGTGTTAAAGATCTTGTTTCAAAGGATGAAAAAAGTAATTTAATGTAGTAAGATGTTAAACAAAGTGTCAAAGATAATAAAAGATAGACTGTGGGTGATTAATATTTTGTTGGGACATATAGATCTGTCCAAGTTGAAGTTAAAGTCGAAGTAGTGGAGAGAATAATATTGTTTTGAATTAATGTAATGTTGTTGTGAGTTAATGTAATAGATATTGAGAAGTATTGATGTTGACACAGTAGATAGGAGGAATATATGTAGAGTATTGAGTGATATATTGATATTATTAAATGGTGATGTTATTTTGTTGTAGTTGAAGTGAGGTCATGAGATTGAGATTTGGGGATGGCAATTTTGTAATAGGGGATAGTGTAATGTGGGAGTCCGCAACAAAAGGGTTGGGACGGGAAGGGACAGATTTGGTGGGAAGGGGTTGCCTTAGGTAGAATCCAGGGACCAGATTAAGGAAATGAGTTTTTTTTGGGGGGGGAAACACTTATCCTAAGTACAAAGGGTCAGAGATTTATTTTTTTATATATCGATAGAAGGTGGCGATTTGAGTTTAATAGTAAGTTGGGTTTAGAGATTGTTCGATAGATGTTTTGATAGAGATGGGTGTCCTGATGGTTATAGTTGTTAGTGGTATTAGAGTCAGAGTGAGAAAGATTATATATGAATACATGCCAAGTGGCAAATCGAGTTATTACAATAATCAAATCACCCAAAGTAATGGAGAATACGATTATTAAATAAAGAGATGTATAATAAGAATATAAATTTAATTGCAACCAGTGACAATTTTGATAGTGTTTGAAAATAATGTAAAGTTATAAAGTGTTTATGTTGAATAATTTAAATGTCAATTTGATTGTTATTTATAATAATATTTTATTATTTTAAATGTTTTATTTTACTATGTTTTTGTGTTTCAAGATAGAATTTTACAGAGGTATAATGTAATTTCAGATGTAACTTGTGTATAAAGTATGTAGGTCAAGGTTCTTGAATTGACCCAGTTTTGATCAGCTGATGGGTGAGGTCAGATACTAGGCATGTTTAGCAAGGAAGTTAATCCAACTTTTGCTTTGAAATGATTTGAACCATTTTAAATAATTTCAATATGGAAAGAAAATATTTTAAGAAATTTAAATTTTTTGAATTTTAAATTTTTTTAGAAATTTTTTTGAAAAAAAAAAAAAAAAATTTTCTCTTGATTTTGCGTCTGCCATGTAATTGACAGTTGGGAACTCTGATTGTTTTATTGTTTGTGTACAATTATTTATTGAATTTACAATAAATAATGTGTTTACGTGTTTATTATTATTGAATTATTTTATTGAATTTTATTGTTAGAGTATAGGTGTAATCACATGTTAGGTTAAGGATGCTCCTATTTTTAAGAAATGTTCAATTGATTTAATTTTTTAAATAACAAAAAACTAATGAAGAGAATTATTCAGTATAGATGCAAAATTTGTGTTGTGATTTTCAAGATAAACAGCTAATGATTGTCGCTTAATAAATTTTTGAAAAAATATTTTCATTTTATAATATATGGAATAAGTGTGTGTGTCTGCCTGTGACGGTGGCAGAAAATAAGGCAGTGAACATGGCTGAGGCACAAGAAACCTTTGCGGAGAAATGGGAGAAATTCCGTGACAGTTTCGAGAGGTATTTGGAAGAAAGGACTGATGATGATCGGCGTAAATTTAATGAGAGGGTTAAACGAATTCCGGAATTATACAAATTGTTAAGAGAGAATAGTGGTGGCACTATTAGTGATGACACTAGTAAACAAAGTAACGAGGTAAGTGAAGGGGTTAGTGAGAGTAAAATAGTAGAAAATGGTAGTCACGAGATCAAAAATGATAACGGTGACACAATTGAAAATGTAGCAATAGAGAGTGATAATAATGTTGTTAATGATAGTGAAGAAATAATTAACCAGGTGAGTGCTAATGATAATTCCAATAATGAATTTATAAATAACCGTGACAAAATAGTGGGAGAGGTAGTGTTGACTAGTGAAAATAATGATGGTGATTACAAGTCTGAGGTAAGTGGTGATGTTAATATAATTAATTCTTATGATGAAATAATGTTAAATAATGAGATGGTTGAGAATAAAATATTGGATAGTGGTGAGATAGAGATAGTGAGTGAGAGAGAGAAAGTAATAGATCGTAAAGGCGTAGTAATTAATGTTGATGAGTTAGATAATGAGTGGAAGGAGAGTTATATTATGGGTATGAAACAGAGGGTAAAATTTTTACGAGGTGTTCTGGGGGGTGAAGAAAGATCTTCACGCATATATTGGGTAGACAAGGGTTCTACGAATAATTATTTTTTGAAGTTTTTTGTTGCTAGGAAATGTTTAATTGAGTTAGTACCCTCTGCATGGAATGAGAGAGAAAGTGTGATATGGCATTGTGATGAGAGAAATTTGGATGGAGAGTTGTGGGTTGATAAAGAGATAGAAGTATATAATGTAAGGAGAGATTATGATGAGTGGAAAGTAACGTTAGAAGTACATTTAAGTAATAACCATTTAATTTATGACAATAAAATAATTGACTTGGTATTGAGACAATTTACTAACGGAGACTGGACAAAATTAATTGATCGTGACAAGTTGTATGACCTAATGAATGGTATAATGAAGAACTTAGAAATAATGGTTTATTATAATAATAATAACAAATCGAGTATAAGTAAGGAAGAGAAATGTTATAAAAAGGTACGACTATTACATGACGATGGAGGCTAGATTGAGAATTCGGGGAAGGAACAGTTTAAGTATGTGAATACATGGTAATAACTTAGCTGATTTTGACATTGAAATATGATATAACAGAATAAATAAAGAGGAAGATTTGTAAAAAAATATGTAGTGAATTCAATTGTATGTGTTGTAAAAGGTTAAGTGAACAGTGTATGTAGGTAGGTAATTGTTGTAATAATAATATTAATATTTGCAATTTAAATAAATAACTGAATTATTTTGAAAACAGTAATTGGCTAATTGTAATTGTTTTGATAGAAATAAAATTTGTATTTTTCAATAATTAATTTAATTAAAATGATTTGGAGATGTGTTAAATATTTTGATTGATTTGAATGCAAGGTAATGAAATATTTAAGGTAAAGTGTAAAGGTTTCCATATCTGTCCTTCAAAGATATAGGTGGCGACTCTGGCTTCTGAGGAAAATTTATACAGCAGGTAAGTCCTGGCAGTATTTCTATTTATTTTATATATTTCGATCTATTTTGTATGTTTACAAAGTGACTGAATTATAGTCAACATCTAAGTATTTAATAACAATCTATGAGAGTTCTATTCAAAGACTTGGTATCCTGTTAGCTCAAAGAACACACGAAGGTATTGAATTATTATTAACCAACAAACATTTAGATGCATTAAAATTGTAAACAGTTCTGCCACCCTGAGGCAAATTTTTGTAAAGTTGAAAGTCTCATGCTTATTATTATTATTCTGAATCTAATTATAAATCATATTTATGCTCATTCAGAACGAGCAATTATTTTGAATAAAACGATTGTTGACATAAGAAACCGAGTCAGTCAGATTATTTCTAGAGATTAGTTGAAAACAGGTGGATGAATTTGATTGGTCGACTCAACAAGCAGCGGCGATTACAAAAACGGTAAGTCCGTATATACTGGATCGAGAGTACGACCCTGCGAGTTCAACACGACACCAAGTAAGTGCTTTTTAGTGAAAATTGTTTGTTTTCAGCACCGAAACTACATCACCGATTCAACGGAAGAACTTCTGAGTGAATAAACTGACCGAAAAGTAAAAATACTTGGTTAAATAATTTCTTGTGTAACAACCGGACTTATCAAGCTGGATTCAACGCTAGGTTGAATTGAGCCATAAGTCAATAATAATACACCAATAAACAAAATTTTGCAATATTAAACCAAAACTAAACGGGAAGTTAGCTCCCCAGAATCCCCTAAACTTCGTTTACTTACAAGTCGGCGCCCAACGTGGGGCTTCAAATTAGGACTATTTAATAATAAATAAAAATAATTAAAATCAGTTTACCTAATTTCAAGCAAGCAGCTACAGTACCGGAAAGAATAAAAGAATAGAACATGTACCAGAAGAGGTCGACGTCTAAGAAACGCGCAGAGGATGCGGATCCAAAAATCAATATGGACGAGAAGGAGGCGATGCCGGTGGAAGACGTAGAAGAGATACTACCTCCCAAAGAACCTGAGAAACCAATACAACGAGAGGAACAAATCGCGGAGAGCGCGAACATGAATAGTCTCATGGAATTTCTCAGGAAAATGGATGAGAACATGGAATCGCTAAAGCAGGAGTTAAGCGGAAAAATAGAGGACAGCAACAAGGAATTAAAAGCAGATAACCAAAAAAACATGGAATTATTGAAAGAGGAATTAAAAACAGACAGTCAGAAAAATAACGAGTCGTTAAAGGAGGAATTGAGCGGAAAAATAGACGACACCAACAAGAAGATAGACGAGCTGAAACAAGACAGCCAAAGGAATATGGAAACTCTGAACGAGAAAATCGAAGAAGAGATGACCGAAGTCAGAAAGGAAATGGCTGAAATAAATGAGAAGTGGAAGCAGGCCAGCGATGAACTACAGCGAACAAAAGAAAGTATTAATGTTCGGGTGAACAGCGTGGAGGAAGCTTGTCAAATCCAGATCACAACCGTACAACAAAAGACTGAAGAGCGATGCACGAGTATTGAAACGACCGTGAATACTATTCAGACACGGGTCGATAACAATTACAAGAGGATCGAGGACATACAGAGACGGGAAATCCCAAGAATACGGGAGGAGATCGAGAATATCGGGAACCGACCAACAGTAGTGCCAACGTTCCAACACGCTGACAACAGGGAAGCCATGAACTTCAGGGCATATAAGCGAAACCCCATGGAATTCCTCGCCCGAATAGACGAAACGCTAAGTAGAAATCGAGAGACAAGATGGCTAATCATCAGAGGCCAAATTGACGAATACTTTAAGGAGATTAATGACAATTGGTGGACGGCGACCAGACACGATATCCAGAGCTACGCCGAATTTAAAGAGCTATTTAAAGCGAAATATTGGTCCGAGAGCACCCAAAACATTGTACGGGACAATATTTGCTACGGAAGGTATGAAACGGGGAGAGGATCGACACTAATGGCCTACTTCCTAGGAAAAGTTTGCCTGGCGAGAAATTTGGAGCCACGGATCCCCGAAGAAAGTTTAGTCACCAAGTTAGCATTTCACTACGAAGGAGGCATCGCCAGGGCCAGACTTACTGGACAAGTGAAAACTATACAAGCAATGGCAGCCTTACTGGAAGGATATGAACACGAGGGGTACTACCGAAAAAGTCGACAAGGAAACGACCGGTACAACGACCCAGCCAACCAGGCTAATGGCAATAACAATCGTGGGAATTACCGCCCTAATTTTGTTGACCGAAATAATAACCACGATAGCAGAGGACAGTTCTTTCGGCCGAACACTAACCAGAGTAATAGCAATAACGTCAATGGTAATAACAACCGACCGAGCGGTAACAACAATTTTAACAGCCGGCCAAATAATCCGAACTATCAGCCAAACAGAACGAATAATTCGGGTGTTACAACAACCGTAACCCGAACAACGATTTCAATCAGCAGAACAGACCGTACAGAAGGGTGAACGTACATGCTGGAAATTATGGAGGGGGAAGATGCCCATATGTGAGGTATTCGACCCGATACCATAGTCCACAAAGGAGTCGCAGTTACAACGACAGACGCAACCCCAGAAACGACACTAGGAGGAGTCGTAGTCAAGAGGACTACCGGCGATCCAGCTACAAAGAAGACCACCCTCAACCCGAGAATAGACCCCAAGATGACGAACAGAGAAGTTCGCCAGACCAAAGGCAGCTAGAAGCCGAAACACCTTTAAACTAGAAGCGGCAGTGAGAACACAAAACGGACCTTCACTGAACCGAACTATTGGGTACAATCATGTGGTAAACAGAAGAATAACGAACAATACCATTACAATTATTACGACCAATTTTCTCAAAAATATACGTGAAGAATTATTAGAAGAAAACAGTCACGAAACTGAACACAATAACACAGAGATCGCTTACATAAGCACCGAGATTAACGGAGTGCACGTCAAGGTGATGATAGACACCGGTGCAAATGTGTCTCTAATCGATAACATCGAACTCAGTAGAATACAGGAAATGGGTAATACAACAATACCTACACTACCTGTTAATAATATAGTGTTGATCGGAGCGACAGGACGTCAAAACAAAACCGTCCGCAAACAAGTCATGCTAGAATTAAATAGTAACGGCAAGACCATTACTATGGAATTTTTGGTAGCGCATGGACTACCCTTCACTATGTTAATTGGCTGCGACATGCTGAGAAAATATTCGGCAATCATAGACATGAGCAGGGCCAAAGTGACTTTAGATTCAAGCTGTATAAACTGGACGGCAAAATTAATAGAAAGCGAGAGTGCAGTGCCATTTCGGACCGGACAGTTTACAATATACAGGAAATAAGTAACCATAGATGAAATATGCCAAATAACCATGTACTTTACCAAAATGACGATGATCAATTATGGAGGGAGAAACTCCAGGAAATATATGCATTTCAGCATGACAAGACAAGTGCCCAGATAACTGACACTCAAGTAGAGACACTGATCGGAATTTACAATGAATACCGACACGTATTCTCCGACTCGCCTGGTAAAGTAAAAAATTATCAGTGCACGATAAGATTCAAAGAACCGGTAAACTTTAACCGAAAATCTTATCCTATCGCCTATTTACTAAAAGGGGCAGTGCGTGATGAAATTAATAATCTATTAAGAGGAGACATCATCGAACCCAGTCAGTCCCCATATACCAGCCCAATATTAGCAGTGCCAAAGAAGAATGGGAAAGTGCGAATCTGTTTAGACGCACGTGAAATAAACAAGACAATTATAAACGACCGTACATCCCCGGGCGAAATAGAAGAGAGCCTCAAAAATTTCATGGCACACGTTTTATAAGCACTTGGGATACAGTCTGCGGGTATTGGCAGGTGGAATTACACCCAAACAGCCGCCAATACTGGCATTCATTTTCGAGGGTCGCAACTACATTAGAACCTCGTTAACCCGGACGTCCGTATAACCTGGACCAGTTTTGGAAAAAAAAATTACATGCATGTTGTTCAGCGTAGTAAATGAAGACTTTTACAGACAATAAATCGGTATTCTCAGTAGGTACATTACTCGAATTCACTTGCCAGCGGGCGAGTTCATTGCACTCACCGCACCTGCTGTTGCTACGCAGCAAACTGGTGACTCAACCCTCTCCTTCCCCTCCCCGCGCCTCGCACTTGACATTGACCTAGAAACAACATTCCTCAGTTGCGCTGCAATCTCGGTAGTGTTCGCGTGTTGTCCTAGTGTTACTGTCGAGGTACAGTATCGTTGTGCTGTTTCGTTAGTGTGTTGTTCGCGATGGCGACGAAACGTAAAAACATTGTTGTGACTATGAAAAAAAGGATGGAAGCATTGACAAGAATTGATAAGGGAGAATCGTTAAAGAACATTGCTGCTGAGTTTGGAGTAGGAACATCGACCGTATCTGATTGGAAAAAGAACAGAAAACGCATTGAAGACTTTTGTTTCAAAATGATTTCTAAGGACAGTTTGGATAATCGGTGTAAAGCAAAAACTGCTAAACTAGAAACTCTGGATGAAGCATTGTTTGTCTGGTTTTGTGCTGAAAGAGAACGTGGTTTGCCGATTTCTGGACCCATCATCCAACAGAAAGCATTGAGTTTGAACAAACAATTGCCCCATGGAGACCCGAGTTTTACAGCTAGCCAGGGGTGGTTGGACAGATGGAAAAAACGGCATGGAGTGCATCAACTTACAATCACTGGAGAAAGCTTGTCAGGTGATGTTGAAGCGGCAGAAAAATTTAAAAAAGAGTTTGAAGACTTTATTAAAAAGGAAGAACTGACTGCAGATCAAGTTTACAATGCCGATGAATCCGGTTTATTTTACCGGATGTTGCCGAGTAAAACGCTAGCCTCAAAATTAGGAGATTCAGCGAAAGGGTATAAAAAAGGGAAAGACCGCCTCACCATAATGGCTTGCAGTAATGCGTCAGGAAAGCACAAAATTCCTCTCCTTATAATAGGGAAGTCTAAAAACCCCCGTGCATTGAAAAATGTGAAACGAGGCTCATTGCCTGTCGTTTACAGCTCACAAAAAAGTGCTTGGATGGTTAGTGACATTTTCAAACAATGGTTTTTCGAGAATTTTGTGCCGTCAGTAAAAAAATATTTGAAGAACTGTGGCCTTCCCAACAAGGCGGTTTTGCTGATTGACAATGCGCCTTCGCATCCGTCTGTCA
The DNA here is from genome assembly GCA_034769895.1 of Magicicada septendecula. Classification (NCBI taxonomy): domain Eukaryota; kingdom Metazoa; phylum Arthropoda; class Insecta; order Hemiptera; family Cicadidae; genus Magicicada; species Magicicada septendecula. The sequence goes on from CM068371.1 coordinate 396,363,917, forward strand.
ATGAACTAGTCAAAGATGACATTTCAGTGAAGTTTTTACCACCTAATGTAACTTCTCTCGTTCAACCGATGGACCAAGGAGTTCTAGAAAAAATAAAAAAAGTGTACAAAAGGCAAATGCTAAGTCAACTGGTAGAGGACGAAGGAGAGCATGGTGTGGTAGAGGTGCTGAAATCTTTTAACGTAAAGACTGTTATTTATATGATTGCGGAAGCTTGGGACCAGGTTGGAAGAGAAACTTCGATAAAGTCATGGAAAAAGTTGTGGCCTGGTGTGTGTGACTTGCCGCCAGAAAACAATACAATTGAAGAAGAAGAAAAAATAAGTGTGGAAGAAGATTTTATAGACATTTTTAAAAAATATCGATGGCTGTTCCGATGTTGATGAAGAAGACATTGACAATTGGTTGCAAATTGACAATGACAGAGGTTATAAAGCGATCACAGAGGAAGAAATTATTGCATCATGCAGTGTTACAGAAAATGAAAATGAAGAGGATTCAGACAGTGTTGATGAACCAGCTGTGGTTATGACCCATGCAGAAGCAGTAGCAAACATAGATAAATTGATGGTTTATTTCGAGAGTCAAGCCGAAACATCGCCAAACGAACTTCTAATGCTAAAGCGGATGCGAGATCGCGCTGCTCGTAAGCGATACACAAAACTGAGGCAGCAAAAGCTCACTGCCTTTTTTACTACCGACTAGTTTGTACCTATATTGTGTACAGTGTAAATACATATTATGTGTTTTTAGGTGAAAGTGTGCCGATAATTTTTAAACTCCATTAAAAATATTTTTGGTAAGTACATGTTCTTTTTTATCGTTTTCCCTCATTCTCTGGATAACCCGGATTTTCGTTAACTCGGATCGGCCCCGGCCCCAGTTGATCCGGGTTAACGAAGTTCTACTGTACCACTTCAAGAGGCTACCTTTCGGACTAGTCAATTCCGTAGCCGTGTTCGTGAAGTGTATGGACGCAGTGTTGGGTAAAGAAGCACTCCAATTCACAACTATTTACGTGGATGACTTGTTAATAACGTCAGCGAATTGGGAAGAGCATTGCCGGAGAGTGAAACATGTACTACATAAACTATCTGAAAGTAATATCACCTTAAAATTAGAGAAGTCAAAATTTATAGCAGACGAAGTGCAGTTTTTAGGCTTCAACCTATCCGAACATGGAATTACACCAGCTAAAGACAAGATCGAAGCGATACAGAAGTTCCCAACCCCGAAGAACAAAAACAACTGCAGTCATTCTTAGGGATTTGCAACTATTATCGAAAGTTAAAAGAAAATTACTCCGAACTGACGGCACGATTTGCAAACCAATTATCATCAAAAAATAAGTGGACATGGGGGCCTGACCAAGACACAACACTGCAGCTAATCAAAACTAAATTTCTCAACACGATCATGCTACACCATCCTGATTTTACAAGACCTTTCTACATGAATTGCGACGCTAGTGACGTCAGTCTAGGGTCCGTATTATATCAGGAGGACGATGAAAAGAACCACCTAGTAATCAGTTTCGCCAGCCGAATACTCAATAGCTGCGAGCGCAATTACAATGTAACAGAGAAAGAGTTACTAAGTGTTGTTTTTGCATGCCACAAGTATCGAACATACATCTTGGGATACTCTATAACGGTTCGCACGGACCATAAGTCAATCTCGTTCTTAAAAAACTGCAAGCTGAACCATGGCAGACTAACTAGATGGAGCCTGCTACTCCAAGAATATAATATAAGTTGGGAGTATATCCCAGGGAAACAGAACATTGCAGCAGATACGCTATCCCGAATAAACGTGGAAAACCAGAAATTCGAAGGGGAGAAAGAGACTGTAGTCAAATTATACAATATCATTGCAAGCAGATCCGATTTAGAGAATATTGTGCAGAGAATCGGCCAACACCAAAAACAAGATGGCAAAACAATTAAAATTCTGCAACGACTGGCAGAACAAGATGAACAAATCACATCTTTTTATTGCTTATACCAAAATATATTGTCCATAAAAACCAAGTTTGGATACAATACATGGAAAATAGTGGTATCCAGATCCATAGAAAAAGAATTGATCCTCAATTACCACATATGGTACGGACACATGGGAGCCGTAAAAGTTGTCAAAGCACTTGAAGAACACACATACATAAAGGATATGAACAGACGAGTGAGAAATGGAATCAAAAGTTGTCACATCTGTCAACTTGTCAAACCTAATAATGACAGAAAAGAAGGGATGATGATACCCATTACATCATCATCCAAACTAGAGAAGGTCTTTATAGACATATGTGGTCCCTTTCCAAGAAGCGGAGGTAGACACCAATACAAATTCCTAATTATAATATTTGACCATTACACTAAATATACCAAATTGTATGCAATCAACCATGCAACAACACAGAAAATATTGGGAATTATCATACAACACTACCTACCCGAGATAGGAAAACCAAAATCAATAATTAGTGACTACGGGACACAGTTTCGAGGGAAAAATGGAAGGAAACGCTGCTCAACCAAGGTATTAAGTCATACAAAACGTCTGTGTACCATCCGAGCAGCAACCCAACTGAAAGAGTATTAAGAGAAGTAGGGAGAATACTCCGTACCTACTGTCACAACCAGCAGAGAAGATGGTCAGAATACCTGTCGAGTGCAGAAGAATATATAAATCTATCATACCACCAAGCAATTGATGACACCCCATACACAGCAATGTTTGGAAGACCTCCACCAAGGGAGATAGCTGAGATTATTAAGTTTCCTCGAGGCGAAGACTATCAATTCAATGCAATTACGTTCTACGACAAAATACTCGAACGAACAGAGAAGAGGAGGAGAAAGTATCAAGAACACCAACCCAAGCCCATAGAGTACAACGTAGGAGACCAAGTATTACTCAAAAATAGGGAACTGCCCAGTACAGTAGAGGGCATAGCGAAAAAGCTATTATTGTTATACACAGGACCCTATACTGTTACCAAGAAGAATGGTAATAATACCTATGAACTCATGGAAACCCAGACACAAAGAAAGAAGGGAACATACAACCAATCCTCCATGAAGATATACAATTGTGAATAAACAACCAAGTATAAACCTAATGCTCCTTAAGACAATATGCTTCATCCTTCAACATTAATTTCAAACAAAAAAAGAAATTAATAATCATCCAGAATAAAGGTTAACAATCAAACCTTTGAAGGAGTAGAGGAGCAAAACAACGAAAAGTCGAACATTGAAAAGAGATGGATTTAACAAGGAATGAGAATGATAAAAATAATAATATGAGGAGCACACCACCAAAAGAGTTGAGATAATAGAGATGATTACGATTGAAAAACCAATACAAACAAACCAAACATGCTATGCCACTTCCTAATATTAATTTCAAACAAAAAAGAAAATAATTAACGTCCAGAATAAGTGTGAGTATCAGACACTTGAAGGAGAAGAGAGGAAGAACACCAAAGTGAAAATAATAAGAGAGGGGGATATAAAGGAATGAAAGTAGTATAGAGAAAACCAATAAGACTATAATGTTGACCAGTAAATGGTGACCAATCAAAGCAAAATGATTGTACAAATAATACCAGTCAGAACTAAAACAAACGTGATGAGAAAAATACTCTAATGTTATAAAAACAAGTAATTACACAAAACTTGAAGGCATGATAAAAATGACCAGACATGAAATCTGAAGTCAATCAAGTATTAATAATGATAATACAATTGCTAAACAGAAAATAGAAAGAGGGAGATCAGTCAAAGAGAAAATAAATAAGTGAGAAACAAAAAATCTAATAACAATATTGTTTCCAGTAGAGCACAGAGAATAAGATGAAAAGTATAAAAAAGAATGAAGATATTTATCAAATCTGAACAATAATTGAGTGAATTACCCTGAATATTTTTTATTAGTCGCACAATGACTACTTTGAATTTTTATGTTGATTTATAGAGAAAAGCTCCAACAACAATTTAACTGAGCAGAGATGATGTTCCTCTGGTCTCAGTAAGATGTAGGGTAGACAGCAGAGCATGGAAGCCAAAAAGTGCCCCTCTGGACTGTGCCAACTTGTAACAGTACAATTCTGGCCCTATTATATTTTGGGGAATAATCGATATAAAGTGTATTTTATTTTAAAGTCCCATATAAAAAAAAAATTGGTAAAGTTGCATTGAGAGTTTGCAACTGTGCAATATATGGAGTGAACAAGGATTGTGTCAAGGTCAGGGATAGACGTCCAGAAACAGCAAAAACGGTCGTCATACAAATGTGTCACAAGCTGCGCACATGATTACATCAGCCAAGGTATGCCACTACACATTTTCTGTGCCTATAAGCAACGTAGGAGTGTAGAAACACAAAGGAAAGATGACGCAGTTTGTTCCCCACCTCTGTATTGCATAGTTGCAAACAAAGCCAGTCTCGACTCAGAAGCTTAGCGTACCGGCCAGTATTTCTCCAAAAGCTAATTCCATCTAAATTTTACACAACTAAGTGTTGTTATATAATGTAAAAGTGCAGTATTCATATAAACATGAAATAACAGTGTAACGTAACTTTAACAAAAGTTTTCGTTAAAGTTTTAACGTCTATTAGTACGTGTAACGATGCGACGTCTTCGGGACAGATTTGCAACTAAGTAGCAAACTTATAAAAACAATTTTCAATATTCTATTTAAATTCAAATAAAATGAGCTCAGTTAGGGACGTCCATAAAATTGTACTGCATGAATGAGTGTGTGATTGTGTGAACATAATATAAATATAAAATTTAAGCAGTGCTGGGTTGTGAAATTATTTATAATTATGATATCATAAAAAATATAATTGAATATGTTATTTTGGAGGGCTTATGAAATGCTTAAGGGAAATTTTTAAACTTATACGGTAGAACTGCGTCTCATGACGCAACGCCAAAAGGCATATAATAGCGTGCTTGTTTTCGCACAGTAGAGTCGCATATTTTTGTAGTAATATGTTATTAAAACATAAAAAATATAATTGAATGTTATTTTGGAGGGCCTATTGAAATGTTTAAGGGGATTTTGACTTAAATAATGTAACTGCGTCTCATGACGTAACACCTAAGGGTATATAGCTGCGTGCTTATGTCGCACGGTAGAGTCACATGTTTTGTAGTAAGATGTTATTAAAAGGTAATGTCATTTGGTAAACATTTCAAGCAAGAGTTATTATTTCAAATAACACATTCCGCTATCTTCTGGTTCGCTTAATCGAATTCTGGCCTTAAAGTAAGTAAATATTCTTGTATCATATCACGAGATGGCGCCCGGAACAAAAGTTGAATAAAATTATTGTTATTACATAGTAAGATTTATTGGTCAGTAATAAAATAATATAACATTGGCGCTTTCCGACCAGGGACACTACTTAAAATTTTATTTTATGTGGGGTAAGCCTACGGGAAGTAGCAGACAGTTATCTGAAATAATAGATATAATTTTAAAATACGTAAACATAATCACAGAAGATAGGTTATGTTATAAGATTATATGCATGTGTGTATTATAAGTAAGCAAAATGAATACTGGTAAAGGTGATAATGTAGATGAAACAGTTACGAGTGAGATGGACGTTACATTGACCGCAATTAGTCAGATCAGTGAAACCAGTGTCACTGAATTAAACCCAGTTCCATTAACACCCATCTCAACTCAAGACGAAAATAAAACAGATGAGATTAGTGCAATGATGCAATTACTGTTAAAGTTAGACAAAAAGTTAGATGAGCAAAAAAGCGATTCTAATGTTAAATATACTAACTTGAATGACAAATTTGATGAACAGAGTGTAAAGTTTGATGAAATAAAAAACGAAATTAAAAGACAAAATTGCCATTTTGATGAAAGGATTAACACAATAGAAACACGTTGTGATAATATCCAGAAACACACAGTAGAAATAGTTACTGAGAAATTTAATATTAAAATAAGTAATTTGGATAACAAAATTGATCAAATTTATGAGACAGTTAATGACAAAGTTAAAAACAGATAGAGTCACAAAATACAGAAATAGAAAAGAAATGTTTAACTTATGTAGAAAGTCAAATATAAATTAAAACAAATTATGAAGTGAATAACCAAATAGAATTGAAAACAAATGTTTTGCAAAGTCAATTAGAGAAAGTTGAATCAAATGTTGTGGACACCACAAAAAATATTGAAACTATAGATAATACAATACAAGAACATGAAAGAAATACTAAGAGTAGAATAAGTATTTTACAAAGTAAGATCAAAGAAATAGATGATTTAGCTATACAAAATAATACTGATGTGCATGATAAATATGATTTAATTGCTAATAGTTTAACAAGTGTGAAAAATGAGTTACGGGGGGAAATTCATAAAAATATTTCAAGTATTAATGATAGAGTGGTAGTGACTAGGGATTTATATAATGAAATAGAACTAGAAAATTTTAGCCATGAACTTCTGAGTGAATAAACTGACCGAAGTAAAAATACTTCATTAAATAATTTCTTGTGTAACAACCGGACTTATCAAGCTGGATTCAACGCTAGGCTGAATTGAGCCATAAGTCAATAATAATACACCAATAAACATAAAATTTTGCAATATTAAACCAAAACTAAACGGGAAGTTAGCTCCCCAGAATCCCCTAAACTTCGTTTACTTACAATATTCATCCATATATAGGAAAAAAAAAACTACTTAACGCAAACCAACACAGCTAAGGGGAACCAGATCAGTTGGGGATATGTTATTATACCAGGCCACTATTTGATATTTTTGATTTCATGTTTCAGTGTCTAGTGTTGCTGTGGCAGCAGTCCTGGGATCTCGAAAGAGAAGTCCAGTAAGGTCATTCAGGTACGGTCACCGTCACTGGACCAGGAGTAAGTTAACTACCATTTTGAATAAAACGTAAGGGAGTTGTGGCGACATATCTTGGCTGATCCCTTTAGAAAGTGTGAGTGTCAATGAGAGCTTTTATGCTTCGGCATAAATCCTCTTATTGGGGGGGGGGTATTGTAATGGGTCTAAATTTATTTAAATATTATTGTGTAATTTCATAAATTCTATAACATGTAAAGATGAGGCCCCTTTGAGGTGAGACGAGAGCCAGTAAATATGAGTCAGTAAGTTTCCATGGCCCTATATGGTCATGGTTATATTATTAATTTAATAGAAAATCTATTTATAGCCAGTGACCAACACATTAAGTATTTGTTGATGAGAAACAGGAAATTACGAATTGAAGAGGCGAAACTCAACCCAACGGAACGTTATAATATTATAGACGAGACGTGAGGTGGGGAGCGGGGTGAAGCAGTTTTGAGAAGCACCAACGGAAAATTTGTGACACTGAAGTCAGTCAGCAAACAAAATCTAAACAAAGCGGACGTGGGCAGTTCCGCTCGCCGTCGGCTGCATACCGTTTTCACCCGCATACAACAGAAAAAGGGAATGTGTATACATTTCAAAATACAACCAGTGTTTGGCTAAATATTCATCCATAATAGTAACTATGTGCAAAATTGACAGTTCGGCCGTAAAATGTGAAAGTGCAACAGTAAAATAAAACAGTAAAACAACGCACGCCATGTGGTGAAATTCGACGCAGCATAATCAAGGGAAGTAGAACATTTCAACAATATACCATTTCAACATTTTAAATACTGGCTTTTCATAAATTATAAAGTTGAGCTCAACAGAATCAAAAAATAAGTAAATGTGTATGTTTGTGTGAATGAAAAAATTAATATAGGCCTAACCAGGAGTGTTGAGTTGCGTAATTTTGATTGTAGTATTTTGGTGGCGTAGTTTGTTAATAATCAGTTTTACGCTTTAAGGCGAAATAAGTTTGTTCATGATCTTTTTCATGTTTTCAAGAGAACCTAAATAATGTTCTATTTTACTATAAACACGCACTGTGTTAATCGTATTTGCATATTTTACTCTGCAAATTTGACGCCCTCACAGGGACAACTTTAATTACTCAATTACTGAGTAAAATTGCATATGGCGCATTGTTATTTGTATTTGCTATAGAAAAATAAATAATGCTATATTTTACTTGATTTGCGTATTGTTATTTGTATTTGCACACCGTTCTCTGCCAAAGTACACTAAACGATTTCCTGGACCAAACATTACAGATAAAAAAATAATATTAAATTAACAACTAATTAATGAGTAAGACTTCATTGATTATTAATGATAATTAATGAAAAAACAGAGATTTTAAGATTGTAAATTTTTTGAAACATGGAACCAACCATAATAGATTAACGAGGTTCATAGTGAATAAACAAACTGACTAACAGTCATTCACAAACATTGATGAACCCGATATCATTTATTTTTTATAGAAATAAATAATAAATTTATTCCAGAGATTAAAAATATCGAACCAAGTCGAACTAAACAATGAATAATAAACTCTCAAAGAGAGGTTATATGAACATTTGAATTCAATTGGTATCCGACATAAACCACTAATTAATATTGTGATGGTTTGAATAACTAGAGTGCTACATAAGATGGACATAATAATAATTGACAAACATTAAGTGAATTATTCTTTAAATACTGATGTAACCTTTATGATATTTTTAGATTAAGCTGATACTTGAGATTTTGGGATAGTTAATATTCTATTGCAATTCAGTATGCCTGAAGTTGTGCTCATATTGACAACAGTCAATTTAATAACCATGTTCATTATTGTATAAACGTTTGATGTTAATTTTATTTCTAAATGTTTGAATCAGTAGGCCTAGAGGCAATCCAATGTTGATCACAGTCAATGTTACGACTATAGGTTCATAATTTTGAAACCGTTTCAGGTCAACTCTTATTGTAAAGATTAATTCGTTATGCGTAAAGCAAATGTAAGGCTGACCATAGTTGACGGTATTTATTCCATGGTAATGACTTATGAAACCATTTAATATATTTATTGTTTATGATAATTAACTCCGCCTACTAATGTTAAACAGTAACGCAGACATTATTTCTTGTTTTTGTATCTTGCAGGCTCAAAGGAACCACTGAAGAATTGTAAACATAATGAACCAAGGTTCAAGAATTATATTGTAAATTTGATGTTTGTAACGTGGCATTTTGGCCTACTTGGGGTAACAAGGAAAGTTGTATTTTTTTTATAAAACCGATAATGTTTTTCAAATGGTAGGGACGGAATTTATGAACAAAGGTATATTTATTTTTAGCAACAGAATTAACCGTGGCAACACTGCTGTAACTGCATACGTGACGAATAGCCAGTAATATTTTAAAAGACATTGTCAACAACCAGCAATTTGTACCAAGGTCAGACAATAACGCATACAAAACCAATTAACAAGTTGTGTAACGAGTCATCATAACATCTGACATCAGAGCGTTGCATAACAAGAATGTAGGTGGGTCGACGCCAACAGCGTTGTGGCACCCAGTGAACAAAGCCAGTCGGCAATTAATTTCAACACCAGACAGACGTGGGCAGTTCCGGTCGCCGCCGACTGCGTACCGTTTTGGCCTGCAGAAAAACCAAAATGTGAATTTGTGTACAGTTCAGAATTTAGACAGTCTCATTTCAACGCTCGCGCGAGCAATATATACATAAAAGTTTCGAAACATAAATCGCGGGCGCCCGCAACCTAAAATATAAATACCGCAGTGCAACATGTGTTTTAAAAAAAAACTTCAAATGATTTAAAATAGATAAAAAATGATTCATAATATAAACAGACTGTGTGGTGACCAACCAAAATGTAATAACTGTTCGGCAATAATAACTGTGTAAAACAAAAAGTGCGAGACAACAATGCGGAGGGGACGATTTCGGATCAACTCTTCGAACAGCTAAGTATTCTGCTGAATACCACCATATATTTGAAATCCAATACAAATTACTAAAATACTATAAATTATAAAATGAGATCTCTAAAAGTTTAAGTAATAGTATGTGTGGGTGTGTGAAAGCGCTGGTTTCCGTTTAACTTATATTAATTAGTCGTAAGCTTATATCTAAATACAAATTAATAAAACTGTTGTTCAGAATGATATTCTAAGAATAAACTGAAAAGTAAACAATTTGTCATGCTATAAAAAATAAAGCAACATTTATTTGTGCCTACAAAATAGATGTTTGTCATTGCAATGCCTGTCGTGTTTCTCTGCCTGAGTACATCAGACGACATCCTGGTAAACCCTTGTATATATTTGCAACTGGTAAGTGACAGTTTCTTCAGTATGTCAACAATTTAATTAATTAATTAAAGCTAATAACATTTCAATGGCGCCCGAACAGGGACTTTGTAAATTAGTATAATACAAATTTACAAACTGATCGAAAAATGGCAGAGAAAAGCGAGAGTGTAAATTTATGTGAAGATGTTGGGGAGGGGTCAATTCTCAATGTTACGCAAGACGATTTAATATCGACAAATATTGACGAAAGTATAGACAATACAACACACGAATTAACGATTGAGACAGTAGACGCAAAAGTAAGCGATAATATAAATATATTTAACCAATTAGCATTGATGATGGAGATGATGTCAGGAGTGAAAAATGAAATGTCAGGAATGAAAACTGAGATTAAATCAGAAGTAAATTCTATAAATGATAAACTAACTGATTTAAATAACGAGTTTATAAATGTGAGGAGCGAATTGAGAGCGAGTGAAATATATATGAATAGCCGTTTAGAAAGTATGAGTGAGGTTATTGTTGGAGTGAAAGATGTGTTGACTAGTGATATCAATAAGATACAAACTGAGTTGAAAAATGATATAAAAATAATTAACGAAAAACAAAAAGAGAGAATGTTGGAGACAAATAAAAAATTTGACACATTGACAAGTAAATTTAATGATAAAATTAAGAAGCAAAATGACAAAATTGACTGTAATGTTCAGTGTATAATTAATGAATGTGAACAAATCAAACGAGCTAGTGAAATACAAGAAAATATAAATGATGAATTCAGAAGTAATTTTGAACAAGTTGATGCGATTAAGATTAATGTTACTAGTTTAAAGAATAAACAAGCAGAACATGAGCGTGAAATAATTAAAGTCAGAGAAGACTTGAATGTAACCATTAACCAGAAATTAAGTAATGTGAGTGAGAGAGTGAATGTGGAAGTAGAATTAGGATATTTTAGTAATGAAAGTAGGGGAGTGAACCCCATACAATTTTTGAACTCTATAAAAAGTTTTAATAAATATAACCAAGAAAGTTGGGAGATTAAGTTAGTAAGAATTTTGAAGTACTTTAAAGGGGATGCCAAAATATGGGCGGATGCTCATAACGATAACTGGATAAATTTTAATGAGTTTGAGCAGGCATTTAGAAATAAGTACTGGTCAGAAGAGAAACAAGAGGGGTTACGTAGTATCATAATGGGGTGGGGAAACTTTAATATTAAACACATGAGTATTACATCGTATGTGACGAGACTATATAGTCAAGTTAAATATTTAGAACCACCAATGCCTCTTTCATCTTTTATTAGATACATCAGTAAACATTTACCCAAGGACATACGGTCCACAATCAGAACCCGGGATTTTGCCAATATCGCAGAGTTAGAAAAAATATTAGAGGCATACCAGAGTATGAAAGAGGAAGAGGATAATAAGTATCAATTTAGAGTTAGTGAATCGAACCAAACAAATACTGAAATAAGACAACCAGACCATTTTATTAGTAATGTGAGTAGATCAGGGGAGGGGGCGTGGTTATGTCCAAAGCCTAATTGTGGAGCCAGTAATTATAATGGGTCGCGGAATCAGTGTTACCGGTGTAAGGGTCCGAGAAGTAGTACCCAAGGGAGAGTAGAGAATTATAATAGGGGTGGCGATCAATTCAGAGGGAATCATAGAGGGAGAGGTTTTACTAGTAACCGAGGAGTATCAGGCAATTTTAATCATAGAGGTAGAGGGGGATATGTTAGTAACCCAAACGAATCTCGGGGCGTGGAAGTACCAGCTCATAACCAAAACAATAGGGGTGTTTACAGTGAACCACCACCTCCACATCCGTTAAACTAATAAGGGCGGTTGAAAAAGAAAGCCCCCAGCCGTCTAGTAATCACATGACAATAGGGTCACTAATTACCAATATACATAATGATTTATCGGACGAAGAAGCGGGTGAGAGTAATAATGTTTTCGGGATGGCAGAATTTGAAGCCAAAGTGTTTAATTCTAAATATATTTTTCTAGTAGATTCAGGGAGTGAACTGACTGCTATAGACGATAGAATGTTTGAAAAAATCAAAAATCAGACTACAGAAACAATCCCACAATTACCAGTACTGGGAATTAGCGTTATAGGAGTAACGGGTGTTCGCAGTAAAAAAGTAACTAAACAAATAATGCTACAATTAAAAGTAAATGAGAACACAATAAATGTACCTTTCTTAGTTATTCCAGGACTAAATATGGGAGCTATAATAGGTAATGATTTTTTAAATAATTTTAAGGTAGAGTTAAACTATTACACACAGACTATGAAATTAAATAATAATAATAATATAGTTGAGATACCATTCATACAAAAGAAAACTGTAGGAATGAAAGCTTTAAAAATAATTAGTAAGGGAATGTGAATTTCTGACAATGATATAAATGAGTGTAGACCCTTAATGATAAATTATTGTAACTTGAGAGTAAATAATAATGAGTTATTTGACAATGAAAATGATTGGGAGGAGAAAATGAATAAAATCCTATATCAAGAGGGGGAATTTAGCTATCAAGACAGGGAGAAAGTAGTACTAATAATAAACAAAAATAAATCAGTTTTTTCAGATGAACCTGGTCTAGTAAAGAATTTTAAAGGTAAATTAGTCGTTAAAGAAAATACACCCTTTGCACCTAAAACCTATCCGGTACCATACTCTAAGAGGGGTTTAGTACAGGAGGAAATAAATAAAATGTTGAGGGAAGGTATAATAGAAAAATCTACATCACCATATTCCAACCCTTTAGTAGTGGTGACAAAGAAAGATTTATCGATTAGATTATGTTTAGATGCAAGACAAGTAAACAGAATAATTGTTCCAGACAGAGAATCACCGGAACCTGTAAGTGAAATTCTGCAACGTTTTAGTGGGACCAAATACATCACTACTTTAGACTTGACTGCAGGATACTGGCAGATAGAGCTAGAAGAAGAGTCTCGACAGTATGTGGCTTTTCTTTACAACGGTAGGAATTACCAATTTTGCCGACTACCGTTTGGACTAAATGTAAGTGTTTCAATTTTTATCAAATGCCTGGATTATGTGCTAGGGAGAGAGATTTTAGAATTCACAACCGTTTATGTAGATGACATAGTAATTACATCACCAGACATTGATACACACTGTGAAAGGTTAGATAGGGTACTAGGTAGACTGCATGTGTATGGCATAACAGTTAAATTTAAGAAATCAGAATTTTTGAAAGAACAAGTTAATTTTTTAGGACATATAATTTCAGCAAGGGGTATCAGTACAGACCCTAAGAAGGTAGAAATAATACAAAATTTTCCGATACCAAAAAATGTTAAGCAGTTGCAAAGTTTCTTAGGCTTGTGCAATTATTATAGGCAATTTGTAGACAGATATTCATATTTAACAGTACAATTGGGACATTTATTAAATAAAGACAATCGATGGCGGTGGAATTTAAAAGAGCAAAATATATTCGAGCTGATAAAAAATAAATTTTTAAACACAGTTATATTAGCTCATCCGAATTTTTCAGAGCCTTTTTATATACATACAGACGCATCAGACATTGCTTTGGGGGTAGAGTTGTTTCAATTAGATGGAAGTGATGACCACCAAGTAGTAGCTTTTGCAAGTAGGTCTCTATTAAATAGTGAAAAGAACTACACTACTACGGAGAAGGAGGCGTTATCTATAGTTTTCGCCTGTAGAAAGTTCAGAACGTACTTGTTAGGAAATAAGGTAATCGTAAGGTCCGACCATCAAGCTTTAACGTTTTTAAAGAACTGTAAATTAACGCATGGTAGGTTAGTGCGGTGGATGCTGATATTACAAGAATATGACTTAACAATTGAGTATTGTAAGGGGAAAGAAAATATAGTAGCTGATGTCCTATCCAGAACAGATTTTGATAATAATACCGAAGTAGACATAGCAAATACATATAAAATATTTATAGTAAAAGAAGTAGATATGAAAAAATTAATAAGTAACTTAGCCGCCGAACAAGAGAGAGACACCGAACTGAATAAAATAATATTAGCTTTGAGTCAAATACCCAGCGTACCTCATAAGTGGGAGAAACATTTTAGTTTGTTTAATAAACACTTATTTCATCGGGCAAATGAGCAGGGAGATGATTGGAAGTTGTGTATCCCTAAAGTTATAATACCTGAAGTAGTGAGAGATTGCCATCTAAGGTATGGTCATATAGGCCCCAAGAAATGTAGTGACATATTAAAAGAATCATGTAAATTTAATAATATGGAAAGAACGGTGCGTAAAATATTACAAACATGCGAAATTTGTCAGAAAGCTAAAGTAAACAATCGTAAACAGGAGGGTTTAATGCAGCATGTAATGCCAGACAGTCCTTTAGCATTAGTTGCTGTTGATTTATATGGCCCTTTACCCAAAGGTCGAGGAGGGGTAAACTATTTATTTGTTGTATTAGATGTTTTTACTAAATTTGTAAAACTATACCCGATTAAAAGGCAACATCATCAGTGTTGGCTAGGAAAATAGTAAATGAATACCTTGTTGAAGTAGGTAAGCCTCAAATAGTGTTATCAGATCATGGTTCGCAGTTCACCAGCAACACCTGGCGGGAAACTTTAGGTTGGGAAAATATTTTAGTTAAACATACATCAGTGTATCATCCACAATCAAATCCAAGTGAACGGGTTATGCGGGAGTTAGGTAGAATGTTCAGAACCTTTTGCCATAAAAAACATTCTTTGTGGGCTACCTTTGTGTGCAAGATAGAGTGGTATATTAACAATAGTTTACATGAATCCACTAGTTACAGCCCATGTGAGTTGATGTTTCAGAGAAGGCCGTCACGCATATTAGAAGAGCTAGTAAAATTTCCAACCCGGACGGAGATGCCACATGATAGGAAATTGGTTATCGCTAGGGAGCGCTTGCTGAGTAAGGCTGAACAACGGAAACGGAGACATGACCGGAATTTAACACCCATACAATACGAGGTAGGACAATTAGTATTAATAAAAACTCACGATCAGTCCTCAGCGTTGGACAAAGAAATTAAGAAATTCTTCCTATTGTATGACGGTCCATATGAGGTTAGCCAAGTGAAAATGGAGAATGCTTATATTTTAATAGATTTGCAAACTCGAGAAATAAAAGGAACTTATAATGTGACCCAATTAAAAAAGTATTATCTAGCTGAGTGATGATGGATGTATTTGTACATATTAAAATTATCATACATAAACAGACATTTTTATATTCTATTATTATAAATTGTTACTATTGTTTATACACACATTATGTATTTTATGTAAATGGACATTAAGATAGGGAAAGTTAAGAAAGAAATGTATGATGTTAAAACACCACCAAGACTAGAAATGTCATGTAATATAAATTGTTAATTTTAATTTTCATTTTTAATTTTTAAAAAAAATATTATACTTGTGATTCCCCAACTTTTCGGGCGGTCACGGCCTCACCGAACCTTGACCGTGGAATTGGTTTAGCTTTAACAGCTATGGTTGGGGCACATTACGATTACGCGCTGACCATAACTGGCCATAGCTGTTATCGTTGTAAAGGTGTATTTTGAAATTGATGGGGGGTAATAAAAGGGGAATCACCAAACTATGGAACAGCGGCTGCCACTCTGTTCGAGGAGGAACAGCAGAGCCAGGTGGTAGATCCGTATTAAGGGTGTGTGATTATTTAACAAGAACATAATGATGTTCATTAATTTTAAAACTTAATAGCGGAAGCAGAGACACGGAGAGGTAAAACCTGCTCCAAAATATACAGTCTCTGTGGAAGCGAAAAGGCGCCACAGTCTTACATAATGTGAAATAGTGTGTGTGGCTGGGAGGTTGCCCAAATTGGGTAACGATTTAAAAATTTTTTGTTGCATTTTAGTAATGATGACTCGCTATTGAATACTTTTATTAAAATTTGAAAAAATAGATGCACTAGATATTCTATATATTGTGTTTATTATGTTTTATTGTGTTGATTGTATGTAGTATGTTAGGAATAAGGATTATAAAAATATAATAATAAGTTTTCTGTGTTTAAAGATTTTTGCTAAAAATAAAATAAATTTTTCGATGAGTAAAAAGAAAAAAAAAAAAAAAAAAAAAAAAAAATTGGAGAAACGAAGTAACAACAAGAAAGTGAGTTTAAAAGATAATTTTATGATTTTATACGCAAATTCAATGATGTAAAGTGTGTGAGTTTTAAATATAAATTGTTTATTTTAAGATGATAATAACAATGTGGATTATTAATGTACTATGTTTCTTACGTTATATTGTGTTTATTAGTACTAGAGAATTTTATGAATTTAGCTATATTTTAAATGCATTCCAAATTGGGGATGAGAGAAATGTAATATGGTAATGGGAAATGTTTAATTAAATTCTGATGGGAATCAGGGCAATGATTTTGAATTTTGGTATAAAGTTAATAAGAGAAAGGAGATGGAATTTTAAAAGGGGTTTTCATGTTGTTAATAGGTATCTGATATGTTAGAAATAAGTAATAGACGAAACCAGCGTTTCTTAGCGCAAACCAGCACCGTTAGGCGGAAACAGATCAGTTGGGGATATGGTGTTTGTATAAGGCCACTATTTGATACTTTGATTTGTTGTTTCAGAGTTTGGTGATGCTGTGGCGGCGGACCTGAGCTGGCCTGCGCGTCAGAGCAGGGGCGTTAAGTATCTGTCTGACTCTACGGTGTTGGGATCTCGAGAGAGAAGTCCAGTATTGTCATGCAGATGCGGTCACAGTCACCGGACCAAGGGTGAGTTGATTATATTTTTGTAAACTATACGGGGGGGTGTGGCGACATATCCTAGCTGATCCCTCTAGCAAGTACGAATGTATCAATGAGACTTTTTATGCTTCGGCATAAAATATCTCATTGAGGGGGTATTGTAACGTGGCATTTTGGCCTACTTGGGGTAACAAGGAAAGTTGTATTTTTTTTATAAAACCGATAATGTTTTTCAAATGGTAGGGACGGAATTTATGAACAAAGGTATATTTATTTTTAGCAACAGAATTAACCGTGGCAACACTGCTGTAACTGCATACGTGACGAATAGCCAGTAATATTTTAAAAGACATTGTCAACAACCAGCAATTTGTACCAAGGTCAGACAATAACGCATACAAAACCAATTAACAAGTTGTGTAACGAGTCATCATAACATCTGACGTCAGAGCGTTGCATAACAAGAATGTAGGTGGGTCGACGCCAACAGCGTTGTGGCACCCAGTGAACAAAGCCAGTCGGCAATTAATTTCAACACCAGACAGACGTGGGCAGTTCCGGTTGCCGCCGACTGCGTACCGTTTTGGCCCGCAGAAAAACCAAAATGTGAATTTGTGTACAGTTCAGAATTTAGACAGTCTCATTTCAACGCTCGCGCGAGCAATATATACATAAAAGTTTCGAAACATAAATCGCGGGCGCCCGCAACCTAAAATATAAATACCGCAGTGCAACATGTGTTTTAAAAAAAAACTTCAAATGATTTAAAATAGATAAAAAATGATTCATAATATAAACAGACTGTGTGGTGACCAACCAAAATGTAATAACTGTTCGGCAATAATAACTGTGTAAAACAAAAAGTGCGAGACAACAATGCGGAGGGGACGATTTCGGATCAACTCTTCGAACAGCTAAGTATTCTGCTGAATACCACCATATATTTGAAATCCAGTACAAATTACTAAAATACTATAAATTATAAAATGAGATCTCTAAAAGTTTAAGTAATAGTATGTGTGGGTGTGTGAAAGCGCTGGTTTCCGTTTAACTTATATTAATTAGTCGTAAGCTTATATCTAAATACAAATTAATAAAACTGTTGTTCAGAATGATATTCTAAGAATAAACTGAAAAGTAAACAATTTGTCATGCTATAAAAAATAAAGCAACATTTATTTGTGCCTACAAAATAGATGTTTGTCATTGCAATGCCTGTCGTGTTTCTCTGCCTGAGTACATCAGACGACATCCTGGTAAACCCTTGTATATATTTGCAACTGGTAAGTGACAGTTTCTTCAGTATGTCAACAATTTAATTAATTAATTAAAGCTAATAACATTTCATGTTCAATAAATTAAATAATTTTTGATACTCTGAGATTAAGAGCAAATTAATAAGTAAAGTCAATGACTGACTAGGCAAACAGCCTGTGTTAAATTTTAAAGTAACGATTGCATATTATCAAGATTGTTAATAAAAATTAAAATTCATAACAGAAAAAAGAGTTGACGACTTTTTATTACACAGACAGTACAGTCACGAGCTAGATTCAGCAATACTTTCACAGGTGGCACCGTATAACACTGATCTATGAGGATCAAGTTACCGATTCAGTTATTTATGAATTAGTCAACCGTTGAGAACTTCAAATACCGTAAATAAATAACTTGTGTTTGTTTTAGCAGAATCGGAACCTACGGCGATCTACGAATAACTACGGACTCCTGCGAGAGAACCATCAACAATTCGTCGTCAGCTTTTTTCACTATAGATTTTCACCACAGACTATATTAATACACTAATAAAATAACTGAAATAAACGAGTAGAACTCGTAATATAACATAAGGCGCCGCAACTCTGGGCTTAAATTTACTCCAACGGGATTAATGTAACCTACTGTGCAAATGTAATATAACAACATAAATCTATATTGTTAACTAATGTATGATGTAATGTATTAACTCTGTAAACTTGACTGATATATATTGATGAATGGAGATATTATGTAAACTATATTAAAGCAGTAATTATTTACAGGAAAAGTACATCGTAATTTAATGTCAACTCCCACTTCGTAGACGTAGACGAATTATATTAAAACACTTATCAAAAATCAAATATTCGCGTGCGAAGCCGCGGGTAACAGCTAGTAAACAATAAGCTAAGCATGTAATGACCAACTGGGCACGCTAAGCACAGAACGCTACACCCGTTCTGAGTTGATCATCCGTGTCGTATGAGTACGTCATGTGATCAACCAGCACGCCGCATGGTGATTCAGAAAGCCACACCCTACACGTTCGTTTGTTTTACAATGCTTCAACATACACAGCGACAGCGGAAACCAACTACCCTCGCCTCCTTATCTGTGACGTCATGTGATCATCTCAGTATGGGTGACTAATTCAGACTGCTACAGAAAGTCTGGGAAAAAGTGTGGTATAATTGTTTTTGTAGTATTCAATTGTATTAGGTATTGTTACAACATCACAGAACAATCTACGTGTTTGTCGAATGAGCCAGAAGAATCTTGATGTAACGCCTGTGGCGTACGTGCTTGTCAACTCATTTTCGAGAGGTTTCTTGAAGGCGCCAGCCGTGCGGACTGTATCAAGGCCGCAGTTAATTACGTAGTTCACACGAACGCTAAGACGCAATTAGGAACATTCTGGTCTGTGAGCGCAGGTATAAATACATGGCGGCAGCGGCCTTAAGTTTCAGTATTAGTGCGATATATTTACAGAGCGGTTCGAGTTATTACTGTGTACGTTCAAGTAGTTATTAGTGAAGTGTTGCGTTTTATAATTGGACGGTATATTGTAATACCATTGTGTTTAATATTAGTGACATTTTATATGCGTGTGAACAATTTTTATTTGATTTGTTGTAGAGACTGTGTTGTTAATTATGAACTGTTTAACTGTAAAAATTAAAGCTGGTGATTAGTGACTTAATTGGTGTCTTGTAATTTTGTTTCCACTGTACCTACGACGAGCAAGTAGACCGTCGTAACAGTGGTGTCAGAACTGGGATAGAACGGTTAACAGTGGACACTTTATACAAGACGAGTGTAATTCCTAATTAATCGGTAAACAATGGATGCCAGTCAGATGATGGAAAATTTATAGCCGCTGCTGTTACAGACGGAGAAACGCAGGCAGGAGGCGGAAGAAGCAGAAAGACGACAAAAAGAAGCACGAAGACAAGAAAGAGAAGAAGCAGAAAAACAACAGGATGAAAAATGTAAGCAAGAAGCAGATAAAACGGAAGCTCTCTTTGAAGCTATGCAGAAACAGTTGCAAGAACACAGTACCACAGAATTGGGTCTCCTACGAGGTGAGCTTAATAAACAAGTTACTAAAATATCGGAGGTACAAGAATCAATGACATTAAAAATAGCTGAAGTAGAAAAATCTGTCTCGATTGTTGAAGAATCGATGTCTACAAAAATATCTGTTATGGAAGAATGTGTCAAAAAAAAAAAAAAAAATATCTACAGTAGAAATCTCAATGGCAAACATAAGAGTGCAGTTCCTGAAGTTACAACCAAAACAACTTTGTGAACAGACTGCACCAATGATAAAAACAGAAAAAGACGCAGAAAATAAGTTAATAAAGTCACTCTGCCTGCAGTAGGGATAGTTCATGTCAAAGCTCCAACCTTTGACTGAAGCAGTCACTGGGCAACGTACCTCCGCCAATTTGAAGCTGCTGCATGCACAAATAATTGGACAGAGAAAGACAAGGCAGTCTCACTCGTTCTCGCATTAAAAGGACCCGTGGCGGAACTACTACAGAAAGTCCCACATGACAACCAGAACATCTATGCCGAGTTGATAAAAGCTCTAGAATTACGCTACAGTGATAAACATTTGCAAGAGGTGTACTACGCTCAGTTGAGAACAAGACGACAACGTTCCGGGGAGAGTCTTCAAGAGTTTGAAGCAAGTATCGACAGATTGATTAGATTGGCCTATCTTGAAGCACCAGATGATTTTCGAATAAGGTTTGCGGTGCAGACATTTATTGATTGCACCGGAAATTGTGAACTTCAGCAAGTGTCACGAATGGCAACATACCGAAATAGCTCAGCAGTTTTTGTTCACGCCCTAGAGTTTGAAGCTGCCAAGTCAGCGGGACGCTACATTAATGGGTTTGTGCCATCACATTGCCGTTACGATGGGTGTAGAAAAACAATGTTGTCGGACAAACAATGCAAAATCTCAAGTCGCAACAATTTGAAAAAGACAGAAGACCGAAATGTTACAACTGTGGAAAACATGGTCATCTACAGGTAGACTGTTGGGAGAAGAAGATACCGAGAGAAGAGAGTGATCGCACCAATTGGAGAAGTAAACCCCCAGAACAGCACACAGTTTCCACGCTACATAAAACCAGTGGAAACTTGATCGTTAATGGATTTGTGGAAGGTAAACCAACATCATTTACTGCTGACACGGGCGCAACAGTGTCCATTGTGCGCCCTGACTTAGTCAGCAACCGCCAGCCTCTAATTAGCTCTTGTACAATACAGACTGTGACTGGAAGCCCCGTCAAGGTGCTAGGAAAGGTAGACGTATGTGTACGCCGGGTCTTCTCGAGTTTAGCCACCAAATGCTCGTTGCAGACATTGTCGATGAAGTGATTCTTGGCACGGACATTATGAATGCCTATGGATTCGTTGTGGACTTAAGAGAGAATGTCCTGAAGGTTGGCCAAGAGAAGATAAAGCTTTGCATGGCTAAAATGACAGGGTCCACCAACTATTCGATTAAGCGAGTGGCATTAGTCGAAGAAAATGTCAACAGGTCTGGGCAAGAGGAACCCTCCCTATTGCAAGCGGAAATGGAGGAAGAACTAGCAGAGGAAATACAAATAAGTGTAACGACAAAAGAAGTGATTGGAAAGCCAACTATGGGTGTCGAGACAAAATTCTTGATTGTTCCTGAGCTGATAGAAGCGCCCGAGGGCAAAGTGGCTGAAGATGAGGTTATGCAAGAGGTTGTTGACGAGAAGCAAACAAACTTGGATCAGCCAGTGGTGTTTAGGTCATCAGTACATGACACAACTGGAGTGATTCCAGCAAAACTAGTCGTTGAGCGGAAGACTCGCATTCCTGGGAACGTGATGTTCGGATCACACGAGACTGAATTCGAAGAACGGGAGAATTATCTTTCGCAAGGACGTCCACCTAGATCGCCTGGTCTTACTTCAGAGACGGTTTACCAGTTCGGGACGAACAGGCTTAAGGAGGGGGTGAGTGTTACGACATCACAGAGCAATCTACGTGTTTGTCAAATGTGCCAGAAGAATCTTGATGTAACGCGTGTGCCGTACGTGCTTGTCAATGCATTTTCGAGGTTTCTCGAAGACACCAGCCGCATGGACTGCGTCTTGCCGCAGTTAATTACGTAGTTTACACGAGTGCTAAGATGCAATTAGGAACATTCTGGTCTGTGAGCGCAGGTATAAATACATGGCGGCAGCGGCCTTAAGTTTCAGTATTAGTGCGATATATTTATGGAGCAGTTTGAGTTATTACTGTGTACGTTCAAGTAGTTATTACTGAAGTGTTGCGTTTTATAATCGGATGGTATATTGTAATACCACTGTGTTTCATATTAGTGACATTTGATTTGCGTGTGAACAATTTTTATTTGATTTGTTGTAGACTGTGTTGTTAATTACGAACTGTTTAACTGTAAAAATTAAAGCTGGTGATTAGTGACTTAATTGGTGTCTTGTAATTTTGTTTCCACTGTACCTACTGTGACGGTACAAAAGTCCGTCTTAGGATTCATTGGTACAGGAGAAATAATTTTATTGTGTTTCTATATATTTAAAAGTGGTTAGGTTAACTTTCCCCAATGTATTACACACGACACAGTTTTGCCAGTACAACTCGACTTCAAGGTCATGGCGTACGTGATGTCCGACACACATATTTGGACAAAGCCAGTTGAAAACAATGTTGAAACGTCATTAATCATGTAAAAATGTAACAACTGTGACGCAGAACAATGGCGTCATCCTCTTTAAACAATAGAACGATGACAAAATAACCCTTCCACATACGAAAACGGCACTAGTTTTCGCTCTCAGTCTGCAACATACACTCAAAGCGCTAACATGCCAAAAATTTCGCTGGCGAAGTTCTGCCAGCCAAAGTGTTTGTGAATAGTAAATAAAATGTAATTACAAGTAGCCAGTGTTTCTAAGGCAATAAGCAGCATAATGTAAATTCGTGCACAGAGGACAGACAAAAGTGGAAAGTACACCGACCACCTGGCTGCCATGGAGAACGTCTGAGCTGAAACACTCCTACTAATTCAGGAAAGTCGAAATTTACAATAATATTATTTTATAAAATCGAGCTCAAAATTATAATAAATAAAATATGCAATGAGAGAGCGTGAGAGAGAGAGGAGAGAGAGAGAGAGAGAGAGAGAGAGAGAGAGAGAGAGAGAGAGAGAGAGAGAGAGAGAGAGAGAGAGAGAGAGAGAGAGAGAATGCCGGCACTTACCAAACCGAGGCATTGGTTTATGTTTAAAATATAATATGAAACTGAGTAAATAATTTCAATCACAACTGCAGTATATTAAATGTTCTTGTGTCTAATTACATACCAGAAAGAAATAATGAAAAGTAATTAATAACTAGCGGAGCGGAACTGCAAGCCGCCATCTTGTTGGGGTATAAGACTCCATTTTGATTTTGTATTTTGTAACGTTGATCATGATACTTGAGAAATATTAAAACTAAAGTTTTGTTGTATATACATGGTGTGAGAATCATTATTTCGAGATCCCAAACTGTTTCTGTTTCTCGCTTAACGATACCTGGACCCAGATAAGAAAATTAATGTTGGTTATAGAGCCACGTGGCAAAACAGATGCTGCATTGAACCGTACGGTAAGTACATGTTAAATATTATAATTAAAAATATAAAATGTACAGTGAGAAGTAAATTAACTATGGCTACCCGAACAGCGACTTTATATAAAAAATTATTTTTTATATAAATAAGCCGGAGTACAGAGACAGAGTGGTATCGAAATAACATATAGCATAACACGTAAATAACGTATGTTACGATAGTTAGGTTATGTTGTTGTGAGGTTAAGTAGATGCAAAACAACAGTTTAAAAGAAATAGAATTTTCCTTTTCTATTCAAAATGGCAGATAATAATGAAAGTGTAAATTTAAATGACACAGAGACAGAGTGTATGATAATGAGTGGAGTCACTGCAAAATCGACACCGACAAGTAGTAAGGTGTCATTAGACGACTTGTTCCAATTGATCAAAGTTCAAAGTAACGAGTTAAATGTAAAGTTTGATGAATTGAAAGAACAGAATAATGAACAGAAAAATGAAATTAGAAATCAAAAATAATTTTAACAATAAATTTCATGAGCAAAATGTAAGGTTTGATAATTTCGATAAAAAATTTGAGCAAATTGATTAGAAATTCAATGAAATAAAAAATGAAATCAAGAAACGAAATGAGAAGTTTGATAAACAAAAGAATGAAGTAGACGAAAATTACGAGAGTAAAATGGGAGTAGAAAATGGTAGAGAATCAAATAAATTAAATGAAAATAAAGACGACAAGGTAAGTAGTGGGGGGAATTATGATAATAGAAGTAAAAATATGGTATTAGAAAATAATGGTGTGAATATTGATAGTGATAATGAAATTTTAGAGAGAGTAGAATATAATGTTGGAATGTTAGTATGTGTTGATGAGAGAGAGAGAAGGTAGTGAAAGAATATACAGGTAGAGGGGTGCAGGGGGTAAATTTTTCCCGTAATGTTGTAGTCGGCGGTGAAGAAAAGGCTTCACGCGCGTATTTGGAAGACAAAAGGTCTGCAAATAGTTGTCCCTGAATTTTTTGTGCACCTGATAGGTGGTGCAGTAATTATGAGTTAGTGTCCCCTGCATATTATATTGAGAGAGAGAGAGTGTGACTTGGTGTTTGGTGGGAGAGATTTAGAAAGAGAGTTGTGTGTAGATAGCGAGATAGAGATTTTTAAAGTAAATAGAAATTATAGAGAATTTGTGAAAAGGTTAGGTGTAGAGATGGTGTATAGTTATATTGAAATTTTACCTTGCATTGATATAGAAGTAGGAGATGATGTTATTAAAGATGAGAATATAATTTACCTGATTATGACAAATTATACCAAGGGCGACAGGACTAAACTATATGATGAGACGATGTATGATATAATGATATGGAGTAACCCTATTCATTACGATAGTTTTGTGGAAAAACATACAAAATTAAATGCGTATTATATTGATAGTACTAGTATGTGGTGTTCAATAAAAAACAATGTATGTAGACCTAAGATAAGATTATTATTTGATGATGGTGGATAAATTGTTTTATTGTGTAATGAAAATTTACTTATGTGGACAGTGATTTTAAAATGGATTGTATTATGAACTGATTAATGGTCAATGATAACGAATAATAAGCTGAATTGTATATATTTTTGTGTGTTAATGTTAAATGTATTTTTATATTACATTATGTTGTATATTATATGTATTCTTATGTAAACCATGTAGGTAAGAGGTAAGAATCGATTTAATAATAAAGCGAACATTTTTTGACTAAATAAATGACGAATAATTAAAAGTTGGTATAAAAGAATTATTAATAGTTGATGGAAATGATAATAGTAATGCTCATGAAATTTTATACAAGTTATTTCAAATGTGAATTGTTTAATGTTAATGTTCAAAATTAATGTTTTATGATGTTTTATTGTTATATGGTAATAGAGTGTGTGGTTAGGAGGTTGCTAGGGGGTAGCAACGGTAACAAATGTTAAGTATTAAATAAATAATGTTAGAAATGGTATTGAACATAAAAAATAGTTCTGATTCTGTTTTAAAGAAATAATATTATCAGAAAGCTGATCAATAAATTTTAAATATTTAGAGTGTCTGCCATGATATACGTAGTTCTATTTTGAATTCTATGTGCTAGATATAGGTTGTTGCTGCTTTTGCAAACCTAAGAAATTGTTTTACGTGTTATGATCATAGTATAAGCATATATTTTCTTGTGGTAAAAGGAGTGCAGTAGTGTTGACTGGAGTCCAGTCTTGGTAAAGATAGTAATGTTAAGGGAGAAGGACAGTCTGTCTTAAATCTTGTTTGTCTGTTATTTGAAAATTTAATAATTAAGAAAACCAATGCCTCTGAACATAAACCAATGTGATCTAAGGGGAGACAGATCAGTTATGGATATGGGATTATATAAGGCCACTGTTTTAATTTTTGCATTCGATGTTTCAGAGTTTGGTGATGCTGTGACGGTGGTCCTGAGCTGGCCTGCGTGTCAGAGCAGGAACGTTGAGTGCCTAAATGGCCTTGCGGTGTTGGGATCTCACCTGAGAAGTCCAGTAAGGTCAGGAAGGTACTGTCACCATCATTAGACCAAGGGTGTTATTGTATTTCTTTTTTATGTAAACACTACAGGGGGTTGTGGCGACACATCTGGGCTGATCCCTTTAGGAAGTGTGAATGAGTCAATGAGTTTTTATGTTTCGACATAAAACCTCTCATTGAGGGGGTTTTGTGACGGTACAAACGTCCGTCTTAGGATTCATTGGTACAGGAGAAATAATTTTATTGTGTTTCTATATATTTAAAAGTGGTTAGGTTAACTTTCCCCAATGTATTACACACGACGCAGTTTTGCCAGTACAACTCGACTTCAAGGTCATGGCGTACGTGATGTCCGACACACATATTTGGACAAAGCCAGTTGAAAACAATGTTGAAACATCATTAATCATGTAAAAATGTAACAACTGTGACGCAGAACAATGGCGTCATCCTCTTTAAACAATAGAACGATGACAAAATAACCCTTCCACATACGAAAACGGCACTAGTTTTCGCTCTCAGTCTGCAACATACACTCAAAGCGCTAACATGCCAAAAATTTCGCTGGCGAAGTTCTGCCAGCCAAAGTGTTTGTGAATAGTAAATAAAATGTAATTACAAGTAGCCAGTGTTTCTAAGGCAATAAGCAGCATAATGTAAATTCAGTGCACAGAGGACATACAAAACTGGAAAGTACACCGACCACCTAAGTACGTCGACCACCTGGCTGCCATGGAGAACGTCTGAGCTGAAACACTCCTACTAATTCAGGAAAGTCGAAATTTACAATAATATTCTTTTATAAAATCGAGCTCAAAATTATAATAAATAAAATAAAATGTATCGTTGATAAAATATGCAATGAGAGAGCATGAGAGAGAGAGAGAGAGAGAGAGAGAGAGAGAGAGAGAGAGAGAGAGAGAGAGAGAGAATGCCGGCACTTACCAAACCGAGGCATTGGTTTATGTTTAAAATATAATATGAAACTGAGTAAATAATTTCAATCACAACTGCAGTATATTAAATGTTCTTGTGTCTAATTACATACCAGAAAGAAATAATGAAAAGTAATTAATAATTAGCGGAGCGGAACTGCAAAGCCGCCATCTTGTTGGGGTATAAGACTCCATTTTGATTTTGTATTTGTAACGTTGATCATGATACTTGAGAAATATTAAAACTAAAGTTTTGTTGTATATACATGGTGTGAGAATCATTATTTCGAGATCGCAAACTGTTTCTGTTTCTCGCTTAATGATACCTGGACCCAGATAAGAAAATTAATGTTGGTTATAGAGCCACGTGGCAAACCGGATGCTGCATTGAACCGTATGGTAAGTACATGTTAAATATTATAATAAAAAATATAAAATGTACAGTGAGAAGTAAATTAACACTACGACGAGCAAGTAGACCTTCGTAATAGTATTTATGAATGTTTAAACAACAGTCACTGTCTTCCTTGTATGCCATACGGCTCGCATATGGCAGCCTACCCTGCCTGATTCCTAAGCTGGTTCGTTGGTACATATGGGAGCCATTATTATTATTATTAAACAGTGCTTTTAAAAAAAAAAAACGCTGGTCATAGGGGATGGTCTATGTACAAACGTGATGGTACTCAAAGTGTTAATAAATAAAAAGTGAAAATTAGAATTTTAGATGTGACAAAGATTATTATATCAGAGTCATGGAGCACGTGCTTTACTACAGTGGGAGAAACAGTGATGAAGATGTAGACTGTTTGGCATACTGGACTTGACAAATTTTACAAAATGGTTAATTTTCAGAAAAAAAACCTGACAAATAAAAACTTCTGATATTGTTTTACTAACAAATTTTTTACAATTTTTCAGTATAAATTATTTTTTTTTTTTAATTTGTGTATCTGAAATTTGCAAATTACTGACTATAATTACTGGTGGGGTGGGAGAAAAAAAACATTATTCCCCCCCTTTTTTTTAAGCATGGACGCAGACGCGCCATTCCTCTCCCACTCCTTTGGCACCATTCCCTCAAAGCTGCTTTTTAAATTTAACAAGGTACATGCACAGGCCATAATAATTAAAATATTACAAAACATTCCTTCAATAAGGAACAATTTATAGTGTACTTAAAACCAACTGTCCACCCACTGCTTACGCCAAAGTTACTAATTGGCTGTAAATTTACCAATTTAACAGTATTATGTGTTATTGAAATTACCAAGTAATGTGAATGACAATCTTACCTTTAAAGTCACATGACAAATTAAATATAGGTCTAACCCATTCGTTTATCAGTCTTCCTGCTAATTCTTTGTTTTCTTTAGTTTCTTTTGGATGTTTGTACAGATACATAACTGCTTTACCTATTCCAGAGTGTTTCAATGTAGACTGATCAATTCTAGGAAACTGAAAAAGAAAATGTTATTTTTTTAGCTGAGAACTTGGTAAACGTGTTCACTATGGATGGCTAAAATGTGCGTAATGAACCAACATTTGGGCTTCTACATGACCCATGATTTATATAATGAAATGGATACATAATAATACACACTTGCAGAAGTAATTTGATATTATTGTATGTGTATACTTACACAAAATATTGTACTATTTGTTACAGATTTTAAAATACTTTTCTACTCATTAAGTTACATTACAGATTCTTAAGACATTTTATATAGTAAGAAAGTAGTGTACAAAATCAATGAAAGACAAAACAGAGACGCTCTGTGTGCACAGAGGGAGTTGAACTGTATCCACAAAACTCTGAAAGAGAAGTAACTGATAGGGAGTGACATCTGAATGTCAGAAAAGGGCTGGCCAACAAATTTTAATTTCACATGAGTAAAATAAAAAGAGTATCGGTTACTTAGACCAAAAAGATTACAAATAAATACCAACAAAAACCAATTAAGACATCTATAATACTACTGTCACTTACCTCTCTAAGTAATCTTAAGATACAGTCTCTAATTTTCAAAGATGGAAGACTACGATCGGGCATTGGAGCAAGCCAATCGGTTAACACTGACAAAACATTGTGTTCTATAAAAGCCAGCTGAAGATCGTGTTTTTTCAACTGTGACATTACTTTCGGTAACATTGATATTTTGTTTGTGGCTGGCTTATTTAGCTGATTTAATTTACGGTCTTCCTATAAAGTAAAACCCAAGCACATTACTGTAGATAATTTCACACACACACACACACACACACACACACACACGCACGCACGCACGCACGCACGCACGCACGCACGCACGCACGCACGCACGCACGAGAAGTGACATGACAAAACACCAACAACTGAACAGCACTTAAATGATAAATACAATTTAGTGGTTAGTCTAACTTATGCTAAACTTAAAAGTTTAATACTCACTTACACTTCCATGAGCAATTTTAAGCCTCTCGATGGTTGTTTCCATCTGAAAATGAACCGAGAGGCTTGAAAGCGCTCATGGAAGTGTGAGTATTAGTGGTAGCAACACAAGTTTAGCATAAACTGAACAGCAGTCAAAACATCTAAGAGTATTTTAACACTTTAACGACCATGGTAAAATTCATTTTTCTTCACTGGGGACCAAATCTATTTTTCAACTGGATTGGCCTTGTAATCAAGTAAAAAATAGTCATCAGTCACTCATTTTCCTTTTTGAATCTAATAATTGTAGCGGGGCATTTTTGGGCCTATTTCGGGGTAATAAGGAAATTTGTATTTTTTTATTAAAGCAAATAACATTTTTTCGATAGTTGGGACAAAATTTAAACAAAGGTAAATTTATTGTTAGCGATGGTGGTACGACTGATTGAAAATATTGTATGTGAATTTATAAAGCGACAGACTTAACAAGCTGGAATTGTGCCAAGGTCAACCAATGGCACACAAAACAGCGTCAACAAGTTATGTAACGGAACATCAGACCATATTACGTCAGTGCATGCGTCACGCTGCTATGCAGGGTGTGTCAGAGCCAGCAGTTTTGTGACACACAGCAAACAAAGGCAGTCGGAAAATAACATCTCAACACACCGGACACGAGCAGTGTGTGTGTCCGCCGGCTGTGCGTGATTTTCGCGCCCGCAACATAAAAAATGTAAAACATTTTTGATATTTGATCATCTAAAACAGTATTTTTGAAACCGAGTAGATACAGTGAGAAAATAATAAGTAAATCATCATATAACAGTTCGGCAATAAATCAGTGCGTGTATACGAGAAGACATTGTAGGAGGGTACCTTCAGCGTAATAACAGGAAAGTAAACTAACAAATTTTATTATTTTCATACAGTACAAGAACAGAGGGGGAAAATTAATTTGAAATATGAGCTCTAATGGGAATATAACTTGTCTAATGTGAAAGCGTGTGAGTGTGTATGAGTGAGTTTGAATTACGTAATTACAAAGACACTGGTTTACGTTAAGAGAAGTTAGTTTAGTATTATTTTTTTACAGCATTTGTTTTAGTGTTCAACAGTTTAATTATCAATAATATCTTGAAAGTTGTGGTCAGAATAAAGCATGTACACTGTCAATGTTAAAATAGTAAAAGTGTAAAAGATGGGAGGAGTAATTTTGTCATTGTCGTTAATATGCAACAGCAAAACTAAATCAGGAATAAACACAAGTTTGTTTGAATATAGTAGATCGAAGTAGTCATTTCAAACAACCAATTCTGATCTCCTATGTTCGCCGAAAAGGACCCGAAAAATGGTAAGTACATATATTTCATACGTAGTTGGTAACAAGATGGCGCCCGACAAAATTAGACAGTAAAAATTGAATAAATTTAAAGTCAATAATATTTGATTTATTTTATTAATATCAATAAAACAAAACATAACAATGGCGCCCGAACAGGGACAATTTTATATAAAGAAATTTATATAAAATACGGCCTACGGGGAGAGCAGAATGGTTGTTTAAGGTAACTAAAAAATGTGTAAATATAAGTAGCAAGGTTATAATATGATTGATAGATGTGTATTATAAATAAGTAAGAATTAAATAAAAATGATGAATACTAATGAAAATATTAACAATGAAGTCAGTTTCACTGATAGTCAAACTGAAAGTCAAATAAATAGCAATTTAAGTGAAACAGAATCAAGAATTATGGATGAAGGAATTCATTCAACGCCAATTCAGAATAAAAACTCAGATAACAATAATATGATGAAATATTTATGTAGCATGGTATGCAGTATGAAAGAGAGTTCAGACAAGCAACAGGCGATGATAAAGTTAAAATTTAACGAAATAAAGAGTGATTCAAATATTAAATATAATATTGTAACGGGCCTATTTTTGGGGTAATAAAGCGGTTTGTATATTTTTCATAAAATAAATAACATTTTTTTTCGAATAATAGGGACAAACGTAAACAAAGGTAAATTCCGTGGTTGCAATGATAGCGACAGTGGCAGCACTGCTGGTGATACTATACGTGACCATTATTCAGTAATATTTTATTAAAACTAGTGAAACAACCGACAAAACTGTGCCAAGGGCAGCTTCAAGGACATACAAACAGCATAAACAAATTATGTAACGAACATCAGACCATATTACGTCAGAGCCTAGCCTAACGGTGGAATGCAGTTATGTAACAAAACAGTCTGCTGGCGTAGTGATACAAACTGAATATAATAAGAATTGGTTATACAACCACGGCGACAACACAAAATAGTGCTGGTGGCCTATCCCCAGTCTAATTTCAGCACTCGCGCGAGTGACAAGCATGAAGTTCCGGAACGTAATAGCGGGCGCCCGCAACATAAAAAATGTAAAAAATGTTTGATATTTGATCATCTAAAACAGTATTTTTGAAACCGAGTAGATACAGTGAGAAAATAATAAGTAAATCATCATATTATAACAGTTCGGCAATAAATCAGTGCGTGTATACGAGAAGACATTGTAGGAGGGTACCTTCAGCGTAATAACAGGAAAGTAAACTAACAAATTTTATTATTTTCATACAGTACAAGAACAGAGGGGGAAAATTAATTTGAAATATGAGCTCTAATGGGAATATAACTTGTCTAATGTGAAAGCGTGTGAGTGTGTATGAGTGAGTTTGAATTACGTAATTACAAAGACACTGGTTTACGTTAAGAGAAGTTAGTTTAGTATTATTTCTTTACAGCATTTGTTTTAGTGTTCAACAATTTAATTATCAATAATATCTTGAAAGTTGTGTCAGAATAAAGCATATACACTGTCAATGTTAAAATAGTAAAAGTGTAAAAGATGGGAGGAGTAATTTTGTCATTGTCGTTAATATGCAACAGCAAAACTAAATCATGAATAAACACAAGTTTGTTTGAATATAGTAGATCGAAGTAGTCATTTCAAACAACCAATTCTGATCTCCTATGTTCGCCGAAAAGGACCCGAAAAATGGTAAGTACATACATTTCATACGTAGTTGGTAACAAGATGGCGCCCGACAAAATTAGACAGTGGAAATTGAATAAATTTAAAGTCAGTAATATTTGATTTATTTTATTAATAAAACAAAACATAACAATGGCGCCCAAACAGGGACAATTTTATATAAAGAAATTTATATAAAATACGGCCTACGGGGAGAGCAGAATGGTTGTTTAAGGTAACTAAAAAATGTGTAAACATAAGTAGTAAGGTTATGTCATGTTTTTGTAGTATGGGTGAGTTGAATATTTTTTTTGATAAGTATGTGTTACATATAGTTATATTTTGCAAAGAATTATATATCGAAAAGATTTATAAAAAATGGCAGATAATAATGAGATCAGCATCTCTGACAGTCAGACCGACTCTGGTATTGAAACAGAAGCGGGGTCAATAGACGAGCAGAATGTGGAAATATCTGTAATTAGTTCGCCGGGAGCGATTTCTACTCCCGTACCAAGTAAAATAAATACAAGAGAAAAGGAGTTGTCATTAAATGATTTATTTAATCTCATTAACAATAGATTTGATATGAACAAGAGTGATTTCAATATTAAATTCAATGAACAGAAAAACGAGATGCAAGAATTTAAAAGCAGTATAAATGAGAAATTAAATGATAAGTTTGATGCAATTGACAAAAAATTTGAGAGTCGTTTTGATGAACTTAGAACTGAAATTAATAAAGTACACATCAACTGTGAGAGTAACTGTAACAAATTAAAATATGAATTAAATGAAACGTTGAGTCACTCATTAGATAGTATGAATAATAAAATTGACGAAATAGAGTAGTGTGGTAGAAAAAACCAATAAACAAATACAAAAAGTAACCGAAAATTGTGATCGTAAAATAGATGAATGTAATGTTAGTAATGAGTACAAGTTGAATTGTGTAGCTGATAAGATTGAAACATATGAAACTAATACTAATGTTAGAATAAATGAAATAGAAAGTAATTGCAAAACAGAGATACAAGTTATACAGAATACAGTAAATACTATAGATACAAGTAATAAACAATTTGAATATTTAAATAATAATAAACTTGTGTCAATTGAGCAGAGTATCGTTAATGTTAAAGATGAATTGAATATAGCTATAAACGAAAAACTTAATAGAGTTACTGAACACATAGTCATTGCTAAAGATATGAATAGCGATATTGAATTGGAATTATTTAATTACGAAAACAGGGGGGGTACACCCTATGCAGTTTTTGAATAGAGTCAGAGAATTTAACCAATTTTGTAGAAGTAGCTGGGAGGTACAATTGTTAAAAATCATGAAATGTTTTAGAGGGAATTCCGCGGTATGGGCGGAGGTGCATAAAGTAGACTGGGTAAATTATCAGTGTTTTGAAACGGCTTTTAGAGAGAAATATTGGTCGGAGGAGGAACAAGAGATATTACGGAGTAAAATTATGGGACCAGGTAATTTTGGGAACCAAGGGGGTAACGTAACTATGTACGTAATGCGATTATATAATGAGGCAAAATATTTAGAGCCACCGTTACCATTTGGGTCATTCGTCCGTCACATAAGCAAGCACTTACCGAGAGAAATACAAATTACATTAATGACTCGAGAGATTGTAGAAATCACGGAATTAGAGAAAATCTTAGACATATTTCAGAATATAAGAGAACGGGATATGAGTAGGCGGATAAACACACCAGTATCACATATAAATGGGAATCATAATCAACCAAGGGGAATACACACTTTTCACCGTGGAGCGCGGGGAGGAAGTTTCGATAATAAGGGCGAGAGTTGGAGGTGTAGAGGCTGTGAAACTGATAACTATGCTAATCGAACAAATTGTTTTAGATGTCATCGAACCAGGGAGTGTGCCAGGAACGAGAGAACGAACCCACCACCAAATCAACAGTCGAGGGGAGGAGAATTTTATAGAGGAGCGCCCAGAGGAGGAGGACATTATAATAGAGGAAGGGGAGGAAATCATCCAGCTGTAGCAGGCCCATCCACGGAAAACTAAGGAGGACAATGGAGAAGCGGGCCCAACCATTGTCTACGGAGAACCGGGTCCAAGTAATCAACGAATACGCAAACAACGTTATCAAGATGGACATGGCGAAAGAATTGTTAGAAGAAGAGGAGAACAAGGTGATGGAACGCAGAACAGGATTGACTGAGGTGACAATTAACACTGAAGGTAAGAATTATAAAACTTTAATTGATACCGGTAGCGAGATCTCAGTAATTTCTGAAAATGTCATGGGTGAATTAAAAGAGTTAAACAAGAATATACCATCATTACCAGTTGCCGGGGTTACAGTAGTGGGGGTAACTGGGGTGAAAAGTAAGAGAATAACCAGACAAGTACAATTAAATATTTTAATAAATGAAGTTTAATTTGAAAACACTTTCCTAGTAGTTAAAGGGTTGAGTCTAGATGTAATATTGGGAAATGATTTTTTGGAAAGAAACGGAGCAGTAATAGATTTCAATAGACAAATAGTAAAATTTGAAAAGGGGAATAAACCAGTCAGAATAGAGTTTAAGAAAGTAGTAAATGAAGCTAAAGTCACGGGAATAAAAATGTTACATAAGCAGATAAGCGATAGAGAGATAGAGACCAAGATAAATATATGTCTAGAGAGTGATAGCCTAGAGAATGAGGAGGGAGAAATGCATGAGCGTAATGAGTGTGTGTGGGCAGATAGAGCCAACAAATTTTTTAATGAAGATACAGTTGTAGGAAATACTCAGCGAGACGAGCTGTGATCAGTTGTGGAGCGGTTCAGAGAGGTGTTTGATGAATCACCAGGGAAAGCGAAGGACTACATCTGCGAGCTGAAAGTTCGGGACCACGCACCATACATGCAGAGGAGCTACGCGGTGCCGTTTTCGAAGAGGAGGGCTGTACAGGAGGAATTAGACCGGATGATGCAGGAGATATAATTGAACGCTCAATATCACCCTATTCAAACCCTTTGGTAGTAGTGATAAAAAAGGATGGCAAGGTAAGGTTATGTTTAGATGCTCGGAAAATTAATCAAATTATTATACCTGACAGGGAATCTCCGGAACCCATAAATGAGATTTTACAGAAGTTGAGCGGAGTCAAATACATGACGTCCTTAGACCTGACCGCTGGATACTGGCAGGTACCATTAGCAACAGAGAGCAGGAAATACGCAGCTTTTCTTTTTAACGGTAAGAATTACCAGTTCAAACGCTTACCTTTTGGATTAAACACCAGTGTTGCCAGTTTTATTAAATGTTTAGATAATATTTTACAACCGAAGGATTTAGATTTTTTAACCGTATATGTCGATGATATCTTGATAGCTTCTAGAACCTTCACTGAACATTTAGAACACATAGAATATGTATTAGACAAGCTGCAAAGAGGGGTTTTAACAGCGAATTGGGACAAGTCTAAGTTTCTGCAGACAGAAATACATTTCTTAGGATTTATTATTACACAGGAGGGGATATTAGCCAACCCTGACAAGGTAGAAGCCATAATGCGATTCCCCGAACCTAAAAACATTAAGCAATTACAAAGTTTTTTAGGCCTATGCAATTTTTACAGGAAATTTCAGGAGAACTACGCGCACACAACATCCAAACTGAGTGCTGTACTGCAGAAGAATAAACAGTGGAGATGGGGCGATACGGAACGAAATGCGTTTAATGAAATTAAGAGAAAGTTTAGTCACATGATCATGATGAATCATCCCGATTTTAATAAGACTTTTTATTTGCAGACCGACGCCAGCAATGTAGCGCTAGGGGCGGAGCTCTACCAGGAGGGTTGCGACAAGGAACATCTGACGGTCGCCTTCGCCAGTAGATCGCTGTTGTCGGCCGAGAAAAATTATACAACTGAAAAAGAACTTCTAAGTATTGTGTTCGCCGTGGGTAAATTCCGGACCTACATCCTAGGCAATACCACAATCCGGACGGACCACAAGGCATTATCATTTCTTAATTCATGTAAGCTGACACATAGCAGATTAACCAGGTGGGTATTAGTCTTACAAGAATATAACTTTTCATGGGAGTACATAAAGGGTTCAGATAATAAGGTACCGGATACACTTTCTAGAGTAGATGTTATAGATAATAAAACTGGTAGGGATCTTAAAGAAATAGAAATTTTTAGATTAATTAGAGAAGATAGAATTTTTGGTGAGGAATTAAGTGATATTAAAAACATGCAAAGATCTGATAGCAAACTGGGTAAAGTAATTGTTAGTTTAGAAACAGATGTAGAGGGATCTGAATATAATGAGTGGTTTCAAGTCTATCAAGGTATTTTGTTTAAAAAAGTAGATGGTGGGGAGCGTGATTGGAGGTTAGTTATACCCGAGGGGTTAATAGATAAAATTGTTTGGGATTGTCATATAAGGTATGGTCATTTTGGTGCGAGAAAGTGTGCAAATGTTTTGAAAGAATCATGTATATTTAAAAATATGGAGAAGAGAGTTAGAAAAGTGTTGAGAGTGTGTGATTTATGTCAGAAATCGAAAGTAGTGAATTATAGAGTAGAAGGAGAGATGAATTACATAAAAGTAGAGAAACCTTTTGATTTGGTTGCAGTAGATTTATATGGACCATTACCCAGAGGTAGAGGGGGTGTGTTATATGTATTTGTAGTTCTAGACACCTTTTCAAAATTTGTAAAGTTATATAGCATTAAGAGAGCGACGAGTAAAGTACTCAGTGAGAAAATAGTAAAAGACTACATGCTTAATGTTGGAAAACCGAAAATTATATTATCTGACCACGGTCCACAGTTTATAAGCGGCAAGTGGCGGCAGACGCTTGGATGGGAAGGCATCATACCCAAGCATACGGCAGTGTACCATCCTCAGTCGAACCAAGCAGAACGGGTGATGAGAGAGATTGGTAGGATATTTCGGGCGTACTGTCACGCCAAACACACAGAATGGCCATCCTACGTGAAGAAAGTAGAGGAGTGGCTGAATTGTACCACCCATGAGTCCACGGGATTTACGCCGCATGAGTTGATCAGGGGAACAAGGCCGCCCAGGATATTGGAACAACTTTTCGAATACCCACCAGAAGGTCAGGTTTTGGACAGGAACATGAAAATTAGATTGGCAAACGAGAACTTACGTACGAGAGGAGAGCGAAGAAAACAGAAACATGATGCCAAGGGTAAATGGACCAAGTACGAGGTAGGTCAGTTAGTGTTAGTAAAAAGGCATGATTTGTCCAGTGGTCAAGATAGAGAAATAAAGAAGTTTTTCTTGTTGTATGAAGGACCTTATGAAATTGTAGAAATAAAAATGCAGAATGCGTATGTGCTGAGGAACCCAGCGACGCAGGAAATAGTAGGTACTCAAAATGCGACGAATTTAAAATTATATCGGTCACTTTAATTATGTTTATAATAAGTTTCCTAATATTGTTGTATGTTTACAGAAGGGATCCTCCCCCATTTTCGGGCGGTCACGATCTTACCAGTCCTGGCCGTGGAATTCGGAATTTGGAGGCGGGCCATGGTTGGCAGATCTTCCTTCGGGCGGTGAAAACAACGATGGTAAGGCTCCACCAAAATTGGTATAACTAGAAAATTTAACTACATATTTGAACGGGGAGGGGGACCCCAACAGGTACGTGACACAAATTAAATTTTTTTTTAATACACTCCAGGTGCAGCGGTCTCGGTGTACCTGTCACGTACCTGCACTGCCTTAGAGTGTTGTATATAATGGAGGCTGCACCTAAATACAGGGCAGTGCATACAAACCTAAATATTTTAGTGTCAATGGCAAAATTAAAATCAGCCATTGGTTATAGTTCTGTTTAGTCCGAAAAGACGAGTTTTGGGGCAGGAGGGGTTGGCGCAAGGTAGAAAGCGGGTTAGAAAAAATGGTAGGAGAGGGGGAGTAGTGTGTTTCAGAGGGGGGACGTGAGTTCACGTAGTATATCTACCGGGTGCCAGTCCTTTTTGCGGCAAAACCCGGCATTTCAGGCGACTGCGACCTTCCTAGACATGTTGAAAGTCACGATAGAGTCAGCCTTCAATGTAAATAGAATTTTTGAAAAAAAAAAAAAAAAAAAAAAAAAAAAAAAAAAATTTGGATGTGTATAATTTTAAATTTAAATAAATTTTAGAATTAAGTGACCAAATATAATTGTCAAGTTTTAGTATCAGTGAGTATGGGAACGTTTTGAAAAGATGTGTAGTAAAATAAAAACTTGTTATCAATACAAGATGTGGGGATAATTTTGGTGGGTAGATTGGTACCCAAAGAAGTGACATAACAGTGTAGTGTGGAACTGCCATGATGGGAGGTTGTAAATTTTGTATTTAATATTTTATGTTAATGATGGTTAAGCTTACATATAAAGGGGGTTAAAACACCATCCAAACTAATAATGTCATTTAAGTATAAATTATTAAGTTTAGTGTTACAAAAGATATTTTACTTGTGATTCCCCAACTTTTCGGGCGGTCACGGCCTCACCAAACCCTGACCGTGGAATTGGTTTAGCTTTAGCAGCTATGGTTGGGGCACATTACGATTACGCGCTGACCATACTGACCATAGCTGTTATCGTTGTCAAGGTGAATTTTGAAATTGACAGGGGGTAATTTAGGGGAATCACCAAACTAGGGAACAGCGGCTACCACTCTGTCCGCATGGGGGCAGCAAAGTCAGGTGGTAGACCCGCATTAAGGGCGCATAACTATAGACAGAGATATGTTGATATCTGAACTTTTAAAATGTAAAGCAGAAGCAAGGACACGGAGATGTCAAATTCCTCCAAAACTTCAGTCCTTGTGGACACAACTGGACGCCACAGTCCAGGGGGGTCATAGTGTGTGTGGCAGGGAGGTTATCCAGGGGGGGTAACGAATTAGAAATTGGTTGTATTTTAATAATGATGACTCGCTACTAAATAATTTTGTTTTGATCTAAAAAATAGATGCACTACATACTTCCTATATTGTGTTTATTATGTCTTATTGTGTTAATTGCATGTAATATGTTAGGAATAAGGATTATAAAATATAATAATATGTTTTCAATGTGTTTATAGATTTTAAAATAAAATGAAATAAAGTTATGATAGTTAAAATTTTCAAGGGGTTGCAAAAGATAAAAGTTGGGTGATGCTGTGGCAGCGGACCTGAGCTGGCCAGCGCGTCAGAGCAGGGGCATTAAGTATCTGTCTGACTCTACGGTGTTGGGATCTCGAGAGAGAAGTCCAGTATTGTCATTCAGGTGCAGTCACAGTCACCGGACCAAGGGTGAGTTGATTATATTTTTTGTAAACCATACAGGGGGTTGTGGCGACATATCCTGGCTGATCCCTTTAGCAAGTATGAATGTGTCAATGAGATTTTTTATGCTTCGGCATAAAATATCTCATTGAGGGGGTATTGTAGCGGGGCATTTTTGGGCCTATTTCGGGGTAATAAGGAAATTTGTATTTTTTTATTAAAGCAAATAACATTTTTTCGATAGTTGGGACAAAATGTAAACAAAGGTAAATTTATTGTTAGCGACGGTGGTACGACTGATTGAAAATATTGTATGTGAATTTATAAAGCGACAGACTTAACAAGCTGGAATTGTGCCAAGGTCAACCAATGGCACATAAAACAGCGTCAACAAGTTATGTAACGGAACATCAGACCATATTACGTCAGTGCATGCGTCACGCTGCTATGCAGGGTGTGTCAGAGCCAGCAGTTTTGTGACACACAGCAATCAAAGGCAGTCGGAAAATAACATCTCAACACACCGGACACGAGCAGTGTGTGTGTCCGCCGGCTGTGCGTGATTTTCGCGCCCGCAACATAAAAAATGTAAAACATTTTTGATATTTGATCATCTAAAACAGTATTTTTGAAACCGAGTAGATACAGTGAGAAAATAATAAGTAAATCATCATATAACAGTTCGGCAATAAATCAGTGCGTGTATACGAGAAGACATTGTAGGAGGGTACCTTCAGCGTAATAACAGGAAAGTAAACTAACGAATTTTATTATTTTCATACAGTACAAGAACAGAGGGGGAAAATTAATTTGAAATATGAGCTCTAATGGGAATATAACTTGTCTAATGTGAAAGCGTGTGAGTGTGTATGAGTGAGTTTGAATTACATAATTACAAAGACACTGGTTTACGTTAAGAGAAGTTAGTTTAGTATTATTTCTTTACAGCATTTTTTTTAGTGTTCAACAGTTTAATTATCAATAATATCTTGAAAGTTGTGGTCAGAATAAAGCATGTACACTGTCAATGTTAAAATAGTAAAAGTGTAAAAGATGGGAGGAGTAATTTTGTCATTGTCGTTAATATGCAACAGCAAAACTAAATCAGGAATAAATACAAGTTTGTTTGAATATAGTAGATCGAAGTAGTCATTTCAAACAACCAATTCTGATCTCCTATGTTCGCCGAAAAGGACCCGAAAAATGGTAAGTACATATATTTCATACGTAGTTGGTAACAAGATGGCGCCCGACAAAATTAGACAGTAAAAATTGAATAAATTTAAAGTCAATAATATTTGATTTATTTTATTAATATCAATAAAACAAAACATAACATAATATAAGAAAACATGAAGCAGTCATATACGCGCGCTGTGGTCCCTCGTAGCGAGTTGATATAACTTTTGCCATGAATGGACCACGGTGGGCGTATACGCCCACTTCGTTTGTGTAGACAACTATTCGCTCCCACCCGATCCAGACCAGTTGTGGGAACCTACTGAAGGAATAATATTTTATTACTCATAGCTTTCTGTATGTGTTTGTGTGTATGTCTGATGTTTGCCTCATGGTTAGCCCTTTGAAAAATGATAAGTTGTGGATGCCGCCCTATATCATTATATAATATCAATAAGATGCAAGTCTACTGACAACAA
This sequence comes from Magicicada septendecula, assembly GCA_034769895.1. Taxonomy (NCBI): domain Eukaryota; kingdom Metazoa; phylum Arthropoda; class Insecta; order Hemiptera; family Cicadidae; genus Magicicada; species Magicicada septendecula. The sequence continues at coordinate 396,405,647 of CM068371.1, forward strand.
ACTGATTCACATTGCAGTAAAAAAAAGAAATATTACAGTCATTTCCTTTCTCTCATGTTCATGTTTCCTTTTAGTATATGCATATAATTTCCGTGTTTTTTCTTATTTCGCTTTTTGAATGTTGCCGCGCTCACTTAGTTGTGCAAAAAGAAAGTGTTTTCTTAGTAGTAGAATCTGTCACTTGTAACGGGGCAAAATTTATATAATAATTTTATAAATAACTTCATGGAAATAACTTAATATTGGAAGATGAGGTCCACATAAGGTGATGCGACAGCCAGTGAGAGCTTCATAACCATATACAGTTTTGGAACAAATCGAGAGTTTATTTGTGGCCAGTGACTAACACCGAAAGAATTTTGTTGACGGAAATCTGTTTGTGGCGAGTTGAAGAGGTGATACAAAGCACAACGGAACTTTTCAATACCAAGGACGAGACGTATGGCGGGGAACGGAATGAACTGGTTTTAAGACGTCACTAAATGAAAAACTTGGGCGAGGTTGCAAATGCTGAATGGCACTCTCGAGACAAACGCTGCACAGCACGCCTGTGCTGAGTGCCCGCGGGCAATTACGTAGATCTACACCCACTAAATTGTGTTTAAACCATAAATTAACACTTAAAAGTTCTTTTTAAAGTGATGGAACAACATCGAAGATCAATATTTCAAAGTTTCGGACAGTAAGCGTAATAGTTTCATCTAGGAAAAGTGTTGTACAACAAGTAATGAACTGACGGCGAGAGTACATTTCAGATAAGTAACTTGGCCAAAAAACCAAATCAATTTCAATGAATAAATCATAAATGAGATCTCAATAAATAAAAGATATATATTGTAACGATGTTTTGAGGTCGTCCGACTTATTTTAAGCCTCACGTTGTACGCGTCAATCTGTAACGAAAGGCAATCCGTGCGTACCTGTACAATGTACACCAGTTTTGTATGTGTAATAATGATTAGTGCGTTCGTCTCGCACCGGGGTCGTTACATTAATGTTCGTGGCTAACGATGGCCGTAGCGCTGCGGTAATCACCTGTATAACACGGCAGTAACCTTACTTGTTGCTTATAGGGGTGTGTTAATCCCGGGTGGCGCCAAGTCGTTATATAAAACAACTAAAATTATTGTCTGACGAGTTATCAGCGGTGACGGTCGGAGCATTCAAATAATTCCCGCTCGCACAGCCGTCTAAATTGTCGCTGCTGCTGCGCAAATGACAACTTGTTCGCTTCTCGTCGAATCTATTCTTAACTAAACACTAGTAATATATAAAGCACTCCCTATGAAATAACAACGACGGTTACTCCCTGTAATAGTTATTTTTAATAGGTGATAATTAAAATATTCACATTGACAATTATATAATGATAAATTTGCACCGACTGATTACATTAGACTCTTCTCCTCTGGGCTTGACGAATCGATCAAGGAAACAATTATTTTTCGTATGGCTGTGTACCTTGAAGTATTACAATTATTTTTGTTTCCAAAATCGTGGATTCTTGTGACTATGAGCTAAAGAATTCCTATGGTTACAATAAAAATATTTTACCTTATTCTACGTGTACATAAATAATAATGTGTGATGTTACAATCTGTTCTGCGGTGTCGTTATATGTGTTTTGTAAGTTTGTGTTTAACTAATAGGTTATATTTAACGTTAACAAGTTTTTATCAAGTGTTATTTTACTTAAATAATCTATGAAAGAGAAATATTTGTTTATAGTGAGATTAATTTACCTTTAGTAAAATTTAGAGTGATTAGGGTTTTGGAAAATAAGTAATTTAATTGCACTTAACACCTCCGCATGACTTGGTGTCTTCGTTCGTTTGGTCGGGCACGATTTGGCTGCAATAAGTTCTGTTTTCATTAATTTTGGGGCTTCAATGGGTCTTTTTCATAATGTATCTGGATGTTCTTTTCGGGTAATATTCCGTTTAATTGCCTTGGATCTCGAGTTGGCTGCTATGAATGGTCGTCTGCTTCTTATGCTGTCATGGTTAGGAACTTTTATTACTTTTTTGCAATATTTTCATAGAAAAACGTTCTTCCCAACATTGGCTTCTGTATTCTCTTAATGACGCTTCCTCTCTAACGGTATTCAATGGTAATTCAGTCTTCAACTGCCGTTTCCATGGCAACTGCATGATTTTGATTGGTTGATATTGAGATGATGTATTGTTATCAAAATTCGAATTCTTCGTATATCTTCTGATTGCTGTTATTCCTCTATCTTCCTTCCTGGTTATTAAATATTGTCACTATAGTATTTATTTCCTTTCATAGATTATTTTGATACCCCACAAGTTTGGGTAATTTTAGATTTTATGTTTTTACAATTATGTTAATGCTTGTTAATTACATTTCTTTTTGTATACAAATGCTTATTATAATATTTTGTTTTACAAATGATTTACAATTTATTCTTGGTGAATCCTTCACCTCAGATTTGCTAATTTCTTTGTTAATTTGTTATAATTTTTGGTTGTTTGGTTCTCACAGTTATGCCCTTTCATAGGCCTGAGTAGCCATTATGTTATTTGACTTATTTCATTTAAATCGCATTTCGTTTCAGCCTAATGGGCTTTACTTTGTTATTATTACTGGTTGTGTTGTATTTTGAGTCTGTTGGTGTTTTGATTACATGTCAATATTGCTTTCTCTATCTTAATATTTAAAATATAACAATTAGGCTTATGGACTGCAAGTTTCTTTCAGCCATATCCTATTCATAACATTAAAAGGAACAATTCTTTATAAGTTATTAGAGTTATTATTTTGAGTGAGAAATATCATCACTTCCTTCCAACTTATTGATTGCTAATTTTTTGTTTACAATACAAATTATTTTTATTGTAATAAACAACATCACTTTTATGAAATTTATAACTATCCCTTATAACATGGGTGTCTTTGATTTGTCTCTAATTTCTTAATTTTTAAACAATCTTTACATTCTCTCCATGTCAACACCTTCAATTTATTCTTTCCTGGAATCCTCCCTTTTAATTACTATCGGTTATAATTAAACTTAAATCTCTTAAACATCTTTTCTTAAATAATAATGTCATCATCACTTTCCAGTGTTCAGTGTTCACTTTCCATCTTATTCTATAATTCATACTTAATACTATTTTTCACCATATATTTATTCACTGTTATTTTTCTACTTTTAAACCTTTAGTGTTTTTTACAGATTTATTAAGTGTCTATTTTCTTTATTATTCACTATTTCTTATAATAGTTATATTCTACATCTTACACTATTCCCATTTATACCTCACCTTCACTTTTAAATTATCTATAGTTAATTATAATTTAACTAGCGTACCTTATCACTTCACTTTGGGGTTTTTACACATACACTATTGCACTGTATCACTGTTTATACTATGTGTTTTTTAGTGGGTAATCCCTATACTTATTTCTCTTTCATTACAATATATCCTTAATACTATTAACAATTTTATATTCTTACAATACTATTTTTACATCTAATTCTCAATTGGGGTTTAGTTTGCTTCTTTATCATTTTAACCTTTAACCTTTTTTAATAGGGTTTCTTCCCTAAATCATTTTTGTCCATTAATGGGTAATAACAGTTACTTTTTCCTTTCTCATAGGGTAATTATTGGTTTGGTTCCAATATTATTCTTGAGTGTTTTATTTCTCCTTCTCCTATGCTTTATTACTTGCTTGTGTATCATTATGGGTTTTCGTTTCTATCTATTTCCCTCCTTCTTCATTTTCATCGTATTTGGTTAACACTTTGGTCCTGCCATCCTCTCCTTTGGGTATATTTCGACGTGTTACATTGGGTCGTTTAATTCCATGAACTTGTTTCATTTTTGTTTGGGTTTTGGATTTTTTCCTTTCTTCCTTTGGTTTGGGTTACATTCTTGTTTATTCTTCGTGGATCCCTTCTTCATTTGTTTCCTTTTGTTGGGTCAATCACTTGGGTTAGGTCAAAGTCGTCGTTTGTCGAGTCATAGTTTTTATATTGTTACGACAGTCTACTCGATCGTCGTAGGTACAGTGGAAACAAAATAAGTACAAGACACCAATCAAGTCTCTAATCACACCTTTAATTGTTATAGTAAAACAGTTCGTAATTAACAACACAGTGTCTACAACAAATCAAATGAAATTGTTCATACGCAATAAAATGTCCACTAATATTAAAACTCAACTATATTACAATTATACCGTCCGAATATAAAACGCAACACTTCACTAATAACTACTTGAACGTACACCGTAATAACTCGAACCGCTCTATAAATATATCGCACTAATACTCTCGAACCGCACAGTCAAAAATCTCGCATTGAACTGAAAACTAAAGCCGCGACGCGATGTATTTATAGTTACGTTCACATACCAGAAGCTTCCAAACTGCGTCTTATCTCTCGCGAACTACGTAATTGCTGCGGCCTTGACACAGTCCGAGCGCCCGAGCGAAGGCTGGCAGAGTCGAGAAAATTCTCGCAACATGCGTTTAGTAGCACGTACACCACACGCTTACGTCGAGATCTTTCTGGCGCATTCGATAAACGCGTAGATTGTTCTGTGCTGTCGTAGCACTGCCCCCTCCTTAAGCCTGTTCGTCCCAAACTGGCAAAGCGTCTCTAAATTTGTATTTAGCCAGGCGATCTAGGTGGACGACCTTGAACTTTCGCTGTCCTTCCTGTTGAATCTGATAAACAACATCGTTAATCCTTTTTTTTACAGTGTAGGGTCCTTCCCAGTTAGACTGAAGCTTAGGTGAGCGACCACGACGGCGCTTTGGATTGAACAACCAGACCTGATCTCCTTCTTGGAACCCCACACTATTGCTGCGAATGTCATACCGAGTTTTCATTTTATCACTGGCAATCTTGAGCCGTCCTCTTACCAAGCGATTCATTTCTCGCAGTTGGTTTTCTAATTGCGAGGAATAGTTCTTTGGCTCTTGGGACTGAGTCTCAGGTGATCCAAACATCAAGTCCCCAGGAAGACGAATCTCCCGCCCAAACACCAATTTTGCTGGAGTCATGCCGGTTGTGTCATGTACTGATGACCTATACGCCATAAGGAATAGTGGTATACGTTGGTCCCAGTCTGTTTGGTTCTCGTCAACAACTTTCGAAAGATGCTGCTCAAGTGTCCTGTTGAATCTCTCAACCATCCCGTCCGACTGAGGATGCAGAAGCGTTGTCCTGGTCTTTCGAATTCCGAGTAGATGGCATAATTCTTTAAACACTCCTGATTCGAAATTCCTCCCTTGATCCGTATGGATTTCCATAGGGGCTCCATAACGGCAACAGAAGTTGTGAACTAACTTCTTTGCCACAGTGGTAACCTCCTGATTTGGAATTGCGTAGGCTTCCACCCACTTAGTAAAGTAGTCACCTACAACCATGATGTACCGGTTTCCATCGTCAGTGACTGGGAATGGTCCAGCAATGTCTATGGCAATTCTCTCGAAAGGTTGTCCAACGTTATACTGTCTCATTTTTCCCCTGCTTCTGGTTTGTGGGCCCTTGCTTGCAGCACATATTTCACACGTCCGAACCCATTCCTCTACGTCGTGCCGAAGATGAAGCCAATAGAATCGCTTCCGTATTTTGTCAAGGGTTTTGTTAACGCCAAGATGGCCTCCAGATGTTCCATCATGCATCTCCTTCAAAACAGACTGCACTTTACTTCGGGGAACTATCAACTGCATGACCACGTCTCGTCCATCTGCACTTTCCCAATCCCTTTTCAGCAATCCGTTTTCTAAGGTGAGAGATTCCCATTGTGCCCAGTAGCCCTTCAGCACTTCGGAACCATGGCAGATATCTTGCCAATCCGGGCGGCGACCTTCCTCTTTTGCTGTCAAGATCGGTCCAATGTCTTCATCAGTCATCTGTCTTGTCGGCAGTCTTGTGTTGTCCAGCCGTCAGCCAGGAAATCTAGAGTGATGGCTTCAACATGTTCGCTTGAGTTTTGTTCTTCCTTTCTGTGGCAATGTCGGCAGTCTTCCGGGCACGGTCTTTGTGATAAGCCATCTGCATTACCGTGCAGGCGCCCCCGCCGATGTTGTACTTTGAAGTTGTACTCTTGCAGACGTTCGAGCCACCTTGCCAACTGTCCTTCCGGATTTTTAAATCTCAAGAGCCATGCAAGTGCAGCATGGTCAGTACGTAGTGAAAACTCTCTCCCATAGAGGTATTTATGGAAGTGCTCCAAAGCTCTGACAATTGCCAACAACTCTCTTCTTGTAACACAATAATTTCTCTCTGGTTTAGAAAGCGTCTTGCTGTAATACGCTATTACTCGTTCTTCACCGTTCTGCACTTGAGACAAAACTGCTCCTAGACCAGTATTGCTTGTGTCTGTGTCTACGATGTACTTCCCTTCGGAAGCTGGAAAAGCGAGAATTGGCTGCGAACATAATGCAATCTTCAACGTTCTAAATGCTTGTTCACACTCTCTCGACCATTGGAAGTTTTGTTTATTTTCCGTTAGCTCATGTAGTGGTTTAGCAATAGTAGCGAAGCCTTTCACAAAACGTCGGTAATATGAGCATAACCCCAGGAAACTCCGAACTTCGTGTTTATTCTTTGGAACTGGCCAGTCTCTTACGGTGTCTACTTTATTAGGATCCATGCTAACGCCCGCTGCCGAAACCAGATGGCCCAAATACTGTACTTCCTTCTGGAATAGAGAACACTTCTTTGGGCTCAGCTTCAGTTGTGCACCGTGAATTCTATTTAGAACTTCCTTAAGGTTTTCCAAATGATCTTCGAAAGTCTTCCCGATCACTATGACATCGTCTAAGTAAACAAGGCAAGTTTTCCACGTCAGGCCTTGGAGTATCAGGTCCATCAATCTCTCAAATGTTGCCGGTGCATTACAGAGTCCAAATGGCATGACATTAAATTGGAATAAGCCACTTGGGGTCGAGAAAGCGGTCTTTTCCTTGTCTTCTTGATGAAGACCCACTTGCCAATATCCACTCTTCAGGTCCAATGTGGAAAACCAATGTGCTCCGGACAACGTGTCGAGTGTATCGTCAACGCGAGGTAATGGATAGCAGTCTTTCTTTGTAACGTCATTTAACCTCCGGTAGTCTACGCAGAAACGCAATCCACCATCCTTCTTCGCTACCAGCACTACAGGGGAAGACCAAGCACTTGACGAAGGTTCAATTACTCCCTCTGTCAACATGTCCTGTACTAACCGAGACATCTCCTCTTGTTTAGATAATGGAGGCCTTCGAGGAGGTTGGCGTATCGGTGTTGTGTCCCCGGTATTGATGCGATGTTGCACAAGAGAGGTTCTTCCCAGTGACTGTCCCCGAACTGCAAAACAATCTTTGAATTCGTGTAAAAACTGTCCGAGTTCTTTTACCTCACCACTTGAGAGGTCGTTAGAAGATCTGTTCAATAATTCTTGCAGTTCCTCTGGTAATTTAGAAGTATCCGACGAACTGGGTCTTCGTTGCGTTATTCCGGCTACCCAGGCCACAGGAGTCAATTTGCCTAGGAGCGTATTGCTTTGTAAAGTGATAGCTTGATCCAAAATATTCGCCACTCTAATAGGTACATTTCCGGTTTCGTCAGGTTTTACTAAACTTCTGGCAATTAGTATGCCCGGTGTGCTGACTACCTGGGGTTCGAATATAGAGCACTGATTGCCCCTAGTATCTACCGCAGTTCTAACCATGATGATCTTTTCGGAGTTTGGCGGAACAGTTACGGCCACTTGGTTTATGACGTCCATCGATTTTTCTGCTGTCGTCATTGTTGATAGCATTACCTCTTCGCCTCCGATTCTCAAGACATTGTTTTTGAAGTCGACTATAAATCCGTATGCGTTCATAACGTCCACACCAAGAATTGCTTCATCCACAATGTCTGCAACAAGTACTTGATGATTAAACTCAAGTCTACCGAGGCGTAGGTGTATCTCCACTTTTCCATACACTTTTACAGGCCGTCCAGTAGCTGTTCGCAAGCTGCAAGAGCACCAGATTGGCTTGAGATCTTTCACCACGTCGGGGCGCACAATAGAAACTGTTGCGCCTGTGTCAACTGTAATCGAGGTTGGCCTTTCTTGAACAAATCCGGTAACTACCAAGCTCCCGGTGTTTTTCTGAAGCGTAGAAATTGCGTATTCTCTAGGGGCTTCGTTCCTCCAGTTAGTCAGCACACGCCCCGTTGCACCGACTATTGCTCGTTTCCCTGCTGCTGAATTCTAACCCGACAATCTCGTTGTAGATGTCCAGGTTTCCCACATCGATAACACTTCGGTCTTCCATCCTTTCTTATTTTATTCTGTGGCGCCGACCGTCGAGTCTCTGTTCCTTGTTCTTCTTCCTCATCGTCTGTGCCGTCGCGATCTTTTAGCGCGCGCACTTTATGACTTGTCCAACCAGACGCTGATTTGGCGGCCTCAAATTGCAAAGCATGTACCAGGGCGTCCGCACTGTTCTGGTGTCTTGCCATTCGTAACACTTGCTGTAGTTCGTTATCTCGGACACCGGCAGTAAATGTCTGCATCGCAAAACGCGTTCGAAAATCTTCTGGCGCTTCAGGATAGGCCAGTCTAATTAGTCTGTCGATACTTGCTTCAAACTCTTGAAGACTTTCCCCGGAATGCTGTCGCCTTGCTCTCAACTGGGTGCAGTACACATCTCGCAAATGTTTATCACCATACCGTAATTCCAGAGCTTTTATCAACTCGGCATAGGTGTTCTGGCTGTCAGGTGGCACTTTCTGTAGTAGTTCTGCCGCGGGTCCTTTTAATGCAAGAACAAGTGAAACAGCCTTGTCTTTTTCTGTCCAATTATTTGCGCATGCAGCAGCTTCAAATTGGCGGAGGTACGTTGCCCAGTGAGTGCTTCCGTCAAAGGTTGGAGCTTTGACATGAACTGTCCCTACTGCAGGCAAAGTGGCTTTCTCTGTTAACTTATTTTCTGTCTTGATCACTGGTACAGTCTGTTCAGAAATTTGTTTTGGTTGAATCTTCATGCACTGTTCAACTTCAATTTTAATTTGTTCTCTTATGTTTGCCATTGAGTTTTCTACTGCAGATATTTTTGTTGACATAACTTCTTCCACAGTCAAGACAGATTTTTCTACTTTAGCTATTTTATTTGACATGGATTCTTCTACGTCAGATATTCTGGTAATCTGATTGTTGAGCTCACCTCGTAACTCACCTACGTCACTACGTAGGAGACCCAATTCTGCGGTAGTATGTTCTTGTAACTGTTTCTGCATAGTTTCAAAGAGAGCTTCCGTTTTATCTTTTTGTCTTTCTTCTGTCTCTAGCATTAGTGCTTTCTGACGTTCCTCAGCTTCTTCTCTTTCCTGCCTGCGTTTTTCATCCTGTCGTTTTTCTGCTTCTTCCGCCTCCTGTCTGCGTCTTTCCTCTGTCTGCAACAACAGCGCCTGGAAATTTTCCATCATCTGACTGGCATCCATTGTTTTTCGATTAATTATGAATTACACTCGTCTTGTACAAAGTATCCACTGTTTCCACTGTTAACCGTTCTATCCCAGTTCTGACACCACTGTTACGACAGTCTACTCGATCGTCGTAGGTACAGTGGAAACAAAATAAGTACAAGACACCAATCAAGTCACTAATCACACCTTTAATTGTTATAGTAAAACAGTTTGTAATTAACAACACAGTGTCTACAACAAATCAAATGAAATTGTTCATACGCAATAAAATGTCCACTAATATTAAAACTCAACTGTATTACAATTATACCGTCCGAATATAAAACGCAACACTTCACTAATAACTACTTGAACGTACACCGTAATAACTCGAACCGCTCTGTAAATATATCGCACTAATACTCTCGAACCGCACAGTCAAAAATCTCGCATTGAACTGAAAACTAAAGCCACGACGCAATGTATTTATAGTTACGTTCACATACCAGAAGCTTCCAAACTGCGTCTTATCTCTCGCGAACTACGTAATTGCTGCGGCCTTGACACAGTCCGAGCGCCCGAGCGAAGGCTGGCAGAGTCGAGAAAATTCTCGCAACATGCGTTTAGTAGCACGTACACCACACGCTTACGTCGAGATCTTTCTGGCGCATTCGATAAATGCGTAGATTGTTCTGTGCTGTCGTAGCAATATTTTATTTAAATTAATCATTTTTATTTAACATGAAGTATTATTTTAGATTCAATATTATTTTGTTCATCCCTCGTATTGGGGTTGGCTTATTTGTGTTGTAACAATATATATTGTAACGCAACAGAAATGCTAGCATTCATGTTACATAAAAACAAGGTTCACAGAATAATAAACAAGTCAATATCTAACCCAATGATAGAACAAAGATCTAATAATTACAATTATAATCATAGATAAAGGTAAATAAGGATGCAAGATAATATTAACAAGTATAACCGAACCTGTAAGTTAGATAATAGTTGATGATAAATGTTCAATGAAAAAACAAACAAAAAATGAAAGAATAATTTACTTTATAGTAATAACAAATAAGAATTTTGAGTTAAGATTTGATTGTATGTATGAATTTATGTAAAAGAGGCTATAGATGTGTACCAGGTATAAACACAGATAGGTCCGTTTACAATAAAAGGCCTAACAGCCAAAACCACTATATAACCACTCATAAGATAAAGGTTAGGTACCGAGTAAAGTAGGGTTACTTGAGCCCACAGGTATTACTTGAGCCCAAAAAGAAAAAGTGTTTCAATCAGCCCTCAATTTAACTAAAAGTCACGAGAAGGACGGAGTTCGACGTTTTTCTGCTAGGTAACACAACTGCCTAGAATGACATAAGATTTCAGGGTTCGAGAAATGACCAGCAGGTTGCAGGTCTGAGTGTTTTGATTGTTGTGAAAAGTGTTGTATTTTTGTTTCTGAAAACTTTCATCCGTGTACATCACATTTTGTGCCTTAAGAACTCAGGTAAGTCTACTTTTTATGCTATATATCTCTAGAAACTATTCACCACCTGATCATATAGTTACATGTATTCAGTAATTATAAAATATCTTTTTTGCTAAGCATGTCAACATAACCTAAAAATACGGGTTACTTGAGCCCAGGTTAATGTTGGACTCAAGTAGCCCACATACATGTTTTTTTCTATTTAATTGTTTGAATAATGATTATTTGTATCAATATATATATATATTTAAAACAGATCTCATTTTTTCAGGGACGGAGACTAGCATGCCGAGCAAGTACAAAAGGCAACCGGGGAGCCGGAGGTACGCCGACTACACAGATGAAAAACTACAAGAGTGTTTGGAGGCTGTAAGAACAAAACAGATGACACAAAGAGAGGCAGAATCTTTTTATAAGATAAGTAGAGCTACCATTAAGAGAAAACTTAAAAATCAGCACGTAAATAGTCCAGGACATCCTAAAGTATTCACCACTGAAGAAGAGCTGGTGATTCTGGATCTGTGATTTTGGATTTCCATGTGATGAAATAGATTTTACATTCATAGTGAAAGCTTATTTAGCTAGGCAAGGGAGAATTGTAAGTTAGTTTAAAAACAATCTTCCCGGCAGAGATTGGGTCAAATCTTTTTTAAACAGACATCATCAGTTAGCTGTAAGATTTGCAGCAAATATAAAACGAGCCCGAGCCTCTGTTGACGAAAAAGTCATCACTGATTACATAGAAAATTTAAGTAATGAGCTTGAAGGAGTTCCTTCAGCCAATATTTACAATTACGATGAAAGTAACATGAGTGATGACCCTGGTAGGAGAAAAGTTATTTGTAGGAGGGGCTGCAAATATCCAGAGAGGGTTATAAACTCAACCAAGTCTAGCATAAGCATCATGTTTTGTGGCAACGCATCAGGGACTGCACTTCCACCCTACATCATCTATAAGGCTGAGCACTTGTGGGACACCTAGACTGAAAATGGGCCACTTGGTGCGCGCTACAACAGAAGTAAACACGGTTGGATAGACTTAGCAATTTTTGAAGAATGGTTCATCAGTCATCTGCTACCTGTTCTGAAGAGACAAGAGGGGAAGAATTAGGCGATAATTTTACGTCACATATAAGTGTTAATGTTGTCAAATTATGTGAAGAAAATACCATCAGTTTTATTTGCCTACCCCCTAATTCCACTCACTTAACCCAACCACTGGACATAGCCTATTTTAGGCCATTAAAAACAAAATGGAGTGATGTCCTCAACAGGTGGAAACAGTCTGATGCAGGTAAAAGATTGGGCGTGCTTCCAAAGGATCAGTTCCCCATGCTGTTACGAACTGTCTTAGATGAATTGCAACCAAACATGGCAAGCAATCTAAAGGCAGGCTTCAAGAAAGCAGGCATAGCTCCAATTAACAAGGAAGAAATTTTGCAACGGGTGCCTAATCAGGACAAACACTTAAATTTGAGCATGGTTGGAGAAGCATTCCTTGAACAGTTGGAACAGAAGCGAAATGAGTTTGTGAAATCTCGCCCCACCAAGAAGAAAAAACTGCAAGTTCCAGCTGGGAAGAGCATTTGTGTGTCTGATCTCCAAGTTGATGAAAATTCTTCTTCTGTGCAGGATGAAATTCCATCAACATCATTATCGGCGGCCAAAAAGGAGCTAAAAAAGTGTCCTAAAACTGTAAAACCAATTAAACGAAAACGTAAGAGTGAAGTTTCTTGTAGTTCAACCTCAGAAGATGAAGACGCATATAGTTTACATTCAGGCGGAGAAAGTGATGTCAGCGTTTACAGTAGTGAGGATGAATTTGTGGAGCATTTGCCTATCCGATTTGGTAAAAGCCAGCTTTCAGAAACACAATCAAAACAACCCTCAAAAGAAAAACAAATTCCTATTAATAAAGAATCACTGCAAGTCGGAAATTTTGTTCTTGTCGAGTGGAATGGAAAAATTATCCGGGGGTTGTCCAAGAAATAAAAGATGATGGTGCCCTTGTAGACTGCATGGAACCTACTCTAAAGGCGTGGAAATGGCCGGAGAAAAAAGACATTTTATTTTACAAGTGGCAAGATATTGTCTTAAAAATTGACCCACCAAAATCGATGAAGCGAGGACTGTTTTCTTTACGCCCAATGTAAAACGTTTTCTAATTAACCTTTTCTTTATATTCAACTGATTTAGGTTCCCAAAAAATATTTCTTATTTAATGACTTTTGTATAAAAATAAACAGGATTTTTAATTTTTTGTACAAGAAGATGTTTATTTTCAAAGAACCTAGGTCCTACTTGATCCCTTGTGTTTTTATTATGGAATAGAATAGGAAAATATGCTGCGGGCTCAAGTAACCCAATCATAGGGGTAACTTGAACCCAAAATAATTTTTTTATATATATATATGATAAAAAGCCAAAATAATAAAGTTTTCTTATTGAACCAACCAGAATATATCATAAGTTAAAGAAAATAACCCCTGTATATCAAATTTTTATTCGTTTACAAGTTTATATAAAAAATTGTTGAAACTTTTAAAAATTTGGGCTCAAGTAACCCTTGTTTACGGTATATCAATAAATAATAATTAATGAATACGATTGGAAGAGCTAGAAAAAACATTAAATTAATAATAATATATTATAAAATTTATACAAATTATGATAATACCATAATGCCATTATATCGATTAGTAACATATAATATCGAAAGTGGATTAAATATAAAAAAGAAAAAAAACCGGCTTATATCAAAAAACCAGCAGAATATGTGTAGAAAATAATAAACCAACTATTGGTAAAGTTACATTCCAATAGGATAGCAAATTGAAAAGGAATAGACAAAAAATATATGAAATAAACATTATATTCAAACATGTAGGAGGAAGAAGTCAGGTGTTGCTAGGGACGAAAAAAGAAGAGGAAGTTGTTGATTTAACAATAATTGCTTTGATGAACTGAATGTGATGAGATTAAAAACCCAAGAAATATTTATTTAATCAGAATAGTCTAACTTATCAGACATTATTATAAAATACAAAATCCTAATGACAATATATATGAATCACCTGTACAGTTTAACTAAATAATACTACAGAATGAAATCAGAATAGAGAATCAATAACTGCATTATACAAGGAAGGACTTGAACCATCCCATATACGAGAGGAATTGACGATACATTAAAACAAATAGAAAGAATCAAAAGTATCACAAATAATAAGATACACTACACCAGAATTTATAACCTTTCAAAAAAAACACGGAACAACACTAATTGCTTCAACCGAGGGAAGAACGTATTTGGGTCCTGTCGTTGCAGAAGAAGAATCCAACGGGCTGTAAACCAACCCAGAAAGCTGTAATTCCGAAGTGGACAGGAGAAGAATTACTTTTTATTAAACCGAAGAAAGAAAACCGTACTGCATAATCGCCCAGAACAGTAAATTTATCAATCAACCGCCTACACGATTTGCTTCGTTCTAGTCTGGTAAATTATCATAATATTAATCATACTAACTACACAACATTACAAATTTGTAAATCTTGCATTCTTATCTATGTATTTTTAATCTTCCCCACAGTTACAAGAACCTTCACACCCTGAATTAAATTAATTACAAATTAAAACACACTATATAACTAAACTTAAATAAGGTATCAGAATAATCAACAATCGATTCATACAATCTATAGCCCAAGCATATGTTAATTAGAACATATATTATTCAATGTTAAAGAAGTAAACAAATAAAGAACCTTTATATATTGGCAAAATCTTGTTATTTGGAGTATGGTTAATGAGCTAGGAATAAAAAAGTAACTGAATAAGTATAGAATAATTGGTTAACATAAACATTGAAATAACCTATAAGTTTCGTTGAGCCGATACTACAGCGCTTATAGCGGAATTATCTGACACCAAGGAGAGAGCGTAAAAATACAAAATTAGACAGAATTCTCTTCAAGGTATAATAGGGTTGGACGGAATTATAAAATAACTCATTAATTATTTAAGTTACAGGTACACAAACACTGATAGTTTTTAGAAAGCTAAGTTAATAATTAATTACTTACATCAATACATCCCACAACTCCAAATATCTCCGAGATTTACATAATTAAAATAATTCAAAACACATTGGCATAGGCGTATGTACAAATCGACAAACCCAACAGTGGGAATTGAACCGTACGTACTCGTTTACTTACAAATTGACGCCGGCAACGTTGGGGCTGAAGGAACGAGAACACCGCAACCGTAAGAGCCGAGGGTTTAAGTACAAATTGGCGCCCATCGCGGGGCTTGAACAATAGCGACCGCCAACATTCCAGTACAAATTGGCGCTCAACTTGTGTAGGGCTTAAGTTAAGTAATTATAAGTATAATAATATTACTTAACCAGAGCAGGCAACTGTGGGAGAATAAAAATGTATGATACCAGATTTAGATCAAAGAGGAGGGCAGAAGATACTGAGAAGGAAGAAGGTGAACAAGAACAGGAAATAGAACTAATAACAGACAGTGAAATGGAACAACAGACAGACGAAATAGCGGAAACTGAAATTATTATGGACAAGGAAAGGGAACCAGTTGAAGAAGATGCCCAAGGGGACCAAATAGATAAAACGGGGGTCAGAGAAGCACCAAGTTGGCAGGAATTGATGAAATTTATGGCAGAACAGAACAGACTAACTAACAAAAGTCTGAGGAAAATAAATGAGGAGATCAAGGAGAATAAGGAAAGCAATAGACAAATGAATGAGGAAAATAAGGAAAACTCAAAGAGACAGGAGGAAAACTCAAAGAGACTGGAGGAAAAATACGATAAAACCCATGAGGAAATTAAAGAAACCTCAAAACAAATTCACGAAAGATTAGATAGGAATGATGAGGGTTTAAAACAAATGAAGGAAGACATCTTACAAATACATGAAGAAAATTTAAAGCAAATTAATGAAAAAATTGAAAATCTTCATGTGACAATTAACCAGAAGGTGGACCAAAATAATGAGGAAAGAAAATTAGAAATAGCCAAAACAAATGAAGGGTTAGAAAAAACTAACGAAACAATAGTACAGGTTCGTGAAGAATTACAGAATAAAATTAATGACACAAAAATTGAGAATAAAACATTGGTCGAAGAAATCCAACAGGAAACTGTCGAAAAATATGAGCAAATTAAAAACGAAGTACATCAGGTACGGGAGGAGAATAAGGAAGGTATTACGCAAATACAGACAGACATGGGCGAACGACTCGAAAGAGTCTATGGCAATTTAAATAGTATGGAAGGTCAAATCAATACCAATAAAAATAAAATAGAAGAAATTAGTAGACATGAATTACAATTACAAGAAGAAGTAGATTCATGGCGGGATAGGACATGCCAACATAGTCATACAAATCACCACGAGAACCGGGAATCGATTAATTTTCGTAATTACAAGCGCAATCCGATGGAATTTTTAAAGAGATTGGAAGAGGTAATCACAAGAAATAGAGAAGGTCGCTGGAGTATTATACGCAGTATGATTAATGAAACGTTTAAAGATACTTATGATAATTGGTGGACAGCGGTGCGCCCGGATATACTGGACATGACTGAGTTCAAAAAACAGTTTAAAGTATTGGTCTGAATCGACCCAGAACATGATTAGGAATAATTTGAGTAACGGTAAATATGAAACAAACATAGGCCAGTCTCCTACTTCATACTTTCTAGGAAAGGTATGTATGGCGCGGAACTTAGAGCCCAGAATTCCCGAAGAATGTTTGGTGATACAACTATCCTACCATTACGAGGAAGGGATAAAAAATGCACGTATGTGTAGTCAAATCAAAACGATTCCAGCCATGGCCAAATTCTTGGAAAATTATGAGCACGAGAACCAATACCAAAGAAATAGAATGTTAAATTATAAATATCAGAAGTATAATACTAACGCGCCACCAACCAATTCTCATAATAATGATCACAATCGACCTGCGCAGAACGTTAATGTCAATAGAAACCAAAATGAGCACACGAATAATAATTCCAGGAACTATAATTATCGCGGCAATAATAATTATAATTATCGTGATAGTCGCAATAATAGAGGAGATGGGGACAGACGACCCAATAATTATCAGCATAACGTCAATTATATCTACTCCAGGCCTCAAGGTAATCAGCGACGGTATTACCCAAGGAGTCACCGATATGACAACCATTATGACCAGTCCCGGCGTGAAGCCAACTATCCACCTGAAGGAAATTATAGGATAGCGGAACCTAATACGGAGGATCGCACTGAAACCGTACAAAATCAACACAGTAATCAAAATGAAAATAGAGAAGAGGGGGTAAGCCCTCATTTAAACTAATAGAGGCAGTGAAAATTAATGAATACCCTTCACTGAACCGTAATATTGGGGAACAGCGAATTATAAACAAAATTGAGAGTAATCGTAAAATAACCATAATTAATAACCACTATTTAAAGAATATCAGGGAAGATTTATTGGAAGAGGATAAGAAACATGTAAACAGTAATAGTAATAATGAAATCATATATGTAACGGCAAAATTCTAAAAGACAGTAAGACCAACTTACAAAAATTATTTGAAATAACTATTATGTATAAAATGAATTTAGTAAGAAAAAAAAAATTTTACTAAATCCAAAAAGAAATATTATGAATTAATTCTAAAAATAATAAGAACAACTTATTACCAGTCTTGAAGAGAAAATACTTGGAATTAAAAAGAATTTGAGTTGAAGACTACCACTAAATTCTAAAATACAATAAGAACCACTTATTATCGATTTTGAAGAAAACAAGAATTATTATTAAATGTTTATAAAGAAATAGTGTGAATAATGTTTAATGAAACCCCAAGATTACAGAAGAAAAGCGAGAATTATTATTAATGTTTATTATTAAATTTAATGCCATTATATCGATTAGTAACATATAATATCGTATATATAACATATAATATATAGGATGAACTGATTGTTTATTTGCCTACCCCCTAATTCCACTCACTTAACCCAACCACTGGACATAGCCTATTTTAGGCCATTAAAAACGAAATGGAGTGATGTCCTCAACAGGTGGAAACAGTCTGATGCAGGTAAAAGATTGGGCGTGCTTCCAAAGGATCAGTTCCCCATGCTGTTACGAACTGTCTTAGATGAATTGCAACCAAACATGGCAAGCAATCTAAAGGCAGGCTTCAAGAAAGCAGGCATAGCTCCAATTAACAAGGAAGAAATTTTGCAATGTGTGCCTAATCAGGACAAACACTTAAATTTGAGCATGGTTGGAGAAGCATTCCTTGAACAGTTGGAACAGAAGCGAAATGAGTTTGTGAAATCTCGCCCCACCAAGAAGAAAAAACTGCAAGTTCCAGCTGGGAAGAGCATTTGTGTGTCTGATCTCCAAGTTGATGAAAATTCTTCTTCTGTGCAGGATGAAATTCCATCAACGTCATTATCGGCGGCCAAAAAGGAGCTAAAAAAGTGTCCTAAAACTGTAAAACCAATTAAACGAAAACGTAAGAGTGAAGTTTCTTGTAGTTCAACCTCAGAAGATGAAGACGCATATAGTTTACATTCAGGCGGAGAAAGTGATGTCAGCGTTTACAGTAGTGAGGATGAATTTGTGGAGCATTTGCCTATCCGATTTGGTAAAAGCCAGCTTTCAGAAACACAATCAAAACAACCCTCAAAAGAAAAACAAATTCCTATTAATAAAGAATCACTGCAAGTCGGAAATTTTGTTCTTGTCGAGTGAAATGGAAAAATTATCCGGGGGTTGTCCAAGAAATAAAAGATGATGGTGCCCTTGTAGACTGCATGGAACCTACTCTAAAGGCGTGGAAATGGCCGGAGAAAAAAGACATTTTATTTTACAAGTGGCAAGATATTGTCTTAAAAATTGACCCACCAAAATCGATGAAGCGAGGACTGTTTTCTTTACGCCCAATGTAAAACGTTTTCTAATTAACCTTTTCTTTATATTCAACTGATTTAGGTTCCCAAAAAATATTTCTTATTTAATGACTTTTGTATAAAAATAAACAGGATTTTTAATTTTTTGTACAAGAAGACGTTTATTTTCAAAGAACCTAGGTCCTACTTGATCCCTTGTGTTTTTATTATGGAATAGAATAGGAAAATATGCTGCGGGCTCAAGTAACCCAATCATAGAGGTAACTTGAACCCAAAATAATTTTTTTATATATATATATGATAAAAAGCCAAAATAATAAAGTTTTCTTATTGAACCAACCAGAATATATCATAAGTTAAAGAAAATAACCCCTGTATATCAAATTTTTATTCGTTTACAAGTTTATATAAAAAATTGTTGAAACTTTTAAAAATTTGGGCTCAAGTAACCCTTGTTTACGGTATATCAATAAATAATAATTAATGAATACGATTGGAAGAGCTAGAAAAAACATTAAATTAATAATAATATATTATAAAATTTATACAAATTATGATAATACCATAATGCCATTATATCGATTAGTAACATATAATATCGAAAGTGGATTAAATATAAAAAAGAAAAAAAACCGGCTTATATCAAAAAACCAGCAGAATATGTGTAGAAAATAATAAACCAACTATTGGTAAAGTTACATTCCAATAGGATAGCAAATTGAAAAGGAATAGACAAAAAATATATGAAATAAACATTATATTCAAACATGTAGGAGGAAGAAGTCAGGTGTTGCTAGGGACGAAAAAAGAAGAGGAAGTTGTTGATTTAACAATAATTGCTTTGATGAACTGAATGTGATGAGATTAAAAACCCAAGAAATATTTATTTAATCAGAATAGTCTAACTTATCAGACATTATTATAAAATACAAAATCCTAATGACAATATATATGAATCACCTGTACAGTTTAACTAAATAATACTACAGAATGAAATCAGAATAGAGAATCAATAACTGCATTATACAAGGAAGGACTTGAACCATCCCATATACGAGAGGAATTGACGATACATTAAAACAAATAGAAAGAATCAAAAGTATCACAAATAATAAGATACACTACACCAGAATTTATAACCTTTCAAAAAAAACACGGAACAACACTAATTGCTTCAACCGAGGGAAGAACGTATTTGGGTCCTGTCGTTGCAGAAGAAGAATCCAACGGGCTGTAAACCAACCCAGAAAGCTGTAATTCCGAAGTGGACAGGAGAAGAATTACTTTTTATTAAACCGAAGAAAGAAAACCGTACTGCATAATCGCCCAGAACAGTAAATTTATCAATTAACCGCCTACACGATTTGCTTCGTTCTAGTCTGGTAAATTATCATAATATTAATCATACTAACTACACAACATTACAAATTTGTAAATCTTGCATTCTTATCTATGTATTTTTAATCTTCCCCACAGTTACAAGAACCTTCACACCCTGAATTAAATTAATTACAAATTAAAACACACTATATAACTAAACTTAAATAAGGTATCAGAATAATCAACAATCGATTCATACAATCTATAGCCCAAGCATATGTTAATTAGAACATATATTATTCAATGTTAAAGAAGTAAACAAATAAAGAACCTTTATATATTGGCAAAATCTTGTTATTTGGAGTATGGTTAATGAGCTAGGAATAAAAAAGTAACTGAATAAGTATTTTATGGTTATTACACACAGGATGGCCATATGATGTGCGTAAATAAAATTGAAAAATGTTATGTGAAACCTAGACTAATTTTCGATGATGGAGGCTGAACATAAACTTAATAAATGGACATTTTAAATATTGTAATTTATGGTTCTGACTTGCTGATTTTGGAAATGAAGTGTGATAAAATTGAATAATAATGATGAAGAATTGTAAATAATTGTTAGTGAAATTGATTGTGTGTATTGTATCAAGTATATAATGTAAACAATGTGTGTAGGTAATTGTTTTAATAATAATGATAATCTTTTTGCAGTCTAAATAAATAACAAAAATAATTTGGAAAAGGATAACAAATGAATTGTAATTATTGTAATTGGTGAGAGTAATTAAAAATGTTGTGTTTTCCATAATTGATTTAATTAAAGTAATTTGAGATGTTTAAATATTTTGATTGATTTAAAATGTTATATAATTGAATTTTGATAATGAATTTAAATTATTTTATGAGATGTGAATTTGACAATAATTAATAAATAAATAAATGTTAAATTGTTTAGTATGGAATAACTATTGTTGTTAAAATGTTACAGAAGGTACAGGGAGTTACTAATATTTATATTTGTGTGCTTATGACAGGGTATGAGCGATGTACTGTGAGTATAAAATTTATAATACAAGTTAGATATGTAAAATGTCACTGATAAATTGTTTGCTAATTTCCAATGTAACTAATGTTTGAATATAATGATTTTAATGTGTTAAAAGATTTTGATTTAAATGTTGGAAGTAATTTGATATAGTTAAGAATTTTAAACGATTTGTAAAAGGTAGATTTTGGGTGATTACTATTTTGTTAGGACAATTAGAGCAGTCCATGTTGAGTTTAAAGGGGTACTAGAGAGAATAATATTGTTATGAATAATGTAATGTAGAGTTTGAGAAGTATTGATAGTGACACAGTAGCTATGGGGAAAATATGTAGAGTATTGATTGATATATTAATGTAATAAGTAAATGGAGATATTTTGTAAATGAGAGTATTGTATTGGGAGAGTAATTAGAGTTGATGGGAATTTTGTAAGGGGGATGGGGTGGTAGGAGTCCGCAACAAAAGGTGTTGGGATGGGAAGGGACCGTTTAGCGCCGGAAAGGGTTGCCTAGGTAGAATCCAGGGACCAACATAAGGGAATGAGCTTTTGGGGGGGGGAACACACATCCTGAGTACAAAGGGGTAGAGAGCATTTTTTTTATAAGAGTAGAATGATGCGAACTGAGTTGAGTAGTAAGTTGGGTTTAGAGATTGTTTGATAGATGTTTTTGATAGAGATGGGTGTCATATTAGTTAAAGCTGTTAATGAGTGTTAGAGTCAGAAGGGGGTTATGAATATATATAAATGCCAAGTTGATACAATCAAGTTATTATGAATAATTAGATCACCCAAACTAATGGAGATTGAGAAGGTTAAAGAAAGAGTCATAGTAAAAATATAAACTTAATGGAAACAAGTGACAAACTTTAATAGAATTTGAGAATAAAGTAAAGTTGTAAAATGTGTAATTTTAAGTAATTTAAATGTCAATTTTATTGTTAATTATAATAATACTATGTCAATTTTAAATATCATATTTTATTATGTTACTGTGTTTGAAGGTAAAAAATTTTAAAGATGTTTAATGTATTTTATGATGTAGCCTATGTATAACCTATGTAGGTCAAGGTTGTTGACTTGACCCAGTTTGATCAGCTGATGGTTGATAGTATAAACTAGACCAGTTTTGGCAATGAAGTGAGGCAAATTTTATTGTTTAATTGATTCAACTAATTTTAAATTTTCTTAATATTGAGAAAAGTATATTTTAATAAATTTAAATTTTTTTTGAAAAAAAAAAAAAAAAATTATTTTTGTGCCTGCCATCTAATTGATGTTTTGAATTTTGATTATATTATTGTTTATGTGTATGAATAGTGTTATTGAATTATATTGTTTAGAATATATGTATAATCAAATGTTAGGATGAGGGAGTTCATGTTTAATTAGATGTTCAATTTATTTGTTTTTCTGAGTATTAATAGTAATGAAGAGAATTAATCAATTCAGGTAAAAGATTTTTATTTTTTGATTTTGAAGAAAGTAATGGAGATAGAGCAGTTTGCTTTCAACTTAGATGAACTTTTTGAATGTGAGAATAACATTTTGTTAGGATGTAGTAATTATGAGTGTGTGTACGAGCCCAGTAACTGCTAAAGGCAGCCCAGTGTGCATGGTAAGGGGGAACATATCGGTTGAGGATCTGGCATGGAGTAAGGCCAGGGGTTTGGATTTTGGGGTGGTATGTTAGAAGGTTAGGTGCGCTGTGGTGCGTCTCTGTTTGATTTTATGGTGTTGGGATCTCGAATAGAGAAGTCCAGTAATCTCGTTCAGATGCAGCCATAGTCGCCGAGCCAAGGGGTAGTTTACCCATGATGTATAAGAACTAATGGGGGGTTGTTGGCACCATATCCTCACCGGTCCTCTTAGGGGTTTAGCAATGAGATTTCTTCTGTTTTGGCAGAAGATCTCTCATTGGGGGGGGGGGTATTGTAATGGGGCAAAAAGGAGGGGTTTTATTTTATTAAATATTTGCAACAAGTTATTTCATATGCGTGGTCAGTCACAGGTTGGATCTCAGTCGTCGCGAACAAAGAACGGTGATGAAACAATTACAATGGAATGTGCGGGTCACACACACAGCGTCGTAATTCTCAGAACGGCAAAACAGTGTAATGCGCCCCAACGCACTAACATCGGCGGAGCACATACCCACGCTAAGCAAAAGGCGCACAACATGGCCCAAAGACAATATTTTTTGCCACGTGTATCGGAGGTGACGGAAACGAAACTTAGTCATGCCCACTACAGTAACGTACATCAAGTACGAGTGAGTTCAGTTATTAAAAAATGTGACAGTGATGCTAGTTTTTCGGTAAAAAGATGACATCATAAATTGTTTTTGGGGCATAGACGAACTTTGTAAATGAGGTAACACGAGGTCGAGGGGACGCCACGTGCCGGCAAGGGGTATCTGGTTAATTTTGGGGTAATAAAATGGGGCGCATATATATTTAAAAAAGGGTTTTGAATGGTGTGAATGTGAGAATGGGCAGGCTGGGCTGTTTATAATAAGGTAAGATGTTTAAGTAAGTTTAGTGGTACCAGCTAATGTTTCAAATATTTCAAGAAAGTTGTATTTAATTTAAAGTTTGGCTAGAAGTAATAGACTGTTTTTTAAAGATACAGAAATGACTAAAGAATAATTTGAAGTTGAAAAAATTTAAAGAATAAAAATAAAATTTAGTTTGTTTCTCTTCACAAAAGGCGAGTTGCGTCAGTTATTCATATAACCTTTAAATCACTCTTGCATCTCGACGTTCGTGTGACGGATTCTGGGATGAGAGGGCAAAATATAAGGTAGGTGGAAGATAGATAATTTTATTTATTTGTATTTGTATTTGGTATAAAAGGTAGTTAACGTAACAACTAATCTCCACAATAAATGGATATTGTCCTTTTAAAAGCTGACTCAATTCATATTTTCATTTTGGAATTTTGAAAAGTTAATAAAAATTAAATAATTAACTGAAATTAAAATTGATACCTTTATGACTAACACAACTGAAATAATGCGGATAGCAATAGTATGCTCCCTGAGCTCAGGGCCCGCTCTAGCGGTTACGTCGCCCCGGACAAAAAGACAAATTGCCGCCCCTTAAGAATATATATTTTTTAAAAATAAAGGTACATATTTTTTATTTTCAATAAAAATCAAATCATTTTATTTAAATTTTAATAAAAGCATATATTTAGAAAGAAACATGTAACATAACATAATATTGACAATCAAGTAGTACAAAACAGTAGATTCTACTTTTTATGTTAAATAAAAGTCAAATCGTTTTAAATTATAATCAACACATACACATATACATATTTAGAAAGAAACATGTAACATAACATAAAATTGATAATCAAGCAGTACAAAACAGTGAAAATAAAACAAGGTAACATCAACTACGCTAAAATCACAAAAAACTATTTTTCTCATTTTCAGTTCTGCAAACTTTTTTATTACATCTTTTAAATTTACTTGATCAGCAATTCTATGCTCAATTGCCAAACCATTAAGACGATTTTGTGTAGTAGTCGAACGTAAAAAGTTCTTAATTAATTTTAACTTAGAGAAACTCCTTTCGCCACTTGCTACAGTTATTGGTATCGTTAGCAATATTCTTAAAGCAATAGTAAGGTTTGGGGCAAAATTTAACTTTGTAATTAAGCTCAGTACATTGCTTAGGCTTTGCCCAAAAGCGCAGATACTGCTGAAATTTCCTCTGCTAATTCTACCCCATTTATTTCAACAGAATCACCACCAGTTAAAATACATTCTAAATTCTTACAGTGTTTTAGTAGCATTTCTTTGGACATGGTATTTAAATCGTATATATTATATAAGAATTGAAAATAGTTACTATGATTACTAAGTTGTTCAAATCTAGCATCTAGTGCTTTTAGTGCTTGATCGATTGTAAAATAAAAAAAATCTATTTTATATTTTTCTTTTGGATCTTCGATCGGTTCATCTCGTGCTTCGTATGAGAAGTTCCTTTTTATTCTTCTTACGCGGTGTCGTGTTATTGTTAATCCAAAATTAGCCTCCACATCAATTTCGGTAGCAAGTTCTTTTGCATCAATAATAGTTTCATCGAAGGACGAATCCGATCGAAGATTCTTGAAAAATATTTTGTAGTTTTGTAAAAGATCAAGTGCAGAGGCTAGATCAAAATCTTTTGTTTGCATCAACTTGCTTATTGGATTAATGCAATTTAGTATTTTATGCCAAATAACTAATGAACACAAAAACTTAAATTGTTTAATACAATTTAATAAACCCGAGTCCTCGTCTCTTATTAAATTATCAATTTCTTGGTTTTCGTAAATGCTTAGCAAGGCGTCGTATACATCTCCCAAATGGAATCTCAAAGGCTTTAAGGCCTCTATCCTACTCTCCCATCTAGTGTCACTCAGTGGTTTCAAAGTTAAACCTTGAACATGTTTTAAAAGTATTGCCCATCGAAAAGTAGATGGCGAAAAAAATAAATATATTTTTTGGACCATGTTGAAGAAATTAGCGGCTTCCAAGGATGCTTTTGCCATATCATTAACAACAAGATTGAGAGAGTGGCTACGCTACTACACGGAACATAGAATGCTCGCGAATTATATTGTTTAATTTTAGATTGCACTCCTGCTTTATCGCCCCTCATATTGGACCCGTTGTCGTATCCCTGCCCTCTGATATCCTGCAAATTTAAACCCAAGTCATTAAGTTCTCCAATTATAATATCAGCCATTTGTTTTCCTATGGCTCTTTTGACTGGTAAGAAGCCTAAAAAGCTTTCATTAATTTTAATTTCAACATCAGCGTCAAATTTATTGATTGAAACATACCTGATTACAAGAGTCATTTGCTCTACCTTACTAATGTCAAGAGTACAGTCTAAAATTATGGAAAAATATTTGGATTTTTTTATTTCATCAATAATATGTGACTTTACACTTTGATGCAGCAGATCTATTATCTCGTTTTGTATATTTTTCCCGAGATAGTGAGCTTTAGTCTCTTCTTTTTTGAGCACTCTGCGGACGTGCTCTTCCATAATGGGATCAAATTCAGATAGCAACTCAACTATTTTTAAGAAATTACCGTTATTATACTCAAACAACTTGTCGCTTGTACCTTGAAAAGCTAGACAACTTTTACCAAGCATTTTAGTAATTGCTACAATTCTTAGAAGCACCTCGTTCCAATGGTTTGTTTCGGCATTAATAATTCTTTGAGCAGCCGCATCTATAGTTTTACAACACTTTAACCTTTGGTTCATTTCTAGCCATGATTTTTGGGCCTGAATATGATTTTTGGAAATTTCATGCTCTTTTAAAGTTTCGCCGAGGTGCTTCCAACTTTTAAAACCCTCCTTTGAAAGAGAACTAACTATACAGCCGAAAAGTTTGCAACAGAAGCAATAAACGCAGTTTTGTGAAAGAGAGTACACTAGCCAGTCTCGTAAAACTTGCTCTCCATTGCTTAAAATTCGTGTATAATAATTTGCGCTAAAATGTCGACCAATGTCATTGGAAGGAAATTTGTAATTATGCAATGGTTTAGGTGGACCTTGTCTTACTAAAAAACTTCTTTCGGTGTCTCCTAAAATTCTTGGTCACAATGCTGGATCTGTACTCAAAGTTTGTAGAACGCTTTCTGTGGGTGTCACGTTGGTGTCAATTTTTTCAATGCTTTCATCTGGTGATGGTAGAGTCAGAGTGTCGTCAGTTCCAATTGATTTAGAAACTTCGTCCATTTGTTTGCCAATATCATTCTCTGACGATTCCGTATTTTCTTTTATAACCGGACTTGATGTTGGATTCTCAGAGTCGTCATTTGTATTGGTACAACTCTTGATATAATTTTTTAACGCGCCAGCTTGTTTTTGCCTTTCGGCTTCCTTTTCCAGCCTTCTTTTTTTGTACTGGTAACCAGACAGTTTTCTTAGACCGTCAGACATTCTGGAAGAGGCACGCACATAACTCAAATTAAACAATGTAAACTATAAAATAATAATTAAAAATGAAGATTTATCCTTGTTCTAAATAAGCTAAAACCGTAATTAACATAACTTCAAAATTATATTCCGTCAACCGACATAAAAAATATTTATGCACAACACTACACAAAATATTTTTCATATCCTGTGAACGTAAAGAAAGTCTAGTGTAATAATGTATTTTATAATAACAAATATTTCAGCAAATCATAAATAGTCATTAAAAATAATTTTATAATTCTTGATTTTGAGATTTTATTCTGTTCAATTATTCAAATATATTATTATGAAACACGTTTTATCGAAGCAATGAACTTAATAAATGTCTTATATTATTGATTCAAATAATTATTTTCATAAAACAAAAATATAAATAATTATACCTATAGAATACATTAAAATTTGATACAATATTTTATTGATTCAATAAATTCAATAATATTTATTTTATTTAAAAACGCTTTCATTGTTTCGATTCGATAATCAATTTACGATAAACTAGCATCTGTCAAACTAAACAACAGCTTAATTATAGATGTACTTACCTTTCAAAATTAAGAAATCGCACTGAAGTAAATTTTATGAACTTCCACTTGTTATCACTACCGACGTAATAGCAAGAATAATGATATTGTGTAATGAAACCGCTCGAGGTTAGAGGTAATAAGCAAGTCTATGCATGATCAATATTATGATCTTATTCAGTTACTTTCGTTAGTTTTTTCTAACCCTTCATTTGTTTTGGCTATTTCTAATTTTCTTTCCTCATTATTTTGGTCCACCTTCTGGTTAATTGTCACATGAAGATTTTCAATTTTTTCATTAATTTGCTTTAAATTTTCTTCATGTATTTGTAAGATGTCTTCCTTCATTTGTTTTAAACCCTCATCATTCCTATCTAATCTTTCGTGAATTTGTTTTGAGGTTTCTTTAATTTCCTCATGGGTTTTATCGTATTTTTCCTCCAGTCTCTTTGAGTTTTCCTCCTGTCTCTTTGAGTTTTCCTTATTTTCCTCATTCATTTGTCTATTGCTTTCCTTATTCTCCTTGATCTCCTCATTTATTTTCCTCAGACTTTTGTTAGTTAGTCTGTTCTGTTCTGCCATAAATTTCATCAATTCCTGCCAACTTGGTGCTTCTCTGACCCCCGTTTTATCTATATGGTCCCCTTGGGCATCTTCTTCAACTGGTTCCCTTTCCTTGTCCATAATAATTTCAGTTTCCGCTATTTCGTCTGTCTGTTGTTCCATTTCACTGTCTGTTATTAGTTCTATTTCCTGTTCTTGTTCACCTTCTTCCTTCTCAGTATCTTCTGCCCTCCTCTTTGATCTAAATCTGGTATCATACATTTTTATTCTCCCACAGTTGCCTGCTCTGGTTAAGTAATATTATTATACTTATAATTACTTAACTTAAGCCCTACACAAGTTGAGCGCCAATTTGTACTGGAATGTTGGCGGTCGCTATTGTTCAAGCCCCGCGATGGGTGCCAATTTGTACTTAAACCCTCGGCTCTTACGGTTGCGGTGTTCTCGTTCCTTCAGCCCCAACGTTGCCGGCGTCAATTTGTAAGTAAACGAGTACGTACGGTTCAATTCCCACTGTTGGGTTTGTCGATTTGTACATACACCTATGCCAATGTGTTTTGAATTATTTTAATTATGTAAATCTCGGAGATATTTGGAGTTGTGGGATGTATTGATGTAAGTAATTAATTATTAACTTAGCTTTCTAAAAACTATCAGTGTTTGTGTACCTGTAACTTAAATAATTAATGAGTTATTTTATAATTCCGTCCAACCCTATTATACCTTGAAGAGAATTCTGTCTAATTTTGTATTTTTACGCTCTCTCCTTGGTGTCAGATAATTCCGCTATAAGCGCTGTAGTATCGGCTCAACGAAACTTATAGGTTATTTCAATGTTTATGTTAACCAATTATTCTATACTTATTCAGTTACTTTTTTATTCCCAGCTCATTAACCATACTCCAAATAACAAGATTTTGCCAATATATAAAGGTTCTTTATTTGTTTACTTCTTTAACATTGAATAATATATGTTCTAATTAACATATGCTTGGGCTATAGATTGTATGAATCGATTGTTGATTATTCTGA
Organism: Magicicada septendecula; assembly: GCA_034769895.1. Taxonomy (NCBI): domain Eukaryota; kingdom Metazoa; phylum Arthropoda; class Insecta; order Hemiptera; family Cicadidae; genus Magicicada; species Magicicada septendecula. The sequence goes on from CM068371.1 coordinate 396,434,998, forward strand.
TACCTTATTTAAGTTTAGTTATATAGTGTGTTTTAATTTGTAATTAATTTAATTCAGGGTGTGAAGGTTCTTGTAACTGTGGGGAAGATTAAAAATACATAGATAAGAATGCAAGATTTACAAATTTGTAATGTTGTGTAGTTAGTATGATTAATATTATGATAATTTACCAGACTAGAACGAAGCAAATCGTGTAGGCGGTTGATTGATAAATTTACTGTTCTGGGCGATTATGCAGTACGGTTTTCTTTCTTCGGTTTAATAAAAAGTAATTCTTCTCCTGTCCACTTCGGAATTACAGCTTTCTGGGTTGGTTTACAGCCCATTGGATTCTTCTTCTGCAACGACAGGACCCAAATACGTTCTTCCCTCGGTTGAAGCAATTAGTGTTGTTCCGTGTTTTTTTTGAAAGGTTATAAATTCTGGTGTAGTGTATCTTATTATTTGTGATACTTTTGATTCTTTCTATTTGTTTTAATGTATCGTCAATTCCTCTCGTATATGGGATGGTTCAAGTCCTTCCTTGTATAATGCAGTTATTGATTCTCTATTCTGATTTCATTCTGTAGTATTATTTAGTTAAACTGTACAGGTGATTCATATATATTGTCATTAGGATTTTGTATTTTATAATAATGTCTGATAAGTTAGACTATTCTGATTAAATAAATATTTCTTGGGTTTTTAATCTCATCACATTCAGTTCATCAAAGCAATTATTGTTAAATCAACAACTTCCTCTTCTTTTTTCGTCCCTAGCAACACCTGACTTCTTCCTCCTACATGTTTGAATATAATGTTTATTTCATATATTTTTTGTCTATTCCTTTTCAATTTGCTATCCTATTGGAATGTAACTTTACCAATAGTTGGTTTATTATTTTCTACACATATTCTGCTGGTTTTTTTATATAAGCCAGTTTTTTTTCTTTTTTATATTTAATCCACTTTCGATATTATATGTTACTAATCGATATAATGGCATTAAATTTAATAATAAACATTAATAATAATTCTCGCTTTTCTTCTGTAATCTTGGGGTTTCATTAAACATTATTCACACTATTTCTTTATAAACATTTAATAATAATTCTTGTTTTCTTCAAAATCGATAATAAGTGGTTCTTATTGTATTTTAGAATTTAGTGGTAGTCTTCAACTCAAATTCTTTTTAATTCCAAGTATTTTCTCTTCAAGACTGGTAATAAGTTGTTCTTATTATTTTTAGAATTAATTCATAATATTTCTTTTTGGATTTAGTAAAAATTTTTTTTTCTTACTAAATTCATTTTATACATAATAGTTATTTCAAATAATTTTTGTAAGTTGGTCTTACTGTCTTTTAGAATTTTGCCGTTACATATATGATTTCATTATTACTATTACTGTTTACATGTTTCTTATCCTCTTCCAATAAATCTTCCCTGATATTCTTTAAATAGTGGTTATTAATTATGGTTATTTTACGATTACTCTCAATTTTGTTTATAATTCGCTGTTCCCCAATATTACGGTTCAGTGAAGGGTATTCATTAATTTTCACTGCCTCTATTAGTTTAAATGAGGGCTTACCCCCTCTTCTCTATTTTCATTTTGATTACTGTGTTGATTTTGTACGGTTTCAGTGCGATCCTCCGTATTAGGTTCCGCTATCCTATAATTTCCTTCAGGTGGATAGTTGGCTTCACGCCGGGACTGGTCATAATGGTTGTCATATCGGTGACTCCTTGGGTAATACCGTCGCTGATTACCTTGAGGCCTGGAGTAGATATAATTGACGTTATGCTGATAATTATTGGGTCGTCTGTCCCCATCTCCTCTATTATTGCGACTATCACGATAATTATAATTATTATTGCCGCGATAATTATAGTTCCTGGAATTATTATTCGTGTGCTCATTTTGATTTCTATTGACATTAACGTTCTGCGCAGGTCGATTGTGATCATTATTATGAGAATTGGTTGGTGGCGCGTTAGTATTATACTTCTGATATTTATAATTTAACATTCTATTTCTTTGGTATTGGTTCTCGTGCTCATAATTTTCCAAGAATTTGGCCATGGCTGGAATCGTTTTGATTTGACTACACATACGTGCATTTTTTATCCCTTCCTCGTAATGGTAGGATAGTTGTATCACCAAACATTCTTCGGGAATTCTGGGCTCTAAGTTCCGCGCCATACATACCTTTCCTAGAAAGTATGAAGTAGGAGACTGGCCTATGTTTGTTTCATATTTACCGTTACTCAAATTATTCCTAATCATGTTCTGGGTCGATTCAGACCAATACTTTAAACTGTTTTTTGAACTCAGTCATGTCCAGTATATCCGGGCGCACCGCTGTCCACCAATTATCATAAGTATCTTTAAACGTTTCATTAATCATACTGCGTATAATACTCCAGCGACCTTCTCTATTTCTTGTGATTACCTCTTCCAATCTCTTTAAAAATTCCATCGGATTGCGCTTGTAATTATGAAAATTAATCGATTCCCGGTTCTCGTGGTGATTTGTATGACTATGTTGGCATGTCCTATCCCGCCATGAATCTACTTCTTCTTGTAATTGTAATTCACGTCTACTAATTTCTTCTATTTTATTTTTATTGGTATTGATTTGACCTTCCATACTATTTAAATTGCCATAGACTCTTTCGAGTCGTTCGCCCATGTCTGTCTGTATTTGCGTAATACCTTCCTTATTCTCCTCCCGTACCTGATGTACTTCGTTTTTAATTTGCTCATATTTTTCGACAGTTTCCTGTTGGATTTCTTCGACCAATGTTTTATTCCTTTGTCTTTGCTGAAGCCCATGTTTCACTCCTTTACAACATACGGGGAAAGCCAAAGAATTATATAAGCACATTTGTGCCTCCAATCTAGCTTTATTTATAACAGTCTCGCTAGTACTCCACACATGCCTTAATATTTATTAATTTTGTTGACAAAATCCTTAAAATTTTTGTTGCACATGACATCACAGCAAAGATACTGACAGTAAGATATCTGTTCCAGACATTTACTTCTTACAACAATTTTCATCTAAACTGTCCCTTCCTTCAACCAAGTCATTACTTTTCCCTTCTCCCCTGATGTTCTTCCACCATATTCTGTTAATACTTTATGTAGAAGGTGTATCTGTTCCTGGAGATCATGTTCAGCTGGGGAGATCCGAGTCTTCTAAGTGACCCATGGGTTAGAAGCCTATCACTAGAAAAAACTGCACTTCATTTAATTAACAATTACTTTTCAAATATGTAGCTTACCCTACATCATTACAACGTTACAAATATACAATACAGTTCCCTGTTACTATGGTGACTGGTAACTTAACCATAAATCTATCTAATCAGCAACCTGAACATCTACAAACAGAGGAACATGTTGAAGTATATTTTGCTGATGGCTGGATAATAATAAAGCCCTGGATAATAATAAATTCAGTTTTTCCTGTTGACTACTCATGTCATCCAACAGATTTGGATATAAAACAACAGTTTAAAAAAAAAACTTCATTGTTAAGTTGGAAACTACCTGTAATACTCAAGAATTAAGAACACACAAACAAAGTTTACCTCCGCTGCTGTTTTCATATCCGCCAATAACTGAGCAATAATGTCATCATTATCATTAATTATATCTATGTCTTTCTTCCGTCGTCTTTTTGATTGTTCTTCCTTCTTTCGGATTAACATCAACTCAAAGTCTGATGAAAAACTAGCGTCACTGGAAAGATAAAACAAATTCTCAGAACCTGAGAAATTTAACAAAATACACTTAATTAAATATTTTTAAGCAATTATCAGTATGTAATCTACGCTATTATTTAAACAAAAACGTGTGAAACATTTTCTGAATTATACAATAATTCACAACGAAACGGTCAAACGAAACTTTATTCCTGAAACAATCAATGTGTAGGAAATAAGGCCAATAAATACAGTAAAACTTGTTCAAAGCGGAATCGCAAGGGACCGAATTTATTTTCCAAATTGGCCAAGTTTCCGCACTATACAAAATTACATAATGTGTAAGAAATTGTATTAAAAACATACAGCCTTACTGTACATACCTGTTTATGAGTGAAGATCGGCGGGGCTGGCTGTTGTACATAGGTGAAACACATATGTTATTACAGTATTATATTATTATTATTTATTACAGTATTATTATTAGACTACACATTACACGATTCAAATGTACAAATCATTCAGTTTTTTTTCCACAGATCCAACAAAGAAACTTGTTTCCACTTTTTTGTGATCATGTCTTTTTGAATGCAGTCCTTAACTGTATACAATAGTTCAAGAAGGCTGGAAGCGTTCGAATCAATGGCAAACTGCATTACGTCACTGATGCAATGAAGGGCATGGTCATGTGTGCGAATCTTCGTTGAAATATCTTTTCCTCCTTCTTCTTCTGCCTCCTCCTACTCCGTATTTCTTACCGCTAGAAGAGCTGTAGCAGACTCAAAGTTGTAATGTGTGGCTAGATGGTCATCACAGCGAACAAAGTTCTCTGAATCACAGGAAAGTTCTTTTTCTAGGCAAAGATTGAATATTCCCACTATGTTTTCACTCGCCTCCTCCAAATCATCTGCAACATCACTTTCCCCAAACCCTGCTTTACCAAAACACTTTTTTACAGTTTCTGCTTTAATTTTCTTCACTGCCAACCCGATCCAGTTCACAGCATCCAGAACTGATACAGATCTTGCTAAAGCGTAAGAGCTATCAGCTTCTTCTGTATTGGCAATCAAAGATTGCATCAGTAACCATCTGTAGTGCGATTTGAATGTGTAAATAACACCCATATCCATGGGCGGTAATACACTTGTTGCATTTGCTGGGAACCAGGCAATTTTCACATTTGAAAGTGTTACCTTTGGGTGGCAGGTGGCATTGTCAAGAAAAAGGATCACCTTTCGATTTTCCTTCTTCATTTTTGCATTGACCACTCTTCCATTGTAGCAGCAGTCATCCAAGCATTTTTATTGTTTCTCCAAACCGCTGGTAGATTATTAATTTTCAGGTTCTTGAAACATCTCGGTTTCGCTGCCTTTCCAATCACGAGAGGCTTTTCCATTTCTCCCACCATATTCCCACACAATAACACTGTGAGTCTTTCTTTGGACATTTTGCCCCCGACACACTTTTCTCCCTTAACCACAAGTGATTTTGTTGGTAATGCCCGGAAAAACAATCCTGTTTCGTCTGCATTGTAAATGTTTTTAGGTTCATATGGTGAAATCAATTCTAACAGTTCTGGTTTCCACTCACTTACCACACTTTCATCCACATCCTTAGATTCCCCACAAACTTCGTTCCACACAATATTGTGCCTCTTCTTAAAACTGTCCAGCCATCCTGTAGACGCCTTAAACTGATACTGATCATTTCTGAGAGATTTGGCTACTGCGAGAGCTTCACTTTGGAGCATTGGACCAGATATATTAATGTTTTTTGACCTTGCGTTGGTGAACCACTCCCACACTACCTCGTTGATTTCCTCGTTGCCGGTTATCTTTGCCTTCCTTTTCATTCGACCGTTACCTTGCAGCCACTCGTTCATTATTTTATCTTTTTGTTTAAGCGTGTTGTAGATTTGCGTTTTGCCACACTTGAACCGCATCATTATTTCCCGTACCGAGAGTTTATCTTTTTCCTTAGCTTCTATGACTTTAACTTTTTCGTTTAGCGACAACGCCACGTACGATTTAGCCATGATGCAAAAATGAACTGACCGGTTTATTGAAATTCCAGTTACTGAACATGGACACTGAAAAGTTTGGGCTTTTCCATGAATTGGAAAGTTCAATTCCCCCTCCTCTCTCTCTCTTTCTTTCTTTGTCCCTATAACTGTTAGGCATTAAGTTAATGATCTGTAGTAAGCGTCAATTTATTGTTTACCTACCAGCTTTCTAATCCTCTTAACATTTTTCGATACAATAGAGAGGCAGGTATTTGACCTTGTTCTATGTATTCTTGTGGTATGAAGCTACTTGTCCGAACAATGACTACCTGATTAACATTAATTCTCAAACGAAACAGTAAAAGGTAGGGAGTGCAAAATCATTTTTACACATTTTCCGCATTATACAAGTACTTTTTAATAAATTCTTGAAATATTGCTTTCCGTTTCCACATTGGGCAGATTCCGCATTATAGAAAATAAATAACACTATAGTGCCTATTCTATATGCCGGGACTAGAGAATTTGTTCACATTGGGCAAATTTCCGCCTTGGACAAGTTTTACTGTAACATGTTTTGACAGTCCAGTTATAAAACTTAATGAAGCTGTAGTCAGTTGTTTCCTTTCTTAATGTACAAACAGCTTTAATTACCTATTGTCTATTATTTAATTTTATAACAGCCTGTTTTTCTAGTATCTCTACTATTTATACTTTTTATTTATTTATATTTTTAATGCTCATACTTTGTCACTACTTCTTCAGCTTCACTACATCTTGCAGTTGCTATATGCTTGTGTCATTTTCCCTTCTTCCTCTTCTTTTTAGCTGCAGGTTTCAATAATTTTGCTTGTTAAGGTATTCATGTCTGTCTCACTCTACTGACGTTTTTTCTACATTCTTGTCGTTACCCATACTATATTTCTGTATACTCTTTTACAGCATTTATCTCATTTTACCTTCTCATTCAAATTAAACATTTGGACTTTTCTTAATTATGCACTTTCTTTTCTATCTCCTCACCTGTATCCTTCAATGTATCATTAGAAACACAATTTCTTGTGCTTGTATACAACTTTCTTGTACCTTTGTTGTATTATACTTTTCACTGCCCATGTTTTACAACATACTGTTAGCATTGATAATGTATTATAACATTTAACTCTGCTTTTATTTTGAATTTGTACTTCAGAGAGATGTTTCATGGATTGAGGCTAACAGTTCCATTAATATGAAGTGGCTAATTTTGTTCTAGAGCTTTAATGTAACTACAGAAGTATCGCAGACTAAATATACCTTTCAATGTTATAATAAAATAGTAGGCCTCTGTTAAAAATGTTATTATTATTAATGCTTTTGAATATTGGTTAAATAAAATAATTAGTTTCGTTTCTGTTAGGGTTCAATGAGTTCGTATTGGATTCTTGACGTCTCTCGTTGCTAAGACGAACCTATTTATGTGCCTTATCACTGAAAATAGAGACGTGATCGATTATACAGTTACCTACTTGGAGTGGTGCTCTAATAGCAAAGCTGATTGGTATTGATGGTCAGAAAGTTTAAAATTATTTAAACCCACTTGTTACTGCCACCACTGCTGCCAACTGTTGATGCTGTCCACCTAAGCTGTAACGTCTTAGTCTAACGAAATAATTAGTCAAAACTCTGGATGGAGTATACATTATTTTTATTCTTCAAACTCATTTTTGAATTATGGTTTACTTACAATAATATTATTTATCTTTCCTTTAATTCAAGTTTACTGATAGACTCTTTAACATTATCACGTCTCAGGGTTACAAGTCTGACTCAAACTGTTAACTTTAAACGATTAATACCTCTTTAACAACATTAAAATATCCGTACAATACGGTTAGGAATGCAATTTAGTGACAAGATTCATTATCTGCTTCCTTAGATTGGATAACACAAAATTTACAGGTATTTGGATATTCCTTACTAATAGGGTTGAACACTATTAAATACATAATGGTTAGTATATGATAGGTCAAAGTTTTTTAAAGTTTGCCATTAATTGGTTGATGCATCCTATCTCGGTATGTCCATCAAGTTAATTATAAAATTAAAGTTTGGTTATGATTAATTCCTTCAATAATAATTATTTGAATTAATAATTTAAGTATTGTTCCAAGCTTGGTTGGATTTAAATTGATATAATATTGTTAATCAATTTCGCTAATAGCGTCATCGAACATTTTATTACTATTTGAATATTTAGTAATTGTCACTTATACTTGCGTTCGGTGTTGTGTCTTGTAGTATCACTATTAACATTCTTTATTGAATTTTAATCACATTTAATAACTCTTAATCATTCACTGCCTATGCGCACGTACTCCGGATTAGAACACTGATATAAAAATACTTTCACTCTGTTTATATCCGACCTAACCTCAACTTCGTGTTTCGAGGTTAATACGCTTTTGATCAGCTGTCGGCTATCAATTCTGCATTGTTGGTTGCGGTGACCTGCGTGGATCCCTCGTCAACGTCTCGAGATGAACTGATGATCTTACCTGTGTCAAAATCTGGTACCTAATAATTAACAATGACCTCTGATTGGTCAGTTTTTACAATTTCCGTGTACTTTCGATATTATTCGGCGAAATAGATGCGTTCTTGGCGTCATCTCGCTGGGTTTGAGATTATCAAAATTCGGTTCCCAATTGTACGCCCACGGGATTGTAAATAATTAATTCCTTATAATTTAAATTGTTCATTTATAAGTACTCTAATCATCTTTTCATTACTCCCATTGCTTTTGTCTTTTTAACATGAGCATTTCGATTACCCACACCCTATAACTTTGATAATGATTAACAAAATAAACTTATTACTATTTTTTACTATCTATTTACATATCTTATTTTCTATTTTATTTTATTTATTATTTTCACTTTTGATAGACTTTTATCATTACTACTTCCTTATCAATTATTACCCCTTCTCATTAAAGTTTAAAGTGGTAATTTGTTAAATATCGTCTATGGTAGTTTAGGCCTACCTCAATTTTTTTTACAATGTCTTTATCCCTTTCTTATAATAATAATTCTTACGTCTAATGTATTATTATTACTCACTTTTGTTCTCTGTGATATCTTATAATTATTGCACAGTAGTATTTTACATAATTACTTAATTATTATCCATGACAATTCTATTTCTTTTGGCTAGACACCTGGTCTATGGCATTGCTAATTGTTTTTATTCATTTTATATTAGTATTGGTTTCTAAACCATATTTACTGTGGCCTATCTATTGAACTAATTATCACAACTTCTGATTACCTCAGTATTAGCTAGTATTCTCCTTATTTTAATTTATTTACATTTCCCCTCAGCCTATCATTCAGTATTCTTGAGTGTTACATTTTTTCTTATTTTATATTACATCTTCATCTTTTGATTACATCTATATTGTATAAAGTTTATTATAGTAATGCTAAGGTTTGGCAGTGTTTTGTTCTGCTCTGGTATTTTGACATTTGTTGGTAAATACCTAATACTTCCTGCATCTAGTTTCACATATAAGTTACATATAATTTACATCATTAGTATTAAATTTATGGCAATAATTATTGAGTTGCCTTACATTAGTAGTATTACATCTCAGTTGTCATAATGATATTAGTCCCTTTTCTTTTATTATCATTCTATGTGTGATTTTTATTGTTCAAGGTGCGAACACTATGCTGTACCTCTTGAGCATATTATTTTACATTTCTTATGTACACAAGTCTTTCTATATAATTATTTTTGTTAATGGAATGCTCCTTACAGTCTCTAGTTTGCTTATATCATAATACACTCTAGTTTAAGAGCATTCTTGTTATTGTTTCGGGCAATTCTAATTGAAACTTGCTGGTTAGTTTAGGTTATGTGTCCCTACCTGGATTCATAACAATGGTTGAAACTTAGATTTTTGTTTTTCCATATTGCACTGAATTTCATACATGTATTAATGCTAAGTTTTATTATTTATAGTTATATGTTTCTTTTTTGTGACTATCTCAACCTTATTGTTGACTAATAGTTTTCTCTTATAATTTTATATCTACCTTACATACATATTGACCTAGTCTTTTGGACATCATTTAGTTGTTATCTTTATACATTCTTAATTTATACATTTACAATCCTTATATTCACTCTCCCCTTTATTTTTCCTATCCTCATTGTTTTACTTTTGAGTTCTGGTTATATTGTCAAGTCATTGAAGTTAATTTATTAATAGTTTGATGTCAGTCTCAAGTCATAGCATAGGGTTTTAATTCAGCATTTAAATCACTTCTGTTTTCTCTATCATTATCAATAATTTATATTCTCATTATTTATTTTATTCTTGTCACTGTTCATTTCTTCTTGTAGTTGAATTCATTTTATTTCCCCTAGTCGCACTGATTTTATTCTCATCCTTAATAAATCTCTTCTTGTTATGGGTGTTGCTATCTTCTTCTCACTGTCTTATCTATTGGGTGTTTGGGTCAACGTTGTCTCGTCTTTAGTCGTCTGTCTTCATTTCTTCTGTAAGTTATTATTTGTTAATAACAATTTCTTTTATTCCCTTACATTAGTCACTATTCGTCCTACGTTCTTTTTTAATGTTCCCATTTTGTTGTTTATTTTGATTTGGATTGTTTATAATCAGTTTGTTTTATGTTGGTATTGGGTTGATTATATGTAACGTTACAATGTTTATCTACAACAGAAATCTTAGTCCTTGTGTATGCCAAGCCAAGGAAAACTGGTCATGCTTCAAAAGCTATTTTTTCATATATGGAACTTAGATTTTCAAATTATATTCTTTACATTTTGTAATTTTCTTTTTAATCAATAAGACTTTTCTATCTTATAAGGTGTATAAGATAATTCCAGAGCTTTTATCAATTCGGCATAGGTGTTCTGGCTGTCAGGTGGCACTTTCTGTAGTAGTTCAGCCGCAGGTCCTTTTAATGAGAGAAAGAGTGAAACTGCCTAGTCTTTCTCTGTCCAATTATTTGCGCATGCAGCAGCTTCAAATTGGCGGAGGTATGTTGCCCAGTGACTGCTTCCATCAAAGGTTGGAGTTTTGACATGAACTGTCCCTACTGAAGGCAAAGTTACTTTCTCTATTGACTTATTTTCAGTGTCTTTTTCTGTCTTTATCATTGGTACAATCTGTTCACAAAGTTGTTTTGGCTGAATCTTCAGGCACTGCTCAACTTCACTTTTAATTTGTTCTCTTATGGTTGCTATTGAGTTTTCTACTGCAGATATTTTATTTGACACGGATTCTTCTATGACAGATATTTTTGTAGACATTGATTCTTCAACAATCGAGACAGATTTTTCTACTTCAGCTATTTTTAATGTCATAGATTCTTGTACCTCCGATATTTTAGTAACTTGCTTATTAAGCTCACCTCGTAGGAGACCCAATTCTGCAGCGGTTTGTTCTTGTGTCTACTTTTGTTCCTGTATTAATGCTTTGATGTCTTCTGTTTCCAGCTTACTTTCTTCTCTTTCCCGTCAGCATTCTTCTTTTGTCACTTCCACTTCCTGTCTGTGTTTCTCATCCTGTCGTTTTTCTGCTTCTTTTCTTTCTTGTCTTCAATCTTCTTTTTGTCGTCTTTCTGCTCCTTCCTGTGTCTGCCGCAGCAGCGTTTATGAAAGCTTCCATCATCTGACATGTTTATGTTTACAGATTAATTACGAATTAAACTCATCTTGTACAAAGTATCCACTGTTTCCACTGTTAACGGTTCTGTCGCACTTCTGACCCACTGTTACGACGGTCTACTTGATCATCGTATGGTACAGTGGAAAGCAAAATATAAGACACCAATTAAGTCACTAATCACCAGCTTTTATTATCACAGTTAAACAGTTCATAATTAACAACAAAGTTTCTTACAACAAATCAAATAAAAATTGTTCACACGCAATAAAATGTCAACTAATATAAACACAATTAAATTACACTTATACCACCCAATTATAAAACACAACACTTCACTAATAACCACTTGAATGCACAGACTAATATCGCTCAATAATAACTGAACTAATACACTGCCGCGTAGTATTTATATACCCCATTCACAGACCAGAACATTCCACAACTACGCGTTATCTCTGCTACGACGTAATTAATTGTGGCCTTGACACAGTCCGTGCAAATTCTGGTACAGTCTAGCAAATGCGCTGAGAATCATGTACACCACAACATTCAGCTAGATTCCTCTGGAACATTCGATAAACACATAGATTGTTCTGTAATGTCATAACACTATATATAATCTATTTATATACGGAGGTCGCGTGCTAACTTCATTTACAGACAGAACCTCTTTCTTCAGTAAATATGCAATGGTGTCAATTTTTTAAATTTTATTTTCATATGCAATAGTACTTTTAAATTTCATTCATGCATTCACACCCTTGTGTGACAGCCCACGATGAGCCTTGGCCTCCCCGACTATTCCCCTACAAACACCTTGGTCCTTCAGCTTCTGCCTCCAATCCTCAATACCCATCCTCCTGAGGTCATCTTCTACTTCCTGCAGCCTCCTTCTTCTACGACTTCCTTTCTTTCTTTGCGCATCTACTGTTCCTTTATGAATTGCTTTGGGCATTCTGCCATCCTCCATGTGCATCACATGCCCCAACCAGCTGATCCTCATACACTTGATGAACCTCACTATGTCCTCGCCATCTATCAATTCCTCCAATTCCCTGTTGTTCCGTATGCACCATTCCTCACCTTCCTTCATGGGTCCAAAGATTTTGCTTAGAATTCTTCTTTCTAAGACTCAGTACTTTTAAAAGTTACTTTTAATTTATAATGAAGTGATATATTGCGACAATACAAGCATATGCTGTAATTTAAACATTGTTGATTATGGTCCAAGACACGTTTTTGATAATAAATTACCTTATTTCAAATCCGTCCTGTGACTTCGTTGCGTTGTTTTTGTTGTTACGCATTTCGGGAACTATGTCCTATCATCAGATGTATCACTCGGGAAGAGATCGTCAAATATTAAAATTCATAAAAGTACATTATTTAAACACACGTGTTTGACTCGGTGCGCACCGTGCAACGTTCGGTCAGACACTGAATTCTTGGACTTCAACATTATATTAAGAATTCTGCTCTTCAGCAATGTTACCTTGTGTACTGATAAAGAGGATTCGTAAAAGTGAGGGTCAAAGAAGACGTTATTTTTACAAACTAATTGCCCTAATTTAATTTCTCGAGTAAACACACAAAATTGGAATAATTGTAAAAGACTTTTCATTTAAAAAATAAGGGTTATCAACAGTTCAATATAATGACTCAGAATTACAAGATCTTGGTTTCTTGAGTTTATCAAGGTTCTTGATGACGATGTCGTGTAGTGTACAATATCTGTTGCGGATCTCGCACATCACAAGCCACAGACTCAAGTACTCCTTCTCGTCCAATTCTTTTACCGCTCTCCTGTAGTCCTCAATATGAGGATACTTGGCTACCTTTGAGATAATCTTAGCTCTGGAAGCATAGTACTGAGAAATCTGATCAAAGAAAGTAGCTGCTTCACTTTCGACAGACTTTATCTCTGCCAACGTGTCTTCTTGTACGGATACTCCAAAATTGTTGCCATCTTCAATTTTTGGAATAAGGCATGAAATCCACATTTTCAACAGATTGGAATCTTCCATGAGCTGTTCGATGTGTGGTTTAACGATCTGTATGATATCTGACAGAGTCTGATTGGATGGGGCTGGTCCTGAGAGAAGAGCCATAACTTTGGTTCCCCCGATGTCGCTGACGCAGTTTCCATCGTATTTTGGCTTCTTACTGACTGGTTCAAGATTATGACTATTAAAAGTGATTGGTTCAGGTATGGGAATGTTTAAGTCATGATGAACTTTACTTAACTCTTTTTCGTTGATCTGTGGTGTTTCTAGCAGCTGATTAAGGGCGACGATTTTTTCTGGAAAGCCTTTTAGTATAAGATCTCCTGCTTTCAGTTTTAAATTATCCTTATACTGTTGGACTTCAGAAAGTGACCACATTGCTCACAAAATCAAATTCACTACAGTTACAATCTCAATGGGTGACCTGACATGCACTGGTCAAAACAATTTAGGTACTGCCAAAAGACAAAACCACTGTGCGATATTTCTGGAAACAAAGAAACAGTTCACATCATGTGACATGAATACCGACTTTATAAACAAGACAACAGAATTATTTTACCTTCAACGACCAGTATTTCATTCAAGGAGATGGTTTGGCCACGGGTTCTCCTCTGTCCGGTTTACTGGCGGATATTTATCTGAATATTTATGAAAATTCCCATTTTCTCTCCAACAACAGTTACGCTAATAATATAATTTTCTATGGTCGATATGTAGATGACACATTTTTAATCTTTAATGGCACTTTACGCCAAATAAATAGTCAAAAAAACACCATGAATAACATAAACTGTAATATCCAATTCACTCTGGAGACCAAAACCGATAATAGGCTAAATTTCTTAGATTTAACCGTCATTAGACACATAGATAATCTGAAATTTAAAATATATAGAAAAACGACCACTACTGATGTAACCATACACGCCGACTCGCATCATCCCTTTTCACAAAAAATAGCAGCATACAATAGCTTCATACACAGATTATTAACGATACCCCTTGACATTGAAGATTTCAACGATGAGCTCAATACAATAAAACATATAGCAGTAGCCAATGGTTACAACAGTTCAATGATTGATAACATCCTCAGAAAGCACAAATATAAAAAGTCCAAACCTGAACCAGCTAAAAATTCTAAAACCACATTCATTTCAACCACTTACACCAATATAATGCCCAGAATTTTAACATCCACGTTAAATAAAATCAGTATTACCACTACTTTCAAAACTAATAATAGTCTATGGAAATTAGTTCGCCCAAATATTCAAATCCACTTGGAGATAAAAACAGGCATATATAAACAAATATGTAACGACTGTGATAGTTTCTATATTGGCCAGACAGGGAGACCTTTCGTCAAAAGATTTCAAGAACACACACCACGCAAAAATTTAAATAACATATATTCACTTTAAAACATTAAGTCAAATTACGCACGCCATTTGATTTCAAACAACCATACTTACACAGATTTAAGGTCTAATCTTATACCTTTACATTACTGTAACAAGGGTCGCTACATGGACGCATTACAGGAGTTTGGAATATACAAAAGTTATAACAGCACGAACAACCACAATGGCATACTGAATGATAAATTGAATTTTAAATCCAACCCACTGTACGACACCGTGTTGCATTTGCTTGAGATAAACAACCTGGCAATAACTCGAAGTCCAAGAATTCAGTATCCGACCAAACGTTGCATGGTGCGCACCAAGTTGAACACATGTGTTTAAATAATGTACTTTTATGAATTTTAATACTTGACGATCTCTTCCCGAGTGATACGTCTGATGATGGGACATAGTTCCCGAAACGCGTAACAACAAAAACAATGCAACGAAGTCACAGGACGGATTTGAAATAAGGTAATTTATTATATGCTGTAATGCACATATATGAAATAAAATAAATATTTAAATTAATTTTAGTAATATGTAATAGACAAACAGGTGTGAAATTGGAAGCTGGCTTAGGAACAGGAATCAACAGGAACATCACGCAATTACCGCTGAGAGCGTGTACACAAGTAAATAGTGTGTGTGCATGAAGCCTGTTCAAGCCTGAAAGTTTGCAATCTCACCCCAAATAGAAGCTAAATTAAAGTTTTATTTAATTATAAGAAAACCATAAATATTAGAAAGAGTGTAAAGACTTCTAAAAATGCATAAAAATCAGACACGTGTGCAGTGCGAATTCTATGTAATTATGACGTTCAGTGCGAATTCTGTGTGATTTTTAAAGCATAGTAATTACACTAATGATGCGATCATTATGATAATTACATATAATATGTATAATTAAATTAGATAATATTAGATCACCTTGAAATCTGCATTAGACATTGCAATTGGCGAAAATGTGCGAATATGTGAAATTAGATGAGAGTGGGGGAACAGACACCGTGGACAGCTTCTGACCTGCAGAATTCTGTGGCGACAGGTATGGTTTTTTTGGTCAATATAAATACGAGCCCAGGAGAGCCAAATTTACTCTTCAACCAGTCTTCAGTCGCTGCGGTAAGCTATGTCCGTCAGCGACGAGAATTTTTAATACTCTTCAATCAGTTTTCAATTGCAGCGGTACGCTATGTCTGTCAGAGACACGAAATTTTAATTACTTCAGTCATAGTTAGACGCTATGTCCAATATTGACAAGATTTTTGTTTATAAAGTGTAAAGTATAACAGACAATGTGTTAGTTGAAGTAATAAAAAAAGAACAGTAACTACAATTATCGGACGTCTACAAACAGTCGACAACTACAAACATCAACACTCTAGACAGATGGCGAGAGAACATCAAGCAGAGGAACGATACGCAGAGCAATAGAGGCGGTTTATATAACAACAGCAGCCGATCCAGAGCAACACGTCATTCCATTCTACAGCCAGCCGATGGGACCATGAAGGACAAGAGACGGTAGGACGACCAGTGGAACCGGAAAACTCAAGAGGACAGCCAGTAGGAGAGGACCGACAGATCACTGGAGGACATGGGACAATCTGCAGAATTGAGGGGACGAAAAACCAATTTAAAATTGTAAAAGAATAAAGACATTGAAAGACATTAATATAAAAATATTTTAAATTAAAGAAAAGTTATGTAGATAGAGATAAGAGAATGTAATTTACTTGTAATAAGAATTTTCTTTAATGATGACCAAAAAATTTAAAGATAATTTAAATCCTTGCTTGGAGAAATAACAATTAATTTAATACTTTAAATTTTTCATTGAAAGCATATAAAGTAAAGTAATTAGAAATATTCAATTAGTTTCTTTAAAATGATTATAAAGCCGTAAAAGGTATGTCAATATAGAATAATAATGTAAATATTAACAAATTTATAGAAGCACACATTCAGACTGAGTAGTCGAGAATTTATAGAATAAAGAAGAAATGTTTTACATAGAATTATTAATATAAGATATAAAATCTATTTTTATGATGAGTGTACGGCAACAAAGAAACACTGAAACAATAGATAATGAATATTTTATGGCGAAGTAAATATTATTATATTATTATTTTTTTTTTGAATAAATAAATTAAAACATAATACGATTCCTAAAAGGACTACTCTTACTATGATTACACCTGAAATTCAATTTATACATACAAGGTATCAGTAAAGTTGTATGAATGTAAATACAGCACAAAAAGTAACGTTGTATAAATTTTGGCGTCCCAAAGAACGTGGAGCTCCACAAACATAAATTATATTAAATAATTTGCGTTGTTGTATAAATTTAGTCGCCCGTTAACTTGGGGCACGACACACCTACATTTAATAAATAAATGTATGCTCTATGGTTAAATGTGTGCATAGGATTTTATGTATAATAACTGATGTTTATTTATGAATATTTTTGTTGTTTATTTTGTTGTGTGTATTGTATTGTAATAACGCAACTGGCGCCCACCCCAACAAACAGTTGTAATTGTAATATGAGTAGATAAAAATAAATAAATAATAATAATTAAACAATAAATAAATAAAAGCTCACATACGGTTCACCAATAATAAATTATAAATAAATATTTTTATAATAATTCACCACGGCAGCACCAGGAAGCTTAGATATGGAAGCGTTTCAAACCATGAATAAAACAAAACAGACAGAAAATTTAAATACACAGATAGAAAAATTGAATGCGAGAATGGACGAATTAAAAGAATTTAATAAGAACCAAACAGAAAGTTTAGAAAATAAATTAGAACAACGGTCTGAAAATTTTAATATTAAACTAGAACAACAGACTGAAAATTTTAAACAGGGCACCATAAAAATACGAAGAAGGTAAAAGAGTTAACAGAAAAAGTTGTTGAAACCAACTCACATATTGACACTATCACAGAAAATGTATGTGAAATAAATGTTAAACAAACGGAACAAATATGTGAAATGATGATATGGGAAGAAAGCATAATGATTGAAGATACGAAAGAAAATACGTTCGTAATTAATAATTATAATTCTATAGAAATAAATAACAATAAGGTAGAAAGAAAAATAAAGATTAAGAAAGCATACCTTATTGATCGGAATATCCAAATTGCACATTACACAAACAGCGATAAATCACATAAAAGAAAAATATGTGTAAAACACTTAACACACAATACGTATCACTGTAACAAGAAACGTAGTAATAAATCATCTACACAAAACACTACGCAAACTTGTGATAATTATAATGTTAAGTATACACACGAGAAGTATAAAGCGAACGATAATATTATAACTGTAATTATAAAAACTACGGTGAGTATTATCATAAACGACGAATGAAAAAACCGTCGACAGCTGTTTATATAGGCTTCAAACGGACTGACCTTATACAATCCATTAGTGACGAGAGAATTGTGGAACGTGCTGAGTGAAGAGAGAGAGGTTATTCGTCGCAGCTAAGAAACAAATTCTTGCCATATAAACAGGTGAGTTACACAGTCAAAACAAACGTCGCAGTGATACAATGGAATTTTAACGAGACAGGAATGCAAGACGGAAAGGTACATGGCGGCTACTATGCTACAAAGGAACAATGAATTTCCTGGAGACGACAAACAATGTGTTGTTAAACTACAAACACATTGCTTGGGTGTAAAGCAAAACTACACTCAAAGCCCCAACATAAAGAATTATATAAACAAAAAATACTACTGTTAATTATTAATAAGATAAAGAATTAAATAAAAAGGAATGTTATGCTAAATAAAAGGAATATTATTTTTAAAAAAAGAAAGGTAAGGAATGTATTATTAATGTTGAGGAATGTTAGTGTAAAGAAATATTTAAGAAATGATTGTAAAGGATGTTATTGTTGTTATTAATATGAAGAAAGGGTTAGAAATTATTAATAAATGTTATAATTGTCAGAACGGCTGATCAAGCGAAAATTCATACCTTAATGGAAATGCAAGGACACAGAAGAAAGCGATAGTGAAAAGTCAAAGGGCAAAGACTACTTAGAATTTAGGACTACGAGTAAAATATCGATGTTTCCTACGGCAGTTCATCTGTAACCGATCATGCGACACACTACACAAAGCTAAAAGAGTATTCAGTTACTGAAGTGTATTTCAGAAAGTAATGGTAAGAATGAAGAAAATTATGAGCGATCAGAAAGGTAATGTTACAGAAAATGTAATAGAGGGTAAAGAAAGTTAATGTATTGTATAAGTAATGGAAGAATTGTTGAGAAATGTAAAGAATGTTGTAATCTAGCGGTTTACCGGTGTATTGATTTAATTATAAGAGTTGTTAAAATTATTTAATAGCGTGTATAGCTAGCCGTTTTATACCTTGTTTCAATACTTACTAGTCGACCGTATCTCTCATCGCTCAGTTCAAATTTTTCCGCCACGCCACCTGATTGGCTCTCGTGGTTTGGCCTAGTCGACTTCGTTCACTACAGTATTTTTATTTGTTATTTTCCAAATTCTTATTTTACCTTTGCTAAAATAATCAGACATACAACAATTGGTCGGTATGAAGGTTTATTTAACACTTTTCGTATATTAGCGGGTCAATTACAATAAAAATGAAACGTATATTTGATATCGCTCCGGCATTTACAATTGCTCAGGCAGCGTCTGCTTCGCTCAGTATTCATACGCAGAAAGCCATCATGGCGTACAGGTTATCGTTTAAACAAAATAATAATTTTTTCTCTCAGGGTTAAGTCCTTTGGACTGCAGAAGTTGGATTGCAGACTAATAAATGCACAAAATTATATTCCTTATATCTAATACACAATAGTTGATATTTTAAAACATGAAAAGTAAGTTTATTGGCAATGAGAAATAGTGCACGCTTGGTTAAAATCTTTTTAGCAAGTTATGTTTTTAAAATTATTTTAATATAAAATCAAAATTCAGTGGTTGATATATTTTATCGGAAGTGATTTTATAATCAAGTTCAGTTCAAGAGTTAATTTTGTGATCTGTGAAGTGAAAATAAGTTAGTTCATTTACTATGGGTGGTTAGTGTTATGAGTGATCCGTACTGTGAGGACCAAAGAATGTTGAGAATCCTGTCCGCGTGGACCAAAAAATGTTTAGTAAAAGAATGTAGCTTGTAAATGCGTGCATTGATGAATCACCAGGTAGCAGAAATGATGAAAATTGTGGACTGTATTAAATTCATTTTAATTGACGTTCAAATTTATATTACATATGTAGTTGGCAGATATTTAAATAAAAGGTTATTTAAATAAAAGGTTGGCTAATGAGCATGACGCATACGTAAGACATATAGTTTGACGTATACGTATCAAATTTAGATTACGATGAAAGGGCCTAATGGGCCATATGAAGTGTGGCCTAAGGCCTACGATAAAGGTCGTAAAGAGTACGACCTGCGTTAGTACATGGAAATAAATACTTTCGTACAAGTATTTAAAGCAGTAAGACTGCAGGCGAGCCGACCGCCGCTACGAGCGTTTTTGACGTACTGAGCTTTGACATGCGGAATCAGAATAGAACAAAAGTAGGAAGCAGATTAGCCAACCTATAAAATGAAATTATCGCGCTACTGCACATACTGCCCGTCAAAATCAATCGATTTTTTACCATCTTTTTAGTAAATTATTACACATCTTGTAACTTAATTTAAAAACATACAGTGTTCTTAATAATGAGAGTTAGTTTCAAGGCTAAGTTGAACCTTGAGTTATGAGATTGATAACAGCTGTACGTTAATGGTTTAGAGATAAGCATGCATAAGATAAGCCTAAAGATAAGCGTTTGTAAGCCAAGGTTGGCGAACAGCTGATTTCAGACATGAACGTGAATGTCTGCTTTGGCAAATGTTGCCGTCACATAATGTATGTGTACAGTATAGAACATTATAAAACATGAAAAAATACATAATTAGACAATGCTTAATAATGTACGATCGGAAGCTCATCACATGATGGACCGATAGTTTGTAACCCTATGCATGTCATAGATGGTTACCGTAAAATTAGTTGAGGCCAGTAGACCTGTACAGAGAATTAATTACATGAACAAAATTGTCACAATTACATGTTTAAGCGTATATTTAGCATGGCGTCATGTATTGACCAAGTCATGCTGTTCCTGAAGTTTCAGGAACTTACAATATGTAATAATGTATTAACACGCTAGATAGCTGACTGAATGCAAGCACAAATATGATGACATGTATGCCATAATTTAAATAAAAATAATAATTGTGCATGCTTAATCACAAAATATAAATACAATATAACAATACAATATAAAATAAATCTAGACGTGGCATAGTTACATGCAGTAGATGCAAAAACGATAGGTTTTACATAAACGCAAGTTATATAATGAATACAATAACAACAATTTAGTTAATTACAATATGAATAATTGCAATGTCATAAATAACAAATACGATACTGTGATTACAAACATAGTACATAAGTTAAACAATTGAAAATAAGTTCAGAAAATAACAAAATTTTTACACAGTAGTGAGTAAGACATGAGGCATAAATCAAATGTTGCATATACGAAAATACAGAATAATAATGAAAGCCTTGCATATTAACTAAACTAACACTTGCTTGAGTAAAACAAACAGTTGCTGACTCAAAAAAAAAATTAAAGCTTATGCTAAAACAAGTGCTTATAACTAACAAGTCTTCTGGAACATTTGACTTATGTGTCTTTAAAATTATACAAAGGGAATAAATCCTTTTTCTTTATTGTTCGTCCCTAGTAGGGACCAAACATAATTTGTGGATTGGTCTTTGCAGAACACCAGTAGGTGTGCGAATGTCTACGACATGAATTAAGTTATTTGGGCCGGGAAATGTGGCGGTAATTACACCAAATTTCGAGGCTAATGGGGGTAAATTATCCTCAATAAGCAAAACTAGGTCACCAATGGAAACATTATCCTTAGCGAACTTCCACTTGTGACGCTGCTGCAACTGGTGCAAATAGTCGCGAGACCATGCCTTCCATATGCCTTGGACAAACCTTTGTAGAAGTTGCCAACGCCCAAGACGAGAAATAGGAATGTGATATAAGTCTGGGTCCAGTATCGCCGTTAAGGGTGCGCAAATCAAAAAATGGCCAGGTGTGAGTGGCACCGGGTCGTTTACATCTGAAGAGATGGCAAATAAAGGTCGAGAGTTCAGACATGCCTCTATCTGAGACAAAACTGTCGTGAACTCCTCGAAGGTGAGTATAGATTTGCCTACCACGCGGCGCAGATGAAATTTCAAACTCTTTATGCCGCTCTCCCAAAGCCCACCGAAATGAGGTGAGGAGGACGGAATAAATGACCATGATATCCCCTGAGAGGACGTGAACGACTTGATCGATGAGATGGCATCCTTATGCCAAAAGTTGTAGATATCATGTAAGATATTGCGGGCCTTCCTAAAGTTTGTGCCATTATCGGAGTATAATTGACTGGGTATGCCCCTACGGGCCATGAAATGACGTAATGCAGCTATAAACGCACTGGCCGTAAGGTCGGAAACCAATTCCAAGTGAATAGCCCTAGTCGCTAAGCAAATAAACAAAGATACGTATGCCTTAGAAAGGGTTCTGGATTTCTGCCCGCCATGACGGATCATGAAGGGACCACCATAATCAACCGCGCAAAACAGAAACGGCCTTGAAGGAGTGACTCTAGGAGATGGTAAAATACCAAGCCTCTGTACCTGCTGTTTGGCACTAAACCTGAGACACTTTACACATTTTCGAATGATGGAGCGAATGACTAACCTGGCATTAACAATCCACCAACGTTGACGCAGTGAATGATGCACGAGTTGAGCACCAGCGTGAAGTAAACGAATGTGTTCACGTTCAATGATAAGGCGAGTAATATGCGCCGATGGGGGTAATACAATAGGATGTTTAGAGTCGTAAGGTAATTGAGAATGCTGTAATCGCCCGCCTACGCGTATCACTCCAGAATCATCAAGAAACGGGTCGAGAGAAGCCAACTTACTCCTAATGGAAACAGAAGATCCGTTACGAAGACAATTAATTTCGGCTGCGAAGTGGATCGACTGAGATTGTTTTATGAAGAAACTGAGAGCATGATGAATTTTGACAGGGGTAAGATCGCCCCGTACATTTGTCAGCACTTGAGTCTAATATTTCTGATGAACCGAAAACAGTAAGCGTATACGCGCGTTAGACGATGCAACGAGGAAAAGTCCAAAGAAAGGTCGATAGCCAGGGTAGACATTAGAGAAAGGTTATGGGTATGTTTCTCTTCCGCAGTGACTTCAGAAGACGACGGAGTGGACAGTACGAAGGATGGAAAAGGATTGGACTCTGACGATTGAGACAGACAGCTGGGACCGTGCCACCAAAGCGAGCAATCGCGCAAAACGTCAGGGAGACACCCCCTGGAGATAATATCAGCAGGATTGTGTCTAGAATTGATGTGATGCCAAGTATAAGTTTGCGTAAGATGCTGAATTTCAGCAACACGATTAGCGACATATGTTTTCCACCGCGTAGGCTGGGCATGAATCCAGTAAAGAGACACCATAGAGTCAGAATACAAATGAACATTATCAATAAACGAATAAAGAGCAGGAATGACCTTAAATACGAGTCGCGATAACAACAAGCAAGCGCAGAGTTCGATGCGAGGTAATGACACCTGTCGTAAGGGAGCTACGCGAGATTTGGAACACAGGAGATGACAGGAGGCAGAAGAATCTTGATAAATGACTCTGACATAAATACAACAGCCAAACCCCCTTTCAGAAGCATCCGAAAAACCATGCAATTCAACTGTACTTGCCTCACGCTTGCAACGAATAGACCGTGGGACCACAATTTTGCTAATCAGACCCAATTTGTCACACAAAGAATGCCAATCCAAACGTGATTGACCGGAGATCGGTTCATCCCAACCAAGCTTGCAAAGCCAAAGTCGCTGCATAAAATGTTTGTACAAAAAGACAACTGGACCGATTAGACCAAGAGGATCATATATTCCAGCAATAATCGAAAGAATTTTTCTCTTGGAAATGCTTGAATCAACGGGAAATGATTTGATGTCGAACAAAAATGAATCGGCAGTATTATTCCAAAGAATGCCTAGGGTACGCACATTGTCCTGTTTGTTTAGGGGGCGTGAAAAATTGTCATGATTTGCGACCGCTGTGGGTTCATTTGATGCCCATTTATGCAACGTGAAACCATATTGACTTAATAACGCACCTAGATCGGATTTCAGCTTGGTCAGATCAGGGATGGTGTCCGAACCGGTAAGCAGATCGTCGACATAAAAATCGTTCGTTATAGCTAACGCCGCTTCAGGAAAGGAAGCTTGATGGTCCCTACCAATTTGTACAAGACAGCGAGTGGCCAAAAATGAAGCACTAGCCGTGCCGTAGGTTACCGTTCACAATGCAAAATGTTTAAATGGTTCGAGAGGAGAATCATGCCACAGAATGCGTTGATAGTGACAATCCCTATCAGCCACGCGAATTTGTCGATACATCTTCTTGATGTCGGCGATGAGAACATATTTATGCATGCGGAAACGCAAAAGAATGGAAAAAGGTCTTGTTGAACATTCGGGCCTACCAACAATATGTCATTTAGAGAAAGGCCATTGGTAGTCTTGGACGAACCATCAAAAATGACGCGCAGTTTTGTGGTCAAGCTAGACTGTTTAAATACGGCATGGTGAGGCAGGTAGTAAATATTTGACGCTCCTGAGTTGATAGCGCCATCATCGATAAGCGTCATGTGCCCAAGATCCTTATATTCTTTAATAAAGTCCGCGTAGTCACGCGCGAGCTTAGCATCTCGCCTAAATCGACGCTCTAAGCTTAAGAATCTAGCTTCAGCACTAGTGTAAGATTCCCCCAAGTGGAGATTATCGGGCTTAAATGGAAGTGAAACCACGAATCTACCCTCGTGGTTGCGCTGGGTGGAGCGCACGAAATGCTCTTCACAGGCTGACTCGTTATCAGGGATAGTTTCTGCTTCCCAAAATCTTTCGAGAGATTGCAGAATTTGACTGTCGTTGTTCCTTGCTAGGAACGAAACAGCAGGACCCTCGTTGCGGCAGTGTTTGGGCAAGTTGCCAGCCAAAATGTAGCCTAGCTTCGTTTCCTGAATGATGGGAAAATTAGGGCCGCGTATGTATTTATTAGTTAAGATCAAGTCCAGGTAAAATTGTGCCCCTAATAGTATGTCGATTTGCGACTATATGTTAAAATCTGGGTCAGCCAGGAAAATCTTGTTCGGAATGTGGAACTGATTTATATCAAACGAATTTGCAGGCAGATTGTGAGTTAACATAGATAAGATGGCACATTTCGCCTCGAAGCTATATCTCTGATAACGAGAAATAATGCGTATAGACGCAAGACCAGTTGCGTAACACGCTGTATTGTTTATGCCTGTGATTGGTATGTTGGATTTAGTTAATTTAAGCTGTAATTTCCTTGCAAATGATTTTGTACAAAAATTTATTTGTGAACCGGCGTCTAGAAGAACTCTCGCCCTATGTCTGTTGCCAGCCTGATCAATGACAAATACAACTGCTGTGGATAAGAGAACATTGTTCTTGCATTGTAATTTGAGCAAGCAATAGTTACTGCTGGCAGCTATTGAGTTCGGCACGTTATTTGCGTGCAACAATGTGTGGTGTCGTTTTGAACAGATTTTACACACCTGCTTATTCTTACAGCTAGATACAAGGTGATCTGAACTAAGACAATTGCTACAACATTTATGACTTGAAACAAATTGTCCCCGCTCAGCGGTGCTTAATGTACAAAATTTATCACATGAATAAAGCGGGTGATTGGATTTACAACACAAACATGAATAATGGTTTGCTGCTGAGTGATAACTCTTAAATGTAGTGCTGCCAGCAGTGTTTCTTGAGTTATATTTATCATATTTATTGTTAAGTCTTACATTAGGTTTGTTGAGTTGCTGTCCGAGTTCGATAGGCAGTGTATTTTCCAACAGCTGTCTACGTGAGTTTAAAAAATGCGTGAAATCTTGAAAGTTAGGCAAATTGTAAAGGTCTATTGACTCCTTCCATAGTTTAAAAGTAATAGGGTCGAGTTTAGTGGATAGTAATTGTATAATAATAAATTCAAATGAATTCACTGACAGCTTCATTGCCGCCAGTGAATTAACGGAAGACGTTATTGTGTTTGTGAATTCTGCCAAACTCTGGACAGAGTCCTTAATTGTCGACTTGACCTGAAGTAAGTTTTGAACATAGTATTTGGCTAGTATGAGCTTGTTGTCATACCTTTCGGACAGCAAACTCAACGCTATTGAATAATTTTCCTTACAGATGGGTAATGACTTAATTAAATCTAAAGGTTCACTTTTTAAAGAAGAATGTAAATAATGTAATTTCTGCACTGGTGTTCAATCAGATCTTGTATGCACTAAGTCCGTAAAAATTGAATAAAAATGTTGCCATTCCAATATGTTGCCTGAGAAGCAGGGCAAACTTATTGGTTTTAATTGCATGGGTGTCGATAATACGGGAGGTACAGTCTGACCATTAAATGTATCAAGTAATTGCAAAATATTTGCTTCAGTCGAATATAGCATTTCTTCGACCTCAACTCGGTCTTCTTGAGCCGCGCTCGTGTCTTTACTAATAAGCTCTATTTCAGACTGCACCTCGTCGTACTTCGACGCCAAGCTTTTGAGACTTTCTAGCCTTACAGTTAAAAAATGTTTTGTGTTTGAAGTTATATCAAAGTTATTTATGGCAGATTGTATTCGCACTATTGCGGACTTTAAGCCGCCTCTTTTTCTGGTTAACACTTTGAGGCCTTCTTCAGCCATTGTACGCACCTTGTTTCGCTGTTATTGAGGTGATACCTTGTAGGCGATGTCCTGCAGCGTCGACGCCTTGGTGAAGATGGCAAACACAGCTCGTAGAGATGACCGCCTTGTGTAAAGCACTGTAGCTAGCAGGTTCTTGCGAAGATGTTATCAGAAGGCTCAAAGGTGACGAGCGAAATGCTGATGGAAACCACGCCACGGTCGTATCAGCTGATGTGCTAATTTGCCCGTGATGGCCAGAAATAGTGGTCGAAAAATATTAAATGGTAATGACGCATGGAAATCCAGGTCCGGAGTGACCAAAAAATGGTTAATGATATGAGTGATCCGTACTGTGAGGACCAAAGAATGTTGAGAATCCTGTCCGCATGGACCAAAAAATGTTTAGTAAAAGAATGTAGCTTGTAAATGCGTGCATTGATGAATCACCAGGTAGCAGAAATGATGAAAATTGTGGACTGTATTAAATTCATTTTAATTGACGTTCAAATTTACATTACATATGCAGTTAGCAGATATTTAAATAAAAGGTTATTTAAATAAAAGGTTGGCTAATGAGCATGACGTATACGTAAGACATATAGTTTGACGTATACGTATCAAATTTAGATTACGATGAAAGGGCCTAATGGGCCATATGAAGTGTGGCCTAAGGCCTACGATAAAGGTCGTAAAGAGTACGACCTGCGTTAGTATGCAGAAATAAATACTTTCGTACAAGTATTTAAAGCAGTAAGACTGCAGGCGAGCCGACCGCCGCTACGAGCGTTTTTGACGTACTGAGCTTTGACATGCGTAATCAGAATAGAACAAAAGTAGGAAGCAGATTAGCCAACCTATAAAATGAAATTATCGCGCTACTGCACAATGGGTAATTGAAAGTTTATTTTTTGGTGTGAAGTATTTAACTTATACTCATCGATTCCTGGTCGTATCTTCTCTTGGGATCCTCTTCTTCTTCTGGAACACGTCTAAGGTCCTGTCTTCTTTGGATTAGCTGAGATTCCCGTTCAAATGGTTGAAATCCAATATTCAGCTTTCATCAGTCCTTGTAGATGGTCTTCTTCTTCAGGTCGAGTTAGGTAATTTTTGATCTTCCTCCAGAATTGGTCGTTTATGAGTTTATTTTACTTCCTTCCAAGTTTTGCCAGATTATTTTTAAATAAATGGTTTTTAATTATTGCCCATCTCAGCAATGGCTGTTTACAATAGTCTTCTTACACTTCTTGAATAAAATTTTGAAAAATTTATAGCTTTTAAAGATAATTTGGCTCCGAGGGTGATTCATACATCCACCCTCTATGCTGGTCAATAATGAAGTCATTAAAATTCAACGGTCACTATGTAACAACTATCAGTTGCCATAGTTACCCTTCAAATTATACTATTTCTCATTGGTCAACATCTTATAACATTGTTACAATCTAACGTTTTATTTATGTTCAAATATGTAAAAATCCTTTAAATTATGATTACTTCCTTATGTTAGTATTACTATTAATTCTACTAACACCATTGTTCTGCTTTTTTACTAAAGATTATTTTGATACCCCTCATGGTTACTTTTGATTAGTTAATAACGTTTTTATTATTTTCTTATTGATATTTCTTTTGTAATTATTTTTAAACTGAATAATATTTATACATTTTTATATCTGATACACTTACTTACTTAATTAAACATTTTATATACTCTAATTGACCCTTGGTTACTGTTTTCTTTTTAAACTTATAAAATTCTCTCCTTCATGGTAGGCCTAAAGCATAGGTTTCACAATACTCCCATTCAACATTACTTATAACCCATAAACTTTATTTATTTGTTCATTGAACATCTTTTTTATAGAAACAGATAAACAAAAAAACATTGGTGCTTTCAACAACACACCTTTTATCATTAAAATATTTCTTGCCAGGTCCAAGCCTGAAATTAAACTTCTAACTGTTTTGGTTTCTTACTACTATCTCCCCTATCTTCTAAGTTAATTAATTCTATGGTTTTAACAATAATGAAACTCTTATAATAATTTTTAACAGTACTTTGCACAATATCATTCACTTACAAATTACTTCACTAAAATATAGTGTTTGCTTCTCCTATCTTCCACTCTAATAATATTAACTTTTACCTTATAATTGTAATTCTCACTTACTATCACTAAAATTAATAATGGTACTATTAGTTCATACTTTTTTATACAATATTCTATTAAAGATTGTTTCGCTATATTGCTATAGTCTACTTCTTATTATTTTGTACACTACATGCACCTACACTGCACTTTTCCTTACATTTTAAGTTTCTTTCTTTGTCATCACCTTCACTTGATATTTCACACATTGTTTGTTTACTTAGTGTTGTATCACTGTGTGGTTATTGGTAATTAATATTTGCTTTATTTTCATTTCACATTGGTCACTTTTGGTTTTGACTGATTGTCTTTATTCAGCTCAATTATAACTTATTTGTTTCTGACTAGTTTATTATTTAATGGGGTATTATTTATTTTTAACTTCCTATCTTACATTTATAAATTCATGTTTCTTTGCTTTTCATTTAACATGCGTGATATATCTAGTTTATTTTTATAGTTTATATATTTGACATCTTATTTATGCCCTATCTGTTTTAGTGCATTTATTTTACATATTATTTGTTAGTTACATCTTGGGGTTACAATGATCGTAGTCATACTTTGGGTTACTTCTTGTTTCTCGTTCCTTCCTTCTTGTCTCTATTTTCTTGTTTTCTTCAATCTTCTTGTTTTCTCCAATCTATTGGGTCAAGTCATAGTCAGTTCCTGTCAATTGTTATTTCGTAGTTGGGTCATTAATCTTCAAATTATAAGTTTTTTAACATTTCTTCCTACCTTCAGCTTTTCTTTTAAATATTATATATAATATGATTTTTCTTTTATTAATCATTAGTGGTATTTTGCGCTATCTTATGTCATGTTACAGTGTTCATGTAAGGAAAGAGTAAAGAATGGTAGGAATGTATGATTAAGGTAATGCAAAATTCCAGATTGAAGAATGGCATAATATGTTAAGATGCAGAATGTTTACAAGTGCAAGTACCATGCAAATTCATTTAGGAAGTTCTACACATAAAAAAAAAATATAATAAATAGGTCAATGGGACCAGATTAAAGGAGAACAATGGAATGGGTAGATACGCTTATGCATTGTTAGCAACACTTGTAGGGGGGAGAAGGGAACATTACATGCTCTACACTCCAACTAAGGGAAACTGAACAATTAATATTCATTATCATTGATTGTAGTGTATAAATACAAATAAAAAAAAATAAGTAAAATGGAATATAAAAATGCGTCTAATGATAGAAAAAAAATTTAATAAATAAATTTATTAAAAATTTTTTTTACCAAGCAGAGGAATAATGCGACAATACAAGCATATGCTGTAATGCACATATATGAAATAAAATAAATATTTAAATTAATTTGAGTAATATGTAATAGACAAACAGGTGTGAAATTGGAAGCTGGCTTAGGAACAGGAATCAACAGGAACATCATGCAATTACCGCTGACAGCGTGTACACAAGTAAATAGTGTGTGTGCGTGAAGCCTGTTCAAGCCTGAAAGTTTGCAATCTCACCCCAAATAGATGCTAAATTAAAGTTTTATTTAATTATAAGAAAACCATAAACATTAGAAACAGTGTAGACTTCTAAAAATGCATAAAAATCACACACGTGTGCAGTGCGAATTCTATGTAATGATGACGTTCAGTGCGAATTCTGTGCGATTTTTAAAGCATGGTAATTACACTAATGATGCGATCATTATGATAATTACGTATAATATATATAATTAAATTAGATAATATTAGATCACCTTGAAATCTGCATTAGACATTGCAAATGTCGAAAATGTGCTAATATGTGAAATTAGATGAGAGTGGGGGAACAGACGCCGTGGACAGCTTCTGACCTGCAGAATTCTGTGGCGACAGGTGTGGTTTTTTTGGTCAATATAAATACGAGCCCAGGAGAGCCAAATTTACTCTTCAACCAGTCTTCAGTCGCTGCGGTACGCTATGTCCGTCAGCGACAAGAATTTTTAATACTCTTCAATCAGTTTTCAATTGCAGCGGTACGCTATGTCCGTCAGAGACGCGAAATTTTAATTACTTCAGACATAGTTAGACGCTATGTCCAATATTGACAAGATTTTTTGTTTATAAAGTGTAAAGTATAACAGACAATGTGTTAGTTCAAGTAATAAAAAAAGAACAGTAACTACAATTATCGGACATCTACAAACAGTCGACAACTACAAACATAGAATTACTAATATAAGATATAAAATCTATTTTTATGATGAGTGTACGGCAACAAAGAAACATTGAAACAATAGATAATGAATATTTTATGGCGAAGTAAACATTATTATATTATTATTTTTTTTTTTAATAAATAAATGAAAACATAGTACGATTCCTAAAAGGACTACTCTTATTATGATTACACCTGAAATCCAATTTATACATACACGGTATCAGTAATGTTGTATGAATGTAAATACAGCACAAAAAGTAACGTTGTATAAATTTTGACGTCCCAAAGAACGTGGGGCTCCACAAACATAAATTATATTAAATAATTTGTGTTGTATAAATTTTGTCGCCCGTTAACTTGGGGCACGACACACCTACATTTAATAAATAAATGTATGCTCTATGGTTAAATGTGTGCATAGGATTTTATGTATAATAACTGATGTTTATTTATGAATATTTTTGTTTTTTTATTTTGTTGTGTGTATTGTATTGTAATAACGCAACTGGCACCCACCCCCAACAAACAGGTGTAATTGTAATATGAGTAGATAAAAATAAATAAATAATAATAATAATTAAACAATAAATAAATAAAAGCTCGCATACGGTTCACCAATAATAAATTATAAATTAATATTTTAATAATAATTCACCATGGCAGCACCAGGAAGCTTAGATATGGAAGCGTTTCAAACCATGATGCGTGCCTGGGTAGATGAATTAAGCACAAAACAGACAGAAAAATTGAATGCGAGAATGGACAAATTAAAAGAATTTAATAAGAACCAAACAGAAAGTTTAGAAAATAAATTAGAACAACAGTCTGAAAATTTTAATATTAAACTAGAACAGACTGAAAATTTTAAACAGGAACCATAAAAATAACGAAGAAGGTAAAAGAGTTAACAGAAAAAGTTGTTGATACTGTAACAGTACATAGGACCGTGTAGGAATTTGTCGGTACAGGCAAAATTAATTTATTGTGATTTAATGTATTAAAAGACATAAGGTTAGAATTTCCCAAATATATACAATACAACGCAGTTTGTCAGAGCAAATCGACTTCAAGGTCACTGGCCTACGTGACATACGACACATATTCAGACAAAGCAAGAAGCGGACAATGCTGAAACATCATAAATAATACGACAAACGTAACAACGGTGATGTAAAACAATGCCGTCATCAGCGCTGAACAATAGGGTGATGATGATTAATCCCTTCCACCTGCCGAATTTACAACATAATATCTGCCCCAGTCTTCAACCTACATTCAGTGCAGTAGCACACTATAAAATTTTATTATCTGAGCTCAAATAATTTCTAAATCACAATGTACAAATAAATTAATGTAAGGGGAGAGAGAATGTATGCGTGCGAATGAGTGCCGGGCTCTCAAAGCAAAACGATGAGGCATTGGTTTAAGTAATAATATAAACAGAAACGTAAAGTAAAATCAATGATAACTGCAGTTAGTAGAGATGCTCTTGTTTATAAATTAAATACAGGAGATAAAAGAAATGAATAATTGAAATTGACGTAGTTGTAATATAGCGGAAGTACATAGCCACCATTTTGTTTTGTGATCACGACTCCATGTTGTTGTTTTGTAAATTTTAATGATTGAAATTCAGAAATATTAAACCACAAGTTTTATTTCACCTAAATGTTGTTAGACTTATTATTTCGAACGCCCAAACTGTTTCTGTGCTCGCTTAATAACGTATCCTGGCCCTTGGTAAGAAAAAGTAGTGTGGCAACAATGCCACGTGTGTATACCGGATGTGTGTTTTGAATTACAACGTAAGTACAATAAAGATTATTAATAAAAAAGTAAAAATAGAAATATAGTTACAATGCCGCCCAAAACAGGGACATTATTGTTTATTATATTGTTCAAACTTTGTACTTTGTTTATCAGCTGTGTGCAGTAACTACTGCAATGCGACACAGGCGGATGACGTCACTTGCTTATCAAACGCTGCCGGCAGTCAGCTGACCGACGGGAGACAAGTTAGTTTAGTTTCTAACCAGGCTCCGAGCTGTACTCTCGTTAAACAATCTCTTTTCCAGCTGCGGCTTCTGGATCATTCTTAATTATGTATCGTACTTATTAATTTAATCAGACTACCTGCGTCCATCTACAATGGACTGCGACTTCTTTCAAAACTAATTTATGGGCGTTATGGCCTCTAATACATCCGCACGTGTCGACCATGGTCTATACATCTTAACATTTCAATAAACGCATATGAAATAACAGTATTACAGTCCACTTCTTTTTGTACAAAAAATCCAGCCTTTCCTACATAGCGTTTTTGGAACAACTCGAAATTATCAAGAGCTTCCAAACCGCATCATTTTTGGTCCTCACGGGCAGGATTTCTTATTTTTGGTCCACAAGCGACCGCATTTCTTTGTCCGCAGCGACAGCATTTTTTGGTCCTCACGGGACGGATATCATATTTTTGGCCCAAAAGCGACATCATTTTTGGTCCAACCGAGCTGAATTTATTCTCGCCCTGCGGGCAGCATTTCTTGGTCCTGAGCGACCGCATTTTCGTCCACAAGCGACATCATTTTTGTCCTGAGCGACACCATTTTTGTGAATTACATCGCAGTCAACACGACAAGATTCGGCAAAGCAGTAGACAAGAGACGACGGGACACGGCAGGACAGCATTTGCGACTGCACGTAAAAAAGTTCCACAGCTTTAAATTATGGAGGGCTACAACATAAGGCGTCATCTGACCAGTAGAGACAGGAGGTGCAACAGCTCCTAACAGGATCGAGCAACGGGATCGAAGCCAGCTTCAGCACGACTGGATCAACGTCCACGTGACTATGAGCTTTTTACTTATATTTAACGTTTAACAATATTTTACATTTAGCAGTTATTTCTTAACACCTTTGTATTAACAAACACCATCATTACACAATACAACTTAGTAAGTGGTTGGCAGTTCATTGTGAGTTCAAACTTCAAAGATAAAGATATATGTTACTATCATTTAAATTCATAATTTTAATAATCTTAATTGCCAACAAAGCTTGATTAATAGAGAGAGTAAGCCTATGTTCTAGCAAGTATTAGGTTCATATAAACAACGATCGCTAGCTACCGCTGTAATATTAAGAAACTAATACTCTAATAATAATAATAATGCAATAATAATGATATTTTTATATTTATATTTGTAAATGCTACCTTTGTCAATAAACTTTAAACATACAATAAAGTCACTGTGAGGGCGCAAATTGTAATATTATGAAACTAATATTACAATGTGAGGGCGGCAATTGTAATATTCATCAACTTCTTTCAATAATATTATTACATATATCTAGCAAGATATGTATGACAAATACCATGATTTGGTATTACTGGTACTCACCAAATTCATTATTAGCCGGGCTCATCTTCTGCTTTTATACACTGTTTTATACCTAAGGGTTCCAGGGTTTCGGGTACAGGAAGATTTCGAAACACAGTGGACGACACAATTGATAACACAATATTCAGGAGGTTAACCATTAATTTTAATTTCACTCTACGTTCGTACATACAGAACCATGTTTTTACTATAATGACGTCAGGTGGCCTGACTCAAACAAAATGGCGGTTGCCTTTTTATATCTTGTGGTATTCTTTAATTGCTTTATTGTTGGATTAATATCAGTTTAACATTACTGCTGCAGCTTCAAATTATGAATGAATAGAGTTTAAATTTATTACACAAACCAATGCCCTCGGCATATGTTTTTTATGGCCATGCATCCACTCTCTCATTTGCACACTCAGTTTTAGACCTGTACATTCTTTAATTCACAATTGGATATTAATGAGCTCATAAGATAGAAAATAATAAAAGGAACTTCTCTGATTAATCGGTGCTGATGTCCATCCGTTGATCGTGCTTGCTGCCCATGGTGATGGCCGGTGTTCGCCTTTTTTAGTCTGCCGTTTAATTAGGTTGATATTACACTGAATTTACATTTTAAGTAACTGTATGTTAACAAGTTATATGAGCCTTTCTTGCTCCACTATAATGGCCAACATTTTGCCAGTTGTATTTAAATTATTGTAAAATTTTGTGCACACAACGATACATCGCTGTGGCTGCTATGAAGAATGGCGTTGAAATGAGAACGAGGCAAATGTAAATTTGCGCTTGTGTGTGTGTAGTTCTTACGTAATCCCGCTTTGTCTTGCTGGACAACGCCGGGTTACACACATTGTACTCAGTGCGTCATTGTTATTAGCGATGACGGAGCTGTGTTATAGCCCAATCATAATGCATATTGTTGTACTTCGTCATAAACACCGCCATGGTATATTTTGATGTTTTCACGTCCACCGGAGACCTTGGTGTTTTACTCTGGCCGAATTTGCGTTGTTCCTTTTTCCAGAGGGACAATGTACCTAACCATTCTGTCTGTTTAATAATTACATAATATAAACATTGAAAATACCCATAATTCCCATAATTCTGGTACTGAGTCAGTCTGTACTGTTACAAACCCCCTCAAGGAAAATTTTTGTGTCGAAACACAAAAAATTTCCTTGACTCATTCACACTTTCCTAAAAGGATCAGTCTAGATATGTCACCACAACCCCCTGTAACGTTACAAAAAAATTTTATCATCACTTACCCTTGGTCCCATGATGTTGGTCGCACCCTCTGACCTTACTGGACTTCTCCTGAGAGATCCCTACACCATAAGGCCATGAGGCACTCTACACTCCTGTTCTGACGCTCCAGCCAGCCCAGGACTGCGGTCACAACACCACAAAACTCTGAAACATCCAATACAAAATTCAAAATAGTGGTATAATACACTTACATATCTACAACTGATATGTTCCCCTTTAGACGCATTGGTTTGTGTTTGGGGCATTGGTTTGGTCTTAAAATCAACAGGTTCAACCTCACAACTACAAGACTTAGAATACCTTGATTTTTACCACCACCTAAATCTATTTCTTATTTGTAAGAAAATAACAACATATCTATAACTACACACATAACACAATATATCAATAATTCTTTAATATACCCCCAAAATACCTTCACCTAATTAATTCTACAAATTCAGATTACAACTATCAAGGCAGACGCTTTTATTTAAATTCTATTGCTCAACTTAGATTCCCTTCTTCTATTTTGTACATGGCAGCTTACTACAATATTTTTATCAATCTTCATTTGTACCTTTAGATTTTCAACTTTAGAATATACTATCTCTTAACACTTGTTATCGTCATTACCCCTGTAACGACCTCCTAACCACACACTCTATTGCTCCCCAACATAATAAAACATCATAAAACATTGTACATTACATATTAACATTGTTACATTTACCTTACATTAAACAATTTAAATTTACATGATTTGTACCAAACTTTATCACATTACTACTTCAACAATTCTCTATTAACTTTTAATTATTTGACCTTCATTAGATTCTATACAACAATTTCAAATTTATCCTTACCTTTCTGTTACATTACCTTCCTATCATGAATTTTCCTTTTCTAACCCTTCTATCCTTACTCGTTTGGGTGACTCTCTATTATTCATTTTTCTCTAGCTTATTTTGGCATTGTCAATCTAACCTTACTACCCCCTTTTCTCTACTAACAACCGCTTCTAACCATTAATATACATTTTGACACCAATATCTCTTAATAACCCCCTTCACAAATCCCATTTAAAACCTCTGGCACCGTGCCTTTTTTGTACTAGTATGTGTGTATTCCCTCACTATGCTCATTCCCTTATCGGTTTCTGACCCTTTCAGATAACCCTTTCCGGCACACAACGATCCCTTCCTGTCTCAACATCTCTCGTTGGACTCCTACACCAATACCCTTATTACAAAATATCACCATCAACAACTATAAAATTACCATCCACATTACTCAACTCTACATATAATCGCTAACCACTGTGTCCCTAAAATATCTAACGCCTCTTTATATATCATCAGCATCTCAACACTTTATTTTCCTAACTCCCATTAACTCTAACTAACTAACTCCAATGCCCTTATTTATCACTATTACCCAAACTCTTTACAACATTTCAACTTAATACCACTAGAAATTCATCACTTATCTGCTAACAACACCTTTCATATCCAAATACATAATCATCTACTAACCATTAGAATCTGAATTCTCATAATATCCTTTAAAATCATTATTAACTTCCTTCAATTATTTAAAATCGTACAATACATGTTTACATAAAAATTACATAAAATACACAACAGTAAAAATACACAAATACATAGACATCAATACACAAAATTATACAATTCACATAATCATTAAATCATTCACCATAATCAGTCCTAATCAGTCCATTTTTAAAAACACTGCCCACACAATTAAATGTTCATAACACAATAGAAGGTCTACCCTCCATCGTTAAACAATAGTCTTATCTTCGGTCTGTACAATTTATTTTTTATTAAATACATTATATTAACATCATTAATATAATACACATTTAAATTCTTATATTTTATAAAACCATCATAATTAATAGGGTTATTCCCTATCAATTCAACATACAACTTGTCACGATCGGTTATGGTCCTGTCACCTTCAGTATAATTCGTCACAATCAGATAAGTTACTAAGTCATTATTTTCATTATCATCTCCTACTACTGCTATATCCGCTTCCTTACAAGGTAGGTACTTATTATTTTTATTACATATCATCTCTACACCTAACCTTTTCATAAACTCTTCATAATTTTTCTTTACTTTATATATCTCAATTTCTCTCTCTCTCAAAACCTTTCTCACCATCATACCAAGCTACACACTCTTTCTCCATATATGCAGGGGACTCTACTACTTTATCACTGCACCACCTGTGAAGTGCACAAAAAAAACCAGGGACCACTTTATTTGTAGACCTTTTGTCTTCCAAATACGCATTGAAGGCACTCTCGTCCTTCCTAAACACACGTGAAGTCTTTACTTCACCCCCTACTACAACATTACGGGAAAAATTTACCCCCTGCAACCCCTTTATCTGTAAATTCTCTCTATACTTTCTCTCTAATTCATCAACACTTTTTATCACTTCATTATCAAATTCTACTCCCATTATACTTTTATCACCACTCTCAATACTCACACAATTATTTTCTAACACCATATTTGTAATTCTATTATAATTCTCACCACTACTTACCTTGCCTTTATTTTCATTCAATTTATTTGATTCTCTACTATTCTCTACCCCCATTTTACTCTTGTAATTTTCATCTACTTGATTCAATTTGACATTCTGTAAAGTATTCTGCTTTTTTAGCTCACTCTCCAAACTATCTAATTTTATATTAAGTGTACTGTTCATCTGATTTAATTTGTCTTCGAACTTACTGTTTTGTTGTTCGAATTTGTCATTGATTAATGTAAATAAATTTTCTAATGAGATTTTATTTTCAACTACTTTGGGTGTTGAGCTAATGTGTCTTTCCAGTAAAATGGATTCTGTCTCTGAATTTTCTATTTCTATGCTATTATTATTTTCTGCCATTTTGTATTTTAGTATTTTAAATGGTTATTTATCTTTATTTGTATCTGACTACGCAATATACTCAACTCGTATTTAACTATTTAACTTCAACAACATAACCTCTCATTCATTATATATCGTCTTCTGTGTTTCTCCATCTATCTGTTTTATATAAATTAATTTTATATAAAGTCCACTGTGAGGGCGTCCAATTGTAATATTAAGAAACTAATTAGTCACTGTGAGGGCGGCAATTGTAATATTCTTATTTTTTATTTTTACTTTTACTACTTATAATATTATTACATATATCTAGCAAGATATGTATGACAAATACCATGATTTGGTATTACTGGTACTCACCAAATTCATTATTAGCCGGGCTCATCTTCTGCTTTTATACACTGTTTTATACCTAAGGGTTCCAGGGTTTCGGGTACAGGAAGATTTCGAAACACAGTGGACGACACAATTGATAACACAATATTCAGGAGGTTAACCATTAATTTTAATTTCACTCTACGTTCGTACATACAGAACCATGTTTTTACTATAATGACGTCAGGTGGCCTGACTAAAACAAAATGGCGGTTGCCTTTTTATATCTCGTGGTATTCTTTAATTGCTTTATTGTTGGATTAATATCAGTTTAACATTACTGCTGCAGCTTCAAATTATGAATGAATAGAGTTTAAATTTATTACAAAAACCAATGCCCTCGGCATATGTTTTTTATGGCCATGCATCCACTCTCTCATTTGCACACTCAGTTTTAGACCTGTACATTCTTTAATTCACAATTGGATATTAATGAGCTCATAAGATAGAAAATAATAAAAGGAACTTCTCTGGTTAATCGGTGCTGATGTCCATCCGTTGATCGTGCTTGCTGCCCATGGTGATGGCCGGTGTTCGCCTTTTTTAGTCTGCCGTTTAATTAGGTTGATATTACACTGAATTTACATTTTAAGTAACTGTATGTTAACAAGTTATATGAGCCTTTCTTGCTCCACTATAATGGCCAACATTTTGCCAGTTGTATTTAAATTATTGTAAAATTTTGTGCACACAACGATACATCGCTGTGGCTGCTATGAAGAATGGCGTTGAAATGAGAACGAGGCAAATGTAAATTTGCGCTTGTGTGTGTGTAGTTCTTACGTAATCCCGCTTTGTCTTGCTGGACAACGCCGGGTTACACACATTGTACTCAGTGCGTCATTGTTATTAGCGATGACGGAGCTGTGTTATAGCCCAATCATAATGCATATTGTTGTACTTCGTCATAAACACCGCCATGGTATATTTTGATGTTTTCACGTCCACCGGAGACCTTGGTGTTTTACTCTGGCCGAATTTGTGTTGTTCCTTTTTCCAGAGGGACAATGTACCTAACCATTCTGTCTGTTTAATAATTACATAATATAAACATTGAAAATACCCATAATTCCCATAATTCTGGTACTGAGTCAGTCTGTACTGTTACACCGCAACGTATTCAAATTTATTAAAACTTACGTTTATGGTTCACATGCTCTATGCTCAAATTCTTCCAAAGTATTTTTCTTTTTTTTCTTAAATTGTAATAATGGCAGATGTAAGGGCTCTAATAAAAAAACGAGGCACAATTAAAGCCTCAATATCACGCGTAAATACTTTCGCGGATAACTTCGATTTGGAAACCAGCGATCATCATGCGCTGAAAATAAAACTGCGACATTTGATGGAATTATCCACCAAATACGATGAGATTCAATCCCAAATCGAATCCGAGGAAGCGGACGTTGCTTTAACGAGTGATAGGGTACAAACGGAAGACGATCTTTGTAATATAGAGTGTAAATTGCAACACCTGCTGGAGCAAGCTGAGCATATGAACCAGAAACCAGTAATTAATACTGAAAGTAAACAGCTTAAAACACCCCCCATTCAATTGGAACCAATCAAATTACCACGGTTTGTGGGTAGTATTGTTGAGTGGCAACATTATTATCACATTTTTCTTGAACTAATTCACGTCAGAGCCGATCTGACGGACATACAGAAACTTCACTATTTGCACTCGTCATTATATGGCGAGGCGCTTAACGTAATAAAGTCACCAATCACTCATGAGAATTACGCAGTGGCTATCGATCTGCTGAAGAATAGATATAACAGTAAGCTAATTG
Organism: Magicicada septendecula; assembly: GCA_034769895.1. Taxonomy (NCBI): domain Eukaryota; kingdom Metazoa; phylum Arthropoda; class Insecta; order Hemiptera; family Cicadidae; genus Magicicada; species Magicicada septendecula. Next base: position 396,475,725 of record CM068371.1, read on the forward strand.
TTTCCGCCCACCATATAGGGAATGTCCTGGACGTACCATTGGTTCAACAAGAATCCCAAGTCAGCATATCTAAATTCATTGATGAAATCTCAGCCAATATAAACGCTTTAAATAATCTCAACCTGCCAGTCAACACATTCGAAATTATTGTCATACATTACTTAGCTAAAAAACTTGATAGTTACACTTTCCGGTTGTGGAAAGAGAGTTTGTCGGAACATAAATTCCCTGACTTTAATAATTTTATGAATTTTCTAAATTCACGCAGAAAATTACTAAAAAATCTTGATAACGCGACTACCCCAACGAGCAGGTTGAATAAAAGCGATAAGTCTCCTTATCGCAAGGCAGTTAAACAGATAAGCGCTCCTAGGGGGGCATTCCATTCTCATATCAGAAACAATTTATGTAGACTATGTAACGGCGAACATAGAATTATCGACTGCTTACAATTCACATCGCTGTCTATCCCTGACAGAAGAAACGTCTTAGTAAAAAACAAACTTTGTTTAAATTGCCTTCGTCCGGGACACAAAAGCTCAAAATGTCCATCAAAATTTTTTGCAAAAAATGTGCTAAGCGTCACCACACCACAATTCATGTCCCCAACAGAGACGGAGCTTCCATTAATAACCAATGCTCACTAAAGTCACAGACAAATAAATCAGTATTGTTATCCACCGCCGTCTGTATGACCGCTAATAAGGCCGGTAGGAAATTTCCCGTTAGGATTTTACTGGATTCCGGTTCTCAAGCGAACTTTTGCACAATGGATTTCGCCCGCAGAATGGGCCTCCAATTGGTTAAATCGCAACTACCCATCACGGGTATAAACAACTCGCTTTCCCAGGCTGACTTTAGTACAAAGGTAAGGCTACATTCTCGCTATAAACCCTTCACGTTAAACATGCATTGTGCCGTACTACCCAGTATAACTAATGATTTACCGGCAGAGTCGCGATCTTGCCTCTTTGAATTTACCCAAGCACGTATTCTTGGCTGATCCTCACCTACATTGCTCGGCGCAAGTCGATGTATTACTCGGCGCTCAATATTATCTCCAACTAATTGAACCTATTAAATTTACGTGCAGACCGCACTTCCCTATAATTCAGGAGACTAAGTTAGGATTTATTTTGGCCGGTAACTTACCCTTCAACGTCAACATAACTAAAACAGTTTCGTCCTTTATGGTCTGTAAGGATGATAGTCAGATTTCCTCGCAACTAAAAGAATTTTGGAAGTTGGAGGAGATCTCTAGTCGCGAACCCTGCTCTGAGGACTCGCCGTGTGAAAAACACTAGCCGCAACCGCGATGGGAGATTCGTGGTATCCCTGCCCCGCAGGTCTGATAAATTTCATTTGGGAGATTCTCTCCGCGGAGCTATCCGCAGGTTCCAATCGCTAGAGTTCAAGTTCAAGCAGAACCCTATCCTTTACAAGGATTATAGCGAGTTCATGAGTGACTACTTGAAACTTGGTCACATGTCTCGACTTGATGATTACGATTTGTCGGTTGACAACTCAGATATTTTTTATTTGCCCCATCACGCAGTCTTCAAGGACTCCAGCCTAACCACTAAATTGCGCATGGTATTTAACGCCTCCACTAAAACCACAAATAATCTGTCCCTCAACGATACTCTAATGGTCGGTCCTACGATCCAGCAGGATCTGTTTTCGATAATGGTTCGGTTCCGTACCCACCGATACGTACTTATTGCGGACATAGAAACGATGTATCGCCAGATCATGGTTAACCCAAAGGATTCAAACCTGCAACGCATCGTTTGGCGTGATGCGCCGCATAAGGAATTGCGACATTACGCTTTAAGGACGGTTACGAATGGCACTGCTAGTGCCTCCTTCCTTGCCACACGTTGTCTGGCTCAGATAGCCTACGAAAATAAATCCGACTACCCTACAGCTTCTAGGGCCATAGCCAATGATTTTTACGTAGATTATCTTATAACGGGTTCGGATGATCCGAACGTCTTAGCTAAAATGAAATGCGAGATCATGAAGTTGCTAAGTACATAAGTGGTTTCACGTTACATAAGTGGTTCTCTAACCACCATAAGATTATGACCCTTCGCGCCCAAGTATCCCATGACTTCAGCAAAGGTCAAAACGTGCGTACATTGGGAATCCAATGTAACGGTGACAAGGATAATTTTTTATACACCGTTGGGGGTGATGATAATTTGACCGTGTTCAACAAAAGAAGCGTGTTGTCGGTCATTGCTGGGATTTATGATCCGCTGGGTCTTATCGCACCCATCACATTTTACTGCAAGCATTTCGTGCAACAGTTGTGGTTGGCGGGCACAGATTGGGACGAACCCCTATCTGGGTCACTAGCCAATCAGTGGCTAGAACTATACTCTCAATTAGTTTCGACACTCATTTTAAGATTACGAGGTCGGTTAAGAGTTCGAACAATTATCCAATTAGTTCATTACAGCTTCACGGATTCGCCGACGCTTCGGCTAAAGGTTACGCGTGTTGCATTTATGTGCGGGCGGTCTATTCGAACGGCGCCATATCGTCAAACTTGTTGTGTGCTAAATCTAGGGTCGCTCCGCTGAAACAGATAACGCTACCACGTCTTGAACTTTGTGCTTGTTTATTGCTGGCGCAATTAACTTCCAAGGTTTTAAACACCATCAACTACAATTTTGACGGACTATATCTCTATTCGGACTCGATGATAGCATTGCATTGGATACATCAACAATCTTCCCGCTGGAAGGTATTTGTAGCCAACCGTGTCGCGGAAATAAAGCGTCTTGTTAGCAGCAGGGGAACTTGGCATCATGTAGTATCAACTGACAACGCTGCTGACATTTTATCGCGCGGTTGCCTCCCTCGTAGTTTGCACTGTCATACTCAATGGTGGCATGGTCCGTCCTGGTTGGCGCATGAGTCAGCATCATGGCCAGTCAGCGCTTTCGACATTAATGCTCCCTGTACTTATCCCGACCTAGAGCAGGAACGTCGCAAGCAGGTTCAAACCTCACTAACTGTCGCGTCCTCAACACATAGTTATGTTGAAAATTATTCGTCCCTTACTAGGCTCATTCGCGTCTTCGCATATTGCCGCAGATTTTTTCGCAATTCTAGGCTCCCGGTTGTTGACAGGGCCACGTCCTTTTTGTCTGCTCAATAATTGTCTGACACACTCTTGGTTTTTGTCCGGCAATCTCAGCAGTTGCACTTCGGCGTAGAAGTTAAGGAACTTGAGGCACACCGGTGCCTTCCTCGCAGTAGTAAAATTCTTGCTCTCAACCCCTTCCTGGATGACTCAGGCATTTTAAGAGTGGGTGGACGCTTGCAATTCTCCCCACTTAACTACGCGAGTAAACACCAAATAATTTTGCACCCGCACTCTCGTCTCACGAGATTAATAATTGAGTATGAACATATCCGTTTGTTGCACACTGGGGTGCAATCAACTCAAGCTTCGCTCAGGCGCAAATATTGGATCATTCACGACAAATCCTATATCCGCTCAGTGATACATAAGTGTGTCACTTGTTTTCGTTTCCGGGCTAGAGGCGCGAATCAACTATTAGGTCAGTTACCCCCTTCTAGGGTCACGCCTGCTAGGCCATTTTCACAGTCTGCCGTGGACTACGCCGGTCCTGTACTTTTGCGCCATGGCGGGCAGCGCTCAAAGTCCACGTCCAAGGCATACATCGCGTTATTCATATGCATGTGTACAAAGGCCATCCATTTAGAATTGGTGTCGGATCTCACTTCCAACGCCTTTATAGCGGCTTTAAAATGGTTCATCGCGCGCAGATATTTTCAGATAATGGTACGAATTTTCGTCGTGCCAACCACACCTTATATGATTGGTACAAATTTTTAACCTCAAAGGAAGTTGACCAATCTTCTCAGGAGTTTTGCGGTCTCCACGGTATCAAATGGTCCTTTATCCCCCCTTCAGCCCCTCATTTCGGTGGTTTGTGGGAAAGTGGTGTAAGGAGTGTTAAATATCATTTGCGTCGCGTAATAGGCGGTACGATCTTGAATTTTGAGGAATACTCTACTCTTCTCTCTCAAATTGAGGCTTGCCTTAATTCACGCCCTTTGTGTGCGGTGTCCGACGATGCTAGAGACCCTGAACCCTTAACTCCTGCTCATTTCCTGGTCGGTGCTGCACTGACTGCACTTCCGGAACCCGACTATACCCAAGGCAATACTGGTCATTTGGGCAGATGGCTTCTGCTCCAAAAATTTACACATACCATCTGGAAACGGTGGTCTAGGGATTATCTGCACCAGCTGCAGCAGCGCAACAAATGGCGCACCCCGTTAAGGAATTTGAATGTCAGACAGCTTGTCCTCATTTTGGATGATAATTCCCCCCCCCACTACAGTGGAAGCGTGGGGTAATTACTAATGTTTTTCCGGGTCAAGATTCCTTAGTACGCGTCGCAGAAGTTCGCACCGCGCTAGGTATCTTACGCCGACCCATCCACAAATTATGCCCCCTTCCGGTGGCAACAGACTAGTCGTATGCGTCTGTTGTACTAGGATATACGAGACGTACTAGGATTGTGAACTTGTCACATTGCCTGGAAGTCACCCGGAAAATTCCCGGGGCGATTGTACAAGTTAATTGTATCATTAGCGTTATAATTATTACTAAGTTCTGATAGCTATTATTGTAACAGTGACTGCGTTTTCATTGTGCTATCAATTATGTATTGTTATATGATTATATATTCAACTTTGAAAATTATTATTGTACCAATTATTGTATGTATTGTATTTTTCAATGTCATGTATTATTGAATTTTGTGATCTTTATTATACTATTATGTACCTTTAATTATTATGTCAGTCTTTATGTATTATGTATACTCAAAACTCATGTTATGCATTTTTACATTGGATATGTCTACCATATCTCCATGTACCATTGAACTTTGATGTGATTATGATAACATTATGTACATATACATTATGTTCTTATTATTTGTATTATTATATATGAAGCAGTGTTCAAGATGGTTTCTCTTATATAAATTAAGGTTTGTCACTTACGTTTTTGTTAAAGTTTAAATATATGTATTTCATATCCATATGTTTATGCTTCAAGAGAGATCATGTTTAGTTATGCAAAGACTCGTTTTTATCATGATTTTTTATTTTGTACCTTTTCTAGCACAGAAATTGTTTTGTTTTGACTTTGAGCTTTTCTGTTAGCTTAATGAATTTTGTTTTCTACAGATTTTATGTTAGAAGTGAGTTACTTTAATCCAAGAGTCAATTTAATGTATAAGCCCTTTAAGTATATTATGTATTGTTTATATATATAACATTGATAATATTTTGCAATATACTGTTCCCAATTAAATTTAATTTACAAAATCGTCCCGATTTTGGCGGGCAGTATGTTCAAACTTTGTACTTTGTTTATCAGCTTTGTGCAGTAACTACTGCAATGCGACACGGGCGGATGACGTCACTTGCTTATCAAACGCTGCCAGCGGTCAGCTGACCGACGGGAGACAAGTTAGTTTAGTTTCTAACCAGGCTCCGAGCTGTACTCTCGTTAAACAATCTCTTTTCCAGCTGCGGCTTCTGGATCATTCTTAATTACGTATCGTACTTATTAATTTAATCAGACTACCTGCGTCCATCTACAATGGACTGCGACTTCTTTCAAAACTAATTTATGGGCGTTATGGCCTCTAATACATCCGCACGTGTCGACCATGGTCTATACATCTTAACATTTCAATAAACGCATATCAAATAACAGTATTACAGTCCACTTCTTTTCGTACAAAAAATCCAGCCTTTCCTACATAGCGTTTTTGGAACAACTCGAGATTATCAAGAGCTTCCAAACCGCATCAATATATAGAAATAAAAGTTACAATGCCGCCCACAACAGGGACATTATGGTTTATATATAAAATAAAAGTTACAATGACGGCCCGAACTGGGACATATATAATTTAAAAGTTACAATGGCGAACCGAACTAAGGACTTTATATAAAGTTCTATTTATATAAAATAAGCCAGCAAACAGAAGCAGAGTTGGTGTCGAATTAATATATAACATAACACGTGAGTAAGAGGTTATAGTGATTGTTAGGTTATGTTGTTGGGAGGTTAGAGATATATAAAGCAACAATTTGAAACAAAAGATATTTAAACAAAATTTTTTCCTTAAAATGGCAGACAATAATGAAAGTGCCAATTTGAATGACACAGAAACAGAGTCAATGATAATGAATAATGTAGAAGTACAGTCTACTCCAACAACAACTAGAATAAAAGAGTTGTTGGTGGATGATATTAACTTAATAAAAAACAATGTCTCAAAGTATAAATAATAATTTTAATGAGAAATTCAATGAACAGAGCGTAAAGTTTAACGAAAAATTTGATGACGTAAAAAACGAAATCAAGAAACAAAATGTTAACTTTGATAAACAAATTAATGAAATGAATGCACGTTTCGATAAAACGAAAGAGAAAATAGTAGCGCTAGTTAATGAGAAGTTTGACAGACAAAAGAAAAAAGTAGATGAAAACTATGAGATCAAAATGAGGGTACAGAATAGTAGAGAAACAAATAAGTTAAACGAAGATGAAAATAAAGACTATAAGGTAAGTAGGGGTGATAATTATGACAATATAAGTAAAAATATGGTGTTAGAAAATAATTGTGTGAATATTGAGAGTGGTGATAAAATTATAATGGGAGTAGAATTTGATAATGAAGTGATAAAAAGTGTTGATGAATTAGAGAGAAAGTATAGAGAGAATTTACAGGTAAAGGGGTTGCAGGGGGTAAATTTTTCCCGTAATGTTGTAGTAGGGGGTGAAGAAAAGGCTTCACGCGCGTATTTGGAAGACACATGGTCTACAAATAGCCGTCCCTGGACTTTTTATGCACCTGATAGGTGGTGCGATGATAAAATTGTAGTGTCCCCTTTCGTGTATCATGAGTTCATTGGAAAAGCCCAGATGAGTCATGATAACGTTGTGTTACCCTACGTGTGGTATGAAATAGGTCAGAGAGAGCGAGAGAGAGAGAGAGAGAGAGAGAGAGAGAGAGAGAGAGAGAGAGAGAGAGAGAGAGAGAGAGAGAGAGAGAGAGAGAGAGATGGAGTTATTTGGAGCAAATAGAAATTATGAAGAATTTGTAGAAAGGTTAGGTGGAGAGAGAAGTGATAATAATAGCAAGTACTTACTTTGTATTGAAACTGAGGTAGTAGGAGATGATGTTATTAAAGATGATAATATAACTTACCTGATTATGACAAATTATACTAAGGGCGACAGGACCATACTCTATGATGAGATGTTATATGACAAAATAATAAGGAATAATTCTAATGATATTGTGGAAGGGTATACAAAATTAAATAAGTATTATATTGAGTGTACTAATATAAGATATTCAATCAAAAATAATGTATGTAGACCTAAGAGTCGACTGTTGTTCGATGGTGGTGGATAAGTGTTTTATTGTATTATGAACATTTAATTATGTGACTAGTGTGGTTTTGAAATGGAGTGTTTTGGGAACTGATTAATGGTCAATGATAACAAATAATAAGTTGGATTGTATATTTTTTGTGTGTTAATGTCAATGTATTTGAGTATTACATTATGTTGTATATTATATGTTGTGTAAACCATGTATGTAATAGGAATTTATAGTGGAATTGATTTAACAATAAAGTGTAACATTTTTTGTGACTAAATAAATATTGATTGAATTATATAATGGAGATAAATTAATTAATTAATTTAAAATGTTGTATAAAAAATATTTGAAAATAAAGTTAAATGATTGTATGAAACATAAAGGGTCATAGTGTGTGTGGCTAGGAGGTTGCTACAGGGGTAGTAACGGTAACAAATATTAAGTATTAAGGATATAATGATGACATTGATGTTGAACATAAAAATAGTACTGATTCTGTTGTAAAGAAATATTAGTATCAGGAAAGCTGATCAATGAAGTTTAAATAGTTAGATTTTTTGCCATAAGTAAGTTGTGCTTTGAATTCTATATGATAGAGATATAGATAAGTTGTTGTTGCCTTTTGAAAACTTAAGGAGTTATGTTATGTGTTATTATCTTAGTATAAGAGTATATTTTTCTTGTGGTGAAAAGAGTAAAGTAGTATTGACTGGAGTCAGAAAGTTGGTAAATGTAGGAATGCAAAACAGAGAAAGAGACATTCTGCCATAAATCTTGTTTGTTGCTTTTGAAAACTTAGGAATTAAGAAAACCAATGCCTCATAACATAAACCAATGCAGCTAAGGGGAGACATATCAGTTGTGGTTATGGGATTACACAAGGCCACTATTTAATTTTTTGTATTCAATGTTTCAGAGTTTAGTGATGCTGTGACGGCGGTCCTGAGCTGGCCAGCGTGTCAGAGCAGGAACGTGAAGTGCCTGAATGGCCTTGCGGTGTTGGGATCTCGTAAGAGAAGTCCAGTAAGGTCAGGCAGGTACTGTCATCATCATTGGACCAAGGGTAAGTTATTGATATTCTTTTTATATAAACACTACAGGGGGTTGTGGCTACATATCCGGGATGATCCCTTTAGAAAGTGTGAATGAGTCAATGAGTTTTTGTTTCGACATAAAACCTCTCATTGAGGGGGTTTTGTAACGGTACATAGGACCGTGTAGGAATTTGTCGGTACAGGCAAAATTAATTTATTGTGATTTAATGTATTAAAAGACATAAGGTTAGAATTTCCCAAATATATACAATACAACGCAGTTTGTCAGAGCAAATCGACTTCAAGGTCACTGGCCTACGTGACATACGACACATATTCAGACAAAGCAAGAAGCGGACAATGCTGAAACGTCATAAATAATACGACAAACGTAACAACGGTGATGTAAAACAATGCCATCATCAGCGCTGAACAATAGGGTGATGACAATTAATCCCTTCCACCTGCCGAATTTACAACATAATATCCGCCCCAGTCGTCAACCTACATTCAGTGCAGTAGCGCGCTACAAAATTCGCTGGCAAAGTATTGCCAGCCAAAGTGTTTTAAACAGTACAAAAATGTAATTAAAAAGGCAGCAAGTACCATTAGCTAACAAACAAAGAAAAATGTAAAGTAAATTCAGTGCAGTGAAGGAACAGACTCAAACATTAAAGTTCGGCGAAACACCCGCTGGCAATGGAGAACGTCTGAGGAGAAACTGCGACATCATAAGTTCAGGAAAGTCAAAATTTATAACCATATCAATTTTATTATCTGAGCTCAAATAATTTCTAAATCACAATGCACAAATAAATTAATGTAAGGGGAGAGAGAATGTATGCGTGCGAATGAGTACCGGGCTCTCAAAGCAAAACGATGAGGCATTGGTTTATGTAATAATATAAACAGAAACGTAAAGTAAAATCAATGATAACTGCAGTTAGTAGAGATGCTCTTGTTTATAAATTAAATACAGGAGATAAAAGAAATGAATAATTGAAATTGACGTAGTTGTAATATAGCGGAAGTACATAGCCGCCATTTTGTTTTGTGATCACGACTCCATGTTGTTGTTTTGTAAATTTGAATGATTGAAATTCAGAAATATTACACCACAAGTTTTATTTCACCTAAATGTTGTTAGACTTATTATTTCGAACGCCCAAACTGTTTCTGTGCTCACTTAATAATGTATCCTGGCCCTTGGTAAGAAAAAGCAGTGTGGCAACAACGTGTGTGTGTATACCGGATGTGTGTTTTGAACTACAAGGTAAGTACAATAAAGATTATTAATAAAAAAGTAAAAATATAAATATAGTTACAATGCCGCCCAGAACAGGGACATTATTGTTTATTATATATAGAAATAAAAGTTACAATGCCGCCCAGAACAGGGACATTATGGTTTATATATAAAATAAAAGTTACAATGACGGCCCGAACTGGGACATATATAAATTATAGTTACAATACCAACTCACATATTGACACTATCACAGAAAATGTATGTGAAATAACTGTTGAACAAACGGAACAAATATGTGAAATGATGATATGGGAAGAAGCATAATGATTGAAGATACGAAAGAAAATACGTTCGTAATTAATAATTATAATTCTATAGAAATAAATAACATTAAGGTAGAAAGAAAAATAAAGATTAAGAAAGCATACCTTATTGATCGGACTATCCAAATTGCACGTTACACAAACAGTGATAAATCACATAAAAGAAAAATATGTGTAAAACACTTAACACACAATAAGTATCACTGTAACAAGAAACGTAGTAATAAATCATCTATACAAAGACTATGCAAACTTGTGATAATTATAATGTTAAGTATACACACGAGAAGTATAAAGCGAACGATAATTATAACTGTAATTATAAAAACTACGGTGAGTATTATCATAAACGACGAATGAAAAAACTGTCGACAGCTGTTTATATAGGCTTCAAACGGACTGACCTTATACAATGCATTAGTGACGAGAGAATTGTGGAACGTGCTAAGAGAAGAGAGAGAGGTTATTCGTCGCAGCTAAGAAACAAATTCTTGCCATATAAACAGGTGAGTTACATGGTCAAAACAAACGTCGCAGCGATACAATGGAATTTTAACGAGACAGGAATGCAAGACGGAAAGGTATATGGCGGCTACTATGCTACAAAGGAACAATGGATTTCCTGGAGACGACAAACAATGTGTTGTTAAACTAGGGAGGGTGTAAAGCAAAACTACACTCAACGCCCCAACATAAAGAATTATTTAAACAAAAAATACTACTGTTAATTATTAATAAGATAAAGAATTAAATAAAAAGGAATGTTATGCTAAATAAAAGGAATATTATTTTAAAAAAAAGAAAGGTAAGGAATGTATTATTAATGTTGAGGAATGTTAGTGTAAAGAAATATTTAAGAAATGATTGTAAAGGATGTTATTGTTGTTATTAATATGAAGAAAGGGTTAGAAATGAGAAATAAATGTTATAATTGTCAGAACGGCTGATCAAGTAGTCAAGAATTTATAGAATAACGAAGAAATGTTTTACATAAAATTACTAATATAAGATATAAAATCTATTTTTATGATGAGTGTACGGCAACAAAGAAACATTGAAACAATAGATAATGAATATTTTATGGCGAAGTAAATATTATTATTATATTATTTTTTAAAATTTTTGTTTGTTTGAATAAATAAATGAAAACATAGTACGATTCCTAAAAGGACTACTCTTATTATGATTACACCTGAACTCCAATTTATACATACACGGTATCAGTAATGTTGTATGAATGTAAATACAGCACAAAGGGTATCGTTGTAGTATTTTTTTATGTACTGAATTAATTCAATATTTGAAAGTGAAATTGTTACTTTCAATTTGGCAAGACTTTCATTGGAAATTATTACATCCTGAAGGATTAGTATTACTTTTTATCACAGGGATTAGTAAACCCAATTTTTTCACATTTTTAATTTTTACTATTATCTGTAATTTGTAATTCAAATAGAGTTAATTTTTTATTTACTATTTTGAATCTGAGTTCTATGAATGACATTACCATAAGGGATAAGCGATACCCATAAACTATCTTGCAGAAAATTTAAGTACAGTACAGTCCCGTTTAACCGAATTTCCGGGGTCAACCGAATCACCGAAAATACTTTTGTATTACCATATTTTATACTGCTTTCATACAGGGACTGTACACAAACATTCGGCCACCACCGCGCGAGAACTCGTAGCGTTGACTGTCCACTGACTCAGCCCCGCCACCAGCGTCTATTTTTAGCACGCCTACTAACACTATTGTCGCTGTCCAAGGACACCTGTCAGTTATGTTTTGAATTGTCTGATGTGGCTGGCTCATGATAATTTTTGTACATTAGTAGTGTATTGTTTGTCGCGTTGTGTTTAGTGTGTAAATATTGTTTAGTGATCTGCAGTGATTATGGCAGAAAAGAGAAAACGAGTTGTTGACACTGAAAAAAAAACTGGAGGCTATTAATCGTCTGGACAAGGGTGAGTCAGTAAAAAACATTTCTACTGAATATGGAGTTGGGGCAGCAACAGTTTGTGACTGGAAAAAAAAATAGAAGTCAAATTGAAGATTTTTGCACTAAAATGGTTAGTCAAGCTCTTTAGGGAACCGGTCCACTATAAAGAAACCTAAAAATGAATCCTTAGACGAGGCACTTTTAATGTGGTTTGAACAACAACGTGAGCGCGGCGTGCCTATATCCGGACCGATACTTAAGGAAAAGGCATTGAGTTTAAACCAAAAGTTGGGTGGAGATCCAAGCTTCACTGCCAGTATTGGATGGCTCAGTAGGTGGAAAGATCGACACGGGGTGAGGCAGCTGACGATAACTGGGGAAAGTCTTTCAGGCGCTGTTCTTGATGCTGAAGAGTTTAAGAAGTTTGAAAAAATTGTTAAGGACGAAAAATTAAGTCCTGCTCAGATATACAATGCCGATGAAACTGGGCTGAACTACAAAATGTTGCCTACAAAAACATTGGCATCAAAACTAGACGAGGCAGCTCGTGGTCATAAGAAAAATAAAGAAAGAGTTACATTACTGGTTTGTAGCAACGCTTCAGGCACCCATAAACTGCCACTTGTTTTGATAGGGAAGTCAACCAACCCAAGGGCTTTAAAGAATGTCAAGCGTAGTGCATTGCCTCTACATTATGCGTCTGAAAAATCCGCCTGGATGTCATCAAATATCTTTAAGGACTGGTTTTTTCACCACTCTGTTGCGGCAGTAAAAATATTTTTGACAAAGGAAGGGTTGCCTCGAAAAGCCATTCTCCTCATAGACAACACTCCCGCCCACTTGGGAGCAAATGAGTTGAAATATGGTGACATACGAGTGCAGTTTTTACCTGCAAACGTCACAGCTCTTATACAGCTGATGGATCAAGGTGCGATCGAAACTTTGAAGAGACTATACAGGAGGAAACTGCTCAGTAAAATCATTGATAATGATGAAGATGAAGAGCCTAATGACATCATATCTACGATGAAACAAATAACGATCAAGGACGTGATCTACATGACAGCTGCAGCATGGAAGGAGGAAACGGCAGTTGCTCTAAACAAAACTTGGAGGAAACTCTGGCCCAACGTGCCTACAACAGTGTCGTAGAATGAAAATGAACCTGATGTTCCCGTGGAGTGTAGTGACGAGAACTTCGTATCACAGCTAAACAGTCTGGTAGGCGGATCGGAGATTCAAATAAACGATATAGCGGAATGGATACAAGGTGATGAAGAACCACATCCAATTCTTAGTGAAGATGACATTGTTGCCGCATGTTCAAGTCACCAGGCAGGTGAGCTCAGCTCCGATGATGATGATGGTCCATCCCTTCAAGAAAAGAAAGGGCCAAACCATTCAGAAGCAACTAGGATGTTTGAAGACCTCATGGTGTACCTTGAACAACAAGAGGAAACATCTCCTGCTGAGCTGCTTCTCATTAAACGCCTTAGAGATCGAGCTGCAAAGAAACGTTCTTCTCATATGAAGCAAAAGAAAATATCACATTTTTTTACTTCCTTGATTTAATTTTGCATTCCATCGTGCAGGAATGTTTTTATGTGTTTTTAGAAATTTCATATTTTTATTCATTCTATGCCGCACATTTTCGCTACATTAAATTTTGTTTTACTGTACTGTATTCCACCATAATTCTTTCATGTTTGTTGCGAATTTCATGTTTTATTATTCATGTGCGTACGTTTTTATTTCCTACATAGAGTACTGTATAAATTTTTCACTGTACTATTGTATTTCACTACAATTTTTTATGTTTGTTACGACTACTGTACTTTTCCAAAATGTCTCATTCATGTAAAATAAAATATGTATTTTTTCACTGCATTTTTAGTGTACTCTATTTATAAATTAATACCTGTAGAGTGTTGTGATGCATTCATTTGTAATAGGCCTATTGTAATGTGCCTTGCTATTGTAGGCCTTGCTCGCCCGTGGGCCGTGACCCCGTGAACAACACAACTATCCGGTCTGAGATATGAAAATACATATTTTCCGGTTTAATCAAATTTTCGTTTAACCGAAGCCTTATGGGTCCCATCAAATTCGGTTAAACGGGACTGTAGTGTACTTCTAATCCAATTTCCAAAGCCTATTTTATCAAGTATATAATACTCATGCACACGACATCAAGTATTTTACTGTCACTATCTACTTTCATGTGATTTGTAACAAAACAAATATAAAAGTGAATAATTAAAATGACAGAATCACTTTTGACATACTTATGGTTAGGCCTGTCATCATCATCCTCTTCATCTGATATGCTGGGAAGCACTCCAGAAGCTTCACCTTCTGCTGCTGCCTCACCTTCTTCAACATCACCCTCGGCTTTCTCCACTTTGTTTACGTCTCCTTCTTCTTCAGGTTTTTCATTTTTTTCTGCGTCACTGTCTTTTCTCTCATCCCCACTTTCTTCTTCCTCTTCTTCTGAATCTGATCCGACTTTACGCTTGCGTTTCTGAAAGAAAAGGCACATTCTTGTTTTATTTATTACTGATACATCTATGTATGTATATACATAGAATTCAACAATGTAGGGTAATACATTATACACTACATACAGATTACATTACATTAATTCTATACATTACAGATTATGTTACATTACACTTTATACTGTATTTCCAATTTTCAATCTTTCAATCTCTTTTATCAGCCACAAACCTTTTCTCTTCTCCCTACACTATCACTTTAATTTCTAAAATGTTAGCTATTAGTTTGTCTTGCATGTAGGTGATTAAGTTCAACCATATATGTGGGACCATCAGGAGAACTCTAAAATCAATGAGTAAAGAATTACACTTGAACTTCTACAAGTTGAGATAGTCCTCCCCACAATTCTCTATGGCTCTGAATATTGGACTTGAATGAAATCCCAGACCAATCTTATTCAAGTGGCTGAAATGACATTTCTTACAGACGTGGCAGGGTATATTCTTCCAGATCACAGAAGACAGAAACTGAATATTATGAGTATACTCAAAATCAGCTAAAATGGATGGAACATCTTAACCAAATGGATGATTGCCGCATCCCTAAACAACTAACGAATTATAAGCCAAAGGGACGGAGAGGTGTGGGATATCTGAAGAAGCAATGGAATGACCAGCTCTAGTCTATCTGCTTGGGACCAGAACAAACCATTTTTGTTGAAGATGATGATAACTTTGTCTCGTGTCTTCCTCTGTTTCTGTTCTTCACACTGTTTTGCTTCCCAAATTCTCCTCACAGGACTTACCTCTTCTACATGTTGTAAGTGACCCCATAGACTTAATTATATTTCTTCTATTCATTACAGGCTGCATCCCTTTCTCTTCTTATCACATGTAACATTCTCTTATCTACAATAATATATATTTATGTGCACTAATTAAATCTAATACTATGCTAATTTTTACACAGTTATGTTTGTGCAGGTGCAGTAATCCATGTGGGGTTGTGGATATTTGGTTAGCACAGAAACAGTTGTCACACAAAACAGTTGATAGCTTCTCCTATATGTACATTTGTTTCTATACAGTACAATGTCAAAAATTCTAACCATCACTAAGCTGAACAGTAAATTAATTGACAGTAAGTTCATATCTGTATTGAAATTTCTTCCTATTTGATTTACTTTAAAATGTGCAATTTTGTATTCCATGTAATCTATTTCTGCTTGCAGGCACTACTGAATCTGATACTACTGAATTTACTCTACTAGATTTACAATAGGAATACGAGAGAGTTATTGTATAAGGTGATGTTGGATAGGGTGTAATGGCACATTTTATTCAGCATAAAAACTCTCAAGGGGAATTTCGACAATATTATTAATCTCACAGAAAAGACAACGAATCACATACGCATATAAATCAAAGGAGAAAGTAAAATTACACAAAATCTAATGCAGTACTAAAACTCAAACAAGGAGATGGATGGCCTTAATCTTACTATACTGTCGTATAAGGCAGTAGGTGAAAGAAGCCAAGCACAACAGCAACAATTATAACAAAAGAACAACAAACAATTGCATATGCAGATGATATCAACACTGCAGGAATATTTTTGTGAGAGCAATAGGAGAAAGCTACCAAATGGCACAAGAAACGCCAACAAAGTTGGACTTATGAAAAGGCAATAAGACAACAACTGAAGAAAGGGTGAGAAAGATGAAGAGACCATTCTCACTATGCCAGAAGACTTAACAAAGCCAAATCACTGTCCTATCAGGCCAAATTCAGATACTACAGTATGGTAGTCAAACCATAATGTTTGTATGTGTCACAGACTATAACTAGTACAGAATTCTTGCAAAAGGAAAAGAGATAAAAGAAATTTCTAAGGATAATTCTGGGACCTACAAAAATATCAGCAAATGAATTTTCATTTTATCTGAGACCAAACCAAGATTTGTATGAAAAGTTTGAGAAAATCTTTACCACAATATAATGAAAAGTAAATAGCTTTCTATGGACACCTCAGAAGAATGAAACCAGAAAGGATAAAAGACAATATCACATGTGGAATCAGGGAAGAAGATACAAAAAAACAGTGTAACGGGGCAAAATAAAAGAGGGTTAATTTTCTTTTTAGTTTTTATAATAATTTTAACAATCTGGGGCCAACTCGGTAGGGCAACATTTTGATCATAAAAGCTTGACTTTTTTGAACACCCTGTGGTCAGCGGTACCAAGCCGTACGAGGGACAAAAGCTATTAGCGTCTGGGAATGTGTACGAGCACGTGAGTGCCGCCTTTTCACAACGTGAAAACCACGTACAGAAATTATTATAATAAGATACTATGTAATAGATGTCAGTAGAAAGAAATATAAAAATAAGAGAAAGAAAGAAGTGATTAAATTTGAATAAATAAATAAGATTTGTTTGATGGAATAAATATGTGTTAGAGTAGTTATTTCGCCGTTAACATTTCCTAGTGTTCTGTGCTGAAAAAAATCGTCTAACATTCTGGGGAATTTTCTGAATTGTGGGAAGTCAGACTGCAAAATTGTCCAGTGTTTTAATTAAGGTACAGTATTAAAAGGTTTCCATATCTGTCCTTCAAAGATATTGGTGGCGGCCCTGAACTTCTGATGGTGTATGAAAAGGTAAGTCAGCGAGAAAAGATCGCAAAGTGAGATTCTGGCAGAGTATATATTTTTTTTAAATTTATAAATGTTTGTTTCTTCACAACAGAAGTGTTCAGATAGAAAAGTCGAGAGGTGAAGGAACAGTCCAAAGAGAAATCAAGGAGAGCAAAAAAAGGTGTTACTATAACAAGAACGAGCAAGAGTAATCCAGAGAATTAAGGAATACTGTCAAAGAAGAAAAGAACTTCAGAAAGTGAAAGAGGTTGTGTAATCGTAGCCGACTGATGACTGATATGAAAAAGGAAGGAAGGAAAAGTTCTTAAAACAAAAGGTATGATAACCAAAATGAAGCAAAGACTAGGATAGAAATGATGAGTTCTGAGGGCAACATTGAAGTAGTGCACATGGATTCACAAACATACTGTTACGACGGTCTACTTCATTGTCGTAGGTACAGTGGAAACAAAATACAGACACCAATTAAGTCACTAATCACCAGCTTTAATTTTTACTGTTAAACAGTTTGTAATTAACAACACAGTCGGTGCCGGTCTGCCTGCGAACCGGCGCTTGTATAAATAAAATTTGATATAGAAATAGAAATATGAATGTCTGCCGCCAAAGGGTTGCGTGGCATAAATCTGTAGTACCGTTGGGCCTTTGTGCGTGCGAGCGCTATCTGTCGTGGAGAAAGTACGTAATTCAGTTTCTTGGCGCTGTGCATGCAGAGAACTAGTTAGTCGAGTCTTGTCAACCGCCTCGTGTGCAGCTGATCCTGTCCGACAGAGCTGAAGTTCCTTTAATTGTCATATATGTCTATTCCTTATGGATAGATAAACTCACACAGATCTGCGGTAAGTAAGTTTAGAATGTATATTATGGATTGCTTGAACTAAAATGTGGATTTGAGTATTATGTGAGTGGATGTAAATGGATAGGTTTAAATATGCACGCCACGTGGCGCGAATTTAAAATATATTTAGTGTCATGTAATTTTAATTATTTAAACTCTGATACAGCCTTGTGAATTGTAATTAATATAGAGTAATTGCCCATCGCATTAGTGTAGTAAAAATTATACAATTTCGGGGAACTTTAAAGTATTAAATGGATTAGCACGTGGCCGTATATAACACCGAACAGGTTATAGCGTGTCGAACTTTCTTACCCACGTAGGCATAATTAATAAATTGATTTTAGGTCGTGTGTGAGAAATTTTGGTGTGATACAAAAGAGATGTTATATTTTAATTTAAATGAGCATAGTTTAAATGGTCAGAGGTTCCTGTTCGATTTTGTCTAGACTGGTTCAGTCGATGGTGCGTGTGTGGGTTATGCTTGGAAATAAGTGTTTGGTCAGCTATTTAATTATCATTTATGATTAGGGCTCCCGAGCCAGTCGAGGATCTGATCCAAGCATGGAAATTCGACTCTCCATCTGGTCCTGAACATACCACAAGAGCTATCGACTTCACCTGTCGGAAGGAAAGGCAAGATGAGCATGCCTCGGTAAAACCCCATCAGCTAGACGTCTGACTCACTGCGCACAGAACTCCTGGAAATCCGCTGGATTAAAATAAGGTGATATTCAACCAGTTTTATTTACACTTGGCCTACATAGAAAACACATATTTGTGCATTTAACAATCTGTAAAACTCAAGTCGGACTTTTGTGACGCCCTGTGACATTTGAAGGAGTAGAGGAGAAAGCCAGCAAAGAGTGAAATATACAAGAGAAGGTAATAACAAGGAAAGAAAAGGAAAAGATCAACTTACAAAAAAGTATAAAAAACATGGTCCTATGTAGATTAATAGCGTATAAACTTATGTATAATAATATTATGACCATATGTCATCACGAAGGACAATGGAAACAATACTTATGAGATAAGTAATATAACCACCAAGAAAGTAAAAGGAGTTTACAACCAAGCTTCAATAAAGAAATTCTATGAAGAAAACTAAATGACTATAAATAAAATAAACAAATGCCAAAATTCAAAAATTATGTGAGCACAACTTACAACAATATTTCGATGACTTATGAGGCCTAAAATAAAAAATAT
Organism: Magicicada septendecula; assembly: GCA_034769895.1. Taxonomy (NCBI): domain Eukaryota; kingdom Metazoa; phylum Arthropoda; class Insecta; order Hemiptera; family Cicadidae; genus Magicicada; species Magicicada septendecula. The sequence goes on from CM068371.1 coordinate 396,494,935, forward strand.
AAAAACAAAGGAATAAGTTACACAAATTCCTACTAAGTGAAATCAACTTACAGTCTATTAAAAAGTTGATAAATGAAGTACATAAAATAATTAAACAAAAAGTACCAAAAAAGGAATACGCTACAAAAATTCCTATAAAGTAAGAGAATTAACTTACAAAGAATTATCAAAAATGATATTTGGTACAAAATAAAATAAACAAAAATAAAATCAAGCTAAAAACTGATAAGATAAATACCTGAAATAATAATGAGTTTAATGTATTCAAAAAAAAAAAAAAAAAAAAAAAAAAATCTGAACTGGTACAAAGAAAAAGAGAAGTTATGTATAAAACAAATATACAAGCTATGGCTAAAGCAGAATATTGCTAAATAACTGAGAAAAGAATACAAATGTCTAAGATAATTAAAATGATCACAAGAAGAATAGGAAAACAAAATAATGAAAAGTTAGATATGATGAAATTAACATATGAATAAATAAATAAATAAAAAACAATCAACTGTATGAGCAAACGACAGTAAATAGCAAGGGTACAGCGGAAGGAAGAATGAGTAAAAGGCCAAAGTGATCTAAAAACAAACCAGAAGGTGGACAATCCCAAAATATATTATTATTATTATTAATTTAAGTCACAAGTTGACAAAAAAGGTATTTAAGATTGACTGTTGAAAAGTCCAGCAATCCAAATAAACTGAGCAGAGATGATGTTCCTCTGGTCTCAGAAAAAATGAGTAGTAATGGAAGAAACCAGCTACTAAAAAGTTAGGGAAAAAATGTGTATAAGGGAGAATACACCAATGGAAATAAATAAAAACAGATCCAAATAAAATGGAATGAATCAAGTAAGAAAGAGAAATAAGAATGGAGAAACAAACAAGGAAGAAAAGGAAAAAGATTATATATAACTGATAATTTCATAAAAAACTATGCTAGTGTTTTATCAAAATGATCAATTTTGAAGGAGAGGCATTATGTTACAACACAAATAAGCCAACCCAATACCAGGGATGAACAAAACAATATTGAATCTAAAATAATACTTCATGTTAAATAAAAATGATTAATTTAAACAAAATATAAAAACTATGACTCGACAAATGACGACTTTGACCTAACCCAAGTGATTGACCCAACAAAAGGAAACAAATGAAGAAGGGATCCACGAAGAATAAACAAGAGTGTAACCAAACCAAAGGAAGAGAGAAGAAAATCCAAAACCTAAACAAAAATGAAACAAGTTCATGGAATTAAACGACCCAATGTAACACGTCGAAATGTACCCAAAGGAGAGGATGGAAAGACCAAAGTATTAACCAAATATGATTAAAATGAAGAAGGAGGGAAATAGATACAAATGAAAACCAATAATGATACACAAACAAGTAATAAAGCAGAGGAGAAGGAGAAATAATGCACTCAAGAATAATGTTGGAACCAAACCAATCATTACCCTATGAGAAAGGAAAAGTAACTGTTATTACCCATTAATGGACAAAAATGATTTAGGGAAGAAACCCAATTAAAAAAGGTTAAAGATTAAAATGATAAAGAAACAAACTAAACCCCAATTGAGAATTAGATGTAAAAATAGTATTGTAAGAATATAAAATTGTTAATAGTATTAAGGATACATTGTAATGAAAGAGAAATAAGTATAGGGATTACCCACTAAAAAACACATAGTATAAACAGTGATACAGTGCAATAGTGTATGTGTAAAAACCCCAAAGTGAAGTGATACAGAAGGTACGCTAATTAAATTATAATTAACTATAGATAATTTAAAAGTGAAGGTGAGGTATAAATGGGAATAGTGTAAGATATAGTATATAGCTATTATAAGAAATAGTGAATAATAAAGAAAACAGACACTTAATAAATCTGTAAAAAACACTAAAGGTTTGAAAGTGGAAAAATAACAGTGAATAAATATATGGTGAAAAATAGTATTAAGTATGAATTATAGAATAAGATATACTGAACACTGGAATGTGATGATGACATTATTATTTAAGAAAAGATGTTTAAGAGATTTAAGTTTAATCATAACCGATAGTAATTAAAAGGGAGGATCCCAGGAAAGAATAAATTGAAAGTGTTGACATGGAGAGAACGTAAAGATTGTTTAAAAATTAAGAAATTAGAGACAAATCAAAGACACCCATGTTATAAGGGATAGTTATAAATTTCATAAAAGTGATGTTGTTTATCACAATAAAAATAATATGTATTATAAACAAAAAGTTAGCAAATAATCAGTTGGAAGGAAGTGATATTTCTCACTCAAAATAATAACTCTAATAACTTATAAAGAATTGTTCGTTTTAATGTTATGAATAGGATATGGCTGAAAGAAACTTTCAGTCCATAAGCCTAATTGTTATGTTTTAAATATTAAGATAAAGAAAGCAATATTGACATATAATCAAAACACCAACAGACTCAAAATACAACACAACCAATAATAATAACAAAGTTAAGCCCATTAGGCTGAAACGAAATGTGATTTAAATGAAATAAGTCAAATAACTTAATGGCTACTCAGGCCTATATAACTGTCAGAACCAAACAACTAAAAATTATAACAAATTAACAAAGAAATTAGCAAATCTGAGGTGAAGGATTCACCAAGAATAAATTGTAAATCATTTGTTAAACAAAACATTATAATAAGCATTTGTATACAAAAAGAAATGTAATTAACAAGCATTAACAGAATTGTAAAAACATAAAATCTAAAATTACCCAAACTTGTGGGGTATCAAAATAATCTATGAAAGGAAATAAATACTACAGTGACAATATTTAATAACCAGGAAGGAAGATAGAGGAAAAACAGCAATCAGAAGATATACGAAGAGTTCGAATTTTGATAACAATACATCATCTCAAAATCAACCAATCAAAATCATGCAGTTGCCATGGAAACGGCAGTTGAAGAGGATTACTGTTGAATACCGTTAGAAAGCAGCGAAGCGTCATTAAGAGAATACAGAAGCCAATGTTGGGAAGAATGTTTTTCTGTTAAAATAATGTAAAAAAGTAATTAAAGTTCCTAACCATGACAGCATAAGAAGCAGGCGACCATTTATAGCAGCCAACTCGAGATCCAAGGCAATTAAACGGAAAATTACCCGAAAAGAACATCCAGATATGTTATGAGAAAGATGCCCAACCCATTGAAGCCCCAAAATTAATGAAAACAGAACCTATTGCAGCCAAATCCTACCCGATCAAACGATCGAAGACACCAAGTAATGCTGAGGTGTTAAGTACCATTAAATTACTTATTTTCCAAAACCCTAATCACTCTAAATTTTACTAAAAGTAAATTTATCTCACTATAAACGAATATTTCTCTTTCATAGATTATTTAAGTAAAATAAAACTTGCTAAAAACTTGTTAACATTAAATATAACCTATTAGTTAAACACGAACTTACAAAACACATTTAACGACACCACAGAACAGATTGTAACATCACACATTATTATTTATGTACACGTAGAATAAGGTAATATATTTTTATTGTAACCGTAGGAATTCTTTAGCTCATAGTCACAAGAATCCACGATTTTGGAAACAGAAAATAATTGTAATACTTTAACGTACACAGCAATGCAAAAGCTGAATGTTTCCTTGATCGATTCGTCAAGCCCAGAGAACAAGAATTTAATGTAATCAGTCGGTGCAAATTTTATCATTATATAATTGTCAATGTGAATATTTTAATTATCACCTATTAAAAATAACTATTACAGGGAGTAACCGTCGTTATTATTTCATATGGAGTGCTTTATATATTACTAGTGTTTACTTAAGAATAGATTTGATGAGAAGCGAACAAGTTGTCATTTGCGCAGCAGCATTGACTATTCAGACGGCTGTGCGAGCGGGAATTATTTGAATGCCCCGACCGTCACCGCTGATAACTCATCAGACAATAATTTTAGTTGTTTTATATAACGACTTGGCGCCACCCGGGATTAACACACCCCTATAAGCAACAGGTAAGGTTACTGCCGTGTTATACAGGTGATTATCGCAACGCTACGGACATCGTTAGCCGCGAACATTAATGTAACGACCCCGGTGCGAGACGAACGCACTAATCATTATTACACATAGAAAATTGGTGTACATTTTACAGGTACGCACAGAACTTTTATCGTTAAAGATTGGCGACCAACCGGTGAGGCTTTAAAAGAAGGCCAACGGCGACTATGAAGAGACATTCCATGGTTACCAGAATGGACACTCAGAAAGGAATTGAAGGTGAAGGTCAACCAGAAGAGATGGAAGAAATCGAAGAAATGATCGGGGAGCTATTCGAAGAGGATCTTCAGGAAAACCAACCAGAAAATCCAACTCAACCAGAACCGGAAGTGGAAGTAATGGTCGGCGACCAACCAGACAAAACAACCGAAGGGGCAAGGTTGGAGAACATGATGAGGATGATGATGGAACAAATGAACAAAAACCAGGAGAAGACTGATGAAAATTTTAAAAAACAAAAGGAAGAATTGAATACAAAATTAGAATCATTGCAAGAGGGAAGGAGAGAAGACAGGGAGTTCCTGTATGACAAGCTGGACAGAAACAGTGAAGAATTGAAGAAGCAAATCAAGGAGAACATGGAACTCCTAAATAATAAAATGGAAAGAAACCATGAAGCCCTGATGAGAAGCCAAGAAATATTAGAAAAAAAAGAGTGAGGAGCTGAAGAGACAGATAAAAAAGGATTTTGAAATAGTAAATAACAATATTGAAAATAATCATGAGACATTCCTACAACAAATAAAGGAAAACAGTGAGAGAAACAGAGAAGAATTCAGGTTCATACTAATAGGATTTTGGGAAGAAATCAAGCAGACGAGAACGGGGATGAACAAGAGATGGGAAGAAACAAGTTACCCGGTAGATCAACTGAATGAAACAGTAGACAGTGATTTCAAACCATTGAATGAAACACTAGACACCACTTCTGAAAGTAGTAAGGAGATGGAAGTTGTAGAAGAATCAAGTGTATTGTTTTCTGAAAATAAAGGTAACAATAACACTGAGAAAATCAAGCACATAAAAACCAAAATAGAAGAGGAAGAAAGAAGAACCGAATAATTAAGAAAATTAAGAAAACAGAGGAAATGGGAAGGGTATATAAAAAGAAACTAATAAAAACCAGAGAAGAATTAGAAATGATGAAGAGCGGACTCATTGATGTGTTTAATTTGCCCCTTACCTACCAAAGCAAGTTAATGAAGTATAAAGATTGTAGGAGGACCTCAACAGCAATTATAGAGGGAATTCACAACAAGCTAGCAGAGGAAAACTTCAGCAAAACGATACATAGATGGAAGATACGAGAAATAGAAAGGACCCACAACAAAATAGTGTGTTACAAATTACAAAAGTTTCTAAAACACAGGAATCCACCAGCATTGGAAATGCAAAATAAAAATTTAATGATGACATTAAGAAGGGAATTACCATTAATTCCTCTGATTAATAAACCACCTCATAAAGTGAACGATGTAGGCAGGGATAGAGGGGAACCCATAGTAGTAGAAGAAATACTATACCAGGTAGCAGAGAATTACTTCATAAGGACGGAGACGGTAATACACACAAGAGCGATCCGAATACAAAGGGAAGAGAAGGCTGAAAATATACTACAGGTCAATAATGTTGAAGGAGTCAGATCCGGAAGTAACCAACCAGAAAAAGAAGACTACGACTGGATACCTTTCAGCAGTGATCCAGCAGAGAATTTCCGCCTAGCATATAATAAACGAAACCCGCCAGAACTTTGGATTCCATCCAGAAGTAATTGGAACCAATCGATGGAACGCATAATAAACCATGATTTATAAATTATATATCATCCAGAATAAAGGTTTAACCAACTAACCTTTGAAGGAGTAGAGAAGCAGAACATCAAAGTGTAGAATAATAAAGGAGAAGGCTTGAATAAGGAATGGAATTAATAAAATTGACTATGTATAAACGTAATATACTCTCAAACTCTAATACTCCTATATTAATTGCAACAAATGAAATTATATATTATCCAGAATAAATGTTAACCATCTGACATTTGAAGGAGTAGAGGAGAAAACCAACAAAGAGTGAAATATACAAGAGAAGGTAATAACAAGGAAAGAAAAGGAAAAGATCAACTTACAAAAAAGTATAAAAAACATGGTCCTATGTAGATTAACAGCGTATAAACTTAGGTATAATAATATGTATGACCATATGTCATTACGAAGGACAATGGAAACAATACTTATGAGATAAGTAATATAACCACCAAGAAAGTAAAAGGAGTTTACAACCAAGCTTCAATAAAGAAATTCTATGAAGAAAACTAAATGACTATAAATAAAATAAACAAATGCCAAAATTCAAAAATTATGTGAGCACAACTTACAACAATATTTCGATGACTTATGAGGCCTAAAATAAAAAATATAAAAACAAAGGAATAAGTTACACAAATTCCTACTAAGTGAAATCAACTTACAGTCTATTAAAAAGTTGATAAATGAAGTACATAAAATAATTAAACAAAAAGTACCAAAAAAAGGAATACGCTACAAAAATTCCTATAAAGTAAGAGAATTAACTTACAAAGAATTATCAAAAATGATATTTGGTACAAAATAAAATAAACAAAAATAAATTCAAGCTAAAAACTGATAAGATAAATACCTGAAATAATAATGAGTTTAATGTATTCAAAAAAAAAAAAAAAAAAAAAAAAAAAAAAATCTGAACTGGTACAAAGAAAAAGAGAAGTTATGTATAAAACAAATATACAAGCTATGGCTAAAGCAGAATATTGCTAAATAACTGAGAAAAGAATACAAATGTCTAAGATAATTAAAATGATCACAAGAAGAATAGGAAAACAAAATAATGAAAAGTTAGATATGATGAAATTAACATATGAATAAATAAATAAATAAAAAACAATCAACTGTATGAGCAAACGACAGTAAATAGCAAGGGTACAGCGGAAGGAAGAATGAGTAAAAGGCCAAAGTGATCTAAAAACAAACCACAAGGTGGGCAATCCCAAAATATATTATTATTATTATTAATTTAAGTCACAAGTTGACAAAAAAGGTATTTAAGATTGACTGTTGAAAAGTCCAGCAATCCAAATAAACTGAGCAGAGATGATGTTCCTCTGGTCTCAGAAAAAATGAGTAGTAATGGAAGAAACCAGCTACTAAAAAGTTAGGGAAAAAATGTGTATAAGGGAGAATACACCAATGGAAATAAATAAAAACAGATCCAAATAAAATGGAATGAATCAAGTAAGAAAGAGAAATAAGAATGGAGAAACAAACAAGGAAGAAAAGGAAAAAGATTATATATAACTGATAATTTCATAAAAAACTATGCTAGTGTTTTATCAAAATGATCAATTTTGAAGGAGAGGCATTATGTTACAACACAAATAAGCCAACCCAATACCAGGGATGAACAAAACAATATTGAATCTAAAATAATACTTCATGTTAAATAAAAATGATTAATTTAAACAAAATATAAAAACTATGACTCGACAAATGACGACTTTGACCTAACCCAAGTGATTGACCCAACAAAAGGAAACAAATGAAGAAGGGATCCACGAAGAATAAACAAGAGTGTAACCAAACCAAAGGAAGAGAGAAGAAAATCCAAAACCTAAACAAAAATGAAACAAGTTCATGGAATTAAACGACCCAATGTAACACGTCGAAATGTACCCAAAGGAGAGGATGGAAAGACCAAAGTATTAACCAAATATGATTAAAATGAAGAAGGAGGGAAATAGATACAAATGAAAACCAATAATGATACACAAACAAGTAATAAAGCAGAGGAGAAGGAGAAATAATGCACTCAAGAATAATGTTGGAACCAAACCAATCATTACCCTATGAGAAAGGAAAAGTAACTGTTATTACCCATTAATGGACAAAAATGATTTAGGGAAGAAACCCAATTAAAAAAGGTTAAAGATTAAAATGATAAAGAAACAAACTAAACCCCAATTGAGAATTAGATGTAAAAATAGTATTGTAAGAATATAAAATTGTTAATAGTATTAAGGATACATTGTAATGAAAGAGAAATAAGTATAGGGATTACCCACTAAAAAACACATAGTATAAACAGTGATACAGTGCAATAGTGTATGTGTAAAAACCCCAAAGTGAAGTGATACAGAAGGTACGCTAATTAAATTATAATTAACTATAGATAATTTAAAAGTGAAGGTGAGGTATAAATGGGAATAGTGTAAGATATAGTATATAGCTATTATAAGAAATAGTGAATAATAAAGAAAACAGACACTTAATAAATCTGTAAAAAACACTAAAGGTTTGAAAGTGGAAAAATAACAGTGAATAAATATATGGTGAAAAATAGTATTAAGTATGAATTATAGAATAAGATATACTGAACACTGGAATGTGATGATGACATTATTATTTAAGAAAAGATGTTTAAGAGATTTAAGTTTAATCATAACCGATAGTAATTAAAAGGGAGGATCCCAGGAAAGAATAAATTGAAAGTGTTGACATGGAGAGAACGTAAAGATTGTTTAAAAATTAAGAAATTAGAGACAAATCAAAGACACCCATGTTATAAGGGATAGTTATAAATTTCATAAAAGTGATGTTGTTTATCACAATAAAAATAATATGTATTATAAACAAAAAGTTAGCAAATAATCAGTTGGAAGGAAGTGATATTTCTCACTCAAAATAATAACTCTAATAACTTATAAAGAATTGTTCGTTTTAATGTTATGAATAGGATATGGCTGAAAGAAACTTTCAGTCCATAAGCCTAATTGTTATGTTTTAAATATTAAGATAAAGAAAGCAATATTGACATATAATCAAAACACCAACAGACTCAAAATACAACACAACCAATAATAATAACAAAGTTAAGCCCATTAGGCTGAAACGAAATGTGATTTAAATGAAATAAGTCAAATAACTTAATGGCTACTCAGGCCTATATAACTGTCAGAACCAAACAACTAAAAATTATAACAAATTAACAAAGAAATTAGCAAATCTGAGGTGAAGGATTCACCAAGAATAAATTGTAAATCATTTGTTAAACAAAACATTATAATAAGCATTTGTATACAAAAAGAAATGTAATTAACAAGCATTAACAGAATTGTAAAAACATAAAATCTAAAATTACCCAAACTTGTGGGGTATCAAAATAATCTATGAAAGGAAATAAATACTATAGTGACAATATTTAATAACCAGGAAGGAAGATAGAGGAAAAACAGCAATCAGAAGATATACGAAGAGTTCGAATTTTGATAACAATACATCATCTCAAAATCAACCAATCAAAATCATGCAGTTGCCATGGAAACGGCAGTTGAAGAGGATTACTGTTGAATACCGTTAGAAAGCAGCGAAGCGTCATTAAGAGAATACAGAAGCCAATGTTGGGAAGAATGTTTTTCTGTTAAAATAATGTAAAAAAGTAATTAAAGTTCCTAACCATGACAGCATAAGAAGCAGGCGACCATTTATAGCAGCCAACTCGAGATCCAAGGTAATTAAACGGAAAATTACCCGAAAAGAACATCCAGATATGTTATGAGAAAGATGCCCAACCCATTGAAGCCCCAAAATTAATGAAAACAGAACCTATTGCAGCCAAATCCTACCCGATCAAACGATCGAAGACACCAAGTAATGCTGAGGTGTTAAGTACCATTAAATTACTTATTTTCCAAAACCCTAATCACTCTAAATTTTACTAAAAGTAAATTTATCTCACTATAAACGAATATTTCTCTTTCATAGATTATTTAAGTAAAATAAAACTTGCTAAAAACTTGTTAACATTAAATATAACCTATTAGTTAAACACGAACTTACAAAACACATTTAACGACACCACAGAACAGATTGTAACATCACACATTATTATTTATGTACACGTAGAATAAGGTAATATATTTTTATTGTAACCGTAGGAATTCTTTAGCTCATAGTCACAAGAATCCACGATTTTGGAAACAGAAAATAATTGTAATACTTTAACGTACACAGCAATGCAAAAGCTGAATGTTTCCTTGATCGATTCGTCAAGCCCAGAGAACAAGAATTTAATGTAATCAGTCGGTGCAAATTTTATCATTATATAATTGTCAATGTGAATATTTTAATTATCACCTATTAAAAATAACTATTACAGGGAGTAACCGTCGTTATTATTTCATATGGAGTGCTTTATATATTACTAGTGTTTACTTAAGAATAGATTTGATGAGAAGCGAACAAGTTGTCATTTGCGCAGCAGCATTGACTATTCAGACGGCTGTGCGAGCGGGAATTATTTGAATGCCCCGACCGTCACCGCTGATAACTCATCAGACAATAATTTTAGTTGTTTTATATAACGACTTGGCGCCACCCGGGATTAACACACCCCTATAAGCAACAGGTAAGGTTACTGCCGTGTTATACAGGTGATTACCGCAACGCTACGGACATCGTTAGCCGCGAACATTAATGTAACGACCCCGGTGCGAGACGAACGCACTAATCATTATTACACATAGAAAATTGGTGTACATTTTACAGGTACGCACAGAACTTTTATCGTTAAAGATTGGCGACCAACCGGTGAGGCTTTAAAAGAAGGCCAACGGCGACTATGAAGAGACATTCCATGGTTACCAGAATGGACACTCAGAAAGGAATTGAAGGTGAAGGTCAACCAGAAGAGATGGAAGAAATCGAAGAAATGATCGGGGAGCTATTCGAAGAGGATCTTCAGGAAAACCAACCAGAAAATCCAACTCAACCAGAACCGGAAGTGGAAGTAATGGTCGGCGACCAACCAGACAAAACAACCGAAGGGGCAAGGTTGGAGAACATGATGAGGATGATGATGGAACAAATGAACAAAAACCAGGAGAAGACTGATGAAAATTTTAAAAAACAAAAGGAAGAATTGAATACAAAATTAGAATCATTGCAAGAGGGAAGGAGAGAAGACAGGGAGTTCCTGTATGACAAGCTGGACAGAAACAGTGAAGAATTGAAGAAGCAAATCAAGGAGAACATGGAACTCCTAAATAATAAAATGGAAAGAAACCATGAAGCCCTGATGAGAAGCCAAGAAATATTAGAAAAAAAAGAGTGAGGAGCTGAAGAGACAGATAAAAAAGGATTTTGAAATAGTAAATAACAATATTGAAAATAATCATGAGACATTCCTACAACAAATAAAGGAAAACAGTGAGAGAAACAGAGAAGAATTCAGGTTCATACTAATAGGATTTTGGGAAGAAATCAAGCAGACGAGAACGGGGATGAACAAGAGATGGGAAGAAACAAGTTACCCGGTAGATCAACTGAATGAAACAGTAGACAGTGATTTCAAACCATTGAATGAAACACTAGACACCACTTCTGAAAGTAGTAAGGAGATGGAAGTTGTAGAAGAATCAAGTGTATTGTTTTCTGAAAATAAAGGTAACAATAACACTGAGAAAATCAAGCACATAAAAACCAAAATAGAAGAGGAAGAAAGAAGAACCGAATAATTAAGAAAATTAAGAAAACAGAGGAAATGGGAAGGGTATATAAAAAGAAACTAATAAAAACCAGAGAAGAATTAGAAATGATGAAGAGCGGACTCATTGATGTGTTTAATTTGCCCCTTACCTACCAAAGCAAGTTAATGAAGTATAAAGATTGTAGGAGGACCTCAACAGCAATTATAGAGGGAATTCACAACAAGCTAGCAGAGGAAAACTTCAGCAAAACGATACATAGATGGAAGATACGAGAAATAGAAAGGACCCACAACAAAATAGTGTGTTACAAATTACAAAAGTTTCTAAAACACAGGAATCCACCAGCATTGGAAATGCAAAATAAAAATTTAATGATGACATTAAGAAGGGAATTACCATTAATTCCTCTGATTAATAAACCACCTCATAAAGTGAACGATGTAGGCAGGGATAGAGGGGAACCCATAGTAGTAGAAGAAATACTATACCAGGTAGCAGAGAATTACTTCATAAGGACGGAGACGGTAATACACACAAGAGCGATCCGAATACAAAGGGAAGAGAAGGCTGAAAATATACTACAGGTCAATAATGTTGAAGGAGTCAGATCCGGAAGTAACCAACCAGAAAAAGAAGACTACGACTGGATACCTTTCAGCAGTGATCCAGCAGAGAATTTCCGCCTAGCATATAATAAACGAAACCCGCCAGAACTTTGGATTCCATCCAGAAGTAATTGGAACCAATCAATCGATGGAACGCATAATAAACCATGATTTATAAATTATATATCATCCAGAATAAAGGTTTAACCAACTAACCTTTGAAGGAGTAGAGAAGCAGAACATCAAAGTGTAGAATAATAAAGGAGAAGGCTTGAATAAGGAATGGAATTAATAAAATTGACTATGTATAAACCCAATATACTCTCAAACTCTAATACTCCTATATTAATTGCAACAAATGAAATTATATATTATCCAGAATAAATGTTAACCATCTGACATTTGAAGGAGTAGAGGAGAAAACCAACAAAGAGTGAAATATACAAGAGAAGGTAATAACAAGGAAAGAAAAGGAAAAGATCAACTTACAAAAAAGTATAAAAAACATGGTCCTATGTAGATTAACAGCGTATAAACTTAGGTATAATAATATGTATGACCATATGTCATTACGAAGGACAATGGAAACAATACTTATGAGATAAGTAATATAACCACCAAGAAAGTAAAAGGAGTTTACAACCAAGCTTCAATAAAGAAATTCTATGAAGAAAACTAAATGACTATAAATAAAATAAACAAATGCCAAAATTCAAAAATTATGTGAGCACAACTTACAACAATATTTCGATGACTTATGAGGCCTAAAATAAAAAATATAAAAACAAAGGAATAAGTTACACAAATTCCTACTAAGTGAAATCAACTTACAGTCTATTAAAAAGTTGATAAATGAAGTACATAAAATAATTAAACAAAAAGTACCAAAAAAGGAATACGCTACAAAAATTCCTATAAAGTAAGAGAATTAACTTACAAAGAATTATCAAAAATGATATTTGGTACAAAATAAAATAAACAAAAATAAAATCAAGCTAAAAACTGATAAGATAAATACCTGAAATAATAATGAGTTTAATGTATTAAAAAAAAAAAAAAAAAAAAAAAAAATCTGAACTGGTACAAAGAAAAAGAGAAGTTATGTATAAAACAAATATACAAGCTATGGCTAAAGCAGAATATTGCTAAATAACTGAGAAAAGAATACAAATGTCTAAGATAATTAAAATGATCACAAGAAGAATAGGAAAACAAAATAATGAAAAGTTAGATATGATGAAATTAACATATGAATAAATAAATAAATAAAAAACAATCAACTGTATGAGCAAACGACAGTAAATAGCAAGGGTACAGCGGAAGGAAGAATGAGTAAAAGGCCAAAGTGATCTAAAAACAAACCACAAGGTGGACAATCCCAAAATATATTATTATTATTATTAATTTAAGTCACAAGTTGACAAAAAAGGTATTTAAGATTGACTGTTGAAAAGTCCAGCAATCCAAATAAACTGAGCAGAGATGATGTTCCTCTGGTCTCAGAAAAAATGAGTAGTAATGGAAGAAACCAGCTACTAAAAAGTTAGGGAAAAAATGTGTATAAGGGAGAATACACCAATGGAAATAAATAAAAACAGATCCAAATAAAATGGAATGAATCAAGTAAGAAAGAGAAATAAGAATGGAGAAACAAACAAGGAAGAAAAGGAAAAAGATTATATATAACTGATAATTTCATAAAAAACTATGCTAGTGTTTTATCAAAATGATCAATTTTGAAGGAGAGGCATTATGTTACAACACAAATAAGCCAACCCAATACCAGGGATGAACAAAACAATATTGAATCTAAAATAATACTTCATGTTAAATAAAAATGATTAATTTAAACAAAATATAAAAACTATGACTCGACAAATGACGACTTTGACCTAACCCAAGTGATTGACCCAACAAAAGGAAACAAATGAAGAAGGGATCCACGAAGAATAAACAAGAGTGTAACCAAACCAAAGGAAGAGAGAAGAAAATCCAAAACCTAAACAAAAATGAAACAAGTTCATGGAATTAAACGACCCAATGTAACACGTCGAAATGTACCCAAAGGAGAGGATGGAAAGACCAAAGTATTAACCAAATATGATTAAAATGAAGAAGGAGGGAAATAGATACAAATGAAAACCAATAATGATACACAAACAAGTAATAAAGCAGAGGAGAAGGAGAAATAATGCACTCAAGAATAATGTTGGAACCAAACCAATCATTACCCTATGAGAAAGGAAAAGTAACTGTTATTACCCATTAATGGACAAAAATGATTTAGGGAAGAAACCCAATTAAAAAAGGTTAAAGATTAAAATGATAAAGAAACAAACTAAACCCCAATTGAGAATTAGATGTAAAAATAGTATTGTAAGAATATAAAATTGTTAATAGTATTAAGGATACATTGTAATGAAAGAGAAATAAGTATAGGGATTACCCACTAAAAAACACATAGTATAAACAGTGATACAGTGCAATAGTGTATGTGTAAAAACCCCAAAGTGAAGTGATACAGAAGGTACGCTAATTAAATTATAATTAACTATAGATAATTTAAAAGTGAAGGTGAGGTATAAATGGGAATAGTGTAAGATATAGTATATAGCTATTATAAGAAATAGTGAATAATAAAGAAAACAGACACTTAATAAATCTGTAAAAAACACTAAAGGTTTGAAAGTGGAAAAATAACAGTGAATAAATATATGGTGAAAAATAGTATTAAGTATGAATTATAGAATAAGATATACTGAACACTGGAATGTGATGATGACATTATTATTTAAGAAAAGATGTTTAAGAGATTTAAGTTTAATCATAACCGATAGTAATTAAAAGGGAGGATCCCAGGAAAGAATAAATTGAAAGTGTTGACATGGAGAGAACGTAAAGATTGTTTAAAAATTAAGAAATTAGAGACAAATCAAAGACACCCATGTTATAAGGGATAGTTATAAATTTCATAAAAGTGATGTTGTTTATCACAATAAAAATAATATGTATTATAAACAAAAAGTTAGCAAATAATCAGTTGGAAGGAAGTGATATTTCTCACTCAAAATAATAACTCTAATAACTTATAAAGAATTGTTCGTTTTAATGTTATGAATAGGATATGGCTGAAAGAAACTTTCAGTCCATAAGCCTAATTGTTATGTTTTAAATATTAAGATAAAGAAAGCAATATTGACATATAATCAAAACACCAACAGACTCAAAATACAACACAACCAATAATAATAACAAAGTTAAGCCCATTAGGCTGAAACGAAATGTGATTTAAATGAAATAAGTCAAATAACTTAATGGCTACTCAGGCCTATATAACTGTCAGAACCAAACAACTAAAAATTATAACAAATTAACAAAGAAATTAGCAAATCTGAGGTGAAGGATTCACCAAGAATAAATTGTAAATCATTTGTTAAACAAAACATTATAATAAGCATTTGTATACAAAAAGAAATGTAATTAACAAGCATTAACAGAATTGTAAAAACATAAAATCTAAAATTACCCAAACTTGTGGGGTATCAAAATAATCTATGAAAGGAAATAAATACTATAGTGACAATATTTAATAACCAGGAAGGAAGATAGAGGAAAAACAGCAATCAGAAGATATACGAAGAGTTCGAATTTTGATAACAATACATCATCTCAAAATCAACCAATCAAAATCATGCAGTTGCCATGGAAACGGCAGTTGAAGAGGATTACTGTTGAATACCGTTAGAAAGCAGCGAAGCGTCATTAAGAGAATACAGAAGCCAATGTTGGGAAGAATGTTTTTCTGTTAAAATAATGTAAAAAAGTAATTAAAGTTCCTAACCATGACAGCATAAGAAGCAGGCGACCATTTATAGCAGCCAACTCGAGATCCAAGGCAATTAAACGGAAAATTACCCGAAAAGAACATCCAGATATGTTATGAGAAAGATGCCCAACCCATTGAAGCCCCAAAATTAATGAAAACAGAACCTATTGCAGCCAAATCCTACCCGATCAAACGATCGAAGACACCAAGTAATGCTGAGGTGTTAAGTACCATTAAATTACTTATTTTCCAAAACCCTAATCACTCTAAATTTTACTAAAAGTAAATTTATCTCACTATAAACGAATATTTCTCTTTCATAGATTATTTAAGTAAAATAAAACTTGCTAAAAACTTGTTAACATTAAATATAACCTATTAGTTAAACACGAACTTACAAAACCCATTTAACGACACCACAGAACAGATTGTAACATCACACATTATTATTTATGTACACGTAGAATAAGGTAATATATTTTTATTGTAACCGTAGGAATTCTTTAGCTCATAGTCACAAGAATCCACGATTTTGGAAACAGAAAATAATTGTAATACTTTAACGTACACAGCAATGCAAAAGCTGAATGTTTCCTTGATCGATTCGTCAAGCCCAGAGAACAAGAATTTAATGTAATCAGTCGGTGCAAATTTTATCATTATATAATTGTCAATGTGAATATTTTAATTATCACCTATTAAAAATAACTATTACAGGGAGTAACCGTCGTTATTATTTCATATGGAGTGCTTTATATATTACTAGTGTTTACTTAAGAATAGATTTGATGAGAAGCGAACAAGTTGTCATTTGCGCAGCAGCATTGACTATTCAGACGGCTGTGCGAGCGGGAATTATTTGAATGCCCCGACCGTCACCGCTGATAACTCATCAGACAATAATTTTAGTTGTTTTATATAACGACTTGGCGCCACCCGGGATTAACACACCCCTATAAGCAACAGGTAAGGTTACTGCCGTGTTATACAGGTGATTACCGCAACGCTACGGACATCGTTAGCCGCGAACATTAATGTAACGACCCCGGTGCGAGACGAACGCACTAATCATTATTACACATAGAAAATTGGTGTACATTTTACAGGTACGCACAGAACTTTTATCGTTAAAGATTGGCGACCAACCGGTGAGGCTTTAAAAGAAGGCCAACGGCGACTATGAAGAGACATTCCATGGTTACCAGAATGGACACTCAGAAAGGAATTGAAGGTGAAGGTCAACCAGAAGAGATGGAAGAAATCGAAGAAATGATCGGGGAGCTATTCGAAGAGGATCTTCAGGAAAACCAACCAGAAAATCCAACTCAACCAGAACCGGAAGTGGAAGTAATGGTCGGCGACCAACCAGACAAAACAACCGAAGGGGCAAGGTTGGAGAACATGATGAGGATGATGATGGAACAAATGAACAAAAACCAGGAGAAGACTGATGAAAATTTTAAAAAACAAAAGGAAGAATTGAATACAAAATTAGAATCATTGCAAGAGGGAAGGAGAGAAGACAGGGAGTTCCTGTATGACAAGCTGGACAGAAACAGTGAAGAATTGAAGAAGCAAATCAAGGAGAACATGGAACTCCTAAATAATAAAATGGAAAGAAACCATGAAGCCCTGATGAGAAGCCAAGAAATATTAGAAAAAAAAGAGTGAGGAGCTGAAGAGACAGATAAAAAAGGATTTTGAAATAGTAAATAACAATATTGAAAATAATCATGAGACATTCCTACAACAAATAAAGGAAAACGGTGAGAGAAACAGAGAAGAATTCAGGTTCATACTAATAGGATTTTGGGAAGAAATCAAGCAGACGAGAACGGGGATGAACAAGAGATGGGAAGAAACAAGTTACCCGGTAGATAAACTGAATGAAACAGTAGACAGTGATTTCAAACCATTGAATGAAACACTAGACACCACTTCTGAAAGTAGTAAGGAGATGGAAGTTGTAGAAGAATCAAGTGTATTGTTTTCTGAAAATAAAGGTAACAATAACACTGAGAAAATCAAGCACATAAAAACCAAAATAGAAGAGGAAGAAAGAAGAACCGAATAATTAAGAAAATTAAGAAAACAGAGGAAATGGGAAGGGTATATAAAAAGAAACTAATAAAAACCAGAGAAGAATTAGAAATGATGAAGAGCGGACTCATTGATGTGTTTAATTTGCCCCTTACCTACCAAAGCAAGTTAATGAAGTATAAAGATTGTAGGAGGACCTCAACAGCAATTATAGAGGGAATTCACAACAAGCTAGCAGAGGAAAACTTCAGCAAAACGATACATAGATGGAAGATACGAGAAATAGAAAGGACCCACAACAAAATAGTGTGTTACAAATTACAAAAGTTTCTAAAACACAGGAATCCACCAGCATTGGAAATGCAAAATAAAAATTTAATGATGACATTAAGAAGGGAATTACCATTAATTCCTCTGATTAATAAACCACCTCATAAAGTGAACGATGTAGGCAGGGATAGAGGGGAACCCATAGTAGTAGAAGAAATACTATACCAGGTAGCAGAGAATTACTTCATAAGGACGGAGACGGTAATACACACAAGAGCGATCCGAATACAAAGGGAAGAGAAGGCTGAAAATATACTACAGGTCAATAATGTTGAAGGAGTCAGATCCGGAAGTAACCAACCAGAAAAAGAAGACTACGACTGGATACCTTTCAGCAGTGATCCAGCAGAGAATTTCCGCCTAGCATATAATAAACGAAACCCGCCAGAACTTTGGATTCCATCCAGAAGTAATTGGAACCAATCAATCGATGGAACGCATAATAAACCATGATTTATAAATTATATATCATCCAGAATAAAGGTTTAACCAACTAACCTTTGAAGGAGTAGAGAAGCAGAACATCAAAGTGTAGAATAATAAAGGAGAAGGCTTGAATAAGGAATGGAATTAATAAAATTGACTATGTATAAACCCAATATACTCTCAAACTCTAATACTCCTATATTAATTGCAACAAATGAAATTATATATTATCCAGAATAAATGTTAACCATCTGACATTTGAAGGAGTAGAGGAGAAAACCAACAAAGAGTGAAATATACAAGAGAAGGTAATAACAAGGAAAGAAAAGGAAAAGATCAACTTACAAAAAAGTATAAAAAACATGGTCCTATGTAGATTAACAGCGTATAAACTTAGGTATAATAATATGTATGACCATATGTCATTACGAAGGACAATGGAAACAATACTTATGAGATAAGTAATATAACCACCAAGAAAGTAAAAGGAGTTTACAACCAAGCTTCAATAAAGAAATTCTATGAAGAAAACTAAATGACTATAAATAAAATAAACAAATGCCAAAATTCAAAAATTATGTGAGCACAACTTACAACAATATTTCGATGACTTATGAGGCCTAAAATAAAAAATATAAAAACAAAGGAATAAGTTACACAAATTCCTACTAAGTGAAATCAACTTACAGTCTATTAAAAAGTTGATAAATGAAGTACATAAAATAATTAAACAAAAAGTACCAAAAAAGGAATACGCTACAAAAATTCCTATAAAGTAAGAGAATTAACTTACAAAGAATTATCAAAAATGATATTTGGTACAAAATAAAATAAACAAAAATAAAATCAAGCTAAAAACTGATAAGATAAATACCTGAAATAATAATGAGTTTAATGTATTCAAAAAAAAAAAAAAAAAAAAAAAAATCTGAACTGGTACAAAGAAAAAGAGAAGTTATGTATAAAACAAATATACAAGCTATGGCTAAAGCAGAATATTGCTAAATAACTGAGAAAAGAATACAAATGTCTAAGATAATTAAAATGATCACAAGAAGAATAGGAAAACAAAATAATGAAAAGTTAGATATGATGAAATTAACATATGAATAAATAAATAAATAAAAAACAATCAACTGTATGAGCAAACGACAGTAAATAGCAAGGGTACAGCGGAAGGAAGAATGAGTAAAAGGCCAAAGTGATCTAAAAACAAACCACAAGGTGGACAATCCCAAAATATATTATTATTATTATTAATTTAAGTCACAAGTTGACAAAAAAGGTATTTAAGATTGACTGTTGAAAAGTCCAGCAATCCAAATAAACTGAGCAGAGATGATGTTCCTCTGGTCTCAGAAAAAATGAGTAGTAATGGAAGAAACCAGCTACTAAAAAGTTAGGGAAAAAATGTGTATAAGGGAGAATACACCAATGGAAATAAATAAAAACAGATCCAAATAAAATGGAATGAATCAAGTAAGAAAGAGAAATAAGAATGGAGAAACAAACAAGGAAGAAAAGGAAAAAGATTATATATAACTGATAATTTCATAAAAAACTATGCTAGTGTTTTATCAAAATGATCAATTTTGAAGGAGAGGCATTATGTTACAACACAAATAAGCCAACCCAATACCAGGGATGAACAAAACAATATTGAATCTAAAATAATACTTCATGTTAAATAAAAATGATTAATTTAAACAAAATATAAAAACTATGACTCGACAAATGATGACTTTGACCTAACCCAAGTGATTGACCCAACAAAAGGAAACAAATGAAGAAGGGATCCACGAAGAATAAACAAGAGTGTAACCAAACCAAAGGAAGAGAGAAGAAAATCCAAAACCTAAACAAAAATGAAACAAGTTCATGGAATTAAACGACCCAATGTAACACGTCGAAATGTACCCAAAGGAGAGGATGGAAAGACCAAAGTATTAACCAAATATGATTAAAATGAAGAAGGAGGGAAATAGATACAAATGAAAACCAATAATGATACACAAACAAGTAATAAAGCAGAGGAGAAGGAGAAATAATGCACTCAAGAATAATGTTGGAACCAAACCAATCATTACCCTATGAGAAAGGAAAAGTAACTGTTATTACCCATTAATGGACAAAAATGATTTAGGGAAGAAACCCAATTAAAAAAGGTTAAAGATTAAAATGATAAAGAAACAAACTAAACCCCAATTGAGAATTAGATGTAAAAATAGTATTGTAAGAATATAAAATTGTTAATAGTATTAAGGATACATTGTAATGAAAGAGAAATAAGTATAGGGATTACCCACTAAAAAACACATAGTATAAACAGTGATACAGTGCAATAGTGTATGTGTAAAAACCCCAAAGTGAAGTGATACAGAAGGTACGCTAATTAAATTATAATTAACTATAGATAATTTAAAAGTGAAGGTGAGGTATAAATGGGAATAGTGTAAGATATAGTATATAGCTATTATAAGAAATAGTGAATAATAAAGAAAACAGACACTTAATAAATCTGTAAAAAACACTAAAGGTTTGAAAGTGGAAAAATAACAGTGAATAAATATATGGTGAAAAATAGTATTAAGTATGAATTATAGAATAAGATATACTGAACACTGGAATGTGATGATGACATTATTATTTAAGAAAAGATGTTTAAGAGATTTAAGTTTAATCATAACCGATAGTAATTAAAAGGGAGGATCCCAGGAAAGAATAAATTGAAAGTGTTGACATGGAGAGAACGTAAAGATTGTTTAAAAATTAAGAAATTAGAGACAAATCAAAGACACCCATGTTATAAGGGATAGTTATAAATTTCATAAAAGTGATGTTGTTTATCACAATAAAAATAATATGTATTATAAACAAAAAGTTAGCAAATAATCAGTTGGAAGGAAGTGATATTTCTCACTCAAAATAATAACTCTAATAACTTATAAAGAATTGTTCGTTTTAATGTTATGAATAGGATATGGCTGAAAGAAACTTTCAGTCCATAAGCCTAATTGTTATGTTTTAAATATTAAGATAAAGAAAGCAATATTGACATATAATCAAAACACCAACAGACTCAAAATACAACACAACCAATAATAATAACAAAGTTAAGCCCATTAGGCTGAAACGAAATGTGATTTAAATGAAATAAGTCAAATAACTTAATGGCTACTCAGGCCTATATAACTGTCAGAACCAAACAACTAAAAATTATAACAAATTAACAAAGAAATTAGCAAATCTGAGGTGAAGGATTCACCAAGAATAAATTGTAAATCATTTGTTAAACAAAACATTATAATAAGCATTTGTATACAAAAAGAAATGTAATTAACAAGCATTAACAGAATTGTAAAAACATAAAATCTAAAATTACCCAAACTTGTGGGGTATCAAAATAATCTATGAAAGGAAATAAATACTATAGTGACAATATTTAATAACCAGGAAGGAAGATAGAGGAAAAACAGCAATCAGAAGATATACGAAGAGTTCGAATTTTGATAACAATACATCATCTCAAAATCAACCAATCAAAATCATGCAGTTGCCATGGAAACGGCAGTTGAAGAGGATTACTGTTGAATACCGTTAGAAAGCAGCGAAGCGTCATTAAGAGAATACAGAAGCCAATGTTGGGAAGAATGTTTTTCTGTTAAAATAATGTAAAAAAGTAATTAAAGTTCCTAACCATGACAGCATAAGAAGCAGGCGACCATTTATAGCAGCCAACTCGAGATCCAAGGCAATTAAACGGAAAATTACCCGAAAAGAACATCCAGATATGTTATGAGAAAGATGCCCAACCCATTGAAGCCCCAAAATTAATGAAAACAGAACCTATTGCAGCCAAATCCTACCCGATCAAACGATCGAAGACACCAAGTAATGCTGAGGTGTTAAGTACCATTAAATTACTTATTTTCCAAAACCCTAATCACTCTAAATTTTACTAAAAGTAAATTTATCTCACTATAAACGAATATTTCTCTTTCATAGATTATTTAAGTAAAATAAAACTTGCTAAAAACTTGTTAACATTAAATATAACCTATTAGTTAAACACGAACTTACAAAACACATTTAACGACACCACAGAACAGATTGTAACATCACACATTATTATTTATGTACACGTAGAATAAGGTAATATATTTTTATTGTAACCGTAGGAATTCTTTAGCTCATAGTCACAAGAATCCACGATTTTGGAAACAGAAAATAATTGTAATACTTTAATGTACACAGCAATGCAAAAGCTGAATGTTTCCTTGATCGATTCGTCAAGCCCAGAGAACAAGAATTTAATGTAATCAGTCGGTGCAAATTTTATCATTATATAATTGTCAATGTGAATATTTTAATTATCACCTATTAAAAATAACTATTACAGGGAGTAACCGTCGTTATTATTTCATATGGAGTGCTTTATATATTACTAGTGTTTACTTAAGAATAGATTTGATGAGAAGCGAACAAGTTGTCATTTGCGCAGCAGCATTGACTATTCAGACGGCTGTGCGAGCGGGAATTATTTGAATGCCCCGACCGTCACCGCTGATAACTCATCAGACAATAATTTTAGTTGTTTTATATAACGACTTGGCGCCACCCGGGATTAACACACCC
Organism: Magicicada septendecula; assembly: GCA_034769895.1. Taxonomy (NCBI): domain Eukaryota; kingdom Metazoa; phylum Arthropoda; class Insecta; order Hemiptera; family Cicadidae; genus Magicicada; species Magicicada septendecula. The sequence goes on from CM068371.1 coordinate 396,518,373, forward strand.
CTATAAGCAACAGGTAAGGTTACTGCCGTGTTATACAGGTGATTACCGCAACGCTACGGACATCGTTAGCCGCGAACATTAATGTAACGACCCCGGTGCGAGACGAACGCACTAATCATTATTACACATAGAAAATTGGTGTACATTTTACAGGTACGCACAGAACTTTTATCGTTAAAGATTGGCGACCAACCGGTGAGGCTTTAAAAGAAGGCCAACGGCGACTATGAAGAGACATTCCATGGTTACCAGAATGGACACTCAGAAAGGAATTGAAGGTGAAGGTCAACCAGAAGAGATGGAAGAAATCGAAGAAATGATCGGGGAGCTATTCGAAGAGGATCTTCAGGAAAACCAACCAGAAAATCCAACTCAACCAGAACCGGAAGTGGAAGTAATGGTCGGCGACCAACCAGACAAAACAACCGAAGGGGCAAGGTTGGAGAACATGATGAGGATGATGATGGAACAAATGAACAAAAACCAGGAGAAGACTGATGAAAATTTTAAAAAACAAAAGGAAGAATTGAATACAAAATTAGAATCATTGCAAGAGGGAAGGAGAGAAGACAGGGAGTTCCTGTATGACAAGCTGGACAGAAACAGTGAAGAATTGAAGAAGCAACTCAAGGAGAACATGGAACTCCTAAATAATAAAATGGAAAGAAACCATGAAGCCCTGATGAGAAGCCAAGAAATATTAGAAAAAAAAGAGTGAGGAGCTGAAGAGACAGATAAAAAAGGATTTTGAAATAGTAAATAACAATATTGAAAATAATCATGAGACATTCCTACAACAAATAAAGGAAAACGGTGAGAGAAACAGAGAAGAATTCAGGTTCATACTAATAGGATTTTGGGAAGAAATCAAGCAGACGAGAACGGGGATGAACAAGAGATGGGAAGAAACAAGTTACCCGGTAGATAAACTGAATGAAACAGTAGACAGTGATTTCAAACCATTGAATGAAACACTAGACACCACTTCTGAAAGTAGTAAGGAGATGGAAGTTGTAGAAGAATCAAGTGTATTGTTTTCTGAAAATAAAGGTAACAATAACACTGAGAAAATCAAGCACATAAAAACCAAAATAGAAGAGGAAGAAAGAAGAACCGAATAATTAAGAAAATTAAGAAAACAGAGGAAATGGGAAGGGTATATAAAAAGAAACTAATAAAAACCAGAGAAGAATTAGAAATGATGAAGAGCGGACTCATTGATGTGTTTAATTTGCCCCTTACCTACCAAAGCAAGTTAATGAAGTATAAAGATTGTAGGAGGACCTCAACAGCAATTATAGAGGGAATTCACAACAAGCTAGCAGAGGAAAACTTCAGCAAAACGATACATAGATGGAAGATACGAGAAATAGAAAGGACCCACAACAAAATAGTGTGTTACAAATTACAAAAGTTTCTAAAACACAGGAATCCACCAGCATTGGAAATGCAAAATAAAAATTTAATGATGACATTAAGAAGGGAATTACCATTAATTCCTCTGATTAATAAACCACCTCATAAAGTGAACGATGTAGGCAGGGATAGAGGGGAACCCATAGTAGTAGAAGAAATACTATACCAGGTAGCAGAGAATTACTTCATAAGGACGGAGACGGTAATACACACAAGAGCGATCCGAATACAAAGGGAAGAGAAGGCTGAAAATATACTACAGGTCAATAATGTTGAAGGAGTCAGATCCGGAAGTAACCAACCAGAAAAAGAAGACTACGACTGGATACCTTTCAGCAGTGATCCAGCAGAGAATTTCCGCCTAGCATATAATAAACGAAACCCGCCAGAACTTTGGATTCCATCCAGAAGTAATTGGAACCAATCAATCGATGGAACGCATAATAAACCATGATTTATAAATTATATATCATCCAGAATAAAGGTTTAACCAACTAACCTTTGAAGGAGTAGAGAAGCAGAACATCAAAGTGTAGAATAATAAAGGAGAAGGCTTGAATAAGGAATGGAATTAATAAAATTGACTATGTATAAACCCAATATACTCTCAAACTCTAATACTCCTATATTAATTGCAACAAATGAAATTATATATTATCCAGAATAAATGTTAACCATCTGACATTTGAAGGAGTAGAGGAGAAAACCAACAAAGAGTGAAATATACAAGAGAAGGTAATAACAAGGAAAGAAAAGGAAAAGATCAACTTACAAAAAAGTATAAAAAACATGGTCCTATGTAGATTAACAGCGTATAAACTTAGGTATAATAATATGTATGACCATATGTCATTACGAAGGACAATGGAAACAATACTTATGAGATAAGTAATATAACCACCAAGAAAGTAAAAGGAGTTTACAACCAAGCTTCAATAAAGAAATTCTATGAAGAAAACTAAATGACTATAAATAAAATAAACAAATGCCAAAATTCAAAAATTATGTGAGCACAACTTACAACAATATTTCGATGACTTATGAGGCCTAAAATAAAAAATATAAAAACAAAGGAATAAGTTACACAAATTCCTACTAAGTGAAATCAACTTACAGTCTATTAAAAAGTTGATAAATGAAGTACATAAAATAATTAAACAAAAAGTACCAAAAAAGGAATACGCTACAAAAATTCCTATAAAGTAAGAGAATTAACTTACAAAGAATTATCAAAAATGATATTTGGTACAAAATAAAATAAACAAAAATAAATTCAAGCTAAAAACTGATAAGATAAATACCTGAAATAATAATGAGTTTAATGTATTCAAAAAAAAAAAAAAAAAAAAAATCTGAACTGGTACAAAGAAAAAGAGAAGTTATGTATAAAACAAATATACAAGCTATGGCTAAAGCAGAATATTGCTAAATAACTGAGAAAAGAATACAAATGTCTAAGATAATTAAAATGATCACAAGAAGAATAGGAAAACAAAATAATGAAAAGTTAGATATGATGAAATTAACATATGAATAAATAAATAAATAAAAAACAATCAACTGTATGAGCAAACGACAGTAAATAGCAAGGGTACAGCGGAAGGAAGAATGAGTAAAAGGCCAAAGTGATCTAAAAACAAACCACAAGGTGGACAATCCCAAAATATATTATTATTATTATTAATTTAAGTCACAAGTTGACAAAAAAGGTATTTAAGATTGACTGTTGAAAAGTCCAGCAATCCAAATAAACTGAGCAGAGATGATGTTCCTCTGGTCTCAGAAAAAATGAGTAGTAATGGAAGAAACCAGCTACTAAAAAGTTAGGGAAAAAATGTGTATAAGGGAGAATACACCAATGGAAATAAATAAAAACAGATCCAAATAAAATGGAATGAATCAAGTAAGAAAGAGAAATAAGAATGGAGAAACAAACAAGGAAGAAAAGGAAAAAGATTATATATAACTGATAATTTCATAAAAAACTATGCTAGTGTTTTATCAAAATGATCAATTTTGAAGGAGAGGCATTATGTTACAACACAAATAAGCCAACCCAATACCAGGGATGAACAAAACAATATTGAATCTAAAATAATACTTCATGTTAAATAAAAATGATTAATTTAAACAAAATATAAAAACTATGACTCGACAAATGACGACTTTGACCTAACCCAAGTGACTGACCAAACAAAAGGAAACAAATGAAGAAGGGATCCACGAAGAATAAACAAGAGTGTAACCAAACCAAAGGAAGAGAGAAGAAAATCCAAAACCCAAACAAAAATGAAACAAGTTCATGGAATTAAACGACCCAATGTAACACGTCGAAATGTACCCAAAGGAGAGGATGGAAAGACCAAAGTATTAACCAAATATGATTAAAATGAAGAAGGAGGGAAATAGATAGAAATGAAAACCAATAATGATACACAAACAAGTAATAAAGCAGAGGAGAAGGAGAAATAATGCACTCAAGAATAATGTTGGAACCAAACCAATCATTACCCTATGAGAAAGGAAAAGTAACTGTTATTACCCATTAATGGACAAAAATGATTTAGGGAAGAAACCCAATTAAAAAAGGTTAAAGATTAAAATGATAAAGAAACAAACTAAACCCCAATTGAGAATCAGATGTAAAAATAGTATTGTAAGAATATAAAATTGTTAATAGTATTAAGGATACATTGTAATGAAAGAGAAATAAGTATAGGGATTACCCACTAAAAAACACATAGTATAAACAGTGATACAGTGCAATAGTGTATGTGTAAAAACCCCAAAGTGAAGTGATACAGAAGGTACGCTAATTAAATTATAATTAACTATAGATAATTTAAAAGTGAAGGTGAAGTATAAATGGGAATAGTGTAAGATATAGTATATAGCTATTATAAGAAATAGTGAATAATAAAGAAAACAGACACTTAATAAATCTGTAAAAAACACTAAAGGTTTGAAAGTGGAAAAATAACAGTGAATAAATATATGGTGAAAAATAGTATTAAGTATGAATTATAGAATAAGATATACTGAACACTGGAATGTGATGATGACATTATTATTTAAGAAAAGATGTTTAAGAGATTTAAGTTTAATCATAACCGATAGTAATTAAAAGGGAGCCCCAGGAAAGAATAAATTGAAAGTGTTGACATGGAGAGAACGTAAAGATTGTTTAAAAATTAAGAAATTAGAGACAAATCAAAGACACCCATGTTATAAGGGATAGTTATAAATTTCATAAAAGTGATGTTGTTTATCACAATAAAAATAATATGTATTATAAACAAAAAGTTAGCAAATAATCAGTTGGAAGGAAGTGATATTTCTCACTCAAAATAATAACTCTAATAACTTATAAAGAATTGTTCGTTTTAATGTTATGAATAGGATATGGCTGAAAGAAACTTTCAGTCCATAAGCCTAATTGTTATGTTTTAAATATTAAGATAAAGAAAGCAATATTGACATATAATCAAAACACCCACAGACTCAAAATACAACACAACCAATAATAATAACAAAGTTAAGCCCATTAGGCTGAAACGAAATGTGATTTAAATGAAATAAGTCAAATAACTTAATGGCTACTCAGGCCTATATAACTGTCAGAACCAAACAACTAAAAATTATAACAAATTAACAAAGAAATTAGCAAATCTGAGGTGAAGGATTCACCAAGAATAAATTGTAAATCATTTGTTAAACAAAACATTATAATAAGCATTTGTATACAAAAAGAAATGTAATTAACAAGCATTAACAGAATTGTAAAAACATAAAATCTAAAATTACCCAAACTTGTGGGGTATCAAAATAATCTATGAAAGGAAATAAATACTATAGTGACAATATTTAATAACCAGGAAGGAAGATAGAGGAAAAACAGCAATCAGAAGATATACGAAGAGTTCGAATTTTGATAACAATACATCATCTCAAAATCAACCAATCAAAATCATGCAGTTGCCATGGAAACGGCAGTTGAAGAGGATTACTGTTGAATACCGTTAGAAAGCAGCGAAGCGTCATTAAGAGAATACAGAAGCCAATGTTGGGAAGAATGTTTTTCTGTTAAAATAATGTAAAAAAGTAATTAAAGTTCCTAACCATGACAGCATAAGAAGCAGGCGACCATTTATAGCAGCCAACTCGAGATCCAAGGCAATTAAACGGAAAATTACCCGAAAAGAACATCCAGATATGTTATGAGAAAGATGCCCAACCCATTGAAGCCCCAAAATTAATGAAAACAGAACCTATTGCAGCCAAATCCTACCCGATCAAACGATCGAAGACACCAAGTAATGCTGAGGTGTTAAGTACCATTAAATTACTTATTTTCCAAAACCCTAATCACTCTAAATTTTACTAAAAGTAAATTTATCTCACTATAAACGAATATTTCTCTTTCATAGATTATTTAAGTAAAATAAAACTTGCTAAAAACTTGTTAACATTAAATATAACCTATTAGTTAAACACGAACTTACAAAACACATTTAACGACACCACAGAACAGATTGTAACATCACACATTATTATTTATGTACACGTAGAATAAGGTAATATATTTTTATTGTAACCGTAGGAATTCTTTAGCTCATAGTCACAAGAATCCACGATTTTGGAAACAGAAAATAATTGTAATACTTTAATGTACACAGCAATGCAAAAGCTGAATGTTTCCTTGATCGATTCGTCAAGCCCAGAGAACAAGAATTTAATGTAATCAGTCGGTGCAAATTTTATCATTATATAATTGTCAATGTGAATATTTTAATTATCACCTATTAAAAATAACTATTACAGGGAGTAACCGTCGTTATTATTTCATATGGAGTGCTTTATATATTACTAGTGTTTACTTAAGAATAGATTTGATGAGAAGCGAACAAGTTGTCATTTGCGCAGCAGCATTGACTATTCAGACGGCTGTGCGAGCGGGAATTATTTGAATGCCCCGACCGTCACCGCTGATAACTCATCAGACAATAATTTTAGTTGTTTTATATAACGACTTGGCGCCACCCGGGATTAACACACCCCTATAAGCAACAGGTAAGGTTACTGCCGTGTTATACAGGTGATTACCGCAACGCTACGGACATCGTTAGCCGCGAACATTAATGTAACGACCCCGGTGCGAGACGAACGCACTAATCATTATTACACATAGAAAATTGGTGTACATTTTACAGGTACGCACAGAACTTTTATCGTTAAAGATTGGCGACCAACCGGTGAGGCTTTAAAAGAAGGCCAACGGCGACTATGAAGAGACATTCCATGGTTACCAGAATGGACACTCAGAAAGGAATTGAAGGTGAAGGTCAACCAGAAGAGATGGAAGAAATCGAAGAAATGATCGGGGAGCTATTCGAAGAGGATCTTCAGGAAAACCAACCAGAAAATCCAACTCAACCAGAACCGGAAGTGGAAGTAATGGTCGGCGACCAACCAGACAAAACAACCGAAGGGGCAAGGTTGGAGAACATGATGAGGATGATGATGGAACAAATGAACAAAAACCAGGAGAAGACTGATGAAAATTTTAAAAAACAAAAGGAAGAATTGAATACAAAATTAGAATCATTGCAAGAGGGAAGGAGAGAAGACAGGGAGTTCCTGTATGACAAGCTGGACAGAAACAGTGAAGAATTGAAGAAGCAAATCAAGGAGAACATGGAACTCCTAAATAATAAAATGGAAAGAAACCATGAAGCCCTGATGAGAAGCCAAGAAATATTAGAAAAAAAAGAGTGAGGAGCTGAAGAGACAGATAAAAAAGGATTTTGAAATAGTAAATAACAATATTGAAAATAATCATGAGACATTCCTACAACAAATAAAGGAAAACGGTGAGAGAAACAGAGAAGAATTCAGGTTCATACTAATAGGATTTTGGGAAGAAATCAAGCAGACGAGAACGGGGATGAACAAGAGATGGGAAGAAACAAGTTACCCGGTAGATCAACTGAATGAAACAGTAGACAGTGATTTCAAACCATTGAATGAAACACTAGACACCACTTCTGAAAGTAGTAAGGAGATGGAAGTTGTAGAAGAATCAAGTGTATTGTTTTCTGAAAATAAAGGTAACAATAACACTGAGAAAATCAAGCACATAAAAACCAAAATAGAAGAGGAAGAAAGAAGAACCGAATAATTAAGAAAATTAAGAAAACAGAGGAAATGGGAAGGGTATATAAAAAGAAACTAATAAAAACCAGAGAAGAATTAGAAATGATGAAGAGCGGACTCATTGATGTGTTTAATTTGCCCCTTACCTACCAAAGCAAGTTAATGAAGTATAAAGATTGTAGGAGGACCTCAACAGCAATTATAGAGGGAATTCACAACAAGCTAGCAGAGGAAAACTTCAGCAAAACGATACATAGATGGAAGATACGAGAAATAGAAAGGACCCACAACAAAATAGTGTGTTACAAATTACAAAAGTTTCTAAAACACAGGAATCCACCAGCATTGGAAATGCAAAATAAAAATTTAATGATGACATTAAGAAGGGAATTACCATTAATTCCTCTGATTAATAAACCACCTCATAAAGTGAACGATGTAGGCAGGGATAGAGGGGAACCCATAGTAGTAGAAGAAATACTATACCAGGTAGCAGAGAATTACTTCATAAGGACGGAGACGGTAATACACACAAGAGCGATCCGAATACAAAGGGAAGAGAAGGCTGAAAATATACTACAGGTCAATAATGTTGAAGGAGTCAGATCCGGAAGTAACCAACCAGAAAAAGAAGACTACGACTGGATACCTTTCAGCAGTGATCCAGCAGAGAATTTCCGCCTAGCATATAATAAACGAAACCCGCCAGAACTTTGGATTCCATCCAGAAGTAATTGGAACCAATCAATCGATGGAACGCATAATAAACCATGATTTATAAATTATATATCATCCAGAATAAAGGTTTAACCAACTAACCTTTGAAGGAGTAGAGAAGCAGAACATCAAAGTGTAGAATAATAAAGGAGAAGGCTTGAATAAGGAATGGAATTAATAAAATTGACTATGTATAAACCCAATATACTCTCAAACTCTAATACTCCTATATTAATTGCAACAAATGAAATTATATATTATCCAGAATAAATGTTAACCATCTGACATTTGAAGGAGTAGAGGAGAAAACCAACAAAGAGTGAAATATACAAGAGAAGGTAATAACAAGGAAAGAAAAGGAAAAGATCAACTTACAAAAAAGTATAAAAAACATGGTCCTATGTAGATTAACAGCGTATAAACTTAGGTATAATAATATGTATGACCATATGTCATTACGAAGGACAATGGAAACAATACTTATGAGATAAGTAATATAACCACCAAGAAAGTAAAAGGAGTTTACAACCAAGCTTCAATAAAGAAATTCTATGAAGAAAACTAAATGACTATAAATAAAATAAACAAATGCCAAAATTCAAAAATTATGTGAGCACAACTTACAACAATATTTCGATGACTTATGAGGCCTAAAATAAAAAATATAAAAACAAAGGAATAAGTTACACAAATTCCTACTAAGTGAAATCAACTTACAGTCTATTAAAAAGTTGATAAATGAAGTACATAAAATAATTAAACAAAAAGTACCAAAAAAGGAATACGCTACAAAAATTCCTATAAAGTAAGAGAATTAACTTACAAAGAATTATCAAAAATGATATTTGGTACAAAATAAAATAAACAAAAATAAAATCAAGCTAAAAACTGATAAGATAAATACCTGAAATAATAATGAGTTTAATGTATTCAAAAAAAAAAAAAAAAAAAAAAAAAAAAATCTGAACTGGTACAAAGAAAAAGAGAAGTTATGTATAAAACAAATATACAAGCTATGGCTAAAGCAGAATATTGCTAAATAACTGAGAAAAGAATACAAATGTCTAAGATAATTAAAATGATCACAAGAAGAATAGGAAAACAAAATAATGAAAAGTTAGATATGATGAAATTAACATATGAATAAATAAATAAATAAAAAACAATCAACTGTATGAGCAAACGACAGTAAATAGCAAGGGTACAGCGGAAGGAAGAATGAGTAAAAGGCCAAAGTGATCTAAAAACAAACCACAAGGTGGACAATCCCAAAATATATTATTATTATTATTAATTTAAGTCACAAGTTGACAAAAAAGGTATTTAAGATTGACTGTTGAAAAGTCCAGCAATCCAAATAAACTGAGCAGAGATGATGTTCCTCTGGTCTCAGAAAAAATGAGTAGTAATGGAAGAAACCAGCTACTAAAAAGTTAGGGAAAAAATGTGTATAAGGGAGAATACACCAATGGAAATAAATAAAAACAGATCCAAATAAAATGGAATGAATGAAGTAAGAAAGAGAAATAAGAATGGAGAAACAAACAAGGAAGAAAAGGAAAAAGATTATATATAACTGATAATTTCATAAAAAACTATGCTAGTGTTTTATCAAAATGATCAATTTTGAAGGAGAGGCATTATGTTACAACACAAATAAGCCAACCCAATACCAGGGATGAACAAAACAATATTGAATCTAAAATAATACTTCATGTTAAATAAAAATGATTAATTTAAACAAAATATAAAAACTATGACTCGACAAATGACGACTTTGACCTAACCCAAGTGATTGACCAAACAAAAGGAAACAAATGAAGAAGGGATCCACAAAGAATAAACAAGAGTGTAACCAAACCAAAGGAAGAGAGAAGAAAATCCAAAACCCAAACAAAAATGAAACAAGTTCATGGAATTAAACGACCCAATGTAACACGTCGAAATGTACCCAAAGGAGAGGATGGAAAGACCAAAGTATTAACCAAATATGATTAAAATGAAGAAGGAGGGAAATAGATAGAAATGAAAACCAATAATGATACACAAACAAGTAATAAAGCAGAGGAGAAGGAGAAATAATGCACTCAAGAATAATGTTGGAACCAAACCAATCATTACCCTATGAGAAAGGAAAAGTAACTGTTATTACCCATTAATGGACAAAAATGATTTAGGGAAGAAACCCAATTAAAAAAGGTTAAAGATTAAAATGATAAAGAAACAAACTAAACCCCAATTGAGAATTAGATGTAAAAATAGTATTGTAAGAATATAAAATTGTTAATAGTATTAAGGATACATTGTAATGAAAGAGAAATAAGTATAGGGATTACCCACTAAAAAACACATAGTATAAACAGTGATACAGTGCAATAGTGTATGTGTAAAAACCCCAAAGTGAAGTGATACAGAAGGTACGCTAATTAAATTATAATTAACTATAGATAATTTAAAAGTGAAGGTGAAGTATAAATGGGAATAGTGTAAGATATAGTATATAGCTATTATAAGAAATAGTGAATAATAAAGAAAACAGACACTTAATAAATCTGTAAAAAACACTAAAGGTTTGAAAGTGGAAAAATAACAGTGAATAAATATATGGTGAAAAATAGTATTAAGTATGAATTATAGAATAAGATATACTGAACACTGGAATGTGATGATGACATTATTATTTAAGAAAAGATGTTTAAGAGATTTAAGTTTAATCATAACCGATAGTAATTAAAAGGGAGCCCCAGGAAAGAATAAATTGAAAGTGTTGACATGGAGAGAACGTAAAGATTGTTTAAAAATTAAGAAATTAGAGACAAATCAAAGACACCCATGTTATAAGGGATAGTTATAAATTTCATAAAAGTGATGTTGTTTATCACAATAAAAATAATATGTATTATAAACAAAAAGTTAGCAAATAATCAGTTGGAAGGAAGTGATATTTCTCACTCAAAATAATAACTCTAATAACTTATAAAGAATTGTTCGTTTTAATGTTATGAATAGGATATGGCTGAAAGAAACTTTCAGTCCATAAGCCTAATTGTTATGTTTTAAATATTAAGATAAAGAAAGCAATATTGACATATAATCAAAACACCAACAGACTCAAAATACAACACAACCAATAATAATAACAAAGTTAAGCCCATTAGGCTGAAACGAAATGTGATTTAAATGAAATAAGTCAAATAACTTAATGGCTACTCAGGCCTATATAACTGTCAGAACCAAACAACTAAAAATTATAACAAATTAACAAAGAAATTAGCAAATCTGAGGTGAAGGATTCACCAAGAATAAATTGTAAATCATTTGTTAAACAAAACATTATAATAAGCATTTGTATACAAAAAGAAATGTAATTAACAAGCATTAACAGAATTGTAAAAACATAAAATCTAAAATTACCCAAACTTGTGGGGTATCAAAATAATCTATGAAAGGAAATAAATACTATAGTGACAATATTTAATAACCAGGAAGGAAGATAGAGGAAAAACAGCAATCAGAAGATATACGAAGAGTTCGAATTTTGATAACAATACATCATCTCAAAATCAACCAATCAAAATCATGCAGTTGCCATGGAAACGGCAGTTGAAGAGGATTACTGTTGAATACCGTTAGAAAGCAGCGAAGCGTCATTAAGAGAATACAGAAGCCAATGTTGGGAAGAATGTTTTTCTGTTAAAATAATGTAAAAAAGTAATTAAAGTTCCTAACCATGACAGCATAAGAAGCAGGCGACCATTTATAGCAGCCAACTCGAGATCCAAGGCAATTAAACGGAAAATTACCCGAAAAGAACATCCAGATATGTTATGAGAAAGATGCCCAACCCATTGAAGCCCCAAAATTAATGAAAACAGAACCTATTGCAGCCAAATCCTACCCGATCAAACGATCGAAGACACCAAGTAATGCTGAGGTGTTAAGTACCATTAAATTACTTATTTTCCAAAACCCTAATCACTCTAAATTTTACTAAAAGTAAATTTATCTCACTATAAACGAATATTTCTCTTTCATAGATTATTTAAGTAAAATAAAACTTGCTAAAAACTTGTTAACATTAAATATAACCTATTAGTTAAACACGAACTTACAAAACACATTTAACGACACCACAGAACAGATTGTAACATCACACATTATTATTTATGTACACGTAGAATAAGGTAATATATTTTTATTGTAACCGTAGGAATTCTTTAGCTCATAGTCACAAGAATCCACGATTTTGGAAACAGAAAATAATTGTAATACTTTAATGTACACAGCAATGCAAAAGCTGAATGTTTCCTTGATCGATTCGTCAAGCCCAGAGAACAAGAATTTAATGTAATCAGTCGGTGCAAATTTTATCATTATATAATTGTCAATGTGAATATTTTAATTATCACCTATTAAAAATAACTATTACAGGGAGTAACCGTCGTTATTATTTCATATGGAGTGCTTTATATATTACTAGTGTTTACTTAAGAATAGATTTGATGAGAAGCGAACAAGTTGTCATTTGCGCAGCAGCATTGACTATTCAGACGGCTGTGCGAGCGGGAATTATTTGAATGCCCCGACCGTCACCGCTGATAACTCATCAGACAATAATTTTAGTTGTTTTATATAACGACTTGGCGCCACCCGGGATTAACACACCCCTATAAGCAACAGGTAAGGTTACTGCCGTGTTATACAGGTGATTACCGCAACGCTACGGACATCGTTAGCCGCGAACATTAATGTAACGACCCCGGTGCGAGACGAACGCACTAATCATTATTACACATAGAAAATTGGTGTACATTTTACAGGTACGCACAGAACTTTTATCGTTAAAGATTGGCGACCAACCGGTGAGGCTTTAAAAGAAGGCCAACGGCGACTATGAAGAGACATTCCATGGTTACCAGAATGGACACTCAGAAAGGAATTGAAGGTGAAGGTCAACCAGAAGAGATGGAAGAAATCGCAGAAATGATCGGGGAGCTATTCGAAGAGGATCTTCAGGAAAACCAACCAGAAAATCCAACTCAACCAGAACCGGAAGTGGAAGTAATGGTCGGCGACCAACCAGACAAAACAACCGAAGGGGCAAGGTTGGAGAACATGATGAGGATGATGATGGAACAAATGAACAAAAACCAGGAGAAGACTGATGAAAATTTTAAAAAACAAAAGGAAGAATTGAATACAAAATTAGAATCATTGCAAGAGGGAAGGAGAGAAGACAGGGAGTTCCTGTATGACAAGCTGGACAGAAACAGTGAAGAATTGAAGAAGCAAATCAAGGAGAACATGGAACTCCTAAATAATAAAATGGAAAGAAACCATGAAGCCCTGATGAGAAGCCAAGAAATATTAGAAAAAAAAGAGTGAGGAGCTGAAGAGACAGATAAAAAAGGATTTTGAAATAGTAAATAACAATATTGAAAATAATCATGAGACATTCCTACAACAAATAAAGGAAAACGGTGAGAGAAACAGAGAAGAATTCAGGTTCATACTAATAGGATTTTGGGAAGAAATCAAGCAGACGAGAACGGGGATGAACAAGAGATGGGAAGAAACAAGTTACCCGGTAGATCAACTGAATGAAACAGTAGACAGTGATTTCAAACCATTGAATGAAACACTAGACACCACTTCTGAAAGTAGTAAGGAGATGGAAGTTGTAGAAGAATCAAGTGTATTGTTTTCTGAAAATAAAGGTAACAATAACACTGAGAAAATCAAGCACATAAAAACCAAAATAGAAGAGGAAGAAAGAAGAACCGAATAATTAAGAAAATTAAGAAAACAGAGGAAATGGGAAGGGTATATAAAAAGAAACTAATAAAAACCAGAGAAGAATTAGAAATGATGAAGAGCGGACTCATTGATGTGTTTAATTTGCCCCTTACCTACCAAAGCAAGTTAATGAAGTATAAAGATTGTAGGAGGACCTCAACAGCAATTATAGAGGGAATTCACAACAAGCTAGCAGAGGAAAACTTCAGCAAAACGATACATAGATGGAAGATACGAGAAATAGAAAGGACCCACAACAAAATAGTGTGTTACAAATTACAAAAGTTTCTAAAACACAGGAATCCACCAGCATTGGAAATGCAAAATAAAAATTTAATGATGACATTAAGAAGGGAATTACCATTAATTCCTCTGATTAATAAACCACCTCATAAAGTGAACGATGTAGGCAGGGATAGAGGGGAACCCATAGTAGTAGAAGAAATACTATACCAGGTAGCAGAGAATTACTTCATAAGGACGGAGACGGTAATACACACAAGAGCGATCCGAATACAAAGGGAAGAGAAGGCTGAAAATATACTACAGGTCAATAATGTTGAAGGAGTCAGATCCGGAAGTAACCAACCAGAAAAAGAAGACTACGACTGGATACCTTTCAGCAGTGATCCAGCAGAGAATTTCCGCCTAGCATATAATAAACGAAACCCGCCAGAACTTTGGATTCCATCCAGAAGTAATTGGAACCAATCAATCGATGGAACGCATAATAAACCATGATTTATAAATTATATATCATCCAGAATAAAGGTTTAACCAACTAACCTTTGAAGGAGTAGAGAAGCAGAACATCAAAGTGTAGAATAATAAAGGAGAAGGCTTGAATAAGGAATGGAATTAATAAAATTGACTATGTATAAACCCAATATACTCTCAAACTCTAATACTCCTATATTAATTGCAACAAATGAAATTATATATTATCCAGAATAAATGTTAACCATCTGACATTTGAAGGAGTAGAGGAGAAAACCAACAAAGAGTGAAATATACAAGAGAAGGTAATAACAAGGAAAGAAAAGGAAAAGATCAACTTACAAAAAAGTATAAAAAACATGGTCCTATGTAGATTAACAGCGTATAAACTTAGGTATAATAATATGTATGACCATATGTCATTACGAAGGACAATGGAAACAATACTTATGAGATAAGTAATATAACCACCAAGAAAGTAAAAGGAGTTTACAACCAAGCTTCAATAAAGAAATTCTATGAAGAAAACTAAATGACTATAAATAAAATAAACAAATGCCAAAATTCAAAAATTATGTGAGCACAACTTACAACAATATTTCGATGACTTATGAGGCCTAAAATAAAAAATATAAAAACAAAGGAATAAGTTACACAAATTCCTACTAAGTGAAATCAACTTACAGTCTATTAAAAAGTTGATAAATGAAGTACATAAAATAATTAAACAAAAAGTACCAAAAAAGGAATACGCTACAAAAATTCCTATAAAGTAAGAGAATTAACTTACAAAGAATTATCAAAAATGATATTTGGTACAAAATAAAATAAACAAAAATAAAATCAAGCTAAAAACTGATAAGATAAATACCTGAAATAATAATGAGTTTAATGTATTCAAAAAAAAAAAAAAAAAAAAAAAATCTGAACAGGTACAAAGAAAAAGAGAAGTTATGTATAAAACAAATATACAAGCTATGGCTAAAGCAGAATATTGCTAAATAACTGAGAAAAGAATACAAATGTCTAAGATAATTAAAATGATCACAAGAAGAATAGGAAAACAAAATAATGAAAAGTTAGATATGATGAAATTAACATATGAATAAATAAATAAATAAAAAACAATCAACTGTATGAGCAAACGACAGTAAATAGCAAGGGTACAGCGGAAGGAAGAATGAGTAAAAGGCCAAAGTGATCTAAAAACAAACCACAAGGTGGACAATCCCAAAATATATTATTATTATTATTAATTTAAGTCACAAGTTGACAAAAAAGGTATTTAAGATTGACTGTTGAAAAGTCCAGCAATCCAAATAAACTGAGCAGAGATGATGTTCCTCTGGTCTCAGAAAAAATGAGTAGTAATGGAAGAAACCAGCTACTAAAAAGTTAGGGAAAAAATGTGTATAAGGGAGAATACACCAATGGAAATAAATAAAAACAGATCCAAATAAAATGGAATGAATCAAGTAAGAAAGAGAAATAAGAATGGAGAAACAAACAAGGAAGAAAAGGAAAAAGATTATATATAACTGATAATTTCATAAAAAACTATGCTAGTGTTTTATCAAAATGATCAATTTTGAAGGAGAGGCATTATGTTACAACACAAATAAGCCAACCCAATACCAGGGATGAACAAAACAATATTGAATCTAAAATAATACTTCATGTTAAATAAAAATGATTAATTTAAACAAAATATAAAAACTATGACTCGACAAATGACGACTTTGACCTAACCCAAGTGATTGACCAAACAAAAGGAAACAAATGAAGAAGGGATCCACAAAGAATAAACAAGAGTGTAACCAAACCAAAGGAAGAGAGAAGAAAATCCAAAACCCAAACAAAAATGAAACAAGTTCATGAAATTAAACGACCCAATGTAACACGTCGAAATGTACCCAAAGGAGAGGATGGAAAGACCAAAGTATTAACCAAATATGATTAAAATGAAGAAGGAGGGAAATAGATAGAAATGAAAACCAATAATGATACACAAACAAGTAATAAAGCAGAGGAGAAGGAGAAATAATGCACTCAAGAATAATGTTGGAACCAAACCAATCATTACCCTATGAAAAAGGAAAAGTAACTGTTATTACCCATTAATGGACAAAAATGATTTAGGGAAGAAACCCAATTAAAAAAGGTTAAAGATTAAAATGATAAAGAAACAAACTAAACCCCAATTGAGAATTAGATGTAAAAATAGTATTGTAAGAATATAAAATTGTTAATAGTATTAAGGATACATTGTAATGAAAGAGAAATAAGTATAGGGATTACCCACTAAAAAACACATAGTATAAACAGTGATACAGTGCAATAGTGTATGTGTAAAAACCCCAAAGTGAAGTGATACAGAAGGTACGCTAATTAAATTATAATTAACTATAGATAATTTAAAAGTGAAGGTGAAGTATAAATGGGAATAGTGTAAGATATAGTATATAGCTATTATAAGAAATAGTGAATAATAAAGAAAACAGACACTTAATAAATCTGTAAAAAACACTAAAGGTTTGAAAGTGGAAAAATAACAGTGAATAAATATATGGTGAAAAATAGTATTAAGTATGAATTATAGAATAAGATATACTGAACACTGGAATGTGATGATGACATTATTATTTAAGAAAAGATGTTTAAGAGATTTAAGTTTAATCATAACCGATAGTAATTAAAAGGGAGCCCCAGGAAAGAATAAATTGAAAGTGTTGACATGGAGAGAACGTAAAGATTGTTTAAAAATTAAGAAATTAGAGACAAATCAAAGACACCCATGTTATAAGGGATAGTTATAAATTTCATAAAAGTGATGTTGTTTATCACAATAAAAATAATATGTATTATAAACAAAAAGTTAGCAAATAATCAGTTGGAAGGAAGTGATATTTCTCACTCAAAATAATAACTCTAATAACTTATAAAGAATTGTTCGTTTTAATGTTATGAATAGGATATGGCTGAAAGAAACTTTCAGTCCATAAGCCTAATTGTTATGTTTTAAATATTAAGATAAAGAAAGCAATATTGACATATAATCAAAACACCAACAGACTCAAAATACAACACAACCAATAATAATAACAAAGTTAAGCCCATTAGGCTGAAACGAAATGTGATTTAAATGAAATAAGTCAAATAACTTAATGGCTACTCAGGCCTATATAACTGTCAGAACCAAACAACTAAAAATTATAACAAATTAACAAAGAAATTAGCAAATCTGAGGTGAAGGATTCACCAAGAATAAATTGTAAATCATTTGTTAAACAAAACATTATAATAAGCATTTGTATACAAAAAGAAATGTAATTAACAAGCATTAACAGAATTGTAAAAACATAAAATCTAAAATTACCCAAACTTGTGGGGTATCAAAATAATCTATGAAAGGAAATAAATACTATAGTGACAATATTTAATAACCAGGAAGGAAGATAGAGGAAAAACAGCAATCAGAAGATATACGAAGAGTTCGAATTTTGATAACAATACATCATCTCAAAATCAACCAATCAAAATCATGCAGTTGCCATGGAAACGGCAGTTGAAGAGGATTACTGTTGAATACCGTTAGAAAGCAGCGAAGCGTCATTAAGAGAATACAGAAGCCAATGTTGGGAAGAATGTTTTTCTGTTAAAATAATGTAAAAAAGTAATTAAAGTTCCTAACCATGACAGCATAAGAAGCAGGCGACCATTTATAGCAGCCAACTCGAGATCCAAGGCAATTAAACGGAAAATTACCCGAAAAGAACATCCAGATATGTTATGAGAAAGATGCCCAACCCATTGAAGCCCCAAAATTAATGAAAACAGAACCTATTGCAGCCAAATCCTACCCGATCAAACGATCGAAGACACCAAGTAATGCTGAGGTGTTAAGTACCATTAAATTACTTATTTTCCAAAACCCTAATCACTCTAAATTTTACTAAAAGTAAATTTATCTCACTATAAACGAATATTTCTCTTTCATAGATTATTTAAGTAAAATAAAACTTGCTAAAAACTTGTTAACATTAAATATAACCTATTAGTTAAACACGAACTTACAAAACACATTTAACGACACCACAGAACAGATTGTAACATCACACATTATTATTTATGTACACGTAGAATAAGGTAATATATTTTTATTGTAACCGTAGGAATTCTTTAGCTCATAGTCACAAGAATCCACGATTTTGGAAACAGAAAATAATTGTAATACTTTAACGTACACAGCAATGCAAAAGCTGAATGTTTCCTTGATCGATTCGTCAAGCCCAGAGAACAAGAATTTAATGTAATCAGTCGGTGCAAATTTTATCATTATATAATTGTCAATGTGAATATTTTAATTATCACCTATTAAAAATAACTATTACAGGGAGTAACCGTCGTTATTATTTCATATGGAGTGCTTTATATATTACTAGTGTTTACTTAAGAATAGATTTGATGAGAAGCGAACAAGTTGTCATTTGCGCAGCAGCATTGACTATTCAGACGGCTGTGCGAGCGGGAATTATTTGAATGCCCCGACCGTCACCGCTGATAACTCATCAGACAATAATTTTAGTTGTTTTATATAACGACTTGGCGCCACCCGGGATTAACACACCCCTATAAGCAACAGGTAAGGTTACTGCCGTGTTATACAGGTGATTACCGCAACGCTACGGACATCGTTAGCCGCGAACATTAATGTAACGACCCCGGTGCGAGACGAACGCACTAATCATTATTACACATAGAAAATTGGTGTACATTTTACAGGTACGCACAGAACTTTTATCGTTAAAGATTGGCGACCAACCGGTGAGGCTTTAAAAGAAGGCCAACGGCGACTATGAAGAGACATTCCATGGTTACCAGAATGGACACTCAGAAAGGAATTGAAGGTGAAGGTCAACCAGAAGAGATGGAAGAAATCGAAGAAATGATCGGGGAGCTATTCGAAGAGGATCTTCAGGAAAACCAACCAGAAAATCCAACTCAACCAGAACCGGAAGTGGAAGTAATGGTCGGCGACCAACCAGACAAAACAACCGAAGGGGCAAGGTTGGAGAACATGATGAGGATGATGATGGAACAAATGAACAAAAACCAGGAGAAGACTGATGAAAATTTTAAAAAACAAAAGGAAGAATTGAATACAAAATTAGAATCATTGCAAGAGGGAAGGAGAGAAGACAGGGAGTTCCTGTATGACAAGCTGGACAGAAACAGTGAAGAATTGAAGAAGCAAATCAAGGAGAACATGGAACTCCTAAATAATAAAATGGAAAGAAACCATGAAGCCCTGATGAGAAGCCAAGAAATATTAGAAAAAAAAGAGTGAGGAGCTGAAGAGACAGATAAAAAAGGATTTTGAAATAGTAAATAACAATATTGAAAATAATCATGAGACATTCCTACAACAAATAAAGGAAAACGGTGAGAGAAACAGAGAAGAATTCAGGTTCATACTAATAGGATTTTGGGAAGAAATCAAGCAGACGAGAACGGGGATGAACAAGAGATGGGAAGAAACAAGTTACCCGGTAGATCAACTGAATGAAACAGTAGACAGTGATTTCAAACCATTGAATGAAACACTAGACACCACTTCTGAAAGTAGTAAGGAGATGGAAGTTGTAGAAGAATCAAGTGTATTGTTTTCTGAAAATAAAGGTAACAATAACACTGAGAAAATCAAGCACATAAAAACCAACAATAGAACAGGAAGAAAGAAGAACCGAATAATTAAGAAAATTAAGAAAACAGAGGAAATGGGAAGAGTATATAAAAAGAAACTAATAAAAACCAGAGAAGAATTAGAAATGATGAAGAGCGGACTCATTGATGTGTTTAATTTGCCCCTTACCTACCAAAGCAAGTTAATGAAGTATAAAGATTGTAGGAGGACCTCAACAGCAATTATAGAGGGAATTCACAACAAGCTAGCAGAGGAAAACTTCAGCAAAACGATACATAGATGGAAGATACGAGAAATAGAAAGGACCCACAACAAAATAGTGTGTTACAAATTACAAAAGTTTCTAAAACACAGGAATCCACCAGCATTGGAAATGCAAAATAAAAATTTAATGATGACATTAAGAAGGGAATTACCATTAATTCCTCTGATTAATAAACCACCTCATAAAGTGAACGATGTAGGCAGGGATAGAGGGGAACCCATAGTAGTAGAAGAAATACTATACCAGGTAGCAGAGAATTACTTCATAAGGACGGAGACGGTAATACACACAAGAGCGATCCGAATACAAAGGGAAGAGAAGGCTGAAAATATACTACAGGTCAATAATGTTGAAGGAGTCAGATCCGGAAGTAACCAACCAGAAAAAGAAGACTACGACTGGATACCTTTCAGCAGTGATCCAGCAGAGAATTTCCGCCTAGCATATAATAAACGAAACCCGCCAGAACTTTGGATTCCATCCAGAAGTAATTGGAACCAATCAATCGATGGAACGCATAATAAACCATGATTTATAAATTATATATCATCCAGAATAAAGGTTTAACCAACTAACCTTTGAAGGAGTAGAGAAGCAGAACATCAAAGTGTAGAATAATAAAGGAGAAGGCTTGAATAAGGAATGGAATTAATAAAATTGACTATGTATAAACCCAATATACTCTCAAACTCTAATACTCCTATATTAATTGCAACAAATGAAATTATATATTATCCAGAATAAATGTTAACCATCTGACATTTGAAGGAGTAGAGGAGAAAACCAACAAAGAGTGAAATATACAAGAGAAGGTAATAACAAGGAAAGAAAAGGAAAAGATCAACTTACAAAAAAGTATAAAAAACATGGTCCTATGTAGATTAACAGCGTATAAACTTAGGTATAATAATATGTATGACCATATGTCATTACGAAGGACAATGGAAACAATACTTATGAGATAAGTAATATAACCACCAAGAAAGTAAAAGGAGTTTACAACCAAGCTTCAATAAAGAAATTCTATGAAGAAAACTAAATGACTATAAATAAAATAAACAAATGCCAAAATTCAAAAATTATGTGAGCACAACTTACAACAATATTTCGATGACTTATGAGGCCTAAAATAAAAAATATAAAAACAAAGGAATAAGTTACACAAATTCCTACTAAGTGAAATCAACTTACAGTCTATTAAAAAGTTGATAAATGAAGTACATAAAATAATTAAACAAAAAGTACCAAAAAAGGAATACGCTACAAAAATTCCTATAAAGTAAGAGAATTAACTTACAAAGAATTATCAAAAATGATATTTGGTACAAAATAAAATAAACAAAAATAAAATCAAGCTAAAAACTGATAAGATAAATACCTGAAATAATAATGAGTTTAATGTATTCAAAAAAAAAAAAAAAAAAAAAAAATCTGAACAGGTACAAAGAAAAAGAGAAGTTATGTATAAAACAAATATACAAGCTATGGCTAAAGCAGAATATTGCTAAATAACTGAGAAAAGAATACAAATGTCTAAGATAATTAAAATGATCACAAGAAGAATAGGAAAACAAAATAATGAAAAGTTAGATATGATGAAATTAACATATGAATAAATAAATAAATAAAAAACAATCAACTGTATGAGCAAACGACAGTAAATAGCAAGGGTACAGCGGAAGGAAGAATGAGTAAAAGGCCAAAGTGATCTAAAAACAAACCACAAGGTGGACAATCCCAAAATATATTATTATTATTATTAATTTAAGTCACAAGTTGACAAAAAAGGTATTTAAGATTGACTGTTGAAAAGTCCAGCAATCCAAATAAACTGAGCAGAGATGATGTTCCTCTGGTCTCAGAAAAAATGAGTAGTAATGGAAGAAACCAGCTACTAAAAAGTTAGGGAAAAAATGTGTATAAGGGAGAATACACCAATGGAAATAAATAAAAACAGATCCAAATAAAATGGAATGAATCAAGTAAGAAAGAGAAATAAGAATGGAGAAACAAACAAGGAAGAAAAGGAAAAAGATTATATATAACTGATAATTTCATAAAAAACTATGCTAGTGTTTTATCAAAATGATCAATTTTGAAGGAGAGGCATTATGTTACAACACAAATAAGCCAACCCAATACCAGGGATGAACAAAACAATATTGAATCTAAAATAATACTTCATGTTAAATAAAAATGATTAATTTAAACAAAATATAAAAACTATGACTCGACAAATGACGACTTTGACCTAACCCAAGTGATTGACCAAACAAAAGGAAACAAATGAAGAAGGGATCCACAAAGAATAAACAAGAGTGTAACCAAACCAAAGGAAGAGAGAAGAAAATCCAAAACCCAAACAAAAATGAAACAAGTTCATGGAATTAAACGACCCAATGTAACACGTCGAAATGTACCCAAAGGAGAGGATGGAAAGACCAAAGTATTAACCAAATATGATTAAAATGAAGAAGGAGGGAAATAGATAGAAATGAAAACCAATAATGATACACAAACAAGTAATAAAGCAGAGGAGAAGGAGAAATAATGCACTCAAGAATAATGTTGGAACCAAACCAATCATTACCCTATGAAAAAGGAAAAGTAACTGTTATTACCCATTAATGGACAAAAATGATTTAGGGAAGAAACCCAATTAAAAAAGGTTAAAGATTAAAATGATAAAGAAACAAACTAAACCCCAATTGAGAATTAGATGTAAAAATAGTATTGTAAGAATATAAAATTGTTAATAGTATTAAGGATACATTGTAATGAAAGAGAAATAAGTATAGGGATTACCCACTAAAAAACACATAGTATAAACAGTGATACAGTGCAATAGTGTATGTGTAAAAACCCCAAAGTGAAGTGATACAGAAGGTACGCTAATTAAATTATAATTAACTATAGATAATTTAAAAGTGAAGGTGAAGTATAAATGGGAATAGTGTAAGATATAGTATATAGCTATTATAAGAAATAGTGAATAATAAAGAAAACAGACACTTAATAAATCTGTAAAAAACACTAAAGGTTTGAAAGTGGAAAAATAACAGTGAATAAATATATGGTGAAAAATAGTATTAAGTATGAATTATAGAATAAGATATACTGAACACTGGAATGTGATGATGACATTATTATTTAAGAAAAGATGTTTAAGAGATTTAAGTTTAATCATAACCGATAGTAATTAAAAGGGAGCCCCAGGAAAGAATAAATTGAAAGTGTTGACATGGAGAGAACGTAAAGATTGTTTAAAAATTAAGAAATTAGAGACAAATCAAAGACACCCATGTTATAAGGGATAGTTATAAATTTCATAAAAGTGATGTTGTTTATCACAATAAAAATAATATGTATTATAAACAAAAAGTTAGCAAATAATCAGTTGGAAGGAAGTGATATTTCTCACTCAAAATAATAACTCTAATAACTTATAAAGAATTGTTCGTTTTAATGTTATGAATAGGATATGGCTGAAAGAAACTTTCAGTCCATAAGCCTAATTGTTATGTTTTAAATATTAAGATAAAGAAAGCAATATTGACATATAATCAAAACACCACCAGACTCAAAATACAACACAACCAATAATAATAACAAAGTTAAGCCCATTAGGCTGAAACGAAATGTGATTTAAATGAAATAAGTCAAATAACTTAATGGCTACTCAGGCCTATATAACTGTCAGAACCAAACAACTAAAAATTATAACAAATTAACAAAGAAATTAGCAAATCTGAGGTGAAGGATTCACCAAGAATAAATTGTAAATCATTTGTTAAACAAAACATTATAATAAGCATTTGTATACAAAAAGAAATGTAATTAACAAGCATTAACAGAATTGTAAAAACATAAAATCTAAAATTACCCAAACTTGTGGGTATCAAAATAATCTATGAAAGGAAATAAATACTATAGTGACAATATTTAATAACCAGGAAGGAAGATAGAGGAAAAACAGCAATCAGAAGATATACGAAGAGTTCGAATTTTGATAACAATACATCATCTCAAAATCAACCAATCAAAATCATGCAGTTGCCATGGAAAACGGCAGTTGAAGAGGATTACTGTTGAATACCGTTAGAAAGCAGCGAAGCGTCATTAAGAGAATACAGAAGCCAATGTTGGGAAGAATGTTTTTCTGTTAAAATAATGTAAAAAAGTAATTAAAGTTCCTAACCATGACAGCATAAGAAGCAGGCGACCATTTATAGCAGCCAACTCGAGATCCAAGGCAATTAAACGGAAAATTACCCGAAAGAACATCCAGATATGTTATGAGAAAGATGCCCAACCCATTGAAGCCCCAAAATTAATGAAAACAGAACCTATTTGCAGCCAAATCCTACCCGATCAAACGATCGAAGACACCAAGTAATGCTGAGGTGTTAAGTACCATTAAATTACTTATTTTCCAAAACCCTAATCACTCTAAATTTTACTAAAAGTAAATTTATCTCACTATAAACGAATATTTCTCTTTCATAGATTATTTAAGTAAAATAAAACTTGCTAAAAACTTGTTAACATTAAATATAACCTATTAGTTAAACACGAACTTACAAAACACATTTAACGACACCACAGAACAGATTGTAACATCACACATTATTATTTATGTACACGTAGAATAAGGGTAATATATTTTTATTGTAACCGTAGGAATTCTTTAGCTCATAGTCAAAGAATCCACGATTTTGGAAACAGAAAATAATTGTAATACTTTAACGTACACAGCAATGCAAAAGCTGAATGTTTCCTTGATCGATTCGTCAAGCCCAGAGAACAAGAATTTAATGTAATCAGTCGGTGCAAATTTTATCATTATATAATTGTCAATGTGAATATTTTAATTATCACCTATTAAAAATAACTATTACAGGGAGTAACCGTCGTTATTATTTCATATGGAGTGCTTTATATATTACTAGTGTTTACTTAAGAATAGATTTGATGAGAAGCGAACAAGTTGTCATTTGCGCAGCAGCATTGACTATTCAGACGGCTGTGCGAGCGGGAATTATTTGAATGCCCCGACCGTCACCGCTGATAACTCATCAGACAATAATTTTAGTTGTTTTATATAACGACTTGGCGCCACCCGGGATTAACACACCCCTATAAGCAACAGGTAAGGTTACTGCCGTGTTATACAGGTGATTACCGCAACGCTACGGACATCGTTAGCCGCGAACATTAATGTAACGACCCCGGTGCGAGACGAACGCACTAATCATTATTACACATAGAAAATTGGTGTACATTTTACAGGTACGCACAGAACTTTTATCGTTAAAGATTGGCGACCAACCGGTGAGGCTTTAAAAGAAGGCCAACGGCGACTATGAAGAGACATTCCATGGTTACCAGAATGGACACTCAGAAAGGAATTGAAGGTGAAGGTCAACCAGAAGAGATGGAAGAAATCGAAGAAATGATCGGGGAGCTATTCGAAGAGGATCTTCAGGAAAACCAACCAGAAAATCCAACTCAACCAGAACCGGAAGTGGAAGTAATGGTCGGCGACCAACCAGACAAAACAACCGAAGGGGCAAGGTTGGAGAACATGATGAGGATGATGATGGAACAAATGAACAAAAACCAGGAGAAGACTGATGAAAATTTTAAAAAACAAAAGGAAGAATTGAATACAAAATTAGAATCATTGCAAGAGGGAAGGAGAGAAGACAGGGAGTTCCTGTATGACAAGCTGGACAGAAACAGTGAAGAATTGAAGAAGCAAATCAAGGAGAACATGGAACTCCTAAATAATAAAATGGAAAGAAACCATGAAGCCCTGATGAGAAGCCAAGAAATATTAGAAAAAAAAGAGTGAGGAGCTGAAGAGACAGATAAAAAAGGATTTTGAAATAGTAAATAACAATATTGAAAATAATCATGAGACATTCCTACAACAAATAAAGGAAAACGGTGAGAGAAACAGAGAAGAATTCAGGTTCATACTAATAGGATTTTGGGAAGAAATCAAGCAGACGAGAACGGGGATGAACAAGAGATGGGAAGAAACAAGTTACCCGGTAGATCAACTGAATGAAACAGTAGACAGTGATTTCAAACCATTGAATGAAACACTAGACACCACTTCTGAAAGTAGTAAGGAGATGGAAGTTGTAGAAGAATCAAGTGTATTGTTTTCTGAAAATAAAGGTAACAATAACACTGAGAAAATCAAGCACATAAAAACCAACAATAGAACAGGAAGAAAGAAGAACCGAATAATTAAGAAAATTAAGAAAACAGAGGAAATGGGAAGAGTATATAAAAAGAAACTAATAAAAACCAGAGAAGAATTAGAAATGATGAAGAGCGGACTCATTGATGTGTTTAATTTGCCCCTTACCTACCAAAGCAAGTTAATGAAGTATAAAGATTGTAGGAGGACCTCAACAGCAATTATAGAGGGAATTCACAACAAGCTAGCAGAGGAAAACTTCAGCAAAACGATACATAGATGGAAGATACGAGAAATAGAAAGGACCCACAACAAAATAGTGTGTTACAAATTACAAAAGTTTCTAAAACACAGGAATCCACCAGCATTGGAAATGCAAAATAAAAATTTAATGATGACATTAAGAAGGGAATTACCATTAATTCCTCTGATTAATAAACCACCTCATAAAGTGAACGATGTAGGCAGGGATAGAGGGGAACCCATAGTAGTAGAAGAAATACTATACCAGGTAGCAGAGAATTACTTCATAAGGACGGAGACGGTAATACACACAAGAGCGATCCGAATACAAAGGGAAGAGAAGGCTGAAAATATACTACAGGTCAATAATGTTGAAGGAGTCAGATCCGGAAGTAACCAACCAGAAAAAGAAGACTACGACTGGATACCTTTCAGCAGTGATCCAGCAGAGAATTTCCGCCTAGCATATAATAAACGAAACCCGCCAGAACTTTGGATTCCATCCAGAAGTAATTGGAACCAATCAATCGATGGAACGCATAATAAACCATGATTTATAAATTATATATCATCCAGAATAAAGGTTTAACCAACTAACCTTTGAAGGAGTAGAGAAGCAGAACATCAAAGTGTAGAATAATAAAGGAGAAGGCTTGAATAAGGAATGGAATTAATAAAATTGACTATGTATAAACCCAATATACTCTCAAACTCTAATACTCCTATATTAATTGCAACAATTGAAATTATATATTATCCAGAATAAATGTTAACCATCTGACATTTGAAGGAGTAGAGGAGAAAACCAACAAAGAGTGAAATATACAAGAGAAGGTAATAACAAGGAAAGAAAAGGAAAAGATCAACTTACAAAAAAGTATAAAAAACATGGTCCTATGTAGATTAATAGCGTATAAACTTAGGTATAATAATATGTATGACCATATGTCATTACGAAGGACAATGGAAACAATACTTATGAGATAAGTAATATAACCACCAAGAAAGTAAAAGGAGTTTACAACCAAGCTTCAATAAAGAAATTCTATGAAGAAAACTAAATGACTATAAATAAAATAAACAAATGCCAAAATTCAAAAATTATGTGAGCACAACTTACAACAATATTTCGATGACTTATGAGGCCTAAAATAAAAAATATAAAAACAAAGGAATAAGTTACACAAATTCCTACTAAGTGAAATCAACTTACAGTCTATTAAAAAGTTGATAAATGAAGTACATAAAATAATTAAACAAAAAGTACCAAAAAAGGAATACGCTACAAAAATTCCTATAAAGTAAGAGAATTAACTTACAAAGAATTATCAAAAATGATATTTGGTACAAAATAAAATAAACAAAAATAAATTCAAGCTAAAAACTGATAAGATAAATACCTGAAATAATAATGAGTTTAATGTATTCAAAAAAAAAAAAAAAAAAAAAAAAAAAAATCTGAACTGGTACAAAGAAAAAGAGAAGTTATGTATAAAACAAATATACAAGCTATGGCTAAAGCAGAATATTGCTAAATAACTGAGAAAAGAATACAAATGTCTAAGATAATTAAAATGATCACAAGAATAGAAAAACAAAATAATGAAAAGTTAGATATGAAATTAACGTATGAATAAATAAATAAATAAAAAACAATCAACTGTATGAGCAAACGACAGTAAATAGCAAGGGTACAGCGGAAGGAAGAATGAGTAAAAGGCCAAAGTGATCTAAAAACAAACCACAAGGTGGACAATCCCAAAATATATTATTATTATTATTAATTTAAGTCACAAGTTGACAAAAAAGGTATTTAAGATTGACTGTTGAAAAGTCCAGCAATCCAAATAAACTGAGCAGAGATGATGTTCCTCTGGTCTCAGAAAAAATGAGTAGTAATGGAAGAAACCAGCTACTAAAAAGTTAGGGAAAAAATGTGTATAAGGGAGAATACACCAATGGAAATAAATAAAAACAGATCCAAATAAAATGGAATGAATCAAGTAAGAAAGAGAAATAAGAATGGAGAAACAAACAAGGAAGAAAAGGAAAAAGATTATATATAACTGATAATTTCATAAAAAACTATGCTAGTGTTTTATCAAAATGATCAATTTTGAAGGAGAGGCATTATGTTACAACACAAATAAGCCAACCCAATACCAGGGATGAACAAAACAATATTGAATCTAAAATAATACTTCATGTTAAATAAAAATGATTAATTTAAACAAAATATAAAAACTATTACTCGACAAACGACGACTTTGACCTAACCCAAGTGATTGACCAAACAAAAGGAAACAAATGAAGAAGGGATCCACGAAGAATAAACAAGAGTGTAACCAAACCAAAGGAAGAGAGAAGAAAATCCAAAACCCAAACAAAAATGAAACAAGTTCATGGAATTAAACGACCCAATGTAACACGTCGAAATGTACCCAAAGGAGAGGATGGAAAGACCAAAGTATTAATCAAATATGATGAAAATGAAGAAGGAGGGAAATAGATAGAAATGAAAACCAATAATGATACACAAACAAGTAATAAAGCAGAGGAGAAGGAGAAATAATGCACTCAAGAATAATGTTGGAACCAAACCAATCATTACCCTATGAGAAAGGAAAAGTAACTGTTATTACCCATTAATGGACAAAAATGATTTAGGGAAGAAACCCAATTAAAAAAGGTTAAAGATTAAAATGATAAAGAAACAAACTAAACCCCAATTGAGAATTAGATGTAAAAATAGTATTGTAAGAATATAAAATTGTTAATAGTATTAAGGATACATTGTAATGAAAGAGAAATAAGTATAGGGATTACCCACTAAAAAACACATAGTATAAACAGTGATACAGTGCAATAGTGTATGTGTAAAAACCCCAAAGTGAAGTGATACAGAAGGTACGCTAATTAAATTATAATTAACTATAGGTTTGCCCAATACCTATTAAGTATTGGGCAAAGAAGCTATGTGTATTATGCCATAAAATATTTTAATGAATTACCTAATGAACTGAAAAATCTAAGTGTAAATATAAAAGTGCTTAAAAAAAAATCAAAGAAAACGTTAGGAACATTGTTATTGAATAATCAAAAAAAACAGTCTATTATGATATGGACCTTTTTTCTCTTTTTTTTTTCATTTATTTATTGAATTGTGTTATAGTACAAACTAAAATTTTGTTAAAATTGAAAAATAATTTATTTTTAATATTTACTATGATCGGTGAGGTAAACTCACAATTAGTATTAAGTATATAAATATTAATTCTAAGGACCAACCTATGTACGGGCATTTATGCCCCCTATAGGTCCTTTATTGTATAATTTTTATTATATGTAAAGGAAAATTGGTAATAAATATTATTATTATTATTATATATATATATATATATATATATAGATAATTTAAAAGTGAAGGTGAGGTATAAATGGGAATAGTGTAAGATATAGAATATAGCTATTATAAGAAATAGTGAATAATAAAGAAAATAGACACTTAATAAATCTGTAAAAAACACTAAAGGTTTAAAAGTGGAAAAATAACAGTGAATAAATATATGGTGAAAAATAGTATTAAGTATGAATTATAGAATAAGATATACTTAACACTGGAAAGTGATGATGACATTATTATTTAAGAAAAGATGTTTAAGAGATTTAAGTTTAATCATAACCGATAGTAATTAAAAGGGAGGATCCCAGGAAAGAATAAATTGAAGGTGTTGACATGGAGAGAACGTAAAGATTGTTTAAAAATTAAGAAATTGGAGACAAATCAAAGACACCCATGTTATAAGGGATAGTTATAAATTTCATAAAAGTGATGTTGTTTATCACAATAAAAATAATATGTATTATAAACAAAAAGTTAGCAAATAATAAGTTGGAAGGAAGTGATGATATTTCTCACTCAAAATAATAACTCTAATAACTTATAAAGAATTGTTCGTTTTAATGTTATGAACAGGATATGGCTGAAAGAAACTTGCAGTCCATAAGCCTAATTGTTATGTTTTACATATTAAGATAAAGAAAGCAATATTGACATATAATCAAAACACCAACAGACTCAAAATACAACACAACCAATAATAATAACAAAGTAAAGCCCATTAGGCTGAAACAAAATGTGATTTAAATGAAATAAGTCAAATAACTTAATGGCTACTCAGGCCTATATAACTGTCAGAACCAAACAATAAAAATTATAACAAATTAACAAAGAAATTAGCAAATCTGAGGTGAAGGATTCACCAAGAATAAATTGTAAATCATTCGTTAAACAAAACTTTATAATAAGCATTTGTATACAAAAAGAAATGTAATTAACAAGCATTAACATAATTGTAAAAACATAAAATCTAAAATTACCCAAACTTGTGGGGTATCAAAATAATCTATGAAAGGAAATAAATACTATAGTGACAATATTTAATAACCAGGAAGGAAGATAGAGGAAAAACAGCAATCAGAAGATATACGAAGAGTTCGAATTTTGATAACAATACATCATCTCAAAATCAACCAATCAAAATCATGCAGTTGCCATGGAAACGGCAGTTGAAGAGGATTACCGTTGAATACCGTTAGAAAGCAGCGAAGCGTCATTAAGAGAATACAGAAGCCAATGTTGGGAAGAATGTTTTTCTGTTAAAATAATGTAAAAAAGTAATTAAAGTTCCTAACCATGACAGCATGTGAAGTTACCTTCTTTGGTAAACTAAATAATTATTATTTATGAACATGGAATTATCAGACTTTATGTAATTTGCATAAATTATCTTGTCACCGGAATCACAATTGTTTCGCTCAGTTACATGCGGCTTTGGGTCCAGAATTTCGTTAAGCAGACAGGGGCAGTGGTTATAGGGTACTGAAATAATGAGGTACACACATTAGTATAACTAACTTGATTGTATTTATCAAATTTTGTGGTAGCTTGATACATAACTATTCATGAATAATTGTAGACTTTTAAAATGGCGACGATCTCATTCCGCACTTGACCTCTGTTCAAGGTTAAGTACATAAATTTATTATTTGGTTACCATTATTTTTTTCAATTCAATTACTGCTAGCATTTAAAGGATTTCCTGTTTTCTTTATATTTTAATGACACTAACTATCTGTGTAACTCACAAACCAACGCCTCATGTTATATTTAAGTTGATCAACGTAATCACACACTCTGTCACTCTCTCTCTCTCTCTCTCTCTCTCTCTCTCTCTCTCTTACTGAAATTTTACACATGTTTGGTTCAGATATGAATGAGCTCATTAAATAAACTTCTAAATTTATAAAATAATTCGAATAGGGTCTTTCCTGTAATTGATGTGGTGTAGATTCCTCTCCATGGCGATGTTGGCAGGTGGTCGGCCGAATTTCGTGCTGTTTTGTCCACTGATTCTAATTGAAATTCATTTTTAAATTATTCACTGACTCGAGTATGGTTACTGTTAAACTTTGATTAATAGCTATTGCATTTTGTTTAGTAAATATTACATATTTGGCAAAATTTTGCCCACTGCACTGTGGCGAGCGTATATGGCTCGATGGCTGCTGATGCTGAACTGGGCGGAAGCCGGCACAATTAGTATGCAAATTTGTTGCGCCTGACGTCATTGTCTATTGTTCTTTTCGCTTCCGCCTGGTTAATACGTAATGGTTCTTTATCTCGTCATTGTTTTGGTGACGATTTATTACAGTGGACCAATAGAAAGTCAGTATTGTCAGTTTTTAGCGCCTAACACTGCCATTATCGTTGTTTCAATTTGCTCGTACGCCTCTGACCTTGGATCGGCTCTCCACCGGTGAATTTACATATTATTTGGGACTTGGGTCAAAGCTAACCTTGCCTGATTCAACGTTATGATTACAATAAAATTTACAATAAAAACACCCTTACATCCCATTATTCCGATACAGACAATTTGGTACTGTTACAAAACCCCCTCAATGAAAGGTTTTGTGTCGAGACACAAAAACTTTCATTGACTCATTCATACTTTTCTAAAAGGATCAGTTCAGATATGTTCCACAACCCCCTGTAGTGTTAATAAAAGAAAATCTCAATCACTTACCCTTGGTTCTATAGTGTCGATCGTACCCGTCTGACCTTACTGGACTTCTCCTGAGAGATCCCTACACCATAAGGCCATGAGGCACTGCACGCTCCTGTACTGACGCTCCGGCCAGTGCAGGACCGCGGTCACAACACCATAAAACTCTGAAACATTCAATACAAAAATTTTAAAACAGTGGCCTTATTCATTTACATACCCGCAACTGATATGTTTCCTCTTAGATGCATTGGTTTGTGATTTGAGGCGTTGGTTTCATTTATTTATAAACTACGAAATAACTCCAAATTATAACAAGATTTAGGACAGATCAGCCTTCTCCTTTTCAACACTCCTATATATTCTTATCCAATTCTCTGACTCTAGTCAACATCAAATTACCTCTCTCATCATGAAATTTATATTCTTATACTAACACAAACAAATTTTAACTTGCGAACAACAACTATTATTCTCATTCATTTATTTCAAATAACTTCAATATATTTAGCTATCATGGCATTACTTCAATACTATCTAAATTTCTTTATTAATTTCTTTACTTTAACTTCAAACCCTTTTCAACAGAATCATTTTTTCCCAGAGACTTGTTACTCTAACACAAATTTAATATTATCATGGTCACTACCCTTACAGTAGCCTCCTAACCACACACACTATTATCAACATAATAAAACACAATAAAGCGTACATCATAAGCATTAAACACTAACATTGAACAATTCACATTAGACAATTTACATTTACACAACTTGTAGCAGAACTTTATAACATTTTTTATTATCAACTCTCTATTCAACTTTTATCATATCATTAGATTCTATACAAAATTTTCAAATTTATCATTTACCTTTCAGTTACAATTTCCTTCCTATCATGAATTTTCCTTTTCTAACCCTTTTATCCTTACTAGTTTGGGTGACTCTCTATTATTCATTATTCTCTATATCTTATTTTGGCATTGTCAATCTAACCTTACTCTCCCTCTTTTTAACTAACCACCGCTTCTAACCATTAATATAATATGACACCAATATCTCAATAATAACCCCCTTCACAAATCCCATTTAAAACCTCTGGCACCGCTCATTTTGTTTTTTATATAAGGATGTATGTTACTTAACTGGCCATCCATTCATAACCCTTTGCCCTCCACCAATATCGGCAAACACTCTAACCCAAAATTGCTCCGCCTGCCACAACGCTGCACGCTGGTCCCTTGCCACGTCGCTCGTTGATCACTCCTTAACACCGGATCCTTATTACAAAATATCATCAACAACAACTATAAAATTACCATCCACATTACTCACCTCTACATATAATCGCTACCTACTGTGTCCCTAAAATATCTAACACCTCTTTATATATTGTCAGTATCTCAACACTTTATTTTCCCTAACTCCCATTAACTTTATTCAACTAACTCCAATGCCCTTATTTATCACTATTCCCAAACCTCTTTACAACATTTCACCTTAATATACCACTAGAAAATTCATCGCTTACCTACTAACAACAATACCTCTCAAGATCCAAATATATCATACTTAATCATTTACTAACCCTTTAGAATCTAAATTCCATAATATCCTTTCAAAATCATTATTAAACTTCTTTCAATTATTTAAAATTCTACAATACATGTTTACATAAAAACTACATAAAATACACAACAGCAAAAAATACACAAATACATTGACATTAATATACACAAAAATATACAATCCACATAATCATTAAATCATTTATCAAAATCAGTCATAAACAGTCCATCTTAAAAAACACTGGTCACATAATTAAATGTTCATAAACACAATAAAAGGTCTACCCTCCATCATCAAATAAGAGTCGAACCTTAAAACTATATACATGGTTTAATATTGAATGTCTTATATTATTACAATCAATATACATACTATTCAAATTTCTATAATTTTCCACAATCTCATATAACTCATGATCGGGTATGGTCATGTCGCCTTTGGTATAGTCTGTTACAGCCAGGTATTTTGTAAAGTTATCTTTCTCATTATCTCCTACTACTTCAGTTTTATTATAAGGTAAGTACTTGTTATATTCATCAATCATCTCTACACCTAACCTTTCCATAAACTCTTCATAATCTCTACATATCTTAAAAAAATTTCTACTTCTCTGTTTCTCTCAATATATCTCTCACTATCATACCATCTCTCTCTCTTAAAACATC
This sequence comes from Magicicada septendecula, assembly GCA_034769895.1. Taxonomy (NCBI): domain Eukaryota; kingdom Metazoa; phylum Arthropoda; class Insecta; order Hemiptera; family Cicadidae; genus Magicicada; species Magicicada septendecula. The sequence goes on from CM068371.1 coordinate 396,553,896, forward strand.
TCTCATAATAACTCTCCCAATAACACTTCTCTCTCTCAATATATCTCTCTTTACACCCACTCTTTAAACCTTCAAAACACACTATCATTCCCTTATTATTATATTCTATTCCCCATAAAATTTCATTTATACTACCCAACCTCCACACTATTATCACCTATTACTATATTTTCATCTATTTTATCGTAATTTTCTACCCCACTTACCTTGTCCTCTTCGTTCACTCCAACTTTGTTTAATTCTAATTTCTTCTTTTCTAATTCTATTTTTTCTAACTTTGTACCTATTTCACTTAATCTTTTGTCAAATCTACAGTTCTGCTTTTTAATTTCTTTTTTGATGTCATTCAATTGTACATCAAATTGGTTTAGTTTTTCATTAAAATTGTCAAATTTGATGCTCTGCTCATTGAAAAGCAGTTTCATCATTCTTATTGTGTCATTTTCCTCAACTCTTTTTGTTGGGGCTGGTGTTGAACAAATACTATCACCCATCATTTCTGATTCTGTTCTACTCGTCTCATTACTATTTGCCATTTCTTTTTTATTATATTAACAATACTAAATTTATTTTAGTTGCTGTGTTATACTCTATTCGTACCATACATAACCTATACAGGTAACCTCTATTTTTCCGTATGTTTCACTACCCGTCTAACCTCTGCTTGTCTGCTTATTTATATATTTTTATTTATATATAAAGTCCAAGTTCGGGCTGCCATCTGTGAAGTTACCTTCTTTGGTAAACTAAATAATTATTATTTATGAACATGGAATTATCAGACTTTATGTAATTTGCATAAATTATCTTGTCACCGGAATCACACTTGTTTCGCTCAGTTACATGCATTAGGCTTTGGGTCCAGAATTTTGTTAAGCAGACAGGGGCAGTGGTTATAGGGTACTGAAATAATGAGGTACACACATTAGTATAACTAACTTGATTGTATTTATCAAATTTTGTGGTAGCTTGATACATAACTATTCATGAATAATTGTAGACTTTTAAAATGGCGGCGATCTCATTCCGCACTTGACCTCTGTTCAAGGTTAAGTACATAAATTTATTATTTGGTTACCATTATTTCTTTCAATTCAATTACTGCTAGCATTTAAAGGATTTCCTGTTTTCTTTATATTTTAATGACACTAACTATCTGTGTAACTCACAAACCAACGCCTCATGTTATATTTAAGTTGATCAACGTAATCACACACTCTGTCACTCTCTCTCTCTCTCTCTTACTGAAATTTTACACATGTTTGGTTCAGATATGAATGAGCTCATTAAATAAACTTCTAAATTTAGAAAATAATTCGAATAGGGTCTTTCCTGTAATTGATGTGGTGTAGATTCCTCTCCATGGCGATGTTGGCAGGTGGTCGGCCGAATTTCGTGCTGTTTTGTTCACTGATTCTAATTGCAATTCATTTTTAAATTATTCACTGACTTGAGTATGGTTACTGTTAAACTTTGATTAATAGCTATTGCATTTTGTTTAGTAAATATTACATATTTGGCAAAATTTTGCCCACTGCACTGTGGCGAGCGTATATGGCTCGATGGCTGCTGATGCTGAACTGGGCGGAAGCCGGCACAATTAGTATGCAAATTTGTTGCGCCTGACGTCATTGTCTATTGTTCTTTTCGCTTCCGCCTGGTTAATACGTAATGGTTCTTTATCTCGTCATTGTTTTGGTGACGATTTATTACAGTGGACCAATAGAAAGTCAGTATTGTCAGTTTTTAGCACCTAACACTGCCATTATCGTTGTTTCAATTTGCTCGTACGCCTCTGACCTTGGATCGGCTCTCCACCGGTGAATTTACATATTATTTGGGACTTGGGTCAAAGCTAACCTTGCCTGATTCAACGTTATGATTACAATAAAATTTACAATAAAAACACCCTTACATCCCATTACTCCGATACAGACAATTTGGTACTGTTACAAGCATCAGAAGCAGGCGACCATTTATAGCAGCCAACTCGAAATCCAAGGCAATTAAACGGAAAATTACCCGAAAAGAACATCCAGATATGTTATGAGAAAGATGCCCAACCCATTGAAGCCCCAAAATTAATGAAAACAGAACCTATTGCAGCCAAATCCTACCCGATCAAACGAACGAAGACACCAAGTAATGCTGAGGTGTTAAGTACCATTAAATTACTTATTTTCCAAAACCCTAATCACACTAAATTTTACTAAAAGTAAATTTATCTCACTATAAACGAATATTTCTCTTTCACAGATTATTTAAGTAAAATAAAACTTGCTAAAAACTTGTTAACGTTAAATATAAAATATTAGTTAAACACGAACTTACAAAACACATTTAACGACACCACAGAACAGATTGTAACATCACACAATATTATTTATGTACACGTAGAATAAGGTAATATATTTTTATTGTAACCGTAGGAATTCTTTAGCTCATAGTCACAAGAATCCACGATTTTGGAAACAGAAAATAATTGTAATACTTTAACGTACACAGCAATGCAAAAGCTGAATGTTTCCTTGATCGATTCGTCAAGCCCAGAGAACAAGAATTTCATGTAATCAGTCGGTGCAAATTTTATCATTATATAATTGTCAATGTGAATATTTTAATTATCACCTATTAAAAATAACTATTACAGGCAGTAACCGTCGTTATTATTTCATATGGAGTGCTTTATATATTACTAGTGTTTACTTAAGAATAGATTTGATGAGAAGCGAACAAGTTGTCATTTGCGCAGCAGCATTGACTATTCAGACGGCTGTGCGAGCGGGAATTATTTGAATGCCCCGACCGTCACCGCTGATAACTCATCAGACAATAATTTTAGTTGTTTTATATAACGACTTGGCGCCACGCGGGATTAACACACCCCTATAAGCAACAGGTAAGGTTACTGCCGTGTTATACAGGTGATTACCGCAATGCTACGGACATCGTTAGCTGCGAACATTAATGTAACGACCCCGGTGCGAGACGAACGCACTAATCATTATTACACATACAAAATTGGTGTACATTTTACAGGTACGCACAGAACTTTTATCGTTAAAGATTGGCGACCAACCGGTGAGGCTTTAAAAGAAGGCCAACGGCGACTATGAAGAGACATTCCATGGTTACCAGAATGGACACTCAGAAAGGAATTGAAGGTGAAGGTCAACCAGAAGAGATGGAAGAAATCGAAGAAATGATCGGGGAGCTATTCGAAGAGGATCTTCAGCAAAACCAACCAGAAAATCCAACTCAACCAGAACCGGAAGTGGAAGTAATGGTCGGCGACCAACCAGACAAAACAACCGAAGGGGCGAGGATGGAGAACATGATGAGGATGATGATGGAACAAATGAACAAAAACCAGGAGAAGACTGATGAAAATTTTAAAAAACAAAAGGAAGAATTGAATACAAAATTAGAATCATTGCAAGAGGGAAGGAGAGAAGACAGGGAGTTCCTGTATGACAAGCTGGACAGAAACAGTGAAGAATTGAAGAAGCAAATCAAGGAGAACATGGAACTCCTAAATAATAAAATGGAAAGAAACCATGAAGCCCTGATGAGAAGCCAAGAAATATTAGAAAAAAAAGAGTGAGGAGCTGAAGAGACAGATAAAAAAGGATTTTGAAATAGTAAATAACAATATTGAAAATAATCATGAGACATTCCTACAACAAATAAAGGAAAACGGTGAGAGAAACAGAGAAGAATTCAGGTTCATACTAATAGGATTTTGGGAAGAAATCAAGCAGACGAGAACGGGGATGAACAAGAGATGGGAATAAACAAGTTACCCGGTAGATCAACTGAATGAAACAGTAGACAGTGATTTCAAACCATTGAATGAAACACTAGACACCACTTCTGAAAGTAGTAAGGAGATGGAAGTTGTAGAAGAATCAAGTGTATTGTTTTCTGAAAATAAAGGTAACAATAACACTGAGAAAATCAAGCACATAAAAACCAACAATAGAAGAGGACGAAAGAAGAACCGAATAATTAAGAAAATTAAGAAAACAGAGGAAATGGGAAGGGTATATAAAAAGAAACTAATAAAAACCAGAGAAGAATTAGAAATGATGAAGAGCGGACTCATTGATGTGTTTAATTTGCCCCTTACCTACCAAAGCAAGTTAATGAAGTATAAAGATTGTAGGAGGACCTCAACAGCAATTATAGAGGGAATTCACAACAAGCTAGCAGAGGAAAACTTCAGCAAAACGATACATAGATGGAAGATACAAGAAATAGAAAGGACCCACAACAAAATAGTATGTTACAAATTACAAAGGTTTCTAAAACACAGGAATCCACCAGCATTGGAAATGCAAAATAAAAATTTAATGATGACATTAAGAAGGGAATTACCATTAATTCCTCTGATTAATAAACCACCTCATAAAGTGAACGATGTAGGCAGGGATAGAGGGGAACCCATAGTAGTAGAAGAAATACTATACCAGGTAGCAGAGAATTACTTCATAAGGACGGAGACGGTAATACACACAAGAGCGATCCGAATACAAAGGGAAGAGAAGGCTGAAAATATACTACAGGTCAATAATGTTGAAGGAGTCAGATCCGGAAGTAACCAACCAGAAAAAGAAGACTACGACTGGATACCTTTCAGCAGTGATCCAGCAGAGAATTTCCGCCTAGCATATAATAAACGAAACCAGCCAGAACTTTGGATTCCATCCAGAAGTAATTGGAACCAATCAATCGATGGAACGTATAATAAACCATGATTTATAAATTATATATCATTCAGAATAAAGGTTTAACCAACTAACCTTTGAAGGAGTAGAGAAGCAGAACATCAAAGTGTAGAATAATAAAGGAGAAGGCTTGAATAAGGAATGGAATTAATAAAATTGACTATGTATAAACCCAATATACTCTCAAACTCTAATACTCCTATATTAATTGCAACAAATGAAATTATATATTATCCAGAATAAATGTTAACCATCTGACATTTGAAGGAGTAGAGGAGAAAACCAACAAAGAGTGAAATATACAAGAGAAGGTAATAACAAGGAAAGAAAAGGAAAAGATCAACTTACAAAAAAGTATAAAAAACATGGTCCTATGTAGATTAATAGCGTATAAACTTAGGTATAATAATATGTATGACCATATGTCATCACGAAGGACAATGGAAACAATACTTATGAGATAAGTAATATAACCACCAAGAAAGTAAAAGGAGCTTACAACCAAGCTTCAATAAAGAAATTCTATGAAGAAAACTAAATGACTATAAATAAAATAAACAAATGCCAAAATTCAAAATTTATGTGAGCACAACTTACAACAATATTTCGATGACTTATGAGGCCTAAAATAAAAAATATAAAAACAAAAGAATAAGTTACACAAATTCCTACTAAGTGAAATCAACTTACAGTCTATTAAAAAGTTGATAAATGAAGTATATAAAATAATTAAACAAAAAGTACCAAAAAAGGAATACGCTACAAAAATTCCTATAAAGTAAGAGAATTAACTTACAAAGAATTATCAAAAATGATATTTGGTACAAAATAAAATAAACAAAAATAAAACCAAGCTAAAAACTGATAAGATAAATACCTGAAATAATAATGAGTTTAATGTATTCAAAAAAAAAAAAAAATCTGAACTGGTACAAAGAAAAAGAGAAGTTATGTATAAAACAAATATACAAGCTATGGCTAAAGCAGAATATTGCTAAATAACTGAGAAAAGAATACAAATGTCTAAGATAATTAAAATGATCACAAGAAGAATAGAAAAACAAAATAATGAAAAGTTAGATATGAAATTAACGTATGAATAAATAAATAAATAAAAAACAATCAACTGTATGAGCAAACGACAGTAAATAGCAAGGGTACAGCGGAAGGAAGAATGAGTAAAAGGCCAAAGTGATCTAAAAACAAACCACAAGGTGGACAATCCCAAAATATATTATTATTATTATTAATTTAAGTCACAAGTTGACAAAAAAGGTATTTAAGATTGACTGTTGAAAAGTCCAGCAATCCAAATAAACTGAGCAGAGATGATGTTCCTCTGGTCTCAGAAAAAATGAGTAGTAATGGAAGAAACCAGCTACTAAAAAGTTAGGGAAAAATGTGTATAAGGGAGAATACACCAATGGAAATAAATAAAAACAGATCCAAATAAAATGGAATGAATCAAGTAAGAAAGAGAAATAAGAATGGAGAAACAAACAAGGAAGAAAAGGAAAAAGATTATATATAACTGATAATTTCATAAAAAACTATGCTAGTGTTTTATCAAAATGATCAATTTTGAAGGAGAGGCATTATGTTACAACACAAATAAGCCAACCCAATACCAGGGATGAACAAAACAATATTGAATCTAAAATAATACTTCATGTTAAATAAAAATGATTAATTTAAACAAAATATAAAAACTATTACTCGACAAACGACGACTTTGACCTAACCCAAGTGATTGACCAAACAAAAGGAAACAAATGAAGAAGGGATCCACGAAGAATAAACAAGAGTGTAACCAAACCAAAGGAAGAGAGAAGAAAATCCAAAACCCAAACAAAAATGAAACAAGTTCATGGAATTAAACGACCCAATGTAACACGTCGAAATGTACCCAAAGGAGAGGATGGAAAGACCAAAGTATTAATCAAATATGATGAAAATGAAGAAGGAGGGAAATAGATAGAAATGAAAACCAATAATGATACACAAACAAGTAATAAAGCAGAGGAGAAGGAGAAATAATGCACTCAAGAATAATGTTGGAACCAAACCAATCATTACCCTATGAGAAAGGAAAAGTAACTGTTATTACCCATTAATGGACAAAAATGATTTAGGGAAGAAACCCAATTAAAAAAGGTTAAAGATTAAAATGATAAAGAAACAAACTAAACCCCAATTGAGAATTAGATGTAAAAATAGTATTGTAAGAATATAAAATTGTTAATAGTATTAAGGATACATTGTAATGAAAGAGAAATAAGTATAGGGATTACCCACTAAAAAACACATAGTATAAACAGTGATACAGTGCAATAGTGTATGTGTAAAAACCCCAAAGTGAAGTGATACAGAAGGTACGCTAATTAAATTATAATTAACTATAGATAATTTAAAAGTGAAGGTGAGGTATAAATGGGAATAGTGTAAAATATAGAATATAGCTATTATAAGAAATAGTGAATAATAAAGAAAATAGACACTTAATAAATCTGTAAAAGACACTAAAGGTTTAAAAGTGGAAAAATAACAGTGAATAAATATATGGTGAAAAATAGTATTAAGTATGAATTATAGAATAAGATATACTGAACACTGGAAAGTGATGATGACATTATTATTTAAGAAAAGATGTTTAAGAGATTTAAGTTTAATCATAACCGATAGTAATTAAAAGGGAGGATCCCAGGAAAGAATAAATTGAAGGTGTTGACATGGAGAGAACGTAAAGATTGTTTAAAAATTAAGAAATTGGAGACAAATCAAAGACACCCATGTTATAAGGGATAGTTATAAATTTCATAAAAGTGATGTTGTTTATCACAATAAAATAATATGTATTATAAACAAAAAGTTAGCAAATAATAAGTTGGAAGGAAGTGATGATATTTCTCACTCAAAATAATAACTCTAATAACTTATAAAGAATTGTTCGTTTTAATGTTATGAACAGGATATGGCTGAAAGAAACTTGCAGTCCATAAGCCTAATTGTTATGTTTTACATATTAAGATAAAGAAAGCAATATTGACATATAATCAAAACACCAACAGACTCAAAATACAACACAACCAATAATAATAACAAAGTAAAGCCCATTAGGCTGAAACGAAATGTGATTTAAATGAAATAAGTCAAATAACTTAATGGCTACTCAGGCCTATATAACTGTCAGAACCAAACAATAAAAATTATAACAAATTAACAAAGAAATTAGCAAATCTGAGGTGAAGGATTCACCAAGAATAAATTGTAAATCATTTGTTAAACAAAACATTATAATAAGCATTTGTATACAAAAAGAAATGTAATTAACAAGCATTAACATAATTGTAAAAACATAAAATCTAAAATTACCCAAACTTGTGGGTATCAAAATAATCTATGAAAGGAAATAAATACTATAGTGACAATATTTAATAACCAGGAAGGAAGATAGAGGAAAAACAGCAATCAGAAGATATACGAAGAGTTCGAATTTTGATAACAATACATCATCTCGAAATCAACCAATCAAAATCATGCAGTTGCCATGGAAACGGCAGTTGAAGAGGATTACCGTTGAATACCGTTAGAAAGCAGCGAAACGTCATTAAGAGAATACAGAAGCCAATGTTGGGAAGAATGTTTTTCTGTTAAAATAATGTAAAAAAGTAATTAAAGTTCCTAACCATGACAGCATAAGAAGCAGGCGACCATTTATAGCAGCCAACTCGAGATCCAAGGCAATTAAACGGAAAATTACCCGAAAAGAACATCCAGATATGTTATGAGAAAGATGCCCAACCCATTGAAGCCCCAAAATTAATGAAAACAGAACCTATTGCAGCCAAATCCTACCCGATCAAACGAACGAAGACACCAAGTAATGCTGAGGTGTTAAGTACCATTAAATTACTTATTTCCCAAAACCCTAATCACTCTAAATTTTACTAAAAGTAAATTTATCTCACTATAAACGAATATTTCTCTTTCACAGATTATTTAAGTAAAATAAAACTTGCTAAAAACTTGTTAACGTTAAATATAACCTATTAGTTAAACACGAACTTACAAAACACATTTAACGACACCACAGAACAGATTGTAACATCACACATTATTATTTATGTACACGTAGAATAAGGTAATATATTTTTATTGTAACCGTAGGAATTCTTTAGCTCATAGTCACAAGAATCCACGATTTTGGAAACAGAAAATAATTGTAATACTTTAACGTACACAGCAATGCAAAAGCTGAATGTTTCCTTGATCGATTCATCAAGCCCAGAGAACAAGAATTTCAAGTAATCAGTCGGTGCAAATTTTATCATTATATAAATGTCAATGTGAATATTTTAATTATCACCTATTAAAAATAACTATTACAGGGAGTAACCGTCGTTATTATTTCATATGGAGTGCTTTATATATTACTAGTGTTTACTTAAGAATAGATTTGATGAGAAGCGAACAAGTTGTCATTTGCGCAGCAGCATTGACTATTCAGACGGCTGTGCGAGCGGGAATTATTTGAATGCCCCGACCGTCACCGCTGATAACTCATCAGACAATAATTTTAGTTGTTTTATATAACGACTTGGCGCCACGCGGGATTAACACACCCCTATAAGCAACAGGTAAGGTTACTGCCGTGTTATACAGGTGATTACCGCAACGCTACGGACATCGTTAGCTGCGAACATTAATGTAACGACCCCGGTGCGAGACGAACGCACTAATCATTATTACACATACAAAATTGGTGTACATTTTACAGGTACGCACAGAACTTTTATCGTTAAAGATTGGCGACCAACCGGTGAGGCTTTAAAAGAAGGCCAACGGCGACTATGAAGAGACATTCCATGGTTACCAGAAAGGACACTCAGAAAGGAATTGAAGGTGAAGGTCAACCAGAAGAGATGGAAGAAATCGAAGAAATGATCGGGGAGCTATTCGAAGAGGATCTTCAGCAAAACCAACCAGAAAATCCAACTCAACCAGAACCGGAAGTGGAAGTAATGGTCGGCGACCAACCAGACAAAACAACCGAAGGGGCAAGGATGGAGAACATGATGAGGATGATGATGGAACAAATGAACAAAAACCAGGAGAAGACTGATGAAAATTTTAAAAAACAAAAGGAAGAATTGAATACAAAATTAGAATCATTGCAAGAGGGAAGGAGAGAAGACAGGGAGTTCCTGTATGACAAGCTGGACAGAAACAGTGAAGAATTGAAGAAGCAAATCAAGGAGAACATGGAACTCCTAAATAATAAAATGGAAAGAAACCATGAAGCCCTGATGAGAAGCCAAGAAATATTAGAAAAAAAAGAGTGAGGAGCTGAAGAGACAGATAAAAAAAGGATTTTGAAATAGTAAATAACAATATTGAAAATAATCATGAGACATTCCTACAACAAATAAAGGAAAACGGTGAGAGAAACAGAGAAGAATTCAGGTTCATACTAATAGGATTTTGGGAAGAAATCAAGCAGACGAGAACGGGGATGAACAAGAGATGGGAAGAAACAAGTTACCCGGTAGATCAACTGAATGAAACAGTAGACAGTGATTTCAAACCATTGAATGAAACACTAGACACCACTTCTGAAAGTAGTAAGGAGATGGAAGTTGTAGAAGAATCAAGTGTATTGTTTTCTGAAAATAAAGGTAACAATAACACTGAGAAAATCAAGCACATAAAAACCAACAATAGAAGAGGACGAAAGAAGAACCGAATAATTAAGAAAATTAAGAAAACAGAGGAAATGGGAAGGGTATATAAAAAGAAACTAATAAAAACCAGAGAAGAATTAGAAATGATGAAGAGCGGACTCATTGATGTGTTTAATTTGCCCCTTACCTACCAAAGCAAGTTAATGAAGTATAAAGATTGTAGGAGGACCTCAACAGCAATTATAGAGGGAACTCACAACAAGCTAGCAGAGGAAAACTTCAGCAAAACGATACATAGATGGAAGATACAAGAAATAGAAAGGACCCACAACAAAATAGTGTGTTACAAATTACAAAGGTTTCTAAAACACAGGAATCCACCAGCATTGGAAATGCAAAATAAAAATTTAATGATGACATTAAGAAGGGAATTACCATTAATTCCTCTGATTAATAAACCACCTCATAAAGTGAACGATGTAGGCAGGGATAGAGGGGAACCCATAGTAGTAGAAGAAATACTATACCAGGTAGCAGAGAATTACTTCATAAGGACGGAGACGGTAATACACACAAGAGCGATCCGAATACAAAGGGAAGAGAAGGCTGAAAATATACTACAGGTCAATAATGTTGAAGGAGTCAGATCCGGAAGTAACCAACCAGAAAAAGAAGACTACGACTGGATACCTTTCAGCAGTGATCCAGCAGAGAATTTCCGCCTAGCATATAATAAACGAAACCAGCCAGAAATTTGGATTCCATCCAGAAGTAATTGGAACCAATCAATCGATGGAACGTATAATAAACCATGATTTATAAATTATATATCATTCAGAATAAAGGTTTAACCAACTAACCTTTGAAGGAGTAGAGAAGCAGAACATCAAAGTGTAGAATAATAAAGGAGAAGGCTTGAATAAGGAATGGAATTAATAAAATTGACTATGTATAAACCCAATATACTCTCAAACTCTAATACTCCTATATTAATTGCAACAAATGAAATTATATATTATCCAGAATAAATGTTAACCATCTGACATTTGAAGGAGTAGAGGAGAAAACCAACAAAGAGTGAAATATACAAGAGAAGGTAATAACAAGGAAAGAAAAGGAAAAGATCAACTTACAAAAAAGTATAAAAAACATGGTCCTATGTAGATTAATAGCGTATAAACTTAGGTATAATAATATGTATGACCATATGTCATCACGAAGGACAATGGAAACAATACTTATGAGATAAGTAATATAACCACCAAGAAAGTAAAAGGAGCTTACAACCAAGCTTCAATAAAGAAATTCTATGAAGAAAACTAAATGACTATAAATAAAATAAACAAATGCCAAAATTCAAAATTTATGTGAGCACAACTTACAACAATATTTCGATGACTTATGAGGCCTAAAATAAAAAATATAAAAACAAAAGAATAAGTTACACAAATTCCTACTAAGTGAAATCAACTTACAGTCTATTAAAAAGTTGATAAATGAAGTATATAAAATAATTAAACAAAAAGTACCAAAAAAGGAATACGCTACAAAAATTCCTATAAAGTAAGAGAATTAACTTACAAAGAATTATCAAAAATGATATTTGGTACAAAATAAAATAAACAAAAATAAAACCAAGCTAAAAACTGATAAGATAAATACCTGAAATAATAATGAGTTTAATGTATTCAAAAAAAAAAAAAAATCTGAACTGGTACAAAGAAAAAGAGAAGTTATGTATAAAACAAATATACAAGCTATGGCTAAAGCAGAATATTGCTAAATAACTGAGAAAAGAATACAAATGTCTAAGATAATTAAAATGATCACAAGAAGAATAGAAAAACAAAATAATGAAAAGTTAGATATGAAATTAACGTATGAATAAATAAATAAATAAAAAACAATCAACTGTATGAGCAAACGACAGTAAATAGCAAGGGTACAGCGGAAGGAAGAATGAGTAAAAGGCCAAAGTGATCTAAAAACAAACCACAAGGTGGACAATCCCAAAATATATTATTATTATTATTAATTTAAGTCACAAGTTGACAAAAAAGGTATTTAAGATTGACTGTTGAAAAGTCCAGCAATCCAAATAAACTGAGCAGAGATGATGTTCCTCTGGTCTCAGAAAAAATGAGTAGTAATGGAAGAAACCAGCTACTAAAAAGTTAGGGAAAAATGTGTATAAGGGAGAATACACCAATGGAAATAAATAAAAACAGATCCAAATAAAATGGAATGAATCAAGTAAGAAAGAGAAATAAGAATGGAGAAACAAACAAGGAAGAAAAGGAAAAAGATTATATATAACTGATAATTTCATAAAAAACTATGCTAGTGTTTTATCAAAATGATCAATTTTGAAGGAGAGGCATTATGTTACAACACAAATAAGCCAACCCAATACCAGGGATGAACAAAACAATATTGAATCTAAAATAATACTTCATGTTAAATAAAAATGATTAATTTAAACAAAATATAAAAACTATTACTCGACAAACGACGACTTTGACCTAACCCAAGTGATTGACCAAACAAAAGGAAACAAATGAAGAAGGGATCCACGAAGAATAAACAAGAGTGTAACCAAACCAAAGGAAGAGAGAAGAAAATCCAAAACCCAAACAAAAATGAAACAAGTTCATGGAATTAAACGACCCAATGTAACACGTCGAAATGTACCCAAAGGAGAGGATGGAAAGACCAAAGTATTAATCAAATATGATGAAAATGAAGAAGGAGGGAAATAGATAGAAATGAAAACCAATAATGATACACAAACAAGTAATAAAGCAGAGGAGAAGGAGAAATAATGCACTCAAGAATAATGTTGGAACCAAACCAATCATTACCCTATGAGAAAGGAAAAGTAACTGTTATTACCCATTAATGGACAAAAATGATTTAGGGAAGAAACCCAATTAAAAAAGGTTAAAGATTAAAATGATAAAGAAACAAACTAAACCCCAATTGAGAATTAGATGTAAAAATAGTATTGTAAGAATATAAAATTGTTAATAGTATTAAGGATACATTGTAATGAAAGAGAAATAAGTATAGGGATTACCCACTAAAAAACACATAGTATAAACAGTGATACAGTGCAATAGTGTATGTGTAAAAACCCCAAAGTGAAGTGATACAGAAGGTACGCTAATTAAATTATAATTAACTATAGATAATTTAAAAGTGAAGGTGAGGTATAAATGGGAATAGTATAAAATATAGAATATAGCTATTATAAGAAATAGTGAATAATAAAGAAAATAGACACTTAATAAATCTGTAAAAGACACTAAAGGTTTAAAAGTGGAAAAATAACAGTGAATAAATATATGGTGAAAAATAGTATTAAGTATGAATTATAGAATAAGATATACTGAACACTGGAAAGTGATGATGACATTATTATTTAAGAAAAGATGTTTAAGAGATTTAAGTTTAATCATAACCGATAGTAATTAAAAGGGAGGATCCCAGGAAAGAATAAATTGAAGGTGTTGACATGGAGAGAACGTAAAGATTGTTTAAAAATTAAGAAATTGGAGACAAATCAAAGACACCCATGTTATAAGGGATAGTTATAAATTTCATAAAAGTGATGTTGTTTATCACAATAAAATAATATGTATTATAAACAAAAAGTTAGCAAATAATAAGTTGGAAGGAAGTGATGATATTTCTCACTCAAAATAATAACTCTAATAACTTATAAAGAATTGTTCGTTTTAATGTTATGAACAGGATATGGCTGAAAGAAACTTGCAGTCCATAAGCCTAATTGTTATGTTTTACATATTAAGATAAAGAAAGCAATATTGACATATAATCAAAACACCAACAGACTCAAAATACAACACAACCAATAATAATAACAAAGTAAAGCCCATTAGGCTGAAACGAAATGTGATTTAAATGAAATAAGTCAAATAACTTAATGGCTACTCAGGCCTATATAACTGTCAGAACCAAACAATAAAAATTATAACAAATTAACAAAGAAATTAGCAAATCTGAGGTGAAGGATTCACCAAGAATAAATTGTAAATCATTTGTTAAACAAAACATTATAATAAGCATTTGTATACAAAAAGAAATGTAATTAACAAGCATTAACATAATTGTAAAAACATAAAATCTAAAATTACCCAAACTTGTGGGTATCAAAATAATCTATGAAAGGAAATAAATACTATAGTGACAATATTTAATAACCAGGAAGGAAGATAGAGGAAAAACAGCAATCAGAAGATATACGAAGAGTTCGAATTTTGATAACAATACATCATCTCGAAATCAACCAATCAAAATCATGCAGTTGCCATGGAAACGGCAGTTGAAGAGGATTACCGTTGAATACCGTTAGAAAGCAGCGAAACGTCATTAAGAGAATACAGAAGCCAATGTTGGGAAGAATGTTTTTCTGTTAAAATAATGTAAAAAAGTAATTAAAGTTCCTAACCATGACAGCATAAGAAGCAGGCGACCATTTATAGCAGCCAACTCGAGATCCAAGGCAATTAAACGGAAAATTACCCGAAAAGAACATCCAGATATGTTATGAGAAAGATGCCCAACCCATTGAAGCCCCAAAATTAATGAAAACAGAACCTATTGCAGCCAAATCCTACCCGATCAAACGAACGAAGACACCAAGTAATGCTGAGGTGTTAAGTACCATTAAATTACTTATTTCCCAAAACCCTAATCACTCTAAATTTTACTAAAAGTAAATTTATCTCACTATAAACGAATATTTCTCTTTCACAGATTATTTAAGTAAAATAAAACTTGCTAAAAACTTGTTAACGTTAAATATAACCTATTAGTTAAACACGAACTTACAAAACACATTTAACGACACCACAGAACAGATTGTAACATCACACATTATTATTTATGTACACGTAGAATAAGGTAATATATTTTTATTGTAACCGTAGGAATTCTTTAGCTCATAGTCACAAGAATCCACGATTTTGGAAACAGAAAATAATTGTAATACTTTAACGTACACAGCAATGCAAAAGCTGAATGTTTCCTTGATCGATTCATCAAGCCCAGAGAACAAGAATTTCAAGTAATCAGTCGGTGCAAATTTTATCATTATATAAATGTCAATGTGAATATTTTAATTATCACCTATTAAAAATAACTATTACAGGGAGTAACCGTCGTTATTATTTCATATGGAGTGCTTTATATATTACTAGTGTTTACTTAAGAATAGATTTGATGAGAAGCGAACAAGTTGTCATTTGCGCAGCAGCATTGACTATTCAGACGGCTGTGCGAGCGGGAATTATTTGAATGCCCCGACCGTCACCGCTGATAACTCATCAGACAATAATTTTAGTTGTTTTATATAACGACTTGGCGCCACGCGGGATTAACACACCCCTATAAGCAACAGGTAAGGTTACTGCCGTGTTATACAGGTGATTACCGCAACGCTACGGACATCGTTAGCTGCGAACATTAATGTAACGACCCCGGTGCGAGACGAACGCACTAATCATTATTACACATACAAAATTGGTGTACATTTTACAGGTACGCACAGAACTTTTATCGTTAAAGATTGGCGACCAACCGGTGAGGCTTTAAAAGAAGGCCAACGGCGACTATGAAGAGACATTCCATGGTTACCAGAAAGGACACTCAGAAAGGAATTGAAGGTGAAGGTCAACCAGAAGAGATGGAAGAAATCGAAGAAATGATCGGGGAGCTATTCGAAGAGGATCTTCAGCAAAACCAACCAGAAAATCCAACTCAACCAGAACCGGAAGTGGAAGTAATGGTCGGCGACCAACCAGACAAAACAACCGAAGGGGCAAGGATGGAGAACATGATGAGGATGATGATGGAACAAATGAACAAAAACCAGGAGAAGACTGATGAAAATTTTAAAAAACAAAAGGAAGAATTGAATACAAAATTAGAATCATTGCAAGAGGGAAGGAGAGAAGACAGGGAGTTCCTGTATGACAAGCTGGACAGAAACAGTGAAGAATTGAAGAAGCAAATCAAGGAGAACATGGAACTCCTAAATAATAAAATGGAAAGAAACCATGAAGCCCTGATGAGAAGCCAAGAAATATTAGAAAAAAAAGAGTGAGGAGCTGAAGAGACAGATAAAAAAAGGATTTTGAAATAGTAAATAACAATATTGAAAATAATCATGAGACATTCCTACAACAAATAAAGGAAAACGGTGAGAGAAACAGAGAAGAATTCAGGTTCATACTAATAGGATTTTGGGAAGAAATCAAGCAGACGAGAACGGGGATGAACAAGAGATGGGAAGAAACAAGTTACCCGGTAGATCAACTGAATGAAACAGTAGACAGTGATTTCAAACCATTGAATGAAACACTAGACACCACTTCTGAAAGTAGTAAGGAGATGGAAGTTGTAGAAGAATCAAGTGTATTGTTTTCTGAAAATAAAGGTAACAATAACACTGAGAAAATCAAGCACATAAAAACCAACAATAGAAGAGGACGAAAGAAGAACCGAATAATTAAGAAAATTAAGAAAACAGAGGAAATGGGAAGGGTATATAAAAAGAAACTAATAAAAACCAGAGAAGAATTAGAAATGATGAAGAGCGGACTCATTGATGTGTTTAATTTGCCCCTTACCTACCAAAGCAAGTTAATGAAGTATAAAGATTGTAGGAGGACCTCAACAGCAATTATAGAGGGAACTCACAACAAGCTAGCAGAGGAAAACTTCAGCAAAACGATACATAGATGGAAGATACAAGAAATAGAAAGGACCCACAACAAAATAGTGTGTTACAAATTACAAAGGTTTCTAAAACACAGGAATCCACCAGCATTGGAAATGCAAAATAAAAATTTAATGATGACATTAAGAAGGGAATTACCATTAATTCCTCTGATTAATAAACCACCTCATAAAGTGAACGATGTAGGCAGGGATAGAGGGGAACCCATAGTAGTAGAAGAAATACTATACCAGGTAGCAGAGAATTACTTCATAAGGACGGAGACGGTAATACACACAAGAGCGATCCGAATACAAAGGGAAGAGAAGGCTGAAAATATACTACAGGTCAATAATGTTGAAGGAGTCAGATCCGGAAGTAACCAACCAGAAAAAGAAGACTACGACTGGATACCTTTCAGCAGTGATCCAGCAGAGAATTTCCGCCTAGCATATAATAAACGAAACCAGCCAGAAATTTGGATTCCATCCAGAAGTAATTGGAACCAATCAATCGATGGAACGTATAATAAACCATGATTTATAAATTATATATCATTCAGAATAAAGGTTTAACCAACTAACCTTTGAAGGAGTAGAGAAGCAGAACATCAAAGTGTAGAATAATAAAGGAGAAGGCTTGAATAAGGAATGGAATTAATAAAATTGACTATGTATAAACCCAATATACTCTCAAACTCTAATACTCCTATATTAATTGCAACAAATGAAATTATATATTATCCAGAATAAATGTTAACCATCTGACATTTGAAGGAGTAGAGGAGAAAACCAACAAAGAGTGAAATATACAAGAGAAGGTAATAACAAGGAAAGAAAAGGAAAAGATCAACTTACAAAAAAGTATAAAAAACATGGTCCTATGTAGATTAATAGCGTATAAACTTAGGTATAATAATATGTATGACCATATGTCATCACGAAGGACAATGGAAACAATACTTATGAGATAAGTAATATAACCACCAAGAAAGTAAAAGGAGCTTACAACCAAGCTTCAATAAAGAAATTCTATGAAGAAAACTAAATGACTATAAATAAAATAAACAAATGCCAAAATTCAAAATTTATGTGAGCACAACTTACAACAATATTTCGATGACTTATGAGGCCTAAAATAAAAAATATAAAAACAAAAGAATAAGTTACACAAATTCCTACTAAGTGAAATTAACTTACAGTCTATTAAAAAGTTGATAAATGAAGTATATAAAATAATTAAACAAAAAGTACCAAAAAAGGAATACGCTACAAAAATTCCTATAAAGTAAGAGAATTAACTTACAAAGAATTATCAAAAATGATATTTGGTACAAAATAAAATAAACAAAAATAAAACCAAGCTAAAAACTGATAAGATAAATACCTGAAATAATAATGAGTTTAATGTATTCAAAAAAAAAAAAAAATATGAACTGGTACAAAGAAAAAGAGAAGTTATGTATAAAACAAATATACAAGCTATGGCTAAAGCAGAATATTGCTAAATAACTGAGAAAAGAATACAAATGTCTAAGATAATTAAAATGATCACAAGAAGAATAGAAAAACAAAATAATGAAAAGTTAGATATGAAATTAACGTATGAATAAATAAATAAATAAAAAACAATCAACTGTATGAGCAAACGACAGTAAATAGCAAGGGTACAGCGGAAGGAAGAATGAGTAAAAGGCCAAAGTGATCTAAAAACAAACCACAAGGTGGACAATCCCAAAATATATTATTATTATTATTAATTTAAGTCACAAGTTGACAAAAAAGGTATTTAAGATTGACTGTTGAAAAGTCCAGCAATCCAAATAAACTGAGCAGAGATGATGTTCCTCTGGTCTCAGAAAAAATGAGTAGTAATGGAAGAAACCAGCTACTAAAAAGTTAGGGAAAAATGTGTATAAGGGAGAATACACCAATGGAAATAAATAAAAACAGATCCAAATAAAATGGAATGAATCAAGTAAGAAAGAGAAATAAGAATGGAGAAACAAACAAGGAAGAAAAGGAAAAAGATTATATATAACTGATAATTTCATAAAAAACTATGCTAGTGTTTTATCAAAATGATCAATTTTGAAGGAGAGGCATTATGTTACAACACAAATAAGCCAACCCAATACCAGGGATGAACAAAACAATATTGAATCTAAAATAATACTTCATGTTAAATAAAAATGATTAATTTAAACAAAATATAAAAACTATTACTCGACAAACGACGACTTTGACCTAACCCAAGTGATTGACCAAACAAAAGGAAACAAATGAAGAAGGGATCCACGAAGAATAAACAAGAGTGTAACCAAACCAAAGGAAGAGAGAAGAAAATCCAAAACCCAAACAAAAATGAAACAAGTTCATGGAATTAAACGACCCAATGTAACACGTCGAAATGTACCCAAAGGAGAGGATGGAAAGACCAAAGTATTAATCAAATATGATGAAAATGAAGAAGGAGGGAAATAGATAGAAATGAAAACCAATAATGATACACAAACAAGTAATAAAGCAGAGGAGAAGGAGAAATAATGCACTCAAGAATAATGTTGGAACCAAACCAATCATTACCCTATGAGAAAGGAAAAGTAACTGTTATTACCCATTAATGGACAAAAATGATTTAGGGAAGAAACCCAATTAAAAAAGGTTAAAGATTAAAATGATAAAGAAACAAACTAAACCCCAATTGAGAATTAGATGTAAAAATAGTATTGTAAGAATATAAAATTGTTAATAGTATTAAGGATACATTGTAATGAAAGAGAAATAAGTATAGGGATTACCCACTAAAAAACACATAGTATAAACAGTGATACAGTGCAATAGTGTATGTGTAAAAACCCCAAAGTGAAGTGATACAGAAGGTACGCTAATTAAATTATAATTAACTATAGATAATTTAAAAGTGAAGGTGAGGTATAAATGGGAATAGTGTAAAATATAGAATATAGCTATTATAAGAAATAGTGAATAATAAAGAAAATAGACACTTAATAAATCTGTAAAAGACACTAAAGGTTTAAAAGTGGAAAAATAACAGTGAATAAATATATGGTGAAAAATAGTATTAAGTATGAATTATAGAATAAGATATACTGAACACTGGAAAGTGATGATGACATTATTATTTAAGAAAAGATGTTTAAGAGATTTAAGTTTAATCATAACCGATAGTAATTAAAAGGGAGGATCCCAGGAAAGAATAAATTGAAGGTGTTGACATGGAGAGAACGTAAAGATTGTTTAAAAATTAAGAAATTGGAGACAAATCAAAGACACCCATGTTATAAGGGATAGTTATAAATTTCATAAAAGTGATGTTGTTTATCACAATAAAATAATATGTATTATAAACAAAAAGTTAGCAAATAATAAGTTGGAAGGAAGTGATGATATTTCTCACTCAAAATAATAACTCTAATAACTTATAAAGAATTGTTCGTTTTAATGTTATGAACAGGATATGGCTGAAAGAAACTTGCAGTCCATAAGCCTAATTGTTATGTTTTACATATTAAGATAAAGAAAGCAATATTGACATATAATCAAAACACCAACAGACTCAAAATACAACACAACCAATAATAATAACAAAGTAAAGCCCATTAGGCTGAAACGAAATGTGATTTAAATGAAATAAGTCAAATAACTTAATGGCTACTCAGGCCTATATAACTGTCAGAACCAAACAATAAAAATTATAACAAATTAACAAAGAAATTAGCAAATCTGAGGTGAAGGATTCACCAAGAATAAATTGTAAATCATTTGTTAAACAAAACATTATAATAAGCATTTGTATACAAAAAGAAATGTAATTAACAAGCATTAACATAATTGTAAAAACATAAAATCTAAAATTACCCAAACTTGTGGGTATCAAAATAATCTATGAAAGGAAATAAATACTATAGTGACAATATTTAATAACCAGGAAGGAAGATAGAGGAAAAACAGCAATCAGAAGATATACGAAGAGTTCGAATTTTGATAACAATACATCATCTCGAAATCAACCAATCAAAATCATGCAGTTGCCATGGAAACGGCAGTTGAAGAGGATTACCGTTGAATACCGTTAGAAAGCAGCGAAACGTCATTAAGAGAATACAGAAGCCAATGTTGGGAAGAATGTTTTTCTGTTAAAATAATGTAAAAAAGTAATTAAAGTTCCTAACCATGACAGCATAAGAAGCAGGCGACCATTTATAGCAGCCAACTCGAGATCCAAGGCAATTAAACGGAAAATTACCCGAAAAGAACATCCAGATATGTTATGAGAAAGATGCCCAACCCATTGAAGCCCCAAAATTAATGAAAACAGAACCTATTGCAGCCAAATCCTACCCGATCAAACGAACGAAGACACCAAGTAATGCTGAGGTGTTAAGTACCATTAAATTACTTATTTCCCAAAACCCTAATCACTCTAAATTTTACTAAAAGTAAATTTATCTCACTATAAACGAATATTTCTCTTTCACAGATTATTTAAGTAAAATAAAACTTGCTAAAAACTTGTTAACGTTAAATATAACCTATTAGTTAAACACGAACTTACAAAACACATTTAACGACACCACAGAACAGATTGTAACATCACACATTATTATTTATGTACACGTAGAATAAGGTAATATATTTTTATTGTAACCGTAGGAATTCTTTAGCTCATAGTCACAAGAATCCACGATTTTGGAAACAGAAAATAATTGTAATACTTTAACGTACACAGCAATGCAAAAGCTGAATGTTTCCTTGATCGATTCATCAAGCCCAGAGAACAAGAATTTCAAGTAATCAGTCGGTGCAAATTTTATCATTATATAAATGTCAATGTGAATATTTTAATTATCACCTATTAAAAATAACTATTACAGGGAGTAACCGTCGTTATTATTTCATATGGAGTGCTTTATATATTACTAGTGTTTACTTAAGAATAGATTTGATGAGAAGCGAACAAGTTGTCATTTGCGCAGCAGCATTGACTATTCAGACGGCTGTGCGAGCGGGAATTATTTGAATGCCCCGACCGTCACCGCTGATAACTCATCAGACAATAATTTTAGTTGTTTTATATAACGACTTGGCGCCACGCGGGATTAACACACCCCTATAAGCAACAGGTAAGGTTACTGCCGTGTTATACAGGTGATTACCGCAACGCTACGGACATCGTTAGCTGCGAACATTAATGTAACGACCCCGGTGCGAGACGAACGCACTAATCATTATTACACATACAAAATTGGTGTACATTTTACAGGTACGCACAGAACTTTTATCGTTAAAGATTGGCGACCAACCGGTGAGGCTTTAAAAGAAGGCCAACGGCGACTATGAAGAGACATTCCATGGTTACCAGAAAGGACACTCAGAAAGGAATTGAAGGTGAAGGTCAACCAGAAGAGATGGAAGAAATCGAAGAAATGATCGGGGAGCTATTCGAAGAGGATCTTCAGCAAAACCAACCAGAAAATCCAACTCAACCAGAACCGGAAGTGGAAGTAATGGTCGGCGACCAACCAGACAAAACAACCGAAGGGGCAAGGATGGAGAACATGATGAGGATGATGATGGAACAAATGAACAAAAACCAGGAGAAGACTGATGAAAATTTTAAAAAACAAAAGGAAGAATTGAATACAAAATTAGAATCATTGCAAGAGGGAAGGAGAGAAGACAGGGAGTTCCTGTATGACAAGCTGGACAGAAACAGTGAAGAATTGAAGAAGCAAATCAAGGAGAACATGGAACTCCTAAATAATAAAATGGAAAGAAACCATGAAGCCCTGATGAGAAGCCAAGAAATATTAGAAAAAAAAGAGTGAGGAGCTGAAGAGACAGATAAAAAAAGGATTTTGAAATAGTAAATAACAATATTGAAAATAATCATGAGACATTCCTACAACAAATAAAGGAAAACGGTGAGAGAAACAGAGAAGAATTCAGGTTCATACTAATAGGATTTTGGGAAGAAATCAAGCAGACGAGAACGGGGATGAACAAGAGATGGGAAGAAACAAGTTACCCGGTAGATCAACTGAATGAAACAGTAGACAGTGATTTCAAACCATTGAATGAAACACTAGACACCACTTCTGAAAGTAGTAAGGAGATGGAAGTTGTAGAAGAATCAAGTGTATTGTTTTCTGAAAATAAAGGTAACAATAACACTGAGAAAATCAAGCACATAAAAACCAACAATAGAAGAGGACGAAAGAAGAACCGAATAATTAAGAAAATTAAGAAAACAGAGGAAATGGGAAGGGTATATAAAAAGAAACTAATAAAAACCAGAGAAGAATTAGAAATGATGAAGAGCGGACTCATTGATGTGTTTAATTTGCCCCTTACCTACCAAAGCAAGTTAATGAAGTATAAAGATTGTAGGAGGACCTCAACAGCAATTATAGAGGGAACTCACAACAAGCTAGCAGAGGAAAACTTCAGCAAAACGATACATAGATGGAAGATACAAGAAATAGAAAGGACCCACAACAAAATAGTGTGTTACAAATTACAAAGGTTTCTAAAACACAGGAATCCACCAGCATTGGAAATGCAAAATAAAAATTTAATGATGACATTAAGAAGGGAATTACCATTAATTCCTCTGATTAATAAACCACCTCATAAAGTGAACGATGTAGGCAGGGATAGAGGGGAACCCATAGTAGTAGAAGAAATACTATACCAGGTAGCAGAGAATTACTTCATAAGGACGGAGACGGTAATACACACAAGAGCGATCCGAATACAAAGGGAAGAGAAGGCTGAAAATATACTACAGGTCAATAATGTTGAAGGAGTCAGATCCGGAAGTAACCAACCAGAAAAAGAAGACTACGACTGGATACCTTTCAGCAGTGATCCAGCAGAGAATTTCCGCCTAGCATATAATAAACGAAACCAGCCAGAAATTTGGATTCCATCCAGAAGTAATTGGAACCAATCAATCGATGGAACGTATAATAAACCATGATTTATAAATTATATATCATTCAGAATAAAGGTTTAACCAACTAACCTTTGAAGGAGTAGAGAAGCAGAACATCAAAGTGTAGAATAATAAAGGAGAAGGCTTGAATAAGGAATGGAATTAATAAAATTGACTATGTATAAACCCAATATACTCTCAAACTCTAATACTCCTATATTAATTGCAACAAATGAAATTATATATTATCCAGAATAAATGTTAACCATCTGACATTTGAAGGAGTAGAGGAGAAAACCAACAAAGAGTGAAATATACAAGAGAAGGTAATAACAAGGAAAGAAAAGGAAAAGATCAACTTACAAAAAAGTATAAAAAACATGGTCCTATGTAGATTAATAGCGTATAAACTTAGGTATAATAATATGTATGACCATATGTCATCACGAAGGACAATGGAAACAATACTTATGAGATAAGTAATATAACCACCAAGAAAGTAAAAGGAGCTTACAACCAAGCTTCAATAAAGAAATTCTATGAAGAAAACTAAATGACTATAAATAAAATAAACAAATGCCAAAATTCAAAATTTATGTGAGCACAACTTACAACAATATTTCGATGACTTATGAGGCCTAAAATAAAAAATATAAAAACAAAAGAATAAGTTACACAAATTCCTACTAAGTGAAATCAACTTACAGTCTATTAAAAAGTTGATAAATGAAGTATATAAAATAATTAAACAAAAAGTACCAAAAAAGGAATACGCTACAAAAATTCCTATAAAGTAAGAGAATTAACTTACAAAGAATTATCAAAAATGATATTTGGTACAAAATAAAATAAACAAAAATAAAACCAAGCTAAAAACTGATAAGATAAATACCTGAAATAATAATGAGTTTAATGTATTCAAAAAAAAAAAAAAATCTGAACTGGTACAAAGAAAAAGAGAAGTTATGTATAAAACAAATATACAAGCTATGGCTAAAGCAGAATATTGCTAAATAACTGAGAAAAGAATACAAATGTCTAAGATAATTAAAATGATCACAAGAAGAATAGAAAAACAAAATAATGAAAAGTTAGATATGAAATTAACGTATGAATAAATAAATAAATAAAAAACAATCAACTGTATGAGCAAACGACAGTAAATAGCAAGGGTACAGCGGAAGGAAGAATGAGTAAAAGGCCAAAGTGATCTAAAAACAAACCACAAGGTGGACAATCCCAAAATATATTATTATTATTATTAATTTAAGTCACAAGTTGACAAAAAAGGTATTTAAGATTGACTGTTGAAAAGTCCAGCAATCCAAATAAACTGAGCAGAGATGATGTTCCTCTGGTCTCAGAAAAAATGAGTAGTAATGGAAGAAACCAGCTACTAAAAAGTTAGGGAAAAAATGTGTATAAGGGAGAATACACCAATGGAAATAAATAAAAACAGATCCAAATAAAATGGAATGAATCAAGTAAGAAAGAGAAATAAGAATGGAGAAACAAACAAGGAAGAAAAGGAAAAAGATTATATATAACTGATAATTTCATAAAAAACTATGCTAGTGTTTTATCAAAATGATCAATTTTGAAGGAGAGGCATTATGTTACAACACAAATAAGCCAACCCAATACCAGGGATGAACAAAACAATATTGAATCTAAAATAATACTTCATGTTAAATAAAAATGATTAATTTAAACAAAATATAAAAACTATTACTCGACAAACGACGACTTTGACCTAACCCAAGTGATTGACCAAACAAAAGGAAACAAATGAAGAAGGGATCCACGAAGAATAAACAAGAGTGTAACCAAACCAAAGGAAGAGAGAAGAAAATCCAAAACCCAAACAAAAATGAAACAAGTTCATGGAATTAAACGACCCAATGTAACACGTCGAAATGTACCCAAAGGAGAGGATGGAAAGACCAAAGTATTAATCAAATATGATGAAAATGAAGAAGGAGGGAAATAGATAGAAATGAAAACCAATAATGATACACAAACAAGTAATAAAGCAGAGGAGAAGGAGAAATAATGCACTCAAGAATAATGTTGGAACCAAACCAATCATTACCCTATGAGAAAGGAAAAGTAACTGTTATTACCCATTAATGGACAAAAATGATTTAGGGAAGAAACCCAATTAAAAAAGGTTAAAGATTAAAATGATAAAGAAACAAACTAAACCCCAATTGAGAATTAGATGTAAAAATAGTATTGTAAGAATATAAAATTGTTAATAGTATTAAGGATACATTGTAATGAAAGAGAAATAAGTATAGGGATTACCCACTAAAAAACACATAGTATAAACAGTGATACAGAAGGTACGCTAATTAAATTATAATTAACTATAGATAATTTAAAAGTGAAGGTGAGGTATAAATGGGAATAGTGTAAAATATAGAATATAGCTATTATAAGAAATAGTGAATAATAAAGAAAATAGACACTTAATAAATCTGTAAAAGACACTAAAGGTTTAAAAGTGGAAAAATAACAGTGAATAAATATATGGTGAAAAATAGTATTAAGTATGAATTATAGAATAAGATATACTGAACACTGGAAAGTGATGATGACATTATTATTTAAGAAAAGATGTTTAAGAGATTTAAGTTTAATCATAACCGATAGTAATTAAAAGGGAGGATCCCAGGAAAGAATAAATTGAAGGTGTTGACATGGAGAGAACGTAAAGATTGTTTAAAAATTAAGAAATTGGAGACAAATCAAAGACACCCATGTTATAAGGGGTAGTTATAAATTTCATAAAAGTGATGTTGTTTATCACAATAAAATAATATGTATTATAAACAAAAAGTTAGCAAATAATAAGTTGGAAGGAAGTGATGATATTTCTCACTCAAAATAATAACTCTAATAACTTATAAAGAATTGTTCGTTTTAATGTTATGAACAGGATATGGCTGAAAGAAACTTGCAGTCCATAAGCCTAATTGTTATGTTTTACATATTAAGATAAAGAAAGCAATATTGACATATAATCAAAACACCAACAGACTCAAAATACAACACAACCAATAATAATAACAAAGTAAAGCCCATTAGGCTGAAACGAAATGTGATTTAAATGAAATAAGTCAAATAACTTAATGGCTACTCAGGCCTATATAACTGTCAGAACCAAACAATAAAAATTATAACAAATTAACAAAGAAATTAGCAAATCTGAGGTGAAGGATTCACCAAGAATAAATTGTAAATCATTTGTTAAACAAAACATTATAATAAGCATTTGTATACAAAAAGAAATGTAATTAACAAGCATTAACATAATTGTAAAAACATAAAATCTAAAATTACCCAAACTTGTGGGTATCAAAATAATCTATGAAAGGAAATAAATACTATAGTGACAATATTTAATAACCACGAAGGAAGATAGAGGAAAAACAGCAATCAGAAGATATACGAAGAGTTCGAATTTTGATAACAATACATCATCTCGAAATCAACCAATCAAAATCATGCAGTTGCCATGGAAACGGCAGTTGAAGAGGATTACCGTTGAATACCGTTAGAAAGCAGCGAAACGTCATTAAGAGAATACAGAAGCCAATGTTGGGAAGAATGTTTTTCTGTTAAAATAATGTAAAAAAGTAATTAAAGTTCCTAACCATGACAGCATAAGAAGCAGGCGACCATTTATAGCAGCCAACTCGAGATCCAAGGCAATTAAACGGAAAATTACCCGAAAAGAACATCCAGATATGTTATGAGAAAGATGCCCAACCCATTGAAGCCCCAAAATTAATGAAAACAGAACCTATTGCAGCCAAATCCTACCCGATCAAACGAACGAAGACACCAAGTAATGCTGAGGTGTTAAGTACCATTAAATTACTTATTTCCCAAAACCCTAATCACTCTAAATTTTACTAAAAGTAAATTTATCTCACTATAAACGAATATTTCTCTTTCACAGATTATTTAAGTAAAATAAAACTTGCTAAAAACTTGTTAACGTTAAATATAACCTATTAGTTAAACACGAACTTACAAAACACATTTAACGACACCACAGAACAGATTGTAACAGCACACATTATTATTTATGTACACGTAGAATAAGGTAATATTTTTATTGTAACCGTAGGAATTCTTTAGCTCATAGTCACAAGAATCCACGATTTTGGAAACAGAAAATAATTGTAATACTTTAACGTACACAGCAATGCAAAAGCTGAATGTTTCCTTGATCGATTCGTCAAGCCCAGAGAACAAGAATTTCAAGTAATCAGTCGGTGCAAATTTTATCATTATATAATTGTCAATGTGAATATTTTAATTATCACCTATTAAAAATAACTATTACAGGGAGTAACCGTCGTTATTATTTCATATGGAGTGCTTTATATATTACTAGTGTTTACTTAAGAATAGATTTGATGAGAAGCGAACAAGTTGTCATTTGCGCAGCAGCATTGACTATTCAGACGGCTGTGCGAGCGGGAATTATTTGAATGCCCCGACCGTCACCGCTGATAACTCATCAGACAATAATTTTAGTTGTTTTATATAACGACTTGGCGCCACGCGGGATTAACACACCCCTATAAGCAACAGGTAAGGTTACTGCCGTGTTATACAGGTGATTACCGCAACGCTACGGACATCGTTAGCTGCGAACATTAATGTAACGACCCCGGTGCGAGACGAACGCACTAATCATTATTACACATACAAAATTGGTGTACATTTTACAGGTACGCACAGAACTTTTATCGTTAAAGATTGGCGACCAACCGGTGAGGCTTTAAAAGAAGGCCAACGGCGACTATGAAGAGACATTCCATGGTTACCAGAAAGGACACTCAGAAAGGAATTGAAGGTGAAGGTCAACCAGAAGAGATGGAAGAAATCGAAGAAATGATCGGGGAGCTATTCGAAGAGGATCTTCAGCAAAACCAACCAGAAAATCCAACTCAACCAGAACCGGAAGTGGAAGTAATGGTCGGCGACCAACCAGACAAAACAACCGAAGGGGCAAGGATGGAGAACATGATGAGGATGATGATGGAACAAATGAACAAAAACCAGGAGAAGACTGATGAAAATTTTAAAAAACAAAAGGAAGAATTGAATACAAAATTAGAATCATTGCAAGAGGGAAGGAGAGAAGACAGGGAGTTCCTGTATGACAAGCTGGACAGAAACAGTGAAGAATTGAAGAAGCAAATCAAGGAGAACATGGAACTCCTAAATAATAAAATGGAAAGAAACCATGAAGCCCTGATGAGAAGCCAAGAAATATTAGAAAAAAAAGAGTGAGGAGCTGAAGAGACAGATAAAAAAAGGATTTTGAAATAGTAAATAACAATATTGAAAATAATCATGAGACATTCCTACAACAAATAAAGGAAAACGGTGAGAGAAACAGAGAAGAATTCAGGTTCATACTAATAGGATTTTGGGAAGAAATCAAGCAGACGAGAACGGGGATGAACAAGAGATGGGAAGAAACAAGTTACCCGGTAGATCAACTGAATGAAACAGTAGACAGTGATTTCAAACCATTGAATGAAACACTAGACACCACTTCTGAAAGTAGTAAGGAGATGGAAGTTGTAGAAGAATCAAGTGTATTGTTTTCTGAAAATAAAGGTAACAATAACACTGAGAAAATCAAGCACATAAAAACCAACAATAGAAGAGGACGAAAGAAGAACCGAATAATTAAGAAAATTAAGAAAACAGAGGAAATGGGAAGGGTATATAAAAAGAAACTAATAAAAACCAGAGAAGAATTAGAAATGATGAAGAGCGGACTCATTGATGTGTTTAATTTGCCCCTTACCTACCAAAGCAAGTTAATGAAGTATAAAGATTGTAGGAGGACCTCAACAGCAATTATAGAGGGAACTCACAACAAGCTAGCAGAGGAAAACTTCAGCAAAACGATACATAGATGGAAGATACAAGAAATAGAAAGGACCCACAACAAAATAGTGTGTTACAAATTACAAAGGTTTCTAAAACACAGGAATCCACCAGCATTGGAAATGCAAAATAAAAATTTAATGATGACATTAAGAAGGGAATTACCATTAATTCCTCTGATTAATAAACCACCTCATAAAGTGAACGATGTAGGCAGGGATAGAGGGGAACCCATAGTAGTAGAAGAAATACTATACCAGGTAGCAGAGAATTACTTCATAAGGACGGAGACGGTAATACACACAAGAGCGATCCGAATACAAAGGGAAGAGAAGGCTGAAAATATACTACAGGTCAATAATGTTGAAGGAGTCAGATCCGGAAGTAACCAACCAGAAAAAGAAGACTACGACTGGATACCTTTCAGCAGTGATCCAGCAGAGAATTTCCGCCTAGCATATAATAAACGAAACCAGCCAGAACTTTGGATTCCATCCAGAAGTAATTGGAACCAATCAATCGATGGAACGTATAATAAACCATGATTTATAAATTATATATCATTCAGAATAAAGGTTTAACCAACTAACCTTTGAAGGAGTAGAGAAGCAGAACATCAAAGTGTAGAATAATAAAGGAGAAGGCTTGAATAAGGAATGGAATTAATAAAATTGACTATGTATAAACCCAATATACTCTCAAACTCTAATACTCCTATATTAATTGCAACAAATGAAATTATATATTATCCAGAATAAATGTTAACCATCTGACATTTGAAGGAGTAGAGGAGAAAACCAACAAAGAGTGAAATATACAAGAGAAGGTAATAACAAGGAAAGAAAAGGAAAAGATCAACTTACAAAAAAGTATAAAAAACATGGTCCTATGTAGATTAATAGCGTATAAACTTAGGTATAATAATATGTATGACCATATGTCATCACGAAGGACAATGGAAACAATACTTATGAGATAAGTAATATAACCACCAAGAAAGTAAAAGGAGCTTACAACCAAGCTTCAATAAAGAAATTCTATGAAGAAAACTAAATGACTATAAATAAAATAAACAAATGCCAAAATTCAAAATTTATGTGAGCACAACTTACAACAATATTTCGATGACTTATGAGGCCTAAAATAAAAAATATAAAAACAAAAGAATAAGTTACACAAATTCCTACTAAGTGAAATCAACTTACAGTCTATTAAAAAGTTGATAAATGAAGTATATAAAATAATTAAACAAAAAGTACCAAAAAAGGAATACGCTACAAAAATTCCTATAAAGTAAGAGAATTAACTTACAAAGAATTATCAAAAATGATATTTGGTACAAAATAAAATAAACAAAAATAAAACCAAGCTAAAAACTGATAAGATAAATACCTGAAATAATAATGAGTTTAATGTATTCAAAAAAAAAAAAAAAAAAAAAAAAAAAAATCTGAACTGGTACAAAGAAAAAGAGAAGTTATGTATAAAACAAATATACAAGCTATGGCTAAAGCAGAATATTGCTAAATAACTGAGAAAAGAATACAAATGTCTAAGATAATTAAAATGATCACAAGAAGAATAGAAAAACAAAATAATGAAAAGTTAGATATGAAATTAACGTATGAATAAATAAATAAATAAAAAACAATCAACTGTATGAGCAAACGACAGTAAATAGCAAGGGTACAGCGGAAGGAAGAATGAGTAAAAGGCCAAAGTGATCTAAAAACAAACCACAAGGTGGACAATCCCAAAATATATTATTATTATTATTAATTTAAGTCACAAGTTGACAAAAAAGGTATTTAAGATTGACTGTTGAAAAGTCCAGCAATCCAAATAAACTGAGCAGAGATGATGTTCCTCTGGTCTCAGAAAAAATGAGTAGTAATGGAAGAAACCAGCTACTAAAAAGTTAGGGAAAAAATGTGTATAAGGGAGAATACACCAATGGAAATAAATAAAAACAGATCCAAATAAAATGGAATGAATCAAGTAAGAAAGAGAAATAAGAATGGAGAAACAAACAAGGAAGAAAAGGAAAAAGATTATATATAACTGATAATTTCATAAAAAACTATGCTAGTGTTTTATCAAAATGATCAATTTTGAAGGAGAGGCATTATGTTACAACACAAATAAGCCAACCCAATACCAGGGATGAACAAAACAATATTGAATCTAAAATAATACTTCATGTTAAATAAAAATGATTAATTTAAACAAAATATAAAAACTATTACTCGACAAACGACGACTTTGACCTAACCCAAGTGATTGACCAAACAAAAGGAAACAAATGAAGAAGGGATCCACGAAGAATAAACAAGAGTGTAACCAAACCAAAGGAAGAGAGAAGAAAATCCAAAACCCAAACAAAAAGGAAACAAGTTCATGGAATTAAACGACCCAATGTAACACGTCGAAATGTACCCAAAGGAGAGGATGGAAAGACCAAAGTATTAATCAAATATGATGAAAATGAAGAAGGAGGGAAATAGATAGAAATGAAAACCAATAATGATACACAAACAAGTAATAAAGCAGAGGAGAAGGAGAAATAATGCACTCAAGAATAATGTTGGAACCAAACCAATCATTACCCTATGAGAAAGGAAAAGTAACTGTTATTACCCATTAATGGACAAAAATGATTTAGGGAAGAAACCCAATTAAAAAAGGTTAAAGATTAAAATGATAAAGAAACAAACTAAACCCCAATTGAGAATTAGATGTAAAAATAGTATTGTAAGAATATAAAATTGTTAATAGTATTAAGGATACATTGTAATGAAAGAGAAATAAGTATAGGGATTACCCACTAAAAAACACATAGTATAAACAGTGATACAGTGCAATAGTGTATGTGTAAAAACCCCAAAGTGAAGTGATACAGAAGGTACGCTAATTAAATTATAATTAACTATAGATAATTTAAAAGTGAAGGTGAGGTATAAATGGGAATAGTGTAAAATATAGAATATAGCTATTATAAGAAATAGTGAATAATAAAGAAAATAGACACTTAATAAATCTGTAAAAGACACTAAAGGTTTAAAAGTGGAAAAATAACAGTGAATAAATATATGGTGAAAAATAGTATTAAGTATGAATTATAGAATAAGATATACTGAACACTGGAAAGTGATGATGACATTATTATTTAAGAAAAGATGTTTAAGAGATTTAAGTTTAATCATAACCGATAGTAATTAAAAGGGAGGATCCCAGGAAAGAATAAATTGAAGGTGTTGACATGGAGAGAACGTAAAGATTGTTTAAAAATTAAGAAATTGGAGACAAATCAAAGACACCCATGTTATAAGGGATAGTTATAAATTTCATAAAAGTGATGTTGTTTATCACAATAAAATAATATATATTATAAACAAAAAGTTAGCAAATAATAAGTTGGAAGGAAGTGATGATATTTCTCACTCAAAATAATAACTCTAATAACTTATAAAGAATTGTTCGTTTTAATGTTATGAACAGGATATGGCTGAAAGAAACTTGCAGTCCATAAGCCTAATTGTTATGTTTTACATATTAAGATAAAGAAAGCAATATTGACATATAATCAAAACACCAACAGACTCAAAATACAACACAACCAATAATAATAACAAAGTAAAGCCCATTAGGCTGAAACGAAATGTGATTTAAATGAAATAAGTCAAATAACTTAATGGCTACTCAGGCCTATATAACTGTCAGAACCAAACAATAAAAATTATAACAAATTAACAAAGAAATTAGCAAATCTGAGGTGAAGGATTCACCAAGAATAAATTGTAAATCATTTGTTAAACAAAACATTATAATAAGCATTTGTATACAAAAAGAAATGTAATTAACAAGCATTAACATAATTGTAAAAACATAAAATCTAAAATTACCCAAACTTGTGGGATTCAAAATAATCTATGAAAGGAAATAAATACTATAGTGACAATATTTAATAACCACGAAGGAAGATAGAGGAAAAACAGCAATCAGAAGATATACGAAGAGTTCGAATTTTGATAACAATACATCATCTCGAAATCAACCAATCAAAATCATGCAGTTGCCATGGAAACGGCAGTTGAAGAGGATTACCGTTGAATACCGTTAGAAAGCAGCGAAACGTCATTAAGAGAATACAGAAGCCAATATTGGGAAGAATGTTTTTCTGTTAAAATAATGTAAAAAAGTAATTAAAGTTCCTAACCATGACAGCATAAGAAGCAGGCGACCATTTATAGCAGCCAACTCGAGATCCAAGGCAATTAAACGGAAAATTACCCGAAAAGAACATCCAGATATGTTATGAGAAAGATGCCCAACCCATTGAAGCCCCAAAATTAATGAAAACAGAACCTATTGCAGCCAAATCCTACCCGATCAAACGAACGAAGACACCAAGTAATGCTGAGGTGTTAAGTACCATTAAATTACTTATTTCCCAAAACCCTAATCACTCTAAATTTTACTAAAAGTAAATTTATCTCACTATAAACGAATATTTCTCTTTCACAGATTATTTAAGTAAAATAAAACTTGCTAAAAACTTGTTAACGTTAAATATAACCTATTAGTTAAACACGAACTTACAAAACACATTTAACGACACCACAGAACAGATTGTAACATCACACATTATTATTTATGTACACGTAGAATAAGGTAATATATTTTTATTGTAACCGTAGGAATTCTTTAGCTCATAGTCACAAGAATCCACGATTTTGGAAACAGAAAATAATTGTAATACTTTAACGTACACAGCAATGCAAAAGCTGAATGTTTCCTTGATCGATTCGTCAAGCCCAGAGAACAAGAACTTCAAGTAATCAGTCGGTGCAAATTTTATCATTATATAAATGTCAATGTGAATATTTTAATTATCACCTATTAAAAATAACTATTACAGGGAGTAACCGTCGTTATTATTTCATATGGAGTGCTTTATATATTACTAGTGTTTACTTAAGAATAGATTTGATGAGAAGCGAACAAGTTGTCATTTGCGCAGCAGCATTGACTATTCAGACGGCTGTGCGAGCGGGAATTATTTGAATGCCCCGACCGTCACCGCTGATAACTCATCAGACAATAATTTTAGTTGTTTTATATAACGACTTGGCGCCACCCGGGATTAACACACCCCTATAAGCAACAGGTAAGGTTACTGCCGTGTTATACAGGTGATTACCGCAACGCTACGGACATCGTTAGCTGCGAACATTAATGTAACGACCCCGGTGCGAGACGAACGCACTAATCATTATTACACATACAAAATTGGTGTACATTTTACAGGTACGCACAGAACTTTTATCGTTAAAGATTGGCGACCAACCGGCTTTAAAAGAAGGCCAACGGCGACTATGAAGAGACATTCCATGGTTACCAGAAAGGACACTCAGAAAGGAATTGAAGGTGAAGGTCAACCAGAAGAGATGGAAGAAATCGAAGAAATGATCGGGGAGCTATTCGAAGAGGATCTGCAGCAAAACCAACCAGAAAATCCAACTCAACCAGAACCGGAAGTGGAAGTAATGGTCGGCGACCAACCAGACAAAACAACCGAAGGGGCAAGGATGGAGAACATGATGAGGATGATGATGGAACAAATGAACAAAAACCAGGAGAAGACTGATGAAAATTTTAAAAAACAAAAGGAAGAATTGAATACAAAATTAGAATCATTGCAAGAGGGAAGGAGAGAAGACAGGGAGTTCCTGTATGACAAGCTGGACAGAAACAGTGAAGAATTGAAGAAGCAAATCAAGGAGAACATGGAACTCCTAAATAATAAAATGGAAAGAAACCATGAAGCCCTGATGAGAAGCCAAGAAATATTAGAAAAAAAAGAGTGAGGAGCTGAAGAGACAGATAAAAAAAGGATTTTGAAATAGTAAATAACAATATTGAAAATAATCATGAGACATTCCTACAACAAATAAAGGAAAACGGTGAGAGAAACAGAGAAGAATTCAGGTTCATACTAATAGGATTTTGGGAAGAAATCAAGCAGACGAGAACGGGGATGAACAAGAGATGGGAAGAAACAAGTTACCCGGTAGATCAACTGAATGAAACAGTAGACAGTGATTTCAAACCATTGAATGAAACACTAGACACCACTTCTGAAAGTAGTAAGGAGATGGAAGTTGTAGAAGAATCAAGTGTATTGTTTTCTGAAAATAAAGGTAACAATAACACTGAGAAAATCAAGCACATAAAAACCAACAATAGAAGAGGACGAAAGAAGAACCGAATAATTAAGAAAATTAAGAAAACAGAGGAAATGGGATGGGTATATAAAAAGAAACTAATAAAAACCAGAGAAGAATTAGAAATGATGAAGAGCGGACTCATTGATGTGTTTAATTTGCCCCTTACCTACCAAAGCAAGTTAATGAAGTATAAAGATTGTAGGAGGACCTCAACAGCAATTATAGAGGGAACTCACAACAAGCTAGCAGAGGAAAACTTCAGCAAAACGATACATAGATGGAAGATACAAGAAATAGAAAGGACCCACAACAAAATAGTGTGTTACAAATTACAAAGGTTTCTAAAACACAGGAATCCACCAGCATTGGAAATGCAAAATAAAAATTTAATGATGACATTAAGAAGGGAATTACCATTAATTCCTCTGATTAATAAACCACCTCATAAAGTGAACGATGTAGGCAGGGATAGAGGGGAACCCATAGTAGTAGAAGAAATACTATACCAGGTAGCAGAGAATTACTTCATAAGGACGGAGACGGTAATACACACAAGAGCGATCCGAATACAAAGGGAAGAGAAGGCTGAAAATATACTACAGGTCAATAATGTTGAAGGAGTCAGATCCGGAAGTAACCAACCAGAAAAAGAAGACTACGACTGGATACCTTTCAGCAGTGATCCAGCAGAAAATTTCCGCCTAGCATATAATAAACGAAACCAGCCAGAACTTTGGATTCCATCCAGAAGTAATTGGAACCAAT
This sequence comes from Magicicada septendecula, assembly GCA_034769895.1. Classification (NCBI taxonomy): domain Eukaryota; kingdom Metazoa; phylum Arthropoda; class Insecta; order Hemiptera; family Cicadidae; genus Magicicada; species Magicicada septendecula. Next base: position 396,590,920 of record CM068371.1, read on the forward strand.
CAATCGATGGAACGTATAATAAACCATGATTTATAAATTATATATCATTCAGAATAAAGGTTTAACCAACTAACCTTTGAAGGAGTAGAGAAGCAGAACATCAAAGTGTAGAATAATAAAGGAGAAGGCTTGAATAAGGAATGGAATTAATAAAATTGACTATGTATAAACCCAATATACTCTCAAACTCTAATACTCCTATATTAATTGCAACAAATGAAATTATATATTATCCAGAATAAATGTTAACCATCTGACATTTGAAGGAGTAGAGGAGAAAACCAACAAAGAGTGAAATATACAAGAGAAGGTAATAACAAGGAAAGAAAAGGAAAAGATCAACTTACAAAAAAGTATAAAAAACATGGTCCTATGTAGATTAATAGCGTATAAACTTAGGTATAATAATATGTATGACCATATGTCATCACGAAGGACAATGGAAACAATACTTATGAGATAAGTAATATAACCACCAAGAAAGTAAAAGGAGCTTACAACCAAGCTTCAATAAAGAAATTCTATGAAGAAAACTAAATGACTATAAATAAAATAAACAAATGCCAAAATTCAAAATTTATGTGAGCACAACTTACAACAATATTTCGATGACTTATGAGGCCTAAAATAAAAAATATAAAAACAAAAGAATAAGTTACACAAATTCCTACTAAGTGAAATCAACTTACAGTCTATTAAAAAGTTGATAAATGAAGTATATAAAATAATGAAACAAAAAGTACCAAAAAAGGAATACGCTACAAAAATTCCTATAAAGTAAGAGAATTAACTTACAAAGAATTATCAAAAATGATATTTGGTACAAAATAAAATAAACAAAAATAAAACCAAGCTAAAAACTGATAAGATAAATACCTGAAATAATAATGAGTTTAATGTATTCAAAAAAAAAAAAAAAAAAAAAAAAATCTGAACTGGTACAAAGAAAAAGAGAAGTTATGTATAAAACAAATATACAAGCTATGGCTAAAGCAGAATATTGCTAAATAACTGAGAAAAGAATACAAATGTCTAAGATAATTAAAATGATCACAAGAAGAATAGAAAAACAAAATAATGAAAAGTTAGATATGAAATTAACGTATGAATAAATAAATAAATAAAAAACAATCAACTGTATGAGCAAACGACAGTAAATAGCAAGGGTACAGCGGAAGGAAGAATGAGTAAAAGGCCAAAGTGATCTAAAAACAAACCACAAGGTGGACAATCCCAAAATATATTATTATTATTATTAATTTAAGTCACAAGTTGACAAAAAAGGTATTTAAGATTGACTGTTGAAAAGTCCAGCAATCCAAATAAACTGAGCAGAGATGATGTTCCTCTGGTCTCAGAAAAAATGAGTAGTAATGGAAGAAACCAGCTACTAAAAAGTTAGGGAAAAAATGTGTATAAGGGAGAATACACCAATGGAAATAAATAAAAACAGATCCAAATAAAATGGAATGAATCAAGTAAGAAAGAGAAATAAGAATGGAGAAACAAACAAGGAAGAAAAGGAAAAAGATTATATATAACTGATAATTTCATAAAAAACTATGCTAGTGTTTTATCAAAATGATCAATTTTGAAGGAGAGGCATTATGTTACAACACAAATAAGCCAACCCAATACCAGGGATGAACAAAACAATATTGAATCTAAAATAATACTTCATGTTAAATAAAAATGATTAATTTAAACAAAATATAAAAACTATTACTCGACAAACGACGACTTTGACCTAACCCAAGTGATTGACCAAACAAAAGGAAACAAATGAAGAAGGGATCCACGAAGAATAAACAAGAGTGTAACCAAACCAAAGGAAGAGAGAAGAAAATCCAAAACCCAAACAAAAATGAAACAAGTTCATGGAATTAAACGACCCAATGTAACACGTCGAAATGTACCCAAAGGAGAGGATGGAAAGACCAAAGTATTAATCAAATATGATGAAAATGAAGAAGGAGGGAAATAGATAGAAATGAAAACCAATAATGATACACAAACAAGTAATAAAGCAGAGGAGAAGGAGAAATAATGCACTCAAGAATAATGTTGGAACCAAACCAATCATTACCCTATGAGAAAGGAAAAGTAACTGTTATTACCCATTAATGGACAAAAATGATTTAGGGAAGAAACCCAATTAAAAAAGGTTAAAGATTAAAATGATAAAGAAACAAACTAAACCCCAATTGAGAATTAGATGTAAAAATAGTATTGTAAGAATATAAAATTGTTAATAGTATTAAGGATACATTGTAATGAAAGAGAAATAAGTATAGGGATTACCCACTAAAAAACACATAGTATAAACAGTGATACAGTGCAATAGTGTATGTGTAAAAACCCCAAAGTGAAGTGATACAGAAGGTACGCTAATTAAATTATAATTAACTATAGATAATTTAAAAGTGAAGGTGAGGTATAAATGGGAATAGTGTAAAATATAGAATATAGCTATTATAAGAAATAGTGAATAATAAAGAAAATAGACACTTAATAAATCTGTAAAAAACACTAAAGGTTTAAAAGTGGAAAAATAACAGTGAATAAATATATGGTGAAAAATAGTATTAAGTATGAATTATAGAATAAGATATACTGAACACTGGAAAGTGATGATGACATTATTATTTAAGAAAAGATGTTTAAGAGATTTAAGTTTAATCATAACCGATAGTAATTAAAAGGGAGGATCCCAGGAAAGAATAAATTGAAGGTGTTGACATGGAGAGAACGTAAAGATTGTTTAAAAATTAAGAAATTGGAGACAAATCAAAGACACCCATGTTATAAGGGATAGTTATAAATTTCATAAAAGTGATGTTGTTTATCACAATAAAATAATATATATTATAAACAAAAAGTTAGCAAATAATAAGTTGGAAGGAAGTGATGATATTTCTCACTCAAAATAATAACTCTAATAACTTATAAAGAATTGTTCGTTTTAATGTTATGAACAGGATATGGCTGAAAGAAACTTGCAGTCCATAAGCCTAATTGTTATGTTTTACATATTAAGATAAAGAAAGCAATATTGACATATAATCAAAACACCAACAGACTCAAAATACAACACAACCAATAATAATAACAAAGTAAAGCCCATTAGGCTGAAACGAAATGTGATTTAAATGAAATAAGTCAAATAACTTAATGGCTACTCAGGCCTATATAACTGTCAGAACCAAACAATAAAAATTATAACAAATTAACAAAGAAATTAGCAAATCTGAGGTGAAGGATTCACCAAGAATAAATTGTAAATCATTTGTTAAACAAAACATTATAATAAGCATTTGTATACAAAAAGAAATGTAATTAACAAGCATTAACATAATTGTAAAAACATAAAATCTAAAATTACCCAAACTTGTGGGATTCAAAATAATCTATGAAAGGAAATAAATACTATAGTGACAATATTTAATAACCAGGAAGGAAGATAGAGGAAAAACAGCAATCAGAAGATATACGAAGAGTTCGAATTTTGATAACAATACATCATCTCGAAATCAACCAATCAAAATCATGCAGTTGCCATGGAAACGGCAGTTGAAGAGGATTACTGTTGAATACCGTTAGAAAGCAGCGAAACGTCATTAAGAGAATACAGAAGCCAATGTTGGGAAGAATGTTTTTCTGTTAAAATAATGTAAAAAAGTAATTAAAGTTCCTAACCATGACAGCATAAGAAGCAGGCGACCATTTATAGCAGCCAACTCGAGATCCAAGGCAATTAAACGGAAAATTACCCGAAAAGAACATCCAGATATGTTATGAGAAAGATGCCCAACCCATTGAAGCCCCAAAATTAATGAAAACAGAACCTATTGCAGCCAAATCCTACCCGATCAAACGAACGAAGACACCAAGTAATGCTGAGGTGTTAAGTACCATTAAATTACTTATTTCCCAAAACCCTAATCACTCTAAATTTTACTAAAAGTAAATTTATCTCACTATAAACAAATATTTCTCTTTCACAGATTATTTAAGTAAAATAAAACTTGCTAAAAACTTGTTAACGTTAAATATAACCTATTAGTTAAACACGAACTTACAAAACACATTTAACGACACCACAGAACAGATTGTAACATCACACATTATTATTTATGTACACGTAGAATAAGGTAATATATTTTTATTGTAACCGTAGGAATTCTTTAGCTCATAGTCACAAGAATCCACGATTTTGGAAACAGAAAATAATTGTAATACTTTAACGTACACAGCAATGCAAAAGCTGAATGTTTCCTTGATCGATTCGTCAAGCCCAGAGAACAAGAATTTCAAGTAATCAGTCGGTGCAAATTTTATCATTATATAATTGTCAATGTGAATATTTTAATTATCACCTATTAAAAATAACTATTACAGGGAGTAACCGTAGTTATTATTTCATATGGAGTGCTTTATATATTACTAGTGTTTACTTAAGAATAGATTTGATGAGAAGCGAACAAGTTGTCATTTGCGCAGCAGCATTGACTATTCAGACGGCTGTGCGAGCGGGAATTATTTGAATGCCCCGACCGTCACCGCTGATAACTCATCAGACAATAATTTTAGTTGTTTTATATAACGACTTGGCGCCACCCGGGATTAACACACCCCTATAAGCAACAGGTAAGGTTACTGCCGTGTTATACAGGTGATTACCGCAACGCTACGGACATCGTTAGCTGCGAACATTAATGTAACGACCCCGGTGCGAGACGAACGCACTAATCATTATTACACATACAAAATTGGTGTACATTTTACAGGTACGCACAGAACTTTTATCGTTAAAGATTGGCGACCAACCGGTGAGGCTTTAAAAGAAGGCCAACGGCGACTATGAAGAGACATTCCATGGTTACCAGAAAGGACACTCAGAAAGGAATTGAAGGTGAAGGTCAACCAGAAGAGATGGAAGAAATCGAAGAAATGATCGGGGAGCTATTCGAAGAGGATCTTCAGCAAAACCAACCAGAAAATCCAACTCAACCAGAACCGGAAGTGGAAGTAATGGTCGGCGACCAACCAGACAAAACAACCGAAGGGGCAAGGATGGAGAACATGATGAGGATGATGATGGAACAAATGAACAAAAACCAGGAGAAGACTGATGAAAATTTTAAAAAACAAAAGGAAGAATTGAATACAAAATTAGAATCATTGCAAGAGGGAAGGAGAGAAGACAGGGAGTTCCTGTATGACAAGCTGGACAGAAACAGTGAAGAATTGAAGAAGCAAATCAAGGAGAACATGGAACTCCTAAATAATAAAATGGAAAGAAACTATGAAGCCCTGATGAGAAGCCAAGAAATATTAGAAAAAAAAGAGTGAGGAGCTGAAGAGACAGATAAAAAAGGATTTTGAAATAGTAAATAACAATATTGAAAATAATCATGAGACATTCCTACAACAAATAAAGGAAAACGGTGAGAGAAACAGAGAAGAATTCAGGTTCATACTAATAGGATTTTGGGAAGAAATCAAGCAGACGAGAACGGGGATGAACAAGAGATGGGAAGAAACAAGTTACCCGGTAGATCAACTGAATGAAACAGTAGACAGTGATTTCAAACCATTGAATGAAACACTAGACACCACTTCTGAAAGTAGTAAGGAGATGGAAGTTGTAGAAGAATCAAGTGTATTGTTTTCTGAAAATAAAGGTAACAATAACACTGAGAAAATCAAGCACATAAAAACCAACAATAGAAGAGGACGAAAGAAGAACCGAATAATTAAGAAAATTAAGAAAACAGAGGAAATGGGAAGGGTATATAAAAAGAAACTAATAAAAACCAGAGAAGAATTAGAAATGATGAAGAGCGGACTCATTGATGTGTTTAATTTGCCCCTTACCTACCAAAGCAAGTTAATGAAGTATAAAGATTGTAGGAGGACCTCAACAGCAATTATAGAGGGAACTCACAACAAGTAAGCAGAGGAAAACTTCAGCAAAACGATACATAGATGGAAGATACAAGAAATAGAAAGGACCCACAACAAAATAGTGTGTTACAAATTACAAAGGTTTCTAAAACACAGGAATCCACCAGCATTGGAAATGCAAAATAAAAATTTAATTATGACATTAAAAAGGGAATTACCATTAATTCCTCTGATTAATAAACCACCTCATAAAGTGAACGATGTAGGCAGGGATAGAGGGGAACCCATAGTAGTAGAAGAAATACTATACCAGGTAGCAGAGAATTACTTCATAAGGACGGAGACGGTAATACACACAAGAGCGATCCGAATACAAAGGGAAGAGAAGGCTGAAAATATATAGTACAGGTCAATAATGTTGAAGGAGTCAGATCCGGAAGTAACCAACCAGAAAAAGAAGACTACGACTGGATACCTTTCAGCAGTGATCCAGCAGAGAATTTCCGCCTAGCATATAATAAACGAAACCAGCCAGAACTTTGGATTCCATCCAGAAGTAATTGGAACCAATCAATCGATGGAACGTATAATAAACCATGATTTATAAATTATATATCATTCAGAATAAAGGTTTAACCAACTAACCTTTGAAGGAGTAGAGAAGCAGAACATCAAAGTGTAGAATAATAAAGGAGAAGGCTTGAATAAGGAATGGAATTAATAAAATTGACTATGTATAAACCCAATATACTCTCAAACTCTAATACTCCTATATTAATTGCAACAAATGAAATTATATATTATCCAGAATAAATGTTAACCATCTGACATTTGAAGGAGTAGAGGAGAAAACCAACAAAGAGTGAAATATACAAGAGAAGGTAATAACAAGGAAAGAAAAGGAAAAGATCAACTTACAAAAAAGTATAAAAAACATGGTCCTATGTAGATTAATAGCGTATAAACTTAGGTATAATAATATGTATGACCATATGTCATCACGAAGGACAATGGAAACAATACTTATGAGATAAGTAATATAACCACCAAGAAAGTAAAAGGAGCTTACAACCAAGCTTCAATAAAGAAATTCTATGAAGAAAACTAAATGACTATAAATAAAATAAACAAATGCCAAAATTCAAAAATTATGTGAGCACAACTTACAACAATATTTCGATGACTTATGAGGCCTAAAATAAAAAATATAAAAACAAAAGAATAAGTTACACAAATTCCTACTAAGTGAAATCAACTTACAGTCTATTAAAAAGTTGATAAATGAAGTATATAAAATAATTAAACAAAAAGTACCAAAAAAGGAATACGCTACAAAAATTCCTATAAAGTAAGAGAATTAACTTACAAAGAATTATCAAAAATGATATTTGGTACAAAATAAAATAAACAAAAATAAAACCAAGCTAAAAACTGATAAGATAAATACCTGAAATAATAATGAGTTTAATGTATTCAAAAAAAAAAAAAAAAAAAAAAAAAAAATCTGAACTGGTACAAAGAAAAAGAGAAGTTATGTATAAAACAAATATACAAGCTATGGCTAAAGCAGAATATTGCTAAATAACTGAGAAAAGAATACAAATGTCTAAGATAATTAAAATGATCACAAGAAGAATAGAAAAACAAAATAATGAAAAGTTAGATATGAAATTAACGTATGAATAAATAAATAAATAAAAAACAATCAACTGTATGAGCAAACGACAGTAAATAGCAAGGGTACAGCGGAAGGAAGAATGAGTAAAAGGCGAAAGTGATCGAAAAACAAACCACAAGGTGGACAATCCCAAAATATATTATTATTATTATTAATTTAAGTCACAAGTTGACAAAAAAGGTATTTAAGATTGACTGTTGAAAAGTCCAGCAATCCAAATAAACTGAGCAGAGATGATGTTCCTCTGGTCTCAGAAAAAATGAGTAGTAATGGAAGAAACCAGCTACTAAAAAGTTAGGGAAAAAATGTGTATAAGGGAGAATACACCAATGGAAATAAATAAAAACAGATCCAAATAAAATGGAATGAATCAAGTAAGAAAGAGAAATAAGAATGGAGAAACAAACAAGGAAGAAAAGGAAAAAGATTATATATAACTGATAATTTCATAAAAAACTATGCTAGTGTTTTATCAAAATGATCAATTTTGAAGGAGAGGCATTATGTTACAACACAAATAAGCCAACCCAATACCAGGGATGAACAAAACAATATTGAATCTAAAATAATACTTCATGTTAAATAAAAATGATTAATTTAAACAAAATATAAAAACTATTACTCGACAAACGACGACTTTGACCTAACCCAAGTGATTGACCAAACAAAAGGAAACAAATGAAGAAGGGATCCACGAAGAATAAACAAGAGTGTAACCAAACCAAAGGAAGAGAGAAGAAAATCCAAAACCCAAACAAAAATGAAACAAGTTCATGGAATTAAACGACCCAATGTAACATGTCGAAATGTACCCAAAGGAGAGGATGGAAAGACCAAAGTATTAATCAAATATGATGAAAATGAAGAAGGAGGGAAATAGATAGAAATGAAAACCAATAATGATACACAAACAAGTAATAAAGCAGAGGAGAAGGAGAAATAATGCACTCAAGAATAATGTTGGAACCAAACCAATCATTACCCTATGAGAAAGGAAAAGTAACTGTTATTACCCATTAATGGACAAAAATGATTTAGGGAAGAAACCCAATTAAAAAAGGTTAAAGATTAAAATGATAAAGAAACAAACTAAACCCCAATTGAGAATTAGATGTAAAAATAGTATTGTAAGAATATAAAATTGTTAATAGTATTAAGGATACATTGTAATGAAAGAGAAATAAGTATAGGGATTACCCACTAAAAAACACATAGTATAAACAGTGATACAGTGCAATAGTGTATGTGTAAAAACCCCAAAGTGAAGTGATACAGAAGGTACGCTAATTAAATTATAATTAACTATAGATAATTTAAAAGTGAAGGTGAGGTATAAATGGGAATAGTGTAAAATATAGAATATAGCTATTATAAGAAATAGTGAATAATAAAGAAAATAGACACTTAATAAATCTGTAAAAGACACAAAGGTTTAAAAGTGGAAAAATAACAGTGAATAAATATATGGTGAAAAATAGTATTAAGTATGAATTATAGAATAAGATATACTGAACACTGGAAAGTGATGATGACATTATTATTTAAGAAAAGATGTTTAAGAGATTTAAGTTTAATCATAACCGATAGTAATTAAAAGGGAGGATCCCAGGAAAGAATAAATTGAAGGTGTTGACATGGAGAGAACGTAAAGATTGTTTAAAAATTAAGAAATTGGAGACAAATCAAAGACACCCATGTTATAAGGGATAGTTATAAATTTCATAAAAGTGATGTTGTTTATCACAATAAAATAATATGTATTATAAACAAAAAGTTAGCAAATAATAAGTTGGAAGGAAGTGATGATATTTCTCACTCAAAATAATAACTCTAATAACTTATAAAGAATTGTTCGTTTTAATGTTATGAACAGGATATGGCTGAAAGAAACTTGCAGTCCATAAGCCTAATTGTTATGTTTTACATATTAAGATAAAGAAAGCAATATTGACATATAATCAAAACACCAACAGACTCAAAATACAACACAACCAATAATAATAACAAAGTAAAGCCCATTAGGCTGAAACGAAATGTGATTTAAATGAAATAAGTCAAATAACTTAATGGCTACTCAGGCCTATATAACTGTCAGAACCAAACAATAAAAATTATAACAAATTAACAAAGAAATTAGCAAATCTGAGGTGAAGGATTCACCAAGAATAAATTGTAAATCATTTGTTAAACAAAACATTATAATAAGCATTTGTATACAAAAAGAAATGTAATTAACAAGCATTAACATAATTGTAAAAACATAAAATCTAAAATTACCCAAACTTGTGGGTATCAAAATAATCTATGAAAGGAAATAAATACTATAGTGACAATATTTAATAACCACGAAGGAAGATAGAGGAAAAACAGCAATCAGAAGATATACGAAGAGTTCGAATTTTGATAACAATACATCATTTCGAAATCAACCAATCAAAATCATGCAGTTGCCATGGAAACGGCAGTTGAAGAGGATTACTGTTGAATACCGTTAGAAAGCAGCGAAGCGTCATTAAGAGAATACAGAAGCCAATGTTGGGAAGAATGTTTTTCTGTTAAAATAATGTAAAAAAGTAATTAAAGTTCCTAACCATGACAGCATAAGAAGCAGGCGACCATTTATAGCAGCCAACTCGAGATCCAAGGCAATTAAACGGAAAATTACCCGAAAAGAACATCCAGATATGTTATGAGAAAGATGCCCAACCCATTGAAGCCCCAAAATTAATGAAAACAGAACCTATTGCAGCCAAATCCTACCCGATCAAACGAACGAAGACACCAAGTAATGCTGAGGTGTTAAGTACCATTAAATTACTTATTTCCCAAAACCCTAATCACTCTAAATTTTACTAAAAGTAAATTTATCTCACTATAAACGAATATTTCTCTTTCACAGATTATTTAAGTAAAATAAAACTTGCTAAAAACTTGTTAACGTTAAATATAACCTATTAGTTAAACACGAACTTACAAAACACATTTAACGACACCACAGAACAGATTGTAACATCACACATTATTATTTATGTACACGTAGAATAAGGTAATATTTTTATTGTAACCGTAGGAATTCTTTAGCTCATAGTCACAAGAATCCACGATTTTGGAAACAGAAAATAATTGTAATACTTTAACGTACACAGCAATGCAAAAGCTGAATGTTTCCTTGATCGATTCGTCAAGCCCAGAGAACAAGAATTTCAAGTAATCAGTCGGTGCAAATTTTATCATTATATAAATGTCAATGTGAATATTTTAATTATCACCTATTAAAAATAACTATTACAGGGAGTAACCGTCGTTATTATTTCATATGGAGTGCTTTATATATTACTAGTGTTTACTTAAGAATAGATTTGATGAGAAGCGAACAAGTTGTCATTTGCGCAGCAGCATTGACTATTCAGACGGCTGTGCGAGCGGGAATTATTTGAATGCCCCGACCGTCACCGCTGATAACTCAACAGACAATAATTTTAGTTGTTTTATATAACGACTTGGCGCCACCCGGGATTAACACACCCCTATAAGCAACAGGTAAGGTTACTGCCGTGTTATACAGGTGACTACCGCAACGCTACGGACATCGTTAGCTGCGAACATTAATGTAATGACCCCGGTGCGAGACGAACGCACTAATCATTATTACACATACAAAATTGGTGTACATTTTACAGGTACGCACAGAACTTTTATCGTTAAAGATTGGCGACCAACCGGTGAGGCTTTAAAAGAAGGCCAACGGCGACTATGAAGAGACATTCCATGGTTACCAGAAAGGACACTCAGAAAGGAATTGAAGGTAAAGGTCAACCAGAAGAGATGGAAGAAATCGAAGAAATGATCGGGGAGCTATTCGAAGAGGATCTTCAGGAAAACCAACCAGAAAATCCAACTCAACCAGAACCGGAAGTGGAAGTAATGGTCGGCGACCAACCAGACAAAACAACCGAAGGGGCAAGGATGGAGAACATGATGAGGATGATGATGGAACAAATGAACAAAAACCAGGAGAAGACTGATGAAAATTTTAAAAAACAAAAGGAAGAATTGAATACAAAATTAGAATCATTGCAAGAGGGAAGGAGAGAAGACAGGGAGTTCCTGTATGACAAGCTGGACAGAAACAGTGAAGAATTGAAGAAGCAAATCAAGGAGAACATGGAACTCCTAAATAATAAAATGGAAAGAAACCATGAAGCCCTGATGAGAAGCCAAGAAATATTAGAAAAAAAAGAGTGAGGAGCTGAAGAGACAGATAAAAAAGGATTTTGAAATAGTAAATAACAATATTGAAAATAATCATGAGACATTCCTACAACAAATAAAGGAAAACGGTGAGAGAAACAGAGAAGAATTCAGGTTCATACTAATAGGATTTTGGGAAGAAATCAAGCAGACGAGAACGGGGATGAACAAGAGATGGGAAGAAACAAGTTACCCGGTAGATCAACTGAATGAAACAGTAGACAGTGATTTCAAACCATTGAATGAAACACTAGACACCACTTCTGAAAGTAGTAAGGAGATGGAAGTTGTAGAAGAATCAAGTGTATTGTTTTCTGAAAATAAAGGTAACAATAACACTGAGAAAATCAAGCACATAAAAACCAACAATAGAAGAGGACGAAAGAAGAACCGAATAATTAAGAAAATTAAGAAAACAGAGGAAATGGGAAGGGTATATAAAAAGAAACTAATAAAAACCAGAGAAGAATTAGAAATGATGAAGAGCGGACTCATTGATGTGTTTAATTTGCCCCTTACCTACCAAAGCAAGTTAATGAAGTATAAAGATTGTAGGAGGACCTCAACAGCAATTATAGAGGGAACTCACAACAAGTAAGCAGAGGAAAACTTCAGCAAAACGATACATAGATGGAAGATACAAGAAATAGAAAGGACCCACAACAAAATAGTGTGTTACAAATTACAAAGGTTTCTAAAACACAGGAATCCACCAGCATTGGAAATGCAAAATAAAAATTTAATTATGACATTAAAAAGGGAATTACCATTAATTCCTCTGATTAATAAACCACCTCATAAAGTGAACGATGTAGGCAGGGATAGAGGGGAACCCATAGTAGTAGAAGAAATACTATACCAGGTAGCAGAGAATTACTTCATAAGGACGGAGACGGTAATACACACAAGAGCGATCCGAATACAAAGGGAAGAGAAGGCTGAAAATATATAGTACAGGTCAATAATGTTGAAGGAGTCAGATCCGGAAGTAACCAACCAGAAAAAGAAGACTACGACTGGATACCTTTCAGCAGTGATCCAGCAGAGAATTTCCGCCTAGCATATAATAAACGAAACCAGCCAGAACTTTGGATTCCATCCAGAAGTAATTGGAACCAATCAATCGATGGAACGTATAATAAACCATGATTTATAAATTATATATCATTCAGAATAAAGGTTTAACCAACTAACCTTTGAAGGAGTAGAGAAGCAGAACATCAAAGTGTAGAATAATAAAGGAGAAGGCTTGAATAAGGAATGGAATTAATAAAATTGACTATGTATAAACCCAATATACTCTCAAACTCTAATACTCCTATATTAATTGCAACAAATGAAATTATATATTATCCAGAATAAATGTTAACCATCTGACATTTGAAGGAGTAGAGGAGAAAACCAACAAAGAGTGAAATATACAAGAGAAGGTAATAACAAGGAAAGAAAAGGAAAAGATCAACTTACAAAAAAGTATAAAAAACATGGTCCTATGTAGATTAATAGCGTATAAACTTAGGTATAATAATATGTATGACCATATGTCATCACGAAGGACAATGGAAACAATACTTATGAGATAAGTAATATAACCACCAAGAAAGTAAAAGGAGCTTACAACCAAGCTTCAATAAAGAAATTCTATGAAGAAAACTAAATGACTATAAATAAAATAAACAAATGCCAAAATTCAAAATTTATGTGAGCACAACTTACAACAATATTTCGATGACTTATGAGGCCTAAAATAAAAAATATAAAAACAAAAGAATAAGTTACACAAATTCCTACTAAGTGAAATCAACTTACAGTCTATTAAAAAGTTGATAAATGAAGTATATAAAATAATTAAACAAAAAGTACCAAAAAAGGAATACGCTACAAAAATTCCTATAAAGTAAGAGAATTAACATACAAAGAATTATCAAAAATGATATTTGGTACAAAATAAAATAAACAAAAATAAAACCAAGCTAAAAACTGATAAGATAAATACCTGAAATAATAATGAGTTTAATGTATTCAAAAAAAAAAAAAAAAAAAAAAAAATCTGAACTGGTACAAAGAAAAAGAGAAGTTATGTATAAAACAAATATACAAGCTATGGCTAAAGCAGAATATTGCTAAATAACTGAGAAAAGAATACAAATGTCTAAGATAATTAAAATGATCACAAGAAGAATAGAAAAACAAAATAATGAAAAGTTAGATATGAAATTAACGTATGAATAAATAAATAAATAAAAAACAATCAACTGTATGAGCAAACGACAGTAAATAGCAAGGGTACAGCGGAAGGAAGAATGAGTAAAAGGCCAAAGTGATCGAAAAACAAACCACAAGGTGGACAATCCCAAAATATATTATTATTATTATTAATTTAAGTCACAAGTTGACAAAAAAGGTATTTAAGATTGACTGTTGAAAAGTCCAGCAATCCAAATAAACTGAGCAGAGATGATGTTCCTCTGGTCTCAGAAAAAATGAGTAGTAATGGAAGAAACCAGCTACTAAAAAGTTAGGGAAAAAATGTGTATAAGGGAGAATACACCAATGGAAATAAATAAAAACAGATCCAAATAAAATGGAATGAATCAAGTAAGAAAGAGAAATAAGAATGGAGAAACAAACAAGGAAGAAAAGGAAAAAGATTATATATAACTGATAATTTCATAAAAAACTATGCTAGTGTTTTATCAAAATGATCAATTTTGAAGGAGAGGCATTATGTTACAACACAAATAAGCCAACCCAATACCAGGGATGAACAAAACAATATTGAATCTAAAATAATACTTCATGTTAAATAAAAATGATTAATTTAAACAAAATATAAAAACTATTACTCGACAAACGACGACTTTGACCTAACCCAAGTGATTGACCAAACAAAAGGAAACAAATGAAGAAGGGATCCACGAAGAATAAACAAGAGTGTAACCAAACCAAAGGAAGAGAGAAGAAAATCCAAAACCCAAACAAAAATGAAACAAGTTCATGGAATTAAACGACCCAATGTAACATGTCGAAATGTACCCAAAGGAGAGGATGGAAAGACCAAAGTATTAATCAAATATGATGAAAATGAAGAAGGAGGGAAATAGATAGAAATGAAAACCAATAATGATACACAAACAAGTAATAAAGCAGAGGAGAAGGAGAAATAATGCACTCAAGAATAATGTTGGAACCAAACCAATCATTACCCTATGAGAAAGGAAAAGTAACTGTTATTACCCATTAATGGACAAAAATGATTTAGGGAAGAAACCCAATTAAAAAAGGTTAAAGATTAAAATGATAAAGAAACAAACTAAACCCCAATTGAGAATTAGATGTAAAAATAGTATTGTAAGAATATAAAATTGTTAATAGTATTAAGGATACATTGTAATGAAAGAGAAATAAGTATAGGGATTACCCACTAAAAAACACATAGTATAAACAGTGATACAGTGCAATAGTGTATGTGTAAAAACCCCAAAGTGAAGTGATACAGAAGGTACGCTAATTAAATTATAATTAACTATAGATAATTTAAAAGTGAAGGTGAGGTATAAATGGGAATAGTGTAAAATATAGAATATAGCTATTATAAGAAATAGTGAATAATAAAGAAAATAGACACTTAATAAATCTGTAAAAGACACTAAAGGTTTAAAAGTGGAAAAATAACAGTGAATAAATATATGGTGAAAAATAGTATTAAGTATGAATTATAGAATAAGATATACTGAACACTGGAAAGTGATGATGACATTATTATTTAAGAAAAGATGTTTAAGAGATTTAAGTTTAATCATAACCGATAGTAATTAAAAGGGAGGATCCCAGGAAAGAATAAATTGAAGGTGTTGACATGGAGAGAACGTAAAGATTGTTTAAAAATTAAGAAATTGGAGACAAATCAAAGACACCCATGTTATAAGGGATAGTTATAAATTTCATAAAAGTGATGTTGTTTATCACAATAAAATAATATGTATTATAAACAAAAAGTTAGCAAATAATAAGTTGGAAGGAAGTGATGATATTTCTCACTCAAAATAATAACTCTAATAACTTATAAAGAATTGTTCGTTTTAATGTTATGAACAGGATATGGCTGAAAGAAACTTGCAGTCCATAAGCCTAATTGTTATGTTTTACATATTAAGATAAAGAAAGCAATATTGACATATAATCAAAACACCAACAGACTCAAAATACAACACAACCAATAATAATAACAAAGTAAAGCCCATTAGGCTGAAACGAAATGTGATTTAAATGAAATAAGTCAAATAACTTAATGGCTACTCAGGCCTATATAACTGTCAGAACCAAACAATAAAAATTATAACAAATTAACAAAGAAATTAGCAAATCTGAGGTGAAGGATTCACCAAGAATAAATTGTAAATCATTTGTTAAACAAAACATTATAATAAGCATTTGTATACAAAAAGAAATGTAATTAACAAGCATTAACATAATTGTAAAAACATAAAATCTAAAATTACCCAAACTTGTGGGTATCAAAATAATCTATGAAAGGAAATAAATACTATAGTGACAATATTTAATAACCACGAAGGAAGATAGAGGAAAAACAGCAATCAGAAGATATACGAAGAGTTCGAATTTTGATAACAATACATCATTTCGAAATCAACCAATCAAAATCATGCAGTTGCCATGGAAACGGCAGTTGAAGAGGATTACTGTTGAATACCGTTAGAAAGCAGCGAAGCGTCATTAAGAGAATACAGAAGCCAATGTTGGGAAGAATGTTTTTCTGTTAAAATAATGTAAAAAAGTAATTAAAGTTCCTAACCATGACAGCATAAGAAGCAGGCGACCATTTATAGCAGCCAACTCGAGATCCAAGGCAATTAAACGGAAAATTACCCGAAAAGAACATCCAGATATGTTATGAGAAAGATGCCCAACCCATTGAAGCCCCAAAATTAATGAAAACAGAACCTATTGCAGCCAAATCCTACCCGATCAAACGAACGAAGACACCAAGTAATGCTGAGGTGTTAAGTACCATTAAATTACTTATTTCCCAAAACCCTAATCACTCTAAATTTTACTAAAAGTAAATTTATCTCACTATAAACGAATATTTCTCTTTCACAGATTATTTAAGTAAAATAAAACTTGCTAAAAACTTGTTAACGTTAAATATAACCTATTAGTTAAACACGAACTTACAAAACACATTTAACGACACCACAGAACAGATTGTAACATCACACATTATTATTTATGTACACGTAGAATAAGGTAATATTTTTATTGTAACCGTAGGAATTCTTTAGCTCATAGTCACAAGAATCCACGATTTTGGAAACAGAAAATAATTGTAATACTTTAACGTACACAGCAATGCAAAAGCTGAATGTTTCCTTGATCGATTCGTCAAGCCCAGAGAACAAGAATTTCAAGTAATCAGTCGGTGCAAATTTTATCATTATATAAATGTCAATGTGAATATTTTAATTATCACCTATTAAAAATAACTATTACAGGGAGTAACCGTCGTTATTATTTCATATGGAGTGCTTTATATATTACTAGTGTTTACTTAAGAATAGATTTGATGAGAAGCGAACAAGTTGTCATTTGCGCAGCAGCATTGACTATTCAGACGGCTGTGCGAGCGGGAATTATTTGAATGCCCCGACCGTCACCGCTGATAACTCAACAGACAATAATTTTAGTTGTTTTATATAACGACTTGGCGCCACCCGGGATTAACACACCCCTATAAGCAACAGGTAAGGTTACTGCCGTGTTATACAGGTGACTACCGCAACGCTACGGACATCGTTAGCTGCGAACATTAATGTAATGACCCCGGTGCGAGACGAACGCACTAATCATTATTACACATACAAAATTGGTGTACATTTTACAGGTACGCACAGAACTTTTATCGTTAAAGATTGGCGACCAACCGGTGAGGCTTTAAAAGAAGGCCAACGGCGACTATGAAGAGACATTCCATGGTTACCAGAAAGGACACTCAGAAAGGAATTGAAGGTAAAGGTCAACCAGAAGAGATGGAAGAAATCGAAGAAATGATCGGGGAGCTATTCGAAGAGGATCTTCAGGAAAACCAACCAGAAAATCCAACTCAACCAGAACCGGAAGTGGAAGTAATGGTCGGCGACCAACCAGACAAAACAACCGAAGGGGCAAGGATGGAGAACATGATGAGGATGATGATGGAACAAATGAACAAAAACCAGGAGAAGACTGATGAAAATTTTAAAAAACAAAAGGAAGAATTGAATACAAAATTAGAATCATTGCAAGAGGGAAGGAGAGAAGACAGGGAGTTCCTGTATGACAAGCTGGACAGAAACAGTGAAGAATTGAAGAAGCAAATCAAGGAGAACATGGAACTCCTAAATAATAAAATGGAAAGAAACCATGAAGCCCTGATGAGAAGCCAAGAAATATTAGAAAAAAAAGAGTGAGGAGCTGAAGAGACAGATAAAAAAGGATTTTGAAATAGTAAATAACAATATTGAAAATAATCATGAGACATTCCTACAACAAATAAAGGAAAACGGTGAGAGAAACAGAGAAGAATTCAGGTTCATACTAATAGGATTTTGGGAAGAAATCAAGCAGACGAGAACGGGGATGAACAAGAGATGGGAAGAAACAAGTTACCCGGTAGATCAACTGAATGAAACAGTAGACAGTGATTTCAAACCATTGAATGAAACACTAGACACCACTTCTGAAAGTAGTAAGGAGATGGAAGTTGTAGAAGAATCAAGTGTATTGTTTTCTGAAAATAAAGGTAACAATAACACTGAGAAAATCAAGCACATAAAAACCAACAATAGAAGAGGACGAAAGAAGAACCGAATAATTAAGAAAATTAAGAAAACAGAGGAAATGGGAAGGGTATATAAAAAGAAACTAATAAAAACCAGAGAAGAATTAGAAATGATGAAGAGCGGACTCATTGATGTGTTTAATTTGCCCCTTACCTACCAAAGCAAGTTAATGAAGTATAAAGATTGTAGGAGGACCTCAACAGCAATTATAGAGGGAATTCACAACAAGCTAGCAGAGGAAAACTTCAGCAAAACGATACATAGATGGAAGATACAAGAAATAGAAAGGACCCACAACAAAATAGTGTGTTACAAATTACAAAGGTTTCTAAAACACAGGAATCCACCAGCATTGGAAATGCAAAATAAAAATTTAATTATGACATTAAGAAGGGAATTACCATTAATTCCTCTGATTAATAAACCACCTCATAAAGTGAACGATGTAGGCAGGGATAGAGGGGAACCCATAGTAGTAGAAGAAATACTATACCAGGTAGCAGAGAATTACTTCATAAGGACGGAGACGGTAATACACACAAGAGCGATCCGAATACAAAGGGAAGAGAAGGCTGAAAATATACTACAGGTCAATAATGTTGAAGGAGTCAGATCCGGAAGTAACCAACCAGAAAAAGAAGACTACGACTGGATACCTTTCAGCAGTGATCCAGCAGAGAATTTCCGCCTAGCATATAATAAACGAAACCAGCCAGAACTTTGGATTCCATCCAGAAGTAATTGGAACCAATCAATCGATGGAACGTATAATAAACCATGATTTATAAATTATATATCATTCAGAATAAAGGTTTAACCAACTAACCTTTGAAGGAGTAGAGAAGCAGAACATCAAAGTGTAGAATAATAAAGGAGAAGGCTTGAATAAGGAATGGAATTAATAAAATTGACTATGTATAAACCCAATATACTCTCAAACTCTAATACTCCTATATTAATTGCAACAAATGAAATTATATATTATCCAGAATAAATGTTAACCATCTGACATTTGAAGGAGTAGAGGAGAAAACCAACAAAGAGTGAAATATACAAGAAAGGTAATAACAAGGAAAGAAAAGGAAAAGATCAACTTACAAAAAAGTATAAAAAACATGGTCCTATGTAGATTAATAGCGTATAAACTTAGGTATAATAATATGTATGACCATATGTCATCACGAAGGACAATGGAAACAATACTTATGAGATAAGTAATATAACCACCAAGAAAGTAAAAGGAGCTTACAACCAAGCTTCAATAAAGAAATTCTATGAAGAAAACTAAATGACTATAAATAAAATAAACAAATGCCAAAATTCAAAAATTATGTGAGCACAACTTACAACAATATTTCGATGACTTATGAGGCCTAAAATAAAAAATATAAAAACAAAAGAATAAGTTACACAAATTCCTACTAAGTGAAATCAACTTACAGTCTATTAAAAAGTTGATAAATGAAGTATATAAAATAATTAAACAAAAAGTACCAAAAAAGGAATACGCTACAAAAATTCCTATAAAGTAAGAGAATTAACTTACAAAGAATTATCAAAAATGATATTTGGTACAAAATAAAATAAACAAAAATAAAACCAAGCTAAAAACTGATAAGATAAATACCTGAAATAATAATGAGTTTAATGTATTCAAAAAAAAAAAAAAAAAAAAAAAAAAAAAAAAAAAAAAAAAAAAAAAAAAAAAAATCTGAACTGGTACAAAGAAAAAGAGAAGTTATGTATAAAACAAATATACAAGCTATGGCTAAAGCAGAATATTGCTAAATAACTGAGAAAAGAATACAAATGTCTAAGATAATTAAAATGATCACAAGAAGAATAGAAAAACAAAATAATGAAAAGTTAGATATGAAATTAACGTATGAATAAATAAATAAATAAAAAACAATCAACTGTATGAGCAAACGACAGTAAATAGCAAGGGTACAGCGGAAGGAAGAATGAGTAAAAGGCCAAAGTGATCTAAAAACAAACCACAAGGTGGACAATCCCAAAATATATTATTATTATTATTAATTTAAGTCACAAGTTGACAAAAAAGGTATTTAAGATTGACTGTTGAAAAGTCCAGCAATCCAAATAAACTGAGCAGAGATGATGTTCCTCTGGTCTCAGAAAAAATGAGTAGTAATGGAAGAAACCAGCTACTAAAAAGTTAGGGAAAAAATGTGTATAAGGGAGAATACACCAATGGAAATAAATAAAAACAGATCCAAATAAAATGGAATGAATCAAGTAAGAAAGAGAAATAAGAATGGAGAAACAAACAAGGAAGAAAAGGAAAAAGATTATATATAACTGATAATTTCATAAAAAACTATGCTAGTGTTTTATCAAAATGATCAATTTTGAAGGAGAGGCATTATGTTACAACACAAATAAGCCAACCCAATACCAGGGATGAACAAAACAATATTGAATCTAAAATAATACTTCATGTTAAATAAAAATGATTAATTTAAACAAAATATAAAAACTATTACTCGACAAACGACGACTTTGACCTAACCCAAGTGATTGACCAAACAAAAGGAAACAAATGAAGAAGGGATCCACGAAGAATAAACAAGAGTGTAACCAAACCAAAGGAAGAGAGAAGAAAATCCAAAACCCAAACAAAAATGAAACAAGTTCATGGAATTAAACGACCCAATGTAACACGTCGAAATTTACCCAAAGGAGAGGATGGAAAGACCAAAGTATTAATCAAATATGATGAAAATGAAGAAGGAGGGAAATAGATAGAAATGAAAACCAATAATGATACACAAACAAGTAATAAAGCAGAGGAGAAGGAGAAATAATGCACTCAAGAATAATGTTGGAACCAAACCAATCATTACCCTATGAGAAAGGAAAAGTAACTGTTATTACCCATTAATGGACAAAAATGATTTAGGGAAGAAACCCAATTAAAAAAGGTTAAAGATTAAAATGATAAAGAAACAAACTAAACCCCAATTGAGAATTAGATGTAAAAATAGTATTGTAAGAATATAAAATTGTTAATAGTATTAAGGATACATTGTAATGAAAGAGAAATAAGTATAGGGATTACCCACTAAAAAACACATAGTATAAACAGTGATACAGTGCAATAGTGTATGTGTAAAAACCCCAAAGTGAAGTGATACAGAAGGTACGCTAATTAAATTATAATTAACTATAGATAATTTAAAAGTGAAGGTGAGGTATAAATGGGAATAGTGTAAAATATAGAATATAGCTATTATAAGAAATAGTGAATAATAAAGAAAATAGACACTTAATAAATCTGTAAAAGACACTAAAGGTTTAAAAGTGGAAAAATAACAGTGAATAAATATATGGTGAAAAATAGTATTAAGTATGAATTATAGAATAAGATATACTGAACACTGGAAAGTGATGATGACATTATTATTTAAGAAAAGATGTTTAAGAGATTTAAGTTTAATCATAACCGATAGTAATTAAAAGGGAGGATCCCAGGAAAGAATAAATTGAAGGTGTTGACATGGAGAGAACGTAAAGATTGTTTAAAAATTAAGAAATTGGAGACAAATCAAAGACACCCATGTTATAAGGGGTAGTTATAAATTTCATAAAAGTGATGTTGTTTATCACAATAAAATAATATGTATTATAAACAAAAAGTTAGCAAATAATAAGTTGGAAGGAAGTGATGATATTTCTCACTCAAAATAATAACTCTAATAACTTATAAAGAATTGTTCGTTTTAATGTTATGAACAGGATATGGCTGAAAGAAACTTGCAGTCCATAAGCCTAATTGTTATGTTTTACATATTAAGATAAAGAAAGCAATATTGACATATAATCAAAACACCAACAGACTCAAAATACAACACAACCAATAATAATAACAAAGTAAAGCCCATTAGGCTGAAACGAAATGTGATTTAAATGAAATAAGTCAAATAACTTAATGGCTACTCAGGCCTATATAACTGTCAGAACCAAACAATAAAAATTATAACAAATTAACAAAGAAATTAGCAAATCTGAGGTGAAGGATTCACCAAGAATAAATTGTAAATCATTTGTTAAACAAAACATTATAATAAGCATTTGTATACAAAAAGAAATGTAATTAACAAGCATTAACATAATTGTAAAAACATAAAATCTAAAATTACCCAAACTTGTGGGTATCAAAATAATCTATGAAAGGAAATAAATACTATAGTGACAATATTTAATAACCAGGAAGGAAGATAGAGGAAAAACAGCAATCAGAAGATATACGAAGAGTTCGAATTTTGATAACAATACATCATCTCGAAATCAACCAATCAAAATCATGCAGTTGCCATGGAAACGGCAGTTGAAGAGGATTACCGTTGAATACCGTTAGAAAGCAGCGAAACGTCATTAAGAGAATACAGAAGCCAATGTTGGGAAGAATGTTTTTCTGTTAAAATAATGTAAAAAAGTAATTAAAGTTCCTAACCATGACAGCATAAGAAGCAGGCGACCATTTATAGCAGCCAACTCGAGATCCAAGGCAATTAAACGGAAAATTACCCGAAAAGAACATCCAGATATGTTATGAGAAAGATGCCCAACCCATTGAAGCCCCAAAATTAATGAAAACAGAACCTATTGCAGCCAAATCCTACCCGATCAAACGAACGAAGACACCAAGTAATGCTGAGGTGTTAAGTACCATTAAATTACTTATTTCCCAAAACCCTAATCACTCTAAATTTTACTAAAAGTAAATTTATCTCACTATAAACGAATATTTCTCTTTCACAGATTATTTAAGTAAAATAAAACTTGCTAAAAACTTGTTAACGTTAAATATAACCTATTAGTTAAACACGAACTTACAAAACACATTTAACGACACCACAGAACAGATTGTAACAGCACACATTATTATTTATGTACACGTAGAATAAGGTAATATTTTTATTGTAACCGTAGGAATTCTTTAGCTCATAGTCACAAGAATCCACGATTTTGGAAACAGAAAATAATTGTAATACTTTAACGTACACAGCAATGCAAAAGCTGAATGTTTCCTTGATCGATTCGTCAAGCCCAGAGAACAAGAATTTCAAGTAATCAGTCGGTGCAAATTTTATCATTATATAATTGTCAATGTGAATATTTTAATTATCACCTATTAAAAATAACTATTACAGGGAGTAACCGTCGTTATTATTTCATATGGAGTGCTTTATATATTACTAGTGTTTACTTAAGAATAGATTTGATGAGAAGCGAACAAGTTGTCATTTGCGCAGCAGCATTGACTATTCAGACGGCTGTGCGAGCGGGAATTATTTGAATGCCCCGACCGTCACCGCTGATAACTCATCAGACAATAATTTTAGTTGTTTTATATAACGACTTGGCGCCACGCGGGATTAACACACCCCTATAAGCAACAGGTAAGGTTACTGCCGTGTTATACAGGTGATTACCGCAACGCTACGGACATCGTTAGCTGCGAACATTAATGTAACGACCCCGGTGCGAGACGAACGCACTAATCATTATTACACATACAAAACTGGTGTACATTTTACAGGTACGCACAGAACTTTTATCGTTAAAGATTGGCGACCAACCGGTGAGGCTTTAAAAGAAGGCCAACGGCGACTATGAAGAGACATTCCATGGTTACCAGAAAGGACACTCAGAAAGGAATTGAAGGTGAAGGTCAACCAGAAGAGATGGAAGAAATCGAAGAAATGATCGGGGAGCTATTCGAAGAGGATCTTCAGCAAAACCAACCAGAAAATCCAACTCAACCAGAACCGGAAGTGGAAGTAATGGTCGGCGACCAACCAGACAAAACAACCGAAGGGGCAAGGATGGAGAACATGATGAGGATGATGATGGAACAAATGAACAAAAACCAGGAGAAGACTGATGAAAATTTTAAAAAACAAAAGGAAGAATTGAATACAAAATTAGAATCATTGCAAGAGGGAAGGAGAGAAGACAGGGAGTTCCTGTATGACAAGCTGGACAGAAACAGTGAAGAATTGAAGAAGCAAATCAAGGAGAACATGGAACTCCTAAATAATAAAATGGAAAGAAACCATGAAGCCCTGATGAGAAGCCAAGAAATATTAGAAAAAAAAGAGTGAGGAGCTGAAGAGACAGATAAAAAAAGGATTTTGAAATAGTAAATAACAATATTGAAAATAATCATGAGACATTCCTACAACAAATAAAGGAAAACGGTGAGAGAAACAGAGAAGAATTCAGGTTCATACTAATAGGATTTTGGGAAGAAATCAAGCAGACGAGAACGGGGATGAACAAGAGATGGGAAGAAACAAGTTACCCGGTAGATCAACTGAATGAAACAGTAGACAGTGATTTCAAACCATTGAATGAAACACTAGACACCACTTCTGAAAGTAGTAAGGAGATGGAAGTTGTAGAAGAATCAAGTGTATTGTTTTCTGAAAATAAAGGTAACAATAACACTGAGAAAATCAAGCACATAAAAACCAACAATAGAAGAGGACGAAAGAAGAACCGAATAATTAAGAAAATTAAGAAAACAGAGGAAATGGGAAGGGTATATAAAAAGAAACTAATAAAAACCAGAGAAGAATTAGAAATGATGAAGAGCGGACTCATTGATGTGTTTAATTTGCCCCTTACCTACCAAAGCAAGTTAATGAAGTATAAAGATTGTAGGAGGACCTCAACAGCAATTATAGAGGGAATTCACAACAAGCTAGCAGAGGAAAACTTCAGCAAAATGATACATAGATGGAAGATACAAGAAATAGAAAGGACCCACAACAAAATAGTGTGTTACAAATTACAAAGGTTTCTAAAACACAGGAATCCACCAGCACTGGAAATGCAAAATAAAAATTTAATGATGACATTAAGAAGGGAATTACCATTAATTCCTCTGATTAATAAACCACCTCATAAAGTGAACGATGTAGGCAGGGATAGAGGGGAACCCATAGTAGTAGAAGAAATACTATACCAGGTAGCAGAGAATTACTTCATAAGGACGGAGACGGTAATACACACAAGAGCGATCCGAATACAAAGGGAAGAGAAGGCTGAAAATATACTACAGGTCAATAATGTTGAAGGAGTCAGATCCGGAAGTAACCAACCAGAAAAAGAAGACTACGACTGGATACCTTTCAGCAGTGATCCAGCAGAGAATTTCCGCCTAGCATATAATAAACGAAACCCGCCAGAACTTTGGATTCCATCCAGAAGAAATTGGAACCAATCAATCGATGGAACGTATAATAAACCATGATTTATAAATTATATATCATTCAGAATAAAGGTTTAACCAACTAACCTTTGAAGGAGTAGAGATGCAGAACATCAAAGTGTAGAATAATAAAGGAGAAGGCTTGAATAAGGAATGGAATTAATAAAATTGACTATGTATAAACCCAATATACTCTCAAACTCTAATACTCCTATATTAATTGCAACAAATGAAATTATATATTATCCAGAATAAATGTTAACCATCTGACATTTGAAGGAGTAGAGGAGAAAACCAACAAAGAGTGAAATATACAAGAGAAGGTAATAACAAGGAAAGAAAAGGAAAAGATCAACTTACAAAAAAGTATAAAAAACATGGTCCTATGTAGATTAATAGCGTATAAACTTAGGTATAATAATATGTATGACCATATGTCATCACGAAGGACAATGGAAACAATACTTATGAGATAAGTAATATAACCACCAAGAAAGTAAAAGGAGCTTACAACCAAGCTTCAATAAAGAAATTCTATGAAGAAAACTAAATGACTATAAATAAAATAAACAAATGCCAAAATTCAAAAAATATGTGAGCACAAATTACAACAATATTTCGATGACTTATGAGGCCTAAAATAAAAAATATAAAAACAAAAGAATAAGTTACACAAATTCCTACTAAGTGAAATCAACTTACAGTCTATTAAAAAGTTGATAAATGAAGTATATAAAATAATTAAACAAAAAGTACCAAAAAAGGAATACGCTACAAAAATTCCTATAAAGTAAGAGAATTAACTTACAAAGAATTATCAAAAATGATATTTGGTACAAAATAAAATAAACAAAAATAAAACCAAGCTAAAAACTGATAAGATAAATACCTGAAATAATAATGAGTTTAATGTATTCTAAAAAAAAAAAAAAAAATCTGAACTGGTACAAAGAAAAAGAGAAGTTATGTATAAAACAAATATACAAGCTATGGCTAAAGCAGAATATTGCTAAATAACTGAGAAAAGAATACAAATGTCTAAGATAATTAAAATGATCACAAGAAGAATAGAAAAACAAAATAATGAAAAGTTAGATATGAAATTAACGTATGAATAAATAAATAAATAAAAAACAATCAACTGTATGAGCAAACGACAGTAAATAGCAAGGGTACAGCGGAAGGAAGAATGAGTAAAAGGCCAAAGTGATCTAAAAACAAACCACAAGGTGGACAATCCCAAAATATATTATTATTATTATTAATTTAAGTCACAAGTTGACAAAAAAGGTATTTAAGATTGACTGTTGAAAAGTCCAGCAATCCAAATAAACTGAGCAGAGATGATGTTCCTCTGGTCTCAGAAAAAATGAGTAGTAATGGAAGAAACCAGCTACTAAAAAGTTAGGGAAAAAATGTGTATAAGGGAGAATACACCAATGGAAATAAATAAAAACAGATCCAAATAAAATGGAATGAATCAAGTAAGAAAGAGAAATAAGAATGGAGAAACAAACAAGGAAGAAAAGGAAAAAGATTATATATAACTGATAATTTCATAAAAAACTATGCTAGTGTTTTATCAAAATGATCAATTTTGAAGGAGAGGCATTATGTTACAACACAAATAAGCCAACCCAATACCAGGGATGAACAAAACAATATTGAATCTAAAATAATACTTCATGTTAAATAAAAATGATTAATTTAAACAAAATATAAAAACTATTACTCGACAAACGACGACTTTGACCTAACCCAAGTGATTGACCAAACAAAAGGAAACAAATGAAGAAGGGATCCACGAAGAATAAACAAGAGTGTAACCAAACCAAAGGAAGAGAGAAGAAAATCCAAAACCCAAACAAAAATGAAACAAGTTCATGGAATTAAACGACCCAATGTAACACGTCGAAATTTACCCAAAGGAGAGGATGGAAAGACCAAAGTATTAATCAAATATGATGAAAATGAAGAAGGAGGGAAATAGATAGAAATGAAAACCAATAATGATACACAAACAAGTAATAAAGCAGAGGAGAAGGAGAAATAATGCACTCAAGAATAATGTTGGAACCAAACCAATCATTACCCTATGAGAAAGGAAAAGTAACTGTTATTACCCATTAATGGACAAAAATGATTTAGGGAAGAAACCCAATTAAAAAAGGTTAAAGATTAAAATGATAAAGAAACAAACTAAACCCCAATTGAGAATTAGATGTAAAAATAGTATTGTAAGAATATAAAATTGTTAATAGTATTAAGGATACATTGTAATGAAAGAGAAATAAGTATAGGGATTACCCACTAAAAAACACATAGTATAAACAGTGATACAGTGCAATAGTGTATGTGTAAAAACCCCAAAGTGAAGTGATACAGAAGGTACGCTAATTAAATTATAATTAACTATAGATAATTTAAAAGTGAAGGTGAGGTATAAATGGGAATAGTGTAAAATATAGAATATAGCTATTATAAGAAATAGTGAATAATAAAGAAAATAGACACTTAATAAATCTGTAAAAGACACTAAAGGTTTAAAAGTGGAAAAATAACAGTGAATAAATATATGGTGAAAAATAGTATTAAGTATGAATTATAGAATAAGATATACTGAACACTGGAAAGTGATGATGACATTATTATTTAAGAAAAGATGTTTAAGAGATTTAAGTTTAATCATAACCGATAGTAATTAAAAGGGAGGATCCCAGGAAAGAATAAATTGAAGGTGTTGACATGGAGAGAACGTAAAGATTGTTTAAAAATTAAGAAATTGGAGACAAATCAAAGACACCCATGTTATAAGGGGTAGTTATAAATTTCATAAAAGTGATGTTGTTTATCACAATAAAATAATATGTATTATAAACAAAAAGTTAGCAAATAATAAGTTGGAAGGAAGTGATGATATTTCTCACTCAAAATAATAACTCTAATAACTTATAAAGAATTGTTCGTTTTAATGTTATGAACAGGATATGGCTGAAAGAAACTTGCAGTCCATAAGCCTAATTGTTATGTTTTACATATTAAGATAAAGAAAGCAATATTGACATATAATCAAAACACCAACAGACTCAAAATACAACACAACCAATAATAATAACAAAGTAAAGCCCATTAGGCTGAAACGAAATGTGATTTAAATGAAATAAGTCAAATAACTTAATGGCTACTCAGGCCTATATAACTGTCAGAACCAAACAATAAAAATTATAACAAATTAACAAAGAAATTAGCAAATCTGAGGTGAAGGATTCACCAAGAATAAATTGTAAATCATTTGTTAAACAAAACATTATAATAAGCATTTGTATACAAAAAGAAATGTAATTAACAAGCATTAACATAATTGTAAAAACATAAAATCTAAAATTACCCAAACTTGTGGGTATCAAAATAATCTATGAAAGGAAATAAATACTATAGTGACAATATTTAATAACCAGGAAGGAAGATAGAGGAAAAACAGCAATCAGAAGATATACGAAGAGTTCGAATTTTGATAACAATACATCATCTCGAAATCAACCAATCAAAATCATGCAGTTGCCATGGAAACGGCAGTTGAAGAGGATTACCGTTGAATACCGTTAGAAAGCAGCGAAACGTCATTAAGAGAATACAGAAGCCAATGTTGGGAAGAATGTTTTTCTGTTAAAATAATGTAAAAAAGTAATTAAAGTTCCTAACCATGACAGCATAAGAAGCAGGCGACCATTTATAGCAGCCAACTCGAGATCCAAGGCAATTAAACGGAAAATTACCCGAAAAGAACATCCAGATATGTTATGAGAAAGATGCCCAACCCATTGAAGCCCCAAAATTAATGAAAACAGAACCTATTGCAGCCAAATCCTACCCGATCAAACGAACGAAGACACCAAGTAATGCTGAGGTGTTAAGTACCATTAAATTACTTATTTCCCAAAACCCTAATCACTCTAAATTTTACTAAAAGTAAATTTATCTCACTATAAACGAATATTTCTCTTTCACAGATTATTTAAGTAAAATAAAACTTGCTAAAAACTTGTTAACGTTAAATATAACCTATTAGTTAAACACGAACTTACAAAACACATTTAACGACACCACAGAACAGATTGTAACAGCACACATTATTATTTATGTACACGTAGAATAAGGTAATATTTTTATTGTAACCGTAGGAATTCTTTAGCTCATAGTCACAAGAATCCACGATTTTGGAAACAGAAAATAATTGTAATACTTTAACGTACACAGCAATGCAAAAGCTGAATGTTTCCTTGATCGATTCGTCAAGCCCAGAGAACAAGAATTTCAAGTAATCAGTCGGTGCAAATTTTATCATTATATAATTGTCAATGTGAATATTTTAATTATCACCTATTAAAAATAACTATTACAGGGAGTAACCGTCGTTATTATTTCATATGGAGTGCTTTATATATTACTAGTGTTTACTTAAGAATAGATTTGATGAGAAGCGAACAAGTTGTCATTTGCGCAGCAGCATTGACTATTCAGACGGCTGTGCGAGCGGGAATTATTTGAATGCCCCGACCGTCACCGCTGATAACTCATCAGACAATAATTTTAGTTGTTTTATATAACGACTTGGCGCCACGCGGGATTAACACACCCCTATAAGCAACAGGTAAGGTTACTGCCGTGTTATACAGGTGATTACCGCAACGCTACGGACATCGTTAGCTGCGAACATTAATGTAACGACCCCGGTGCGAGACGAACGCACTAATCATTATTACACATACAAAATTGGTGTACATTTTACAGGTACGCACAGAACTTTTATCGTTAAAGATTGGCGACCAACCGGTGAGGCTTTAAAAGAAGGCCAACGGCGACTATGAAGAGACATTCCATGGTTACCAGAAAGGACACTCAGAAAGGAATTGAAGGTGAAGGTCAACCAGAAGAGATGGAAGAAATCGAAGAAATGATCGGGGAGCTATTCGAAGAGGATCTTCAGCAAAACCAACCAGAAAATCCAACTCAACCAGAACCGGAAGTGGAAGTAATGGTCGGCGACCAACCAGACAAAACAACCGAAGGGGCAAGGATGGAGAACATGATGAGGATGATGATGGAACAAATGAACAAAAACCAGGAGAAGACTGATGAAAATTTTAAAAAACAAAAGGAAGAATTGAATACAAAATTAGAATCATTGCAAGAGGGAAGGAGAGAAGACAGGGAGTTCCTGTATGACAAGCTGGACAGAAACAGTGAAGAATTGAAGAAGCAAATCAAGGAGAACATGGAACTCCTAAATAATAAAATGGAAAGAAACCATGAAGCCCTGATGAGAAGCCAAGAAATATTAGAAAAAAAAGAGTGAGGAGCTGAAGAGACAGATAAAAAAAGGATTTTGAAATAGTAAATAACAATATTGAAAATAATCATGAGACATTCCTACAACAAATAAAGGAAAACGGTGAGAGAAACAGAGAAGAATTCAGGTTCATACTAATAGGATTTTGGGAAGAAATCAAGCAGACGAGAACGGGGATGAACAAGAGATGGGAAGAAACAAGTTACCCGGTAGATCAACTGAATGAAACAGTAGACAGTGATTTCAAACCATTGAATGAAACACTAGACACCACTTCTGAAAGTAGTAAGGAGATGGAAGTTGTAGAAGAATCAAGTGTATTGTTTTCTGAAAATAAAGGTAACAATAACACTGAGAAAATCAAGCACATAAAAACCAACAATAGAAGAGGACGAAAGAAGAACCGAATAATTAAGAAAATTAAGAAAACAGAGGAAATGGGAAGGGTATATAAAAAGAAACTAATAAAAACCAGAGAAGAATTAGAAATGATGAAGAGCGGACTCATTGATGTGTTTAATTTGCCCCTTACCTACCAAAGCAAGTTAATGAAGTATAAAGATTGTAGGAGGACCTCAACAGCAATTATAGAGGGAATTCACAACAAGCTAGCAGAGGAAAACTTCAGCAAAACGATACATAGATGGAAGATACAAGAAATAGAAAGGACCCACAACAAAATAGTGTGTTACAAATTACAAAGGTTTCTAAAACACAGGAATCCACCAGCACTGGAAATGCAAAATAAAAATTTAATGATGACATTAAGAAGGGAATTACCATTAATTCCTCTGATTAATAAACCACCTCATAAAGTGAACGATGTAGGCAGGGATAGAGGGGAACCCATAGTAGTAGAAGAAATACTATACCAGGTAGCAGAGAATTACTTCATAAGGACGGAGACGGTAATACACACAAGAGCGATCCGAATACAAAGGGAAGAGAAGGCTGAAAATATACTACAGGTCAATAATGTTGAAGGAGTCAGATCCGGAAGTAACCAACCAGAAAAAGAAGACTACGACTGGATACCTTTCAGCAGTGATCCAGCAGAGAATTTCCGCCTAGCATATAATAAACGAAACCCGCCAGAACTTTGGATTCCATCCAGAAGAAATTGGAACCAATCAATCGATGGAACGTATAATAAACCATGATTTATAAATTATATATCATTCAGAATAAAGGTTTAACCAACTAACCTTTGAAGGAGTAGAGATGCAGAACATCAAAGTGTAGAATAATAAAGGAGAAGGCTTGAATAAGGAATGGAATTAATAAAATTGACTATGTATAAACCCAATATACTCTCAAACTCTAATACTCCTATATTAATTGCAACAAATGAAATTATATATTATCCAGAATAAATGTTAACCATCTGACATTTGAAGGAGTAGAGGAGAAAACCAACAAAGAGTGAAATATACAAGAGAAGGTAATAACAAGGAAAGAAAAGGAAAAGATCAACTTACAAAAAAGTATAAAAAACATGGTCCTATGTAGATTAATAGCGTATAAACTTAGGTATAATAATATGTATGACCATATGTCATCACGAAGGACAATGGAAACAATACTTATGAGATAAGTAATATAACCACCAAGAAAGTAAAAGGAGCTTACAACCAAGCTTCAATAAAGAAATTCTATGAAGAAAACTAAATGACTATAAATAAAATAAACAAATGCCAAAATTCAAAAAATATGTGAGCACAAATTACAACAATATTTCGATGACTTATGAGGCCTAAAATAAAAAATATAAAAACAAAAGAATAAGTTACACAAATTCCTACTAAGTGAAATCAACTTACAGTCTATTAAAAAGTTGATAAATGAAGTATATAAAATAATTAAACAAAAAGTACCAAAAAAGGAATACGCTACAAAAATTCCTATAAAGTAAGAGAATTAACTTACAAAGAATTATCAAAAATGATATTTGGTACAAAATAAAATAAACAAAAATAAAACCAAGCTAAAAACTGATAAGATAAATACCTGAAATAATAATGAGTTTAATGTATTCTAAAAAAAAAAAAAAAATCTGAACTGGTACAAAGAAAAAGAGAAGTTATGT
Source organism: Magicicada septendecula (assembly GCA_034769895.1). Taxonomy (NCBI): domain Eukaryota; kingdom Metazoa; phylum Arthropoda; class Insecta; order Hemiptera; family Cicadidae; genus Magicicada; species Magicicada septendecula. Next base: position 396,624,277 of record CM068371.1, read on the forward strand.
ATAAAACAAATATACAAGCTATGGCTAAAGCAGAATATTGCTAAATAACTGAGAAAAGAATACAAATGTCTAAGATAATTAAAATGATCACAAGAAGAATAGAAAAACAAAATAATGAAAAGTTAGATATGAAATTAACGTATGAATAAATAAATAAATAAAAAACAATCAACTGTATGAGCAAACGACAGTAAATAGCAAGGGTACAGCGGAAGGAAGAATGAGTAAAAGGCCAAAGTGATCTAAAAACAAACCACAAGGTGGACAATCCCAAAATATATTATTATTATTATTAATTTAAGTCACAAGTTGACAAAAAAGGTATTTAAGATTGACTGTTGAAAAGTCCAGCAATCCAAATAAACTGAGCAGAGATGATGTTCCTCTGGTCTCAGAAAAAATGAGTAGTAATGGAAGAAACCAGCTACTAAAAAGTTAGGGAAAAAATGTGTATAAGGGAGAATACACCAATGGAAATAAATAAAAACAGATCCAAATAAAATGGAATGAATCAAGTAAGAAAGAGAAATAAGAATGGAGAAACAAACAAGGAAGAAAAGGAAAAAGATTATATATAACTGATAATTTCATAAAAAACTATGCTAGTGTTTTATCAAAATGATCAATTTTGAAGGAGAGGCATTATGTTACAACACAAATAAGCCAACCCAATACCAGGGATGAACAAAACAATATTGAATCTAAAATAATACTTCATGTTAAATAAAAATGATTAATTTAAACAAAATATAAAAACTATTACTCGACAAACGACGACTTTGACCTAACCCAAGTGATTGACCAAACAAAAGGAAACAAATGAAGAAGGGATCCACGAAGAATAAACAAGAGTGTAACCAAACCAAAGGAAGAGAGAAGAAAATCCAAAACCCAAACAAAAATGAAACAAGTTCATGGAATTAAACGACCCAATGTAACACGTCGAAATTTACCCAAAGGAGAGGATGGAAAGACCAAAGTATTAATCAAATATGATGAAAATGAAGAAGGAGGGAAATAGATAGAAATGAAAACCAATAATGATACACAAACAAGTAATAAAGCAGAGGAGAAGGAGAAATAATGCACTCAAGAATAATGTTGGAACCAAACCAATCATTACCCTATGAGAAATTCCGAACTGCGTCTTAGCGCCTGTGTGTACTACATAATTAATTGTGGCCTTGACACAGTTCGCGCGGCTGGTGGCTTCGAGAAAAGTCTCGCGAATGCGTCAAGAGTCACGTACACCACCGCATTACATTCTGGATCCCTCTGGAACGTTCGATAAACACGTAGATTGTTCTGTGATGTCGTAACAATACATAATGACGCACACATTCATTTTCATGTTTATTATACGTACTGTTTTATATGTGTTTGAAAATTCGAGCAGAGATATTTCAACCTATCCTTGATCCCAATCTGACTGGACTAGAGACTTCTAGTCTACTTTGGAAGAAATTTAACAGTTTTTATTTTTGTTTGTTATCACTGTTTTTATCAGTTTGTTACACTGTTTTTTCTTAATAATTATGAAAAATTCAAACAAACACTAATACCACCATACTTTTTTTAGTAACTAATTTGTGATATTAAATAATAAGTCACTGTGAGGGCGGCATTTGTGATATTGCTCACTTTGCATTATAATCTATTTTTATTTATACGAATGAATAGTACCATAATATGGCACGTGTGTACTTACCAATTTTAATTATTGCCGGGCTCATACTCTTCTTATGCAATATGCTTTTATACCTAAGGGGTGCCAGGGATTCGTTACAGCGAGATTCTTGAGTCAAAGAAGGTGACACAAATGATAACACTGTTTCGAGTGAAAGTACTATCAAATTTTAATCGTCAACATAAATACATTATAGAAACCATGTGCTTAAAATGGTGTCGCACAAAGTTGCAACAAAAGAAAATGGTGGCTATTTAGTCAGCCCTGTCAGTATTAATATTTCTGGTGGTCTCTAATCAAAATCGTTAAAATGTTATATTTGTACTGCAGTTCTAATTACTTATTAATTCATTTTTTGCTATATACACAAACCAATGCCCTTGACATATACATATATACTCATGGCCATGCGCTCACTCTCACACCCTCACATACATTCATCTAATTATGGGTACATGATTTTAATTAGTTGTTTTTACTTAATGAGCTCATTAGATTAAAATAGAAAATGACAAAAGGTTGACTTCTCTTAACGGTGATAGGCGTAGATCCCTCGCTGCTGTTGGTTGAGTGTTCCCGGCATGGCTGGTGTTCGTCTCAAGTCTATTTGGTTTTAATTACATAGTTATCACTGATTCTACATGTTTTTTAGATTGAACTGTTAATACATTTGAGCGACTAACGCTCCACCATCACATTTGAAAGTTAGCTTTGATTGATTTTAAATTTTTATAGTAAATATGAACAGATAGCGATACATCGCTGCTGCACCCTTGAAGAACTACGTTGGATTGAGACGGAGGCAAGTGTAAAATTGCGCTTGTGTGAGTATATCTTTACGTCATTACTCTTTTTTCACACAGGACTAAGACTGGTTACATGCGTTGTCGTCAGTGCGTCATTGCTTTTGTTATGACGGATCAGTGTTATTGTCCAATCGGAATTCGTATTGTAGTCTTTTCGTCACAAACACCGCCATGGTATATTTTGAGTTTAGCACGTCCATCGGCGACTGTGGTGTCTTACTCTGGCCGAAATTGCGTTGTTCCTTTTTCACAGAGGGACAATGTACCTAACCATTCTGTATGTTTAAAAATACATAATAAAACATTGAAAACCCTTACATAACCCACAATTATGGTATTGGGCCCGTATGTACTGTTACAAACCCCCTCAAGGAAAATTTTTTGTGTAGGAACATAAAAAAATTTCCTTGACTCATTCACACTTTCCTAAAAGGATCAGTCTAGATACGTCACCACAACCCCCTATAACGTTACAAAAAAATTTTATCATCACTTACCCTTGGTCCCATGATGTTGGTCGCACCCTCTGACCTTACTGGACTTCTCCTGAGAGATCCCTACACCATAAGGCCATGAGGCACACTCTACACTCCTGTTCTGACGCTCCAGCCAGCCCAGGATTGCGGTCACAACACCACAAAACTCTGAAACATCGAATACAAAAATTCAAAATAGTGGTATAATACACTTACATATCTACAACTGATATGTTCCCCTTTAGACGCATTGGTTTGTGTTTGGGACATTGGTTTGTTTCTAATTCAAAAGTGTCACTTAACCACAACAAGGCTTAAAATACATTGATTTTTTACCACCACCAAATTCAACTGCTTCCTTGTAAGAAAATAAACAACATATATATGTAACTACATATAACACAATATATCAACAATTCTTTATTATACCCCAAAATACCTTCACCTAGTTATTTCTATAAATTCAGCTTACAACTATCATGGCAGACACCTTTACTTTAAACTTTGTTGCTCAACTTATAATCATTTATCTATTTTGTAAATGACAGCTTACTAGAATATTTTATTTAACTTTATTTTTAACTTTAAATTTTCAACTTTATAATATACTGTCTCTTAACACTTGTTATCGTCATTACCCCTGTAACGACCTCCTAGCCACACACTCTATTGCCCCCCAACATAATAAAACATCATAAAACATTGTACATTACATATTAACATTGTTACATTTACCTTACATTAAACAATTTAAATTTACATGGTTTGTACCAAACTTTATAACATCAATTCTCAATTAACTTTCAATTATTTGACATTTGTTTAGATTCTATACAACAATTTCAAATTTATCCTTACCTTTCTGTTACAATTACCTTCCTTTGTTACCTCACCTTCCTACCATGAATTCTCCTTTTCTAATCCTTTTATCCTTACTCGTTTGGGTGACTCTCTATTATTCACTATTTTCTCTGTCTTATTTTGGCATCTGTCAACCTAATCTTACTACCCCTTTTTTCTTTTTACACTAGCCGCTTCTAACCATTAATATATTTTGACACCAATATCTCTATAATAAACCCCCTTCATAAATCCCATTTAAAACCTCTGGCACCGCGCCTTTTTGTACTAGTATGTGTGTATTCCCTCTAACCAACTCATTCCCTTATCGGTTTCTGACCCTTTCAGATAACCCTTTCCGGCACACAACGATCCCTCCTGTCTCAACATCTCTCGTTGGACTCCTACACCAATACCCTTATTACAAAATATCACCATCAACAACAAATATAATTACCACTCACATCACTCAACTCTACATATAATTACTAACCACTGTGTCCCTAAAATATCTAACACCTCTTTATATTTTATCAGCATCTCAGCACTTTATTTTCCCTAACTCCCATTAATTCTATTTGACTAACTTCACTGCCCTGATTTATCCTTATTCCCAAACTCTTTTACAACATTTCCACTTAATACACCATTACAAAATTCATCACTTATCTGCTAACAACACCTTTCATGTCCAAATACATTACCTGCTTAATCATTTACTAACCCTTTAGAATCTAAATTCCATAATATCCTTTCAAAATCATTATTAAACTTCTTTCAATTATTTAAAATCATACAATACATGTTTACATAAAAAAAATACATAAAATACATAACAGTAAAAATACACAAATACATAGACATCAATACACAAAATATACAATTCACATAATCATGAAATCATTTGCCATAATCAGTCCTAATCAGTCCATTTTTAAAAACACTGTCCACACAATTAAATGTTCATAACACAATAAACAATTACCCCATATCGTCGAACAATAGTCTTATCTTATATCTATATACACTGCTTATTATTGAATCTCTTATATTAACATCATAAATGCATATACCATTCAAATTTTCATTATTTTCCACAAACTCATTTAATCTGTCATGATTGGTCATTGTCCTGTCACCTCCAGTATAATTCGTCACCATCAGATAAGTTACTAAGTCATTATTTTCACTATCATCTCCTACTACTGCTATATCAGCTTCATTATAAGGTAAGTTCTTATTTTTATTATACACCATCTCTACACCTAACCTTTTCATAAACTCTTCATCATTTTTCTTTACTTTATATATCTCAATTTCTCTCTTTCTCTCTCTCTCAAAACCTTTCTCACCATCATACCAAGCTACACACTCTTTCTCCATATATGCAGGGGACTCTACTACTTTATCACTGCACCACCTGTGAAGTGCACAAAAAAACCCAGGGACCACTTTATTTGTAGACCTTTTGTCTTCCAAATACGCATTGAAGGCACTCTCGTCCTTCCTAAACACACGTGAAGTCTTTACTTCACCCCCTACTACAACATTAAGGGAAAATTTTACCCCCTGCAACCCCTTTATCTGTAAATTCTCTCTATACTTTCTCTCTAATTCATCAACACTTTTTATCACTTCATTATCAAATTCTACTCCCATTATACTTTTATCACCACTCTCAATACTCACACAATTATTTTCTAACACCATATTTGTAATTTTATCATAATTCTCACCACTACTTACCTTGTCTTTATTTCTATCTGATTTGTCTACCTTGTCAATGTTACAATTTTGTTTCTGTATTTCGTTTTTAAATTTTTCTAATCTCTCTTCTACTTGGTTTAATTTGACATTCTGTAAAGTATTTTGCTTTTTTAATTCACTTTCAAAACTATCTAATTTTGCATTAAGCGTACCATTCATTTGATTGAATTTGTCACTGATTAATGTGAATATATTTTCCAATGATACTTTATTTTCAACTACTTTAGGTGTTGAGCTAATGTGTCTTTCCAGTAAAATGGTTTCTGTCTCTGAATTTTCTATTTCTATGCTACTATTATTATCTGCCATTTTTATTTTAAATGTTGGACTTACTATTTCGCTCTACTTGTAACAAAATTACACAATTACTATTTACTCTGGTTGTTAACATAACCTCCATAACCTCTCTTGTTAGGTTCTGGATATCATTTCGTCACCCTCTATGTCTCTGACTCTGGCTTATTTATATAAAATAATTTTATATAAAGTCAACTGTTCGGGGCCATTTGTGATATTACTCATAAATATAAATTTATATATTTATATTTATACTTATGACGCAATTCGTCAATAATCTTTAAATATATAAATAATGTTGTCTTACCCATAATTGTTATTAATTATTATTAATAATTATTATTATAATTAATCATGTCCCAGTGAGGGCGTCATAGATTTACTATCAAACTTTTTAATTAACAAATAGATTCAGTATATAACCATGTGCTTATGATGGCGTCGTACAAAGTTGCAACAAAAGAAAATGGTGGCTATTTAGTCAGCCCTGTCAGTATTAATATTTCTGGTGGTCTCTAATCAAAATCGTTAAAATGTTATATTTGTACTGCAGTTCTAATTACTTATTAATTCATTTTTTGCTATATACACAAACCAATGCCCTTGACATATACATATATACTCATGGCCATGCGCTCACTCTCACACCCTCACATACATTCATCTAATTATGGGTACATGATTTTAATTAGTTGTTTTTACTTAATGAGCTCATTAGATTAAAATAGAAAATGACAAAAGGTTGACTTCTCTTAACGGTGATAGGCGTAGATCCCTCGCTGCTGTTGGTTGAGTGTTCCCGGCATGGCTGGTGTTCGTCTCAAGTCTATTTGGTTTTAATTACATAGTTATCACTGATTCTACATGTTTTTTAGATTGAACTGTTAATACATTTGAGCGACTAACGCTCCACCATCACATTTGAAAGTTAGCTTTGATTGATTTTAAATTTTTATAGTAAATATGAACAGATAGCGATACATCGCTGCTGCACCCTTGAAGAACTACGTTGGATTGAGACGGAGGCAAGTGTAAAATTGCGCTTGTGTGAGTATATCTTTACGTCATTACTCTTTTTTCACACAGGACTAAGACTGGTTACATGCGTTGTCGTCAGTGCGTCATTGCTTTTGTTATGACGGATCAGTGTTATTGTCCAATCGGAATTCGTATTGTAGTCTTTTCGTCACAAACACCGCCATGGTATATTTTGAGTTTAGCACGTCCATCGGCGACTGTGGTGTCTTACTCTGGCCGAAATTGCGTTGTTCCTTTTTCACAGAGGGACAATGTACCTAACCATTCTGTATGTTTAAAAATACATAATAAAACATTGAAAACCCTTACATAACCCACAATTATGGTATTGGGCCCGTATGTACTGTTACAAATTATTAGTTACAAGTCATGATAAACATGTGAATTCAAATATAACAATGAATATAACGGAATAAAGTAATGCCTAGTTTATGAGGCATATGAGGGAGCACATATAACTCGCTGTTATACATACCTGTTTTGTTGGCTTCTTTCCATCATCTTCTGAATCGGATATGCTTTGTTTTTTCTCCTTTTTCTTTTCACTGTCATCATCATCATCATCATCATCACCTTCACCTTCTGAATCTGACAATACTGCTAACTTTTTCTTCTTCTTAGCTTTAGATCCGCTATCCTCATCAGAGTCATCATCTGCCAATCTTCTCTTCTTTTTATTCCTTTTAATTATATTTTCATCTTCACTTCCACTCTCTTCGCCACTTTTGTCCTTTTTATCCTTCCCACTGCCTTCTAAAATAAACACAAATAGTTAAGGTTTGAAAAAGTTCACACACTCTCTCTCTCTCTCTCTCTCTCATGTAAAATCATATATTGTTTAAGTTTATAATGTTATTAAGTCATTTTTTTTCATATGAAGCTAATTATTTTATGCATACAATAAGTTCCAAATATTGTGGCATACATTTAAAATAATAATGGGATGTACAGAGGATTCAGGCAGCTGAAATGAAATTTCAAAGAGGGACGCAAGGTTGTTCTCTCTTGGATCGGAGAAGGAACAAGGACGCGATTTAGACATTGTATCATTGCACCAGAAGACTGAAGACCACAGAAGGAGATGGTGTGAACACTTGCACCGCATGCCTGATACCATGCCTGTTTACCTGTGGCTGCCTTGGGTTATCACCCAACTGGGAAGAGAGATGTCGGTAGACCGAGGAGGAGATAGGTTCCAGAACAGGTCTAAGGCCTAATCCTTGGAGTGGTGATAATGATAATGATGATGAATGATAACATAGAAAATAATTCAATGCAGATTATGATAATTTATTGAACATTTTCTACTCAACTTCTCAACACTTTCTGAACAGAAGATTATGGATCAAATTATGAGTGGGTTTAGTGACAATGGAAATACACAATGCAGTGCTATTGTGAAGCATAACTGCAACTTTAAAACACCAATGGACAAACTTTTGAGTGCAACCACTTTAGGAACAATTCCAGACCTGGCGATAGGCTACTTTTTTATAAATTGAAAAGCTTACCAAATTATGATAAAGTACACTGAAGATTGAAAAAAAATTAATTTAATGCATTTTTCTAATAGTAACAATAGACACGTTTACATTCTTCGTTTTACATTTACAATTTGGTTTGTAAGAATAAATACACTTGTTCCTAAGGTATTCTGGAATACAACGTTATTTACAATACTACTACACTGAGATGTAAGATAACAAATGTGGCTATGTGAGACTTCACATATCTCTCACATTGTCTTACAATGAAGGTAGAAAAGCAAGGACACAAGACAAGTAACTCAAAGACTCAATAGAGCCGCAACGATTTGAACAATGGGGAAGAGTCACAAGACTGAAGTATTACAAACGTGGGAAATGTGGCTATCTACAAGTAGATAGTTGGGAGAATAAATACAGAGAGAAGATAGTGAACACATCAACTGGAGAAATAAAGCTCTAGAACAGCACACAGTCGCCACGCTTCATAAGATTAGTAGAAACTTGATTGTAAATGGACTTGTTGAAGTCAGCTGGACTACAGTGTCCATTGTGTGCCCTGATTTAGTTAGTCACTGCCATCTTCGTTTCAGCTCTTGTACTATACAGACTGTGGCTGGAAGTCCTGTCAAAGCGTTAAGAGAGGCTGACATATGTATATCTACATACCCTTGTTTTTGTCCCCTTCATCGTCTCCTTGAGTTTAGTTACCAAATGCTAATTGCTGGGTTTGCTGTGGATTTAAGAGAGAACGTTCCAAGGATTGGCCAAGAGAAGACAAAGTTTTGCACAGTTGGAATGGTAGTGATTCCAGCCTTTGACAGGATACCTCCAGCTTCTTTAATACTACAAGCAATGAAAATGGGAATTAAAGGAAGAATGTTTAGATTCATAGATTCTTTTCTTCAGGACAGAACAATAAAAACAAAGATAAATAATACAACATCTGAGGAGATCAAAATCAATAATGGAGTTCCACAGGGTTCAGTCCTGAGCCCTACACTTTTTAACATAATGATGCACGATATAGGAAAATTATTGCCAGTTGAAGTGAAATATAGCATGTACGCTGATGATCTGACTGTCTGGACAGTTGAAGCGGATCCAAAATTGGCTACTCAATTAATACAAAAAGCAATCACATCAATATCAATCTTGGCTCAAAAATGGAGTATGAAGATCTCTTCTGAAAAAACCGAATGTACCTTATTCACTACAAAGTACTCTCTTAAAGAATATAAACCTGAAATGCTCTTGTTTGGTAAAAATATTAAGTACAACCCACATCCGAAAATTTTGGGAGCGACTCTGGATGAGAAACTTATTTGGAAAAACACATTGAAACTGTGACAGATAAAAGCCTGATGGGAATTAACTTATTGAAAGCAGTGGCAGGTAGATGTTGGGGAGGAGATACAGTCACGTTTAGACAACTATATATATCTTACATACTGCCAAAAGTTACTTATGCTTGCGAGGTCTGGGGAGGCGCAGCACCATCGCACAAGAAAAAGCTGGATGTGATTCAGATCTATGCCTTGCGTCTCTGTCTCAGATGTCCCCTAACTACTCCAAAAAATGCTCTAGAAATAGAACTGAATGTGGAACCACTCAATACTAAAATTGATAAAAGAATATGGATCAATTTTTAAAGAACCAAACTTTTCCAAACAGCCATCCCTCTCACCATATTGTCTCTACTGGAAACAAACATAAGCAATCCTTTAGCCAAACAGTATATAGAATGTGCCAAGGACAGGATCAGTTAACTCCTGAAGAAAGACCTTTTGTGAACTGTATGCCGCCATGGGCATGGACTCCACCAAATGTTTTCATTTCTCTGCTGGGAGATGTTACAAAGACTGAGACACCAGAATTTTTGAAGCAAGTGACCCTGCGTATAATAGAAGAAAATTACAATGACCACTTACACATCTATACAGATAGTTCACTGTGCTTGAATGAGGGCCTGTCAGGTGCTGGCTACTATGTTCCTAAGACCGGAGAAAAATATTACATCACCTCATCCTCCGGATCCTCTTTGGACACTGAATTGCTGGCAATATCAGCTGCTCTACAGCATTGTCTATCCTTGGAATATATGAAGATCTGTATTCTTAGACTCAAAATTAGCACTACAAACAATTATACAGTATAACCCTACAGATTATTATTTTAGAGCTAAAGAAATTTTCCATCTACTTCAACTACTGAAAAATAAAATTATCACCTTTCAATGGATCCCTGGTCATTGTGACATATTTGGAAATGAGATGGCTGATGAAATAGCTAAAATGGCATCTACACTTGGACCGAAACCTCCAGCAGTACGGTCACTTCAAAGTTGTGTCGCAAAAACCAATAAAACTTTTAAAAGCCAATGGACAAGGAACTGGAATCAGGAAACTACTGGCCGCCAACTCTTCAAAATACAGAAAATACCAAATGACCTTAGTATATAGAGAAATATTAGTAGAGCAAGTCAGACATTTGGAGCGAGATTAAGAACTGGGAATTTAGTGACAGAAAGCTATCTAAATAGATTTCACCTTAGCGATTCATTAGTGTGTAATGAGGAGGAGGACATCATTGGGCATACCCTATCAAATTGTACTGGACAGTGTGAAGAGAGATACTGACTTAAAGAATTGGTAAAGGAACATGGAAAAGAGGAGTTATCACTGGCAAAAATAACCACCAATCCACTTCTCTGGGATCTGGTGCATAGAGTTTACAAGAGACATCGAGAGATCGGTGCTTCGGGGCTGGAAACTCGCTAACAAGAAGAAGAAGAATGGTAGTGACAGGCAACTATTCAATCAAACAAGTGATAGTGGCCGAAGAAGTAGTCACTGGATGCGGAGAAGAGTAACTCTTAGTGTTGGATATAAACGCAATAAGAACAGAACAACAAAGTGATAGTAAACTTTATGACAATAGAAAAGGTTATCAAAAAACCAACTGTGGTTGTGGCAGAAAGGCTAGCACTTGTTCTTGAGTTAAAGCAAGCACCTGTGGGAGAAGCCGTTGGAGAGAAAGAGGTGGCTGCAAATAATTGAGATGTAGGGAGCAGGAAGAAAAGACATACCATACAATGAACGGACAAGTTTGGAGATGGGATGACACTTGTTACAAGAGCAGAAAGAGTTGCTAAATATGATGTTATGGAAGAGATTGGAAGCAAACTGGGAAAGCAATATGAACTCGAACAAGAGGTGTTTTGCGGGTGATGGAAAAATTGCTCTACGTGGAAAGAGGACTTTCAAGGGTCAAACTTTAAACAAGGAAACAAAAGGACTTTACAGTTCAGGACGAATAGGGGGCAGTGCTACATTAGATGAAAGATAAAAAACGTCACTATGTGACACTTCCAACTTCCCTACATGATTACATAACACTCGAGATGGTTGCAGACATGCATTCGAGATGTCTGTCACTTATTCTAATGGCATTCAGTTCGTGCGGTATATACAAGTTCAGTCACTGACATAGTTTCTAGTGAGTTGAGAGTGGCTGTAACTACGCAATTTTTTCAACACATCATCTGGAAAGTGAAAGATTTATCTTGAATGTCAGCAGGGTATAAATAAGCATCCAGTGGCTAGCCTAGTTCATTTGGGACCTGCAATATTAGAGTGCATTGTGATTGTTATTGTGACTTGGAGTGATTATTATGTATTACCTGTTATGACACTGTTAATAAAGTAACATTTATTGTTTGGTATAGGCCCGACAGTGTTTCCTGAACAGTCATCTGCGCTGACCCAATGCATGAATTACCCCCACTAACAAGTACAGCTAGGTTGTCTAGAGATAAGAAAGGGGAGACGACATGATAACAGTACACCGTCTCACTCATGTACTACCTCTGTCCCTGTCATACACATGATTACATTGTTCTTTCCAGTCTTGTTGCAACTGATGTTCCCACTATGAAACACAAGACTGTTGTGCGCATGTGCAAAAAAACTGAAAATTTTGTTAGCCTCGCAACAAGGTGTCTGTACACTGCGTATCTCTAAGACACTGTTCAATTTCTATTATCAGGTTCTACATTGCTGTATGTTGAAGAATTTTATGAATATCTTTGTTTATTTATAACTGTAATGAAAGTTGTAATTAGCGACTTTATCTTGATCTGGTGTCAGTTATTCTGTTCCCACTGCACAACACAATGATCCATGCAATCGTTGTAAGAATACTCACTCAAGAACAAAAATGCATCTTAAATATTGATGTATAAGAGATGACAATGGATACAATTTGCTTACACACACAAACCAAATTTGTTGAAAAAGTATGGACATAATGCATACTTTTAACGGCACTACACACAAGCTGTATTTGGAAATATGCTCAGCAGCATACATGGTTGGCAGTAGTCTGTAAATCTTGCCATGTCACAAGCCGTGTGTTAAAAGGATACACGCATTGTAAGCAAATTGCACCAGCCCTTCTGAATGGCTAACTAATAGTATGAAGCCTTTCTAATGGCCAAAACAACAACATATGCACAACAATCCAAAACTTCTGAGGACTGTATTTTCCTCACAAAAATGTTAGAATCAACATGTATTCAATTATAGATAACAAACAAGTAGGCCTACTACTTTGAGTTTCCATACCTTATTGTTGTTTTGCAACCTTGAGAAATGTATGTTTTTTAATTCCCTCCCTGGTGTCTAAAATTTACCTACCCTTGTTTTTGTCCCCTTCATCAGACTCGTTATCGCTGTCAACTACAGAATGTCTCTCCTCAATTTCACCATAATCTGCAAATTACAAGACGGTTTATATATAACACATTTACAAAGTTTTAATAAACAATACACAAGCAAAATATATTTACTAATTTATCTGAGATTCAAAAATGAAACTAAGATTTTAAACTTATTTCAATATGTCATATATGAGAGCATGTGTAACTGACTAGCATCAAATTATAGCAGGCTGCATTAACCATGCTGCTGAAGATACTAGTGAGATAAAGCATCATTCCAAGCAGATATTGTATTGCACAATCAGTTGGTTGATGTTGTATATGAAAACCGTCATGCTCTGTACTAATTTTAGATTATTTCACAAAAATTCCAGATTACTGCCAGATGCGCACCCAGGATTTTTTTTGGGAGGGTTGGAAATTTAGAAACAAGGTGCACAATTTTGGTTTTCCTCATTCTTTTCTATACAAGCAGGGCTTTTTCCTGGAGAAACAATAATACGCAACTTATAAGGAGCCAATGTCACAGGAACAGGTAAAAATTAACTTTGCTTGTACGTTCCACCTATAATGCTGCAAAGAGCCCTTCTTACACATACTGCGCAAGTAAGAATCATATATACAATGTATGTAAGAATCATGAGTTAAAATCATGTAAGGACAGGCTTACTAATTTGCATATGCTTACTGAATAATTTAAATTACTTAATCAGTAGACGCCGACTTTACTGAAATAATAATACAATAATATAGTTAAAATAATCAGACATGAAGCAGTTGCGCACTTTGTAGTGGGGATAAGGCGGGAACAATGATATACATGAGTAGAAAAAGGCCTTTTGAAAATATTAGTGTGCTCCCTGAATGACGAGTCTACATACGGAGGTTTTGATTTTGATTTCGACACTACTAAAGAGTACATATGGACATTTTTAAGACGAAACAAGCAATAGATACAACAGAGGTACCATACAAAAATTTCACAGAGTTAGAAAATGTTTTAACATTTAGTAGGCCTACTGCAATTATTTTGTAAACAGTGATTTGACATGTTGTGTCTATTCCAATCTTTCTCCAGATCTTCTAGTCGAGCCTAGACATTAACAAACATTGTACATTTTGGAGTACATAATAGTTTGTGTACATGTTACGATTCAGGAAAAAACATAGTAATATTGGTAAAATGAGCCTCTGACAAAGCTTGTAATAAGCGAGAACTAGTTCAAGCTACAAGGTAAAAGTTTAACATTTTTACCAATAAATAATTAGTGTTCCAAGTCAGTAGTAATATATTTATAATTAGTTAATCAACGGACACATCATAGACAACAAAATCCAGGACATAGTCAACACTGTCCTGGCATTTTAATTTGTTTGAATAAGTAACATCAATAACAGGCTTGAATGTGAAATGACTGTGTGTTTTTAAAAAATAACATGTAAATTGTCCATATAGAACAGGGCAGACAATATTAATGAAAAAATTATTTAAGTAATATAGCATTACACTTACAACCAATTACAAATATTTAGCTCAATTCTTCCATCCCACTAATGTTTCCTTCACTGTTATTATAACTCAAATCGACTTCACTCCTGCTATCCTGTTATTTATTAATTTTGAAACAAACTGTTACAGTATACACTCTTTGGTCTGATCTCGTGTAATCTTTTCAATTTTCATGACATGGTCACATCTTGTGTGCAACCTATGAAAGAAATATACTCAAATTCCTTTCTTGCTAAATTTCTAACATTGTCTATGGAAAATACACGTTTTTTAGCATTCACGATTGCCTAAATCAGTTCTAGACTTAAGATCAGGAAGTCAGGATGATAGAGCGGAAGTCATAAAATGTAATGTCCATGGTTTGCCAAAACACTGGTTATTATAAAAGTTCTTTAATTAATAATTTAATTTACTTTGTTTAATCAGTGAATAAAGCTCAGGTTTTAAGATAAATGGACTAAAGAAATCCCATGATTCACTAACCAGTTAATCGTGTCTGTCTTTTTTTGTTAATGATGTTGCAGGTGGATTTATTTATTCATTGAAATTTTCAGCCAACTTTGTCGATGAAAACGTGCCAAAAGCAATAGGAAACTTTTAATAGAATAACACACTAGAAAGATAAGAGAAAATATATAAGAAAATTATGGCAATTCAGAGAAGAACGGCGGCTATCCACGTTTTTTTAAACTGACGTTGAATTCAGTTTGGTCTGTGTATACTACGGGCCGCCGTTCTTTCGCACTTTCTAATGTGTTATTCTATTAAAAGTTTCTTATTGCTTTTGGCACGTTTTCATCGAAATCCCATTTGAAGAATAATGTGGCTCAGACTAGATGCACTACCATTATAATTAATTCATCTCTTAAAATTGTTTAAATTACTTTTAATGTTAGTGTTTCCCCTTCTATGATCGATATTCGCAAATAATTAATCGAATAGTACACTTGTCAAAATCGTCTAAATCAGTTTTTATTTCTTTTGTTGAGCATTTTTTATGGGAAGTACTGAAAATATTTTATGTCCGCCATATAAGCGGATGCTTCTTTAATAATTCTAAAAACACTACTTAGAGAAACACCGCACACCTGAGCTACTCTTTCCTGTAACTTTCTTTCTGATATTCCCTTATCTTTTGATTTAATAAACTTGTACATGTTACACATTATTTTCTGACTCTAACTATGCATGACTTTCCTTTGCACTGAAGTTGACAGGCCACCCAGATTAATCCACTTCACTCTACAAACCGGAAAATATAGCAATAAACTAAACGCTATGCTTTTGATGAAAACTACTGTTTTTTAAAAAGTACAAATACAATTACATATCATGCGCCGTTGGCAAAAGAACACTTTATTCACGTCTGGTAAAATTCCCTATGCTGAATTTTAGTTTATCATTTAGTAATAGTGAAAATGTTACTTTCTAAGAATATAGTAATTAACACATAAAGAAGATACTATAATTATTATATTCCTACTGTTTGTACATACGTTGATTACACAATTTTTTCCAGATTTTTGGGGGAGTTCTAACCCCCTAACCTCCCCCCTGGGTTTTCTTCATTTCCTCTCCTCCAGTTGTTTAATTACCAGACGCACGTAAACTACGATTTGTACAGACCGTTGCCCAGATTTTCATCATACATTACCTTTTATAAATAGTTTTTGTCAATTAGCCATTTTTTAATTTTTATGTTACTTTTTAATTTTTCACAATTATTTTGCATTTCTATGGACTAATTTATTCATTCTCAAATTTAAGTAATTTTTCTTTTCTGTGTCATTATGTAGTAAATTTTACACGTTTACACTGATTGCGTTAACATATTTGAATATGATTGAGATTTTCTCATCCATATGCGAGTACATGTATATACAACTATTGTGATGACAAATACAGCCAGGAGAAATATTTGAAATGCTACCACAAATTTTCACAGTATTTTAAGAGGGAGGAAGTCCTGTGTGAATGAAAACAAGCCGACATATCACTATATACAACAGGACGACAAGAGTAAATGTTAGATTTATCTGT
Organism: Magicicada septendecula; assembly: GCA_034769895.1. Classification (NCBI taxonomy): domain Eukaryota; kingdom Metazoa; phylum Arthropoda; class Insecta; order Hemiptera; family Cicadidae; genus Magicicada; species Magicicada septendecula. The sequence continues at coordinate 396,640,942 of CM068371.1, forward strand.
GGACATGATGTGACAAGTTCTATGAGACGATTATATGGATAATTACTGAAAAACCATAGAGGATGTTATATGATGCACAAGAACAAAGTGGCTTCTTGCAGGAAGGTCTTGTGCTGATAACTGGTTTGCTTCGAACAGGTTTGTAAGAGAAGCTACCAGCCATGGACTGATCACATATCTAACATTAATTGATTTGCATGAAGCATATAATAAGTGTTGCCTATATTACAACAGTACAGCACCTCTATGAAGGATGTGTCTGCGCTGTTAAAGCCAAAGATGTCCGCGCTGTTAAAGATGTCCTGAGACTCTGAAGTAAAAAAAGGTTTAAAGTAAGAGTGTCCTATTAGTTTAGGTGTACTTACTTTTTCAAAAGCATTTATATTAATGCTGCCTTAGGCAGGTGGTACTGTTGTGAAATGGAGATCTTAATAACTGATCATCTATGCAAATAGACAGATAAAAAGGTTCCGATGAGACTCGATAAACAGGACTTTAAACATGTGATCTGAAAACTCCATGAGGAGTATAAACCTTGTTACCTCAACATAAATAACCTGGTTATTGAAAGTGGAGGAGTTAATATGGCAGTAGTTTTCATATAATAAATAATTGTAGTTTTTTTTCAAGTATCTTGGTGTGACATTAATAGAAGTTGGTAGAAGTGAAGAGAGAAAATGGTGATAGGACATCTGATCAGAATTTACAATAAATAAACATTTGCAAACTTTCAAAATTTTCCTGTCTAGTTGTTAAACTGACAAATCAATTAACCTTACTCATTCCCATTTTCACGGAATTACCACATTCTTGGTAAGTCACTAAAACTAATCTGAAGTTGCAGACGGAGGGTAGCTTTAGCCAATGAAACTACAACACCATATTGACAAATTTTATTTTTCAGTCTAGATGCTGAAGTGCATCAGTGCAAATATATGTATTTTGAGTATTCTTTTAAATTTATTCTGAGAATATTTAGAATGGTAAAGATACAAAAAGCTTGAGCCACTTATTACAGCCACGTATCTGAATTTGGTGAAGGTATGCTTTTCTGACATGGTTAAATATGTTTCTGCAAAATAAATAGAGGAGAACATGGCACCAGATAAGCAATTTACTGTTCACCAACATACTTTTTCAACAACCATGTATGTAACATGTGAATATCAGTAAAACGAAAACTGTCAATTACATACAATATATCCAAAATTAAAAGCTTGGCTCAAAATTTATACACCGTATAAGAAGTTCACGTTTCTACGAACATATGGTTTGAAAATTGAATCTTAAATTAAGTGTCTGTCTAGAACAGATTATTATGTTATTCATGAAGTGCCTACTCTGAGAAAAAATGCGATCCACTGCTGTAATGCAACAATAAGAAGAATAACAGAACAAGATTTGTCTATATTATAATGTTACAAAAAGTAGCCCATCTATAAAGAAGAAATTACCATTTAATAGAAAAATGAGTTACAACATAGAAGGAATAAAGAAAATCAAAGTATGAAAGAATTAATGATCAAGAATATTAAAATATAGCACAATAATGACATAAAAACTAGACAAAGACTGAGACGATGACAAAACCCAATTGATTGGCAGAGGGAAGGATAAAAATAAATAACTTTATGACCATAACACAACCCCTTTACAAACAATAATAATATAGTAGATGTAATAATGAAAACACAAAGCTACAGCCCAAAAGTTGAAGTACGACAAGTTAATAAGTTATTAAAATCTGTAAATTCGTATTACTTACCTTTAAAGGTAATGTACCAAGGTGTCGTCTGATGTACTTTGGCAGAGAAAAAACAGGTCGTTGCAAAATAAACAAGTACATAGTTATAATTCATACAACCCACTACTTTATTGTGTTTTCATCTCTTCTCCTTCTCTATTTGAAGTACATAGTTATAATTCATACAACCCACTACTTTATTGTGTTTTCATCTCTTCTCCTTCTCTATTTGCTAACATTTCACTTACACACAACTACATATTGAGGTGACAAAAACATCTGATTGAAATAACAAACTTATCTCTTATTTCTTATAATTAAATAATTTATTTAAAATTATGAAAAGCAACCCAGATTGCTTTCTCACACTCAGACATACGTAAATAATTTCCCCAAAATATAGCGCTCTTTACTTTGACATGTTTTATGATTGATTTTTTATGTAATAAATAGTTACTCTTTTGACATGTTTTATGATTGATTGTTATGTGATAAATAGTTACTCATTCGGCGTCTCCTCCAACCACGCGTCGCACTTTGTTGATCTAGTTCGTCCACATTTTTAGTCACCCCGCACTTTTAGTTATTAAATTTGATGTCGTATGTTCCCTTCCGTTTTGTCTCACTTCAAATTAAACTCTCAACTGGACTTTTCCCACATTTTATTTAAATTTTGAAAAGGTTTTCGACTCGCGAGTCTTGATACACACCTGGCCAGGCATATGATGTGTCGACGACTGCCCACGCTACCTAAAAGCTGGCGAGCATTTCCGTTTGCACCGCCTACATGATGTTGGCGGGAATATAATGACGTTCAGACAGCTCATTGGTTCTTTTCGATCGTCGATGCTGTTCTATGGCAATACAACAGGCCGTGGCTCACCACTTCCGTCATCTTCCAAACACGTGGCAAGAAATCCTTTGGCTTAGCCATTTTTTGTTACGGCGTCCTTTTTGCTTGTGCGACGCAGGTGATGCACTCGTGCGTGCGGACTCACATTCCACTCCGTTTCCCAACAGTATTGCGTTCTCTAGCTACAATCCGTTCAAAACGTTACGTCACTGTTCTTTGTTTGAATACAGCCGTTCTACTTGGGACTTACAATGATGACATTGAATAATTTCAATAAAAATAAAAACTCCTTTTTGCTCCATTACATACCCCCCCCCCCCCAATGAGAGGTCTTCTGTTAGAACAGAAAAACTCTCATTGCTAAACCCTAAGAGGATCGGTGAGGATGTGGTGCCAACAACCCCCCATTAATTTTTTAAATACGTCATGGGTAAACTACCCCCCTAGCTCGGCGACTATGGCTGCATCTGAACGACATTACTGGACTTCTCTGTTCGAGATCCCAACACCATAAAATCGAACAGATACTCACCATAGTACACCTAACCTTCTATCATTCCGCCCAAAAATTTAAAACACTGGCCTTATACCATACCAGATCCTATTTTAACAAACACTTGTAAGAAATGTTTTTAACTCGTAGCTGAAGGAAATAGTAATGTAATAACATTGGGAGAAATGGTGAATAACAAGGAAGTTTAAAGTAATATCAAATGTAATAAAAATGAGTTACACCATATCAGTGAGAGTAATGTACATTATTAAGGTAACCTTGAAATCATACTTGTATTGCGCCGTTCGTGTGACGTAACCTTGGACCGGATTAAGGTGAGTGGGAGTTATATTTATATTATTATATAAATATGTTAATTTATTATAGCACTAGGGTCTGTACTGATACCCTTTGCTGAAATTATATGGCCTAGAAAATTAACTTGTTCTTTCAAGAATTCTGACTTCTTAAACTTAACTGTTATTCTATATTCATGCAGCCTACTTAGCACTCTATCTAATCTTTCGCAATGTGTATCAACGTCTGGTGACGTAATAACTATATCCTCCACATAAACGGTCGTGAATTCTAAAATCTCCCTCCCTAATACGCAGTCTAAACATTTAATGAAAATTGCAACACTTACGTTCAGTCCGAAAGGTAACCTACGGAATTGGTAGTTCCTGCCATTGTATAAAAACGCTACATATTGACGGGATTCTTCTTCCAGCTCTATCTGCCAGTACCCGGCTGTTAAGTCCAATGTTGTGATGTACTTGGTTCCACTGAAACGTTGAAGAATTTCACTCACTGGTTCTGGTGATTCTCTGTCTGGAACAATTATTCTGTTTACTTGTCTCACGTCTAAACACAGTCTTATCGATAAATCTTTCTTGGTAACCACTACTAAAGGGTTGGAATATGGTGAGGTGGATTTTTCTATTATACCTTCCCATAACATTTTCTCCTGTACTAGCCCCCTCTTGGAGTATGGTACCGGATAGGTCTTAGGTGCAAAAGGTGTTTTTTCTTTAACGACTAATTTACCCTTAAATTTTTTTACTAAACCTGGTTTGTCTGAAAAAACTAACTTATTTTTATTTATTATTTGTACTACTTTTTCCCTATCTCGATAACTGAATTCCCCATGTTGATATAGGATTTTATTCATTTTTTCACCCCAACTATCTTCAGTTTCAAACAATTCATTATTATTTACCCTCAAGTTACAATAATTAATCATCAAGGGCCTACATTCGTTTATATCATTATCAGAAATTAAAATTCCCTTACTAATTATTTTTAATGCTTTCATCTCTACTGTTTTCTTTTGTATGAACGGTATTTCAATCATATTACTATCATTATTCAATTTCATAGTCTGTGTGTAATAGTTTAACTCCACTTTGAAATTATTTAAAAAATCATTACCCATGATAGCTCCCATATTTAACCCTGGAATGACCAAAAAAGGCACATTTATTGTGTTTTTATTTACCTTTAGTTGTAGCATTATTTGTTTAGTTACCTTTTTACTGCGAACACCCGTTACCCCTACAACACTAATTCCCAGTACTGGTAGTTGTGGAATTGTTTCTGTAGTTTGAATTTTTATTTTTTCAAAGATTTTATCGTCAATAGCGGTTAGTTCACTCCCTGAATCTACTAGAAAAGTGTATTTAGAATTAAACACTTCGGCTTCAAATTCTGCCATCCCAAAATTATTGCTACTCTCCCCCACTTCTTCATCGGATAAATTGTTATGTATGTTGGTAATAAGTGACCCTATTGTCATGTGATTTCTAGACGGCTGGGGGCTTTCTTTTTCAACCGCCCTGATTAGTTTAACTGAATTGGAGGTGGTGGTTCGCTGTAAACCCCCCTATGATCCCCTCTACTGTTTTGGTTATTAGAAGGTTCTGCAACACCCCTAGTGTCGTTTGGGTTACTAACATATCCCCCTCTACCTCTGTGGTTGAAATTCCCCGGCATTCCCCGATTACTGGTGAAGCCTCTCCCTCTATGACTCCCTCTAAACTCACTATGATCGAAACCTCTATTAGAATTCTCTACTCTCCCTTGAGCACTACCCCTCGGACCTTGACACGTGTAACATTATTCCTCGAACTATTATAATTATTAACTCCACAACTAGGGTTTGGACATAACCATGCCCCCTCCCCCAATCTATTCATATTACTAACAAAATGGTCTGGTTGTCTTACTTCGGTATTTATTTGATTTGATTCATAAACTCTAAACTGATATTTATTATCTTCTTCCTCTTTCATACTATGGTATGCTTCTAGTATTTTTTCTAATTCTGCAATATTAGCAAACTCCCGGGTTCCGATTGTGGACCGTATGTCCTTAGGTAAATGCTTACTAATGTATCTTATAAAATATGAAAGAGGCATTGGTGGTTCTAAATATTTAACCTGACTGTATAGTCTTGTCACATACGACGTAATACTCATGTGTTTAATGTTAAAATTACCCCATCCCATTATGGTACTACGTAAACCCTCTTGTTTTTCTTCCGACCAGTATTTATTTTTAAACGCTTGTTCAAACTCATTAAAATCTACCCAGTTATCGTTATGAGCGTCCGCCCATATTTTTGCATCCCCTTTAAAATATTTTAAAATTCGTACTAACTTAATTTCCCAACTTTCTTGGTTATATTTATTGAAACTTTTAATTGTGTTTAAAAATTGTATGGGGTTCACCCCCCTACTTTCATTACTAAAATAACCTAATTCCACTTCCATGTTCACTCTCTCACTCACATTAGTTAATTTTTGGTTAATTGCTATACTTAAGTCTTCTCTGACTTTAATTATTTCTTTTTTGTGTTCTGTTTGTTTATTTTTCAAACTAGTTACATTAATTTTAATTGCATCAACTTGCTCAAAGTTACTTCTGAATTCGTCATTTATATTCTCTTGTATTTTATTTGCTTGTTTAATTTGTTCACACTCATCAATTACACCTTGAACATTACTGTCAATTTTGTCATTTTGTTTTTTAATTTTATCATTAAATTTATTTGTTAACTCGTCAAATTTTTTACTTGTCTCTAGCATTTTCTCATTTTGTTTTTCGTTAATTATTTTTATATCATTCTTCATCTCGGTTTGTATTTTATTTATGTCTATAGTCAGTTCATTTTTCACTCCCGCAATAGTTTTATTCTGCTCTTCTAATTTATTGTCTATTTCTCTTAACTTTTTGTCTTGTTTGGTTATTTCCGTTTTCAGTTCTATGTTACCAGCATTTATCTTTAACTTGATTTCAATTTTAAATTCATTTAAACTCACATTTAGATTATTTTCTGATTTCAACTCATTTAAGCTCATATTTACGACATTTATTTCTGATTTGACTTCCATTCTAAATTCGTTAAAATTCGTGTTTTGTTGGTCAAATTTACTACTCATCATTTCCATAAATAATGCTAACTGACTAAGTACGTCTACATTGTCGATTCTGCTACTCTTAGCGTCTACTGTCTCAATCGTTAATTCGTCTGTTGTATTGTCTACGCTCTCATTAATATTTGTCGATATTAAATCATCTTGCGTAACATTTAAAACTGACCCCTCCACAATATCTTCACATAAATTTGCACTCTTGCCTTTCTCTGCCATTTCGATCAGGTTGTAAATTAATTTATTTTAATTTTTAATTCACAACGTCGCTGTTTACGGGCGCTATTTGAAGTACGACATGTTAATAAGTTATTAAAATCTGTAAATTCGTATTACTTACCTTTAAAGGTAATGTACCAAGTGTTACTTTATGTTTTAATGATATTAATAAAAGAAATAAAATATTATTGATTTTAAATTTGATTCAATTTTTACTGTCTAACTTTGTCGGACGCCATCTTGTGTTGCCAACTGTTAACAACTTACCAAGGTTCGAATCAGCGAACCGGGAAGTGCAGAACTGGTTATTTAATAAAGTACAACTGAATTCCCATCACACCTATTTTAATTCATCTTCACACTACAAAAATATGAAAATATAGCCCTTAACCTAATTTCAAATGTTATATAGACAAGTGTTCCCCTTCCCTTCTCCTACTTTTTGCGATCTTATAGAAAAACTATAACAACATTTATTATGCATGATTCTCCCTTTAGAATAGAAATAATACATATTATACACCTAGGATTAGTTTTGAAACGGAAACCAGCACTTCATAATATATATAATTAAACAAAAACCCCCACACTCGCTCACATACTACCCCAGGATCCTAAGAACTCAACTTTATAATTTATGACAAAAAATTAATTAATTAGCATTTTAATTATTTTTGAAATGTCTACTTTCCTGTTGAGGCGTAGAAGTCGACACCTGGGGTGTCTCCTCATGGCGTACACTGTTTGCTGTTTTATAGTTCTCACTTTCACATTTTACGGCCGAACTGTCAATTTACTGCAATTAGTCACTATTATGGATGAATATTAACCAAAAACTGTTTGTATTTCGAAATATATAAATATAAATTCACATTTTTTTTTTTTTTGTATGCGGGCCCGCAATTTTACGTTCCGGAACTTTTTACATATACCACCCGCGAGTGGTGAAGTTAGACTGGGACTCGGCCAACGGCACTATTTTGTGTTGTCGCCGTGGTTATATGACCAAGTCTCATTGTTCATAGTTTGTATCACTACGCCACCAGACTGTTTTTTGTTACATAACTGCATTCCACAACAGGGATCGTCTCTGACGTAAGATCGCCTGATGCTGTTACATAATGTGTTTACCGTTTTGTGTGTCCTTGAAGCTGCCCTTGGCACAGTTTGTCGGTTGTTTTCACTCATTTTATAAAATATTATTTAATAATTTCCACAATCAGTGCTACCACTGCTGCTAACAATAAATTTACCTTTGTTTACGTTTGTCCCTATTATTAAAAAAAAATGTTATTTATTTTATGAAAAATATACAAACTGCTTTATTACCCCAAAAATAGGCCCGTTACAATACCCCCTCAATGAGATATTTTATGCCGAAGCATAAAAAATCTCGTTGACACATTCATACTTGCTAAAGGGATCAGCCAGGATATGTCGCCACAACCCCCTTTACGGTTTACAAAAAATATAATAAACTCACCCTTGGTCCGGTGACTGTGACCGCACCTGAATGACAATACTGGACTTCTCTATCGAGATCCCAACACCGTAGAGTCAGACAGATACTTAACGCCCCTGCTCTGACGCGCTGGCCAGCTCAGGTCCGCCGCCACAGCATCACCAAACACTGAAACAACAAATCAAACATCAAATGGTGGCCTTATACAACACCATATCCCCAACTGATCTGTTTCCCCCTAGCGGTGCTGGTTTGCGCTAAGAAGCACTGGTTTTGTTTTTTACTTATTTCTAACATATATATCAAAATACCTAACAACAACATGATACCCATTTTAAAATTCCATAATCTCATTCTATCTACTTTCTCTTGTTAACTTTTATCCCAAAATTCAAAATTATTGCCCTGATTCCCATCAGAATTTAAATAAACATTTCCCATTACCATATTACATTTCTCTCATCCCCAATTTAAAATGCATTTAAAATATTTAAATTCATAAAATTCTCTTACACTAACAAACACAATACAACATAAGAAAACATAGTACACTCAGAATTCACATTGTTATCCTTATCTTAAAATAAACAATTTGTATTTAAAATTTACACATTTTACATCATTAGTTTGCATATAAAATCATAAAAATTGCATGTTAATCTCAATTTATTAATTCGTTTCTCAAACAAAAAAATTTTTTTTTTTTTTCAATCTTCGTTTTACACATCATTTCATTTATTATTTCCTTCCATTAATTTGGGTGATTCTACGTTATTCATATAATTATAATTCCCTTTATCAACTTGGCATTTACCCATAATCTTACCCCTTTTATTACTCTAACGCTCCCTTACAAAATCTTTAACTAGTATGACACCCCTCTATCAAAAAATCTACTAACCCTTCTCTACCTCTAACTACTTACTACTTTAACTCAATTCGCCACCTTCTCTCTATATATATAAAAAAAAAATACTCTCTAACCCTTTGCACATAGGATAAGTGTTCCCCCCCCCAAAACTCAATTTCCTTTATCTGGTTCCTGGATTCTACCTAAGGCAACCCCTTCCCACTAAATCTGTTCCAAATCCTGTCCCAACTTATCATTATGTTGCGGACTCCCACATTACACTACCCCCTACTACAAAATTGCCATCCCCAAAATCTCAATCTCATTACCTTACTACAACTACAACAAAATAACATCATCAATTATAAACAACAATATATCACTCAAAACTCTACATATATTCTCCATTACTACTGTGTCTCCACTTATATTCAAATTCTCTATTACTTGTATTTCATCTCTTATTCTCTTTAATACCCCAATATTTTCAACTTGGACTGATTCAAACGTTTTACTCAAACAATTACTATCACCCAACTTCTATCTTTTGGAACCCACTGAAAATTTTAACTACCACAACTTTATTTCATTTTATTTTAAAACCTAAAAACACATTGAAAACATATTATTATATTTTTATAATCCTTATTCCTAACATACTAAATGCAATTAACACAATAAGACATAATAAACACAATATAGGAAGTATGTAGTGCATCTATTTTTCAAATCAAAACAAAATTATTTAGTAGCGAGTCATTATTAAAATACAGCAAATTTCTAATTCGTTACCCCCCTGAGTAACGTCCCTGCCACACACACTATGACCCCCCATGGACTGTGGCGTCCAGTTGCTTCCACAAGGACTGAAGTTTTGGAGGAATTTGACATCTCCGTGTCCTTGCTTCTGCGTTACATTTTAAAAGTTCAGATACCAACATATCTCTGTCTATAGTTATGCGCCCTTAATGCGGGTCTACCACCTGGCTTTGCTGCCCCCATGCGGACAGAGTGGTAGCCGCTGTTCCCTAGTTTGGTGATTCCCCTTAATTTCACCCCCCATTAATTTCTAAATACACCTTGACAACGATAACAGCTATGGCCAGTATGGTCAGCGCGTAATCGTAATGTGCCCCAACCATAGCTGTTAAAGCTAAACCAATTCCACGGTCAGGGTTCGGTGAGGCCGTGACCGCCCGAAAAGTTGGGGAATCACAAGTAAAATATCTTTTGTAACACTAAACTTAATAATTTATACTTAAATGACATTATTATTTGGGATGGTGTTTTAACCCCCTTTATACGTAAGCTTAACCATCATTAACATAAAATATTAAATACAGAATTTACAACCTCCCACCATTGCAGTTCCACACTACACTGTCACTTCTTTGGGCACCAATCTACCCACCAAAATTGTCCCCACATCTTGTATGGATAACAAGTTTTTATTTTATTACACATCTTTTCAAAACGTTCCCATACTCACTGATACTAAAACTTGACATTTATATTTGGTCACTTAATCCTAAAATTGATTTAAATTTAAAATTATAAACATCCAAAATTGTTTTGGTATATTTTTTTTTTTCTTCTTCAAAATTCTATTTACATTGAAGGCTGACTCTATCTTAACTTTCAACACGTCTAGGAAGGTCGCAGTCGCCTGAAATGCCGGGTCCTGCCGCAAGGTAAAATTGGAGGCAAAATAGAGCCACTACGTGAATTCACGTCCCCCCTCTAAACCAAACTTAACCCCCTTCTTCTACCATTTATTCTAACCCCCTGTCTATTTTCCCTCCGACCACCTTGCCACAAAACTCGTCTTTTCGGACTAAACAGAACTATAACCAATGGCTAATTTTAATTTTGCCATTGGTTCTGAAACTTTTAAATTTGTACGCACTGCCTTTTACTTAAATGCAGCCTCCATTATATACAACACTCTAAGGCAGTGCAGGCACGTGACAGGTACACCGAGACCGCTGCACCTGGAGTGTATAAAAAAAATTTAATTCGTGTCACGTACCTGTTGGGGTCCCCCTCCCCGTTCCAATATGTAGTTAAGTTTTCTACTTTATACCAATTTTGGTGGAGCCGGACCATCGTTGTTTTCACCGCCCGAAGGAAGATCCGCCAACCATGGCCCGCCTCCGATTTCCGAATTCCACGGCCAGGACTGGTAAGATCGTGACCGCCCGAAAATGGGGGAGGATCCCTTCTGTAAACATACAACAATATTTAAAATCTTATTTATAAACATACCATAATTAAAGTGACCGATATAATTTTAAATTCGTCGCATTTTGAGTACCTACTATTTCCTGCGTCGCTGGGTTCCTCAGCACATACGCATTCTGCATTTTTATTTCTACAATTTCATAGGGTCCTTCATACAACAAGAAGAACTTCTTTATTTCTCTATCTTGAGCACTGGACAAATCATGCCTTTTTACTAACACTAACTGACCTACCTCGTACTTGGTCCATTTACCCTTGGCGTCATGTTTCTGTTTTCTTCGCTCTCCTCTCGTGAGTAAGTTCTCGTTTGCCAATCTAATTTTCATGTTCCTGTCCAAAACCTGACCTTCTGGTGGGTATTCGAAAAGTTGTTCCAGAATCCTGGGCGGCCTAGTTCCCCTGATCAACTCATGCGGCGTAAATCCCGTGGACTCATGGGTGGTACAATTCAGCCACTCCTCTACTTTCTTCATGTAGGATGGCCATTCTGTGTGTTTGGCGTGACAGTACGCCCGAAATATCCTACCAATCTCTCTCATCACCCGTTCTGCTTGGTTCGACTGAGGATGGTACACTGCCGTATGCTTGGGTATGATGCCTTCCCATCCAAGCGTCTGCCGCCACTTGCCGCTTATAAACTGTGGACCGTGGTCAGATAATATAATTTTCGGTTTTCCAACATTAAGCATGTAGTCTTTTACTATTTTCTCACTGAGTACTTTACTCGTTGCTCTCTTAATGCTATATAACTTCACAAATTTTTAAAAGGTGTCTAGAACTACAAATACATATAACACACACCCTCTACCTCTGGGTAATGGTCCATATAAATCAACTGCAACTAGATCAAACGGTCTCTCGACTTTTATGTAATTCATCTCTCCTTCTACTTTATAATTCACTACTTTCGATTTTTGACATAAATCACACACTCTTAACACTCTTCTCTCTTCTCCATATTTTTAAATATACATGATTCTTTCAAAACATTAGCACACTTTCTCGCCCCAAAATGACCATACCTTATATGACAATCCCAAACAATTTTATCTATTAACCCCTCGGGTATAACTAACCTCCAATCATGCTCCCCACTATCTACTTTTTTAAACAAAATACCTTGATATACCTGAAATCGCTCATTATATTCAGATCCCTCTACCTCTGTTTCTAAACTAACAATTACTTTACCCAGTTTACTTTCAGCTCTTTGCATGTTTTTAATATCACTTAATTCCTCACCAAAAATTCTATCTTCTCTAGTTAGTCTAAAAATTTCTATTTCTTTAAGATCCCTACCAGTTTTATTGTCTATAACATCTACTCTAGAAAGTGTATCTGGTACCTTATTATCTGACCCCTTTATGTACTCCCATGAAAAATTATATTCTTGTAAGGCTAATACCCACCTGGTTAATCTGCTATGTGTCAGCTTACATGAATTAAGGAATGACAATGCCTTGTGGTCCGTCCGGATTATCGTGGTATTACCTAAGATGTAGGTCCGGAATTTACCCACGGCGAACACAATACTTAGAAGTTCTTTTTCAGTTGTCGTATAATTTTTCTCAGCCGACAACAGCGATCTACTGGCGAAGGCGACCGTCAGATGTTCCTTGTCGCAACCCTCCTGGTAGAGCTCTGCCCCTAGCGCTACATTGCTGGCGTCGGTCTGCAAATAAAAAGTCTTATTAAAATCGGGATGATTCATCATGATCATGTGACTAAACTTTCTCTTAATTTCATTAAACGCATTTCGTTCCGTATCGCCCCATCTCCACTGTTTATTCTTCTGCAGTACAGCACTCAGTTTGGATGTTGTGTGTGCGTAGTTCTCCTGAAATTTCCTGTAAAAATTGCATAGGCCTAAAAAACTTTGTAATTGCTTAATGTTTTTAGGTTCGGGGAATCGCATTATGGCTTCTACTTTGTCAGGGTTGGCTAATATCCCCTCCTGTGTAATAATAAATCCTAAGAAATGTATTTCTGTCTGCAGAAACTTAGACTTGTCCCAATTCACTGTCAAACCCCCTCTTTGTAGCTTATCTAATACATATTCTATGTGTTCTAAATGTTCAGTGAATGTTCTAGAAGCTATCAAGATATCATCGACATATACAGTTAAAAAGTCTAAATCCTTAGGTTGTAAAATATTATCTAAACATTTAATAAAACTGGCAACACTGGTGTTTAATCCAAAAGGTGAGCATTTGAACTGGTAATTCTTACCGTTAAAAAGAAAAGCTGTGTATTTCCTGCCCTCTGTTGCTAATGGCACCTGCCAGTATCCAGCCGTCAGGTCTAAAGACGTCATGTATTTGACTCCTCTGAACTTCTGTAAAATCTCATTTATGGGTTCCGGAGATTCCCTGTCAGGTATAATAATTTGATTAATTTTCCGAGCATCTAAACATAACCTTACCTTGCCATCCTTTTTGATCACTACTACCAAAGGGTTTGAATAGGGTGATACTGAGCGTTCAATTATCCCTCCTTGCATCATCCGGTCCAGTTCCTCCTGTACAGCCCTCCTCTTCGAAAACGGCACCGGGTAGCTCCTCTGCATGTATGGTGCGTGGTCCCGAACTTTCAGCTCGCAGATGTAGTCCTTCGCTTTCCCTGGTGATTCATCAAACACCTCTCTGAACCGCTCCACAACTGCCCACAGCTCCTCTCGCTGAGTATTTTCTACAACTATATTTTCAATGAAAAGTTTGTCGGCTCTATCTGCCCACACACTCTCATTACGCTCATGCATTTCTCCCTCCTCATTCTCTAGGTTATCACTCTCTAGACATATATTTATTTTGGTCTCTATCTCTCTATCGCTTATCTGCTTATGTAACATTTTTATTCCCGTGACTTTAGCTTCATTTACTACTTTCTTAAACTCTATTCTGACTGGTTTATTCCCCTTTTCAAATTTTACTATTTGTTTATTGAAATCTATTACTGCTCCGTTTCTTTCCAAAAAATCATTTCCCAATATTACATCTAGACTCAACCCTTTAACTACCAGGAAAGTGTTTTCAAATTCAACTTCATTTATAAAAATATTTAATTGTACTTGTCTGGTTATTCTCTTACTTCTCACCCAGTTACCCCCACTACTGTAACCCCGGCAACTGGTAATGACGGTATATTCTTATTTATCTCTTTTAATTCACCCATGACATTTTCAGAAATTACTGAGATCTCGCTACCGGTATCAATTAGAGTTTTATAATTCTTACCTTCAATGTTAATTGTCACCTCAGTCAATCCTGTTCTGCGCTCCATCACCCTGTTTTCCTCTTCTTCTAACAATTCTTTCGCCATGTCCATCTTGATAACGTTGTTCGAGTATTCGTTGATTACTTGGACCCGGTTCTCCGTTGACAATGGTTGGGCCCGCTTCTCCATTGTCTTCCTTAGTTTTCCGTGGATGGACCTGCTACAGCTGGATGATTTCCTCACCTTCCTCTATTATAATGTCCTCCTCCTCTTGGTGCTCCTCTATAACATTCTCCTCCCCTCGACTGTTGATTTGGTGGTGGGTTCGTTCTCTCGTTTCTGGCGCACTCCCTGGTTCGATGACATCTGAAACAATTTGTTCTATTAGCATAATTATCGGTTTCACAGTCTCTACACCTCCAACTCTCACCCCTCTTATCGAAACTTCCTCCCCGCGCTCCTCTGTGAAAATTCTGTGTATAGTTCCCTGCATTGTGCATATTCGTTTGTTGTATACGTCTGCTGTCTTCCTGGTCCTTAATATTCTGGAAAACATCCAATATTTTTTTCTAACTCACTGATATCGCTTACCTCTCTGGTCAACAACGTGATCTGTACTTCCCTCGGTAGATGCTTACTGATGTGGCGTACACACGACTGGAATGGCAACGGTGGTTCTAAGTACTTAGCTTCGTTGTATAGCTTCATGGTATACACGGTAATATTCCGGTTGTTCCTCCCAAAGCTCCCGGTTCCCATTATTTGGCTTCGTAGTATCTCCTGCTCCTCCTCCGACCAGTATTTATTTCGAAAGGCTTTTTCAAAATCTTCATACCTCTCCCATTCGTTTCGATATGTCTCCGCCCATATCTCCGAATTGCCTTTAAAACATTTCAAAATTTTTATTAGTTTAACCTCCCAACTACTACCATTAAATCTGTCAAATTCCCGCACTCGATTCAAAAATTGCATTGGGTGCACTCTCCGATTTTCACTACTAAAACCTTCTAATTCTATTTCATTACTTGTGTCTCGTGTCATAAATATGCGTTCAGTAACATTGTTTAAATTTTGATTTTTTACTAAACTTAACTCGTCTCTCATACTACTAATGTTTTGTTCAAGTGAATATAATTTTTTGTCATTACTATATTCAGACTGTACATTATTTTTTGATATTACTTCAATAGATTCATTTACTGCTTGTATTTCTGTCTTATAATTATTTTCAATTTCATTTATTTTAGAGTCTACCTTATTTTGGTGTTCATCAATATTTTGACTAATTTTTTCAACTGTCATTACTACGCTACTCAACTTACATTCAGTTTCAATATTACATTTATTGATTTTAGATTCTGTCAGTTATACTCATTCATTGACTTTATTAATGTTTCATTCTTCTCATTTATTTGTTTATCAACTCTTTCCGATATCTGCTTATCTATCTCATTAATTTTACTGTCTAGGTTTGTTACGCAACTATCTACTTTAGTATTCAACTCATCGAGTCTACTGGCAAACTCTTCATTATTGTTTTCAAAACGCTTATTGATCTCACTAATATGGTTTTTTAACTCACTGAAATTGCTTTCGCACTTTATTTTCTGTTCATGTATTTCGCTTTTCAACTCATGAAATTTAACATTCTGCTCATCGAATTTAACACACAACATTGCATTCATGCCACACAAATATCTCATTACATCACTACTATTCTCTTTCTTAACTGAGGTCGGCGTCGACTGACTCGTTACGCCTTCCATTATTCTCGATTCAGTCTCGCTTAAATTGCTATTTATTTGACTTTCAGTTTGACTATCAGTGAAACTGACATCATTGTTAATATTTTCATTTGTATTCATCATTTTTATTTAATTCTTACTTATTTATAATACACATCTATCAATCATATTATAACCTTACTACTTATGTTTACATATTTTTTTAGTTACCTTAAACAACCATTCTGTTCTCCCAAGTAGGCCTATATTTTATATAAATTTCTTTATATAAAATTGTCCCTGTTCAGAAGCCATTGTTACTTTATGTTTTAATGATATTAATAAAAGAAATAAAATATTATTGATTTTAAATTTGATTCAATTTTTACTGTCTAACTTTGTCGGACGCCATCTTGTGTTGCCAACTGTTAACAACTTACCAAGGTTCGAATCAGCGAACCGGGAAGTGCAGAACTGGTTATTTAATAAAGTACAACTGAATTACCATCACACCTATTTTAATTCATCTTCACACTACAAAAATATGAAAATATAGCCCTTAACCTAATTTCAAATGTTATATAGACAAGTGTTCCCCTTCCCTTCTCCTACTTTTTGCGATCTTATAGAAAAACTATAACAACATTTATTATGCATGATTTTCCCTTTAGAATAGAAATAATACATATTATACACCTAGGATGTTTTGAAATGGAAACCAGCACTTCATAATATATATAATTAAACAAAAACCCCCACACTCGCTCACATACTACCCCAGGATCCTAAGAACTCAACTTTATAATTTATGACAAAAAATTAATTAATTAGCATTTTAATTATTTTTGAAATGTCTACTTTCCTGTTGAGGCGTAGAAGTCGACACCTGGGGTGTCTCCTCATGGCGTACACTGTTTGCTGTTTTATAGTTCTCACTTTCACATTTTACGGCCGAACTGTCAATTTACTGCAATTAGTCACTATTATGGATGAATATTAACCAAAAACTGTTTGTATTTTGAAATATATAAATATAAATTCACATTTTTTTTTTTTTTTTTTGTATGCGGGCCCGCAATTTTACGTTCCGGAACTTTTTACGTATACCACCCGCGAGTGGTGAAGTTAGACTGGGACTTGGCCAACGGCACTATTTTGTGTTGTCGCCGTGGTTATATGACCAAGTCTCATTGTTCATAGTTTGTATCACTACGCCACCAGACTGTTTTTTGTTACATAACTGCATTCCACAACAGGGATCGTCTCTGACGTAAGATCGCCTGATGCTGTTACATAATGTGTTTACCGTTTTGTGTGTCCTTGAAGCTGCCCTTGGCACAGTTTGTCGGTTGTTTTCACTCGTTTTATAAAATATTATTTAATAATTTCCACAATCAGTGCTACCACTGCTGCTAACAATAAATTTACCTTTGTTTACGTTTGTCCCTATTATTAAAAAAAATGTTATTTATTTTATGAAAAATATACAAACTGCTTTATTACCCCAAAAATAGGCCCATTACAATAGGTGTCGTCTAATGTACTTTGGCAGAGAAAAAACAGGTCGTTGCAAAATAAACAAGTACATAGTTATAATTCATACAACCCACTACTTTATTGTGTTTTCATCTCTTCTCCTTCTCTATTTGCTAACATTTCACTTACACACAACTACATATTGAGGTGACAACACCATCTGATTGAAATAACAAATTTATCTCTTATTTCTTATAATTAAATCATTTATTTAAAATTATGAAAAGCAACCAAGATTGCTTTCTCACACTCAGACATACGTAAATAATTTCCCCAAAATATAGCGCTCTTTACTTTGACATGTTTTATGATTGATTTTTTATGTAATAAATAGTTACTCTTTTGACATGTTTTATGATTGATTGTTATGTGATAAATAGTTACTCATTCGGCGTCTCCTCCAACCACGCATCGCATTTTGTTGATCTAGTTCGTCCAAATTTTTAGTCACGCCGCACTTTTAGTTATTAAATTTGATGTCGTATGTTCCCTTCCGTTTGTCTCACTTCAAATTAAACTCTCAACTGGACTTTTCCCACATTTTATTTAAATTTTGAAAAGGTTTTCGACTCGCGAGTCTTGATACACACCTGGCCAGGTGTATGATGTGTCGACGACTACCCACGCTACCTAAAAGCTGGCGAGCATTTCCGTTTGCACCGCCTACATGATGTTGGCGGGAATACAATGACGTTCAGACAGCTCATTGGTTCTTTTCGATCGTCGAGGCTGTTCTATGGCAATACAACAGGCCCACGCTACCTAAAAGCTGGCGAGCATTTCCGTTTGCACCGCCTACATGATGTTGGCGGGAATACAATGACGTTCAGACAGCTCATTGGTTCTTTTCGATCGTCGACGCTGTTCTATGGCAATACAACAGGCCGTGGCTCACCACTTCCGTCATCTTCCAAACACGTGGCAAGAAATCCTTTGGCTTAGCCATTTTTTGTTACGGCGTCCTTTTTGCTTGTGCGACGCAGGTGATGCACTCGTGCGTGCGGACTCACATTCCACTCCGTTTCCCAACAGTATTGCGTTCTCTAGCTACAATCCGTTCAAAACGTTACGTCACTGTTCTTTGTTTGAATACAGCCGTTCTACTTGGGACTTACAATGATGACATTGAATAATTTCAATAAAAATAAAAACTCCTTTTTGTCCCATTACAAAGTATGAGTAGTTCCATGTAAAATTACCAATACATAAATGTAAGTTGAATAATGTTAAATAATATTGTTATTACAATATGAAGGGAATAAATCCCTTATATAATAAATACCCAATGTTAATGATAAGGTGAGTTGTGTGGTTAGATCAAAGTGAAGAAAAGAAAGAAAAACAGTGAATAATAATACTAAAGTGTATAACCGAACCAAGAAAATTATACCAACTGAAAGTCAGCAGTAGTAATAATGTGTAAAATGAATAATAAGTAATGCTTGAGTAAAAAATGATGGATGTATAGTGTGAAAAAACTAAGGCATAATAGGCCTATCCAAGTGGAATAAGTAGAAGTAATGGCCATGTTTTAAAATAAGAAAATAATAGTTAAGTAATAATTATAGTTATCTGTTTGGGGTACCCTCTGTTTGTATTAAAAAGAATATATCTAAGGGTAAAAAAGCACGTTAATGAGAGTAGGAAGATAGGCAATGTATTAAAAAATAGCATGTGCATAGCATGTTAGAAGGAATAGTATTATGTTTTAAAATGATTATGAATTATTAAATGTTACATGTTAATTTATTGTAGTTATGTTTAAAATAGTTCAGTTTCATGAAACTCAAGAAATATGTTATAATAACTATATAAAGAAAATCAGGTGATCTAGGCATAAGGAGCCTATAGTGAAAAAATAGTAATTTGTAAAATTTGATATTATAGCAGTAATAAGTAAGGACAAAATGTAGGTAATACTATTAGAATTGATAATATAAATTTAAGGACACCTAATGTATATCAAAAGAACCAGTTATAAAATAATTAATATAAAAACAAAATTGTTAAAATAGTAACTTAGTAAATACTGAACAGAAACTATTCATGTTTGGTTTCTAATTAAATTATAAAAGAAATGCAATGCAATAATATTATTATCTTAGGAATTCAAAGTAGTATAAGAAAATTATACTAATTTAAAAATATTTGTTAATTTTGTAAAAATTCAGTAGCAAAATCTAACAATGTAAACAATATTTTCAACCAATAGGAGTATGAGGCTGGCTGCCTTGACAACCAAACATTAACAGAAAAAGTCGTTAGTCCATTATTAGATTCAGAGAAGGGCAGATCAAAAAATTCATGCAGCTCAATATAATAATATAAAAGTAATAAATCAACTAAAAATGAAATTCTAATGAACCAAAATGAGATGAGGAATAATAATAGTATGACAAGAAGAAATTTAATAACCAGAATTATTTGAAATTGAAAGAAAAAGTATACTTAATAAATTATAAAAGAAAAACGAACTCAGAGAGACAAATCAGATGTAAAGGAATGTGATAAGTATAATTTACCTTAAAAAACGAAAATGAAAAAAGACTAATCTACACTGTGACACTTTTTTCAATCATTAATAAACTTTATATAAACACTCACTTAAGGAATAAACTAGGGACAATCAGTTTATATCTTTATTCACTTTTTAATTTATGGTGATCAAATTATTGGACATTGGAATCTTCTTTTAAATGAACTAATAACCTATTCACCAACTTGATACAACACATGTAATATAACCTACGAAGTAATTTATTAAGAAACTGTATAATATGCAAGTATGTTTTATGTGAAGTTTTGTACTTTCTATTTAGATCTTTTGTTAATTTTCCTGTAATCACAAGAACCCAACAAACTTAGAAATAACCAAAGAAAACATAGCATTGTATTCAACCAAACCCTGAACACTGTGAAAGAGTTGCCAACCGCTGAGCAAATAAAAAACAAGAGCTGGAGCAAACTATATATTATAAAAATATTTCATTTCGTTTAAAAAGAAAGAAATAAAAAACACTAAAGAAATAATACCGTATTGACTATTATCAATTGTGTCTTTAATTTATGTTAATATTACTGACAATTTATTCATTAATATAGCCAAGGTGGAAATTTTTTTCAAAAATAGAGGTTGGTAACCCCTATTTTTTGGAACGAAATTCAAATCGACTACAAGATAAAGGTGAGTTGAATTAAATTGAAATAAGAGAAACGGAGAATTAGATAAGAAGAATCATTTTAATTGTTTTGGAAATAAAACAATTTGGCGCCTTAAAACGGGAAACAAAAATAAATAAAAATAATTTAAATCATTAATATAAAAGAAGAAACAATTGGTGAGTTGGAATTATATAACAGATTTATAAATACTTGTGACAGATCAATCACGGCTAGCTACAAACTTGGCACACAAACGTGAGGCATTTCACACTCAGAGAAAAAGTTTGTTACAATATAGATGAAACCAATGACGAAATGCAGATGATCACTATTCAGATCCTGGCAATGACAATACACAGTTGTTGCTGAAAAAATTGCAACTCACTACACTTGCTGAGAAAAAAATTATCCTTACAACACATCTGTTATATGACAAAATTAAACTGGCTTTTACATACTTCAGCTTGTTAATGCTGAACAGTGCTGGCACAGAATTTGTCCCTCTCCTACACATTTTGTTACCATACACATAATTATAACAATCTTGTACATTTTAATATTAACTCAGCTAGTGCTACATTTTTATTTGTACACATACACTATTAATACTTACCACTGTAATATAACCACATGCAAAAGAACTCCTTCAGTAAGAGGCCCCCCCCCCACCCCACTTTGTTAACAAACAGCTTTCCCATCATTTCCTTTGTCTAGCTACTTCCTTATACAGATATGCCATGCCAAATTATGTATAATATTGTCAATCTGTTTCCATACTTGTAAGTTAACTTTAAAATCATCTAAAGTAAATACAAAAATATTATTTTCTAATACATTATAGTCACAACACTTACTACAGATTCACACATTATGTAATATACAAATAAACGGCAGCTGTGCATAAGTGGTACTCCTCCACTCAATCAATCCATGTGCAGGATATGCAGATCAGTATGAGTTCTTTTGTTTGTAGTCCCCTTATATCAAAACACTAGTAACTATTTAATTGTTATGTGAATTACTTTAATAATTTATCTTAATATGAAATACTACAGAGTAGCTAATATAAATAACAAATTTACCTTCATCATCAGAACCCTTGTGACTTTTTGCTCGAGATCCTGACCGTGATCGTGACCGAGATCTAGATCCTGCTTTGGATCGTGCAGGAGATCCTGACTTAGAACTCGATTTTGATACAGAACAAGATCTTGAGCGAGATCCAGATTTTGCACGTGAGCCCGAACGAGATCTAGATTTAGCTCGTGATCCTGAACGGGATCTTGACCTAGAACGAGACGAATCTTTGCCTCTTGAACCTGAACGGGAACGCGACTTTGATCTGGATCGTGAGCGAGACACTGATCTCGAATGTGATTTTGCTTTTGTTCTTGATCCTGACCTTGATTTACCTCTTGAGCCTGATCTTGATCGTGAACGTGATCTAGACTGTGATCTTGCTTTTGCAGCAGAGCTTGATCTTGATCGTGAACGAGACCTAGATTTAGGCCGTGAACCTGATCTTGACCGTGAGCGAGATCTAGATTTAGGTCGTGAACCTGACCTTGATCGTGAGTAGGATCTAGATCGTGATCTCGCTTTTGCGGCAGAACTTGATCTTGACCGTGAGCGAGACCTAGATTTAGGTCGTGAACCTGACCTTGATCGTGATCTCGCTTTTGCGGCAGAACTTGATCTTGACCGAGAGCGAGACCTAGATTTAGGTCGCGAACCTGACCTTGATCGTGAGCGAGACCTAGATTTAGGTCGTGAACCTGACCTTGATCGTGAGTGGGATCTAGATCGTGATCTCGCTTTTGCGGCAGAACTTGATCTTGACCGTGAGCGAGACCTAGATTTAGGCCGTGAACCTGACCTTGATTGTGAGTGGGATCTAGATCGTGATCTCGCTTTTGCGGCAGAACTTGATCTTGACCGTGAGCGAGATCTTGATTTAGGTCTGGAAGCTGATCTGGATCTAGAACGAGATATAGATTTTGATTTTACACTAGCCCTTGATTTACCAGATGACCCAGAACGAGATCTTGAGCCTTTTCTAGACCCTGAGCGAGACGTTGACCTAGATCTTGAGCCTTTTCTAGATACAGACCGAGACCTTGACCTAGATCTTGAGCCTTTTCTAGAGCCTGAGCGAGACGTTGACCTAGATCTTGAGCCTTTTCTAGATACAGACCGAGACCTTGACCTAGATCTTGAGCCTTTTCTAGAGCCTGACTGAGACCTTGACCTAGATCTTGACCCTTTTCTAGACCCCGAGCGAGACATTGACCTAGATCTTGAGCCTTTTCTAGATCCCGACCGAGACCTCGACCTAGATCTTGAGCCTTTTCTAGATCTTGACCGAGATCGAGATCTTGAGCCTTTTCTAGATCCCGAACGAGACCTTGACCTAGAACGTGACACTGCATTTGATCCTGACAGTGATCGTGATCGCTCTTTACTTCTAGATCGTGATCGGGATGCTGACCTACAACGTGATCTAGAAGCTGCTTTATTTGAGTGTGAACCTGATCTTGATCTTGAGCGAGATCTGCCTTTGGAACCCGAATTTGATCTTGATCTAGACCGAGATACATTTCTAACAGACGAGCTAGACCTTGAACGTGAACTATGCTTGGAACCACTTTTCCGAGAACCAGAATTTGAGCGTGATCGTGACCTTGATGCTGATCTAGATGCATGTCTAGAACCAGCTTCAGACCCTGCTTTTGATCTTGAACCTGATCGTGATGCTACCCGTGAACCTGAATTAGATCTAGAACGTGACCCCACATTTGAACCTGACCGAGATCTGGACCTTGAGCCTAGTCTCGAGCCTGCTTCTGATCCTGAGTGAGCACTACCTGGTGATGCATGACCAGACTTTTTTGATGCCCTTGATCTATGTGAAGTACTGCTGCTTGTGGACTGCTGGTCTTCATTGTCACTTATGGAACCTTTGTCTGCACCAATTGGACTTGATGGTGTATGCTCTGTAACAAATATTAATTATTTGTTTTGTGTAATAATAATTTTGTATATTATGTATTATGTGTGTGTGTGTGTGTATGTATGTGATTATATATTCCTTGAGATTTTTCTTCAGACACAAAAATACAAATACAAAACTATTGGCACAAACTAACAACAAGAAAATCAGACAGTACAGGGAGGGCATCGAGATTTATCAGAAAGGGGAGGCAGTGGTTAATGACAGAAATGAATATACTAAATTAGCAACAGACTGGAAATCCCTAACTGATAGTTCTCAAATTAACAAACAACAAATGGCCACAACACACTCACCCCCCACAGTCGAACCCTCCCCCAGTAATAATGCCAAGGGAAGCAAGATATAAAACGCGCTCTGTAGTTAATCAACATTAGTACGCCCTGAAAATGTTCTGGGGTTACAGAATGAAACGTCAGTAATATGAAAATCACACACACAGATGTACCCAAAACACTGCTATAAAAGATATTCACCGTCAAAGCTTTCGCATATTTTACTAGTGAAGTGTGTGTGTGTGTGTGTGTGTGTGTGTGTGTGGAGATAATTATTGTCAATTGCTATTTACATGCTAATTTTTCCCCTACATTACTCCTCCTACTAAAAGGAATGTATTAAGGAAAGTGAAAAACGTTATGTACAACTAGTATGGCTAGTTATACAAATTTCTGACTCGATTTTCAAATTGATAATCTATAAAAGAAAAAATACATATAAGAGAAACAGAAAAACTGCTTTTCAAAAATCAAATGTGTAAAGAAAAGTGATACAATAGATTATTTACATATAAATAACATATACTCTAGCTGTTTAGTGACTCTGGCATTTTTCTGTGATGTTGCCAACTATTACATTGAAAGCTTTACAGTTATTGAGCACTGTACAGTGCAAAACTGATCATGTGTTTATCAGGGTAAGAACATGGCAACACTTTACCATTACAGTTACAGGGGATTACTATGGTGACGTGAACAAATTCTTGTAAAATGACTGAAGATTTCTACACATACTTTTACTCCCACCATATAGATCAAATGTCAGAATTCCTTACTCAAAAGTTCGAGTCTAATGAAACTACTGGCCCCTTATTAACAAACAAATAGCATTACTTTTTATATCAAAAAACATGAATGACATCATGTAAGATAAAGCAAAATGTTACTGAAAAATAAACAATAAGCTGATTAGCCAGTAAGTTGTAAAGCAACACAATACCCAACTGTCAAACAAGTCTTTACGAGTATTTCCAACTTAAAAATCTTCTTTCAACAAAGCAGAATCCAAATTAGTGCAACATTGGACAATATATATTTCAGGCAGGGGTGAAGCACCATATATCACTTTTACAATTGTTTAAAAATGATTGGTAAAAAAAGACATTTTTAGCCAAAACAACTGATTACTTTACAAACAATGTTAAGTCCGAGAGCTTTCTGTATAAAATAAGGTAAATATAGCAGATGCAAAGCGCGTTTAGGTAAGCAGGTTTGAGTGCTTATTTGAAGAAAAACCTTTTCATTTGAGTTTTTTCCAAGTACGCTGTTGACTGTGCAATGTGTTAAGCGCTAACGGCAGTCACTGCTCCTCCTCACTTACCAGCGTATACAGCCAAGTGATGCTGGTGGTCATGGAAGCCTGCCTGATCACAGTGCCTAATAAACTACGTTAATCACAGCATGTTCACTGTTTAGTTGTATTAAAATTTGCAGTGTTTTTCTGTGAAAATGTTTAGTTCTATGGTTTCTGTGATTATGTTGCAGGAACTTCTTTCTCATCCATCAGTGAGTGTGTAAGAGGGCAAAAGGTAAAACCATTTTTAATCATTTTAAATGAGAAACACGCCTATCTAATACATTGGTACGAGTCAGTGGCAGGTACGAGTTGGGAATTGTAACAGGGGACAAACAGGTCATCATAAAAGTGCGTAGCTTGCTGCATAGAATCAGCCACGTGTTAGCGATGTGAACTGCTGTCCGTCTCTAGGGAAATGTTCGAGAACAGTCCACAGCCAATGAGAAATGAGGTATGAATTCGACATCCGTTTGACGGCAACGTGGTCAACGCCCAAGGCGGTGTATAGTATAGAATTACGAGCCACAGCTCGCCCAGTTCGGCACAACACATCAAACAGTACAGTCAGCAGTTCAGCGGTAGCAGACGTTATAATTTTAGCCTTGGAAATTTCGTTAGATCAAAGCGATTATAGTAGCCGAGACCTACCGAAACTCGTGAAAATAAAAAAAAGAATATATGGAAGAGAGAGTGAGAGTGACATAAGAAATGAATTCTTAAAGTTGAATGAATAAAACAGTGTTAGTGGTGACAAAGGTGAAAGTGAGTTAAGAAAGATGGCAGGACTCTGCGGATAGCACGTGCAGGTACAATAGAAAAGCAATCATTTTGATTCGAAGGGAAGTAAAACAATAAATAAAAGAGCTCATTAAATAAAACGGGGGGTATTCAGAATTCTAAAGAGAGTGTGAGTGTGTGGAAATAAGGGAAAAACATTAAAAGTAAAAGTACTGGTTTGTAGATATAGAATAGTATAAGGAAATTTTATACAGTAGAGATTAGTCGAAAGAACATATAAAAAGTAAGAAAGAAAGATTTAACTTCTACAAACGTGTTGGCGGCCATGTAAATTTCTGATGGTGTTTGAAGGTAAGTATGTAAGAAAGATCGCAAAGGTAGGTAATATTCGGGTATTTATTTAGTAAAATTGTTTAAAACCTTTACAAGTGTAACTGTGTTATTGAAGAATTATTAGTAATACTACTCGAAACTAAGAGGTTTCCTCAGCGTTGTTCGACATTTCCTGAACAACACTTTACCTCTCTGAAAAATACATATGGACAGTTTTTTGAATTGCTGTGGCTGTGAAGTGAGTTTTCTATTATTTATTAAGACAAAGACTTATGCAAGAAAAGTGTGACAGACTCACTTGAGGGTACCCAGTAGGCAAAAAATCAAAAAATTCACATTTTCTATTAAATTGTAGTGTTTCTTTCTGAACATTTTGATATATAATATGTGGAATTTTGGTTGCTATAAAGTAGTGAAAAAAAATTATTTATATGGGAATGTACATGAAAACTTATAGTTTAACTTTAAGAGAAAGAAAGTTGGTGTAAGTATCAAAAAGCCATAGAAACAGGTGAAACTTACAACCACAAAACAGTATTCCAGAAGCTATTATGGAATTCGTCAAGCCCGTTTTCAAAAGCCTATCTGAAACAGAGCTACTAAAACAGTGTTTGCACAAACAAACGCAGAATCCAAATGAAAGTGTGAATAGTGTGATTTGGGCAAGACTGCCAAAGGTTGGCTTTGTTAGAATCAAAACCCTACACTTTGGAGTGTATGAAGCTGTATCTACATCCAATTGTGGACAGATTACTAAGTGTAAAGTTTTAAGTTAGGAATAGATATGGGAAATAATACAATTGAATCGATGAAAGCGACTGACAAGGAAAGGCTGCGAAACTCCCTACGAGCCACTGTGGAAATGAAAACAAAGCAAGGCAAGCAAAGAGGCAGGCCAAAATAAGGTTAGAACATCAAAAAGATCCAGACAATCCAATCTATGGAGCTGGGATGTTTTAAAATAAAAAAGTAAGTGCTTATTCCATGTTTTATGCTATTATTAACATCCTAATTTTCTATTGCAGTTTGCCGAAACCTGTTTTTTCAAATTGGTGCACGCTTTTTTCAAAAACTATTGTGTCCAAGCAGCCATACGCCCTGAAGGATTAACCGACCCTCGCACCCCCCCCACACACACACGTGCAGTCCGGCCTACCTGCCGCTCAGTGTTTAGTAGAGCTCTGTGTCAGTCAGTATATTGCGGGATATAATGTATTTCTGTGTTTCTATATTAAGTCCTATTTTCTTGTTT
Organism: Magicicada septendecula; assembly: GCA_034769895.1. Taxonomy (NCBI): domain Eukaryota; kingdom Metazoa; phylum Arthropoda; class Insecta; order Hemiptera; family Cicadidae; genus Magicicada; species Magicicada septendecula. The sequence goes on from CM068371.1 coordinate 396,668,775, forward strand.
AAAAGTATAGTGAGTTCCTTATGTGTATATGAATTCTTTAACGATGTCTTCTGGCAAGTTAAAAGAAACTTTACATTCACAAGCAAGAACAATAGTCGCTTCTGTTATTCAATACTTTTATTTGGACAAAAATAACTTAAGCCCTTTAAAAGACGTCAAAAAGGTTTTGGAAAGAGTGTCTGATGCTTGCGGTGTTTCATATGGGACAGTAAAACGAATAAATACTCAACTAAAGGACAAAATTATAGTACAAAGTAATGAGACAGAACAAGCCTCTTGCGAAGATGACACTGAAACGGTGGGGGCAGAGTCATCGACACAAGATGGTGGAGATGTCGCAAACTCTCTACAAAAGAAGAGAAGTATATTAATTAGTACTCCCAGGAAGAAGAATCCTCAAACCCCTCGGAACCGACCTGTTACGGAAGTGGATGACTTCGGAAAGTCAGCCATACGTAGCCACATCATGGGATACTATGAAAGAAAAGAAGTGCCCACCTTAAGAAGACTGCAGGTTTCTCTGAAGGAAGCTGGACTTTTTAATGGTGGTAAGTCTTCCTTAGCCACCGTGTTGAAGGACTTGGGATTCGCATATAAGAAGTTCAATACTAGGAAGGTGTTAATGAAGAAACCATCCATCGCTCTGAAAAGATGCCAGTTTCTTCGGAAAACACACAATATAGACCTAAAAACCACTGTGTTCCTGGACGAAACCTGGGTTAATGAAAATATAAGTCATGATAAGGGTTGGACTGACGGAAGTGTGAAGGGAACTTTGAGCGCCCCACTTGGAAAAGGTAAACTTCTGATAGTTTGTCACGCGGGGAGTCAAGATGGATGGATCAAAGCACCACCGCTTATTTTTCAGTCTTGTAAGACCGGTGATTACCACGAAGAAATGGACTCCAAAGTGTTCGAAAATTGGTTTTTCAACATTTTAATCCGGGTTATCGCCTGGCACTACTATAATTATGGATAACGCCCCTTATCATTCGAGAGTGTAAAATAAGGCACCGACATCGAATTCTACCAAAGATGAAAAAATGATAAGGTGGCTGAATGACAGAGGAGTTTGCTTTCCACCTGACCTGAAGAAGCCGGAACTTTATAACGTTGTGAAAATGCACAAACCCCCGCATCCCACCTACTTCATTGATTCCAAAGCAGCAGAATTGGGATTCAAAGTGATCCGCCTTCCACCTTATCACTGCCAGTACAACGCAATCGAGATGGTCTGGGGATATTTAAAACATTACGTGAAAGAGAGAAACAAAACTTTCAAGTTAAAAGACGTAAAAGAACTCTTTTTGGAAGCTGCAGCTGCTGTGACGCCAGAATTGTGGGAGAAATATGTAAAAACTGTGAAGAAGCTGATGGACGAAGATTGGAAAAGTGAAGGACTTAATGATCTTAGTGTTCGAGACTTAATTATAAACTTGTGTCCTGGAGATAGTGAGTCTGAAAGTGATAGTAACACTGAAGACGACGATGTTGGATGCGCAGTTTTACAGTAAGTTAGTGGGGTTTTCTTCTCATAGCATCCTTTGTAATATTTATCATTATTAATTTGTTTTTTAATTTAATAGACCAATTCAAAACAATTCCGTCCATTTATTTACTTGTTGCTTCGTTAATTTTGTAGAGATGAATATTATGTTGTTGACACGTTTGAAGAAGCCACCCTCCTATAACTGTTATTGTACCTGTGTATTGTAAAATGTCGTAAGCATAAATTTATTTAAACTTTCCTTTTAAGATATTATTATAAATGAATTTTTGCCATATAAATTGTAACGCAATTTGTTATAATTTCTTAATTATTGTACTTGACTTTGAATTTTGCATACGTTGTTTATCACACATTGAGTTATTGTAAATTTGTACGATGTTACAACTGATTCAAATAAAGTCTAAAGAACCACTTTCAAATAGTCAAGTTTTTAATCTAACCCAATGACCTTTAAACTGCTTAGGAGTGTCACAATGACATCGTGTTTGGACTCATTTTTTAAGGAATAATATGTAGAATTTAAAAATTACAATATTAATTGGATAAAGATAAATATTTAAAAATTCGTAGTTTTGCAGTCCAGTGCCTAGTAGGTGACTCATAAAAGAACCATTAGCGGATGGTGGGCTGGGCTGCGCGTGTGTGTGTGTGAGTGCGCGTGGGGGTGCGAGGGTCGCCTAATCCTTCAGGGCGCATGGCTGCTTGGACACACAATAATTAAGATAACAGGATCAAATATTCACCATATTTTCCTTACCACATAATGCACACTTTAACACAAGGATTTTTTGATCGAGCCATAAATTTTGTCTTACAAATTTTTAATCAATAAATTTTATAATCAAAAAAGTTACATACAAAGAAAAAATTATATTTTTGTAAAAAACAGTCAAATAACAAAATCCCTGTGTTAAAGAGTACTATAAGATGCAAAAAATACATGATAAAAATTTTATTCAGTTATCTCCAGTAGGTTTTGAGAAACGTGTGCACCAAATTTACCAATTTTACATGTAAAAGATAGACCTTGACAGGTACCCTTAAATACTTACGTATCAGATCTTTGCAATACCCTACCTCAAGTGCTTAAACTCGCAAAGCTAATAATAGTTAGATTCCTGTCACAAGTGTCACTGGAAATTGTCCTTGTCCTTAAAGAGGATCAAAACATACCTCCGAAACTCCCACAGTGAAAGCAGACTGTTTGCACTTTCAGTGATTTCCATTGAAAAGAATCTTTTATCAATAATGAAAGAGCAGCCAAACTTTCACGGCAACGTTATCGATTTATTTGGTGCTAAAAAATCAAGACAAGTCATTCAAATCATAAAAAGGAGCTATTGTACAGTTTTTATAAAAATTACTGTTAATTTTCAAATTTTATAATATTATTTAATATGTTTGAAATTACAGTAAGTTGTGACTATTTAACAAATATTTCCCCCCTTCATTTTTGAAAAACAGATGTACAGGAGCTATGATACATCCATGGTTGGAGTTGAGTCAAATATGTTGAATTATGGGGGGGGGACAAGGTACTATTTGGCCGCTTACATATCACGGAAGTGCACTCTTCACCACTGATTTCAGGTCACACTTACATGATTATTTAAAGAAGATCAGATATGTCGAACTAATGGTATAGGTCACAGAAGTTGATGGAAACAATTAAGAAACTACAAGACTATTTAAGTAAGTTTAGTGATTTTATATATCAACAACACTCACTACTATGGGACAGTATATTTTGTTTATTGATGAAGTTCAGAGATGTCCAAATAATTCACCATTAAATGTATTAACAAATCTGAATGTGTCGTTCTTTAACTGTGTGAAATATACATAGTCTGTATTGTACAGTATTTATAAAGAATGTTTGATGTAAAAGTATAAAGTGGATCTGGGCGATTAATATACACTGTCATTGCTAGTTTGTTTCTAAAATGTTTATCAGCATCCATAAAACAGTATAAATAGGATTAACACCAAATTACTAGAACTTCCCCTAACAAATGTGTTAAGCCTCATTCACATGGTGACATTAAATTGTAACATCATGTGTCCTGCCATTAAATGTTACAATAGTGACAACGTCTGAACAATCAGTGTTACATTGTTCTGATGCCATAACACTAATGTCGCACAACAAAACGTTTGCTGTGAGGATGCATCAAACTATACATTATGGCATCCTTTGATGTGCTACCACAGAGGGCACTTTCAACATCACACCTTGAATCTCTACCATTTGAGATTTTGACAGTCTCTTGGTTGTGGGACAATGCCATTGCTGACTAAAAACAGATAGAAAAAAAGGTGATGCTGAAGGAAGGTTGTTAAAAGTTACAGTAACTGAAGATCTTAAAGCTTTACAAGCAAAAGATTAATTTGTGGCACGTTTTCAGCAAGTGCTCAGTGTCATGATACTCTGGAATTGTGTGTGAACAACTAGTGTCTACACAGCAAATGTCGCACACTGTTGTGGGGGTCAGGTGTCACAACATCAATGTTGTTGTGTGGGTGTGGACGAGGTTTGTAAGTGCTGCATCAGTTCCCTATTATTATTTTTTTATTGCATACAGCCTACTGTCTTAGTACACAAAAGCATACAACATAAGGAACTTTAAGGTCACCAATAGATTTCACCAAATAAACAACACTGTGAACAAAACATTTACATACGAACAAAATGAATATATAGGCAGGAAGGTTAACAGCAAGTTTGAATGGGAAATTAGTATTTTGTCCATCATGTGATGGGATTCTCATGGGAAATTTTTATATTTGAATATATTTATATTCAAGGTTAATTTTTGATTACTCTTCCAGACAAAAGTTATTTCGTTTCATCTTAGGCTACTGTAATATGGATTTCTTCTTTTATATATTTACAACACTAAACATGTTTACTTCAGATTTCCTGCAGATTTCTTATTTGGATTACATATTTACCCATATTTTTATACAAATTAAAAAAAAAAAGTGTAACTTACTAAAAGGAACTACCAATATGTGTTGTCAAAATTCATGTCAATGTGTTGACAGCCCCCAAGTCAAAAAATTTTCAAATATTTTCTACCTCGTACTCCAACAGCTGTATTCAGTTTCCGATAATGTAGTTATCTGTTTTGTCAATAATGTACATTTGAAAGATTACAAATAAATAAAAATATAAAGGGCATCTAACCCACATGAAATCAATAGTGCGTTCAACTAACTTTCAATAACCTGACTATGTATTGAAATAACACTGTACCTGTCTCACTCTCCATGTGTGTGCTATGAAATTTTCCTCAAACGTGAATTAAGAACAAAAAAAATGCCACAATAAAACAAGAATAACTTGAACAAGTTTTCTTCGTATTACAACTTTCTGAATCCCACAAACACAAGCCGATAATCGAAGCTACAGAACAGTCGTTTAATCGATATATTTAAATAAATGATCGAAATTCTCTTTCAGTGTCGATATATGCCATGATGCACTAAACGTATGTACTCTATGCAGTACTAGAGTAAACTTGGTTTTGTAAACTAACGGAAAATGTAAAAACATGGTTAGTTAGCTATGATGGTTCTGTTTTCAAAAATTATTTAAAACAGATTGCTTATACGAGAAATATATAGTTTATGATTGTTTACATAATTTATTTGTTCTTAAAATGCGCAGTAGAAACATAGTGGATGCAAAATTGTATCAGCTGTGACTTAATGCTCTATTTGTAGTTGTAGGGTTGTTATAAAGTTAACCTATGTTGTACTTTGTTAGATTGTACGGAAAGTAGTAAAGACATCAGATTATATCAAAGAATAATCCTTATGGGTTAGTCAAAGAAAAGCAGTAATAATACTAAATTCATAAATGATGTTTTCTCCGACTTGTAGCTAGGTTAGTTGTTCCACATTGTGTGTACGTAACTAACATTAAAACATGTACGTGTTGATTCTTGATTAAACGGTCAGTTATCTTGTTCGATTTGGTGTATATCACATCCCATTTGTGCTGATGTTGCAACGAAAAGAACACCTGCTTGCTTCTGTTCTTCAAGGCCATAGAAATGTCACTCTTATCACACCGAGCAACTTTAAGATGGAAAGAATGGATCCCGTTAGTCACACAACAGGTAAGAAAAACATCAAAGTTTGAAAATTACTTTCTTTTAAATGATTGTGAGGTTTTCAGTAATACACTTGTCGCTAAGAAAGAATTTTGTTCCCCCTTTTCTACAAGAATATTTGTAGTAGGCCTACTGTAATTAAATGTAAACATTGCGAGATAAAATAATATTTTTGCAATTTCTTGATTCTACAACTGATATGTTAATTTTTTGAATGAGTTGGGGAGATTGATTCTGTTAATGTTTTTGTCACACTGATGAAACTGTTATTCAGAACGTTGTACAGTATGTATGAACAGAAAAAAATGACAGTTGATGTTAGGTTTGGGTGATAACTGGTTTGTAGATATACATAATTTACAGTGTGCTACATTTTGCTTGAAAAGTTTGTGTAGTATATGACTATACTTTTTCATTTGTAAAACAAAATATGCACAATAAAATGTTTGCCATATGGCATTTACATGGCATATATCAGTTTATTCACTGGTGGGTTCATGTACAAGATACGGTATTTCAACAACTGAAAATATGTGCATTGGTAAGTTAATACTTCAAAAACAATATCCGAGTTTATAACTGAGTCAGCTATTGAACTTGTGTGCAAAATTTTGTAGGTTTGTAACAAAATTGTGCTGACTTATTGATAGCGTTTGAATGACTGTGTAGAGAGAGAGAAGAGAAAATTAATCAGCTGAAGAATTAATTTTTAGAAACTTGCAAGCATTGATTAAAAAACAATGTATTGATATAAAAAAACAATCTGTGACAGTAGCCTATTTGAAACATTTTGTAAATTAAAAATTCAATTTTTTTTCAATAACAACGATTTTTACTCTATAAGGCTAATATGAAAACAGTAATAAAGTTCACTTATAGAAGGTTTTTGTTGTAAATAATATTTCAGTGCAAGTATTACTTTTTATTAAGACATGCTTACTGTCTTTCAAGGAATGTAACTTAGCTTTTTTTATTATTGTAAAAAGGCTTTTGTGGAATGCCTGTGGTTTTGGATAAATTGTGAATCTCAACTGCTCAGTTGTACTAGAAAATCAGGAGGTCATTACTGCTTTCTGTGCCCCCCCTCTCTCACTCTCTCTCTCTCTCTCTCTCTCTCTCTCTCTCTCTATATATATATATATATCCCCCTCCCTCCTTAGTGCAGTAGGCTCAAATGTGCACTGGACATAAAATGTTGTAGATTTAATTATCTTTAAAATGGTTTTTGTTTGAAATCAATATCTTCAAAAATAAAGGAGTTACCGGTACAAAGTTTACCGCAAACCTTTGTAAAGTGCGAAATAGGCTAACACACCTATACAAAATGGCCGCTCAAAAAAAAAACTGAACATATAAAATGAATGAATGCTTGTTTTCTACTCTCTGAATATAGTACAACTTTGTGTAAAAAAATTAAAAAATAATAAATTTTGTCAGCAACCTTTTAATCTGAAATTGGGTGATTTCAAATGGATTGACCCGAATGTAAAATCTGTTGTTAAGCTTTATAATGTTGTTTGTGAAGGAACAAGAAGGTTCTTAACAGATAAAAACATCATTATAATAATTTCTAAAATTGAAGACAATTTTTACTGGAAGACCTGGTGGAAGAAGAAGGAGTGGTCAGCCCAGAAAACGATGGTTGGATGATCTTTAGGATGATCTGTGCAGGCTCGGTGTAAGAAGTTGGAGACTCAGAGCAGAGGATTGAGTTGAGTGGAGGCGGATTGTCCAGGAGGTCAAAGCTATCCAAGAGATGTAGTGCCAGTTAAGAGAGATAATAGTTTCTAAAGAAGGGAACTTAATTTACCTTTTGAAATGATATGTAACTATGGCAGTGGTTAATGTAAAGGAATTATATTTAACATTTGAAGGGAGGTAGAAAGCTGTAATTCTAAATAATATTTTGTTATTATGATATAATTTGTTTATATTTTATATATATTGCTACTCAAAGTTTTGTATTAGGAGCAGAAACACTCCTGTGGTGACTGCACAAGGACCTGCACTCACTCAATAAGACAGAAACGGAAAACAAAGAAAAGTGAAGGAGACAGTGTGAGAGAGGAAAGGTAGGGTGAGAGAGAAGGACAGAAAGAGCAAGTGAATTGCATACTTTCAGTTGTTATTTTGTTTCCTAAAGTCCTACCTGCTCAATTTTTTTAGTATTAGTTGCTGAATTTACATTTTTTTAAATATCAACAGTACTCTATATACAGTGTTATGACTAGCAGAACACGAGTATTGAAGCTGAATCTTTTGATGTGAACACTTACAAATTAGAAGAGATTAAACAGCCAGCAGTGTGAGGCATGGAACAAATGATTTCATTGTATTTGACATTGGTTTGGGAGATAAAATGTTGATACTTTATTGCATTACTATCTTCATTGATTGTTTTATTGTTTACTTGTTGATGACTCCACATCTCGGTAGGAAACAAACATGGAAAGGACTGACCTCCTATCCTATGTGAGACTTTATGAGTCGGTTGTATTGAGACTAAATATGAAAAGTGTTTGATAAGTCAGTGCAAAAATAAAGAAGACAGAATTTTTCTACAGAATTCTTTATTTTTCAACGTAATCTCTTTTCAAGACTATACACTTAGTCCAATGCTGTATATCTCTTTCCAGCAAGCCACTTCTTCATATTTAGAAACAGGTAATATTGATTTAAATGGAATAAATCCCCTTGTAGTCCCAAGCCACGTGTTTGTTAACCAAACACACTGTACTCACCGTCTATGGCTTTTTTCCTTGATGTTTTTTCCAGTTTACATGTTTCAAGGCACTTGCCTCATCATCAGAACTTATAAAATCAATCTGTGTCATAAATAATGACATTTGTCAAAATATTAAAAACACAATACGGATACGGCAATTAAACTATGTACATAAATTCGCTTTAAAAATGTTCGGTGTGCCTTGCAAGACAACACGCGCCGTACTGACGTAATCTAAGCCTTATCTTGACTATATCTCATAGCGGTATCGTACAGTATATTTGATTTATACTGTAATTGGTCGTTCAACACATGTGGCTTGGTACTGGCGTCGTTGTATGCTTTGTAAATTTCATATTCTTCAAGGGCGTTCAAATAACTCCCTTTACTGCAGAAATGAAGGGGTATTAAATTTGAGCTAAAATCCGTGTAACTGTGACTGTTGTCTATGAGGTGCTTGGCGAAATTTGACTTGATATTGTCGAAGTTGTAAACTCGTGTAGGGGGTCTATGTTCAGAAAATCTTTTCAAAAAACCTCGACCCGTCTGGCCCACATAAAAAGCCTCACAGTCGTTGCAGACTAGCTTATAAACACCCGTTTTATTTTCAAGACTGGTATGTTCACGGGTGCGGAGATTATTCAAGATGCTATTACTAGTCTTATAGGAAACGATTATGTTGTTAACTGTACTAATGGTTGACTTAAAAATCCCCGGCATGAAATGCGTATAAGGTGCTGCAATGTACTTGCGTGCCTTTGTTTCGAGGTTCTCATTTCTATTATTTATATCTTTAGTTTCATTTTTAATAGTGTTACTCTTCTTTTTATTTTGTTTTTTTTAATTATTATCTATTATTCTTTCATTGTACCCGTTGTTAAACGCAATAACTTTAATGGTATTTAACTCTTCGATATAATCCTCGATGCTAAGGGGTATAGACAACAAGCGATGTATCATGCTATGGAATGCAGCTAATTTCTGTGAAATGGGGTGGAACGATGAGGCATGTATGACAGCGTCAGTCATCGTGGGCTTCCTAAATATATTAAAACATAGTTTTTTAGTAACAAAATTCTTAGTTACTGTCAAATCCAGAAATTGTAACCAACCTCCAACTTCATTCTCCAAAGTAAACTGTATCTTGTTGTTAATGCCATTCAAGTAATTGTGGAGCTTGTCAATTTGGCGATTTGTGCCTTTATACACCATAAAAGTGTCGTCGACATATCTACCATAGAACACCACATTGTAATTATATGTAGGGTTTGCAAACAAGAAAGAATTTTCAAAGTAATTTAAGTATACCTCCGCTAGAATACTAGAGAGTGGGGAACCCATAGCTAACCCCTCCAGCTGTCTGAAAAACTGTTATGTGTGAAATAATTCTGGTCCAAAATCACTTCCAACAATTCTAATATTTCATTTATGCAATTAGCATCCAGTTTATTGGTGTTAACAAGGTTAGATCTTAATAGGCGTAAGGTTTCACTCACCGGTACATTTGTATACAAGTTCACAATGTCAAAAGAAATAAGTTTATAGTGGGGTTCAATCATCAGGTTTTTCACTTTTTCAACGAAATCACAACTATTAATCAGACTTCAATTATTAATCAAATGTAAATTATGTTTTAATATACTCACTAATTTTCTAGCTGCTTTGTAACCGGGTGCAGTGGTAAAATTTACTAGTGGTCTAATAGGAATCTCCTCCTTGTGAAGCTTTGGCAGACCTGATAAAACGGGCGCTTTAGAATTAATTGGTTTTAAAGAACGTCTAGTACGTTCATCAAAGAGATGTGTACATATGTTTAAGCTGCGATTAAGACGTTTTACGTATAAATCCGTGGGGTCAGAGGTTAGCAGGGTGATATTATTATTTGCAATGAAATCGCGTATTTTATCGTCATAATCATTCTTATTTATAATAACCAGAGTGTTACCCTTATCCGCTTTAGTGACAAGGGCTTGATCGTCAGATAGTTTTTTCTTTAATGTTTTTAAAATCCTACGTTCGGCATTATAATTAGTCACAGAAGGAATGGGAGAATGTACGTTATTAAGTTGGTTACATATAATTTTGTTAAATTTGTTATTTATTATGCACCGTGCTTCATCTTGTTCTTTTTGATCACTAATTGCTTTAATCACAGTTTCGGCACTAGCAACTTCAGTTAGAATGTGCCTTGTGTTGAAGTTCGGCTTATGTAATGGGAGATTGTATTTTAATCCTTTATTTAAATGTCATTATTTATGACATAGATTGATTTTATAAGTTCTGATGATGAGGCAAGTGCCTTGAAACATATAAACTGGAAAAACATCAAGGAAAAAAGCCATAGACGGTGAGTACAGTGTATTTGGTTAACAGCTAATAGTCGCAAGAAGCTAAGTCTGGTGAGTAGGGGAGATGCAGGGGATGCAGGAGAATTCCATAGTATAATTCAACCATTTTTGCTGTCACAGTCATGAAAGAGTAAGCTGGTACATTGTCTTGGTAAAAAAAAAACATTTTTTTTGTCAAATGTGGTTGTTTTTCTTTATTTCCTCATTTAGATTATCCAGCAAATGTGCATAATATTGCCCATTTATTGTTTTACCTTTATCCAGAAACTCAATTAAGATTATGCCACGAGCATCCCAAAAGATAGTGGCCATCACATTACCTGTGATGGAACGGTTTTCACCTTTTTTGGAGCAAGATCCCTTAATGCAACACACTGTTTTGACTGTTCGTTGGCTATTCAGGTTGGTAGTGATGTATCTAAGTTATGAAACAGTGCAAAATTTCTTCTAGATTATATTAAACCATGCTTAGAAATGTTTACTCATTCATACTTTTGATCAGTTGTGACACCCATCTTGTGGACTGTTTTTCCATATGTAAATATTGTAACGCAACAGAAATGCAGTCATCCAGGTTACATAAATATTATATTAACAAAATAATAAGTAAATCAATATTTAACCCCATGATAAAACAAAGGTCTAATAAATACGTTTATAATTATATACAAAAATGAATAAGGATGCAAGGTAGAAATAACAATAATAAACAAACCTGTAAATTAGACATTAGTTAGAGATCCATGTTCAGTGAAAAGTAAATAAATCTTATACTGATGAGAATTGTAAGAAAGAAACTAGTACAGAAAATGTCAAAGTAGATTACAATGAAATTAAACAAAAATGAGACAATAATTTACCTTATAGCAATAGTAAGTAAGGATTATGAATTAAATGATATTATTTTGTAACGATGAATGTTGTGTTAAAGTTTATGTTATGTTATACTAATTACTTGTTGAGTTAATGGAAAGTAATGAAACAAAATGTATTATTCAATTACTGTTATAGAAGGATGTGGGAAACAGAGTTAATGTTAATAGATCACAATTTCCTTATACAAAATACAATATAATTTCCACCTACCTCCACAATCTCTTCTATCAGGGTCCAGGATCCAATCACAAGTACGTTAGATACAAGCATGTGTTAAGGTTATCGAAATAACTGATTCGACACATTGTTATGAAGAGAAATTACTATTTTTAATTAATCAGAATCATTTTAAAATTTTGTTCAAAACTTTGCTCAGTGTTTTACAGATTAAGTTACATGTTTCTTAATTCTGTTGGCATCTTCTACATACTAACTTACTCTAATATCTTACCTTACTGATCACTATATAAAACAGATATACAGACAGAGCCCAGCCTGCTCTCTCTCTCTCTCTCGCTCTCATTCTTATAAAAAAAAAATTTTTTACTTATTATAACCCCATATCTTTATTTTACACAAACACTACTACTTAATCGTTCATGATCGAGACTCCGGCCGAACACGTGTTTCTTATCTCACCGATAAATTAACTTGTCGCTGACAACTGCACTTCACACGCTATAAATTGTTGATCCCATTCTTTCCTTGGGTCCCGGTCGGTATTGAAGCGGTATTATATCTCACTGTTCACATTTTATAAAGTTCGGCCGACCGGGCCCAAACAACACGATCTGCGTCTGTTAACCAACTGGGAGGGAAAACGTAGCAGGTGTTGCTAACGTGATCTCATACTTGTAAGGAAATCACTGCCTTGGGCTTCGTCGGAGAAGTTTCGTCCCATGCTATGCATGTAGTTGTTGGAGTGACGATAGCATACGATCTCAGTGAGGCACTGGCCGACGTCACAAAAGAGGCCGGACTTAGACATTGTTTCCTCCAGCTTAAACGCACATTGCTGCATCAAATTCGCCCAAGCCATCTTGCTTTAAACCAACTCGGCGTCCCAACAGAGCGCGTACTTGTGCTGTGCGTGAGTGCGTGGTCACACTTATGCAAAGTTCTGAGAAATTCAAGGGGGTTGCAAATTCCTTGCCGCGTTACACAACAGAAATTGCGCCTTGCCTTTGTTTCAACACTGTTTCTTGCCACGTGGTCTGTTAAAATGGAAATAGCGTTGTCGGAAAATAAAACTTTAACAATATTCTTATAAAATCCTGCAAAAAATGAAATAAATGAAATACAAATGCCCCATACCCGCAATAAATGAAATGACCCAATTTAGACACGTTACAATACCCCCTCAATGAGAATTCTGCTGTCCAAAACAGAAGAAATCTCATTGTTAAACCCCTAAGAGGACCGGTGAGGAACTGGTGCCAACAACCCCCTCTTGTTCTTACTCCTCATGGGTACATGACCCCCTGGCTTGGTGACTGTGGACGCATCTGAACGAGATCACTGGACTTCTCCATAAGAGATCCCAACACCGAAAACTCGAACAGACAAGTACCACAGCACACCTCACCTAACATGCTACCCCCCAAAATCCTCAATCCCTGGCTCAGACTATGCCAGATCCTCCACCGATATGTTTCCCCTTTTATGCAAGCTGGGCTGCCTTTAGCAGATACTGGGCTCACACACACTCACATTACATATTGACATCACATATCATAAAATTGAAAATTTTCAAAAGTTATTTAACTGGCAACCCATTGGTTGTTTTCAGGTAAAATTGATTCATAAATTTTGTATAAAGTCTAAAATATTCTCTTCATTGTTTTCTGGTTTTATTTAAAATAAGTAAATTTAAACATTTCTTATAATTAAGCACATCCTTAACCTAACAAATAATCACTTAGAATCTAACAATACAAGTCAGTACAATAAATCAATAAAATAAACATGGTTAATATACAAACAATCAAATAATCAAAGTTTAAAAATATTGTAACGATACAATTAAGCCAAATCTCGTACCAGTAATCAAAAAGATAATTCTTAATATAAAAGCTACTTCATATGAAATAAAATGTGTAAAAAATGATTAAAATGTAAATACTTTGACATGACGTACCACGATATTACCCAACCCAAGTGATTGAGCCAAAAAACACGAACATAAAGAAGGGAACCACGTAACATACTTATTAAAATGTAAATATTGTGACATGATTGAGCCGACAACCCAAACATACTTAAGAAAATGTGATAGACAAAACAATGATGGACACAGAACTAAAGAAGAACCAGAAGAAGAGGACAGATCGATACAAGTAAACAGAATTTAAACCTGAAGTGAAGAAGATGAAGAATGAAGATGAAGATTATTGAAGAAGAAGAAGAGGAAGAATGAAGAGGAGACAGATAAAACCCAAGGGGAAACTAACACACATATATAAAAGGGAAAGATTGTATGTTAAAGATAGAATACGGTCAATAAACCTTAAATAATTATATATTAATAAAACCAATGTTATTATTATTATTGATTTAACATATGTAACCATTTTTGAGACAATACAATTATAAAGCAAAGTAGTGTAGGAAGAGTACACTAACCCTGTCAGAAAGGTTAGATTCAACCAAAACTCAACTAGCCCAATGTTGTTTATAGTAAACATAATACTAGAACAAAATAGTGAGAAATGGTAGGAGTAGATATAGGGGTTACCCATTAATTAACACTAAGTACAAAACAGTGAACCAAAGTGAAGTGTTTTAGTGAAGTGAATGCCCTAAATAAAAATAGTGAAAGTGAATGTGAAACATTCAAGTTAGAATGCTAAGGAAATGGACACTCCTTAAAACATTGATAAACCACCAATGATTAGAGTGGAATTATAATTGATTGGATACCTAGAAGTAATTAAAGATAGTATTTAAAATTAATATAAGGAAAGCATGTGACATATCAGGGGGAAAGCCCAGTACCATAACTTGTGTTAACATGGCATGATAGGATAGAAGTAAAGTTTGTTATTAAAGATTACATTTATAAAGAATACAACACCCCATGTTGAAAGGGGAATCAACCTTAATAATATTAGAGAAAGTGACAATGTTTACCACTATACTTTATAAGACAAGATAGAAATCAATGTTAGTATTAAGAATAATTTATAATTTGCAAAGAATAGTTGATTCAATGTTAAAGAAGGAATATGACTGAAAAGGGACTTACAGTCCATAAACCTAACTATTATATGTTAAATGAAAGGTAATAAAAATTTATGTTGAATAATAATTAAAACACAAACAAATAAATGAAGCCCATCAGGCTGAATTCAGAATGTAATTTAAAAAGGAGATACACTAGAAAACAATCATGGCTGTTTGTAACTATGAAAATAGTTAACTGCCAAGAACTTTCAGATGCAAATTGTATCAATTTCACAAAAAATCTTACTAATCTAAGAACAGTGAAGGGACAGTATTAATATATCAGTTATTTTAAAACAGAAATAATATTGTAATAATTTAATTCAAGAAAGATATGTTATTTATTAAATGTCAAATAATTAGACTATAGTTAAAGTGTAACAAAATATGACCTTATGAGGTATCATTGTAAACTTTGAAAGGAAAGAAAAATAATAGTGATGTCATTTAATATCCCAAGGGAATTATAAGGGAGTAAAATCATTGGGAAAATACTTAATAAATTTGAATAAAAATTCAAATATCTCTAACAATGTATGTAATGAGAAATTAAACCAGCATTGAATTATTAGTTACTATGACAAAGAGTCATTTGAGGCTTATTTTTCCGTTAAATTATAGAGACGCCAAGAAATGAAGCGTGGGTACGCCACACAAGAAATTGGACAAACTAAACTTTAATTTAAACAGTGATAACAAATTGAAATAGTGAATTCAGATGATCCAATATGAAGAGACGTCGATCTATACAGGATTAATGATGACCAAGAACGAAATTAAATGAATTAGTTAACGAAAAAACTCAGACCAGTTTGAAGAAGATGCTGGAAGCCTTCAACCAGACCAAATACGGAAAATAAACGCCTATACTGATGACGACCTTTCAACGTAAAACGAACTGATAAGTACCGAATAATTTCTTACTCCTAAAACCCCAAATCACTGAAATTATTTGTAAATGATGAAATTTCTCACTATTTAAAAAATAGTATTTTCTTTCAAAGGTAAAGGCATAAGTTACTTACTTATATTAAAAAAAACATTTATCAAGATAAACTTATTTGTGAACATAACTACTGTAACAGAAACACGACACTGCAGAACAAATTGTACAAACACATTATAAATCCTAAGTACCTATAAGGTATAATAGTGTACTTTCTTTTCACGTAATCAACATTTATGTCTATTTTCATGATCAAAAGAATCCCAGGTTTTGAAAACATAGTAATTTTGTTAAAAGTAAATGAACGATAATTTTTTTAAAACCATTTTGCCAACCTTGAGATATTTGTGTTTCAAGCTCTAAGCCGGAGCGTAATATTATAAATTTGTTTATTATTCAATTGTCATGTTTATTAATAATTAAATGTGCATTAAAAAGCGCAGTACAGGACAATACTATCTTGTTATTTCATAGGATTTTTGTTGTTGTAAATGTATGTGTGTTAGCGAAGATTAAGTCATAGCCAACTAGCGCTTGTCACGAGTGGCCGAGTCGACAACCTGTGTAGCAGCGGGAATAATTCGAACGCCACAGCTGTCCATGCTAATACCACATATTACTTTAAAAACTAGATGTTTTAATTGTTTTAACAAAAACAATTTGGCGCCACCCGGGAATCGTAATCCCTATGAATTGACAGGTAGGTTGTACTGGTGACATTGACAACGCTACGGACTCCAGTAGTGACATCGATTTATGTAACAACCAGTGTGAGGCAAACACACTACAATCACACTAATACACCATATAAACAAGTGTGATACATTTTAACAGGTACGACCCCTAAAGTTACTCGTTACATATTGGCGCCCAACGTGGGGCTGGTAAAAATAACTAGCGGCGATCATGAATAGACACGGGATGGTTACGAGACGCAAAGGGAAGGAATCATCAAACCAAGAAGGAAACCCAGAGGAAATGGAGGAAGTAGAGGAAGTAGAAATGGAGGAAACGACTGGAGAAGTGTCAGAAGAAAACCCACAGGAGGACCAAGTGGAAAATCCAAATCCACCTGAACCTGAACCTGAACCTGAACCGGAATTGGAAGCAGAAGTCATGGCAAATAACCAACCAGTTAAACCGACAGAAGAAACGAATTTAGATAGTATGATGAAGTTCATGATGGAACAATTTGGACAAATGAATAAAGAGAGAAGACAAGACAAGGAAGAGAGAAGACAAGACAAGGAAGAGAGAAGACTAGACAAGGAAGAGTTAAATAAAAAACTGGAGAAACTGGAAAAACTGGACCAAACCGTTGAAGAGTTGAAGAAGCAAATGAAGGAGAGTATAGAATTCCTGAATGACAAGATAGAGAGCAACCATGAAGACTTGAAGAGAAGCCAGGAGGCATTGGAGAAGAAGAGTGAAGAGTTGAAGAAACAGATCAAGAATGATCTAGAATTAGTAAATCAAAAGATGGAAAATAATCAGGATATCCTCCAACGGAAGATAGAGGAAGCAAGTGAGAAAACCAAGGAGGAATGGAAGCAACAATTGGCCGAGTGTCGAGAGGAGACCAGGCAATCGGTAGCGGAGACAAATGAAGCCTTGTTACAAGTACGAGAAGAAATGAATTACAAAATCATCGATGTCGAAGAAGAAAATAAGTTGAGAGTGACCGAATTCTACCAAGCCTTTAACGAAAGATGCCAGAAGAAGAAACAGGAGGTGGTCAAGGAAATGGAGGAGAGGCACCAAGAGCTACAACTGGATGTTAACAATCGGGTAGAGAAGGTGTATACCGTCATAGACAAAATCGACGGACTGACCCGAGAAAACCGAGAAAAAAACCAGGGAATCAGCATGCGAGAGAAACAGATGCAGGAGGAATTAGATGCATTAAGAGAAAAACCATATAATCACACACAACTCATAACTAGTGAACCTCGAGAAATGATTAATTTCCGTAACTACAGGAGAAACCCGATAGAATTCCTCAAACGGGTAGAAGAACTGATAGAGAAGAACAAAGAAACCAGATGGTCCAATGTAAGAAGTATGATCGACGAGATGTTTCGTGACACCCATGACAATTGGTGGACGGCCACAAGACCTGAGATAAACGATACTCAAGAATTCAAAAAACAGTTCAGGGAGAAGTATTGGTCCGAATCAACACAGAATGTGATCCGCAATGACATTAGTAACGGAAGGTACGAGACACAAGGAGGACACACGTTAACATTGTACTTTCTGGGAAAGGTATGTATAGCCAGAAATTTGGAACCCAGGATACCGGAAGAGTCGTTGGTGATACAACTGGGTTACCATTACGAAGAGGCCATCCAGAAGGCCAGGCGACAAGGCCAAATTAAAACAATCCAAGGAATGGTTAGTTTGCTAGAGGACATGGAGAATGATAACCAATATAGAAGAAACAGGATCACTAACCAAAGGTACAATAAGTGGAATGAAAATAACCATACAACTAATTTCCACAGACCATATAATTATCCACAAAACAATAACAGAAATAACTGGGGCCGCAATAATAATGACAATCATGCAGAACAAATGTTCAATAGAAATACCCAACAACACCCCCCAAACGATCAGCCTGGTAACCGAGGACAACAGAACCATCACCCAGGAAGTCCAAACAATAATAGAAACAGCCCAAATAATAATTACCGACAGAATGATAATTACCGAGGAAATGGACCTGAACGACGTACCAACGGTCACCCCAATGACCATAATTACTACGGCAACCGGTATCATCCCAATGACCAGTACAACCGGGGACCCGGGGGTAATCAGTATAGAAATGACGACAGACGTCGAGTAAACTTCATCCGTGGACAAAAACAGAATAACCAAAGGAGATATGGCCAGAACTATCGTCCTAACTGTTATTATCAAATATCAAATAATAATAATAACCCACCAGCAGAGGATAGGAATGATGAACCACCTCGCAATGAAGATAACCAGAACCCAAGGGAAGAAAATGCACAAAACATACGACAGGTGAACAATATAGTGGGAATGAGATCCGGAAACAATGACCAAAGAAGGGACACTCCATCCGGAAGTAATCAGGCCGAAGAAAACTATGACTGGATACCATTCAGCAATGACCCAGAAGAAAATTTCCGCATAGCGTATAATAAACGAAACCCGCCGGAACTATGGATTCCACCAAGAAATAAGGGAAATCGATCAAACACACCTCAGACAGAAAGGCAAGTCATTGACGAAGAAGAAGGGACGGCCGATAGGTGGAATGCCTAATTAACCAGGGTCAATGAACTTGGATAAAATATCATCCAGAATAAGTGTGTCTATCAAGCACTTGAAGGAGTAGAGGTGCATAACAACAAAGAGTCGAACAAGAGAAGGAAATAATAAAGGAAAGAAAAGGAGAAGTCAACTTACAAAAATATAAATAACGGACCAGTATATAGCAATATGAATAAACAATTATGTATATCATAATAATCCGTATATCATCACAAGAGACAATGGTAATAATACTTACCAAATCAGTAATATCAATACAAAGAAAATCAAGGGAGTTTACAATCAAACTTCAATAAAAAAGTTTTACGAGGAAGAATAAAACCATTGTGAAATGAAACAAATTTCAAAATTCTAAAAGAGATTGTAAGAGCAGCTTACTCAAATATTTAGATGATGTATGTGGAACAATAAAAAGTTTTAATGAAAAAAAAAAAAAAAAAAAAATGGAAATATGAAGTATGAAGT
This sequence comes from Magicicada septendecula, assembly GCA_034769895.1. NCBI lineage: Eukaryota > Metazoa > Arthropoda > Insecta > Hemiptera > Cicadidae > Magicicada > Magicicada septendecula. Next base: position 396,688,291 of record CM068371.1, read on the forward strand.
AAAAAGTGAGATAATCAGGAATAAGTTACACACATTCCTATGTAATAAAAATGTAAGAAGCACAAACTTACAATTATAATTAAAAACAAAAAAAAAATAGCTAAAAAAGGAATACGCTACAAACATTCCTTTAAGGTAAGACCATTAACTTACCAAAGAATTATCAAAAATGATGTTGAATACAGAGTAAAATGAACAAAAATAAAATCAAGTTCAAATTACTGAGATAAATACTTGAAATTATACTGAATAAAAAGTATTATCAGAGAAAAAAAAAATAAATAAAATTATACCTGGTACAAGGAGAGAGAGGGAAATTGTATATAAAACAAATGTACAAATATGGCTAAAGCAGAATCCTGCTAAATGACTAAAAAATGTCTAAAACAATTAAAATGATCACAACAAGCATTGAAAACAAAATAATGAAAAGTGAGATATGATGAAATTAACATATGAATAAAGATAAAATTTCTCAATATAGTATATGAGTAGATGATAGTGTATAGTTAAGGTATAGCGGAAGGAAGAATGAGTAGTAATGATAAAGTGATCTAAAAGCAAACCACAAGGTGGACAGTCCCAATTATATTATTATATTATTATTATTATTAAGTCACAAGGTGACAAAGATTTAAGATTGACTGTTGAAAAGTCCAGCAATCTATGTGAACTGAGTAGAGAAGATGTGCCTCTAGTCTCAGAAAAATGAGTAGTAATGGGAGAAACCAGTTACTATATAAAGTTAGGGAAATAAAATTTGTGTATGAGGGAATATACACCAATGGAAATAAATAAAAACAGATCCAAATAAAATGGAGTGAATTAAGTAAGAAGAGAAATGGAGAATGGAGAAACAAACAAGGAAGAGAAGGAAAAAAGTTATCTATAACTGATAATTTCATAAAACACTATGCTAGTATTTTATTAAAATGATCAATTTTAGAGGAGAGGCATTATGTAACGATACAATTAAGCCAAATCTCGTACCAGTAATCAAAAAGATAATTATTAATATAAAAGCTACTTCATATGAAATAAAATGTGTAAAAAATGATTAAAATGTAAATACTTTGACATGACGTACCACGATATTACCCAACCCAAGTGATTGAGCCAAAAAACACGAACATAAAGAAGGGAACCACGTAACATACTTATTAAAATGTAAATATTGTGACATGATTGAGCCGACAACCCAAACATACTTAAGAAAATGTGATAGACAAAACAATGATGGACACAGAACTAAAGAAGAACCAGAAGAAGAGGACAGATCGATACAAGTAAACAGAATTTAAACCTGAAGTGAAGAAGATGAAGAATGAAGATGAAGATTATTGAAGAAGAAGAGGAAGAATGAAGAGGAGACAGATAAAACCCAAGGGGAAACTAACACACATATATAAAAGGGAAAGATTGTATGTTAAAGATAGAATACGGTCAATAAACCTTAAATAATTATATATTAATAAAACCAATGTTATTATTATTATTGATTTAACATATGTAACCATTTTTGAGACAATACAATTATAAAGCAAAGTAGTGTAGGAAGAGTACACTAACCCTGTCAGAAAGGTTAGATTCAACCAAAACTCAACTAGCCCAATGTTGTTTATAGTAAACATAATACTAGAACAAAATAGTGAGAAATGGTAGGAGTAGATATAGGGGTTACCCATTAAATAACACTAAGTACAAAACAGTGAACCAAAGTGAAGTGTTTTAGTGAAGTGAATGCCCTAAATAAAAATAGTGAAAGTGAATGTGAAACATTCAAGTTAGAATGCTAAGGAAATGGACACTCCTTAAAACATTGATAAACCACCAATGATTAGAGTGGAATTATAATTGATTGGATACCTAGAAGTAATTAAAGATAGTATTTAAAATTAATATAAGGAAAGCATGTGACATATCAGGGGGAAAGCCCAGTACCATAACTTGTGTTAACATAGCATGATAGGATAGAAGTAAAGTTTGTTATTAAAGATTACATTTATAAAGAATACAACACCCCATGTTGAAAGGGGAATCAACCTTAATAATATTAGAGAAAGTGACAATGTTTACCACTATACTTTATAAGACAAGATAGAAATCAATGTTAGTATTAAGAATAATTTATAATTTGCAAAGAATAGTTGATTCAATGTTAAAGAAGGAATATGACTGAAAAGGGACTTGCAGTCCATAAACCTAACTATTATATGTTAAATTAAAGGTAATAAAAATTTATGTTGAATAATAATTAAAACACAAACAAATAAATGAAGCCCATCAGGCTGAATTCAGAATGTAATTTAAAAAGGAGATACACTAGAAAACAATCATGGCTGTTTGTAACTATGAAAATAGTTAACTGCCAAGAACTTTCAGATGCAAATTGTATCAATTTCACAAAAAATCTTACTAATCTAAGAACAGTGAAGGGACAGTATTAATATATCAGTTATTTTAAAACAGAAATAATATTGTAATAATTTAATTCAAGAAAGATATGTTATTTATTAAATGTCAAATAATTAGACTATAGTTAAAGTGTAACAAAATATGACCTTATGAGGTATCATTGTAAACTTTGAAAGGAAAGAAAAATAATAGTGATGTCATTTAATATCCCAAGGGAATTATAAGGGAGTAAAATCATTGGGAAAATACTTAATAAATTTGAATAAAAATTCAAATATCTCTAACAATGTATGTAATGAGAAATTAAACCAGCATTGAATTATTAGTTACTATGACAAAGAGTCATTTGAGGCTTATTTTTCCGTTAAATTATAGAGACGCCAAGAAATGAAGCGTGGGTACGCCACACAAGAAATTGGACAAACTAAACTTTAATTTAAACAGTGATAACAAATTGAAATAGTGAATTCAGATGATCCAATATGAAGAGACGTCGATCTATACAGGATTAATGATGACCAAGAACGAAATTAAATGAATTAGTTAACGAAAAAACTCAGACCAGTTTGAAGAAGATGCTGGAAGCCTTCAACCAGACCAAATACGGAAAATAAACGCCTATACTGATGACGACCTTTCAACGTAAAACGAACTGATAAGTACCGAATAATTTCTTACTCCTAAAACCCCAAATCACTGAAATTATTTGTAAATGATGAAATTTCTCACTATTTAAAAAATAGTATTTTCTTTCAAAGGTAAAGGCATAAGTTACTTACTTATATTAAAAAAAACATTTATCAAGATAAACTTATTTGTGAACATAACTACTGTAACAGAAACACGACACTGCAGAACAAATTGTACAAACACATTATAAATCCTAAGTACCTATAAGGTATAATAGTGTACTTTCTTTTCACGTAATCAACATTTATGTCTATTTTCATGATCAAAAGAATCCCAGGTTTTGAAAACATAGTAATTTTGTTAAAAGTAAATGAACGATAATTTTTTTAAAACCATTTTGCCAACCTTGAGATATTTGTGTTTCAAGCTCTAAGCCGGAGCGTAATATTATAAATTTGTTTATTATTCAATTGTCATGTTTATTAATAATTAAATGTGCATTAAAAAGCGCAGTACAGGACAATACTATCTTGTTATTTCATAGGATTTTTGTTGTTGTAAATGTATGTGTGTTAGCGAAGATTAAGTCATAGCCAACTAGCGCTTGTCACGAGTGGCCGAGTCGACAACCTGTGTAGCAGCGGGAATAATTCGAACGCCACAGCTGTCCATGCTAATACCACATATTACTTTAAAAACTAGATGTTTTAATTGTTTTAACAAAAACAATTTGGCGCCACCCGGGAATCGTAATCCCTATGAATTGACAGGTAGGTTGTACTGGTGACATTGACAACGCTACGGACTCCAGTAGTGACATCGATTTATGTAACAACCAGTGTGAGGCAAACACACTACAATCACACTAATACACCATATAAACAAGTGTGATACATTTTAACAGGTACGACCCCTAAAGTTACTCGTTACATATTGGCGCCCAACGTGGGGCTGGTAAAAATAACTAGCGGCGATCATGAATAGACACGGGATGGTTACGAGACGCAAAGGGAAGGAATCATCAAACCAAGAAGGAAACCCAGAGGAAATGGAGGAAGTAGAGGAAGTAGAAATGGAGGAAACGACTGGAGAAGTGTCAGAAGAAAACCCACAGGAGGACCAAGTGGAAAATCCAAATCCACCTGAACCTGAACCTGAACCTGAACCGGAATTGGAAGCAGAAGTCATGGCAAATAACCAACCAGTTAAACCGACAGAAGAAACGAATTTAGATAGTATGATGAAGTTCATGATGGAACAATTTGGACAAATGAATAAAGAGAGAAGACAAGACAAGGAAGAGAGAAGACAAGACAAGGAAGAGAGAAGACTAGACAAGGAAGAGTTAAATAAAAAACTGGAGAAACTGGAAAAACTGGACCAAACCGTTGAAGAGTTGAAGAAGCAAATGAAGGAGAGTATAGAATTCCTGAATGACAAGATAGAGAGCAACCATGAAGACTTGAAGAGAAGCCAGGAGGCATTGGAGAAGAAGAGTGAAGAGTTGAAGAAACAGATCAAGAATGATCTAGAATTAGTAAATCAAAAGATGGAAAATAATCAGGATATCCTCCAACGGAAGATAGAGGAAGCAAGTGAGAAAACCAAGGAGGAATGGAAGCAACAATTGGCCGAGTGTCGAGAGGAGACCAGGCAATCGGTAGCGGAGACAAATGAAGCCTTGTTACAAGTACGAGAAGAAATGAATTACAAAATCATCGATGTCGAAGAAGAAAATAAGTTGAGAGTGACCGAATTCTACCAAGCCTTTAACGAAAGATGCCAGAAGAAGAAACAGGAGGTGGTCAAGGAAATGGAGGAGAGGCACCAAGAGCTACAACTGGATGTTAACAATCGGGTAGAGAAGGTGTATACCGTCATAGACAAAATCGACGGACTGACCCGAGAAAACCGAGAAAAAAACCAGGGAATCAGCATGCGAGAGAAACAGATGCAGGAGGAATTAGATGCATTAAGAGAAAAACCATATAATCACACACAACTCATAACTAGTGAACCTCGAGAAATGATTAATTTCCGTAACTACAGGAGAAACCCGATAGAATTCCTCAAACGGGTAGAAGAACTGATAGAGAAGAACAAAGAAACCAGATGGTCCAATGTAAGAAGTATGATCGACGAGATGTTTCGTGACACCCATGACAATTGGTGGACGGCCACAAGACCTGAGATAAACGATACTCAAGAATTCAAAAAACAGTTCAGGGAGAAGTATTGGTCCGAATCAACACAGAATGTGATCCGCAATGACATTAGTAACGGAAGGTACGAGACACAAGGAGGACACACGTTAACATTGTACTTTCTGGGAAAGGTATGTATAGCCAGAAATTTGGAACCCAGGATACCGGAAGAGTCGTTGGTGATACAACTGGGTTACCATTACGAAGAGGCCATCCAGAAGGCCAGGCGACAAGGCCAAATTAAAACAATCCAAGGAATGGTTAGTTTGCTAGAGGACATGGAGAATGATAACCAATATAGAAGAAACAGGATCACTAACCAAAGGTACAATAAGTGGAATGAAAATAACCATACAACTAATTTCCACAGACCATATAATTATCCACAAAACAATAACAGAAATAACTGGGGCCGCAATAATAATGATAATCATGCAGAACAAATGTTCAATAGAAATACCCAACAACACCCCCCAAACGATCAGCCTGGTAACCGAGGACAACAGAACCATCACCCAGGAAGTCCAAACAATAATAGAAACAGCCCAAATAATAATTACCGACAGAATGATAATTACCGAGGAAATGGACCTGAACGACGTACCAACGGTCACCCCAATGACCATAATTACTACGGCAACCGGTATCATCCCAATGACCAGTACAACCGGGGACCCGGGGGTAATCAGTATAGAAATGACGACAGACGTCGAGTAAACTTCATCCGTGGACAAAAACAGAATAACCAAAGGAGATATGGCCAGAACTATCGTCCTAACTGTTATTATCAAATATCAAATAATAATAATAACCCACCAGCAGAGGATAGGAATGATGAACCACCTCGCAATGAAGATAACCAGAACCCAAGGGAAGAAAATGCACAAAACATACGACAGGTGAACAATATAGTGGGAATGAGATCCGGAAACAATGACCAAAGAAGGGACACTCCATCCGGAAGTAATCAGGCCGAAGAAAACTATGACTGGATACCATTCAGCAATGACCCAGAAGAAAATTTCCGCATAGCGTATAATAAACGAAACCCGCCGGAACTATGGATTCCACCAAGAAATAAGGGAAATCGATCAAACACACCTCAGACAGAAAGGCAAGTCATTGACGAAGAAGAAGGGACGGCCGATAGGTGGAATGCCTAATTAACCAGGGTCAATGAACTTGGATAAAATATCATCCAGAATAAGTGTGTCTATCAAGCACTTGAAGGAGTAGAGGTGCATAACAACAAAGAGTCGAACAAGAGAAGGAAATAATAAAGGAAAGAAAAGGAGAAGTCAACTTACAAAAATATAAATAACGGACCAGTATATAGCAATATGAATAAACAATTATGTATATCATAATAATCCGTATATCATCACAAGAGACAATGGTAATAATACTTACCAAATCAGTAATATCAATACAAAGAAAATCAAGGGAGTTTACAATCAAACTTCAATAAAAAAGTTTTACGAGGAAGAATAAAACCATTGTGAAATGAAACAAATTTCAAAATTCTAAAAGAGATTGTAAGAGCAGCTTACTCAAATATTTAGATGATGTATGTGGAACAATAAAAAGTTTTAATGAAAAAAAAAAAAAAAAAAATGGAAATATGAAGTATGAAGTAAAAAGTGAGATAATCAGGAATAAGTTACACACATTCCTATGTAATAAAAATGTAAGAAGCACAAACTTACAATTATAATTAAAAACAAAAAAAAAATAGCTAAAAAAGGAATACGCTACAAACATTCCTTTAAGGTAAGACCATTAACTTACCAAAGAATTATCAAAAATGATGTTGAATACAGAGTAAAATGAACAAAAATAAAATCAAGTTCAAATTACTGAGATAAATACTTGAAATTATACTGAATCAAAAGTATTATCAGAGAAAAAAAAAATAAATAAAATTATACCTGGTACAAGGAGAGAGAGGGAAATTGTATATAAAACAAATGTACAAATATGGCTAAAGCAGAATCCTGCTAAATGACTAAAAAATGTCTAAAACAATTAAAATGATCACAACAAGCATTGAAAACAAAATAATGAAAAGTGAGATATGATGAAATTAACATATGAATAAAGATAAAATTTCTCAATATAGTATATGAGTAGATGATAGTGTATAGTTAAGGTATAGCGGAAGGAAGAATGAGTAGTAATGATAAAGTGATCTAAAAGCAAACCACAAGGTGGACAGTCCCAATTATATTATTATATTATTATTATTATTAAGTCACAAGGTGACAAAGATTTAAGATTGACTGTTGAAAAGTCCAGCAATCTATGTGAACTGAGTAGAGAAGATGTGCCTCTAGTCTCAGAAAAATGAGTAGTAATGGGAGAAACCAGTTACTATATAAAGTTAGGGAAATAAAATTTGTGTATGAGGGAATATACACCAATGGAAATAAATAAAAACAGATCCAAATAAAATGGAGTGAATTAAGTAAGAAGAGAAATGGAGAATGGAGAAACAAACAAGGAAGAGAAGGAAAAAAGTTATCTATAACTGATAATTTCATAAAACACTATGCTAGTATTTTATTAAAATGATCAATTTTAGAGGAGAGGCATTATGTAACGATACAATTAAGCCAAATCTCGTACCAGTAATCAAAAAGATAATTATTAATATAAAAGCTACTTCATATGAAATAAAATGTGTAAAAAATGATTAAAATGTAAATACTTTGACATGACGTACCACGATATTACCCAACCCAAGTGATTGAGCCAAAAAACACGAACATAAAGAAGGGAACCACGTAACATACTTATTAAAATGTAAATATTGTGACATGATTGAGCCGACAACCCAAACATACTTAAGAAAATGTGATAGACAAAACAATGATGGACACAGAACTAAAGAAGAACCAGAAGAAGAGGACAGATCGATACAAGTAAACAGAATTTAAACCTGAAGTGAAGAAGATGAAGAATGAAGATGAAGATTATTGAAGAAGAAGAGGAAGAATGAAGAGGAGACAGATAAAACCCAAGGGGAAACTAACACACATATATAAAAGGGAAAGATTGTATGTTAAAGATAGAATACGGTCAATAAACCTTAAATAATTATATATTAATAAAACCAATGTTATTATTATTATTGATTTAACATATGTAACCATTTTTGAGACAATACAATTATAAAGCAAAGTAGTGTAGGAAGAGTACACTAACCCTGTCAGAAAGGTTAGATTCAACCAAAACTCAACTAGCCCAATGTTGTTTATAGTAAACATAATACTAGAACAAAATAGTGAGAAATGGTAGGAGTAGATATAGGGGTTACCCATTAAATAACACTAAGTACAAAACAGTGAACCAAAGTGAAGTGTTTTAGTGAAGTGAATGCCCTAAATAAAAATAGTGAAAGTGAATGTGAAACATTCAAGTTAGAATGCTAAGGAAATGGACACTCCTTAAAACATTGATAAACCACCAATGATTAGAGTGGAATTATAATTGATTGGATACCTAGAAGTAATTAAAGATAGTATTTAAAATTAATATAAGGAAAGCATGTGACATATCAGGGGGAAAGCCCAGTACCATAACTTGTGTTAACATAGCATGATAGGATAGAAGTAAAGTTTGTTATTAAAGATTACATTTATAAAGAATACAACACCCCATGTTGAAAGGGGAATCAACCTTAATAATATTAGAGAAAGTGACAATGTTTACCACTATACTTTATAAGACAAGATAGAAATCAATGTTAGTATTAAGAATAATTTATAATTTGCAAAGAATAGTTGATTCAATGTTAAAGAAGGAATATGACTGAAAAGGGACTTGCAGTCCATAAACCTAACTATTATATGTTAAATTAAAGGTAATAAAAATTTATGTTGAATAATAATTAAAACACAAACAAATAAATGAAGCCCATCAGGCTGAATTCAGAATGTAATTTAAAAAGGAGATACACTAGAAAACAATCATGGCTGTTTGTAACTATGAAAATAGTTAACTGCCAAGAACTTTCAGATGCAAATTGTATCAATTTCACAAAAAATCTTACTAATCTAAGAACAGTGAAGGGACAGTATTAATATATCAGTTATTTTAAAACAGAAATAATATTGTAATAATTTAATTCAAGAAAGATATGTTATTTATTAAATGTCAAATAATTAGACTATAGTTAAAGTGTAACAAAATATGACCTTATGAGGTATCATTGTAAACTTTGAAAGGAAAGAAAAATAATAGTGATGTCATTTAATATCCCAAGGGAATTATAAGGGAGTAAAATCATTGGGAAAATACTTAATAAATTTGAATAAAAATTCAAATATCTCTAACAATGTATGTAATGAGAAATTAAACCAGCATTGAATTATTAGTTACTATGACAACGAGTCATTTGAGGCTTATTTTTCCGTTAAATTATAGAGACGCCAAGAAATGAAGCGTGGGTACGCCACACAAGAAATTGGACAAACTAAACTTTAATTTAAACAGTGATAACAAATTGAAATAGTGAATTCAGATGATCCAATATGAAGAGACGTCGATCTATACAGGATTAATGATGACCAAGAATGAAATTAAATGAATTAATTAACGAAAAAACTCAGACCAGTTTGAAGAAGATGCTGGAAGCCTTCAACCAGACCAAATACGGAAAATAAATGCCTATACTGATGACGACCTTTCAACGTAAAACGAACTGATAAGTACCGAATAATTTCTTACTCCTAAAACCCCAAATCACTGAAATTATTTGTAAATGATGAAATTTCTCACTATTTAAAAAATAGTATTTTCTTTCAAAGGTAAAGGCATAAGTTACTTACTTATATTAAAAAAAACATTTATCAAGAAACCTTATTTGTGAACATAACTACTGTAACAGAAACACGACACTGCAGAACAAATTGTACAAACACATTATAAATCCTAAGTACCTATAAGGTATAATAGTGTACTTTCTTTTCACGTAATCAACATTTATGTCTATTTTCATGATCAAAAGAATCCCAGGTTTTGAAAACATAGTAATTTTGTTAAAAGTAAATGAACGATAATTTTTTTAAAACCATTTTGCCAACCTTGAGATATTTGTGTTTCAAGCTCTAAGCCGGAGCGTAATATTATAAATTTGTTTATTATTCAATTGTCATGTTTATTAATAATTAAATGTGTATTAAAAAGCGCAGTACAGGACAATACTATCTTGTTATTTCATAGGATTTTTTTTTTTGTAAATGTATGTGTGTTAGCGAAGATTAAGTCATAGCCAACTAGCGCTTGTCACGAGTGGCCGAGTCGACAACCTGTGTAGCAGCGGGAATAATTCGAACGCCACAGCTGTCCATGCTAATACCACATATTACTTTAAAAACTAGATGTTTTAATTGTTTTAACAAAAACAATTTGGCGCCACCCGGGAATCGTAATCCCTATGAATTGACAGGTAGGTTGTACTGGTGACATTGACAATGCTACGGACTCCAGTAGTGACATCGATTTATGTAACAACCAGTGTGAGGCAAACACACTACAATCACACTAATACACCATATAAACAAGTGTGATACATTTTAACAGGTACGACCCCTAAAGTTACTCGTTACAATATTCATTACCTGGCAGGCGAAAAATCAAGATTTTTTTTTTCTTTCAAAAAAATATTTTCCAAAAAATTTTAAAATTCAAAAAAAAAATTAAATTTATTAAAATGTTCCCTATACATATAGAAATTATTTAGAATTTGTTTAAATTGATCAGAAAAAACAAAAGTTAAATTGACTTCCTTCTTCAACAAGCTTAGTATGTATATGACCTCATCAGCTGATCCAAACTAGGTCAAGTCCACAACCTTGACCCACCTACGTTATGTATACTTTCTGAAAATACATTTAACATCTGTAATAAGCTAACTTGAAACACAAAACATAATAAAACAAGACATTTAAAATAACAAAATATTATTATAAATAATAAGCAAATTGACATTTGAATTATTTAAAATAAACACTTCTGACTTTATATTTCCAAATTCTATCCAAATTCTGTCACTGGTTTCAAAATAAAATTTTATATATTCTTATTACACATCTCTTTCTTTGCTTAACGATCTTGTTCTACATTACTTTGGGTGATTTAAACATTTATCTCATTTAATTTACTACTTGATCTGTATACATATATAATCCTTCTCTCTCTGACTCTAATACTCATCGACTGTAACTCACATGACACCCATCTCTATCAAAATCTCTATCAAACACTCTCTAACCCCAACTTATCATTAAACTCAATTCGCCACCTTCTCTCGATACATAAAAAAAAATACTCTCTAACCCTTTGTACATAGGATACGTGTCCCCCCCCCCAAAAACTCATTTCCCTTATCTGGCCCCTGGATTCTACCTAAGGCGGCCCCGTCCCACTAAAATCGATCCCATCCCATCCCAACTTATCATTATGTTGCGGACTCCTACATTACACTACCCCCTACTACAAAATTGCCATCCCCAAAATCTCAATCTCATTACCTTACTACAACTACAACAGAATAACATCATTAATTATAAACCACAATATATCACTCAAAACTCTCCATATATTCTCCATTACTACTGTGTCAACATCAATACTTCTTAAAACTCTCTAACATACATTAATTCAAAACAACATTACATTATTCTCCTCTCTACTATTTCTCTAACTTTGACTTCAATTTGGACAGATCTATATGTCCCATAAAATATTCATCACCCCAAAAACTATCTCTTATTAGCTTTCACAAATTATTACTTCATTTCTCATTTTTTCAAGTTACTTTTCTCATTATTTAAAATAGCATCGGTAATATATTGAAACATTACATTCGACATTAATTACCTGGAACATTTACAAACCATTTTACCAGTGACATGTTATTGCTGATCAGCTGATCTCCTAACACAATGAAAACACATCTCAAAATTGAACAAATTACATGAAATATATATATATATATTTATCAGTACTTACTTCTACCCTCATTGTTTCCCATTTCTCTGATTTTGATAATTCATGTTAACCGCCTGCCATTCGGTTTAATTATTTACTTAGGTTCAAAATACACACATAATGAAAACACATATTTTTATCAATGCTTATATCTAATGTACAACAATAAAATAACACACTTAAAATTATAGCATGAACACCTTATAATGAATGTATGAGCATCTAATTACTTACACAGAGCACAAGCATTTTTATTGGATCAAAATTTGAATTAGCAAAAATTTTTTATGTTGTAAAATTTAAATTCGTGACTCATCTGAGTCACCTCCCATCCACACACTAAATTTTCAAATTTATTCTTAATAATTGTTATATATCATCTTTTAATTATTATTAAAATTTTTTAATTATCACTTTATTGAACACAATTATTTCCAATAATCTCACTATTGAATTAAAATCTTAGTTACACCTGTAAACATTTTTATTATACATGATTCATACTGTAAAAGTTCTATACTCACATTCCATTTAACATGGTATACACATAACATCTAGCCCCTACACCCCCCTACTTTCACCTCACCTCTGAAACATTTCACAAAAATATTAGTTTACATCAAACAATTTAGCCATCTATTACCAAATTCCAAATCTCGTAAAATAAATTGAATTCATTAGCATTTATCAAATATTTAAGACATATCAAACTGGTTTGATTAAATTAATTACTGAAAATACAAATTCCATTATTATTGTTTGTCATTATAGAAATTAGCCCATTACTGTTTCCAAAATTAATGTTATTTTTTATTTAAATTGCAAAAAATTATTAATATTATTATTATCACTTACCTATATACATACATTGTTTAGCTGACCTTCTACAATACACACACATAAATAAATGCACTACAATTATTTACAAACTTTAGTTCTTAACTGTTCAGTTTTGCCACACTTCATTGTCCAACTCTGCCATGTCAGAACCATAAAACATAATGTTTATCACTGTCTTTTATTGTTTTATAGTTTAGCCTCCATCATCATAGATTAATCTTGGTGTTATGTAGCATCGTTCAATTTCATTAATACACCAGTTATTGTTTTGTGTATTATAACCATACAGACCAACTTCATGCATCTTACCAAAATACTCGTTAAACCAGTCGACGTTAGGTATTTTTGTTAAATCTCCGTCAGTAAATTCACTCATTATCGGGTTAATTACTTTGGTTAAATCATTATAGTCATTATTATTCAAATATACTTTTAAACTTTCTTTCCATTTGTCATACTTTCTATTCAAATTATACAATTCTGTTACTTTCTCCACATACAATTCTCTGTTTAACTCTCTCTCATCACCACACCACATCACACTCTCACAATTATTCCGGACAGAGGGTACACAATTACACAACGAAAATAAATACTTCAATTCATCTACCAATACAGGACTCTTACCCTTCAACAACAACACTTGTGAACTCATTAAATCATCATAAACATTATAAACAATAAGGGGAAAATTTACCCTCTGTCCCCACTCTACCACAACATTATTTTTCCACACTCTCTCTAACTCCTGCACACACATTAACATTTCATAATCGCATTCCATCAACTCATCAGTACTTTCATTATTTATTTTCACCGTTTCGATCTCCGATACTAATTCTTCAAATACATTACTATACTCAATATTATTATTCTCATTATTTTCAACATTATTGTTATCATTTATTAACGCTTTCTCTGGTATCATATTTTTACATTTGTCACTACAATTTTCATTTGTTTTATTTCTGTTTATACTTATCACATGTACTCCCATTCGCTCCACACTCTGTTCTAATTTACACAAACTAGATCTTATTATTTCGTTATTATTTTCAACATGTTTATTCATTTCTTGAACCTCATATTTCAACTCGTCAAATTTGTTATTCTGGATATTAAATTTAGCATCAGAATCACTCTTTATTTCGTTAAATTTTAACTCTAACATCGCCTGCATGCTACATAAATATTTCATCATATTATTGTTATCAGAGTTTTTATTCTGAATTGGCGTTGAATGAATTCCTTCATCCATAATTCTTGATTCTGTTTCACTTATTTCTGTTTCATTCTGACTCGCACTTGGAGTCGAATGTGTTTCAAAATTGCTCATGTTTGAGTCGTCAGAATTTTCGACACTATTTTCATTTACTTTATTCTCGTTATCTGACATTTTTTATAATTGATATTCAAAATATTAATAATCTAATTGATTAATTTTTTGTAATGTACTTTCTATATTACTTTCGATATAGCTTTGCGTACATAACGCATTTTTATTTTGCTACGCTAACCTAACACATGTTTGCATCCTCGTAGATGTGGAATTTAATTAAATATATATAAAAATTCGTCCCAGTTCGGGCGCCAATTGTTATACTCTATAACAATTTTAATTTTATTAAATACAAAATACAATATAATTTCCACCTACCTCCACAATCTCTTCTATCAGGGTCCAGGATCCAATCACAAGTACGTTAGATACAAGCATGTGTTAAGGTTATTGAAATAACTGATTCGACACATTGTTATGAAGAGAAATTACTATTTTTAATTAATCAGAATCATTTTAAAATTTTGTTCAAAACTTTGCTCAGTGTTTTACAGATTAAGTTACATGTTTCTTAATTCTGTTGGCATCTTCTACATACTAACTTACTCTAATATCTTACCTTACTGATCACTATATAAAACAGATATACAGACAGAGCCCAGCCTGCTCTCTCTCTCTCTCGCTCTCATTCTTATAAAAAAAAAACCTTTTACTTATTATAACCCCATATCTTTATTTTACACAAACACTACTACTTAATCGTTCATGATCGAGACTCCGGCCGAACACGTGTTTCTTATCTCACCGATAAATTAACTTGTCGCTGACAACTGCACTTCACACGCTATAAATTGTTGATCCCATTCTTTCCTTGGGTCCCGGTCGGTATTGAAGCGGTATTATATCTCACTGTTCACATTTTATAAAGTTCGGCCGACCGGGCCCAAACAACACGATCTGCGTCTGTTAACCAACTGGGAGGGAAAACGTAGCAGGTGTTGCTAACGTGATCCCATACTTGTAAGGAAATCACTGCCTTGGGCTTCGTCGGAGAAGTTTCGTCCCATGCTATGCATGTAGTTGTTGGAGTGACGATAGCATACGATCTCAGTGAGGCACTGGCCGACATCACAAAAGAGGCCGGACTTAGACATTGTTTCCTCCAGCTTAAACGCACATTGCTGCATCAAATTCGCCCAAGCCATCTTGCTTTAAACCAACTCGGCGTCCCAACAGAGCGCGTACTTGTGCTGTGCGTGAGTGCGTGGTCACACTTATGCAAAGTTCTGAGAAATTCGAGGGGGTTGCAAATTCCTTGCCGCGTTACACAACAGAAATTGCGCCTTGCCTTTGTTTCAACACTGTTTCTTGCCAAGTGGTCTGTTAGAATGGAAATAGCGTTGTCGGAAAATAAAACTTTAACAATATTCTTATAAAATCCCGCAAAAAATGAAATAAATGAAATACAAATGCCCCATACCTGCAATAAATGAAATGACCCAATTTAGACACGTTACAATAGATCAAGATAAAATTTTTATTAGTTATGGAAAGAATAATTATTTATGTAAATGTTAATAGTTAAGATTTGATTATATGTATGAACTTATGTAAAAGGGCTATAGTTGTTCACCAGTTATAAACAAAGGTAGGTCCATATACAATAAAAGGCCTAACAGACAATAACACTATATAACCACTCATAACATAAAGGTTAGGTACGGAAGTTGTAACAGTACCAAATTTGGTAGTTACATAATATGAACTAATGTAACGTCAAGTAAGAGAAAAACATGGAAGTATGTCTAGATAAATAAACCTAAGTGTATGAAAGTGTGTATCTACAAATATATTCATAAAAAATCCAACGATGAAGGAGATAATATTAACATAGCAACGCCAAATACAAAATGAAGAAAGAAAATGCCACGAGCCAAAACAAAATATCAGTAACCAGACCCAATAGGATCCAACAGTGAGGGGAACAAACGAAACAAGGACCAACAAGCTCCAACAGCAATGGAGATAAATAAAAATAGCGACTACAATGAAAATATAAGAAAAAGAAGAAAGAAGAAGGACCAGGAAGAGCACCAAGAAGAAGAAAGAAGATGGACAGAAGATATAAGGACTCAACATAAACCACATGTACTAAAGACAATGTAAGTGACAAAAGAAATGATGATTATAAATGTGAAAAGAAAACCAGTGTGAAACATTTAAGGAACCACAAACAATTACAGTGTGTACTTAATACAAATGTGAAACCTGTGAATAATTAACTAATTTCAACTGAATAAACCACACAAACAATTACAGTGATGAAGTTTACAGTGTGAGAAAATATGTTAATTTCATGATGAAACAACAAGAATTAAAATAGTCAAATAAACACAGACAATGAGTGTGACTAATTTAATAAAGTTGTGATCAATACACATAATCATAAGACCACCAGAATAGATCAAAATAGAACAATTATGTTATTGTTCATAGAGAGCTGACAACAAATAAAAGACATTTGTTATGTATCAAACAAAGACAGGAATTAAGTTCCACCATTGACCAGAAAAATATTGTAAATAATACAAAAAAGATTTGTGTTAGTGTTTAAGAAGGAGTTGTATAAACATGTGTAACAAGATAGTTAAAGTATTATATTAAGATACCGTAGTGAAGTCAGTTTAGTAATAGAAAAATACTGCACTAAACAGATGGTATTTTGTTACATAACCCCACAGGGAAGATACCTATTACAACAGAAAATCATACATATTAGTATAAATAAATGATCAGCAACTATGATATCAAACAAGAATTTGTTATATATAAATAATAAATCCTAAGAGACAATGTAATATATTGCAAAACAATGCAAATAGAACAAGTCAAACATAATGGCACAGAGAATAGCAGAGATGAAAAAAGTATGCCAATTTAGTTAGGCAAAGTACAGTATCAAAACCAATATCAATGTTTATAAGAGTATTACCAGTAGTGAGATAAATATCTGATAATACATTGAGAACAGATTCTGAACATGATAAGAACAATATTGTAACTAAATTATTGTAAACTAACTAACTATGTACATATGACCAGAAGTAAGCTGAACCATTGTATAGCTAATTAGTTAAGAAAAATACTGTATCAAATATTGAACACAGATTGTTACAATTGTTACCAGTAGTAAGAGGAAATCCCAATGCTACTTTGAGAACAGATTATGACCATAAAAACAGTCATGTTATATACAAACAATTAAAAACCAAATGACTATTATGAAGAACACCAAATGTAAACAAACAATGACAAGCAAGTTATTTATGAAAAATATAACATATAAACTTGTGTAAAAGTAAATGAAAACATTATCAAAAGTTAGAATAATATCTAATGCTACTTTGGAAATCCAAACCAAGTAGAACAATAACAATTTAGTTATTGTATTAACAAAAAATAAATGACTACTATGATATGACACAACATAAACAGAGCCATTACTGAAAGACTGAAGGGTTCTGAACTAATTAAAAGATAACCATTATATATAATAAATTAGGTACTATGTGTGTACACTAATTACAATCATTACATGATATGATTTATATAGAGAAGACCAAAAGTAAGGTGAAAAATTGTATAAGAGAGATAGAAGAGGACTGAAACTATGTAAATATTAAATTAACCACAGTCATATATAAATATTATAGTGTAAAATTGTGTAAATAAACTTTACTAGTATTATTAGATTGTAATATTACTGTTTTAATTAAGGAAAATTAGTTTTAAGCACATTTATGGAAAATCAAACATGGACGCTTAATGACGCCATAACGAGATTTGTGTAGGGAACAATTATTCCCAAATTGTAAATCAAACCAATTGAGATATAGACTCAAAGTGTTTATTTAAGAAGTGTTTTATTATAATTAAGTAAAATCTGGTGTAACGGACTTATAAAAATAAGATACACCAGAAATAATAAATAAAATCGTTATTGTGATAGTAGTGATGAACAGAAAATAAGCATTTTTGGACTTAAATTAACAAGCAGAATGTCCGCAATTCACTGACATCAACCATTTAACGATAGGACGTAAATTAAGAAAGTTATAGTAATTTTAAACTTTTCAGTTAAATTTTTGTACCAGTGCTGACGTCAAAAAGCCTCAACACCAAACTCGATTTTGTCAAAAAATTAAATATTTTAATAAAACAAAGGCTTTTGGGTCAGAGAGTACAATGTTTCCAGCCAATAGAATGAATGACTTTCAACAGACGACCGAGAGACGCTTTCAGGAAACATTACAGTTCACGTCTAGCTTTTCAACAGAGAGGTCACGCAACTCGACGGACATGAAGGAGTTTATATTTGAATTTTGTGCGCGACATATTCATTAAGTAACCAAAATAACATAACTTTTAACACTACACCAATATATACGAGTGAAAAGTGCGGAGTTATTTAATTATACAAGTAAGGTCAGTGTATAATGTCGACCATACTTGCGAGTGATGTGATAAATAAGAAACAGGGAGTACAATTTCATTTAAACAATACTGAACAAAAATAATAATTTTGTAAATGACTAACTTTCGATACTACGCAAGTCAGATAATGCGGAGTATCGAAAACAATAATTAAATTATCAGAATTAAAGAAAAATTTAATTCACAATTATTAAAATATTATAAAAATATTTTAATTATTTATAATAATTTAAAATATCATGTTTGAAATAATTATTAATGCATACAAGAATATTTAGTCACTCATTTGACTAAACTTATTTTTCTTGATTTTTTCGATGTTTTGAAATATACTTTATTAATTTTCATACAGTATAAATAAATGTAATTCTGATAATAGTATATTAAAGTATTACGAATGATATGTTTATATGTATAGTTTAAGAAATAATAACTGTTAAGAAATACTTATCCATTGTAACAACACCGGTTATAACTAACCTCAGAATCGTTACGGTAACTTGATAATTTCAATATTACCGATCTGTTCTCAAGTAACATCCAAATCAGATAGAACTACTAACAAGAGTTTTTTTGATAAATTTTCTCTTGTGAATAGATGATTTTTAAAACGAATTATTAAACGAAAGTAATACATTTTTAACTACTGTACAAGTCATACAGCTTGACAATTGCAAACTAGTATTATAAGATGCGTGCGCATTCCCGCGTACGATAGTTCCATAAATACCAGACATATGGTATCAATTTTTGATTTTTATATTTGATCGCTTATTATTCATTATTGTTAATTTTATATCGTTATTTGTATTACATCTTGTGCCTGGTATCATGTTACGTAAAAGAACCTTACGAAATATGGTAATTCACTGAACCAAAATAACATAACCTATTGAAGTTAAATTATTGTACCAATAACAGGTCTACCAGCCTTGAGATTTGGACAGAGTCTTATTTGAATTTATTAATTGTAATCAGTAATTGAAAGGTTGTTAATTTTTGATTATTAATTGTCAAAGAGTTTATGATTTATTAAATTGCTAATAAACCTCCACTTTTATTACCAGTGAAAGGAGTATCATTTCTATTAAAAATAAGTTCATTTATTTTTTAATCAGTTCTACCACAGGTGGCGGAAGAATTTAAAAAGATCTAACAATAAGTCAGAATAATAATCAGATATTACTTCATTTATTTTGTGTGTGATACTATATTAAATATTCGATCTGAATATTTACTTGTATATAAAGTGCATGTATTTCAGAAGAAACGTCACAAAACAGGACTGAAGTATTCACGTGTGGTAAGTGAGGGAGGTATACAACAGAGTGCGTGAACCATTTTAAAATAAAAGAAGTGGACTATTATTACGCATCCATTAAAAAACAATACAATAACTCTAATAACCTTAATAATTACAATTACATCTTTTAATAGACAACATTATCGTAGATACCGGTGCGTGTCTACACTCACACGAACACACCAAAATATATCGAATACACCACACAACTACTTACCAGAAATTATCAACACATCTATAATTTTATATTATAGATTGATGAACCCAACGTGGGGCTTGACATAATAAGACCCCAGGAACGTAGATACTACATAACTACATCACAAACATCTATACTTACTTGTAATTTTACATTACAAGTTGGCGCCCAACGTGGGGCTTGACATAATAAGACCCCAGGAACGTAGATACTACATCACAAACATCTATACTTACTTGTAATTTTACATTACAAAGTTAATAATAATTAATGAATACGGTTCAAAGAGCTAGGAAAAAACATTTGATAAGTAATGATATATAATAAACCACCTCAATTTAAACAAATTATGATAATGCCACAATGCCATGATCTCGATTGATAACGTTGGATATCGAAAAAGTAATAAATATACAAGAAACAGACTAAGATCAAAAAACCAGCAGAATATATATAGAAAATGGTAAACAAACTATAGGTAAAGTTATATTCCGATATGATAGAAAATTAATAAGGAATGGACGAAAAATATATGAAATAAACACTATATACAAAACATTGAGAAGGAAGAAAAATAATTTGTTGCTACGGACAACAGGAACGAAGAAGTTGTTGATTTTCAATTATTGCCTTTTATGATCTGAACGTGATGAGATTAAAAAACCCAAAGAAATGTTTAATGTAATTAGAATATACTAAATTCTTTTGATACAATTATCATCCGCAAAATTCTAATGATAATCTTCTTGACTTATGCCAGCAAAGCTTAACCAAATGAGATCATAGTACAGTATCACAATAAAAAATAAATAACTGGGTTCTACAAGGAAGGACTTGAATTGTCCTATACCAGAAAGGAATTGACGATATACTAAACCCAATACGAAGAGTTAAATGTGTCACAACAAATAATATACACCACACTGGAACTCATAACCTTTTAAATACACGGAACATCACTAATAACTTCAAACGAGAGAAGAACGTATTTGGATCCAGAACTAGCCGTAAATAAATCCAGGGAGCTGTATTTCCGAGGTGAACAGGACAAGAATTCCATTTTATTAAACCGAAGAAGAGAATCTCGAACGACATATCCCTCCTGAACAGCGAGGTTATCAACCAACGGCCTACACGAGTCGCTTCGTTCTAGTCTGGTAAATTATAATTGTATAAATCATATTAACAACACAACACTTCAATTTTGTAAATCTTGCATTCTTATCTATGTATTTTTAATCTTCCCCACAGTTACAAGAACCTTCACACCCTGAATTAATTTAATTATAAACAAAAACAAATCATATGATCAAATATAAAATAAAGTATTGGACCGAACAATAATCGATTCACGCAATCTATAGCCTTTGTATATGCCAATTGGAACATATCTTATTTAATGTTGAAGGAGTGAATAAATGAAGAAACCTTGTATAGTAGCAAAATCTTATCATTTGGGGTATTATTTAATGAGTTGGGAATCAAAAGTAACTGACTAAGTATATAATAGTTGGTTAACGTAAACAGTGAATTAACCTATAAGTTTCGTTGCCCCGGAACTACAGCGCTTATTGCGGAATTCTCCGACACCAAAGAGAAGAGCGTTAAATTACAAAATTTACATAATTCTCTCCGAGGTATACTAGGGTTGAACGAAATTATAGCATAACACATTAATTATTTAAGTTTCAAGCACACTAACACTGATATTTTTCTTAGAGAGATAAGCTAATATTAGTTAATGATATTACTATATTCCCCAACTCTTGTTGAGACTCATTTCGTTCTCTTCCAAAAGTTCAGTTCGAATGTCTTTTAGGTAGTGGTTACTTATTATAGTGATGTTTTTATAATTGGTTGCTTGTTGCAACTCATTCTTGTCTAACCCAGGAAGTATAAGCAGTAACGGGTCGTCGTCGTTAATTACTGCCTCCTCCCGTTTAAAGCATTATGGTCATCGTTCGTATTTGGATTGACCGAGGCATCGTTCGGGAAACTCTGGATTGTTTCCTGACGCTGTGTACCCTGTTCGAGGTTTATCTCCCTGTTCTGTTGTCGGCCAAGATCCTCCAGGCTGGTACTTCTTCTTCCCTGTTCGTGTCGTGGACCGTCCCGTTCCGCACTTCTCCATCTTCTGTCGGCGCCGTGGAAGCTGTTCCTCCGTGGTTGATAATATCTCCTTGAACCGCGATCCTCTGCTCTTATAAAATTAACCCTAGGGCGCGACACTCTGTTATTATTATTATTGCTATTATTATTACTATAATTATTGTTATAGTAATTTCGGTTGGGTGGGTAGTGTCTATCACCATTATTACTGGGGTATGGATTTCTCTGACTGTATGGGCTATTATTAGGCTGATAATAGTTATTCCTATTATTAGGATAGGGGTTGTTATTCCTAATACCATTAGCATTGCCGTTAAAATTGTTATTACGCGGCGGGTTATTAGGGCCGTCGTAATTACTGGGCTGGTTTCGGTTCCCGGGATGGTTATTGCCGTTATTTGGGTATTGATTCGGCCTTGCCTCTGGTCTTTCATTTCTCCTCCTGCTCTGCCGATAATATTCCTTATTTTCATACCCCTCTAACAATTCGGTCATTGCCTGTATCGTCTTGATCTGGCTACCTCTCCAGGCCCTGACAATGTCTTCGTCATAGTGATATGATATTTTATTCACTAGGCACTCTTCTGGTATAGCCGGCTCGAGGTGTTTCGCCATGCACACCTTCCCCAAGAAATATGCTGTCATGCTATCGTCCGTTACATATATTATCACGGATCAGGTTCTGGGTTGTCTCAGACCAGTACTTCGACTTAAACATTCTCCGGAACTGCTGGTAATCGGGAATCTCACTCCGGTTGGCCATCCACCAATTATCCGTCATCTCCCTGAATGACTCATCTAAGATTTCCCTGTTATGGCTCCATTGCATGATCTTATGTTTAGCGAAGTATTCCTCTACCCTAGCCAGGAACTCCATCGGTTTACGCTTGTACTGCCGGAAGTTGAGCCATTCTCGGCTTTCATTGATGGGCAATCCGGTGAAATGTGTCGGTCTATTTCTTAACGCTTCCACCTCTTCTCGGCTTTGTCGCACCTCTGACCTGTGATATTGGTCATCGCCTCTTGCATATCATCGCACCGTTCTGCGACTTGGTTCCTTACTCTTCCGAATTCTTCTTGAGTTTCCTTCCTCTGTTCTTCTACTTTCCTGCGGCTATGTTCTTCTATATTTGTAAACTTAATGTTCACTACTTCTTTAAACTCTTGTACCTCCTTTTCGGTCTGGTTGCACTTCCCGTCAATCTCTCGAATCTGTCGATTTACCATTATGTTTTCTTCTTCCATCTTTTTATTCATCTTATTAACATTGATTTCCTTATTCAGTTCTTCTCTTAACAATTCCATTCTTTCGTCCAGTTTGTCTAAATTCTCCTGATTGACCTCCCTTAATTCTTCTCTTAACATTTGGTTGTCCTCTCTCAATTCTTCCAATTTCTCCCCCATCTTCTCTTCCATTTTCTTACTGCTTTTTTCAATTCTCCTATTAGTATTCTCAATTTTGTTAATCAGTTCTTCCTTAGTTGCTTTGAATTCTTCCTTGGTTGATTTGAATTCTTCCTTTAACAACTGATTGTCTTCCTTCAATTCTTCTAACTTCTTCCCCATTTCTTCTTCCATCTTCTTATTTGTCTCATCTATTTTCTTACTCAGGGACTGGTTGTCTTCCTTCAAATCTTCCAACTTTTTATTTAATGACTGGTTGTCTTCCTTCCTGTTCTCGTCCATTTTGGATTCTATATTTTTATTTGTGGATTCTATGTTTTTATTTATTTCCTTACTCATTTCCATCATCATTCTCATCACCTCTTGTATACTCCCATCCTCCGTTCGTGTCGGCTTTTCCAATTGTTCCTTCCGGACATTGATTTCCCCTGTCTGAGTAGGCATCTCAGGTTGTTCCCCTGGTTGTTCAGGTTGTTTAGACAACACCGGTGGCAATGAACTTTCCACGTCTACTGGCGTCGCCTCTTTATTTTCCATGTCCATATCTACTGCTTTTTCGGCCTCCGCCGCCCGTTTCTTGGATGTTGCACGTCGTTGCATTTTCCCTTCAATTTCTCTGGCTTTGTAGCTGCTGCCGAACTCCAATTAGTGATTGGGCAGATTGTAGTGGCCTTTCAATCGACTAATTAAAGCCCCTCAGTTGTGCGCCAATTTGTAACTAAACTCAATAACTCACTCAGATGACAGGTGTTTACTTGGTGTGGTTCTCGAGCCTTACTGGTCTGAAACTCTTCCTTTAGTTTCGCTGTTGACCTTTCCAAATTTTAACGAATCCTGTTAATAATGTTAAGCTGTTGAAGATATATAGGTGTAGTATTACAAAATGTTAAAAAAAAATTTTGTGGCTTGTTGAAGAAATAAAAAATTGTGTTAAAAAAATTTATAATAAAAAAAATTCCTTTTTATCGTTTAATTAATTAAAATCAATTAATTAATTAAGTTTCGTAAAGTTTTGAAATGTGTCTCACTTCTGTATGAAATTTTATTAATGTTCTTGTATTTTTTTAATAACTTCCAACCACTTATAATATTGTCTCCAGGGACAATCGATATTTGTTTACTTTTTTGTTTTGGAGGTATCTTCCTTCTGAGGTGGTAAAATTCTGGTAGTTTATTATTAAAATTATATTAATTGTAATTTGTTATATTTAAGAAAGAAAGAACTATTTTGAGGTGAAAAGTATAAATGTTTTATTGAATAATTGATTAATAGACTCTTGTCGATTATAAATCGATTCTCAGGGTATCGAACAGTTACAAGTTTTTGATATATAAAATTCAATAAGGTTCTTTGAACAGCTAGTTATGGTTAAAGTCAGAGAAATCGGGCCAATATTAAAAAAGTATAACGTTACAACAAGTAATTACTAATACTAGGTACATACATTGAATAGAAATTGTAATTAAATAATTTGTTGTCGAACTGTACAGCTGATGGAAACTAGGAGGCGTTGTCTTTGAGTGATGACAATTGCAAATGGCTGCCGTGAAGTTGGTCAAAATGTCCTTCGTAAATGCGACGTTCCAAATAAGAGATTTTCTTGTAGTATTCACGTCCTGCTGTCAGCAAATGTTCCTTCTGATGTTGTATAGTGTCTTGAGTGAAGTTTCTGTGTTGTATTTTGTATATCGGTGTATGTATAAGTTAGTTCACTTTATTGTCATTCGGCACTAATTTACGGTTAAGGTGTATACTGTTTTCTTGTGTTTAATAGTGTTATTCGGTGTAGTTAGGTGCTGTTCAGTATTATTTAGTCTTTAGTTATTGTTTCTGTCACTGTGTAGACGTTCCAAATGGTTTTACTCGCCACTCGCGATTTTCAAAAAAACGTGTCGTTCACTGACTCGCCATTACCGTACTTTTAGTTAGGTTAACTTGGTTATAATTCGCTCGTCAAGTGCACCGTACAAATTCCAATAATCAACTCTCTATTTCCTTCACTTTCGACTAAAATCTTAGCCAATACAATATTATTCTTTACATTGTTCAAATATAATTTTGCATCCTGTGCATGTTTTCAATTACATTATATAACTGCCTAAACTTTGGTTATTAATCAATTTTATTTGCTAGATGTTATTTAATTTAATCCTTCAGTTCATTCGGCTTATTTTAATATTGAATAATGCCGCTTTATTATGTTTTTTTGTCTAAAATTGGTAATTTTACTTTCATTTTGTATTTGGTAAAAGTTCAAAATTAACTTCCTGTCATTATGCAAATTCTGCCATTTTTAAGTGATATTTATGTTTAATAATCTCATATTGTATTAAAAGGTTTATATTCCCTTATTTTCTTGTAATTATTTGAATTGGTTAATTTTTAATTTATTATTTTGGAATATATGACTCCCCTCTCCAAATTTTTAACTTCTGTCATTTCCATTTTTATTTATAATTCTGGCTATAATTTTCCAAAATCCTTCTAAGTGGTATCTGTAATTATATGGCTTCATCTCTGGTTTATTTTATCTAAATCCTTTTAGTTTAAATGCATCTAAGTGAGTAATTTCTCTGTTTTGATGAAGTTTGGTTTTCATTCTTTTGCCTAGATTTTTTAACAAGTTTTTTCTTACAAAATTTTTATACAAACAATAAATACTGTGTTATACCCTCTCTGACTTTTTAAACATGGTATTATAAACTAAACATTTTTTAAATTAAACATAACAATAATTAGTATTGTTTTCAATACCATAAACAGTCAAACAAATAAGAAATATTTTCAAAGATGGTTGTCTTCAACCATTCAGACATTTTTTTTTTATAATCAACACTTATTACTAACATAGAAATATTATTTACAACGGAGGTTTTTTTTCCCAACTAACATCTTATTTACTTATTACTATAAACACAAGTAATAAATATATTTACAGTTATGATGTTAGTTGTTCCAAACTTATGTCCTTACACCTAATACATTTTAAAAATCCTTATCCTATATTCATGAAACCTTATAACTATATTCTTATTTGTTACCTCTTATATTAAGTTTGATTATGCAGTTTTTTAAACCGTCTTTTAAATATTGTATTGGGTAATAGTACCCTGTCACTGTATAATGAAATCTGTTTTTACTCATTCTATAAAACAAAAATGTCACTTCAAACAGATGTATAGCTTGTTATTATTAAATGTAACACATTCACATGGTACAAATTTTAAGACACTTAAAGTTGTATGTTTCATTGTATACACAGTTTGTGGATGCCAAGAATGAAACATAAGGTTTATTTTTTTATAATACCCAAACTAGCACTGGTTCACTTTACACTTTTTTGATGTTATTTCTAAATGGTTGTTTAGTCTTATTAACATCAATAAATTGGTTTGTGTGTTACAATGAATACTTGTTCCTTGGGTACTATATTATTGTTTCATCTTGGTTCACTGGCAACTCTTACTCTATACACGTTTCTCTCTTAATTTTATTGTACATGTGGTTACTGTCCAAGACTATTTCGTTATACTTTTATTATTTGTATTTTATTATTTATTTTGGGATATGGGGATATGGGTGTCTTTTATAAGAGCATTCCATCTTCCTCAGGATGCTGCCTTCTTCTTCTTTCTTCAAAGTTGTCTTCTTTTCTTCTGTCTTCTTGGACTGGTATCTTCTCCATCTTCTTCTTGATGCCATCGGGTTTCTTGGGATTTCTTCATCTTCTTCATAAGTTTCTCGAAATACATCACCTTTATTGGTGGATCTTGCCTTATTCAGGGTTCCTTTTTAATTTATATATCCTCGTTGTGGGTTTAGTCATATCCTGTGTTTCTTTGTTTACTTCTTATCTTCCTGGGTTATAATTTAAAAACCTTGGGTTATTAGACTGGTTTTGGATGACTCATCACTAGTAACTTATTTTATTTGAACTTATACTTTTTATATAACAATGATTGTTCTGCACAGTTGCTATGAATTAATTCTTTATATCAAACTTAATGCTTTTTTCGGATTTAAATGTTATAATCTTATTATTCTAATGATCAATGCCATTCATTATTATGCATTTATCTGTCACGTTACAGAATGCTCTCCTCCAGAAGTAATTATTTCAGACATGTTTATGGATGAAATAATTTCTTATGATAATTTCATCATTTCTTATATTTCATTTTCCTCTCCATTTCTATATCGACTTTTTATATTTGAGTTTAATTAATTTTATATATATAGTTACTTATTTTACTTTTGATCCTTCTTGGATAGTTAGTGTCTTCGAGATATATTATTATTATTATTATTATTATTATTATTATACATTTTCTTTCTTTATAAACTTCGTGTTGCATCCTTGGGATATTAATTCCCTAACATTCCCTATCACGTGGGCTGGGGCAGTTCAGAGGGGCACTGTACGCTACACAAACTCTGCTGGCCATACACCACTTCTACAATTTGAGTCCAGAGGCATATTCATCTTTGCTCAAAAAACATAATGCTGCTGGAATTATCTTCAGTCAGTCATCGAATAAATAAATAAAAAGTAGTCTCATTTTCGAAAAATATCTTTGGATTCTTCACTTCGTAGTTTCTCAGATTATCTCACATTTTCTATCTTAATAAATCTTCATAATTATTATTATACTCATTATATATATATTTTTCGGAACTCTTAACTTGTCTGATATATTTATTTTCATTATGGGTGAAAACTTCTCTTAATAATTCTTGTTACTGGTTATAGTGTAACTCTTTTTCTTCTCCATCTGAATTCTCTTTATACTTCCTTCTGGTTACTTACAGTGTTAGCATGGTCTTTATATATAGCATTTGCTTATTCACTATTTGAATGGTCTTAATATATTATATTTAATTTTTAAATTTGTATCTTTATATTAGATATTCAGGTTGTTATTTTGATCATTTTATTTAATCATTTTGTTCTTTCCTTTCTCTTAGAAAGTTATTAATCCGCCTTCGCATTCATTAACATTAATTCATTTATATTATATTTCATGTGGTACTTCTTCTCTTTGCATTTCATATAGGTCTTATTATTATCATTTATTCAAAATCATCTTCTCCATATGTTTGGTATGAGTTGTTCTTCTTTGTTTCTTCAGAACTTAGTAATATCGTATTCCTTATTCTTGATTAACTGTTTCCATTATCGTTTCATAAGTAATTAATCATAGGTTGTTCTCATTATTATTTTATTGTTTTTCTTTCTTGGATTTGTTATAATTTTATTATAATAACAGTTTCTTCTCTTTGCTTCCCAATTTTTGCCTTCTCTTGTATATCACACTTTTTTTTGTTTTTCTTCTCTACTCCTTCAAATGCTAGATATTCACATTTATTCTGGATTATATTTAATTCTTTTTTCTGAATTAATCATTTTATTTTCTTCTAAATTCAATTAAAATGTCACATATTTATTTTTAGAACTTTGCTAGTTTTATGCAAAATTCAAACTCTTCTTTTTATTTAATGGCATAATATTTCTCATAAATCATTGTAATAAGTTGATCTTATCTTGTTTCAAAGTTTTGACGTTCTATCAACATTCAAATTCTGTTTGATTCATTTATTTCCAGAATTGTTTCCTTCAAAATTGTTTATAGTAAGGTGATCTTACAATTATTTCTGAATGTTTTGGTATTTCTCTAAATTCAAATTCTTCTTAATTATTTACCATAAAGTTTTCTCACAAAATTAGTTATAGTAAGTTGGTCTTACTTCATTTTTAAATTTTTTTGTATATTAACTTCAAAATTCCTTTCTTCTATTTTTCCATAAAGTTTCTTCTTAAATATTTGGTAGTAAGATGTGCTTACATTTGTTTTTAAATTTTGTTGGTTATATAAAAAAATTCTTCCTTTTAAATTGCCATAAAATTTCTTCTAAATCATAGGTAGTAAGTTGTACTTACAATTATTTTAGAATTTATATGTTAATAAATTCTTTCTTTTATAATTCCATAAAGTTTCTTCTAAATCATAGGTAGTAAGATGTACTTACATTTATTTTAGAATTTTGTAGTGTATTAAATTCAAAAATTCTTTCTCTTTATTCAGCAAAAAAGTTGTTTCTCATAAATCATTGGTAGTAAGTTGTACTTACTTATTTTTGAATTTATTGGTTAAATTCAAAATTCCTTTCTTTTAAATTGCCATAAAGTTTTTTCAAAATATTATGTAGTAAGATGTGCTTACTTTTGTTTTAGAATTTATATGTTAATAAATTCTTTCTTTTATAATTCCATAAAGTTTCTTCTAAATCATAGGTAGTAAGATGTACTTACATTTATTTTAGAATTTTGTAGTGTAATTGAATTCAAAAATTCTTTCTCTTTATTCAGCAAAAAAGTTGTTTCTCATAAATCATTGGTAGTAAGTTGTACTTACTTATTTTTGAATTTATTGGTTAAATTCAAAATTCCTTTCTTTTAAATTGCCATAAAGTTTTTTCAAAATATTATGTAGTAAGATGTGCTTACTTTTGTTTTAGAATTTATATGTTAATAAATTCTTTCTTTTATAATTCCATAAAGTTTCTTCTAAATCATAGGTAGTAAGATGTACTTACATTTATTTTAGAATTTTGTAGTTTTAAAAATTCTAAATTCCAAACTCATTCTTCATAATACTTTTTCATAGATGCTTGATTGTACACACCTTTGATGATTCTTCCTGAAACGATTTCCCTCAGTTCATAGGTATTGTTATGCTTATCCTTTACCACCACATATGGTCCTGTATAAAGTAATAATAATTTTTTGGTTATACCTTCTAGGGTGCTGGGCAGCTCTCGATTTTTTAGGAGGACTTTCTCACCCTCTTTGTATGTTATTATACGCCCTATTGCCTTTTGGTATTTTGCTTGCCGTTTTTCTTGGTCTTCAGCCACCTTGTTATAAAATCTCAACTGGTTGAATTTCCGATCATTGTTTGGTGGAAATTCAATGATTTGTTGGAAATTCAATGATTTGTTCAATTTCTCGGGGAGTCGGCTTCTCATACATAGCGGAGTATGGTGTAATTCCTATAGCTGGATGGTGGGCGAAATTTAGGAATGTCTCTGTTGCTGGTAAGTACTCTTGCCACTTTCATTGTTGGTTGTGACAGTACGTGCGGAAGATCCTACCCACTTCTCTCAGTACTCTCTCAGCCGGATTACTACTTGGGTGGTAGACTGATGTCTTATAAGTTTTGATCCCAAGTGCTAATAATGTGTCTCACCACCTCCTCCCCTTAAATTGCGTACCATGGTCGGTAATAATGGAAGATGGACTACCGATCTTTGGCACATACAAATCAATGATCACCGCCAGAACCTTTGCTGTTGTTGCCCGATTAACCGGATATAGCTTTATATATTTGGTATAGTGGTCCATGATGATTACCAGGTATTTATACCTGTGTCGACCACCGCTACGGGGAAATGGCCCGCAGATATCCAAAAACACTTTTTCCAGTTTTGCATTTGAGGTAATCGGTATTATTATATCCTCTTTCTTCTCATTGTTTATCTTGACCCATTGGCAGATATTACAGGACTTGATGTAAGTTCTCACCTTGCGGTTGATATTCTTTATCTTGCAATTTTCCTCTAGAGCCTGTATCACTTTTAGCGCTCCCATGTGACCATACCTGACATGATAATCGATGATGACCTCCTTTTCGATTTGGTGTGGAATTATCACCTTCCATGTCTCTTTGTCCAAAGCCGTTTTTATGAATAAGACCCCTTTGTTTAGATGGTAATACTTGGAAACGGTATCATCATCGGCTTCCAATCGACTCATGATGTTTTTCAGTTTAGGGTCAGACTGCTGGTGGATTCGAATATTTATTAATAGAGCTTGTAGGTCGGCTCTGGTCTTAAAGATGTTATAAATTTTAACCAAGCTCTCCTTCTCTCCCTCGAAAGTCTGATCTTCCAGATTTATTCGTGACAATACATCTGCTACCACGTTTTTTTTTCCTGGAATATATTCCCATTTCAGATCATATTCTTGTAGGGCGAGTACCCACCTAGCCAACCGGCCGTGACTCAATTTGCACCTACGAAGGAACGAGATGGATTTATGATCAGTACGTACCGTGACTTGATATCCTAGAATATACGTCTGGAACTTGCTGCATGCAAACACCACGCTAAGCAATTCTTTTTCTGTTACACTGTAGTTCTTTTCGCACTGATTCAGCGTGCGACTAGCGAAGCTTATTACCAGATGTTGTCCCTCCTCATCTTCCTGGTATAAAGTCGTTCCTAAGCTCAGGTCGCTAGCGTCACAGTTTAAAAAGAATGGTTTCTTAAAATCTGGGTGACGAAGTATAACGCTTTCCAGAAACTTCTCTTTTATCAAGCGGAAAGTAAGATCTTGTTCCTCACCCCAAGTCCATTTGTTCTTAGCAGATAATTGTGGTTGAAACTTGGCGGTCAACTCGGAATATCGGCTCTGAAACTTCCTGTAATAGTTACAGAGTCCGAGGAAAGATTGTAATTGTTTCCTGTTTCTTGTGGTTGCGGGAACCTCTGAATTGCCTCCACTTTCTCTGCTGATGGGGTAATACCTCTATCGTCTAGATTGAAACCCAAGAATTGTACTTCGCACGCTATGAACTTGGATTTCTCCAACTTCAGAGTTATGTTGTTCTGCGCTAATTTGCTTAGTACAAATTCCACTCTATAGCAGTGCTCCTCCCAGGTTTCGGATGTAATGAGTAAGTCGTCTACATAGACGGTGGTAAATTGGAGCACTTCTTGTCCAAGAATCTGGTCCATACATGCCACAAAGATGGCGACAGAATTTACAAGTCTGAAGGGCAGTCTCTTGAACTGGTAATTGCGCCCTTCGAAAATGAACGCCACGTACTGACGGCTTTGTGGATGCAGCTCTACTTGCCAATAACCACATACAGTGTCCCAGGTACTGATAAACTTCGTGCCATGAAAACGTTTTAATATCTCTTCTATTTCACCGGGTGAGGTTCTGTCATTCACAATCGTTTTCTTCAATTCGCGCGCATCTAAACAGAGCCGGACTTGTCCGTCTTTCTTTGGAACAGCAATAATTGGACTAGTGTAAGGTGATTGACTAATCTCAATTATGTCATTTTCTATCATCTTATTTATTTCTGTTCTCACGGCTTCTTTGAGCGACTGCGCGATTGGATATGACCTCCGGTTAAACTCTACGTTTTCTTTGAATTGAAGTTTGCACTGGTAGTTTTTTACTTTCCCTGGTTCATCTGAAAACACTGCCTTGTATTTCTCATATATTCTGATTAGACGATCTGCTAGATGTACAGGTATTTTATTGTTATTGCTTCCGCAGTGGAAGTCCCATATTTCTTGGATTTTTACTGACCATAAATCCTCTCCTCCATGGTTGTATATAATGGGTTTATTAAGAGGGCTGTTCATAATGACATTAATTTTACGAAGCTGTTGATGTATAGGGCTGGGAAGTATAGTTGCGC
Organism: Magicicada septendecula; assembly: GCA_034769895.1. NCBI lineage: Eukaryota > Metazoa > Arthropoda > Insecta > Hemiptera > Cicadidae > Magicicada > Magicicada septendecula. The sequence goes on from CM068371.1 coordinate 396,721,656, forward strand.
CTCCTACCAAATTTGCGGTCCATGTTATTCCGTCTGGGAAAAGTGATACTCTCTCTAGATTAAGATCGATAATTGCGGAATATCTTCTCAGAATATCGCAACCGACTAGTATGTCAAATGGTAATCCGGTGGCGATCAAAAATTCCATGTCTAAAGCTATATCGCGGCTAACGACACTTAAGGAAACTTGCTTCCTAATGGTTTTATTCTGGCGGCCAGTTGCACCTATTAACACAATGTTGTGTACTGGTAACATTGGCAAAGTTTTTCCACATTCGCTTTGTATCCTCTCCAATTCATTGGCGTTTATTATTGAAATATTTGCACCTGTGTCAATCATTATTTTAGCGGGAATTCCTTCCACCTCCGCTGTTATATAGAGTATTTCATAATTATTGTTGTTGAGACTCTTTTCGTTCTCTTCCAAAAGTTCAGTTCGAATGTCTTTTAGGTAGTGGTTACTTATTATAGTGATGTTTTTATAATTGGTTGCTTGTTGCAACTCATTCTTGTCTAACCCAGGAAGTATAAGCAGTAACGGGTCGTCGTCGTTAATTACTGCCTCCTCCCGTTTAAAGCATTATGGTCATCGTTCGTATTTGGATTGACCGAGGCATCGTTCGGGAAACTCTGGATCGTTTCCTGACGCTCTGTACCCTGTTCGAGGTTTATCTCCCTGTTCTGTTGTCGGCCAAGATCCTCCAGGCTGGTACTTCTTCTTCCCTGTTCGTGTCGTGGACCGTCCCGTTCCGCACTTCTCCATCTTCTGTTGGCGCCGTGGAAGCTGTTCCTCCGTGGTTGATAATATCTCCTTGAACCGCGATCCTCTGCTCTTATAAAATTAACCCTAGGGCGCGACACTCTGTTATTATTATTATTGCTATTATTATTACTATAATTATTGTTATAGTAATTTCGGTTGGGTGGGTAGTGTCTATCACCATTATTACTGGGGTATGGATTTCTCTGACTGTATGGGCTATTATTAGGCTGATAATAGTTATTCCTATTATTAGGATAGGGGTTGTTATTCCTAATACCATTAGCATTGCCGTTAAAATTGTTATTACGCGGCGGGTTATTAGGGCCGTCGTAATTACTGGGCTGGTTTCGGTTCCCGGGATGGTTATTGCCGTTATTTGGGTATTGATTCGGCCTTGCCTCTGGTCTTTCATTTCTCCTCCTGCTCTGCCGATAATATTCCTTATTTTCATACCCCTCTAACAATTCGGTCATTGCCTGTATCGTCTTGATCTGGCTACCTCTCCGGGCCCTGACAATGTCTTCGTCATAGTGATATGATATTTTATTCACTAGGCACTCTTCTGGTATAGCCGGCTCGAGGTGTTTCGCCATGCACACCTTCCCCAAGAAATATGCTGTCATGCTATCGTCCGTTACATATATTATCACGGATCAGGTTCTGGGTTGTCTCAGACCAGTACTTCGACTTAAACATTCTCCAGAACTGCTGGTAATCGAGAATCTCACTCCGGTTGGCCATCCACCAATTATCCGTCATCTCCCTGAATGACTCATCTAAGATTTCCCTGTTATGGCTCCATTGCGTGATCTTATGTTTAGCGAAGTATTCCTCTACCCTAGCCAGGAACTCCATCGGTTTACGCTTGTACTGCCGGAAGTTGAGCCATTCTCGGCTTTCATTGATGGGCAATCCGGTGAAATGAGTCGGTCTATTTCTTAACGCTTCCACCTCTTCTCGGCTTTGTCGCACCTGACCTGTGATATTGGTCATCGCCTCTTGCATATCATCGCACCGTTCCGCGACTTGGTTCCTTACTCTTCCGAATTCTTCTTGAGTTTCCTTTCTCTGTTCTTCTACTTTCCTGCGGCTATGTTCTTCTATATTTGTAAACTTAATGTTCACTACTTCTTTAAACTCTTGTACCTCCTTTTCGGTCTGGTTGCACTTCCCGTCAATCTCTCGAATCTGTCGATTTACCATTATGTTTTCTTCTTCCATCTTTTTATTCATCGCTTTCTTATTAACATTGATTTCCTTATTCAGTTCTTCTCTTAACAATTCCATTCTTTCGTCCAGTTTGTCTAAATTCTCCTGATTGACCTCCCTTAATTCTTCTCTTAACATTTGGTTGTCCTCTCTCAATTCTTCCAATTTCTCCCCCATCTTCTCTTCCATTTTCTTACTGCTTTTTTCAATTCTCCTATTAGTATTCTCAATTTTGTTAATCAATTCTTCCTTAGTTGCTTTGAATTCTTCCTTGGTTGATTTGAATTCTTCCTTTAACAACTGATTGTCTTCCTTCAATTCTTCTAACTTCTTCCCCATTTCTTCTTCCATCTTCTTATTTGTCTCATCTATTTTCTTACTCAGGGACTGGTTGTCTTCCTTCAAATCTTCCAACTTTTTATTTAATGACTGGTTGTCTTCCTTCCTGTTCTCGTCCATTTTGGATTCTATATTTTTATTTGTGGATTCTATGTTTTTATTTATTTCCTTACTCATTTCCATCATCATTCTCATCACCTCTTGTATACTCCCATCCTCCGTTCGTGTCGGCTTTTCCAATTGTTCCTTCCGGACATTGATTTCCCCTGTCTGAGTAGGCATCTCAGGTTGTTCCCCTGGTTGTTCAGGTTGTTTAGACAACACCGGTGGCAATGAACTTTCCACGTCTACTGGCGTCGCCTCTTTATTTTCCATGTCCATATCTACTGCTTTTTCGGCCTCCGCCGCCCGTTTCTTGGATGTTGCACGTCGTTGCATTTTCCCTTCAATTTCTCTGGCTTTGTAGCTGCTGCCGAACTCCAATTAGTGATTGGGCAGATTGTAGTGGCCTTTCAGTCGACTAATTAAAGCCCCTCAGTTGTGCGCCAATTTGTAACTAAACTCAATAACTCACTCAGATGACAGGTGTTTACTTGGTGTGGTTCTCGAGCCTTACTGGTCTGAAACTCTTCCTTTAGTTTCGCTGTTGACCTTTCCAAATTTTAACGAATCCTGTTAATAATGTTAAGCTGTTGAAGATATATAGGTGTAGTATTACAAAATGTTAAAAAAAATTTTGTGGCTTGTTGAAGAAATAAAAAATTGTGTTAAAAAAATTATAATAAAAAAAATTCCTTTTTATCGTTTAATTAATTAAAATCAATTAATTAATTAAGTTTCGTAAAGTTTTGAAATGTGTCTCACTTCTCTATGAAATTTTATTAATGTTCTTGTAATTTTTTAATAACTTCCAACCACTTATAATATTGTCTCCAGGGACAATCGATATTTGTTTACTTTTTTGTTTTGGAGGTATCTTCCTTCTGAGGTGGTAAAATTCTGGTAGTTTATTATTAAAATTATATTAATTGTAATTTGTTATATTTAAGAAAGAAAGAACTATTTTGAGGTGAAAAGTATAAATGTTTTATTGAATAATTGATTAATAGACTCTTGTCGATTATAAATCGATTCTCAGGGTATCGAACAGTTACAAGTTTTTGATATATAAAATTCAATAAGGTTCTTTGAACAGCTAGTTATGGTTAAAGTCAGAGAAATCGGGCCAACATTAAAAAAGTATAACGTTACAACAAGTAATTACTAATACTAGGTACATACATTGAATAGAAATTGTAATTAAATAATTTGTTGTCGAACCGTACAGCTGATGGAAACTAGGAGGCGTTGTCTTTGAGTGATGACAATTGCAAATGGCTGCCGTGAAGTTGGTCAAAATGTCCTTCGTAAATGCGACGTTCCAAATAAGAGATTTTCTTGTAGTATTCACGTCCTGCTGTCAGCAAATGTTCCTTCTGATGTTGTATAGTGTCTTGAGTGAAGTTTCTGTGTTGTATTTTGTATATCGGTGTATGTATAAGTTAGTTCACTTTATTGTCATTCGGCACTAATTTACGGTTAAGGTGTATACTGTTTTCTTGTGTTTAATAGTGTTATTCGGTGTAGTTAGGTGCTGTTCAGTATTATTTAGTCTTTAGTTATTGTTTCTGTCACTGTGTAGACGTTCCAAAATGGTTTTACTCGCCACTCGCGATTTTCAAAAAAACGTGTCGTTCACCGACTCGCCATTACCGTACTTTTAGTTAGGTTAACTTGGTTATAATTCGCTCATCAAGTGCACCGTACAAATTCCAATAATCAACTCTCTATTTCCTTCACTTTCGACTAAAATCTTAGCCAATACAATATTATTCTTTACATTGTTCAAATATAATTTTGCATCCTGTGCATGTTTTCAATTACATTATATAACTGCCTAAACTTTGGTTATTAATCAATTTTATTTGCTAGCTGTTATTTAATTTAATCCTTCAGTTCATTCGGCTTATTTTAATATTGAATAATGCCGCTTTATTATGTTTTTTTGTCTAAAATTGGTAATTTTACTTTCATTTTGTATTTGGTAAAAGTTCAAAATTAACTTCCTGTCATTATTGCAAATTCTGCCATTTTTAAGTGATATTAATGTTTAATAATCTCATATTGTATTAAAAGGTTTATATTCCTTTATTTTCTTGTAATTATTTGAATTGGTTAATTTTTAATTTATTATTTTGGAATATATGACTCCCCTCTCCAAATTTTTAACTTCTGTCATTTCCATTTTTATTTATAATTCTGGCTATAATTTTCCAAAATCCTTCTAAGTGGTATCTGTAATTATATGGGTTCATCTCTGGTTTATTTTATCTAAATCCTTTTAGTTTAAATGCATCTAAGTGAGTAATTTCTCTGTTTTGATGAAGTTTGGTTTTCATTCTTTTGCCTAGATTTTTTAACAAGTTTTTTCTTACAAAATTTTTATACAAACAATAAATACTGTGTTATACCCTCTCTGACTTTTTAAACATGGTATTATAAACTAAACATTTTTTAAATTAAACATAACAATAATTAGTATTATTTTCAATACCATAAACAGTCAAACAAATAAGAAATATTTTCAAAGATGGTTGTCTTCAACCATTCAGACATTTTTTTTTTATAATCAACACTTATTACTAACATAGAAATATTATTTACAACGGAGGTTTTTTTCCCAACTAACATCTTATTTACTTATTACTATAAACACAAGTAATAAATATATTTACAGTTATGATGTTAGTTGTTCCAAACTTATGTCCTTACACCTAATACATTTTAAAAATCCTTATCCTATATTCATGAAACCTTATAACTATATTCTTATTTGTTACCTCTTATATTAAGTTTGATTATGCAGTTTTTTAAACCGTCTTTTAAATATTGTATTGGGTAATAGTACCCTGTCACTGTATAATGAAATCTGTTTTTACTCATTCTATAAAACAAAAATGTCACTTCAAACAGATGTATAGCTTGTTATTATTAAATGTAACACATTCACATGGTACGAATTTTAAGACACTTAAAGTTGTATGTTTCATTGTATACACAGTTTGTGGATGCCAAGAATGAAACATAAGGTTTATTTTTTTATAATACCCAAACTAGCACTGGTTCACTTTACACTTTTTTGATGTTATTTCTAAATGGTTGTTTAGTCTTATTAACATCAATAAATTGGTTTGTGTGTTACAATGAATACTTGTTCCTTGGGTACTATATTATTGTTTCATCTTGGTTCACTGGCAACTCTTACTCTATACACTTTTCTCTCTTAATTTTATTGTACATGTGGTTACTGTCCAAGACTATTTCGTTATACTTTTATTATTTGTATTTTATTATTTATTTTGGGATATGGGGATATGGGTGTCTTTTATAAGAGCATTCCATCTTCCTCAGGATGCTGCCTTCTTCTTCTTTCTTCAAAGTTGTCTTCTTTTCTTCTGTCTTCTTGGACTGGTATCTTCTCCATCTTCTTCTTGATGCCATCGGGTTTCTTGGGATTTCTTCATCTTCTTTATAAGTTTCTCGAAATACATCACCTTTATTGGTGGATCTTGCCTTATTCAGGGTTCCTTTTTAATTTATATATCCTCGTTGTGGGTTTAGTCAATCCTGTGTTTCTTTGTTTACTTCTTACCTTCCTGGGTTATAATTTAAAAACCTTGGGTTATTAGACTGGTTTTGGATGACTCGTCACTAGTAACTTATTTTATTTGAACTTATACTTTTTATATAACAATGATTGTTCTGCACAGTTGCTATGAATTAATTCTTTATATCAAACTTAATGCTTTTTTCGGATTTAAATGTTATAATCTTATTATTCTAATGATCAATGCCATTCATTATTATGCATTTATCTGTCACGTTACAGAATGCTCTCCTCCAGAAGTAATTATTTCAGACATGTTTATGGATGAAATAATTTCTTATGATAATTTCATCATTTCTTATATTTCATTTTCCTCTCCATTTCTATGTCGACTTTTTATATTTGAGTTTAATTAATTTTATGTATATAGTTACTTATTTTACTTTTGATCCTTCTTGGATAGTTAGTGTCTTCGAGATATATTATTATTATTATTATACATTTTCTTTCTTTATAAACTTCGTGTTGCATCCTTGGGATATTAATTCCCTAACATTCCCTATCACGTGGGCTGGGGCAGTTCAGAGGGGCACTGTACGCTACACAAACTCTGCTGGCCATACACCACTTCTACAATTTGAGTCCAGAGGCATATTCATCTTTGCTCAAAAAACATAATGCTGCTGGAATTATCTTCAGTCAGTCATCGAATAAATAAATAAAAAGTAGTCTCATTTTCGAAAAATATCTTTGGATTCTTCACTTCGTAGTTTCTCAGATTATCTCACATTTTCTATCTTAATAAATCTTCATAATTATTATTATACTCATTATATATATATTTTTCGGAACTCTTAACTTGTCTGATATATTTATTTTCATTATTGGTGAAAACTTCTCTTAATAATTCTTGTTACTGGTTATAGTGTAACTCTTTTTCTTCTCCATCTGAATTCTCTTTATACTTCCTTCTGGTTACTTACAGTGTTAGCATGGTCTTTATATATAGCATTTGCTTATTCACTATTTGAATGGTCTTAATATATTATATTTAATTTTTAAATTTGTATCTTTATATTAGATATTCAGGTTGTTATTTTGATCATTTTATTTAATCATTTTGTTCTTTCCTTTCTCTTAGAAAGTTATTAATCCGCCTTCGCATTCATTAACATTAATTCATTTATATTATATTTCATGTGGTACTTCTTCTCTTTGCATTTCATATAGGTCTTATTATTATCATTTATTCAAAATCATCTTCTCCATATGTTTGGTATGAGTTGTTCTTCTTTGTTTCTTCAGAACTTAGTAATATCGTATTCCTTATTCTTGATTAACTGTTTCCATTATCGTTTCATAAGTAATTAATCATAGGTTGTTCTCATTATTATTTTATTGTTTTTCTTTCTTGGATTTGTTATAATTTTATTATAATAACAGTTTCTTCTCTTTGCTTCCCAATTTTTGCCTTCTCTTGTATATCACACTTTTTTTTGTTTTTCTTCTCTACTCCTTCAAATGCTAGATATTCACATTTATTCTGGATTATATTTAATTCTTTTTTCTGAATTAATCATTTTATTTTCTTCTAAATTCAATTAAAATGTCACATATTTATTTTTAGAACTTTGCTAGTTTTATGCAAAATTCAAACTCTTCTTTTTATTTAATGGCATAATATTTCTCATAAATCATTGTAATAAGTTGATCTTATCTTGTTTCAAAGTTTTGACGTTCTATCAACATTCAAATTCTGTTTGATTCATTTATTTCCAGAATTGTTTCCTTCAAAATTGTTTATAGTAAGGTGATCTTACAATTATTTCTGAATGTTTTGGTATTTCTCTAAATTCAAATTCTTCTTAATTATTTACCATAAAGTTTTCTCACAAAATTAGTTATAGTAAGTTGGTCTTACTTCATTTTTAAATTTTTTTGTATATTAACTTCAAAATTCCTTTCTTCTATTTTTCCATAAAGTTTCTTCTTAAATATTTGGTAGTAAGATGTGCTTACATTTGTTTTTAAATTTTGTTGGTTATATAAAAAAATTCTTCCTTTTAAATTGCCATAAAATTTCTTCTAAATCATAGGTAGTAAGTTGTACTTACAATTATTTTAGAATTTATATGTTAATAAATTCTTTCTTTTATAATTCCATAAAGTTTCTTCTAAATCATAGGTAGTAAGATGTACTTACATTTATTTTAGAATTTTGTAGTGTATTAAATTCAAAAATTCTTTCTCTTTATTCAGCAAAAAAGTTGTTTCTCATAAATCATTGGTAGTAAGTTGTACTTACTTATTTTTGAATTTATTGGTTAAATTCAAAATTCCTTTCTTTTAAATTGCCATAAAGTTTTTTCAAAATATTATGTAGTAAGATGTGCTTACTTTTGTTTTAGAATTTATATGTTAATAAATTCTTTCTTTTATAATTCCATAAAGTTTCTTCTAAATCATAGGTAGTAAGATGTACTTACATTTATTTTAGAATTTTGTAGTGTAATTGAATTCAAAAATTCTTTCTCTTTATTCAGCAAAAAAGTTGTTTCTCATAAATCATTGGTAGTAAGTTGTACTTACTTATTTTTGAATTTATTGGTTAAATTCAAAATTCCTTTCTTTTAAATTGCCATAAAGTTTTTTCAAAATATTATGTAGTAAGATGTGCTTACTTTTGTTTTAGAATTTATATGTTAATAAATTCTTTCTTTTATAATTCCATAAAGTTTCTTCTAAATCATAGGTAGTAAGATGTACTTACATTTATTTTAGAATTTTGTAGTTTTAAAAATTCTAAATTCCAAACTCATTCTTCATAATACTTTTTCATAGATGCTTGATTGTACACACCTTTGATGATTCTTCCTGAAACGATTTCCCTCAGTTCATAGGTATTGTTATGCTTATCCTTTACCACCACATATGGTCCTGTATAAAGTAATAATAATTTTTTGGTTATACCTTCTAGGGTGCTGGGCAGCTCTCGATTTTTTAGGAGGACTTTCTCACCCTCTTTGTATGTTATTATACGCCCTATTGCCTTTTGGTATTTTGCTTGCCGTTTTTCTTGGTCTTCAGCCACCTTGTTATAAAATCTCAACTGGTTGAATTTCCGATCATTGTTTGGTGGAAATTCAATGATTTGTTGGAAATTCAATGATTTGTTCAATTTCTCGGGGAGTCGGCTTCTCATACATAGCGGAGTATGGTGTAATTCCTATAGCTGGATGGTGGGCGAAATTTAGGAATGTCTCTGTTGCTGGTAAGTACTCTTGCCACTTTCATTGTTGGTTGTGACAGTACGTGCGGAAGATCCTACCCACTTCTCTCAGTACTCTCTCAGCCGGATTACTACTTGGGTGGTAGACTGATGTCTTATAAGTTTTGATCCCAAGTGCTAATAATGTGTCTCACCACCTCCTCCCCTTAAATTGCGTACCATGGTCGGTAATAATGGAAGATGGACTACCGATCTTTGGCACATACAAATCAATGATCACCGCCAGAACCTTTGCTGTTGTTGCCCGATTAACCGGATATAGCTTTATATATTTGGTATAGTGGTCCATGATGATTACCAGGTATTTATACCTGTGTCGACCACCGCTACGGGGAAATGGCCCGCAGATATCCAAAAACACTTTTTCCAGTTTTGCATTTGAGGTAATCGGTATTATTATATCCTCTTTCTTCTCATTGTTTATCTTGACCCATTGGCAGATATTACAGGACTTGATGTAAGTTCTCACCTTGCGGTTGATATTCTTTATCTTGCAATTTTCCTCTAGAGCCTGTATCACTTTTAGCGCTCCCATGTGACCATACCTGACATGATAATCGATGATGACCTCCTTTTCGATTTGGTGTGGAATTATCACCTTCCATGTCTCTTTGTCCAAAGCCGTTTTTATGAATAAGACCCCTTTGTTTAGATGGTAATACTTGGAAACGGTATCATCATCGGCTTCCAATCGACTCATGATGTTTTTCAGTTTAGGGTCAGACTGCTGGTGGATTCGAATATTTATTAATAGAGCTTGTAGGTCGGCTCTGGTCTTAAAGATGTTATAAATTTTAACCAAGCTCTCCTTCTCTCCCTCGAAAGTCTGATCTTCCAGATTTATTCGTGACAATACATCTGCTACCACGTTTTTTTTTCCTGGAATATATTCCCATTTCAGATCATATTCTTGTAGGGCGAGTACCCACCTAGCCAACCGGCCGTGACTCAATTTGCACCTACGAAGGAACGAGATGGATTTATGATCAGTACGTACCGTGACTTGATATCCTAGAATGTACGTCTGGAACTTGCTGCATGCAAACACCACGCTAAGCAATTCTTTTTCTGTTACACTGTAGTTCTTTTCGCACTGATTCAGCGTGCGACTAGCGAAGCTTATTACCAGATGTTGTCCCTCCTCATCTTCCTGGTATAAAGTCGTTCCTAAGCTCAGGTCGCTAGCGTCAGTTTAAAAAGAATGGTTTCTTAAAATCTGGGTGACGAAGTATAACGCTTTCCAGAAACTTCTCTTTTATCAAGCGGAAAGTAAGATCTTGTTCCTCACCCCAAGTCCATTTGTTCTTAGCAGATAATTGTGGTTGAAACTTGGCGGTCAACTCGGAATATCGGCTCTGAAACTTCCTGTAATAGTTACAGAGTCCGAGGAAAGATTGTAATTGTTTCCTGTTTCTTGTGGTTGCGGGAACCTCTGAATTGCCTCCACTTTCTCTGCTGATGGGGTAATACCTCTATCGTCTAGATTGAAACCCAAGAATTGTACTTCGCACGCTATGAACTTGGATTTCTCCAACTTCAGAGTTATGTTGTTCTGCGCTAATTTGCTTAGTACAAATTCCACTCTATAGCAGTGCTCCTCCCAGGTTTCGGATGTAATGAGTAAGTCGTCTACATAGACGGTGGTAAATTGGAGCACTTCTTGTCCAAGAATCTGGTCCATACATGCCACAAAGATGGCGACAGAATTTACAAGTCTGAAGGGCAGTCTCTTGAACTGGTAATTGCGCCCTTCGAAAATGAACGCCACGTACTGACGGCTTTGTGGATGCAGCTCTACTTGCCAATAACCACGTACAGTGTCCCAGGTACTGATAAACTTCGTGCCATGAAAGCGTTTTAATATCTCTTCTATTTCACCGGGTGAGGTTCTGTCATTCACAATCGTTTTGTTCAATTCGCGCGCATCTAAACAGAGCCGGACTTGTCCGTCTTTCTTTGGAACAGCAATAATTGGACTAGTGTAAGGTGATTGACTAATCTCAATTATGTCATTTTCTATCATCTTATTTATTTCTGTTCTCACGGCTTCTTTGAGCGACTGCGCGATTGGATATGACCTCCGGTTAAACTCTACGTTTTCTTTGAATTGAAGTTTGCACTGGTAGTTTTTTACTTTCCCTGGTTCATCTGAAAACACTGCCCTGTATTTCTCATATATTCTGATTAGACGATCTGCTAGATGTACAGGTATTTTATTGTTATTGCTTCCGCAGTGGAAGTCCCATATTTCTTGGATTTTTACTGACCATAAATCCTCTCCTCCATGGTTGTATATAATGGGTTTATTAAGAGGGCTGTTCATAATGACATTAATTTTACGAAGCTGTTGATGTATAGGGCTGGGAAGTATAGTTGCGCCTCCTACCAAATTTGCGGTCCATGTTATTCCGTCTGGGAAAAGTGATACTCTCTCTAGATTAAGATCGATAATTGCAGAATATCTTCTCAGAATATCGCAACCGACTAGTATGTCAAATGGTAATCCGGTGGCGATCAAAAATTCCATGTCTAAAGCTATATCGCGGCTAACGACACTTAAGGAAACTTGCTTCCTAATGGTTTTATTCTGGCGGCCAGTTGCACCTATTAACACAATGTTGTGTACTGGTAACATTGGCAAAGTTTTTCCACATTCGCTTTGTATCCTCTCCAATTCATTGGCGTTTATTATTGAAATATTTGCACCTGTGTCAATCATTATTTTAGCGGGAATTCCTTCCACCTCCGCTGTTATATAGAGTATTTCATAATTATTGTTGTTGAGACTCTTTTCGTTCTCTTCCAAAAGTTCAGTTCGAATGTCTTTTAGGTAGTGGTTACTTATTATAGTGATGTTTTTATAATTGGTTGCTTGTTGCAACTCATTCTTGTCTAACCCAGGAAGTATAAGCAGTAACGGGTCGTCGTCGTTAATTACTGCCTCCTCCCGTTTAAAGCATTATGGTCATCGTTCGTATTTGGATTGACCGAGGCATCGTTCGGGAAACTCTGGATCGTTTCCTGACGCTCTGTACCCTGTTCGAGGTTTATCTCCCTGTTCTGTTGTCGGCCAAGATCCTCCAGGCTGGTACTTCTTCTTCCCTGTTCGTGTCGTGGACCGTCCCGTTCCGCACTTCTCCATCTTCTGTTGGCGCCGTGGAAGCTGTTCCTCCGTGGTTGATAATATCTCCTTGAACCGCGATCCTCTGCTCTTATAAAATTAACCCTAGGGCGCGACACTCTGTTATTATTATTATTGCTATTATTATTACTATAATTATTGTTATAGTAATTTCGGTTGGGTGGGTAGTGTCTATCACCATTATTACTGGGGTATGGATTTCTCTGACTGTATGGGCTATTATTAGGCTGATAATAGTTATTCCTATTATTAGGATAGGGGTTGTTATTCCTAATACCATTAGCATTGCCGTTAAAATTGTTATTATGCGGCGGGTTATTAGGGCCGTCGTAATTACTGGGCTGGTTTCGGTTCCCGGGATGGTTATTGCCGTTATTTGGGTATTGATTCGGCCTTGCCTCTGGTCTTTCATTTCTCCTCCTGCTCTGCCGATAATATTCCTTATTTTCATACCCCTCTAACAATTCGGTCATTGCCTGTATCGTCTTGATCTGGCTACCTCTCCGGGCCCTGACAATATCTTCGTCATAGTGATATGATATTTTATTCACTAGGCACTCTTCTGGTATAGCCGGCTCGAGGTGTTTCGCCATGCACACCTTCCCCAAGAAATATGCTGTCATGCTATCGTCCGTTACATATATTATCACGGATCAGGTTCTGGGTTGTCTCAGACCAGTACTTCGACTTAAACATTCTCCAGAACTGCTGGTAATCGAGAATCTCACTCCGGTTGGCCATCCACCAATTATCCGTCATCTCCCTGAATGACTCATCTAAGATTTCCCTGTTATGGCTCCATTGCGTGATCTTATGTTTAGCGAAGTATTCCTCTACCCTAGCCAGGAACTCCATCGGTTTACGCTTGTACTGCCGGAAGTTGAGCCATTCTCGGCTTTCATTGATGGGCAATCCGGTGAAATGAGTCGGTCTATTTCTTAACGCTTCCACCTCTTCTCGGCTTTGTCGCACCTGACCTGTGATATTGGTCATCGCCTCTTGCATATCATCGCACCGTTCCGCGACTTGGTTCCTTACTCTTCCGAATTCTTCTTGAGTTTCCTTTCTCTGTTCTTCTACTTTCCTGCGGCTATGTTCTTCTATATTTGTAAACTTAATGTTCACTACTTCTTTAAACTCTTGTACCTCCTTTTCGGTCTGGTTGCACTTCCCGTCAATCTCTCGAATCTGTCGATTTACCATTATGTTTTCTTCTTCCATCTTTTTATTCATCGCTTTCTTATTAACATTGATTTCCTTATTCAGTTCTTCTCTTAACAATTCCATTCTTTCGTCCAGTTTGTCTAAATTCTCCTGATTGACCTCCCTTAATTCTTCTCTTAACATTTGGTTGTCCTCTCTCAATTCTTCCAATTTCTCCCCCATCTTCTCTTCCATTTTCTTACTGCTTTTTTCAATTCTCCTATTAGTATTCTCAATTTTGTTAATCAATTCTTCCTTAGTTGCTTTGAATTCTTCCTTGGTTGATTTGAATTCTTCCTTTAACAACTGATTGTCTTCCTTCAATTCTTCTAACTTCTTCCCCATTTCTTCTTCCATCTTCTTATTTGTCTCATCTATTTTCTTACTCAGGGACTGGTTGTCTTCCTTCAAATCTTCCAACTTTTTATTTAATGACTGGTTGTCTTCCTTCCTGTTCTCGTCCATTTTGGATTCTATATTTTTATTTGTGGATTCTATGTTTTTATTTATTTCCTTACTCATTTCCATCATCATTCTCATCACCTCTTGTATACTCCCATCCTCCGTTCGTGTCGGCTTTTCCAATTGTTCCTTCCGGACATTGATTTCCCCTGTCTGAGTAGGCATCTCAGGTTCTTCCCCTGGTTGTTCAGGTTGTTTAGACAACACCGGTGGCAATGAACTTTCCACGTCTACTGGCGTCGCCTCTTTATTTTCCATGTCCATATCTACTGCTTTTTCGGCCTCCGCCGCCCGTTTCTTGGATGTTGCACGTCGTTGCATTTTCCCTTCAATTTCTCTGGCTTTGTAGCTGCTGCCGAACTCCAATTAGTGATTGGGCAGATTGTAGTGGCCTTTCAATCGACTAATTAAAGCCCCTCAGTTGTGCGCCAATTTGTAACTAAACTCAATAACTCACTCAGATGACAGGTGTTTACTTGGTGTGGTTCTCGAGCCTTACTGGTCTGAAACTCTTCCTTTAGTTTCGCTGTTGACCTTTCCAAATTTTAACGAATCCTGTTAATAATGTTAAGCTGTTGAAGATATATAGGTGTAGTATTACAAAATGTTAAAAAAAATTTTGTGGCTTGTTGAAGAAATAAAAAATTGTGTTAAAAAAATTATAATAAAAAAAATTCCTTTTTATCGTTTAATTAATTAAAATCAATTAATTAATTAAGTTTCGTAAAGTTTTGAAATGTGTCTCACTTCTCTATGAAATTTTATTAATGTTCTTGTAATTTTTTAATAACTTCCAACCACTTATAATATTGTCTCCAGGGACAATCGATATTTGTTTACTTTTTTGTTTTGGAGGTATCTTCCTTCTGAGGTGGTAAAATTCTGGTAGTTTATTATTAAAATTATATTAATTGTAATTTGTTATATTTAAGAAAGAAAGAACTATTTTGAGGTGAAAAGTATAAATGTTTTATTGAATAATTGATTAATAGACTCTTGTCGATTATAAATCGATTCTCAGGGTATCGAACAGTTACAAGTTTTTGATATATAAAATTCAATAAGGTTCTTTGAACAGCTAGTTATGGTTAAAGTCAGAGAAATCGGGCCAACATTAAAAAAGTATAACGTTACAACAAGTAATTACTAATACTAGGTACATACATTGAATAGAAATTGTAATTAAATAATTTGTTGTCGAACCGTACAGCTGATGGAAACTAGGAGGCGTTGTCTTTGAGTGATGACAATTGCAAATGGCTGCCGTGAAGTTGGTCAAAATGTCCTTCGTAAATGCGACGTTCCAAATAAGAGATTTTCTTGTAGTATTCACGTCCTGCTGTCAGCAAATGTTCCTTCTGATGTTGTATAGTGTCTTGAGTGAAGTTTCTGTGTTGTATTTTGTATATCGGTGTATGTATAAGTTAGTTCACTTTATTGTCATTCGGCACTAATTTACGGTTAAGGTGTATACTGTTTTCTTGTGTTTAATAGTGTTATTCGGTGTAGTTAGGTGCTGTTCAGTATTATTTAGTCTTTAGTTATTGTTTCTGTCACTGTGTAGACGTTCCAAAATGGTTTTAATCGCCACTCGCGATTTTCAAAAAAACGTGTCGTTCACTGACTCGCCATTACCGTACTTTTAGTTAGGTTAACTTGGTTATAATTCGCTCATCAAGTACACCGTACAAATTCCAATAATCAACTCTCTATTTCCTTCACTTTCGACTAAAATCTTAGCCAATACAATATTATTCTTTACATTGTTCAAATATAATTTTGCATCCTGTGCATGTTTTCAATTACATTATATAACTGCCTAAACTTTGGTTATTAATCAATTTTATTTGCTAGCTGTTATTTAATTTAATCCTTCAGTTCATTCGGCTTATTTTAATATTGAATAATGCCGCTTTATTATGTTTTTTTGTCTAAAATTGGTAATTTTACTTTCATTTTGTATTTGGTAAAAGTTCAAAATTAACTTCCTGTCATTATTGCAAATTCTGCCATTTTTAAGTGATATTTATGTTTAATAATCTCATATTGTATTAAAAGGTTTATATTCCTTTATTTTCTTGTAATTATTTGAATTGGTTAATTTTTAATTTATTATTTTGGAATATATGACTCCCCTCTCCAAATTTTTAACTTCTGTCATTTCCATTTTTATTTATAATTCTGGCTATAATTTTCCAAAATCCTTCTAAGTGGTATCTGTAATTATATGGGTTCATCTCTGGTTTATTTTATCTAAATCCTTTTAGTTTAAATGCATCTAAGTGAGTAATTTCTCTGTTTTGATGAAGTTTGGTTTTCATTCTTTTGCCTAGATTTTTTAACAAGTTTTTTCTTACAAAATTTTTATACAAACAATAAATACTGTGTTATACCCTCTCTGACTTTTTAAACATGGTATTATAAACTAAACATTTTTTAAATTAAACATAACAATAATTAGTATTATTTTCAATACCATAAACAGTCAAACAAATAAGAAATATTTTCAAAGATGGTTGTCTTCAACCATTCAGACATTTTTTTTTTATAATCAACACTTATTACTAACATAGAAATATTATTTACAACGGAGGTTTTTTTTCCCAACTAACATCTTATTTACTTATTACTATAAACACAAGTAATAAATATATTTACAGTTATGATGTTAGTTGTTCCAAACTTATGTCCGTACACCTAATACATTTTAAAAATCCTTATCCTATATTCATGAAACCTTATAACTATATTCTTATTTGTTACCTCTTATATTAAGTTTGATTATGCAGTTTTTTAAACCGTCTTTTAAATATTGTATTGGGTAATAGTACCCTGTCACTGTATAATGAAATCTGTTTTTACTCATTCTATAAAACAAAAATGTCACTTCAAACAGATTTATAGCTTGTTATTATTAAATGTAACACATTCACATGGTACGAATTTTAAGACACTTAAAGTTGTATGTTTCATTGTATACACAGTTTGTGGATACCAAGAATGAAACATAATGTTTATTTTTTTATAATACCCAAACTAGCACTGGTTCACTTTACACTTTTTTGATGTTATTTCTAAATGGTTGTTTAGTCTTATTAACATCAATAAATTGGTTTGTGTGTTACAATGAATACTTGTTCCTTGGGTACTATATTATTGTTTCATCTTGGTTCACTGGCAACTCTTACTCTATACACTTTTCTCTCTTAATTGCATTGTACATGTGGTTACTGTCCAAGACTATTTCGTTATACTTTTATTATTTGTATTTTATTATTTATTTTGGGATATGGGGATATGGGTGTCTTTTATAAGAGCATTCCATCTTCCTCAGGATGCTGCCTTCTTCTTCTTTCTTCAAAGTTGTCTTCTTTTCTTCTGTCTTCTTGGACTGGTATCTTCTCCATCTTCTTCTTGATGCCATCGGGTTTCTTGGGATTTCTTCATCTTCTTCATAAGTTTCTCGAAATACATCACCTTTATTGGTGGATCTTGCCTTATTCAGGGTTCCTTTTTAATTTATATATCCTCGTTGTGGGTTTAGTCATATCCTGTGTTTCTTTGTTTACTTCTTACCTTCCTGGGTTATAATTTAAAAACCTTGGGTTATTAGACTGGTTTTGGATGACTCATCACTAGTAACTTATTTTATTTGAACTTATACTTTTTATATAACAATGATTTTTCTGCACAGTTGCTATGAATTAATTCTTTATATCAAACTTAATGCTTTTTTCGGATTTAAGTGTTATAATCTTATTATTCTAATGATCAATGCCATTCATTATTATGCATTTATCTGTCACGTTACAGAATATGTTATGAAAACATAAGTACGAACTCACACGTACTAAAATAAGCATGAAATAATTTTAAATTTTAGAAAATTAATATTTAAATTTTCATAAAAATTAATCAATCTTTTTAGTCGTCAGTATAAGAAGTTATTACAAAAAGGATAAAAAATACCTATTCGCGATGCTACAATTCAGTTGTTTACCAACACTAATACACAACAAAAGCTTTCTGCTGCCAATACACAATATATATAGAACACACGAATATATTTCGCACATTACACCTGCAAGAAAAACGAAACTTGTATTTACTCACCATACTTAAAAAGACTTCCGAGTTTAACTCCAATTGTATTTCAGAATAACTTGTTTTAACTCATGTTATGTTTGCTTAACGGATAAAGGGCCGGACAAGTCGACTTGCAATATATTGCAGATGTACAAAGAACAAGAGCGCATGCGCGTAACTGTCGTCTCACCTCGAATCTCGACACTGTTTATCAGTTTATGTGCTATCGAATGATAACTCGTCTCCGTATATTACCAACAAGCCAGTTACTCTAATGGCGCTTAAATTAAACTAAAATATTTTTCGATTTTTTTTTTTATTAATTGTAACGGTCTAACTGGTGAGTACCTGTAAAATGTACACCAATTTTGTATGTGTATTGAATGTTAGTGTGTTCGTCTCGCACCGGGGTCGTTACATCAATGTTCGCGGCAAACGATGTCCGTAGCGTTGCGGTAATCACCAGTATAACACTGGTTCGCTGCTCATCAAATCTTTTTTTCATAAATAAACACAAGTAATGTATACACTCCCTATAAAATAATGACAACGGTTACTCCCTGTTCTAGTTATTTTTTAATGGGTGATAATTAAAATATTCAATTTGACAATTATTTTATAATAAATCTGCACCGACTTTGTACATAAGACTCTTCCTCCCAAGGTTGACGGATCGATTAAGGAAACGATCAGCATCAGTATGGCTGTGTAACGTTAAGTTATTACAATTATTTTCGTTCCCAAAATCGTGGGATTCATGTGATTATGAGCTAAAGAATTCCTATGGTTACAATAAAAATATTTTACCTTATTCTAAGTGTACATAAATAATAATGTGTGATGTTACAATCTGTTCTGTAGTGTCGTTAAATGTGTTTTGAAAGTTCGTGTTTTAATAATAGGTTATGTTTTATCTTAACAAATTTTCAGTGAGTTTTATTTTACTTAAATAATCTGTGAAAGAGAAATATTCTGTTTATAGTGAGATAAATTTACCTTTAGTAAAATTTAGTGTGATTAGGTTTTTGGAAATAGGTAATTTAATTGTACTTAACACCTCAGCATGACTTGGTGTCTTCTTTCATTTGATCGGGTAGGATTTGGCTGCAATTAGTTCTTTTTTCATTAATTTTTGGGCTTCAATAGGTTGGGCGTCCTTTTCATGAGTATCTGGGCATACTTTTCGGTTAATTTTCAGTAAAATTATCCTGGATCTTGAGTGGACTGCTATAAATGGGTCGTCTGCTTCTTATACCGTCATGGTTATGAACATTGATTACTGTTTTACATTATTTTATTAGAAAATCGGTCTTCCAAACATTGACTTCTGTATTGTTTGACTGACGCTTCACTTCTCTAACGGTATTCAACCGTAATTCTGTCTTCAACTGCCGTTTCTATGGTAACTGAATGATTTTGATTGGTTGATTTTGAGATGATGTATTGTTATCAAAATTCGAATTCTTCGTATATCTTCTGACTGCTGTTATTCCTCTATCTTCCTTCCGGGTTATTAAATATTGTCACTATAGTATTTATTTCCTTTCATAGATTATTTTGATACCCCACAAGGTTGGGTAATTTTAGATTTTATGTTTTTACAATTATGTTAATACTTGTTAATTACATTTCCTTTTGTATATAAATGCTTATTATAATATTTTGTTTTACAAATGATTTACAATTTATTCTTGGTGAATTCTTCACCTCAGATTTGTTAATTTCTTTGTTAATTTGTTATAATTTGTAGTTGTTTGGTTCTGACAGTTAGGCACTTTCATAGGCATAAGTAGCCATTATGGTATTTGACTTATTTCATTTAAATTACATTTCGTTTCAGCCTAATGGGCTTTATTTTGTTATTATAATTGGTTGTGTTGTGTTTTGAGTCTGTTTATGTGTTATTATTATGTCACTATTATTTTATACACAGTTATTTACTCTTTGGTTTCCATGTTTTCTAGTCATACATTTCTTAACATTTTTATTTATTTCCTTTGCCAATAATAACAAGTTGGCTATTATTTACTACTTTTTTGATCTTATTTAAATATAACATGTAGGCCTATGGTCTGTATGATTCTTACAGCCATATCCAATTCATAAACTTGATTGAATAATTATTTAACTAACTTATTATTTGCTAATCTCTGTTCACAATACATCTTAATTTATATTATTTTTTAGTGTGACAAACAACATTACTTTTATGAACTTATAATGATCCCTTATAACATGGGTGTTTTTTGATTTGTATCTAACTCTTTAACTTTCTAAACAATCTTTACTTTCCCTCCATGTTAACACTTTCAACTAACTCTTTCCTGGGATTCTCCCTTTCAACTATGATTACTTGCTTTTAAAACTCCTTAATTATATTTTTTGTTTTGTTTATTATGGTGATTATCACTTTCCAGTGTTCAATACCTCTTTATAGTTTATACTTAATACTATTTTCACAACATACTTATTCACTATTATTTTTCACTGTTAAACCTTTAGCGTTCTTTAGGATTTATTAGTTGTTAATGATTTTATCATTCACTATTTTTCACTATATTTCCATTCTATATTGTACACTATTTTCATTCAATCATCACCTTCACTTTTAAATTATTTATAGTTAATTATAATTTAATTAGGGTACCTTCTTTATCACTACACTTTGGGGTTTTTACACTTTCATTTTGCACTTCACAAATGTTTTTGTTTTTTAAGTGTTTCTGAATGGGTAATCCCTCTAATTATTATCTCACTATTTATTTTTTCTCTTTCATTACAATATTTCCTTAATACTATTAACAATTTTATGTCCTTACAATACTATTCTTACATCTAATTCTAAATTGGGGTTTAGTTTGCTTTTTTATCATTTTTATCTTTAACATTGTTTAAGAGGGTTTCTTCCCTAGATTACGATTGTCCATTAATGGATAATGACTCTTACCTTTTCCTTTCTCATAGGTTAATTATTGGTCTTGGTTCCAATATTACTTTTGAGTGCATTATTTCTCCTTCTCATATTCTTTATTACTTGTTTGTGTATCATTATTGGTTTTCATTTTTATCTATTTCCCTCCTTCTTCATTTTCATTGTATTTGGTTAATACCTTGGGTTTTCCACCTTCTCCTTTGGGTACATTTCAGCGTGTTACATTGAGTCATTTAATTCCATGAACTTGTTTCATTTTTGTTTGGGTTGTGGTTTTTCCCTTCTTCCTTTGGTTTCATCAATCACTTTCTTCTCTTCTTTGGTTTTATTCTCGTTTGTTTTTCGTGGTTCCCTTCTTCTTTTGTTTCCTTTTGTTGGGTGAGTCACTTGGGTTAGGTCATGTCGTCGTTTGTCGAGTCATAGTTTTTATATTTTATTTAAATTAATCATTTTTATTTAACATTAAGTATTATTTTAAATTCAATATTGTCTTGTTCATCCCTGGTATTGGGTTGGCTTATTTGTGTTGTAACATAATATAAAAATGACATTTTTTCTTAGTGTTTGGGGGGGGGCGATCGCCCCTATCGCCCCCCTTGATACGCGCCTGGCTGGAGGTGGTGGTTCGTTGTAAGCCCCCCATGTCCCCTCTACTATTGTGATTATTAGAAGGTGCTTCAATACCCCTAGTCTCATTTTTATTCCCAACATATCCTCCTCTCCCTCTGTGGTTCAAACTTCCTGGCATCCCCCTATTACTGCTAAAACCTCTCCCTCTATTATTACCTCTAAACGCATTACTATAATTTTCCCTTCTATTATATTCACTATTATGAACCCCTCGATTATAATTAGCTTCTCTCCCTTGGGCACCACCCCTAGGACCCCGACATCTATAACACTGGCTTCAAGAACTATTATAGTTGCTAGCTCTACAATTAGCGTGTGGACATAACCACGCGGCCCCCTCTGATCTACTCATATTATTGTCATGTCTAATAAAATGGTCTGGTTGTCTTAATTCGGTATTTATTGGCCTCGACTCTCTATCTCTAAATTGATACTTATTTTCTTCTTCTTCTTTCATACTCTGGTACGTAAGCTTCTAATATTTTCTCTAACTCAGCTATATCAGTAAACTCCCGGGTTCTAATTGTGGATCGTATGTCTTTAGGTAAATGTTTACTAACATACTTTATAAAAGATGAAAGAGGCATTGGTGGTTCTAAATATTTAACCTGGCTATATAGTCGCGTCACATACGCCGTAATGCTCATATGTTTAATATTGAAACTACCCCATCCTATTATTGTGCTACGTAAACCCTCTTGTTTTTCCTCTGACCAATATTTATTTTTAAACGCTCGTTCAAATTCATCAAAGTCTGCCCAATTATCATTATGAGCGTCCGCCAAAATTTTAGCATCCCCTTTAAAATATTTCAAAATCCGTACTAATTTTATTTCCGAACTTTCTTTGTTATACTTATTGAAACTTTTTATGGAATTTAAAATTTGTATGGGGTTCACTCCCTTACCCTCATTACTGAAATAACCTAATTCAACATCAACGTTCACTCTCTCACACATACTGGTTAGTCTTTGATTAATTGCTAGGCTTAGATCTTCTCTAACTTTAATTATTTCTTGTTCATGTTCTGTGTTTTTACTTTTCAAATTAGTTACACTAGTTTTAATTGTATCAAGTTGTTCAATATTTCTTTTGAATTCATTATTCACACTCTCTTGTAGCTTATTTGCTTTTTTAATCCGTTCACATTCATTAATCACACCTTGAACATTACTTTCAATTTTGTCATTTTGTTTTTTAAATTTATCGTTAAATTTGTTAGTTAACGCATCAAACTTTTTGTCCGTCTCTAGCAGTTTCTCATCCTGCTTTTCACTAATTATTTTTATATCATTTTTTACCTCGGTTTGTATTTTATTTATCTTTATAGTCATTTCACCTTTCACTCTCGCAATAGTCTCACTCTGTTTCTCTAGTTTATTATTTATTTCAACGAACTTCTCACTCACTCCATTAAAACTCTCACTGATACTTTTAAATTGGTTATTCTGTAACAGTACATAATGACCCAATACCATAATTATGGGATTTAAGGGTAATTTTGCAATGTTTATTGTTTAATCATTAAAATACAGAATGGTTAGGTCCATTGTCCCAATATACGGAGGAACAAAGCAGATTCAGCAAGAGTATCATGCCAAGGTCACCGTTGGACGTGCGGGAGCCGGTAAAAGCCATGGCGGTGTTTGTGACGAATGACTTTAAATATACATTGTGATTGGACAATAACGCTGTTCCGTCATAACCAAAAACAATGACGCACTGAATACAACGCATGCGACTAGGCGTTGTCCTGTATGACAAAGCTTAATGACGTCATGCCACGTCATGTCATGCTTAATGACAAAGCATAAATTTGCATATTCATCGGTCTCAGTTCAGCACAGTACACCAAAGAGGCCACAGCGATGTATTGCTGTTGGCATTAGTATTCATACAAAAGTTGTAAAGAGCCTAGTCAAAATTCATAAAATGTGATTACAAAGTCAGAGAACACTTAAATAACAGTATATAGTAAAAACATTAAATGTAGAGTCAGTGCAGACGATTTAAAAGCCAGAATGATGAGGCGAACACCGGCCATACTCCTGGGGAACATCTGATACCAGCGAGGGAGCGATGCTACACCGTTCTCAGAGAAGTCACAATATCTTTTTTATTATCGTATTAATGAGCTCATTAAATAAATCCCAAAATGTATAAACTGTAATTGTAACAGAGAGTGTGAATGAGTGTGCGATTGAACTAAGGCGTGGCCATGCTTCTATACATAGAGGGCATTGGTTTGTGGATTATATGATACTATGACTGCAGTTAGAAAACAAAAAGAATATATATCTAAAACTGATGACGAGATTTACAATTCATATACTTAGTCAAAATAATTGAATAAGTTTGGAAGAAATATAGCCACCATTTTGTTTTTTTAGTAATAACACTTGACGCCATTGTGGGGCACCTTTTAATGTATGTTATGTTGTTCGTGAAATTAAAACTAGTGATCATATTCAATCAAGAAACAGTGTTATCATTGTGTCACCTTTTCTGTGTATTAAAATCTCGCTGTAACGAAACCCTGGACCCCTTAGGTAAAAAGTATTGCAAAAGGAAAAGCACGTGCTCTCAAGTAACAAAAAACGGTAAGTACACACATGTACCATATTTTTATAGTGATTATACATATATAATTACAAATAAATTTTGTGTATTTGTGAGTAAATTGACAATTCATACTTAATTTACTCATTTCTATTTCGCTTCTTACATTCACGAATTCGTTATTCATGTCTCCTAATTTCTCGTCTTGTTTGTCAAGTTTATTATTCATTTCAGTTTTGAATTCATTCAAATTCGTGTTCAAATTATCATTATCTGACTTCATTTCAGTTTTAAATTCACTTAAACTCGTGTTCAAATTATCGTTATTCTTATTTTGTTGGTCAAACTTATTATTCATCTCTGACTTGATTTCAGTTTTAAATTCATTAAAACTTTCCATAATCATTGATAATTGCTTAAATATATTTACCTCGTTATTTCTACTACACTCAGCTCTGACCGTTTCATTTACATTTGCTATTTCGCTTATGCTCTCATTAAGATTTTCGTTTGTGGTTACCATATTATCTTGCATAACATTCAACATTGACCCCACATCTGCACTTTCATCTAAATTTGTATTTTCGTCTTTCTCTGCCATTTTTCGACTAAATTGTTAATCAACTTTAATGTAAATAATGTAAATTTCAACGTTAATGTACAATGTCCCTGTTATTCCGGCGCCAGTTGAAGTGTTATTCACTAATTAATTATTAAAATTGTCCCTGTTCGGACGTCAGTTGAAGTATGTTCAGTTATTAATTATTAATTTTATATTGATTTTATCTGTAAGGTTTGGTCCAGGACTTCGTTTAGTGTACTTCGGCAGAGAACAATGGGCAAATACAAATAACAAAATGTGTATATCAAGTAAAATATAACATTATTTATTTTCTTTTGATAACATAAAAAAGATCATGAACACATTTATTCTGCCTTAAGGCGTAAAACTGATTTCCAATAATTATTACATCAAAATACGAATACGCATCAAAGATTACGCAAACTCAACACTTCTTGTTAGGCCTATATTCATATTCTTCACTCACACAATCATACACATTTACATACTTTTAGGTTTTGTTGAGCTGAACTTTAAAATTTAGTGAAAAGCCAGTACTGTATTTAATTATTGTTGAAATGTCTACTTCCCTTTCATGGTGCGTATGGCTTCATCCTACGGGACGTCTCCTGTTGCGTCCACTATTTGTTGTTTTCACTTTTATATCTTACGGCCGAACTGTCAATTTAGTTTTGTTGATCACTGATTAATACATTATTTATATTTTTTAAATTCCCATACTAGTTAAAACTTCACATTCTTTGATTTGCGTTTTATGCTGTTTATGCAGGCGCCCGTGATTGCTGCTGCACAGTGCAAAAGATGGTGGTTGACTGACTTTCAGTGTTAAAAATTTCCGTTTGTGTCGTCTCTAAACTGGTTCACTCCGCTCCCCGCCATACGTCTCGTCCTCAGTATTGAAAAGTTTTGCTGAACTTAGTATCACCTTTTTAACTTGCCACGAACTGATTTTCGTCAACAGCATTCCTTCGTTGTTAGTCACTGACTACAAATAAACTCGAGATTTGCTGCATAACCATATATGGTAATGAAACTCTCGCTGGCAATCGCCTCACCTTAAGGGGGCCTCATCTTCACATGTTATAAAATTTATAAAGCTATTATGTGAAATTACTATGTAAATTTAGCCCCATTACAACACACAGCTAACCATCTTTATGTACCATTTCACACCATTTAAAGTTGTTTTACAAGCCGAAAAATACTTAAAACTAACATTTTTAACAATGTTCCTTATCAATTAACTTGTAATGTTGAAACCTCCAATCTCTACTTATTCATACAGTGTCGTTATATGATGTCATGTTTTACCCTCTGCTACATTCTATATGCAATTTAAAAGTACATTGTGATATATTATACTATGTGTGTATGAACTATTTAGTATATATTATATATACTATTTATTATTTACTATATATTATACTGTATTTGTATTTTTGTAGCAACGCTTGCGGACTTTGATTCAAGTGATTGCCTACAATATCCGACGAGGTGAGAAGAGTTTAAATGACAAGAAACCAACAAAATGTTCCTATTATTATACACTTCATCTGACTACAATGTCGGCACCATTCTACACAAGTGAGAAACTGGAAAGCGATAATCCAAAATGGGCTGAAATTGAAATTAACGAAGTAAACGGAGCAGCTAACGGTAATGTGTAATTATGCAGAGAATTTAATATGTTATGTAATCATTTGTTATATTGTGTATGTGTAATGTTTGTAAGTGGTTTTCATGGTGCATATTGTTTACATCAAGATTTCAGAAACCAGTGTTTGCTGCTTAGCGCCATTGTCAGTGTTAAGGTAATGTGTCCGTGAGCCTGTTTCAACTCATTAATCCATCTCTTCTGTGGCCTTCCATGGTTTTACTTCTCCCAGGTTATAATTAAATGCAACTTCGGATATTTTTCAACTTTATCTTGAATACAACTTTATAAATATCCTTCTTATCTTAGTGTTTCATATGGGGTCAAACCCGATGTGCAGGCATTAACTGATCCCAATACTCCTGAACACCTACTGAATGCTCCTGATATGTTTATTACTATATAGCAACACTGGAATTGACATTGTTTCGTACAATTTTATCTGCATATCTTTCCTAGCTTTCCTGCCAACTATTTTATTGTACCATATAAGATTTCATATTTTAATGATTTATTATAAACCTCATAGTCACCATCGTTGGATAGGTTGTACCATTGATAATGAAGAATGACACCTGTTCTAGTTTCTCTCTGCTTAAACACGATTTTCATTCTGCCCGATCCTTTCCTCTAAAACACCATTAAGTTTGTATTGTTTGGGATCAGTTTAAAAAAAGCAATGTTTTGGCTACATAAAATAGTTAGTAGTTATTTTCGGGCTAAACTAATAAAAAAATAGATATTGTATGAAAACTGAGTTGGTCTAGTTTAAAAATTTTATAGTTTAATATTGTAGTTTGAGAGTTTTAATGTTTAAATTTTAATATTGAATTCTGTGTGATAAAAGCGTCGTGTAGCCCGTGTGTCCTTACCTGACCCTTCTCACTCTTTATTTCTTCCCGATAGGCGCCAAATTGTTTTGCTAGAAAACAAAAGTTTTTATCTGGGTTGTTTTACAGTATGGTAGAGTTGATTCGAATTGTTCGCCAACTGGCTGGAACTCGAATCTCGCTTGAGTGGGGGAAACGTGTTACCAACGTGAAATAATGTTGGTTAGTTTTACTCGCTGCTACAAAACACAACATACATAATATTTTGCAAATAATTACTGGATAGTTATTAATAATACACACTTTTTTATTTGGCTCGGAACTTGTTAATCTTCATTAACGCTTATACAAAATTGTGATTAATATAATATTTTTAGCCTCGGCAAATAATAATCGTTCACTCAGCGGAAGGCTGGGTTGGTAATACAATGTTTTTCTGTCACCACGATACGGCGTTGATTATTTATACACAATAAATTTACCAATTGAGTCCTTTTAAGTACGACAAAGAAGTTTTAAAACAAGATAATTAAATACAATATCTCACTTTATAATCGTAAAAATTAAAATTGAACAAGGTTTACAATAGATTCACTGTTGTGGTGTTAAAGTGTGTGACGGTGTCGTTTGTGTAATACTTAGGTTATAACAGTTAGTTAGTATTCATGAATTATGTTTTATTCATCAATCTTTGAAAAAATAATACCATCAGTGATAGTGAGAGTTCACAGTTTAGTGAGAATTTTGAAAGAGAATTTATTTCAGATATTTAATCAATTCAGCAATACTAATCGTCAGTTGCTTGGAAGTGTAGTGTCAAATAGTCAATATATGTTGGGTTCATCGATGTTAACTCTTCTTTCTTCAAATCTTGGGCTTCAGGTGCGCCTTGCGTCTCCTTCTTGTTAATTTACTTATTTTCAATACATCTGGATTAAATTAAGCTGGTTCTTGGTCTGGGCGAATATATCATCCTCTCATCAGTTAGTATGGTCCTTCACTTCATAAAATGTAATCACTTTTACTGTTTTATAATAAAATTTTGGGCCCTTCATGGCGTGGCGTCTCTCCTCGTAAGCGTCACTATGGATTCCAACGTTCCTAACTGAAAATCGTCAATATTCTGCTGTTGTCATGGTAACTCAAAAATTCTGATTGGTTAAGCTTGGCTTAAGACCATTGTTAGGAGATTTGAATTTTTATTTAAAATGGTTACAGATCTTCTGAATGCAATTAATCTTCGGTATTCAATTTTAAGTATTAAATATCATCACCACTGTTCGTATTTTGTTTCAAGGATTAATTTAACATCCAATAAGGTTGGGTTTACTGATGTATTAACATTTTGACAGTTATGTTGATATTGTTTAATTACACTGTTTTCTTAATTTACATGATTACTTTAACATTTCTTTCTTAATATGATTGCCTAATCGTCTTTTATTGTTTACTTGCATTAGTTTTGCTAATGTTATAGTTTAATTCTTAAAAATTGCAGTTTTTGTTGTTTTACAGTTAAGCATTTGCCTAGGCCTAAACAGCAATTGGCTATTTTTCTTAAATTACAGAGATCACAATTTATTTCCCCCTTGTATAGGTTCTGATGTGTTTAATACATGATTTGTTCATTTGTTGAATGGTTTTATGTCTGTTCTATTGTAATTGCATGTGATTTTATTAGTTCCATATTCTGGCTTGTCTATTGTTATAACTGCTTTTGTTTGTAATGGAATTATTATTTCTTATTCCTTATTATTTAAAATATAACATTTAGTCTTATGGTCTACATAACTCCCACAGACATATTTCTATTCATTAAACATAATTATTTGCATGTCAGTACTCACATGTTCATTCTCTTCATCTCTTCATACTCTTTGGTGAGTTATCATTATTACATATTATAACAGATAAAAACATAAACATTAATTAAATATTTGAACACAATGATATTTCCTTATAACTAAATTCAAATGACATTAGGTCATTAACATGAAACTTTAATAACATTTTACCCCATTATATTTAAATCCTTTTCCTATCATTTTATATTAATAGTATTTGGTTTTACCTCTGTACCTCAGCAATCATCTATACTGTGTATTATCACACTAATAGTCATTTTTTTCTGAAATACATTGATAATAATATTATTTGCCAACTTAGAATACTACTGGCTTTAAATTAAAATATGATAAGTAGTCAATACTACTACTACCTGAACTCTATTAATTACTTAACCTACTACACTTTGGTTTAGTTTGTCGTGTACACTGGTGTTCACTGATAATTGCTTTTAATTCCCACAGTCCTTTCTGTGTTTAGCAATTATTAGCTTTCACTCACCTTCACTATTCACTCTTAAATCTTTTACACTGATTCATTAGTGTCTATCACTATCAATGGGGTTCTTTATAAATTGGGTATTTTAATACTATCACCTTGCACTCTATATTTGATTTAAGTGTTACTGGTGGGTATTGCTTACTTAAATTCTCTTTCTCATTTTACAAAATGTTCATTATTACTCTAATTCACTATCTCTCACTTTACTAGGTTCAATTATACCATTAACACGTTTATGTTGTATCAGATTGATTTGTCATGGTTATCTCTATTCATTTGGGTTAGTGTACCCTTCTAAAATTTAAGTTATTGAGATTTAACACTTCTCATTTTACATTGTTTGTCTGGGTTTACATTTATCATCATTATTTACAATTATTATTGATTGGTCTCTTTTTATTTGGTCTATCACTGGTGTTGTGCACTTTTACTGCTTTTACTTCATTTGGTGATGATCCATATATCCTTTCATAGGTGTTAGGGCTGGTTCTAGTCATCCATTTATTTTCTTACAATTCATACATCCTTATTTTAGTGTTGTGGCTGGTTCTACTTTCTCACTTTACATGTGATTATTTATATATCCTTTCCTTGGTGTTGGGGCTGGTTCTACTTTCTCACTTACCAGTGTTCATTATTTATATATCCTTTCCTTGGTGTTGGGGCTGGTTCTACTTTCTCACTTACAATATATTGGGTTATTATGGTTAAATCGCCATGTATCATTGTTTTCAACGTTTCTGTCTGTTGCTTGTTACTTTTTTTCTTATCAGAGGTTACTTTTATGATTACTTTCATATGCTTGACCGTATTATTATTTTAATTACCCATTCTTTTATCTCTGACTCATCCCTTTTTATCATAGTGTTAAGTATTTAATAATTTATTCTTATCATGTTTCTTCATTATTGTTTGTTGAAGATATGTACCATTACAATATGTTAAAGTGAGCATAATCAAAACCATGTCACTTGAGTGACAGAAATTTAAGCAAACCAAAGTCACAAAAAATACTAATTATAGTAATCTATAACAATGGGTGTCATGACCAGAGTCAAAATTACTAAAATTAGAAACTGTCAGTCTGTTGGGCTGTGGTCAGTTGTTTTCATTATGACTCATTCTGAATGTTTCAGCCACCCACCAGAGGGCTTCAGATGGCAGGCCTTCAAACGCACAAAACTTATACCTCACACCAGAGGTATAAGCAAATACCATGAAAATGAGGTTCCTTGTATAACTTTTCAATCAGGTAGTCAAGTCAGTCACAAAGCAGCTAACCTTTCAGTCAGCTAAGTGAGCCAGTCATAAAACAACGTCACTTTGATAGGCTTCGTAAAGCAGCATACCAAATCCTATTTAGAGACATGCTTTCTCCATAACCAGGAAAGTCCAACCGTTCCTGAGACCAGTGAAAGATGCTAGAATCCGCTGTCATTGTATGGGTCGTACTGCATTCCATGCTCCTGTCTTCTTCAGCAGCGCAACAACCCATTACTGAGTCAAGGCCTCCTTAACAGCCTCCGCCAGTTGTCCCGGTCAAGTGCAGCTGCTCTCCAGTTCCAGGTCCCAAGGATATGGTGCGCATCGTAGTTCACATCTTCCAAATTGGCGAAGGAATAGATGCCAATTTGGATGCGCTCTCGTTCTCTAGCTCCCTGTTCTGTGACCATGTATTTTGTATTGCTTTCATTTATTATGAGACCCAGCTTCCTTGCGGGACCTTCAAGAGCATGAAAGGCTTCAGTGACTGCTCGAAGGGGCCTCCCAATTATATCTAGGTCATCGGCATATCCTGGTACCTACGCCAACTTGTTGAATACAGTGCTGGAGGAATCTATTCCAGCATCTCTCAGAGCTTTTTCTAAGGTAAGAATGAAGAGGAAGCAAGCAAGAGCATCGCCTTGGAGGACTCCTTTTCCATAGTCAAACTCTCCTGGTAAGTCATTCTGGATCCTCACCATGACCTTCACTGTCAGCATTTTCATCCTACACAATCTTATTAATTTCTTTGGTATGGCTAGTTCTTCAAGAGCAGTGTAAAGTTCTTGTGTAGGGTCATTCCATATCAACTCAACACAGTGACTTTACCTCACCATCTCAGAATTTGATGAAATTTGGTACAGAGGTAACCTATGTAGGTAAGCTATGTAAAGTTTTCAAAAAACGCCCAAAAACGGTGGTACATGACATTTTTGAACTGCGATTGTAGCTCTCCTAGTTGAGATAGAAAGCTGGGAGAGGTGTCATTTTTTAGCATTTTTCATGCTCTTTCACATGCAATAATAAAAAATAGGGGTCAAGAGGAAACATTTTTTTCCAAATTCAAAATCAAAATTTTGATTTTGAATTTTTCAAAATGCACCCCTTTAAAATTTTTGAAAAAATTCATAAGTTATCTTTATATGGTTTTTAATTGTTTTTGTAAGTTACATAATGGGATCATAATGGGAACATATAATAAAGTCTTTTTAAAAAAAGCTTTGCATTAGATTTTGATTTAAAAAAGCCTATTTCACGCACAATGCAAAGCTTACCATCTGTCCATTTTAGGTTTTTATACCTGTAAACCTGTAAAAGTAACTAACTTTAGGTCTAGATAAATAGTTCTATATATATTTTTTTTTTATTTTTATTTGTTCTACCTACTTTTAATAGACCTAACAGTATTTTACAGGAAAGAATAAAATCAAAATTTAAATACCACAGTAAAATCAAAATCTGTATGAAAAATGATAGTCCAGAAGTTTTTAGATTAAATGATACCCAAACCTAGGCCTCCCCTACAAAACCAAAGTGCAATAGAAACATGTTTTTTTAAATAAAAAAATTGTTACATTGTGAAAACAAACTTACAGTGTAAAGAAAGTCTTTTGTAGTTCTCAGAACTCCTTGTAGTAGTCTGTGAAGTACTGAACAGTTTGTTGAACTTCACTATCTTTAAGCTTATATACTCTTCCAGTCAGCGTCTCACTGGGTTTACTTTGCACAGTACATGTGTTACAAGGAGCCAAAGGATGTCAGCTTTTCTGGGGTAAGCGAAAGATGTTGATGGACCAGCTGGATGCAGAAAAGAAACCTTAACTTCGTCTATGCTTTCTTCTTTTGCTAGTACATATGCTAACCACCAGTTATTTTCATAAATGATGGTTATGTATCCACTAATTTCTGTCAGTTGCAGCCTATCTTGTATAGTGGTCACTTTCTCAGTAGTTGATATATCTGCTTCAGAAAATACCTTCACTTTAACCTTTGAGATACTAGAGGGGATAGGTATAAAGCCATGAAGTTTTTGGGTTCCTCGTATTGCAATGGACCTGCTAAGACGATCTACCGGCCAGCCCATCTCCCTGTTTTAACCCTCAATTGATTACAAATCCTTCTGTCATGTGTCCTTGTATTCGTACCTGAGCTTCTGTATTAGTCATTGTCCAGTTTATCATCCTTACCAGTTTCACTGGTATGTCAAATTCATATAAAATATTATATAGTTTATCCCTATCTATTGAATCATAGGCTTGTCTAAAAACAACAAAAATATTATACACGTGTATATCTTGTTCCCACGCTTTACTCAGAACTTGTCTGACTGTATATACAGGGTGCGGCAGAAAAACCTCCCACATTTCGCCGAGTCATTGCACCGGCACTGGTGGAGTGGGGGGTTCGTGGTGTTGGTTTCCGGTAGCGTGTGCCTTGCCGTTTCAGTTGCCATCATGGCGTGGACTGGTATACATCGTGCGTTTGTTGTTGAGTCATTTATCCGAAATAACGAATCTGTGATCGCCACGCAGAGAGTTTTTCAAATACATTTCGAGCTTAATCGCGGCGATGCTGTTCCGGACAGAAAAACCATACTGTTATGGGTTGAAAATTTTCGGTCTACAGGGTCAGCATTAAAACGGAAACCATCTGGAAGACCGTGTTTATGGTCCGTACTTTTTCGAGGAAGAAGGCCAAACGGTTACAGTGAAATCCACTCGGTATGTACAAATGTTACAACACTTTTTGCAACCAAAACTCGCCACACTTGGAAATCGGAATGTGTGGTTTCAACAGGATGGGGCCACTGCCAACACAGGCAGAAACTCGATGGCTGTTTTGAGAGAACTGTTTCCCGGGCGCTTGGTCTCGTTACATGGTGACATTTGGTGGCCCGCACGATCACCCGATCTCACCCCTTGTGATTTTTTTCTTTGGGGCCATCTGAAGGCTAATGTTTACCGACATGTACCACAAACCATTGATGAACTGAAGGCTGCTATATGCCAAGAAATTGCAGCGATAACACCGCAACTCACCCAGCGAGTGATGCAAAACTTCAGAAATCGATTAGAAACGTGTATCGGGGAAGAAGGCCACCATTTAGGCGATATCATTTTCAAAACCAAGTGAAAGAAACTGCATTCTGTATCCTTTCATATTATGTAATAAAATTTAGAATAGCATCGCTCATGTTTTTTTTGTTAGCCTTTTAAATGTGGGAGGTTTTTCTGCCGCACCCTGTATTTGATCTATGGTGGATCTTCCTTTTCTAAAACCAGACTGGTATTTGCCAATAATCTCTTCAGCATATGGCTGTAATCTTTTATTGATTATGTATGTAAAAATTTTATATCCAGGGCATAGTAGAGAGATTCCTCTGTAGTTCTGGCAGGATAGCTTGTCCCCTTTTTTATGTATAGGACATATGATGGTTTTCCTCCAATCGTCAGGGATTTGTTCTGTACTCCATATAATGAGTATTAAGGCATGCAATTGTTCCACAAGTTTTTTCCCACCCCACTTAAATAGTTCAGAGGGAATTTCGTCAATTCCTGGAGCTTTGTTATTTTTCTGTGCTTTAATTGCCTCTCGTATTTCCTGCATTGATGGTGGCATTTCGTCATCGTGTTCATTTCCTCTTCTAGGCTCTTGTCTATTTGTGTCTTTTGTTTCGCCCGTTAGGAGCGTTTTGAAGTATGTTTTCCACGTTGTCTTAATTTCTTCTATGTCACTGATTATTTCTCCATTTTTATTTTTGCATGGATTTGTATTTGGTTTATATCCTTGTTTTAAATTTTTAATAAATTTATATTCATCTCGAGAGTTATTTTCTATAGTCTTTTTCCATTTTCAGTATTTTGTTATTCTCGAACTTTCTCTTTTTCTGTCTGCAAGTCTTATCTGCCAGCTTCCTTTTTATTTTGAACTCTTCTTTTCTTTCTCGTGTCCGTCTTGTCATATATAATCTGTGTGCTTTGTGTCTTTCTCCAATTGCCCTTTTGCACTCTTCATCAAACCATTTGGTCCGTTTCTTTTCCTTTGTTTATTCCTAATATTTCTTTTGCCGCTGTTCTTGTAGTGTTTTTAATGTTTTCCCAGTGTGTTTCTAATGTTGGGTTTACCTTCTCTTGAAGTTTTTCACTGATTTCTTTTTCACGTTTATCCCGAATGTCTTGGTCTTTCAGATTATCTATGTTTAATGTTTCTTTTCTCTCTGTTTTACTGCTTTTGTTCTGGTTAATTTTGCACCTAAAGGTAGTTTGCACTAGCATATGATCTGAGTTACAGCATGCCCCTCTTCTGCTTCTTACATTGTAACGTCTCCTCTTCCTAAAACTTCTGTCGAGACCTTTACAGTATAATAACTACGTCTTTTTTATACTCTGATATTGTTATTTATTTTTAATTTGGTGTGTTTAATTCTTTATTATTAACAAATAAACCACGGTATTCTTTATTATGTATTATATCTTCTTACAGGTATTATTATTCAGTTGTTTGTAAAAGGGTAGAAGAGAGAGAGAGAGAGAGAGAGAGAGAGAGAGAGAGAGAGAGAGAGAGAGAGAGAGAGAGAGAGAGAGAGAGAGAGAGAGAGAGAGAGAGAGAGTTCCTCTCTTTGAGTACGATTTGATCGTTTGTTCTTTATGCGCGTTGCATCAGCTGTTTTCAATTTGCTAACCAATTACAGGTTATGTTGTCCGTAGTACTTCATAAGTTCTGATGTTGGATCTAACTTTCTTACTCTTCTCTGCTATTCACTTGTTCCCTGTAACAAAGCTGCTATCTACAAGAAATAATACAAAGTCAATTACCTAAAAAAAAGGTATTTATTGATTGAATTTGGTGTATTTTTCTGGAAATTATTACCTCCAATTCATCGGTTTACAAATCGATTATTTTCAAAATCACAACATTTTTCGATATTAGTTTTTGTCTGTTTATATAACACAACAGATATATTCAATTACAGTTACTATTAAAATTAATAAATTATGTATCTCAGGGTTATTTGGGGATTCTTTGAACTATGAGAAAGTCAGAAATGCTTAGTTAATATTATCATACTTTACAATAATGAATATTTGTTTCTTAAAGTCTGATTCAATAAGTTCGTTTTTTAAATGCCAGAGCGCAGATTACGTATTCATACAGAAAGCGAGAAAAATAAAGATGGCTGCAGTAGATTCCTAATGAACACACGTTTTTACTATTTTTGGTTAAATAAATAAAGTTTATAATGTTCACACTAAGTTGTCTTATAAATTGAAATATGTTGTACTGTTTCTAGTGTTCATTACTTGTTGGTGATGTGTAATTTTTTAGTTTATTAAGGTAGGCGTTCTCACCCAAGTAGTGACAGTTCAAAATTTTCAGGCCGTCAGATAGTTAGATGAATTTTCGATTTTCTGGCATTAATTATTGTGGTTCAACGGATGTCTCAGATGTAGTGGCTTGTGCTGAATCTTTTCATTAATTTAGAATCGTTTTTCCAAATTGTAGTTACTAAATTTTTAAAATTTGCTGGACATTATTTTTGGTCATCTACTCTCTTGAAATCCAATTTAACAATTACTCATCTTGTTGATTATGTTACTCCTAGTAACCGAGAAATTGATGAGTTTTTATTGGCTAACCTAGGTACAGTTTTAGTAAATAGGCTAGTATTAATTATTATTAGTTCTTCCCTGTTTTAGGAAAAATACTCCTTTATAATGTTTAACTATAATTACATTTAATTTATACAATGTTTTTCTTCACATCTCTACATAAACTTAGATACTTGTATTTTATAATTTAGGGGTTTTTAACTTGGTTTATTTCTGATTATACTTCTGTAAATGTATTATTGCTCTAGGTTCTATTTTAATTTCCACCATCTTTTTACTTTATTTTAATTAGCAATTATTAATTTCTTATATAACCCTGGATCCTTCAAACATAAACAAAATAATCTTTTAATTACATTGATATTGCCTTTGTGGCCTAACAACAAAC
This sequence comes from Magicicada septendecula, assembly GCA_034769895.1. Lineage (NCBI taxonomy): Eukaryota > Metazoa > Arthropoda > Insecta > Hemiptera > Cicadidae > Magicicada > Magicicada septendecula. The sequence continues at coordinate 396,758,589 of CM068371.1, forward strand.
ATGTTGTATACAAAACTACAACAACTTATTACTAAACTTTAAGTTTATTACTATAGTCCTGCATCTTCACTATTTGTGATTGATGTCTTTTTAGTTTAAAATTTACACATATCATACTATGTTGCACTTTGTACACACCGCACTTTTATGGTAACACTTAGTACAGTTTTTTAATTGCTAAAGTGTTTTATGGTACAAATGTTTCATAGCATGATACTTAATCCTTCATTTCTTACTTTTGGAATGGGTGACTACTGACTTTTTTATTATTATTATTATTTTACAAATACTTCTTTATTTTTTATCAGTATTGAGCACTGATTATGTAATGTTACAGCATTTAATATACTTGCTGCTGCCTTTTGTCTATCAGGACGTGGTCTATCTGATTTCCTGTTTCTCCGTCTGGAGATGTCCACGTTATTTTATGTATATCTCGGCAGGGGAAGTCAGTGCAGATTATCGCGTTCTTTTCAAAGAAACAAAGATCTTGTTGATGAGGAGTTACTTTGCCCACATACATGTGGAGTCTGTTCAAATCCAGAATTATACCCTGATAGCAATGAACTGGTGTGAAGAAAACATGTCTCTAAATAAGATTTGGTATGCTGCCTTACCAAGCCTATCAGAGTGAAGCTGTTTTGTAATTGGCCCTTCTAGCTGATTGAAAAGTTATATAGGGAATCTTGCTTTCAAAGTAACTTATTGCTTATACCTTTACTGTAAGGTACATTCGGCGCCTGCCATCCGTTGAGGGGATCTACTGACGAAGGCTTCTGATAGGTGGCTAAAACATTTATAATGAGTCATAATGTAAATAGTCAATTATGGACCAACATTCCAGTAGTTTGTAATACTGTTACACCATTACAGAACATTCCAGTGGAAGCCGGTGTAACAATACAAAATTGTCTAAATAAATAAATTATAAAAATACTGCCAGGACTTACCTGCGCTCGTTTTCACTTACCTGCTGCATAAATTTTGCTCAGAAGCCCAGAGTCGCCACCTATATCTTTGAAGGACCGATATGGAAACCTTTACACTTTACCTTAATAAAACGGGACAATTTTGCCATCTGACTACCCCCCAATAATAATTCAGAAGATATCCGGGAACGTTTAGACGAATCTTGCAGCACAGAAATGAGAAAGTGGTAATGACGAAATAACTTAGACTAACACATTATTTTGAAGAGAATTATTATTTTTAATGAGCAATTATTAAAAAAGGTTGTACTATTAATTTTTTAATAAATTGACTTAAAACTTTCGTACATTTTTACACTATGTTTTATATGGTCATAATTACATTCTATTACTTACAACTAGGTAGACTGCCCAGTCTGCTTCTCTTTCTCTCTCTCTCTCTCACATTCTTATTTAAAACAATAAAAAACCTTTATTTTACTTTTTATAAATTCACTTTTGTATCTAAGAACTCACGGTCGCGATTCTGGCCGAACACGTGGTTTTCGTTACCTGATTCGTTGCCCGTTTATTCACTCCACTTCACCAGTTGGAAACTTATTATGTCCGTTAATTCCTCGGGTCCCGGTCGGTATTAACGATATTATTTTGAATTAGTCACATTTTATAAAACTCCACCGACCGGGCCCGCACAAAACTGTCAGCATCTGTCAGCGAACTCGGTTTCTCGTGGACTGCTTATTCCATGCAGCCGGACATTAATGCCATGCCGGTGAACGAATTTCGTCATCGCTCACCGCCTGAGTTGTCACAGTTTAGTGGCTATGTACATGACACATAGCAGTTTTTCCGTGTTGTACGTCGATGATATTTAGACGCTTACTGGTCAACGTCACCAAAGTAGGATGGGCTTAAACTTTACATCCGTCGACTTAGTAAAGGAGGCGAACAGAAATTATTCACTTAGCCATTTTGGTGGTTCACAGCGGCGTGGGTCCGCGCGCATTGTCGTGTGATGCATACGGGCGCGCTGTCACACATTTACAAAGTTCTTGGAAACTGAGGCTGTGCATTCCTGGTTCGCGATTGCACAACGGTCGAGGCGTATTTCGCTCCTTTGTTGTAACGCTGTTCTTAACATCCAACACGTGGCCTAGTCACTAAGTGGAAATTAACTTTACGAATATTTTAATAAATCCCCAAATTTAATAAACTAAAATAACCCTCAAATTTGGCCCGTTACACCGGCTATAATGTGTGTGTGCATACATATTGCTGCTGCTTTGAGATGAAGGACAATTATGTGACACTTGTTATGCATCTGTAGCTGGGACTGATCCAGATTTCACCAGTCCGCACACTCTGTCTTCAAGGCAGCAAGGAATTACACTGTGTACCGTACAACGATCAGTGAGACCCTCGTGACAATACTAATTACTGAGTTTAAGTAAAGTGTCATGACATCCTGGAGAATTTTTCCATCTGGTCAGTTAGCAAAGTTCACACACCAAAAAAAGAGGTTATTACTAAAAGTCAGTCATAACACATAAAAAAAACTTGTTGCTGCTTAAGACAAGGTTGGATTTCTGTCTGTCAGCTTTCTGGCATCCCAGTATAGTTGAATGATGTTACTTGAGGTTCTTAGGTTTTAGATCACATTTGCCACATTTGTTGCTGTTTATCCATTATTGAATTAGGTTCATAATAAAGTTTACATTCTTCTGATTTGCAGATAGTAATTTTGTTTAGATAAGCAATAATGTAGTCATGGCAGTCTTAACACAAAATGTGGCAACATAGACTTTTCTTGGTTTATGTTTAAATTATTCCTAATCAGTATCTTTGTCACTCCCAAGTTTTTATTTTCAGCACTCTTGCTAGCTAATTGTTCATGTTTTTTTTTCACATTTTATCAAGGATAGTTTTTCTATAATAATGATAGGTATGTGCATGGTATGATTGTAACGATTTTATAATTCTAATATTGACAAATACACAAAAAGACTACTTACCCCGATTCTGACAAACTGACTTACGACTTACTTTAATAAACCACCAGAAGATCCCAAATTGTACAAGGTCGCCACATTTGGAAAAAGGGAATGTGGAAACCTTTTTACACTATTCCCATTAAAACAATTGAGTTAATTTATCTCCCTACATTCAGAAATTCACAGGTTCGTTTAGGCGGGTTTTTTCGGCACAGAAATAGGGTATGGTAATTAGGCGTAATAACTACTCTACCACATGGTTATTGTAGCACAGAAATCTATTTTATTGTCCTTGTATGCAAATCAAAATGTGCTCATGAAATTCATTTTTTTTTTGTACAAATTACTTAAACATGGATAACACAAAAATTATTTATATAAAATTATAAAGGATTAATTAGAATAGACAAACCAGTACTTGCACACACACTCTCTCTCTCTCTCTCTCTCTCTCTCTCTCTCTCTCTCTCTCTCTCTCTCTCTCTCTCTCTCTCTCTCTCTCACACACACACAACACACACACACACACACACACACACACACACACACACACACACACACACACACTTTATAACCCTCGGTAATATTGAGATCTCATAATTATTGATTGATTTTGAAATTACGAAAAGAATGTAAATTGATGTTAAATTTTTGTCAGTCGTTTTTGTTACTTAACTGTAGGTGATATCCAAGTTGTTACGCCACCTGATGCATCGCACTTTTTACTGAAATGCTCCAAAAACGGTTCCAAACTGTTATATAAAGTTCACTAATGTATTTCTTCCTTTTTAAAGAGTTCTTTATAACTGTATTAGGTTTTCACACAACATTTTGGTAGGCCTACCCTTACTTGCCTGCACTTTATAACGCGACCGTACGATCTGAATGTGTTCTGCCGACTGCCGCGAGTTGGGCTCGCAGGTGTATACTATACGAGCTTTGTGCGCACTGACCACATGGCTTCACTGGATGTCCCCCCATTTTCCTGCCTTCAAGTATCGAAAATTCCAGACGTCTCTCGAATCCGAAAGTCTGTTTTACACCAAAACACGTGGTGTTCTGGTTAGTCACCTTATTACGCCGTAAGCCACGCGCGTTTTCTATGACTCACTTACCCTTTGTTCTGGCTTCCCATGCACCTCCAAACAATAGATTTTATAAAAGCATTACGTACCTTGTTAATTACTGAAAATTATTACAACAATGGTTCAGCCCATTTTGTCCCGTTACAAGAACCCCCCCCCCCCCCAATGAGAGGTTTTATGTAATAACATAAAAACTCTCATTGCCTAAACCTAAGAGAATCAGCTAGGATATGGCACCACGACCCCCCTTATTTCCTTATTAAACTATTGGTTACCCACCCCCTTAATCCGGTGTCTGTGGCTGCATCTGCATGACTTTACTGGACTTCCTTCTTCAGGATCCCAACACCATAAAGCCAGACAGGCACCAGGCGACCCTGCCCTGACACGCTGGCCAGCACAGGTCTGCCTCCACAGTACCACCCAGATTCTTTCTGTAACACTCAAGTAAAAACATTAACAATGGCCTTTCAACATTCCATATCCTTAACCGATTTGGGTTCCTCCTAGACGTACTGGTTTGCCTTTATCAAAGTACTGATTTTTTTGTTTTGTTTATCTTACATACGCTGATACACATAACGTTATTCTTCTACAATGTATATAGACTTATTGCTAACATAATACATTTTGTTTAGAATACATAACATTAATATACATTTGAAAGTCTTATTAGAAACCAATTTTTCTCAATTTAATTCCAATTAGAAAAAAATAATTTTCAAATCTCATTACAAATACAATCCTCTATTTTAAAGACTTCATTTTAAAGATCCCAATTATCTCATTCAAATATATTCAACTTCAATTACCAATTCAGATTATTATTGTCATCTTTACACAATACAAAATATGATTATATATAACACAGAAAATTACTCAATACAACAAATACATAGACAACACAAATATGTACTCCAATACCCCATTACAAATCATATTATACAATGTTTTATGTTTCACAAATACATCGTCTTCAAATAAACATTACCAACATTACAACTTTAGTATTAATTTTCTATTGAATATTCCACTTGTCACATTCTACCTTCAACTCTCAATTTCTATTAAACATTTTAATCATTTACCATTTATTTATACAAGTCAAATCTATAAAAAAAATTTCAAATTTATTACCAAAATTTCCATCCTTTAAAACATTTCAAATTAATTTGATTCCATAAGAAAAAATATTAATAATTACATACTGTCAATTATTCAATCCAACAAAACATTATTATTGTTATAAACTCAATCAAAACTATAAACATTGATTACACAAAATACAATGTACATACAACACAATGTATCCTCAGATACCCTATCATAACAACAACGTAACCTAATAAACAATACATCTAACACCAATACAAATTTATATACAATCTGCGTCATATCAAATGTCATTGTTCACCAAAAATCATTATGTTATTTCGCTAATTTTTTAAAACCATTACACTCACATAATTAAATGTCCATCAACGCTATGCTGTCTAACCTCTTGCCTCTACCAATATAATCACTATTCAACTTCTCAAATTCTTCCACATGTACCATCATAATAATCTACAGGATTACTCCATATTATTATGTCATGTCATGTCTACATTGGGTATAGTCAAGTCACCCTTAGTATTATTTGTCACTATTAGGTATGCTATAATCTCATCATTTATTTGTGTTATGCTGTATAACACAAAAATTATTTATATAAAATTATAAAGGATTAATTAGAATAGACAAACCAGTACTTGCACATCTCTCATGCTCTCTCTCTCTCTCTCTCTCTCTCTCTCTCTCTCTCTCTACTCTCTCTCTCTCTCTCTCTCTCTCTCTCTCTCTCTCTCTCTCTCTCTCTCTCTCTCACACACACACACACACACACACACACACACACACACACACACTTTATACCCTCGTAATATTGAGATCTCATAATTATTGATTGATTTTTGAAATTACGAAAAGAATGTAAATTGATGTTAAATTTTTGTCAGTCGTTTTTGTTACGTAGATGTAGGTGATATCCAAGTTGTTACGCCACCTGATGCATCGCACTTTTTACTGAAATGCTCCAAAAACGGTTCCAAACTGTTATATAAAGTTCACTAATGTATTTCTTCCTTTTTAAAGAGTTCTTTATAACTGTATTAGGTTTTCACACAACATTTTGGTAGGCCTACCCTTACTTGCCTACACTTTGTAACACGACCATACGATCTGAATGTGTTCTGCTGACTGCCACGAGTTGGGCTCGCAGGTGTATACTATACGAGCTTTGTGCGCATTGACCACGAGGCTTCACCGGATGTCCCCCCGTTTCCTGCCTTCAAGTATCAAAAATTCCAGACGTCTCTCGAATCCGGAAGTTTGTTTTACACCAAAACACGTGGTGTTCTGGTTAGTCACCTTATTACGCCGTAAGCCACGCGCGTTTTCTATGACTCACTTACCCTTTGTTCTGGCTTCCCATGCACCTCCAAACAATAGATTTTATAAAAGCATTACGTACCTTGTTAATTACTGAAAATTATTACAACAATGGTTCAGCCCATTTTGTCCCGTTACATGATATGGTTTTTTTGCTGTGCCATCTAGCTGCTCCATTGATGTGAAGTTGTACATCATAACACAATATATGTGTTAAGTTTCTGTATCGTGTTTATCAGTTGGTGATTATTTTTTAGAAGTTTGTGGTTGAAGTGTATAATCATTTATGGTGAATTGCTACTTTGCAATCTGTTGATATAATGGTTTTGCATGTGCGGGTGTGGTTTAGTACATTCAGAAGAGCATATGAGAGGGCTTCAGTTTCAGCATTGTTTTCTCTGTTTCTGTGTAAAAGAGATATGAATAGATTTCTGTTCCTGAGTTCCCATTCTCACTTTGTGATTCATGAGTATATTTTCTCAGGCGTTGTTCTGAACGGACTCTAACAGGGAAAGGAAAAATATCAGTATGGAGAACCATACATGACTTCCATGTTCTAAGATTTATATTTAAAATCATTTATGAAATGAAATGTTTCCATAGAAACTACTTCTTTCCTCTTATTGCTTCAGCCTTAACCACAGTACTGTGGTCACTAACGTATACCACCACAGACGTTATCGCACTCGATTTTCACTGATGATGGCAGTCGACGGCACTGCCGAAACGTCTGGTTTTGCAGAAAACATTGGACTATGGCCAAACAGCCCAGGAAGGAATTTTAACAACAAACTACTACTTTGTTGCCGATAACGTAGTACACATATAAAAATTATCCCCTCCCCCTTCAACTATAATTTCCATTTATAGAAAGTTACCCCCACCCCGTTCAACTAGCCTCTTCATTTATAGATATTTCATCTACGTTTCTACAGTGGATTATTAAGATCTTCTTATCAGGATACTTTATTTATCAAAATTAAATACTTTACTTTTGTTACAACAAAAAATGTTTCAGGTAAACTGCCCTTTCCCCGTAACCGATCTTCACCAAAATCAATAGGCCTTGAGTATTCTACAACTCAGGCACATATTGTTATATAACAGTGTAATACTGTTGCGGGTTTATTTTTATTCAGCCCCACGTTGTTGACGTCATCTGTAATATAACAGTGTATTGTGGGTTTTTTGTTTTTGTGTTTTGAGTTTTGAAGAGTTTTATTTAGTGTAAATTGCCTCCACTTATGTCAAATACGGATCGGCTGCCGCAATCGATTGTGTCCTCGAGCGCCCCGTTCTTTTCTCAAAATGCTTCGGTCCGTTCGCTGCTTACTCTCCTGTTGAATTACCTGTAATTGTCCTGTAAACCTTCAAATTATCTACAATGACAACTCCTTTGATTCCAAATAACAATGTTTATTTTCATTACAGTTATTCAGAGAAATGAACAGTCGACTTGTTGAAACAAATATTGGTCGGGTCGACTCTAGTGCTCAATTCGACTTTTACACTAACAAGTTCCAAATAACAAATTATTTATAATAATATATTAATTCTCAGGGTTTAAGGGTTCTTTTAGACTGTCATTGAATTCAGCAAATACATACAAAAATACAATACATTACAAAGGTAAGTAAAATTTTAAAATCTTAAGACTATATTTCGTTATTATTAGTTGCTATGGCAACCAGACTATCGGCAAGATGGCCGCTGAAAACGTTTGGCCACGTGCTGTCACAAGTTATTTTAAAATAAATGTTTCAGTGTTCACTGTTTTAGTTTTTAAGATTTTTCTTCAATAAATGATCCCTGGTGTTATTCTGTAAGTGTAGATAGTGTCTACGGTAGTGTTGTGTAATCGTACCTGTAGTGTGGTTAATAGTTTAAGTTGACGTCACTCACAGGGGTTATGAAAGTGTGTTCATGATAGGCGATCAGGATTTTCAGAGGTTCTGCATTTATTTGTTGTTTTAATTTAAATATTTTCGTCTTCTAATCTTCCACAGTATTTATAGCTTCTATTAGTTATAATTTTTCATCGCCAACGGTCCAAAAAACATTACTTTGGTTTAATTAAAAACTTCTTCATTAGAGCTCATCCACTCACTGCAGTAGTTAACAATACAATACTACAATTCTATATTCCTGCCTTTCCATCAACGGTTTTGTGCCCTCACAATACTGGCCTGTGATTGGTCAAAACAGAGAGTTCATAAGGTCACGTGGTCATTTTACAAGATTTAAACGTTCATCTGCCTATAAGAAAAATACTCCTTTTTCAGCTTTAAGTTTTCTTAAATTTAAATTACATCATGCTTTTCTTTATGTCATTATGAACATTTTGCTACCTCATTTACTTACATTGGTTAATTATAAAGGGTGGTTTTTCACCTTACAAAAATTGTAATGTTGGGCCTATACTTTTTATACATTTGTTATATCACTTTACAATTCCTTAAATTAATCTAATATGTAATATTACTGTTAAAACAATTAGCTTCACCATATAAATTTTGCCTCTTTCCTGTTTTATCACATTGGTTTACTAATCTACTCATTTCTGACATTATTTCCTTTGTATGGGACTTGTGGTCTAGGCCATCAAGAGCATTTCATTAATATATTCTAAATTACATTTATTATTACCTAGGTTTTTGGTTTTGAACCCTTTTTCCTGAGTTACATCTAATTACATGAGCCTTGACCCTTAACATGTTTTCACAATAGTTAAAAATGAAATCTTTTGACTTATTACTTAAAGTAGTGTTTACATGGACAAGTTTACAATCATAAATTAACAAATAATATAATCAGAACAAAATCTTTTAACATGTTACCTTCGAGGTATTGCCTTCACGGCCAAATTCTACATTTATAAATTGACAAATAATTATAAACTACTTGGTGTACCATACTTCCATCCCATCAATCTTATCAAGCATTACTGGCTAATGAATAGATTATTGTTCATAGGTCCTGGTTTCTAATACACATTTTCTTATTTTGCCAGTAGGCTCACACAAACTTATAATGTAGTTTATAAATGTTAATAACTATAGGCTTTGGTGTAGAACACAGATACAACTACTTACACCAAAGCCTTTCTCAATCTGAGATGAAACCCTTCACCACCATTCACTATTGGTGTTATTTATGGGTTTTCCTTCTTTTTAAAAGTAATTAACCTGCACTTATTTTGTCACCACTCCACTGACACTTATTGTATTTATAACATATTTAAGTAATAATAGGGATTGTTAACTTTATTCCCCTCTCCTTCACATTCACTCATTTACATAAAGGTTTGTATGTATATTATATACTTGCTATAATACATTTTAATTATTTATTTTATTATTTGTAATGTATTTTTTTTTCTTATCTTTTATATTGTACTATCTTTTCTGTAAGTAAGGGTTGTTTATCTTTATCTGGTTTTAATAGGATAGTATTGGTGATTCTACCTACTGAATTGAGCGGTTTTAGGTTTTGGGATGGGGCTACTATTCTGTCGCATTACAATATGTAAAAAATTATTTGATTCTGTTTGAATGTGCGGCAGTTATCATTCGTCATAAAAAGTACCCTTGTTAAAACATAAAATGTTGCAGGTAAACTACCCCTTTCCCTTAACTGATCTTCACCAAAAACAATAGGTCTTCAGAATTCTACAATTTAGGGCTGTATGGAAAAAATTATTTGTTTCTGTTTGAATTTGCGGCTGTTATCGTTTGCCATATAAAATACCCTTGTTAAAACAAAAAACGTTGCAGGTAAACTACCCCTTTCCCTTAACCGATCTTCACCAAAATCAACAGACATTGAGATCTCTGTAGCTCAGGAAGGTATTCAAAACATTATTTGATTTTGATTGAATTTACGGCAGTTATCATTCGTCATAGAAAATATCGGTATGGAGAACCATACAGGACTTCCATGTTCTAAGATTTATATTTAAAATTATATTCGAAATGAAATATTTCCATAGAAGCTACTTCTTTCTACTTATTGCTTCAGCCTTAAACCACAGTACTGTGGTCACTAACGTATACCACCTCACGTTTTCTCACTCGATTTTCACCGAGATGGAAGTCGATGGCACTGCCGAAAAGTCTGGTTTTGCAGAAAACATTGGACTACGGCTAAACAGCCCGGGAAGAAATTTTAACAAAGAACTACTTCTTTGTTACCGATAACGTAGTACACATACAAAATTCTCCCCTCCCCCTTCAACTATAATTTTCATTTATAGAAAATTACCCCCACCCCGTTCACCTAACCTCTTCATTTATAGATATTTCATCTACGTTTCTACAGTGGATTATTATGAGCTTCTTATTAAGATACTTAATTTATCAAAATTAAGTACCGGTACTTTACTCTTGTTAAAACATAAAACATTGCAGGTAAACTACCCGTTTCTCTAAACCGATCTTCACCAAAATCAATAGACCTTCAGTCGTCTAACCAAAAACAATAGGTCATGAGAACTGTACAATTCTGCGCTGTATGCAAACAATTATTTGATTCTGTTTGAATTTGCGGCTCTTATCGTTTGCCATAATAAATACCCTTGTTAAAATATAAAACATTGCAGGTAAACTACACCTTTCCCTTAACCGATCTTCAACAAAATCAACATACCTTGAGTTCTGTATAACTCAAAAAGGTATGCACAAGAGTAGTTGATTCTGTATGAATTTGCGGCTGTTATCATTTACCATAGAAAAAAATTACCCTTGATAAAAAACCGTTGCAGGTAAACTACCCCTTTCCCTTAACCGATCTTCACCAAAAACGATAGGTCTTGAGTACTCTACAATTCAGGCCTGTATGCAAACAATTATTTGATTCTGTTTGAATTTGCGGCTCTTATCGTTTGCCATAGAAAACACCCTTGATAAAACATAAAACATTGCTGGTAAACTACCCCTGTCCCTTAACCGATCTTCAACAAAATCAACAGACCTTGAGTTCTGTATAATTCAAAAAGGTATGCAGAAGAGTAGTTGATTCTGTTTTAATGTAAGGCTCTTATCGTTCGTCATAAAAAAAATTACCCTTGTTAAAACATAAAATGTTGCAGGTAAACTACCCTATTCCCTTAACCGATCTTCACCAAAACCAACAGGTCTTGAGAACTCTACAATTCAGGGCTGTATGCAAACTATTATATGATTGTGTTTGAATTTCCGGCTGTTATCGTTTGCCATAGAAAATACCCTTGATAAAACAAAAAACGTGGCTGGTAAACTACCCCTTTCCCTTAACCGATCTTCACCAAAAACAATAGGTCTTTAGTACTCAACAAATCAGGGCTGTGTGCAAAACCTTATTTGATTCTGTTTGAATTTGCGGCTGTTATCGTTTGCCATAGAAAATACCCATGTTAAAACATAAAATGTTGTAGGTAAACTACCCCTTTCCCTTAACCGATCTTTACCAAAATCAACAGATCTTGAGAACTCTACAATTCAGGGCTGTATGCGAAACATTTTTTGATTCTGTTTGAATTTGCGGCTGTTATCGTTTGCCAAACAACAAAAATTACCCTTGATAAAAAAAAACCGTTGCCAGTAAACTACCCCCTTCCCTCAACCCATCTTCACCAAAAACAATAGGTCGTGAGTACTGTACAAATCAGGGCTGTATGCAAATAATTATTTGATTCTGTTTGAATTTGCGGCTGTTATCGTTTGACATAGAAAAAAATCTACAGAGAGACACACAGACACAAGACAGACAGACACACACACAGACACTTTTCGAAAAATGACTTTTTTTTCATGTTTTGAGTGTAGTACAATCAGAATCTGCAATAATCTCGAACATGAATTTGTATTATATTTGATGCCCAGATGGATTTGTACAGCTTTACAAACTTTTGCTCTACTTTTCGTACCCCAAAATTTTGAATTTTCCCTTTATAACTGAACACTATATAAAGATATTGGTTAAAGTTCTCTATAATTTGATATGATTTTTCAAAATTTTTACCTCTCACATGTCCTTCTATCCTCCAAGTTTGGGGGGGGGGATAATTGCAGAAGTAATAGGAGTCTGTGGGGTAAAAGTATTACAAAAATCTGTTGATGTATTCAAAAGTTTTGAGGACATCTCCCAAACAAATAGACAGAAAAATGTACAACTCTGGAAAACCGTATAAGCAGGGTGTATGAAGACACGATAGTTAATTATAAAGGTCCAAGATCATCCTAAAGGCAGTAAAATAATCTGATGACTAAGACTGAGTTGGAGGAGCTTATATAATTTTGAAGTTAGTGCTGAACATGAGTATACAATTACCAGTCCTAAATATCTTGCTCTTCCCTCCTCTCCCTTGTCCCACTATGTGCATTAGGTTGTTTGGTCTTCTCTCTGGCATGCCAACATTTCTTGTTTCTATAAAATAGATTTCTTTTTGCCGTATGTTCTTAATGCATGGTCCTTCCACCATTCTCTATATTCTTTGTTGTCCCTAATTGTGTCACTGTCAAGTCTACCACCCCTTTTTTATTACCTCCAGAACTGACATAGGAAACCTCATCTCAGCTGATGATCTATCCAATCTTGTACATATGGAAAAAAAAATTTGTGTTACATCTTTTATTTTACTTTGTTTACTCATTTACTTTATTTACTGCATTATTTACATTATTATTGTATGTGGTTCTGGTATGCCATTTTCTGCCCATGTAATTTCTATTATCTTTCTCTTAGTTATTTGTTGTGTTCCTGATTTTGCTATACTTATGCCACTTTTCTAACAAGGGTCTGACAGGATTCAAGGAACTAAGTTTTAGTCTCAAGTATTCCAAAAAACTTTCATAAAAAAAAACCATTAGATGTGTACTATCAGACATGTTAAAATACTTGACTATGATGTCAGATATCTCCAAGTGATTTGTTGTGGCACGGAGGTTTATTTTTTGAACAAAGATGTGGTGGATATGTCACACTGTGCCACAGCATGCAAAATTTTGTGATCATATAAAATTTCAAACGTCTGTATACATTATTAAAAACAGTTTAATATAAATGTGAAGACGCAGACAAAGTCAAACAATAAAGTTTGACTTTATCCAAATTCTTCTGATAAGAAAAAGTTGTTTTACAAAATGGTAACGTTTTGTTTTAATGAAGACAAAAAGTACATCCATACTTGGAAGACAGAAGGAAATTGCTAATTAACAGTAGATAATGATTAGGTAGTGTATTTTTTTTTACAAAATTTTAATTTGAGTCTTTTGTAAGTTATTTTTCTAAGCATGGAAAAATTATAAAATAATTCTATAAATTTTGTTCAGTTACTAAAGGGACAAAGGAAGAAAGTGAATTTTTGTTCACGTTTGAATTGATCTAACTGGTCATTTTTAGTGAATGTCTAAACTTGATTATGCAAACTTTTCGAATGGTAGTTGGTGAGAATAGCCAATAATCAGGTACATACTTTGCATTAGATATGACAAAATATTCAGCAGTGATTTTGAAATACTGTTTGTGATGATTGTTTAATCTGATAATAAATCTTTTGAACTGTTTTCCTTTGTGATATTGTACCAGTCATGCAGCAGGAACGTACATGCTTGTTATTTAATTTGTACCAGTAAATTACTGCTTGTTGTTTATCTGTTCCAAACAATGAGTGATAAGTTGCAGGAAAATGACATTCTAGGGGACAAAATAACATCCTAGGAGAATTACTGTTTGTTCAGGACTATAAAAGGGAATGTATGTGATGAAGTGTTTCTGTTTTTTAGAACTGACTGTAAATTTTATTGCTATGTAGTTTGAAAATTTAGACTCATAAAATGTTTCTAGTTTAACACAGCAGAATTTGATGTTTCATATTGTTACGACAGTCTACTCGATCGTCGTAGGTACAGTGGAAACAAAATAAGTACAAGACACCAATTAAGTCACTAATCACACCTTTAATTGTTACAGTAAAAATAGTTCGTAATTAACAACACAGTCTCTACAACAAATCAAATGAAAATTGTACACACGTAATAAAATGTCCACAAATATTAAAACTCAATTGTATTACAATTATACCGTCTGATTATAAAACGCAACACTTCAATAATAACTACTTGAACGTACACAGTAATAACTCGAACCGCTCTGGAAATATATCGCACTAATACTCTCGAACCGCACTAACCAATATCTCACATTGAACTGAAAACTAAGGCCGCTACCCGATGTATTTATAGTCACGCTCACACACCAGAAGCTTCCAAACTGCGTCTTATCTCTCGTGAACTACGTAATTACTACGGCCTTGACACAGTCCGAGCGCCCAAGCGAAGCCCGGCACAGTCGAGAAAATTCTCGCAAAATGCGTCTAGTAGCACGTACACCACACGCTTACATCGAGATCTTTCTGGCACATTCGATAAATGCGTAGATTGTTCTGTGCTGTCGTAGCACTTCCCCCTCCTTAAGCCTGTTCGTCCCGAACTGGCAAAGCGTCTCCGAAGTAATACTCGACCAGGCGATCTAGGTGGACGTCCTTGCGAAGGATAATTTTCCCGTTCTTCGAATTCAGTCTCGTGTGATCCGAACACCACGTTCCCAGGGATGCAAGTCTTTTGCGCAACCACTAGTTTCGCTGGAATCACTCCCGTTGCGTCATGTACTGATGACCGAAATACCACTGGCTGATCCAAGTCTGTTTGGTCCTCGTCAACAACCTCTTGCGTAACCTCATCTTCAGCCACTTTGCCCTCGGTCGCTTCTATCAGCTCAGGAACAAGCAAGAGTTTTGTCTCGACACCCATAGTTGGCTTTCCAATCACTTCTTTTGTGCTTATACTTATTTGTACTTCCTCTGCTAGTTCTTCCTCCATTTCCGCTGGCAACAGGGAGGGTTCCTCTTGACCAGACTTGTTGACTTTTTCTTCGACTAATGCCACTCGCTTAATCGAATGGTTGGTAGACCCTGTCGTTTTAGCCATGGAAAGCTTTATCTCCTCTTGGCCGACACACAGGACATTCTCTCTTAAGTCCACAACGAATCCGTAGGCATTCATAATGTCCGTGCCAAGAATCACTTCATCGACAATATCTGCAACGAGCATTTGGTGGCTAAACTCAAGAAGACCCAGGCGTACACGTACGTCTACCTTTCCTAGCACCTTGACGGGGCTTCCAGGCACAGTCTGTATTGTACTAGAGCTAATTAGAGGATGGCGGTTACAGACTAAGTCAGGGCACACAATGGACACTGTTGCGCCCGTGTCAACTGTAAATGATGTTGGTTTACCATCTGCAAATCCATTAACAATCAAGTTTCCACTGATCTTATGTAGCGTGAAAACTGTGCTGTTCTGGGCCTTTACTTCTCCAATTGGTGCGATCAGTCTCTTCTCTCGGTATCTTCTTCTCCCAACAGTCTACCTGTAGATGACCACGTTTTCCACAGTTGTAACATTTCGGTCTTCTGTCTTTTTCAAATCGTTGCGACTCTCTTGAACTTTTGAATTGTTTGTCTGACAACAATGTTTTTCTGCGCCCATCGTAATGGTAATGTGATACAGGGATCTTCTGACTGCAACGTGATGGCACAAGCCCATTAATGTAGCAGGACGCTGACTTGGCAGCTTCAAACTGTAGGGCGTGAACAAGAGCTTCTGAGCTATCTCGGTGTCTTGCCATTCGTAACACTTGCTGAAGTTCACAATCTCCGATGCCATCAATAAATGTCTGCACCGTAAACCTTATTCGGAAGTCTTCTGGTGCTTCAGGATAGGCCAATCTAATCAATCTGTCGATACTTGCTTCAAATTCTTGAAGACTTTCCCCGGAACGTTATCGTCTTGTTCTCAACTGAGCGTAGTACACATCTCGCAAATGTTTATCACCATACCGTAATTCCAGAGCTTTTATCAACTCGGCATAGGTGTTCTGGCTGTCAGGTGGCACTTTCTGTAGTAGTTCTGCCGCGGGTCCTTTTAATGCAAGAACAAGTGAAACAGCCTTGTCTTTTTCTGTCCAATTATTTGCGCATGCAGCAGCTTCAAATTGGCGGAGGTACGTTGCCCAGTGAGTGCTTCCGTCAAAGGTTGGAGCTTTGACATGAACTGTCCCTACTGCAGGCAAAGTGACTTTCTCTGTTAACTTATTTTCTGTGTCTTTTTCTGTCTTGATCACTGGTACAGTCTGTTCAGAAATTTGTTTTGGTTGAATCTTTATGCACTGTTTAACTTCAATTTTAATTGAGTTTTCTACTGCAGATATTTTTGTTGACATAACTTCTTCCACAGTCAAGACAGATTTTTCTACTTTAGCTATTTTATTTGACATGGATTCTTCTACGTCAGATATTCTGGTAATCTGATTGTTGAGCTCACCTCGTAATTCACCTACGTCACCACGTAGGAGACCCAATTCTGCGGTAGTGTGTTCTTGCAACTGTTTCTGCATAACTTCAAAGAGAGCTTCCGTTTTATCTTGTCGTTTTTCTGCTTCTCTTTCTTGTCTTCGTTCTTCTTTTTGTCGTCTTTCTGCTTCTTCCGCCTCCTGTCTGCGTTTCTCGTCCTGTCGTTTTTCTGTCTGCAACAGCAGCGCCTGTAAATTTTCCATCATCTGACTGGCATCCATTGTTTATCGATTAATTACGAATCACACTCGTCTTGTACAAAGTGTCCGCTGTTTCCACTGTTAACCGTTCTATCCCAACTTCTGACACCACTGTTACGACGGTCTACTCGATTGTCGTAGGTACAGTGGAAACAAAATAAGTACAAGACACCAATTAAGTCACTAATCACACCTTTAATTGTTACAGTAAAAATAGTTCGTAATTAACAACACAGTCTCTACAACAAATCAAATGAAAATTGTACACACGTAATAAAATGTCCACAAATATTAAAACTCAATTGTATTACAATTATACCGTCTGATTATAAAACGCAACACTTCAATAATAACTACTTGAACGTACACAGTAATAACTCGAACCGCTCTGGAAATATATTGCACTAATACTCTCGAATCGCACTAACCAATATCTCGCATTGAACTGAAAACTAAGGCCACTACCCGATGTATTTATAGTCACGCTCACACACCAGAAGCTTCCAAACTGCGTCTTATCTCTCGTGAACTACGTAATTACTACGGCCTTGACACAGTCCGAGCGCCCAAGCGAAGCCCGGCACAGTCGAGAAAATTCTCGCAAAATGCGTCTAGTAGCACGTACACCACACGCTTACATCGAGATCTTTCTGGCACATTCGATAAACGCGTAGATTGTTCTGTGCTGTCGTAGCACTATGGTCTGTTTTATTTAGTCTGTTCCGTGAGAATTAATAATAATAATATCTTTATTCCCATCATTAAAGTTTACAATATTCATTACATTCACAGTATTGAGAATTAACTGCTTACCACGAACTGTGAACAGTGACAAGTTAAGGTTTATTAAGATCCCTGTTAAATTTGATTTCAACATATACAATACAGTATTTCATAAGTTCAGTTAACTTTTATTGTCAACAATTTTTGTCATATATTCATTGTGTAGTCAGTGAAACCTTCTTTCTACTGACTACACCAAATACTTAATGTATTAAAAGTCAGTCTTTAACATTTAAAAATAAATCGTAACTGAAATAATCCTTTTTTAACCTCAATTCACATCAAAGACATCTGTATACAACTACAACTAAGATACGTTTACAATACAAAATAACCTAATATTTGTCATTTACAACAGTTTTCAGTAATAAACAAATCATGAACAATTTCACATCATAACTAAGTTTAGATATACTCTTTAAAAAATACAATGAAAACCCAAATTGAATTTTCTTCTGTTAATGACAGCATCTTGTGTGGTTAAATTATTTTCAATTGTATGCAGGATGATAAATGTGTTCAACTGACTTTTTATTTATTAGCTAAGATTTCAAATGATTAAAAGAAACAGTGTTTTATTTATTTTGCTTATTTTTTCTGTCAGTAGGCAAATGATTTAGAATGTAGGATGTAAAACATAAAATTAGTATATATTTTCTTTCTAGGTAAGGATATCAAAAGCGTTTTATTTTCACACCTTAATTGTTGAACATTCACTTCAATTGAAATATATCTTAAGTACTTTATATGAATAAAGTCTTAAAGGTAAATAATTAATTTTTTGAAAAAAGGGAATTAAAATATGTTTAATGTTATGATCATTTTGTGGTAATTGTGGTAATGACTTTAAAAAATGTATGATTTATTTTACTAAAAGCCTTAACATTCTGCCAAATTCATATTTGGTAAATAATTAATATATCTGTTATACATTTCTAGGTTCTCATTATAATTTAAAAATTTTTTGTTGAATAGAAGGAAAACAGGAAAATATTAAATATGATAAACATAGTAACCATGATGGTTCCTATCGTTCATTCAGTAACTTTCTTTGTTAATTAGTAACTTTTAAGATTTGATTGTGTGTTCCTACAACTGTTGAACACAAGATATTAATTTCAAAATATGATTTTGGTTTCCCAAGTAATTCCAAAGTATTTTAATTTTTTAATGCATGTTACAAGACAGTAAATTTTTGTTACATATATAGGCATGACTGTTTGAAATTTAAAAATTTTAAATATTAATTATTTAGTTATGTTCCTGTGAATATCTAAAAATATAATTTATATTAATTTCAAATTAAAAAAAAATTATTTCAGTTCCAGTAGTTTTGGAACAGTAAAGTACAGAAATGGGAATAGGTGTGTTGTAGTTGGAACTGTGTTGGCTTAGTACACTATGCAGTTTGGGTTTGATTCCCTCTGGCATCAGAATAATATCTATCTTTTATACAGTCACTCACCCCTTGCAGGTTTTGGCAAACTAGCAAGTAGTCTTTGTGCTTACAATACCTCTCTGGTTAGCTGTTGGGAGATGCTCCCATACACCCCAGGATCACACACACACACATTGTGTGTGTGGAGATAACAAACTTGTTGCAGGACTGATAAAATGTAAGAGAAAAAACAGGAATTTTTTCTTTTAAACACAAGGGCATTTGAGATGGATTGATCTATAGTGGAAAACAGGGAAAAAGATAATACTATTTTAAAAGCCTGCAGTGTTAGACCAGTCATATGATGTATGTGTTTGGCCAGTTGTTGAAGTGTTAACTTTACAAAGTGCACTAAGTTAATTAACGAACTGAGTCACGTGCACAGAGAAGGGGAGAAAGGCTGGGAGAGGTGTATTTGTTTTATTTATTTGTACACTTTTAGTTCAGTATTTTAACATTGTGTAGTACATATAAAGGCCATTCCATGTCAGTTGTATGAAACCATGCTCTCACAGAAAGAAGAAAGTCTTATTCATATGTTCAAAATAATTAAAAGAATAGAATATAAAAAGCAAACTTAAAGCCTATAGTTTTTATAAATTTTAAGTTTGAATTTGTAATTGTATTCTAAACTTTGTCGTACAAGTTTTTATCAGACAAAATTATGGGATACAAACTTAAACATTAATAAATTTAGAGTTCAGACTAATAATAAAAACATTTAAGTAAATTTAAACTATCAACAATTCATACAGCTTACCTAAAGTTAATTACTTAACTAACCAAAAAAATTACTTATTGCCATATACTAAAAAATTCAGTTGGTTTGAATTTACAGTTTCGTTTTTCATATTGTAGACGAGCTTCTGTTTGGTTGTACTTTTCTCAGTTGGTTTTAAACAGCCAGTTGAGAAATTATATATTCTTTCAGTTTTTGGTTTTGGTGGATCAACAATAGAAAAAACATGTGGAAATGATACAGGGCAGAAATCTTCTAGCTTGATCATAAAAATGAAGGCAATGGCTGTTGGGTGAAGAATCTTAAACTGTAATATCGTCTTCTTCGTTGTTTATTTTAATCACATTTCCAAAGTACGATCATATTAGGTGATCACATTTGCAATTTACGTAAGGTGATGGATATAAATCTTCTTCTTTTACTAGTGTGGTGTATTTCTTTCTGATGTTGCATATCAAACTTGGTGTGTCATCAGCACTAATTCATGTTGATTCTGCTTTGCCTGAAGAATCTATTGGCTTAAAATTGTGGGAACTTCAGGTACCAGGGAGTGTGTATATATATTCAAAATAGGTTTGAAGGGTAGATCTAGACACACCTATAGATTCTTTGAAAATTAAGTAACAGCTGACTCTAGCTACGTTTGTTGTGCAGAAAGTGAAGAAGTCAGTTATTGTTATAATCTGGTTCACAAGTGAACTTTGAAGGCTCTTTTTTTGAGCCAATCTTTTAACCATCCCTGCACAATACCAACATATTCTGATTTACTGAGACTTGTGGCATAAAATGATCACTGTCCTTTTAGTAAGTCTTCCTTAAAATTTAGTGTTTAAGTTAAACTCAATAACAACTTTGTAGTTTTTTAATAATATATATAAACTTTCACTAATGAACTTACTGTTGTCACTTCTCAAACATTTCGAGATGTTGTTTCTCTTCTTCAGTGGGTGTATACTGATTGT
Organism: Magicicada septendecula; assembly: GCA_034769895.1. NCBI lineage: Eukaryota > Metazoa > Arthropoda > Insecta > Hemiptera > Cicadidae > Magicicada > Magicicada septendecula. Next base: position 396,779,533 of record CM068371.1, read on the forward strand.
CGATTACAGAATAACTGTTACGGAAAAATGGTGTGTATGGTGGGGGTTGATGGTGGGAAGGGATTGGCGCTGAGGTTCGAATTGTGTGTGTGGATCAGTGTATCGAATAGTGTATGTGATTTATAATGTATTTGTTCATTTAATATGTTGTTTGGTTGTAGTGTGTGATATCTGTATATTTCAAATTGTTCAGCTGTGTTTAGTTTTCTACTTTTAGGTAAGTAGTGTAATATTTCCATGTTGTGTTCTATGTTTGTGTAACTGTGGTTTTCGTTATGTAAATGTGTGGCAAATGTGGAATGTATGTAGTTAGTGGTGAGGGCTTTTAAATTTCAGAAAATCTGGAAGAAAAAGATCTTCCCGTCTTTAGTAGTTTTTATAAACCATTGATACACTATGTTGTTCAACAGCGGGTATCAAACAATATGATGAAAACATTTATAAAAACAATTACACAGTCAAACATAGTAAATTTTAGAAGAAGTTTTTAAAACTTTTATGAATGTTATTACATTAAAAAAAGCAGCCCCATTAAAAAGAAGTGAGTACCATATTAAACAAATGGAAGAATACAGCTAAGAAGGGATAAAATGAGAATAATGACAATTTTTAGTATATAGCACTGTAATGACCATTAACTTAGACAAGACGATGACAGTGACCCCACCCAAGTGATTGGCCGAGTGACCAAATAAATATAGATAACGTTATGATAAACATGTCATACAATTAATAGTAACTAAGAAATAAATGATTAAACTTGAAGGTACAAAACCACAAGTAAGATATGATGTAATTTAATGTAAGAATAAGTAAGATGTAAAGGTAGAGTGAATATTAATGAGTCATATGGTGAATAAAATGAACAGTAAACACAAACATTAAGACACAAGTGTATAAAGAGTAAACAGTGATAGTGATAATATAATAATCACAACATAAGACAAAACAGAACCAAGAGTGCATGAAGTAGGTAGGGAGTGAGTGAAAAACAATAAGTGAGCAACATTAAATGACAATTAGTGATGGTCATAGTAACCAATATAGTCAATAATAATTAATGCATCTTGCTGAACCAAATAACAGTGTATACTGAGAAAAACAATAAGGTAATGAACACTATATAAGGAAAGCAGCTCAAATGCAAGTGTAAGAAAGTGTATAGAAAAATCTCTATTATTAACTGAAAAAATGTCAGTTACCTGAGGTAACTACAATAATAGTGAAATGTGTAAAAGACATGTGATTATGAAAACAGTATGTTAAAATACCATAGGTGTGTATACAGTAATAGTAATACGTTTTGAAAAAGACAAAACACCATAAAGTAGTATAGAATAAGATGTCATGTTTAAATATAAAATAATAATTATATGTTATAAAGAAATGTTAGTTATAAGATGTTAAGTTATAAAAGTTATAGTCCTGAAAGGATAAAGGATAGGATTAAGGGTATAATCAAAACCTAAACAGTTACATGTTCTAAAAGAATATTAGACATCAAAAGATGTATGCTAAGTTATTAAAGTTATGTTATAAAAGAATAGTAGAATGTAGTAGGAGTGTCATAAAACACTGAAAACGTTATATGTTTTACAAGAATTTTAGCTATAAGATATGTTATGTTGAATTATAGAAATAGTACTCAAGGCAATAGTAATATGTATTGGAAGGATGGTAGAATCCTAAAATGTTGAATGTTAATTTATCAGACCTAGGTTTAAAAGGTAATAATCTGTTTGAAAAGGACCACTAGTCATAAAACAATATGCACAAATTCATTCTAATTGTATATAAACTAAACAAATTCAATAAGAACATAGGAAAAAGGACAGAACTAAATTATAATAGCTATCAACCATTGTAGGCCAGTGTAGGCCTAGAAAAAATATGAAATAATTGTAAATTGTAATAAAATGACAACATTAAGTGAGGGGAAAGGTTAGGCAAACATAATATATTTAAATAGGGAACTTTAAAAACACAAAGAACGTTCAAAAACACAATTATAAACTAAATAAGTATAAAAAAACCAAAATTGTCAAAATACTAAATCAGCAAATACTGAATAGAACCTAGTCATGTTTGATTTCAAAATAATCTATAACAGAAGTGCTGTTCAGTAGTGCTAATAACATGCGTATTAATAGTACTATAAGCAAATTATCTGAATTAGAAAACATTTGATCATTTTGTGTAAAAATTATAAGCTATGTCTAACAATGGGCACAAAATTTCTCAACCAATGAGAAGGGTAGGCTTGAAGCCTAGAACCAAAAAACCGTTACAAATATTTTAACAGTTCATTATTAGCTTCAGAAGAGAGCAGATGAAAAATAATTGCAGCTCCAATTAATTCAATAAAAATATAACTTAAATGGACTAACAACATTATAAAGGATTAAAATGAACACCAAGATTGGCCGAACATATTAACCAGATCAAATTAAACAAAATTTATGAAATACAGAAGAAAAAATAAATAAACTAATAAATTAAAGAACAAAGAAAGAAAAGAAGGAAGCCACAACCATAAACCCTGCATGAAAATAAAATATCAGATGAACAGGAAAACATAAAGTATAAACTGAGTTAATTAACAAAAAATCGAAAAAACTTATTTCACTACACTGTGACGCTGTTGCACTAAATGTTAAACTTGGTTCAGACACTCATCCATTGAATAACATTCAATAATTAATTTATATTTTTTTAAACTGTTCAATTAGGATAATAACACTATTTGGAAATAGAAAACATTATTTTGAAAGATAAAAACTTAACCTATATTCACGAGTTGAACTGACACTTTAGATACTAAGAGTATATTTATAAAGTAAAAATATCTAACATTTAATTGAGTTTTATGTGAAGGTTTGTACTTTCTCGAATCATTTTGTTAACTTTTGCTGTAATCCAAAGAACTTTGACTAAATAACCATTATAAAATTAATTTAGACAAATGATGAATGTTGTTTTTGTCAGCCGACCCAACATAGCCAACCACTGAGTTAGAAATCAATCAGAGCTGGAGCACAAATTTATATTTTATAATAATTTCTTGCATTAAAAGATAAAAAGGCAGAACCGCTATCCGATAAACCAGTAATGAGAATTAATACCTGTTTATTGTTTCATTTGATAATATTGATGTATTGATCTCTTTAATCACACACACACACACACACACACACACACACACACACACACACACACACACACACACACACACACACACACACACACACAGGTGGAAATTTTTACCAAAAATAAAGGTTGGTAACACTGCCGCTCAAGAGCGAATTTCGAATTCAACTAAGACATTGTGGTAAGTTATACTGTTTCCTTAAAGAAGAAAGAAATTGTGAAGAGAAACTTTGGGTCTTTCACTAAATCCTGCGGCCAAAGACAACTTCCGTCTCCACGTTTGTATTTTTTTTCCGTGTTCGATGTGTACTAGAACTGTTTTCTTCACAAGTAACTAATGCTTGGTTATGGAGGTTATGTAGACAATGTAACTTAAATAAAATTTACTTTGTTAGTGTACAATAAAAGGGTGTATTTACTGGAAGTACAGAAATAATTTTCCATTTATCGCACATAATTACGGTACACAGACGATTTTTGGAAGTTGTGTCTACGTTTAACAATGCAACTTAACCTTTTAGATTTTTAAAATTAATTAGATTTAACAAAAATTTCCTTTGTTAGTGTACATTAAATTATTGTATGGATACAAGGCTGCTGTACATAACATTAAAGGCTGTATTTATTCGAAGTACCGGAATTAAAACCTAGTTCCAATTTAGAACGTGGACCTATAACCTATTTGCATATTTTATTGGGGTTTATTGGCACATATTTTATTAAAAGGGTGTATTTATTGGAAGTACAGAAATTATTTTCCATTTATCGCACATAATTACGGTACACAGACGATTTTTGGAGGTTGTGTCTACGTTTAACAATGCAACTTAACCTTTTAGATTTTTTAAATTAATTAGATTTAACAAAAATTTCCTTTGTTAGTGTACATTCAAAGGCTGTATTTATTGTATGGATAAAAGGCTGTATATACATTAAAGGCTGTATTTATTCGAATTAAAACCTATCGGTACTTCCAATTTAGAACATATAACCTAGTAGGCTACGTTATTCGTACATACAGTATTTTATTGGAGTTTATTGGTACATATTTTATTAAAAGGGTGTATTTATTGGAAGTACAGAAATTAGTTTCCATTTATCGCACATAATTACGGTACAGAGACGATTTTGGGAGGTTGTGTCTACGTTTAATTATCTAACTTAACCTTTTAGATTTTTAAAATTAATTAGACTTGTAGGGGTGTGCATGGCAGAACTATTTGTAGCGGTGTGCACCCACTATATAATCATATTTTTGGTAACACTGAGAACTTTAAGCCTTCTTTCATGCTTAAACAAATTATATATACACTTAATTATAGAAAAGCAAAAAGCAAATATGTAATTCAAAAGACTAATTTGCTCTAATAAACACATGCTGAAGTTAAAAACAAAAGAGTTTTTACTTGCCTAACTAATCATTAGTTACTAATGTGACAGTTGGAGCTGCTTTTTCTGCAAAAGCTGGGGTATGTTGGATTCAAGAGTGGTTAAATTAAGTCATAAATCTGAGTGTGCGTCAAGTCTATTTCTGTGCTTGCTTTTCACTTGAGATGAAAATCCCATTTCACTCAAGAATGAGGTGATGAATGGGATGAGCAACTCTGAAACTTCAGGATATTCATCTCTTAAAGATATCCAGAACTTTGTTAAGTCAGAATCTAAAAGTTTATGGATTTTGTTGTCCATGACATGTCTCATGTTATCACTAACTATACAAAATAATTTACTAAAAATTTAGTTTTAATCCCAGCATCACAGATGATATCCCACAATTGCTCATTTAGTTTTACTGACAACATGTTAGAACTTTCAAAATACAAGAATGGGTCTTGAATCCAATTGAATTCACTGTATCCCTCTGGGAAGCAACTTTCAATCTGGTTATAGAGAGTGAAACATCAGAGCTGGTAAAAAACAATGGTAGAGCATGAATAACAAAAATGTACGGTTTAGACTATGTACAAAACAGGTTGAATTTAAATTGTTAAAATGATATATCTTAGTTATTTACATGTAGTAGCTTTTTAAGACACAGTAAATAAATTTCCGAACCTGACTTTGCAACCCTCCAAATGCCCTCACGGGACCCAGCAGTGGCTCATGCCCAATAGGTTAAGAAACGCTGAACTAAAGGCATGTTTGTGGAGTGAAACATAAAAGATAACCCAGACTTCTAAAATGCTCTTAGTGAAATGGGATTTTCAGGAGTAACAACACACTATTTGGTTAACAAGCACATTTTACTAATATTGTAATACCAAGTCAATTAGATAGCTTAAATGTGTAGTACTCTATGTGATGCTGATCACATACTGTTAATCAGCAGCACTGCAGAATATTCTAGAGCCACACTCTTGGCATTAATCTGGAACTTTCTCACATTAGCCTGATAATTAGGATGTTGCCACCAGCTGAGTTTTAGAAAGTTGGTGTAGTAGGTTGTGCATTCATATAGGATGATATTAGACAGCAGTTTTTAATGAAAGTGACAAATGATCAATTGTTTACTTGTGTTGTAAACTATTGTGATTTTTTTATTACTGTTTGTAGGCTATACAGTGTGTCCTGGATAATTATATAAAGAGAACTGTTGTAATATAAGTGTGTTTGTTTTAGCAATTGAGAGTATCTGGTATTCAATAATTCATTCCACTGTTTTAAGTTCATAATTCTTGTCACTGGTTGTAAGAATATTATTCTCATTAATTTTCCAGTTCTATGAAGTCTTCAGTAGTTTTACCACGATGAGACTCAACTTTATCACTGAAGATGCCACATCACTGAATGAGCAAAACTTTTCTTTAATAATCTCAACAAAGCATGGTTATCAGCTGAAAAAAAGTTTTAGTATTAAAAGTTTTGATCACGCAAATCTATAAGGGATACTAAAAAGAAATAACATAATAATTGTATTGGACATAAAGTTATGTCCACAAAACAGATTTTGTTTGAAATAAATAAAACACAATTTGACACAAATATTAATTTTATGAATACTTGTTTGGCACATATTACAGAAGGTTACACCATTAAATGAGTTTGCCTAAGTAGAAATTTTCTTGTCAGATGAAAAACGTGTACAGTCAGAATACTATTTATTATGTACAATACAAATGATTCACTGTGGGTAGCAGTGACACATAAACACTAGACATAGACACTAAATTGTACTTGTTTTGAATGATTCATTGTGTGCTACCTGACCAGAGTACAGGTATTAACCAAGAGATGTTTAGTATACTGCTGTGTAACTGCTACAATGATGAATTATAAGTAGTACTTTTTGTTTTGGTCATCAACCTTGAAAAGGATAATAGAAACTTTGTATACCATTCTTCCAGCAGTTTTACATGATACATTCCTAGCACAAATAAGAAAAGTTTAAATCTGCTGATGATCTAAAGGAGTGAAAGTTATTTGCAGACTGACAGGGTTATAAAATAATTCTGAAAGGATTGTTGCTTTTACAATACCATCCTTTATCAACTGACTACTCAAATCTGCCAGTTTTTCACAGAAACTGAAGTTTGATGATTTGATCCATTATGACCTAGTGATGCTCCAAACATTTCAAGGATTCTCCTAGCCTTAAAAAACTGGACTGGCCTCATTGATTGACATAATTAATGTTAAATTTACTTTGGGATACTTCCAAACATAATACAGTTTAAAATAAACAAAAAAAAATTGTATTTCTAATTTTTCCAGAACTGTATACACATAATTTGATCTGGATAGAACGTGTATTAAACAATAATACTATTTGATGCAAATAATGAAAATATCCGTGTGGAGAACTATACATGACTTCCATGTTTTAAGATTTATATTTAAAATCGTTTTAGAAATGAAATATTTCTACAGAAACTACTTCTATCTTCAGCCTCAACCACAGAAAACACACACACACACACACACACACCACACAATTTCTTTTTTCTTTATTTAATTTGAATTCAGAGTATTGGCACATATTTTATTAAAAGGGTGTATTTATTGGAAGTACAGAAATTAGTTTCCATTTATTGCACATAATTACGGTACACAGACGATTTTTGGAGGTTGTGTCTACGTTTAACATGTAGTAACATCAGTAACTTAACCTTTTAGATTTTTAAAATTAATTAGATTTAACAAAAATTTCTTTGTTAGTGTACATTCAAAGGCTGTATTTATTGTATGGATAAAAGGCTGTATATACATTAAAGGTTGTATTTATTCGAATTAAAACCTATCCGTACTTCCAATTTAGAACGTATAACGTAGTAGGCTACGTTATTCGTACATATTTTATTGGAGTTTATTGGTACATATTTTACTAAAAGGGTGTATTTATTGGAAGTACAGAAATTAGTTTCCATTTATCGCACATAATTACGGTACAGAGACGTTTTTGGGAGGTTGTGTCTACGTTTAATTATCTAACTTAAGATAGTAGGCTTCGTTATTGGTGCATATTTTATTGGGGTTTATTGGCACATATTTTATTAAAAGGGTGTATTTATTGGAAGTACAGAAATTAGTTTCCATTTATCGCACATAATTACGGTACAGAGACGATTTTGGGAGGTTGTGTCAACGTTTAATTATCTAACTTAACCTTTTAGATTTTTAAAATTAATTAGACTTAACAAACATTTCCTTACTTAGTGTACATTCAAAGGCTGTATTTATTGTATGGATAAAAGGCTGTATTTATTCGAAGTACCGGAATTAAAACCTACTTCCAATTTAGAACACAGTACAATCTAATGTAGGCCTATAACCAAACAAGTACATTAAAATCCTTTTTTCAACATAATGCAATAAAAAGCAATGTGCAGTTTCTGTTAACACCCAAATGATTAAGTATTAATAATGGGTTAGAGTGGAATTCAATGTTATTATGGTCTAAATTGAAGTCAAAAAATAAACATAATCTGTGCTTATCAACACATAAGTGATACATAAGTCAGTTAACTATATTTAATATTACCTTGTGTATCCAGGTACACTGGTGCTCCTCCTTGCAACTTCAATGTTTCTTTAAAAACTACGCGTTTCGGGACTCATGGTCCCATCATCAGGTTGATAAAAAACAAGAATCACTCACATGGAGTACGTCAACTTAATAAGAAATAAATTAAAAGTTTCACTCGCACATACCGCGTGTATACAATTACACAACTACACGATGCGCATCGTATCGGAACTTGCAAGCGACTAACCGTTACGCGTCGCACTATCTCTACCTTTACCTATGTGTTGTTCCAACACGCGTACGGCCGTGTCATACAGAGTCCGTTGGACTTAAAAGAAAGCTTGTCGTTCAAGAGCTGATTACCTTGGGTTTTTGAGGCCTTATAAATTTCAAATTCTTCCAGCGCGTCCATAAGCCTGCCCTTTTACAGAAATGCAACGGCTTGAAGCTACTTTGAAAACTCGAGTAATTATGGTTCTGGTTGACTATATGCAAGGCAAAGTTTGATTTTATCTTCTGGATATCACCTCTAGGGAGATGTTCTCTGTACCTATCCAGAAATTTCCTGCCCGTTTGTCCAACATAAAAATTATTGCAGTCCTCGCATTCTATTTTATAAATACCAGAACAGTTTTCTACTAGTCTGTTGGTCACTGGTCTCAAAGCGTTCAAAATACAATTACTCGTTTTGAAAGAAACTGCAAAACCGTGTTTTTTAAAAACGTTCTTAATAGTATTAGGCAAAAGATTTGTAAATTCTGTTGGTATATATTTAATGTCACTGTTGTGTGTTTTGTTTATGCTCCTATTTTTATATATGTTCCTCCTCTGCCTCACTACTATTTTGTCTACAACTGTACTATTGTAACTGTTGGCCACCGTGATATACTTTATCGTATTAAGCTCATCGATGTAGTCTTTCGCCTCTAACGAAGCCTCTAATTTTTAGTAATCTGTTAACCAACGAGTTGAATGATGCCATTTTTTGTGCAAATGGATGAAATGAAGAAGCGTGAATAGTAATATCTGTGGCAGTTGGCTTCCTATAGATGTTGAACCTAAACAAATTATTTATTTTTCGCACAGTTATGTCCAGAAAATTTAGGCTACTGTTATTTTCCATCTCCAACGTGAACTTTATTTTTGAGTGTATACTATTCATGTATTTACTCAAGGTTTCTATTTGTCTATGTGTGCCATTAATAACAAGGAATGTGTCATCCACATACCGAGTGTATGAGATGATATTTTTGTAAAGCTTGTTTCTATGCGATAAAATATGTTCATTTTCAAAATAGTTAAGATAAAGATCGGCCAAGAAACCACTAAGTGGCAATCCCATTGCAAGGCCGTCGTCCTGCGCAAGTGTACCTGGATACACAAGGTAATATTAAATATAGTTAGTTATATGCAACTTGGAGACCACAACACAATATGTATAAGTCAGTTGTTACAAAGATAAACAAAAACATGTCTAAGAGTAGGCTATAACCAATTATAAGTGAGAGACCCGTTTCTAAAACGGCTTAAGTAGTGCAAAGTTTTTTTCTTGCTTTCATTTGAGCAAACTGGTCAATAACATCTGACTGATAAATTAATACTGTTAGCCAATTCATTTTTAATAGCTAAAATTGCCAAATTATTAAGCCTTTCTTGGTAGGTAGTGCTTCTCTGCCAAGTTTTCAGTGAATTCGCTAACCTGCTGAAAGATTTTTCAGGAGACGAAACTGTAACTGGAATAGTACAGAAAAGCCTATAGGCAAGACAGAAGTTCACAAATACAGCTTGAAGGTTTTTGGAGTAGGCTTAGTGGATTCTTTTCTGATTCAAACTCTGTTTTATAAATGTTCTTCAAGTGTAATATTTCTTCAAATAGATCCATTGCCAATTCCTTTTTAAACTTGCTAATGAGAACTTTTACTTTCAATTCTAATTCATCATTTTCCATGTCTGTAAAGTTCAATACTGGTGGAAACAAGTCACGAGTTGAACTAATTGCAGTGAATCGTGTTTTTATGTTGCCCATTACAAACTCTAATACTGGGTACATGACTGAGGTTTTAAATTTATTTTCTTGATCTTTGTTTACTGAAAAATCACTACTGGATTGATCTGTACTTTTTTTCCACCTTTTGGGAGATTCAGGAGGAACTTTTATTAGTTCTTTTGCAATTAAGTTTGGTTCTTCAATTATGCTGTCTGGATTATCACGCAACAATTTCAATTCTGTCAGTAAATCTTCCACTAGAGTTATTTCAACATTGAGTGTGATTCCTTTGCTTTGAATAACAACATTTTTTTAGTCAATATATGAAAGCACTTTGAACCAAAAAGATGCCAACATTAAGCTCTTTGTGGAATTGAAATATTTCTTAAGCCCTAATATGATGTTGTAGGCAGAGGGAGTTAGACTAGAAGACATCTCTTCTAAAATATATCCAACAATTTAAGTACTCCTGGGTAGTGCTTAACTATCGGTTTGACAGCTTGGATCCTCTCACTTCATCTTGTTTCAGGGAAGCTCTGCAGTGATAAAGGAATGTGCTTTTTCAAAACTTCCCAACATTTTTCTCTAGGGCTGCTAGAGAAAAATGAGTAAAGACTTGCAACATGCCCGAAAAATTGTGTATACATTTTAAAATTGAAATAACTGCAAATATTTCAACATTTTGTTATTATGTTGCGTACAAAAAATTTTTTTAAATGTAAATAATAAATACAGCTCTAAAATTCAATTTACGGGTACCCCAATTTACAATTACCCTTGACATCTTAGAAGTAATTGTAAACAAGTGTTTTCTTTATCCTTTGAAACTAAAAAACTGACACTCCTCTGGAAATTTAAAAAAGGATTTTAATGTACTTGTTTGGTTATACGTTAGATTGTACTAGGTTATAAATTGGAAGTAAATTCCGGTACTTCAAATAAATACACCTTTAATGTTATATACAGCCTTTTATCCATAAAATAAATACAGCCTTTGAACGTACACTGACAAAGGAAATTTTTGTTAAAATCTAATTAATTTTAAAAATCTAAAAGGTTAAGTTACTGATGTTACTACATGTTAAAAGTAGACACAACCTCCAAAAATCGTCTGTGTACCGTAATTATGTGCAATAAATGGAAACTAATTTCTGTACTTCCAATAAATACACCCTTTTAATAAAATATGTGCCAATATTCTGAATTCAAATTAAATAAAGAAAAAAGGAATTGTGTGTGTGTGTGTGTGTGTGTGTGTGTGTGTGTGTGTGTGTGTGTGTGTGTGTGTGTGTGTGTGTGTGTGTGTGTGTGTGTGTGTGTGTGTGTGTTTTCTGTGGTTGAGGCTGAAGATAGAAGTAGTTTCTGTAGAAATATTTCATTTCTAAAACGATTTTAAATATAAATCTTAAAACATGGAAGCCATGTATAGTTCTCCACACGGATATTTTCATTATTTGCATCAAATAGTATTATTGTTTAATACACGTTCTATCCAGATCAAATTATGTGTATACAGTTCTGGAAAAATTAGAAATACAATTTTTTTTTGTTTATTTTAAACTGTATTATGTTTGGAAGTATCCCAAAGTAAATTTAACATTAATCATGTCAATCAATGAGGCCAGTCCAGTTTTTTAAGGCTAGGAGAATCCTTGAAATGTTTGGAGCATCACTAGGTCATAATGGATCAAATCATCAAACTTCAGTTTCTGTGAAAAACTGGCAGATTTGAGTAGTCAGTTGATAAAGGATGGTATTGTAAAAGCAACAATTCTTTCAGAATTATTTTATAACCCTGTCAGTCTGCAAATAACTTTCACTCCTTTAGATCATCAGCAGATTTAAACTTTTCTTATTTGTGCTAGGAATGTATCATGTAAAACTGCTGGAAGCATGGTATACAAAGTTTCTATTATCCTTTTCAAGGTTGATGACCAAAACAAAAAGTACTACTTATAATTCATCATTGTAGCAGTTACACAGCAGTATACTAAACATCTCTTGGTTAATACCTGTACTCTGGTCAGGTAGCACACAATGAATCATTCAAAACAAGTACAATTCAGTGTCAATGTCTAGTGTTTATGTGTCACTGCTACCCATAGTGAATCATTTGTATTGTACATAACAAATAGTATTCTGACTGTACACGTTTTTCATCTGACAAGAAAATTTCTACTTAGGCAAACTCATTTAATGGTGTAACCTTCTGTAATATGTGCCAAACAAGTATTCATAAAATTAATATTTGTGTCAAATTGTGTTTTATTTATTTCAAACAAAATCTGTTTTGTGGACATAACTTTATGTCCAATACAATTATTATGTTATTTCTTTTTAGTATCCCTTATAGATTTGCGTGATCAAAACTTTTAATACTAAAACTTTTTTTCAGCTGATAGCCATGCTTTGTTGAGATTATTAAAGAAAAGTTTTGCTCATTCAGTGATGTGGCATCTTCAGTGATAAAGTTGAGTCTCATCGTGGTAAAACTACTGAAGACTTCATAGAATTGGAAAATTAATGAGAATAATATTCTTACAACCCGTGACAAGAATTATGAACTTAAAACAGTGGAATGAATTATTGAATACCAGATACTCTCAACTGCTAAAAAAAACACTTATATTACAACAGTTCTCTTTATATAATTATCCAGGACACACTGTATAGCCTACAAACAGTAATAAAAAAATCACAATAGTTTACAACACAAGTAAACAATTGATCATTTGTCACTTTCATTAAAAACTGCTGTCTAATATCATCCTATATGAATGCACAACCTACTACACCAACTTTCTAAAACTCAGCTGGTGGCAACATCCTAATTATCAGGCTAATGTGAGAAAGTTCCAGATTAATGCCAAGAGTGTGGCTCTAGAATATTCTGCAGTGCTGCTGATTAACAGTATGTGATCAGCATCACATAGAGTACTACACATTTAAGCTATCTAATTGACTTGGTATTATAATATTAGTAAAATGTGCTTGTTAACCAAATAGTGTGTTGTTACTCCTGAAAATCCCATTTCACTAAGAGCATTTTAGAAGTCTGGGTTATCTTTTACGTTTCACTCCACAAACATGCCTTTAGTTCAGCATTTCTTAACCTATTGGGCATGAGCCACTGCTGGATCCCGAGAGGGCATTTGGAGGGTTGCAAAGTCAGGTTCGGAAATTTATTTACTGTGTCTTAAAAAGCTACTACATGTAAATAACTAAGATATATCATTTTAACAATTTAAATTCAACCTGTTTTGTACATAGTCTAAACTGTACATTTTTGTTATTCATGCTCTACCATTGTTTTTTACCAGCTCTGATGTTTAACTCTCTATAACCAGATTAAAAGTTGCTTCCCAGAGGGATACAGTGAATTCAATTGGATTCAAGACCCATTCTTGTATTTTGAAAGTTCTAACATGTTGTCAGTAAAACTAAATGAGCAATTGTGTGATATCATCTGTGATGCTGGGATTAAAACTAAATTTTTAGTAAATTATTTTGTATAGTTAGTGATAACATGAGACATGTCATGGACAACAAAATCCATAAACTTTTAGATTCTGACTTAACAATGTTCTGGATATCTTTAAGAGATGAATATCCTGAACTTTCGGAGTTGCTCATCCCATTCATCACCTCATTCTTGAGTGAAATGGGATTTTCATCTCAAGTGAAAAGCAAGCACAGAAATAGACTTGACGCACACTCAGATTTATGACTTAATTTAACCACTCTTGAATCCAACATACCCCAGCTTTTGCAGAAAAAGCAGCTCCAACTGTCACATTAGTAACTAATGATTAGTTAGGCAAGTAAAAACTCTTTTGTTTTTAACTTCAGCATGTGTTTATTAGAGCAAATTAGTCTTTTGAATTACATATTTGCTTTTTGCTTTTCTATAATTAAGTGTGTATACAATTTGTTTAACCATAAAAGAAGGCTTAAAGTTCTCAGTGTTACCAAAAATATGATTATAAAGTGGGTGCACACCCCTACAAGTAGTTCTGCCATGCACACCCCTACAAGTCTAATTAATTTTAAAAATCTATAAGGTTAAGTTAGATAATTAAACGTAGACACAACCTCCCAAAATCGTCTCTGTACCGTAATTATGTGCGATAAATGGAAACTAATTTCTGTACTTCCAATAAATACACCCTTTTAATAAAATATGTACCAATAAACTCCAATAAAATACTGTATGTATGAATAACGTAGCCTACTAGGTTATATGTTCTAAATTGGAAGTACCGATAGGTTTTAATTCGAATAAATACAGCCTTTAATGTATATACAGCCTTTTATCCATACAATAAATACAGCCTTTGAATGTACACTAACAAAGGAAATTTTTGTTAAATCTAATTAATTTTAAAAATCTAAAAGGTTAAGTTGCATTGTTAAACGTAGACACAACCTCCAAAAATCGTCTGTGTACCGTAATTATGTGCGATAAATGGAAAATAATTTCTGTACTTCCAATAAATACACCCTTTTAATAAAATATGTGCCAATAAATCCCAATAAAATATGCAAATAGGTTATAGGTCTACGTTCTAAATTGGAACTATTTTTTAATTCCGGTACTTCGAATAAATACAGCCTTTAATGTTATGTACAGCAGCCTTGTATCCATACAATAATTTAATGTACACTAACAAAGGAAATTTTTGTTAAATCTAATTAATTTTAAAAATCTAAAAGGTTAAGTTGCATTGTTAAACGTAGACACAACCTCCCAAAATCGTCTGTGTACCGTAATTATGTGCGATAAATGGAAAATTATTTCTGTACTTCCAGTAAATACACCCTTTTATTGTACACTAACAAAGTAAATTTTATTTAAGTTACATTGTCTACATAACCTCCATAACCTGGCATTAGTTACTTGTGAAGAAAACAGTTCTAGTACACATCGAACACGGAAAAAAAATACAAACGTGGAGACGAAAGTTGTCTTTGGCCGCAGGATTTAGTGAAAGACCCGAAACTTTTGTTTTTAGTATAAACAATTTGGCGCCTAAATCGGGAAAACAAAGCTTAATTTATATCAGGTAAGAAGGAAGAAGACGGTGTTGAGGCGGGTACTGGTAAGTTCACGAGAGCGAAGGTTAGCGGGAAAATATTCGAAATATTGGACATTAGAAAATAACGCAGGCGGAGTCGAATTAATAGGGTATGACTCGAGAAGTCGTTATAATGTATACAAATATTATAGCTATCACCTGTTGCATTGAGTAAACAGTGCTGCCACTTCAAAGAAAAATAATACAGCCTCATTATTTTTTGTGCAACCTCATGTGCTGTGAAGAAAAATCATTGGAGAGTCGTTGAAGAGGTATTTGTTCAGAAGTGGGCAAAAAAGAGCTAAAGATGGCTTTGCCGGTAATAAAAGTGGGAGTATTTATTTTATAATTAAGAACAACATGCATATAGATTTCTGTATAATGTTACAGTTCTATAGAAATTAACCAGCTCCGTATTAATGGATTTCTACTAGTAATTTTATACAAACCACTATGTTGTCTTTGATATTGACGAGTGCTTTCGGCAGTCAAGCCATCTTCAGGTCATTTTTCGTTGGTAAATGACCTGAAGATGCCTTGACTGCCGAAAGCGCTCATCAATACCAAAGACAACATAATGGTTTGTATAAAATTACTAGTAGAAATATTTGAGACCACTAACACTCCAATACAACAATATATTAACGGATTGTTACAGGCGTTGTGATCAGATTGTGGTGTCATTCTAGTCTGGATGTAGACCAAATTATAACGGTGTGGGGCATCTACTTCAGTGGCCTAGTGTACTTGGGACCTCGCCTTGTGTCCACAGATCCCAGCAGTTTCCTTCCAAACACAATAGTATTGCACATGCAAGGCGGGTACTTCACGCCACCGCATTGTTTCAAACAGCCAGCATCGCCTACGCAGCGTCTAGCCTGTGTGAAGCTTAATGCTGGCGATGTTCGACCTAGCTACTCTGTCAATTTGTTATTAAGGTTAGTACAAAGGAGTATTTTTAATACGAGGTAAGTGTTAATTGAAAGTGTTACTCTTATTTTAATAACACTAGACTCGAGTCATTTAGTAAGTGATTCTGACATTTGATATATGTTATGAGAGTAAAAGCATGTATAAAAACATCTACCTCTATGTTACTGGAATTTGTTCACATCACTATAGTAATGGCCTGTATTGGCAATGTACTGTCATGCTCATTCCTAGATAAACATATGGTCAGTTTTGCACCGTGCAGTGCTAGGTAAACATTAAGCTTCCCGTGTATATTTGGCATTTCAGCAAAATGTCAGAGTCGCTTACTCAGCAGCTCAAGTATAAGACTTATATTATTGTTCTTTCTTCTCCAAGTCACCTCTTCCAGTACTTCAGCCACTACCAATTCTCCCTTCTGTCATGGGCATGGAATTTGCCTTCTAATATGATCTCCCCCCCCCTTCTGTTAGCCAGCTTCTCAGTGTAGTTGATCCTTTTCAGTCTTGGTTTTCCTCCTCCTCTCTCTCCATCTGAGCACCCTTCCATGATGATCCTCAGCTCAGTACATGACAAAACCATTACAATGCTCTTCTCCCTACTATCTCAACAACTGATTCCCGCTCGAACAGATTTCTGATGGCCATATTCATGGTTCATTCTCTCCTAGTACTTTCAGCTGCCCACCTACCTGTCCGAACATTCTTTTCTTTAGGGTGCCTTGATTCAATATTCAAGATAACTTGCTATAATCGGTTTCATGTTGTTCTTCTCTTCTTCTTGAGGGTAGTTAACACTTTTAATACTTTTTTATTCATTGATACACACCAGTATGCTTCGTGAGCTGCATAAACTCACTCACTATTTTGTACGAAGTACATTTATTATGTAAATTTTTATATTGTAACGTCCTACTTTATAGAGGCGTCCACCACTTACGAGTGTATTGCAATTACCAGCTTCGTTAATTCCGCCCCACAGTTGTACGCCAAATTTGTAACGTCCTGCTTATGTGAGGTATAGTATAGTTCTATCCTGCCCCACGTTGTTAGCGTCAAATTTGTAACGTCCCGCTTAATGTGAGGTACTATGGAAGTGTTATCATATGCCTCACGCAGTATGCGTCACTTCTGAATTATACTAACTGATGTTTTCAAAAGTATAAATAAAGGTTTTGTTTATTTTGTTGTACTCAATCTAAAGAGAAATCGAGAGTGTGTGATTTGTGGTCAAGGAGGGAAGTTGTTCAGCCTTATGCAGAAGAGAGAGTAAGTATCATTATTTCCACTCAGTTGAGACGATTTCTTCTGTTTGTGGTGCTGAAATTTTTTATAACTACCCACTACAATAAATTATAACACTTTATTATTCAATATTAATTTTCAATAATATTGCTTTATTTATTATTGATTTTTGTCTCCTGCCACCAAGATATAGGTATCACAATTAATCTTATCTGAAAAAAAAACATCATCTCGACTTTACCGAGTAAACATAGAGTTGTCTAAGGAGCAAAACATATATGTTGTTATTTACCCAATATTACGCTATAATAAAAAACATCAATTATTACATAATTCTTAATAATTCCCCAGGGTTCAGGGTGAGTTCTTTGTGTTACGAGAGTGTCAGAAATGGATAATTACTACGCTTCACAAATACCAAAAAATTAATAAATAATTTTGTTTATTTTTCATGTAGTACGTAGTTCCCGGAATTGCCGTAAGAGAGCAGCGTATATTTGTTTACTTTGAAAAAACATATGATCAAATGATTATTTTTTGTTCTATTTCACCGTTCAAAACGAGTTTTCTTCTGGAATTATTACGAAAAAATGTTTATATTACCTCGCTCCGTATGGTTCTTACTGGATTGCAGCTTTTCTGTGATGAGGTCCGTCTTGCGTTATAATTTACTTTTCGTTTGAAGTATTTTCCAATTGTCAACGAGAACTAGGCCGAACCATGCTGGATCCTCAGAAGGATTTCATCCACTGTTTATTAATGTATATAATCATTTAATTTGGATTAATCAGGTATAATTAGATAGTGGTCACTCTGTTTGTTAATCTTGCATTAATTTCAACTCCTCCAACGTTCCAAAAAAGGTTATTTTTTATAATTTTTGTCGCATCGTTTCTTCAACTCTCCAGTTTAGTTCAAAATTTTTTATTCTATTAACAATACGTGTTATTTTCATCACTCTTAGTAACACATAGTATTTTTATTATGCAGGCAGTTTGTAATTATTATAAATTTATATTTTATTTATGGAAAAATAATTCCTTTCCATTCCGGTTTCTTTACTAATTTAATTTACATAATAAGTTTTGGTTAATTTTTTTATGACATTGTCTATAAGTATTTTATCATTTTATTATCCTTAAATAAATTTATATATTATTCATTTAGTCTTGAATAGTATTCATACCCGGCACTACTTCCTGTTGCCATTTCCTTCATAGGATTATTTTAATTTTTATTATCTTTTGGTAATTAAATTTTTTTGTATTTTAAAACTAACCCTGGGTTTTCTTATAATCT
This sequence comes from Magicicada septendecula, assembly GCA_034769895.1. NCBI lineage: Eukaryota > Metazoa > Arthropoda > Insecta > Hemiptera > Cicadidae > Magicicada > Magicicada septendecula. Next base: position 396,798,178 of record CM068371.1, read on the forward strand.
AACACAATTATTTGAAAAAATATAATATTAACTTGGGTATAACAATTAGTTGTTCATACAATATAAATAATACGATAAACAAAATAAACTACAAGATCAGTTAGTATTATAGCATACTTTCATAGTTTTATAATTTCCACACACATAACACAGTTTGGTAATACTTTACTTTCACTTTTATTTTTCACCTCAATGGGAACACTAGAACTCACTTTGCACTGTATACCACTCGAATTGTTTATCATGTTGAGTGATATAATTAAATTTTGAGCGAGCTTTAGTTTACCCATTTCTGACTTTTATTATCATGAGTTACGTTATTGGGACCGGGTTATGTAACGTTACAATATTAGGTAATTTTTTAATTATGGGAAAATTACAAAATTCCCTGTTTCTTTTTTCATCTGACAATTATAAAGCACAAAATCTTACAATTAACACTAAACATTTGGATTTGGGTTACAGTTCCCTTTAGTCTGACATCCAGCTGGATTTTCATAATTTTTTCAAATTTTTGATCTCATTTTTGGGCCCTGAGTCCAACATTTTTGAAATTTCCACAGCTTAACACTACATTCAGATGTTAATTAAAATTCTCTTTAATTTGTGATTCTTAAATACCTCACATGAATATTTGTGATTTAATCAAAATTTTCACCCATTTTTTGGGTCATGACATCCAAAAATTTGGAGAATTTCAAAAAATGAACACTATACTCAGATTGTAGTTAGAATTCCCTTTACTTTGATAGCCTACATGGGCTTTTGCAATTTTTGTGCAATTTTGACCTCCTCATATATTTGCCTCCTGCTCTCCTATTTTTGAGGATATCAATCTCAAAAACTATAGGAGATTCTGTAGAGTAAGAGTATGGACATGTCTGCCAAGTTTTATGAAAGTTGGTTCATGCATTCAAAAGTTAGTGAGACAAACCCTACACAGATAAGTAATCAGACAAATGCCAAATGGTCAAGTTAAAACTGGGAACGCGCTTTGCTTGTTCAATTATTTTTATTTTCTTAAGTAAGATTTTTTTACTATACTATACTGTTCATTTTTATTTATAACTTGTTTTGCTTAGTGTATGCTTTCATTACATATTTTTTATCATCTCCTCTGCGTCAGTCATCATTCCTGAATATGACTTGTTGTATATTCCATTTTTGTATATCAGAAGTTCTTGTTGCAGACTCTGATAGAGATTGTCAACGTTAGAGAAGCCCAATTTGTGCCGGTAGGGAGAAAGGTTGGGCTGCGCGACAATATTGGTAGGTATACCCCCCCCCACTAATCCACTCTCGTGTTTCACTGCGCATATGCTTCTCTGTCGTTGACAACCTCTACTTTTCAGTTATTTCCAAGTTTGTCAATTCACTGTTAGTTGTGGCGGTCTTCACCTTTTACCTTTATACAAAATAATAAAATAATTCTTGGATTTCGTTGTCCATGACATGTCCGTTACTTAACTAAATATCACTATAATATTGACGACTCGGAACACTAAGTTTTTTATAAGTAAAAACGTAAAGTTTTACCTTACAGCCTAAACCGGCTTTCACCTATAGAAGGCTTCATCAGAGGCTGTCGTAAGTAGCGCTGTTCGTCTTGTTGTTGGCGACGAGGTAGTTTTTCGAAAGATCGAAGCTGTGTGTGTGTGGTGAGATGTGTTCGAATAATGCATGCGATTTGAATTGTGTCTGTTCGTTTAGGATGTCGTTTTTATTTGTTTTTGTGTGTTTGTATATTTCTAATTGTTCTAGAGTGTCTAGTTTTCGGCCTTTTGTGTGTACGTGTAGTATGTTCATGTTATTGTCGATGTTTTATATGTGTGGTTTGCTTCAATGAGGTGGTTTGCGAAGGTAGATTCTGTAGTGGTGTGGAGTGCTTTTGTGTGTTCAATGTATCTCTGTTTGAATCTACGTCCTGTCTGGCCTATGTAGAATTTATTGCAATTTGAACAATTTAGCTTATATACACCGGGTAGATCGAATTTGTTTTGTGCTTTGGGCATGCGTTTTGATAGTGTGTGTTCTGTTTTGTTAGTAGTTTTGTAAGCGATTCTGTATCCTGCTTTTTTGAATTTGTGGGCAATTTTTTCTGTTTGTTTGTTGATGTATGTTAGTCTTATGAATTTGTTGTTTTCTGTCTTTGTCTGTTGTTTGTTTTGTGTTTTGTGTAGGAGTTTATTGACTATTGTTCTGTCATAACCGTTAGATTCTGCTAGATATTTTATCGTGTTTAGTTCGTCTTTGTAGTCTATTTCATCTAAGGGGATGTTGTTGAGTCTATGTATCATGGTTCTAAAAGCAGCTAGTTTGTGTTGTATTGGGTGATTGGAGGTGTTGTGTATTAGTGTGTCAGTTGTAGTTGGTTCTCTGTATATACTGAATTTGTGCCTGTGTTCTAGTTTTGTGATGGAGAGGTCTAAGAAGTTTATGGTATTGTTGTGTTCGTATTCGGCAGTGAAGGTTATGTTTTTATGTATTTTGTTTATGTGCGTTAGTAACTGTTCACATTGTCTTTTGTTTCCCCTGTATAGTATTAGAATGTCATCAACGTATCTGTGCCAATATAGTATTTTATGTGAGTGTCTGTCATTGTTTGTGAGTATTTTTGTTTTTTCTAAGTGTTGGAGGAAGATTTCTGCTAGAATGCTGGATATGGGGGAGCCCATGGGTAGGCCATCATTCTGTGTGTAGTATTTATTGTTATAAGTAAAGTAGTTTTGTTTTGTGATAATGTTCAGAGTTTCTGTTATTTCATTGATAAGTTCGTCTGGTGTGTTGTTCTGTTTGAGTTTGTTTTGTAGGATGGTGATTGTTTCAGAGATGGGGATGTTTGTGTACAGGTTTTTAATGTCAAAGGAGGCTAATGTGGCGTTATGGGGGATGTGTATGTCTTTTATTTTTGTTACTAGGTCAGTGTTGTTTTTTACTGCAATGTTGTTGTCTATTTGTGTGTGCTGTCTAATAATTTTGTCTAGATATTTTGCCAGTTTGCCAGACAAACATCAAAACATGTTCCCCAGTATCTGCTGTCTGTTATGTTCCTTCTATTAAGCAGCATCCATGCAAACTTCAAGTAGTTACATTGACAGCTTGTTAATTTTTGCTTTCTTTTTTTTTATCCTGTTTTGTAAGTAAATGTTAAATAGGCAACATTCCACTCTTCAAAAGGGTTCAATAATATTTCAATATAAATGGGTTATAATTAGTACTAATTTTTATGAAGCAGGCAAAACTAAGAACCACTCATGTTCAAGTAAAATCAAAGATAATCAGTATGAAAAACAACTGGTTGCAGTATATTGCTTTAAAGTCTCCAAGCTTTTTACATTATTCACTTTTTTATACAACTTTTATCTTTCACTGTGTATATATAACTGACTGCTTTTGTCTGATCTTTCCTATTCTCCATAAGCCATATTTCTTATATACTAATGTATTTTGTGTATGCTTTACTATTCATTTGAATAAGAAAGGAATTCATAATTATCAATACCATTTAGTTTCTCTCTTTTCTCAAAATATTTTATTTACTTTTATGTACAGTTAAAATGACTGATTCTATATATAAATTTTGTAATTCCTGATTCAAGCCTCAAGATTTTGTGTTGAGTAACAGACGGCATGTCCAGTTCTATAGCACTGTTGTGTGAAAGTTTGGAACAGTGCCTTACCTCATTAGATGCAACAGATTTAGTGGCCTTGTTTAAACCATTACAGATTAGTATTAGTCATTCTGATTATGTCCAGTTGACTCACTTCCTGCACTGCCAGCTACATTGTGTTTGTAAACAAAATCAGCAACTGAAAAAATAACAATGTTGTGAACAGTCAGACACATAACAATCTACAGTTGATGATAAGCAGCTGTCTGAGCTGTGTGTGTGTGTGTCATTGGGTAAATGTTGTCACTTTGATAACAGATTATTTGAGAATAAACAATAACGACTAAATCTGCATCATGTTAAATAATTCTCTCTTTTGTTCAGCTCTGACTTAATGCCTCCTTCAAAATAAATTGTTTAGGGGAGTAGTAACAAGTAAAATATATTGTAAATCTACAAATTTAATTTTTTGTATTTTCATGTTGGAAACTTTAATTCAATTTTATACCTGGAATTTTTGTATTAGCTAGAAATTACATGTTTTAAATCTAGTCGTTTTGTCTCCCCAATTGGAACATTTACTCAGTTATTTATAATGGATATAGCCATTTCTTTGACAGACAATAGTTGTTTAAAGTAACTGTTATTTCCCCTTGGGGGAGGAATATTTACGAGTACAGTACAGTATTGTTAATACAGATCACACTAATCAGGACTTTCAGGTAATCCAAGGTAACTTTTAAAAATGTCAATAAAATGACACATTTGCCAAAACAATGAAATGTAGTTTGTGTACATGTCTTGACAAAATATTAGAAGTGTGTACATCAAACAATGCTGCAACTGGAGACATTTCTGATGACAAAAATTATGAGGTATGAATTGGCCCAAATCTTACTGAAGTGACCGAATGGATAAAGGGGTTGATTACTTGCTCTGACAGAGTTGATGTATCAGTCATTGAAATGATGGCTTTGAAGCATCTGCAAGATCATGAGGCACAAAATCTTATATCTTCGTTGAAGCAAAAGTATATTAAAGATTTTTTTTAATTTCAGCTTTTCTTATTGTTGTGTTCTTTTTGTTGTTTGGAATTCTTATTGAGACTCTGTAGTATAAAAATATTTTATATCGAGTAAGTACTGTAAATGTATTTTTTTTTGTCATTCGATCTTTAATCTTCCAACTATTTAATACAATCTGGAAAACCGGTACCATTCCACAGTCATGGAAAGCAGCACAGATTATCCCTATTTCAAAGCCAAATAAAGATTTGACGGAGATTAACTCATACCGCCCGATAGCTTTAACATCTTGCTTGGGGAAACTTCTAGAAGGACTAGTGAACTCATGCCTAATATGGAAACTTGAACTTCAAACAGCTTAAGTAACTGCCAGTTTGGGTTCCGGAAACAGAGGAGCACAAATGATGCGCTACTCTACTTCACAGACAAAACTATGAGGGGTTCCAAAATCAGAAATCAACCATTGCCATCCTGATCGATTTTGAGGCTGCATTTGACAAGATACCTCATAAAACCATTTTACTAAAATGCATGAAACTGGGTATAAAAGGTAAACTCCTCTAATATCTGGCAAATTTCCTAGAGAACCAGCAAATAAGAACCGTAGTTAATGGTCAAGGTTCTGGCAGTGCAACAGTGGAAAATGGCATTGTGCAGGTCTCTGTCATCAGCCCGACTTTATTTAACATCACAATCCATGACATCGTGGACAACACTCACCCAGATGTCCATCATATCATATTTCCTGACGATGTCACTTTCTTTACATCAGATGAAGACCCCGAGAAAGCCAACCTTCGTGTGCAACAAACCGCCCAAAAAGTGACAAAATGGTGTGAAAATGGTCCCTAAAAATCTCAGCTGAAAAAACAGAGAGCACTTTCTTTACCAGGAAAAACAACCATGTGGGGTTCATTCCAAAACTAGTCATTAATAACACAAATATTAAATATAATGAATGTCCAAAACTACCGGGAGTCATCCTGGATAAGAAGTTACGATGGAAGACCCATATTGAGTGGGTGGTCGATCAATGTGCAAACCGCCTGAACACCCTGAAAGCTGTAGCAGGATGAAAGTGGGGTGCAGACACGGTTACACAGATCATTCTATCTGTCGTACATCAGAGCAAAAATGATGTATTGCAGTGAGGTGTGGGGGTCAGCTGCAACAACCCATATCAACAAACTGCAACTGTTCCAAACAGCAGGTCTTAGGACGTGCTTTGGCTGTCCGAAAACCACGCCAATGGCTGCAATGGAAATAGAACTCAATATTTACCCAGTTGACCTGTATATAAAAAAACAAATATGGTTAAAAAATCTGAAAAACCAAACTCTGCCGACTACTCACCCGCTGTCAACCTTACGGGGCAACAGAGTAAAACAGTCTTTGCAAGTAGGATTGGAGAAATGAGACTCAGCTTGTCAGAGAGCTCTCCGGAACCGATACCTGTCTGCTACTAGGAACCACCATGGATGATCATTGACAACAAAATGAAAGTAGACCTCCCATCGAAACTCACAAAACAGGATCCAGGAGAAGTGCTGAGACAAGAGTTTCTTGCACTGCTAAATGACCAGTACCAGGAGTATACCAAAATCTACACAGATGGATAAGTAGACCTTAAAGAATCCAAATCTAGTGCCGGTTATTATATACAAACAGGCGAGAGCTACTTCATTCCATGCAATTCCGTTTCAAGCCTGGATGCTGAAGTACTAGCAATAAACGCTGCGTTGACGCAATGCTTGCAGATGGAGGCTCAGAACATCTGTATACTGACCGACTCAAAGGGTGCCATAGAAAGCCTGAAGAGACCCCATCCAAATGACTATGCATTCCGCATAACAGAAATAAGGACATTGTTGACTCACCTCATGTTGACATTGTATGAAGGGGAAAAACATAACCTTCCAGTGGGTTCCAACCCACTGCGAAATTGTGAGTAACGAGCGGGCTGATGAAATCACGAAAGCATCTGTGAAAATGTAGCAACTCAAATGCCACAGATGTCCCTATCAAAACTAAAGAGTGATGTGACGGGATGATCCAGGAAGAATGGAAGGAGAGATGGAGACAAGCAAGCACGGAGAGACGGCTCTTTGAGCTACAGCCAACACCAACAGACCACAAGCTCTATGAAGGAGTCCCAAGAGAAATCGCCATCTTTGCAGCAAGGGCCAGAACAGGACACATAGTTACGCAACAATATTTGTTCCGATTTAAACTGAGCACCTCCCTGAACTGTGAAAACTGCGGTGAGCAAAAGGTGGAATCACTGGCTCATATTCTCCTGGAATGCACTTCCATCAATGGCAGGAGAGATAGACTGAGAGCACTTATTGGTGACAATGGGAAGCTGGAGGATGTCCTCAGGACCAAGGCTTTATGGGGTTTGGTGGCTGCAGTATATAGTAAAACCTCTCTAGTCCGACCCCTGGCTGGTCCGACGCTCCGGTTGGTCTGACCGCGGCTCAGGCACCGACTTGTTGATGACTTGTCAGTTGTTTTACTGCCTCAGTACTCCGGGCCACCTTTTGAACAGACTAAAGCGGAAGTGATCTCGTCACACTCGCCTTGGTTGCCAAATAATGAACCGGCGTGCGATTCAAAGTTGTGCTCTAGCACTACAATACAGCACAGCTGTAACCCACGTGGTCACAGCTGTAAGATATTCACAGAGTAAGTAAGTGCGGCAGCTCCGCCGTGGCGACAGCATTGCCATAACTCGTGCTGACAGGCGTGAGCCCCCCTGCCCCTCTCCTACCATCTGACAACACCGTAGGCGCTGCCCCTTTCACCCGCACCTTCCCCTGGCCTACTCCCTCACTTCTGCTTTAGTCTGCTCAAAAGCTGGCCCGGAGTATAGTGTCTAGTGCGCAGTGTTGCCAGGTCTTCTGAAATTTCGGAAGACCTTCCGATTTTTTTTAATGTTCCAGAAAATACGAAATTTGGTGGAAATCTTCCGGATTTTTTCCTACTCTCGTTTCAGTGCTATGTCGCATTTCTAGAGTTTTGTTTTTGCATACGATATGACGTCAAATCTGGTGTTTCATTGCAACTGCAATTATAATTGCTTTCAATAAAAGTTTATAAGAGGTCTTGTCAAAAATTATAATAATATATATATACTTTCACTTATGAACTTACTATTGTCACTTCCCAAACGTTTCAAGATGTTGTTTCTCTTCTTCAGTGGGTTGAGTACTAACTGTCGATTACAGAATAACCGTTACGGAATGGAGTGTGTGGTGGGGGTTGATGGTGGGAAGGGGTTGGCGCTGAGGTTCGAATTATGTGTATGGATCAGTGTGTCAATAGTGTATGTGATTTGTAATGTATCTGTTCATTTAATATGTTGTTTGGTTGTAATGTGTGATATCTGTATATTTCAAATTGTTCAGCTGTGTTTAGTTTTCTACTTTTTGGTAAGTAGTGTAATATTTCCATGTTGTGTTCTATGTTTGTGTAGCTGTGGTTTTCGTTATGTAAATGTGTGGCAAATGTGGAATGTATGTAGTTTGTGGTGAGGGCTTTTAAATGTTCAGAAAACCTGGAAGAAAAAGATCTTCCCGTCTGGCCGATGTAGAATTGTTGACAATCATTGCAATTTAATTTGTAAACCCCTGTTTTGCTGTATGTGTCAATGTCTTTGTTAGTATTGTTTATGTGTTTTCTAATGGTGTTGTTGGTTCTGTAAGCTACTTTATAATTTTGTTTCCTAAATGTGTTTGCAATTTTATGTGTATTGGAGTTGTAGTATGTAAGTGTTATGTATTTACTGGGTTGTGTGCTGTTGGTCAGATGTGTTTTACTTTTTGTGTTGAGGATTCGTTTATGTAGTTTATTTATTAATTCAGGGTTGTATCCGTTTTTGACTGCTATGTATTTAATTGTGTTTAATTCATCTTGGTGGTCATGTGTGTTTAGGGGTATTGACGTGAGCCTATGGAGCATGTAGTTGAAAGCTGCATGTTTGTGTTGAGTTGGGTGGTTGGATGTGTTGTGTATGACCATGTCTGATGTGGTGGGTTTTCTGTATATTTTGTATGTGTGTGTGTTGTTTGTTTTGGTGATTGTAAGGTCTAAAAAGTTTATGCTATTGTTTAATTCTATTTCAAGTGTGAATTTTAATTTATGGTGTAAAGTGTTAATGTATTTATGGAAATTTTCTATTTGTCTTTTGTTGCCATTGTAAAGGAGTAAAATGTCATCGACATACCTGTGCCAATATATTATTTTATCGGTGTATTTGTTGTTGTTCAGTATGTGTTTCTGTTCTATGGTGTGTATGAATATTTCTGCTAGTATACCTGATATAGGGGAGCCCATGGGTAGTCCATCTGTTTGTGTGTAATACATGCTATTGTGTGCGAAATAATTTTGATCTGTGATAATTTTAGTTAGATGGATGATCTCGTTTATGTGTGTTTCGGGTGTGTTATTTATTTTTAGTAATTGTTCTAATGTAATTATGGTTTCTTTTATGGGAACATTGGTGTATAGGTTTGTTATGTCGAATGAAGCGAGTGTGGAATTGTGGGGAATGTGTACATGTTGAGTTTTATTCACTAGATCTATATTATTTTTGACAGTGGTGTTGTTTGTTAAATTTATGCTATTTCTGATCAATTTATCTAAATGTCTAGCTATTTTGTGGGCAGGTGCTTGTGTGTTGTTTATAAGTGGTCTGATGGGAATGTTGGGTTTGTGTAATTTCGGTAGTGCATTTAGTGTAGGGGCTTTTGGTTTAATTTGTTTTAGATATTTGATGTTGTCAGGTGATACTATGTGTTTTGTGTTATTTAGGGTTTTGTTCCTTCCTCCTGTCACAAACAATAATTATGACCACCCATACACAATGATGTAATAAGCATTTTGCAATATCCACTTATTTGTACCATACTGCTATTCAAATAAGAGTGACTAATCATTATAGTTTAGTCTCGAGCTGACAGAATCGCACTACATGACTGCACCTGAATAAACAGATACTGTAATGTCTAGCCTACACCAGGTCATAATAATGTCAAATCGCCGTGATAAACATGAAAATAAAAGTAGGGTACTACACTTGGTGGCTAAACTGTGTTGGGTATGAAGAGTGTTGAGCTGTTGTTATGTCTACATCTCTGTGGTCCTGAAGTTTGAGCTCTGGCAAATCAAAAACATCGAGCCAACACTGTTCAAAACATCAAATTCTTGGAACTCCATATCTAGAATTGCGGGCGCTCTCGCAATAGATAGAGCCAATTCATTTACACTTTTTTTCAGTGTAAGCACGCTTACTAGTGCGTGCTAATTACTCGTCCTGTGTGAATTGGTGTACGTAGTAATTGGTGACAGTTTTAGTGTTTACAAATATTTTTGTACACTTTTAATACTGTGTGTACATACTGTACATATTATCATTTATTATACATAACCAATCATATAGCCTGGTAGCCTACTGTATAAGTTTTATTTTATTTTAGACTGTCTCATTTAATGAAATAATAAACATTTTGTATTCTTCTGATAATCCGACCTTTTTTGTGTTCCGACCATACCCCCAGTCCCACAGGTGACGGATTAGCGAGGTTCTACTGTACTGTCTATGGACATCAGGCCATCGGCATCACCTGATGCTGGATGCCTGACCCAAGAAGTAAGAAACTTTAATCTTCCAACTGTTTCTGAATTGACACTTAAACATAAACAAGCATTACCAATATCAGTTGAAAGTTTACTATTTTGGCAATTAACTCTAAATTAATGTTGTAGGCAGATTTTTATTGTTTCCAGTTAATCTGGATTTTTGGTAACTTGAATAGGTTTCGGCCCCATCAAGCCTGGTTAACTGTGACTACTGTATGTGAGAATAACATTTTTTCAGTTAACAGCCAAGTTTTATTGATCATATTATTAAATAGCACTAACAAAGAGTGCCACCAGTCCATTTACTTCTGATAGGAACTTTTGAGTGTTTTAGCTCATCTTAAGATTGTGGCCTTCAGTTTGATCTGAATTAAGTAATTAGCTAAATTACTCAAAAAGCACTTACCAGCAGACATTGGACTAGTATAAAGCAATGAGTTGTGTTCTGCAGCATCATAGGTTGTGCAAACCACTATGTAAGTTTGTTAACTGCCGGATGTTCCACTACTTCTATGTTCCTCAGTCTAAGCTTTACCACTGTGGATACTGCGTTGTAGAATGGGTGTTAGTAATATCATGCTCTGCATCATGTTTGTGTTAGTAAATATTATTAATTTCGACCATACAAGTCTACAAGTAAAATAATTATTTACCAATATTCTCACAAAGATAGTGTGTCTATGTATGATACCTTAGGAAAGTAGGAAGACCTGAAATTAGTTAGTAGTTCCATGGTGACAGATTTTCTCTTCCCAGCAGAGGAGACAAGGTAGGTTACCTGGCTGACAGGAGGGAACATGAAAGATTATTAAGAATATCCAGGAAGGATCCACTGGTGGTGGAGATAGTTACTCGTGAAAATTCGTGTAGACAGAAAGATGGACAAGGATAACGGCCTCAGTTATGAACTGGGTACAGTACTCAATAGTAGGTTAGGCACTATAGTCCTGTGAAGGTTGAAAGTCTGGAGTGAGGATCCCAAATAAGTAAAATATAAATTACAGTCGGTAAGTCTATTTTAAAAATTGAAGTGCATAATGAGCCACAATTGTTAGCCACTACTGCTGTCTGTGATAGTTGTAAGCATTCATTGGGTGAACATATTGGCAGAGGTAATGGAATTTTGTTGAAGGTGAGACAATATTAATTAATTGCCAATATATAATCTTACTCTTACCTTCGAATTTCGGGGTCCAAAGTCGTTCAGACGAAACCAGCTGCAGACAGGTTACTTAGGTTGGCGTTACGAAATATAATAACACAGTTTATTCTGGCTAAAACAACTTATTTGGATTTTATTTAATATAATGTTTTACAGTTATGCAATACCGAATCAAATTTTATGCTGGTTGGTTACTACATTGGTTAAAAGTTTCGTTTTTTGTTTTGTTGAGCGTAAACAACATATAAAATTATCAGTACCGGTATATCAAACAATAATGAAACAATTCTTATGATTATTATTCTTAAATGGCTATAACAATTTGCTTAACCTTAATAATGACCCAGTACTTTGTCGCACTCTCTTTCATTCTGTTTTACATTTTTATTTTTAAACCCCTGTTAATAGAGCTCTGTATTTATGTTTAATGTCTGTATTTAGGGAATAGTTCTGATAGTTATATGTAGAATACTTAACCCACGGCGTTAATCCGTTCCATTACCACATTGTGTTGTAGGCTGTTTTTGTTCACTAAGGTTATTTCCACAGTTCATAATCTTCCGCACTACCACTACACACTCCGTCTTATTTAATTCACTTTATTTGAGTTTAATTTTAAATTACACTTTGGTAACATTTTGTCGGATAGCTTCACAACAAAAGTCGGCCGACATACGTGACTTGAACTCTTTATGTTTTTTACTATGTGACCACGCGTTATACTGTTTGTACCACTTTAATTTTTTATGGTGCTTTAAAATATAGGCCGAATTAATTTTACGGCCTATATTGCACCCGAGGCCACCGTTTACTTTTAACCACAAACTTTTTACTGTCTGATGCTGCTTACTAATGTTCACTCTCTGATGACAAACTGCAGACTGTTATTCACAAAAAGCCTGCTGCTGGGGTGGTTACGCAATCCGTCTGGGCAATTGTTTAGGCTAACTGTATGTGCATTGCTGGTTACTGGGGCTCCTCACAGGTGAAAGTTAACAATTTAAAAAGTGATTGAATTGATGCAATATAAAATTAAACTGGGGTAGCTCACAATTCTGTACCGTTACAATACCCCCCCCCCAATAAGAGGTTGAAGGCCAAAGCGTTCAAACTCTTATTGCCTAAAACTGAGAGGATCAGTGAGGACATGGCGCCGCAACCCCCCCTGAACACTCTACTAAAATTGGGTTCTTACCCCCCTAGTCTGGCGACTGTGGAAGCACCCATCCGATCTTACGGGACTTCTCTACTTGAGATCCCACCACCATAAGCTCGGACCGATACCCACCACAGTATCACCTGACTCTGGAACATTCACTTAAAATTTAATAAACGGCCTTCCATCATTCCATATCCCACGACTGATTTGTTTCCTCTTAGCCGTATTGGTTCATTTTATGCAAAGTACTGGTTCTGCTTATGCAAAGTACTGGTTTGGTTTAAAAATAATAATATAAACTTACAGTCTACTTGCAGTTCAATCATATAAACTAAATAATATTCCCCGTAAACATAAAACGTAAGTTGACATTGATACAAGTTACTTGGACAATAATATATACATCTTATTTTCCAAACACTATCTCAGCTTTAATGTTCTTTCAGTTTTTTCTTTTAAATAAATATTTGAATCATTTTGCCAATCAATTCCAGTTTGAAAATAAAGTTAAGTTCATTATTCCAAGTTCATTATTAAAATCATCTTTTCAATTAATTTAATTACCAAATTGATTTAATTTTATTTATTTCTCAAACTCTGAGTTCATTAATTCAATCTTATTTGTTCGAAACAATTTCATTTGTTTTAATTACATTTTACAAAAAAAAAAACCCTACATTCCATCACATCAGATGTTTCTTTTTATTTCATAATAGGATTTTCTACTAGCAATGATTCAGCAGACTACAACATTTTTTGTTATTGTCAACTCAGCTTCAACACCTGGCACTAAACATTAGTCGAAACATACAACACACCTGTTTACATAAACAGTCGTCTGCCAGACTGTTGTTATAAACACAGTTATAAACATTCATGGTTACATCATACTAACACCTGTACTTTTCTATAAATCTTTTAGTTAACATATTTGTCTCTTAAATTTTCTTATTCCAATTCAGATCAGATATAATTTTAATTCACCACAATTACTTTAATAGCATTTTACTAAAAACATTTTAACTTTAGTTATATTATTTGAAACACTTTGAATATGAATACACAATACAACATTGGCTTCATTATTACCTTTTGTTCATTATTTTAGTGGAATACAATTATTATACCTTTCCCTCTCATTACAAACATATGTTGCACATAAACTATAATATACATTGCAACAGAATACTATTAACACAATACATTTAACATTAACACATTTATTTACAGTTTCCGTAATAATTTTCTTATATACCACACATCAATACCTAAATTCAGCAAGGTCATTACCATATACTAAAGTATTTAAAATGTCCATACACTGCTTTTTTAGTCCAACCTCCATCGTCAAAAATTAGTCTTTTCGGTATATGACACTTTTCAATTTTATTGATACACAACATATAGCTAGTTTGTGTGTTATGGCCATAAAATTTTATTTTTCCCATTGTACCAAAACAATAATCTATAGGGTTACCCCCCCAAAATTATCTTAACATAAATCAAGTCGACATCAGTATTATTTGTAAAGTCTCCGTCAGTGTTTTTTGTTGTTACCATTACATCATTATTACAGTCATCAACTACAATATACACGGTGTTTACTATAATTCTCTTAATATTCATATTCTCTCTCAACTCATCATAATCTCTATTTAACTTAAATATTTCTGTTTCTCTCTCTCTAATTCTCTCATTACAATATTTCTCACAACAGTTCACATTCTCATTCCATACAGAGGGCAACACAACATTATTACAACGTCTGGCTTTACCAGATACACAAAAATAATTCAAAGACCTTTTGTCTTTTACAAAAGCTAGGGAGGAACCTTTGTCCTCCAACAATACTAGTGAAGCATTTTCTTCACCCCCAACCACATCACTGGAAAATTCTACCCTCTGTACACTCTCTTCATTTAAACTGTCTTCACACTCTCTCTCATTTTGATCAACTACATTTTTATCCTCAATGTCACTACTACTATTTGCTGTATCACTTTTTGATACCATGTTTTCATATTTATTGTCTACCACACACACACTCTCTCTTAACTCACCTGTTTCTCTTTTTATTTCTCTACATGTTTCGTTAAGTCGTTCATCAATACTACACAATGAATTCGTTAATACGTCAAACTTAGCATCATTAGTGTTAAAACGTTTGTTTATATCGATACTCATTACATCGAATTTAGTCTCAAATTTTTTCTCATTATTGTCTAAGCGATTATTTAAGGCATTTAAATTACTGTTAATTTCGCCCTTAAATTCATTAAAATTGGTTTCGAGTTGATTACTTCGTTCATCAAATTTATTGCTTAACATTATATTTTGTTTTTCTAACATTATATTTTGTTTTTCTAACATTAGTTGTATCATATTAACTATATCATTATTGTCATCTTGCTTGTTTTGGATAGGTGTTGAATGAATCTTAGCGCCCTCCATTGTCACTGATTCTGTTAAACTTATTTCATTTATTACCGTTTCGGTTATTATTGTATTTACTTGATTGTCTGTACTTGTACTAGTCAAATCAATATTGTTGACTTTATCACTGTTACTCTCCATCTTGAGTAAATGTATACTTATAAATGTATGCTTAGCAAACTACCCAATAATCGCCCTCACTTCCAAATAACCTGTTCTGCAGCTTAATTAGGTCTGGCGAATATAGGTTATAAACCCTATACTCGAGTCCCTGTTCGGGCGCCAGTGAGACAATATTAATTAATTGCCAATATATAATCTTACTCTTACCTTCGAATTTCGGGGTCCAAAGTCGTTCAGACGAAACCAGCTGCAGACAGGTTACTTAGGTTGGCGTTATGAAATATAATAACACAGTTTATTCTGGCTAAAACAACTTATTTGGATTTTATTTAATATAATGTTTTACAGTTATGCAATAACGAATCAAATTTTATGCTGGTTGTTTACTACATTGGTTAAAAGTTTCGTTTTTTGTTTTGTTGAGCGTAAACAACATACAGTAAAACTTGGCTAATTCGAACGTGCATAATTCGAATTCGTGGATAATTTGAACTTTTACCGTGGTCCCTTGAATATCCTATGTAAAACCATGCAAAAACATCGTCTGTAATTCGAACTTTTTTTGGTTAATTCGAAATAAAAATTTTGCTCAAACTACAAAAAATCGCCTGCTGTATGGGCTAGACCACGTAACAATAGAGACACGACTGGAAACAGACAAGCAGGCATCGCCCTTTGTGAACAGACGCTTGTCCTTTGTGTCAAATTCGTGGAATTGCCGTCAGTATCTGGCGATGACACATGACTGGCTCGTGTAACGGTACCGTCCGCCATTGTCCCTGGTTCCACGCCTCGTCAGTCAGCCACCCTCACTGTTGCTTTCAGTTCAGTCTGCCTGCATTCATGGAAGTGTTAAGTCTTTTTGAGTTTCTACTGTGCGAGCTGTGTCCTGTAGTGAGAGACCGTTCCTTTCTTTATACAGTACTGTATATACAGACTGGTGTGTTTAGTGACGCTTATTGTGCAGTTTTATTGTGTTGTGTGTTCATCATGGCCCTTTCAAAACCAACACGGACCCAATACAAATCATTGACATTTGCTGAAAAAGTTGCCGTTATACGGAAAGTGGAAAAGGGACAAAAAAAGAAATCTGAAATTGCCAAGGAATTCGCGATACCGCCAAATACGCTGTCAACGTATCTAAAAAATAAAGAGAAGATTTTGAATAGTGTGTGTAAAGCCAGCGACAAAGATAGGAAAAGAGCGCGAGGACCAGAAAATCCTGACGTGGATGAATGTGTAGTGAAGTGGTTTAAGCAAGCAAGGGACAAAAAAATTCCAGTCAGTGGGCCCCTCGTCAGAGCCAAAGCTGAGGAATTCGCATCTAGCTTAGGGAAAAATGATTTTAAGGCCAGCACTGGTTGGCTCGATGGTTTTAAAGAAAGGAATTTCTTTCAAAACTGTTTGTGGGGAAAGTGGATCTGTTGACGTTGAAGCTGCAAATTCATGGAAAGACGATTTGTTGCAAATGATTTCTGATAGAGACGCTAAAGACATTTTTAACGTAGACGAGACGGGCTTATTCTTCAAATGCACCCCCGACAAAACACTTGCTTTTAAAGGAAAAAGTTGTAGTGGCGGCAAACACAGCAAGGAGCGCATAACACTTTTATTCGGAGCAAACATGGATGACTCGGAAAAACTGCCTTTGCTAATGATAGGGAAGTCAGCCAACCCACGTTGTTTCAAAATTGTAAAAACGAAACCAGTTGAATACAAATCAAACAATAAAGCTTGGATGACAGGTGAAATTTTCGAAAGATGGCTTTTGAAAATCAACAGGAAATTTTGAAATCAAAACAGAAGAATCGTCTTGTTTATTGACAACTGTACAGCGCACAACACTATTCCTCTGATGGAAAATGTAAAAGATGTGTTTTTCCCTCCAAACATGACTTCAGTAGTTCAACCTATGGACCAAGGTGTAATAAAAAATTTTAAGCATTTTTACAGACGGCTTGTGGTCCAAAACATTCTGTCAGGTGCTTATTTAGATGAGCACGAAAATATCAAGATTAACATCCTTCAAGCTGCCTGCATGTGCAACAGTGCTTGGGACTAAGTTACGCAAAAAACAATTGCTAATTGTTTTCGTAAAGGTGGTTTCTGCCACATTGAAGGTGAAGAGGAGAATAAAGCTGCTAGAGAAGTTGTACCCACTATGGATAACTGGGAAGATGTTGGACATGATGCAGGCATTTGTTATGAATACTTTGTAAACATGGATGAAGACTTGGCGGTGTGCGGTGAACAGGCAGATGCGGAGATCGTGGCTGATGTTATGAACATAAGAAATGATGGTACATCTTCAGATGAAGAAGGGGACCAGCTAGAACTTCCAGAGATACCGATTCCAACAGCTTCACAGGCATCAAATTACATTCAAGACTTGTGACGGTTTGTTGAAGGACAGCAGAACGTAAGTGACGCTATTTTCCAAGCACTTAATAAACTTGAAGAGTTTACTACAACTCGGTGTATTAACTGCAAAATGCAATCAAAAGTTTCTAGCTTTTTTAAAAAACTGTGAATGCTATATTTTGTACTGAAACGTGTTTATACGTTTGTAATACATATGTATAAGGAAATTGTTTAATAAAATAACATATTGCTTTACTGAATTTCTGTTTTTGATTTGATTTTTCTACCCTTATTAAAAGTTTTCCTAATTCGAATTTTTGGATAATTCGAATTTTTTACTGGTCCCTTCAGCTTCGAATTAGCCAAGTTCTACTGTATAAAATTATCAGTACCGGTATATCAAACAATAATGAAACAGTTCTTATGATTATTATTCTTAAATGGCTATAACAATTTGCTTAACCTTAATAATGACCCAGTACTTTGTCGCACTCTCTTTCATTCTGTTTTACATTTTTATTTTTAAACCCCTGTTAATAGAGCTCTGTATTTATGTTTAATGTCTGTATTTAGGGAATAGTTCTGATAGTTATATGTAGAATACTTAACCCACAGCGTTAATCCGTTCCATTACCACATTGTGTTGTAGGCTGTTTTTGTTCACTAAGGTTATTTCCACAGTTCATAATCTTCCGCACTACCACTACACACTCCGTCTTATTTAATTCACTTTATTTGAGTGTAATTTTAAATTACACTTTGGTAACATTTTGTCGGATAGCTTCACAACAAAAGTCGGCTGACATACGTGACTTGAACTCTTATGTTTTTTACTATGTGACCACGCGTTATACTGTTTGTACCACTTTAATTTTTTATGGTGCTTTAAAATATAGGCCGAATTAATTTTACGGCCTATATTGCACCCGAGGCCACCATTTACTTTTAACCACAAACTTTTTACTGTCTGATGCTGCTTACTAATGTTCACTCTCTGATGACAAACTGCAGACTGTTATTCACAAAAAGCCTGCTGCTGGGGTGGTTACGCAATCCGTCTGGGCAATTGTTTAGGCTAACTGTATGTGCATTGCTGGTTACTGGGGCTCCTCACAGGTGAAAGTTAACAATTTAAAAAGTGATTGAATTGATGCAATATAAAATTAAACTGGGGTAGCTCACAATTCTGTACCGTTACAAAGGGTCATAGATTGTTCGACGATCTTTTGTAAATAAAATCACTCAAACACAGAGTGAGTCATAGGTTGCTTGACTCTATAAGTTATCCTTAATTTATTAGTGATTGTGAATGGTGGAAAGTGTTTTGAGGTTTGCTCAATGAACGTCAGCCTTCACCACAGTACT
Organism: Magicicada septendecula; assembly: GCA_034769895.1. Classification (NCBI taxonomy): domain Eukaryota; kingdom Metazoa; phylum Arthropoda; class Insecta; order Hemiptera; family Cicadidae; genus Magicicada; species Magicicada septendecula. The sequence continues at coordinate 396,817,057 of CM068371.1, forward strand.
GTGAGCCTTACATTTGACACCCCGTGTTAGGTAGACTCGAATTCCACTGAAGATGGCAGCCAGTGGTGCTGCTGAAACGATTGGTTTGTTTGTAAACCCTGGACCACGGTCAAACAGCCTGGTAGATACTTCATATATAACTGACTTTTAAGATATTTTTCTGTTGGGTCTTTATTTAGTTGTATGCATTTATTATTGTTGATGAAGTCTTCAGTTGTTTTTGATGTAGTCTGCTTTTTCAATGATTAATAATAAACAAACAATAAAACTAATAAAAACAACTAAAAACATTTTCAACAATAAAAATACAGACAGATTTATATATATATATTGCAACACATCTTTTTATGATTTCTTTCATTATGGATTATGAGTTTTACATGGACCTGGTTAGGGTATATCATGCCAACACTTACCTGCAGTATATGGTACTTTTCTGCTTTGCCGGCTATTAGGTGTGGGATTTGGGCTTATTAGGTATTAGGTAACGAGTTGGGACGATGTGTTTCCAAAAGAATTATGTTAGGAAGCTGAGTTGTATAAATTGTGAATAAATGAAAACTACCTTTTTAGTCTATCATTCCAATGATTATAATTGTCACCCTCAAGGTGCTTATCTTTAAACAAATCATAATAATAAAAAGAATTTCAAATATTTAACACAATTTACGGCGGGTTCCACCATTTATATTCTTTCTTGAATATTACTTTACCATATTTTCTCTAGTGATATATTGTTATAATGCTTACGTCTAACAATCACATATTAAAATCATATATCTTAGTACATAATTTATAAGTTCCTGAAAATAAGACATACAATACACATTATATACACAAAACATATAACATGGAAATATACACACATATATGGGCAGTTTCACACTGTCTGCCTGTAATTATAATTCATTTATAAAAAAATCATTTTTGTTATATTGAATTTAATTATTTAATAAAATGGAAATACTGAATTGATTTCATTCTATGAAATCCGTAACCCTGTTCTTTATACATGAGAAAATAAAATACGAACTTTTTAAATGAATATAACAAGGGTTATAGTTATCGTTATCTCTATGGTAATTATTCTTTATACAGTGCACAATCTCATGAAAACATTTGCTTAGAGTCTTTCTGCACTCTTATTAACATATTATTATAATAATCACACATTATCTAAATGTTCTGTCTTTTTGAATAAATGTCTCTATATGATATACAGTACAACATTTAAAAGTGTCTTTAGGCTTTAGTCATACCGCCTATATAATTAAATGTTTATCAATTATTTAAAACTGTTCAATTTCGCTTATAGCGGCTTTTCATTTACTTGTTGTGTTTTACAACATTATTATGAACCCTGAACCATATCAGGTCACCTGTTTTGATGATTTCATGTTACACAGATGTACACGGGTCTCAGGCGTCGGCGTTGAGTACAGCTATTCCTCTCGAAACCTCCGTCAGCGTCGCTTAGCGGTGTATGAACAGCTAGGCTAGGCGTCGTTCCTTTATCGTCATGGACACAGCGTCTCTGGCCTCGGGTATAGTCTGATGTCCGTAGTACGTAGTTGTAGTAACTCAGGTGTCTGCCGGTCTCATTGAAGCGTCTTCTGCAGCGTATCGTTCCGTGTGTACGACTCAACGAATACTTTATGAATGAGCGAGACAGATGCTCGTTTTTGGCTCACTGTTTATAGGGCAAAGCCACGTGTGCAAATGAGTTTCTATCGGCGAATATTTCAACAATCCTTTATTTATTTAGGTAACAAAGTTGTTTGTTAGACGTGTCTTGAACACAGTTATTAGCTATGTATACACGCGATCTTTAATTAGCACCGCGAAAGGTGTGAAATAGTAAAACGCTTATAGTTCACGACACTCTCACTATCTCGTTATGTGTTTGGTGTCTAAATAAAGCTACATTTCCGCACTATTCACTGGTCAACCTAGTTCTTCTTAATCTTTTGTCATTTTTTTATTATTTAAGTTTTAAAACACTTCTGACATGTGCCGACAAAATTATACATATTTATGCAGGTGGACTGTTATCTGTTTTGTTTGCTATATAAAATCCTATCTGTACCCTTCTAAATGTACAATTGTAGCAGATAACGCTTATTATGCGTACTCCAGTTAGAACGATAAACATTGATAACAATGTTTTGTTATAACACTCCCCCACTTGCTTTAAAAAAATTGTTTTGTGCTTTACAGAACATTTTTTTTTTTTTTTTTTTATCTATGTTTAGTACATACACAGTCAGTTATATTACATGTTTATTAGAAAGAATATAAAATCTTATCTTACAGTAACAATCACATATGGGTATTATTGGATATAATGACGCAGAGATGACGCATGGTACTTTCCGACGTCCTTTTTCTTCACTGGGTCATATACCATGTAGGTGTGTGGTCCTAGACGACTCCTTAGTTCATATGGGCCACAGAATAATCTGAAGAATTTCTTGGAAGTGTTTAATATACTACTTCCCACAGGATTTGTCTTTATCAATACCTTATCACCAATCTGGAATCTTGTCAATCGGTGAGTTCTATTATACCGGTCTCTCCTTTTACCTGCTTGATGATATAACTGTCGTTCAGCTCTGTTTATTTTTATTTGAATTGGCAAATCTACATTATAATTTTCCGGTTTATTAATCATGTTGTGCCAGAATCTTTTAGGTATTTTATTCTCACTTAATTCTAACGGTGTGTATCCTGTAGCTTCACTATAATTGTGATTCATTGCATCTTCGAAAAATTGTAGATAGTCAGGCCATTTACTCTGTTGATTGTAGCAATATAACCTCATGTACTTGCCTAACTCTCTATTTATTCTTTCAGCAAGATTAGTTTGTGGATGCCTTATGGATGTAAGTACAGGTTTTATACCTTGTCTTGTCAATGCGTCCTTCCATAACTTATTACCAAACTGCTTACCTTGATCTGTCAACACTTTATCCATTTTTCCATACTTTGGTATATACTTCTGGGTGATGACGTTCAGAACAGATTTCATGGTGGGTCTTCGTACAGCATATAACTTTACTAGCTTGGTAAACACATCTACCGTCACAATTATATGGCGGTACCCACGACTTGATCGCGGGAGTGGTCCAAGGAAATCAAGTGCAACTATATCCCCCTTCTTCTTAGTTCTGATACTCCCCATTTCAACGCAAGTGTTTAAATTCGGATGTTTGGCTGTTTGACAATCATGGCATTTCCTAACAATTATTTTAATTTTTCTGAACATATTATTACAGGTGAAGGCTTCTTTCATAGTTAAATAGCACTTCAATGGAGATGCATGAGCTAGACTACGATGACATGGCATAATTAATTGCTGTAACATGTCATGAGATAGCACAACTTTCCAATCATAATTAATAAGCTTAAATAAAATTCCATCTTTCACACAATAATTTATAGGTAACGGATTATTTTTTTATATTCTGTAATCGCTGATCTTTATCTTGCTCTCTAGCGAGATTACGTAGTAATTCTTGTACTTCTCTCTCGGGTTTGTATGTTATGTTGCTAAGTACCCTGACATCTTGTGGTTTAGCTTCATGTGTTTCTTCTTTTTCTTGTATATAACGGCTTAAGGTATCAGCTACTTCATTGTCATTGATTTTCAGTCTTCAATGTGGACTGTTTATTACGTTCATCAGTATTTCTCGGTGTCTCTTTCTGTTTTTTCTCAACGGTAATCGCCTGCGTATTTGCATTCCTATCGGATGTCCATGGTTTCGAAAATCGTTTCGACGAATTCGGCCATCGGTAACCTCCTTTGTAATTACCTCTTTCATTATTTTGCTCCTGCTTCTCATATGTTCGTCCATCTTCATGGCGTCTATCATATGATACATTTTTGTTTTTCGGATATTTTTCCTCGTCTGTACGTCTATCTTCTCTGCCTTTATCTTCTTGGCGATATCTTTGCGAATACCACGTACCTCTATCTTGATTTTGGTTCCGGTTATCTCGCTGAACTCCTCTTGGTGGGTCTCGTTCACGGATTACACCCTCCATCTGTGTTAAAAGTATTAATAGATCTTCAATGGTAGCTATACCCTGAACATGTATAGCTAGTTGGATGTTCCTGCTGAAATGATTAGCAAGCTTAATGACTAATTCTTTTTGTGTTAAAGCGGGACGTAAATGTTTACTCCTCTCTACTAACATAATGACGTATTCATCTTCAGACAGCTTACCTGGATTATATTTACCAAATTCCAGTGTATTTCGTATTCTCATTTGTATGTATTCATTCCAATACCTCCGTTCGAATGCTAGTTTAAATTCTTCATACGTTTTTAAATCGTCATTCACCATCGTGAACCAACTGGCTGCTGCATCTTTTAAGTAACGGCTTACAAAGTCTATTTTATCTTTGTCACTGAGAATAGATCCAATACTATCTATTTCTTTCTCACATTTGATACGAAATTCAATGGGATTTTCCCCTCTGGATCCTCTAAAATAGTTAATGGGTCTCTCTTCTCTAGGTACGGTCGAGTATACTAACGCTTGTGTTGGTAGTCTTCTCACTTCTCGTGTAAGTTGGTCTACTTCACCTTTTAACTTGACTTCCAGCTGATCTACCCTGTTGTCATGGTGTTGGATAGATTTCTTGATGGTGTCGTCTGCTGCGGCGAGACTTTTTGTTTCTTCTTCAATTTTCATGGTCTTCCTGACATTACTCTGCACCAACTCGCTGATGACTTGTATCTTGGTATCTTGTCGATGCGTAATTTTTTCGAGTTTCTGGTCCAGTGTGTCGGCCATAGATTTAAAATTTTGTTGTAGTCTTTTTCGCTGCTCTTCGAAATTTTCATTCATCACCACCGCTTGTTGTTTTAGAGACTCTTTAACTTTACCTTCTAAGGTCTCCATTCGTTCCATAATTTCTACCTTACTTTCAGCATTATACGCGTATAGTTTCTGAATTTCTGACGTGCTTGCTTCCAATCTTCTCATAGTTTCAGCACCACTAGTTTTTATTTCTTCAAACCTTTTTTACGTTTTCAGCGTTGCTGGCTTCCAATCTTCTCATAGTTTCAGCACCACTAGTTTTTATTTCTTCAAACCTTTTTACGTTTTCAGCGTTGCTGGCTTCTAACTTCTTCATTATGTCGGCTAAACTGACCTCTTGTTTATGTGCCATGTTTAATTTTAATTTGGTGAACCGATTTTAAAATATTTATTATTAATTTGTATATTATTAATTATTTGGATTATTATTAAATACTGTATTGGTAGTCATTTATTCATCAACATACAACCATTATCTTGGGCGCCTGTAGTATCAGTTTCTGATAACCACAATATTTATCTAAGCTCCCCTTTGTTTACTCTACTGATAACGCTAACTGTACGTTCTTATCAGCTACATTCAACATATAAATGCACGTTTTATAATAATTACACATCAACTCTAAATATTTGTTCTATGTGAATTTATATTTATTTAACTTCTAACTAATTTTTAATTTTTTTTTTTTCTTTATTTTTTTTTTTTTTTTATTTATTTAATCGTGCCCCACGTTGGAAGCGACATTTTCTTTTGCAACACATCTTTTTATGATTTCTTTCATTATGGATTATGAGTTTTACATGGACCTGGTTAGGGTATATCATGCCAACACTTACCTGCAGTATATGGTACTTTTCTGCTTTGCCGGCTATTAGGTGTGGGATTTGGGCTTATTAGGTATTAGGTAACGAGTTGGGACGATGTGTTTCCAAAAGAATTATGTTAGGAAGCTGAGTTGTATAAATTGTGAATAAATGAAAACTACCTTTTTAGTCTATCATTCCAATGATTATAATTGTCACCCTCAAGGTGCTTATCTTTAAACAAATCATAATAATAAAAAGAATTTCAAATATTTAACACAATTTACGGCGGGTTCCACCATTTATATTCTTTCTTGAATATTACTTTACCATATTTTCTCTAGTGATATATTGTTATAATGCTTACGTCTAACAATCACATATTAAAATCATATATCTTAGTACATAATTTATAAGTTCCTGAAAATAAGACATACAATACACATTATATACACAAAACATATAACATGGAAATATACACACATATATGGGCAGTTTCACACTGTCTGCCTGTAATTATAATTCATTTATAAAAAAATCATTTTTGTTATATTGAATTTAATTATTTAATAAAATGGAAATACTGAATTGATTTCATTCTATGAAATCCGTAACCCTGTTCTTTATACATGAGAAAATAAAATACGAACTTTTTAAATGAATATAACAAGGGTTATAGTTATCGTTATCTCTATGGTAATTATTCTTTATACAGTGCACAATCTCATGAAAACATTTGCTTAGAGTCTTTCTGCACTCTTATTAACATATTATTATAATAATCACACATTATCTAAATGTTCTGTCTTTTTGAATAAATGTCTCTATATGATATACAGTACAACATTTAAAAGTGTCTTTAGGCTTTAGTCATACCGCCTATATAATTAAATGTTTATCAATTATTTAAAACTGTTCAATTTCGCTTATAGCGGCTTTTCATTTACTTGTTGTGTTTTACAACATTATTATGAACCCTGAACCATATCAGGTCACCTGTTTTGATGATTTCATGTTACACAGATGTACACGGGTCTCAGGCGTCGGCGTTGAGTACAGCTATTCCTCTCGAAACCTCCGTCAGCGTCGCTTAGCGGTGTATGAACAGCTAGGCTAGGCGTCGTTCCTTTATCGTCATGGACACAGCGTCTCTGGCCTCGGGTATAGTCTGATGTCCGTAGTACGTAGTTGTAGTAACTCAGGTGTCTGCCGGTCTCATTGAAGCGTCTTCTGCAGCGTATCGTTCCGTGTGTACGACTCAACGAATACTTTATGAATGAGCGAGACAGATGCTCGTTTTTGGCTCACTGTTTATAGGGCAAAGCCACGTGTGCAAATGAGTTTCTATCGGCGAATATCTCAACAATCCTTTATTTATTTAGGTAACAAAGTTGTTTGTTAGACGTGTCTTGAACACAGTTATTAGCTATGTATACACGCGATCTTTAATTAGCACCGCGAAAGGTGTGAAATAGTAAAACGCTTATAGTTCACGACACTCTCACTATCTCGTTATGTGTTTGGTGTCTAAATAAAGCTACATTTCCGCACTATTCACTGGTCAACCTAGTTCTTCTTAATCTTTTGTCATTTTTTTATTATTTAAGTTTTAAAACACTTCTGACATGTGCCGACAAAATTATACATATTTATGCAGGTGGACTGTTATCTGTTTTGTTTGCTATATAAAATCCTATCTGTACCCTTCTAAATGTACAATTGTAGCAGATAACGCTTATTATGCGTACTCCAGTTAGAACGATAAACATTGATAACAATGTTTTGTTATAATATATATAAATAATAATCCAGAACCACCTAAAATGAATAGACTAATAAAAATACACAGTTGTCTTGGTTTGTTCATCATCTTTTTTCACAGCACTACACTTTATATAATAATGAAACTTTCTCTTGTGAACTTACTTGTCTTTTTGCGTCGCGTTTCGGCGTCGTGTTCGCCTTCGTCAGCTTAGAAACAGACCTAGTCAAAAGACAAGTAAGTTCACAAGAGAAAGTTTCATTATTATATAAAAATACACAAATTAAACAACCCAATACGTCCATTAATCAACTTCAAAAAACCACCTACGTACAAAATAGCAAAAATAATAGCACAACAACTAAAAAGTAATCATCTAAAAATAATTATCATAACATAAAAAATACATACGAATTAATAGACAAACTAAAAATAATAAATATAAATGAAAATACATTTTTCACATCATATGATATCACAAACATGTACACCAACAACCCAGTAGAAGAAACAGTAGACATAATAATAAACAAAGTTAAAGAACAAAATGAAGACACAAACAATATATAACTGAAAAAAAAAATAGCCTCCAACTAATACTAAAACAAAATTACTTTGAATTTAATAGCAAAATTTATCAACAGCAAGAAGGTTTAGCAATGGGATCTCCATTATCTAGCATAATAGCAGAAATATTCCTACAACACATAGACACCAAAATACAAAATATTATAAAATCATTTGATCCAAATGGCATATGGATAAGATATGTAAATGATGGGCTATATGTATCAAATAACAAAAACACAAAAGCAGAGAACGTACTAAAACAAATCAATAACATACATCCAAAAATACAATTCACAGAAGAAAAAGGAAGACATAACAAAATCAACTATTTAGACATAACCATCACAAGAAACAACAACCACATACAATATGCAATATACAGAAAACCAACTTCTACCAACATCATTATACCTAACCATTCTGACCACCCACCACAACATAAAATGGCAGCATTCTATTCGCTATTTAACAGAATGTACAAAATTCCCCTAAGCAAACAAGAAACTAACAAAGAAAGAAATATAATATACCAAATTGGTTATGAAAATGGATACAATAAAAATACTGTAAACAAAATAGAAAATAAAATCAAATATAAAATAAAAACTGAACAATTAAGAATTAATCAAAATGAACAACAAATAAATAATAACAACAACAACAACAAATGGGCCACATTCAAATACATAAATAATAAAATGACAAAGCTAACAAAACTATTTAAAAACACAGATATAAAAATAGCATACAAAACTAATAAAAATAATTTACAAAAACTAAATAACCCACACAACAAAGATAATATAACTAACGGTATATACAAAATTGAATGCCAAGATTGCAATAAATGTTACATAGGAAAAAAAAAAAAAAAAACAGCTGAAAAAACGTTATTTTGAACATCTAAATGCATACAAAAAACCAGAAATATATAAATCCAATTTGGCCACACATGCAATTAAACATGGGACATGAATTCCCAGACACAGGGGCACCGACTCCGGGGGTGCTCCGGTGCTCAAGCACCCCCCAGAATTTTTATGGGGGTGCTCAGCACCCACACATAAAAGGGAGAAGAAATGGGGGAAAAATTGTAATCTTTCGTCGTATTTCTTAATTGATTTTCTCATAGGGCCCGATTTTTTTCATAGAGCGGAGAGGTGGGATATAAAGTTTGGTTTGAGCAGAGACTTTATCAGGGTACTTCCGTTTACGCGGGACTTGCATTTCCCGCGATAAGTCAGCTGTAATATTAATACTGTATAAACACACGTAAATTGTAATAATTTGTCCTGACCTAAGTAAAATTTGTGTGAAAGTGTCAGACCGACAGTGAAACATTTTATAATGACAGTTAATGGCTTTTTTTATTAACCGTTTAAATTCGCAACAAACAAAAAAGTAAAGTGTCAGAAAGTAATTCAATTCCTTTAATAACTGTTGTAACTAGACCTGTTTACACTGGTTACAAATAATCAAATTCTTTGTGTAGGTTCAAAGAAAAGAAAAAAAATTTTTATTTAAAAAAAAATTTTTCAAAAAAAAATTTTATGTTTGTTATTGTAATAATTTAGAAATAATCCTGGTTCTGTGTTTTGTTTAAAATTTTAAAATTGTGAGTTTATTTTGGTTAATTTTTACACTTCTGGTAGACCTTAACTAAATCCGGAGTTAATCAGATTATCTTCTTGCTGTAATCGATTAGTGATTTTCAGCGCTGCTCCAGTATATCACTTTCAGTTAAGATTTATCGTCTTCCAGTAAGTGCTGTAGTTAGTTAAACTCTTAATTTAAGATGTGAAATAATTGTAAAATCCAGATAATTGAAATAATTTGATTTATTAATAATAATTCTTATTAATCGATTTTAAATCGATTTTGAGCAATTGTTCGACTCTTCACAGGGTATATCGATTTGCGATTACAGGTTATTTTTATATAAATATTGAAAAAGGTTCTTATAACGATTATATTTATATAGTCAGAGAAGGGTAGGCCTAGAAAGTATAGCATGTACAAAAATATAAGTCTTAAAAGTAAAAAATGACAATTTGTTAATAATATATAATGTTTGTAGTATACTATTTATACCCAATCGTTGACTCGACGACTTCGTGGCTGGTTGGTACTTTGCATCACGGGAAATTCACAATGGCGGCACGTCTCGCTGTGGAATATTACTGCAAACTGATGGTTGGAAATTCTGATAATAAATTCCCCTTCACAACTGTTTTATTGGTCTCCGTGATAGTGTACATTGTCTATTGTGTTGTTCTGGTATCCTGGATAAGTGTTCAGTGTTCACTGGTGTTAATTGTCTTATTTTATATGTATTGAAAGTTTGCTGGTTATGACGAAAAATCGAGAAGTTGTTACGAAGTGAATTATTAATGTTAGGTCGTTTGAACGGTTTAATTCACTTGTATTGTTTTGTGTTTTGTTTGTTTTCACTATTGTGGTAGAGTATTTCACTGATTTTAAGTCAAAAAGTGTCAATTTAGGTAACTCTCGTATTTCACTGATTTTCAACTTTTACTCCATTACACTTCGTTATACGGTTTTAGAACGCGATTCAGCATCAACCGTTCCCGTTGAATGTTAACAAAGAACTGTTTTACTTCCTTCGTCTTAGGAAATATCTTGCCAAGTTAATATTGGAAAAGTATTGTTAAAATAATTTTCATTTCCTATATACATAATTATAAAGTACATTATATATGGAATATTTTTAGTTTATTGATTGCTTTCATGAACTATTAACCACATAATTGGTTTATTTATCTCATTCTGTTTAATTTGACATGTCATAGTCCATATTTGTTGATATTTTTGTTAAAATAGCCATATTTCTGTCTTTTTGGAAATCTAGGCCCAAAAACCTGTTTCCGTTCTTGTACACAATTCCTGCCATTTTAGGTGTTATAAATATAATTATAATAAATTTCAAATGGTCACAAATCTTTCCCTTTCCTTAATTCCTTATAAATTTAACATTTGAACTGGCTTTTAGTGATAATTCATTAATTTACTGGTTCTCCTCTGAAATAGTTATTTTTTACATTTCAAAAATTTTTAATAATTTAAGACATTTTTCTATATTACTCTTTTAAATCATAGGATCATTTACAGTAGTTAGTTATCGATCCACCTTACATAAATCTTGTTAGTTTACATGGTTCATTGGTTAATTAACTAGTTTATATTAATTTTTGGGAATTCATTATTTGGCCTAGAGTTTAGTATTTTACATATATGGTTTTTTCAAATAAAGTTAATTCTGCACCTCCTCTGACTTTTAAAAGTTAACATAACATGAAATAAAATTGTTTACATGACTATTGATATTTGTAGCATCTAATTCAGGCTACTAACATAAAAATAATATTTGATATTAACTAGCATTCTTCAAAGTTAGACATGTTTGTTGGAACTATTTTGCACATACAATTTAAATATTTTACAAATTAATACAGCATCCATACCTAAACATTTTAATCTGTATGCATGCTGTTATGTAATTAAAACATCTTACTCTAAATATAAACCTTATTCTATTAGAACTCTTTTAAAGTGGAGTTCACAGGCTCTGAACATTATTAGCCATTTAATTTCTTAATTTTATTTAAACTTAATTTATTTTCAGTCCTTTCTGATTATATTGTATTATTATTATTTAACCCCTTGATATAGTAAACATTCCCCACATACTTCCTTTATTATTAGCATTGCTATGAATGTTTTGATATAAAAAAGTGACCTTATTTATGAAATATTGGAAATATTTTTCATTTTAGTATTTCATCACCTGTTAATTATAAAATATAAAAGTTATTTAATAGCACCTTGTTTAAGTTATAGTTACACAATAACTTGAAGTTTATTACATTTAAAAACACTATACTGGTACACATTCACTGTTGGTTCTGACTTATATTTGAGTTTTATTATTCTCAGACCAGACCTTTAGTCATAATGGACTGTGAAGATTTGTTTATTTTACCATATAATAACTTTAGTTGGTGCACTTCTTATCATACTACTCAATACTTTTGTCTATAATTAAATTACAATTTCATAAGGTTTTGGGGTGTTATACTTTCTTTAATGGTATTAACATTTGGTTTGGGGTTCATGGTAGTTAATAATAGGTTTTTTATTGTGGTTCTCCCATCCTATATCTTCCTTTCTTCTCTTCTTCCTTCTTGGGTTCCTTCTTGGGTAAACCAAGGTACTTTGTTTTATTTTGTCCGATGGTTCGGGGTATCTTCTTTCTTGGGTTCGGAGTATCTTATTTATTATACTACTAACATTACTCTTCTTTCTTGATTTCGGGATATCTTCTTTATCACATGTTCCTAACTTTACTATTCTTTCTTGATTTCGGGATATCTTCTTTATCACATGCTCCTAACTTTACTCTTCTTTCTTGATTTCGGGATATCTTGTTTATCACGTGATACTAAACTTCCTCTTCTTGTTTTTTCTTGTGTTTGGGGTATTTTCTTTATCACCTGCTCCTAATCTCCTGATTTTTTAATATGAGTTTCCTTTTAATTTATTGGCTTGAATTTTATTGTTGCATTTTTATTACTTAATTATTGTTTTTCTTTTATAGTGATGTTTTCCCTTGAAGTGTGATTTTATTTTCATTTGAAATTCTTGGTTATATATAATTTAATTATTTTTATGATCTTATTTGAATTAATTATTAGTGGAATATCTGTCACGCTACACTGTGTCTGAACGTGTATCATCACTCGAGTCAGTGGTATTATTGATAAGATTGTTCATTGTCCGCAACAACTTCGGTAATGTGGGCCAGCTGCCATAGCTTATCGTCTTCCTTAATTATATGCTGCATACAACGACTCCACTTGTCCGCCGTTGTTTCATTTACCGCCTTCTCAATAAATTGTTTTATATCAAGCAGCTAATGTTGTGTTGTGACGGGCAACATATACTTTCAACTGGCTCCATATTAATTCAATACGATTCATAATACAGTGATAAGGAGGAAGTTTAAACCGACATGCCCCGATTTAAGTGGCAAGATAACTCTCACATGATTGTACAGACATTCTGTACATGTGCATAATACATTACTGTGTAAACAGTGTCAACGCCCCTGACCAATAGCGTTTCAGATTTGCCTCGTGGGTTTGTTTACATCAGTATTGAACTAAGAACGGAAAGAGTATAAGTTAGTTTAACTCTTTGTTTGCTCTTTTCGTTTTATTATAATGGATAAATTCATTGTTCACTCGTCAATGAAAAAAAGTGATTCGGCTACGACATCATCAGCAGATAATGCTTCAGGTGGCTCGGATTCAACTACTGCATCTACAGAAATAAACAAAACTGGTGTTGGTGGGCGTTCTTTTCAAAAACACTGGAAAGACAAATATAAGACTTAATTTATATTTATATTACAACATCAATGATTCTGTATTTGTATTTTCTACGTTAATGCTTTCGTCATCTGCCATTTTGTCGTACTGATGGTACTAAATTTTGTTTTATTTGCTATGTGCGTCTCTTTATACTATATGTAACTTCCATATATAACCTCAATTTTTATGCTTATTTCTCTACCCTTCTACCTCCGCTTTTCTGCTTATTTATATAATTTTTATTTTATATAAAGTCACCGTTCCGGCAGCCATCTGTTATGTTTAGTTTAATTAAAATAATAAAGTCCCTGTTCTGGGTGCAATCTGTTATTTTTCGCTTTAACTGGATTATTAATAAACATATATGTCGGATAATTATGTGTGTCTTATTGTATTTACATAATCTGAACCACACCTTTGGTGGAAACACGTGCTCAGTTTTTTCAAAGTACATTAGGCTTTTCAGGTCCAGAGTTGCGTTAAGCAGAAAGAGGCTGAGGTTGTTGGGTATAGAAATAACATAACACACCAGATAAGGCTAACGAATTTGGTTTTATTTTGTTAAATATGTTGCAAATTGATACAAGAATAACCAACAATAATTATTCAGATTCAAAATGGCGGCGATGGTATTCCGCACTTGACCTTGTTCAAGGTTAATTAAATATACTTTCTGATTTGGTGTAAACTACTTCCTTTAGCCTTGTTATTATTATCATAAACAAAATCATAACTTTCTTTGTATGTTTATAATAATACTGGTTAACCATTATCACAAACCAACGCCTCAGGTTATATTACGTTGATCAACATAGACTTGCACGCTCACTTTCTCACACTCTCACTTACTTGAATTTAAACATATTTGTGAAATTTGAGCTCATTTTGTAATTTTGAATTTAGATAATATTAATCTAATATTATCAGATTATCAGATAATATTATTCAGGCTTTCCTGAAACTGATGTGGCGTAGATTCCTCCTTAGCTGTTCCTGGCGGTTGGCAGGTGTTCGGCCGGTTTTAGTGTTGTCATTTTCCCACTGATTTTAATTTAAATACATTTTTGTTAAGTGCACTGCTTCTACTAATAGTTATTGTTAACTCTGATGCTGATTATATCATTTTATAAAGTAAATGTTACATTTTCGGCAGAGAACTGCCCACTGTAAACGGAAAGCGTATGTGCTCGCTGACTGCTTTTGAAGAACTGGGGCGAGGCCGACACAATTATTATGTAAAACAGTGGTGTCTGACGTCATGGTGCATTGTTCTTTTCGCCAACGCCCGGTATAACACGTAATTGTTTTATGTCGTCATTGTTTGGTGGTGACGATTTGTTTCAGTGGGCCAATGAAAAGTTCGTATTGTCACTTTGTAGCGCCTAAACTGCCATTACCCTTGTTTAATTTCACTCGTACTCTGATGACCTTGGATCGGCTCCCCTCTGGTGAATTTGCGTATCTACTGGGACTTGGGTAAACTAACCTTGCCCTTGTTAATATGTATGAACACAATAAAATTTACAATGACAATATGCCTCATACCATTATTCTGGTAC